>OZ043928.1:12338710-14738710 GCA_964056405.1 Acronicta alni
ATTATTTACTTTTCGCTCGGTTGTGTTTTACTTGTACGTTTTCTAGGATTTTAATCCGAACCACCACGTGCATAGCTAAATCGTACAGAATGCAATAAAAAACTGAAATAACACTATAAGTGCTTAACTAATCAATCAGCTATGGTTCACTCAGATGTAGATTGTCAACCTTATCATGAACTGCATTCAGAGTTCTGTTTATGTCTTTAAACAAAACGATAAGTAACTAAAATAGAGTGGAACTGTTTACTTAAGCATCTTTTCAAACATTTCTAATAAGTAGAATCTTTGAAAGAAAACCGTCTGTGTCGCGCATGACTCCGCATAAGCGACTTTAGAAACTGCAGTAAAGATTGCTGATAAAGTTAAAATGAATAACATACATACCATCATGACTGTATTCCCCGTAGGGTTATGCAGAGGTGTATAAATGTATACCCACAATTCGCTGGCTATTGTCATTAACCAGGCATAAATTCTAACTCCGAGCTGCTACTGAGAATTTCATAGAAAAATCGGGTAGCGTGTACAGAGGCCAGCACAACAAGCTACCACAATCTGTCAAATTTTTTGATAGATTTTCAACTTTAATACAACGTAATAAGGTTCTTTTTGAATTGGGAAAATTTGACAGTTATGGATATCTTGACCAGCCGTACGTACAATGTTTCGCGTGTTCAGATTCAAAGTTGAGTTTGTGTTTGTTCGGGCTAGTCTCAGAAATTACTGAAAGGTATTACATACAATTTTCAAACAGAAAGAGGAATTATCTATGAGGGTTGTAGGCTATAATCGATTAACATGGAAGTTACATGCATCAACAAAATATACATATATATATAATAAACCAATAAGGTGGAAAACAAGCATACGGCCTACCTGATCGTAAGCGTTTACCATACCACCTATAGACGCTTGTTACACCAGGGGTATTACTTGCGCGTTGCCGACCCTGTAAAACGAAATAAGAATAGTTGGGTTGGCAGTATAAGGATAAAAGAGGGGGACTTTACCCTTGTACTGCCATCACAACGTTTCCTCGCGGAGCACTGGCAACCTTACTCACCGCAAGGAACACAATACAGCTCTCTTATAATAATATTATGCTGAAATGCAACGATTCCTGCTGGGGAAGATTTTTAATCTCAAAGAAATTGCAGCCTTAACTAACCTCTCAATTTTGTCTTCAGGTAAAGAACCAGCTAGCATCTAAATCATGGAAGAAATAAAGAAGGAGATTAACTTGGACTCGATCCTTGAAAGCTTGGGACCCTACGGGAGATACAACCTTCTGAACTTCGTGTTGCTGCTGTTCCCAGTACTGCTCAGTAGCTTTTACGAATGTGGATTTATATTTGAAGCTCAGGAATTGGCATATAGGTAAGTTTGTTAAATTAACATGCACACGATAATTGCATAAATATCTAAGTATGTATTTGATAAAGATATAGAAGCAAAAATAATAAAAAAGTGGAAGTCTGTGGATTCTGAAGGAAATCAAGTACAGAATATCGTCACAAGAGTAATCCCGAAAATAAACCTTAAATACTATTTAATAAGGCATACAGTTCGTTTGATACTATGTAATTACAAACGGGTATTTTCATGATTGAACTACGTAAAAACGATTATCACAGGATGGTTTTCGTAGCGTCTAAACACAAACTGTATAATTAATTTAGTTTAGATCCAACCCATATACTGGTCACTGCTAGGCACGGGTCTCCTCTCATATTGAGAGGGATTAGGATAGTCCACCACGCTGGCCTAGTGCGAGTTGACAGACTTTCTCACAGATTTTCTCGACGGTGTCACACACCGAAATCTCTCAGGCATGCAGATTTCCTCACGATGTTTTCCTTCACCGTTTAAGCGAGTGATAATTAAGTATTAATACGCACATGATTTCGAAAACTCAAAACTAAAGATTACATCGTATAAGTTACATGATCGGCTCTTTCGGTAGCAATAACTTCAACTCGTATAAGTAGCAGTTTCTTTAAGAGATACCCTCTTGTCATCATTAGGTGATTGAACTATTACTTCTATTTTTATTTAAGGATCAGAATGTGACGCACTGTCTCAATTTGCTCCGGTTGTTGCTCTCAAACCCGTAGGTACTTAAACAGAAATAATTTCTGAGCACATTTACCTCGTAAGTTTTTGTCCACGTCAATCTAACTTTAAGGTTTTATAGATAAGAGAACCACACCTTCTTTTGTTTCTTGGTTAGGTCTGGCTATTCCGATATTTTTTTGTTTTTTTCGTGTTGAAGTATCCACTTATTACACTTGTGAAAGCTGGATTATCAATTTAAACCTGTGACCATTGCTTTTATTTCTATTAAAACGAAGTTTTTTATTACGGAAATAGACAAAATCGTTTGTTGAATGAATAGCGTGCGCATCCAATTTTTAATCTATTGGACTTAAATTTGGTTACTGATTTCAACTTGCTGTAAATTGCAGTTTATAACAATATCTTAGAACTCTAGTCACAAATTTAAACGAACTTTGTCACGAAATTTAGTTTTTATATGATTTTGATCTATTGGGCTCCAATCCATTTCCGTCTGCGGATCCTACCATTAGTAGCTATAAAGAATCTTTCTCAAACAGAAAAGAAAGGAAAATATTTAATTCCACGCGTCATATTTGTTACCTGATTATCTAATAAATCTCTTGATAGAATAATTGAATGACCTGTAATTTTTTTAACAGATGCGAGGTGAACGCCTGCGAGCAGCGCTTCAATGATACCTCCTGGATCAAATACGCTATACCTAACGACCATGTGCGAGATAAGCCCGAATCTTGCAGGATGTACATACCACTGAACACTTCCGAATTCCAGTGCCTGCCTCACAACTTTGACCTCAACAAAACAATGGCTTGCGAGAATTTTGTGTACGAAGACGATCAATCCTTAGTTGGAGAGGTCAGTTACCAAAGACATACATTTTATTAACCATTAGATTTTGAAATCCTCGTTCCAAAACCATAATAGCTCATTGACATTTAAGCAAATTAGTCAATAGTTGAGACAATTCAATATACGATATTTATTTTAGACTAAACTACATATATTCCGATTGTATGTAAAGTAAATAATTATACGAATACTATAATATTCGCATAACTTTTTAACGAAACTACGTTTTTGTATTTAATTTTTTCGTGTCATCTGATCTGTGGTTTGTTATTAATTTTGCCGAACACAGATTAATAATTAAGTTCTCTACGTGCATTTTAATTTCGTAGTATTATGTGCGTTTATTTTTTAAATGCCTCGTCTAAGAATTTCCATTTTTGTTGACAATATGTAGTCGGAGCCAATATTATGTAATTTATCCCGTACAATTTAAATTGCATATCAATACCTTGGCGTTCAAAAGGTTCAAGGATCTATTGGTAAACACAAAAGAAAAACAATTGTATCAACCCTCTTATAATTTCTTAAATGAAAAAGAGCCAATATCCCCGTTGAGCATCAAGGTATAAAATATATATTATGTCACACGAAAATTGCATGCGACATTAGATTCTAATAAATTTAGTCATTTTGTAAACTGACGAGATTGAATCTGTTATTTGGAATGGACCCAAAATTTTCCTATCTAATGCAAATAACAGAATTTATAATAGATTTATGTATTTTTTATTTTGTGATTATTTTGCGACGGATTCAAATAAATTTTCTCGTGAATTTGCAATCTGTCTAGATTTTTTATAAACAACCGATGCTTGCAATTATCCGATGACATAAATGCTCACCATTATTGGCTTTACATAATAATACTATATTTGTCCGCAGTAATCGAAGTACAGGAGGTGGACGCCACTGCGCCAAATATGTAAACTCCACGCTCTAAAAATGTTTCTTAATATGAAGACCTTTGAACAAAATTTTAACCTTTATCGTCTTTCAGTTCAATCTTGGCTGCCAGGAATGGAAGAGGGCTTTGGTTGGTACCATCCATAACTGTGGAATGTTCGTCGCTATGTTGTTTACTGGTGCCATATCAGACCGCTTTGGAAGGAAAGTGGCTGTTGGTTTCGCGGCCACAACCAGCTTCATATTTGGATTCGCGAGATCTTTTGCACCAAATTATTTGACGTATGTTGCAATGCATTTCTTGGAGGCGGCCTTTGGTGGAGGATTGTATCCTTCAGCTTACGTATTCAGTGAGTATTCTTTTGAAATTAAATAATTAGGTATACCCATAAATGTAGATTGTATTTATTTTTCCGTAAGTAAAAACGTAATTCAAGAGAATTTTAAAGAACAATTCCAAGGATACTATAATTTGAAATTAAAAACCTAATTATTCGGACTACGTTAGTAAATTCTCAAGGGAAACCATTTCAAGTTAGTAAACAACTTAGCAAGTTAGCAAGTTGCGAACTTAACGCAATATAATAATATTTATTAAGCATTTATAAAAAGTTGTTCTGGCTTTAAGCACTTAGCTAACATTTTTAGATTATGAGGCCTATGCGTAAAATTGTCTAAAACATAAACTTTAAAACATAAACATTTTTTTTTTTCATAATATTGAAGGCGAATAATGATGAATGATGTTACGATTTTTAACCGAAATAGTGATCTCAGTATGATATCATTAGTAGAAAGAAAGAAAAATATTTAGATAATACAATTATATCGCTATTGTCAAACGTCATGTTAATATTATCATATTAGGAATCTTAGGTAACTTATAAATTACACCACAGTTAATAAAAAATATATAATTATGAGACCTTAATATAAGTTCTTCCTTAATTAATTCCGCTTGAAGTTCCACGAAGCCTATTAGGAAAGACATCACAATACGTCTTATCTTCAATAACGTTACCATGTAAAGAGTTTCTTACAATCGTGCCCTTATTAATACTAATTTATTCTTTACAGTTGTCGAACTAGTCGGCCTCAAGCAGCGAGTTATAGTGTCAGCCATGTGTAATATGACCTTCGTCATCGGCGTCGTCCTCATCGCTCTCCTCGCCTGGGTTATCGACAGCTGGCGGACCTACGTCCTCATCCTGTACTGTCCAGCTTTAATCGTCGTCATCTACATCTGGTTCATGAACGAAAGCGCACGATGGCTCCTCAGTAAAGGCAAACGCGACAAAGCGATCTCAGTACTCAAAAAGGCAGCAAAAATCAACAATTTGGATCCGAGGAAACTTGAGCTGGACTTTTTGGGAGATCCTCTTTTGAAGGTAGAAAGCCAAACTACGGACAAGAAATCTCAGTTATCGAAAGCAGTGCGCTCTAGTATAATTTGGAAGAGGCTATTGATATGTTCGTTTTTGTGGATGACCTGTTCGTTAGTATACTATGGGATGTCGATAAATTCTGTATCATTGAGTAGTAACAGGTACGTGAGCTTCATGCTGGTGACGTTGGTGGAGATTCCGGCGTACATCGTGGTGGTGATAGTCCTCGACAAGTACGGGAGAAAACAGACGCTGGTCGCCACTTACCTCACTTGTGCGTTGATGAGCTTCCTATTCGCGTTCTTGCCGAAAAGTGAGTAATGTATTTGCAATATTCTTTTTATTTTATGTAACGTTTTCCCAAAGGTTTTTAACTTTAAAAAGACTGGCTAAGACAATCTATATTTTCTAGATGAGAAAAACGCGAAGGTCTGATGGCAGTGGCTTTGTGTAAATACTGATATTCAGCCGTATTTGGTTAGACTGGAAGCCGACCCCAATATAGTTGGGAAAAGGCTCGGAGAAAGAACAAGTCAAAAACTACAAAACGCGAGTGAATTTACTGGTATTGCTGGCGTCTATAGACTGCGGTTACCGCTTACCATCAGGTGGCACATATATTTTTTGCCAGGTTTTCACACAAAAAAATATCGTCAACCCATATACTGTCCCGCTGCTAGGCACGGGTCTCCTCTCACAGAATGAGAGGGGTTAGACTATAGTCCGCCACGCTTGCCTAATGCGGGTTGGCAGAATTCAGTTCAGTTGGCAGGTTTCCTCACGACGTCATCCTACTTACTATACACGACAAAAAAATATGTGCCAGCCAATTGTTCGTGCAAATTGATTGACGTTTGTAAAACACTTGTTTTCATTTATCATCAGTGTATCACGATATCGTGATATAAAAATTACTACTTACGTATGCAATACATACGTGCGTATCTTAGTACAGAGGCCAGCACATCAAGCTACCACAATATGTCAAATAATTTTGATTGATTTTCAACTTTAATACAAAATAATAAGGTTCATATTCATTTGGGAAAATTTGACAGTTTTGGATAGCTTGACCTACTGGCGTCTGTACCTACCTATAATAATTATATTTACGACATCGCAAAAGAAATGTGTGTATTCTTATGTCTCAAGGTTTATGTTTAAAACCTGTGTAAATCGTGTCGTTTTAAAAAAAATATATAAATTTTTGACGAAAATGTGACGATCGAAAATTGAAGTAGGTAATTACTTTTGACGTATTTATATTATTTTCTTAACGGAATGGAATGGCGGAATGGTGGCCTAGAGAAGGCACACAGAGTGTAGGAAGACCGATGGCCAAGTGGGTAGATGGTATAGTGAAGTGTGTTGGAAAGACCTGGATAAGATTGGCGCAAAACAGGCATGAATGGCGTAAAAGGGAGGAGGCTTGTGCCCTGCAGTAAAAGTCAGTAAAAGCTGTGAATGATCATGATGATCAAATTTTTTAATGGTTACTAAACAAAATGAAACGAAACATCGTGAACCTGAACGTGAATTTAAGTTAGTAATCAATTCATTATTTTGTTTTATAGCCATTTCCCAACCATGTCGGGATCGGCTCCCGGTCTAATCGGACATTGCCGGATCTACCACATGGCTTTTTGGGCTTCTGCCCAGGGCCCCGTGGATTCAACGGCCCCCCAGCAAAGTCAAGTCTAAGTCAATACATGTACATCAAATATTTTGCTGTTTCATTTTGTTCTTTACTTTGAGTAATTAGGTGGGTCCCTAAGTAGTATTAGCCCAGGGCCCCCTAAGCTCACGGTCCGGCCCTGTAATCGGAAGCGGTTAAATTTACAATTTTACACAAAACGACTACCATCAGACCAGACCAGACCTGCTAATTTCTGAATAAATCTGAAGGATAGGTTGGTTATCAGAGTGTTGGGCTACCGACTACCATTACTACTATTGTATAATCTACTATCAAGGTTGGCGCAGTACATAGTAATGGAAATCATAAGTAGGTTATTAAATAAAGATCCAATAAATCAATAGTAAACATGCGTTTATAAACAACGTTTTGTTTACTACGGAAACGAAATGCGGATATTATGAATTTAGTTTACAAGTGGATTTAGTTAAGGCTGATTACACATTCTGCGGTTTGGTCGTGCGACTGTTTGACTGTTTTATTAATTAAGCTGATTCGGAAATATTTGTTCTCGGTTTGCGATTATTAAATCGCCGATTGTCCCTGCCAAATATTATTATTATTTTACTTTATAGATCTGCTCGTTAGTCTAGTGACTGCTACGCTTGAACCCCGGAAGGTTTGATTCCCAGGTCGAGCAAAATGTTATTGGGGTTGTCTATGAAATTCTCAGTAGGAGCTCGGAGTTTGGAATTGAGCCAGGTTTAAAGCAATAGGCTCACCCCCTGTTACATGGAACCTAAATATACCGGCGAACTGTGGTTGTGCATTACTGTTACACCTCTGCCTAACCCTTTGGGGAATACAGGCGTGACGGTATGTTATATTAATTTACACGACCACGTTATCAACACACCACCTCAGTATCCGTGACCATGGACCCTAAAAAGAGTTCTCAAACGTCAGGATTAATCACTACATACTATAATACAAAGTCGCTTTTTCCGTTGTCTGTCCTTTAAAACTGCGCAACGGATTTTGATGCGGTTTTTTAATAGATAGAGTGATTCAAGAGGAAGGTTTATATGTATAATACATGTATGTTATTAGTACATTGCATCTGTGCGAAGCGGGGGCAGGTCGCTAGTAATATAAATATAGCCCAGTAAAAAGTAGTTTTATTTCAAAACATTATCTTTTTAATTCCAACTTTCTACACATCCATAATGAAATAGTTTTCAATAGTCGCGCGATAAATCGTTAATGTGAAAGCGGTTTGCGCTGACGACTACAGTACGTCGACCTTGCGAATGTTGTGAAACATGCTACACGTGTGAACATATAGTGTGTGGTTAGCTTCGCAAACAATCAAAGAGACACTTTCAAACAAAATCGGTGACAAACAAATGCTAACATATTTATATTCTCCGAAGGGTTAGGCAAAGATTCTACATCCATACTTCACCAGTATATTTAGGTTATATAATAGAGAGAATGCCAATTTTTTTATACCACTAAGGTGGCAGACATACCGCCCACCTGATGGTAAGCGGTTACCGTAGCCTATAGACGCTTGCAACACCAGGGGTATCACTTGCGCGCTGCCGACCCTGTAAAACGAAAGAGGAATAGTTGGATCGCAGTATAAGAGTCAGTCCCCCCACTACCAACACACTACTGCCATTAACCGGGCACAAATCTAAACTCCAAGTTGCTACTGAGAATTTCATAGAAAAGCCCAATAACACTGCTTAGTCTGAAAATGGAAACTCCGATATCCTCAGGATAGACTGGTTGTCAGGTTTTTGCTTGGTGCGGAGAGGTCTCGATGTATTAAGAATGATCACCCATCTAAAGAACGACCTCGGCTAGCGCAGCTTAACCTTGCAGATTTCAGCTTATTTATTACTTAGCCACGAGCCCTTGGATATGCATATCATATATTATATTTGTGTAATGTTACAAAAAAATATGTAGGCGTTGTTTCTTACTCAGTTTCTTTTAGATACAACTAAAGAATCAACATATCATCACGCCTGTATTCCCCGATGGGTTAGGCAGAAGTGTACTAATGTACACCCACAGTTCGCCAGTATGTTTAGGTCCCAACTAATAGGGGCCGAGCCTATTGCCATTAACCGGGCACAAATTCAGACTCCAAACTGCTACTGAGAATTTCATACAAAAACCCAATAACACTGCTCGACCTGGGGATCTAACCCAGGACCTCTAGCGTAGCAGTCGCGCTTAGTCAATAGCTAATGAGGCAGTCTAGAATCAACTAGAATCTTCTAACCTCTACTCTTTTCTAGACGACTACTGGTCGATCCCGCTTTACCTGGTGGGCAAGTGGAGCGTGACCCTGGCCTACAGCTCCGTCTACATCTACGTATCTGAAGTGTTCCCCACCAACATGAGACAGACCCTCATCAGCATGTGCTCCATGGCTGGCAGGATTGGCTCGCTCCTTGCGCCGATGACGCCATTGTTGGTAAGAATGAGATTCATATTTATTTATTTACTTATAGGAAAGGTTATAGTCTAATAAAAACATATGGATAACTCTATAAATAAAAATGTTGCTAATAACAAGCTCTTACAAATGATCTTACAAGCATATGTTTCAGCAGTTAATAAGAACTAGCTAGACTATACTGCATAGAAGGAATGAAGATTAAAAATGACAATCGTATTACAACCAAACCAAACAAAAGAAATGTGAAACAAAAGATTTTCCTTGAGGTCAGAGTTATCACTAGTCGGGCAAGGCAATAAAAAAACAAATAACAACAATATTCCAGAAGATAAATATTTGGAACATTATATACGGCACGATCTAATCCTATACTAAGCAGAGCATGTACTATGGGTCTAATAATCTCTAATCGATACTTATATATTTTTTTTTGTAAATACATACTTATAGTACATAAGAAACACCCAGACAAACACAAACACATATGTTCGTCTCATAAGTATTTGTGTCTTTTGGGAATCGACCTCGCGATCAGCTATCGTCGTTGTCAAATCTGCCTTGTTTACATACATACATACCATCACGCCTGTATTCCCCGAAGGGTTAGGCAGAGGAGTACTAATGTACACCCACATTTCGCCGGTATGTTTAATTCCCATGTAATAGGGGGCGAGCCTATTGCCATTAACCGGGCACAAATCCAGACTCCGAGCTGCTACTGAGAATTTCATAGAAAAACCCAATAGCCTTGTTTCTCATTTCCGAATTGAAATGTGCACTCAAATCGCTACTACATACATATTATGACGAAGAAAAGTAACAACCAAACAGATAGCCTAAAATATGGTTGAGCTTCACAATTACTGATGCAGGTGTGCCGTCCGCTATGGCTCTTACTTCAAAAGGCCATTTCGAACATTGCCCTGCATTGTAACACTCAAATATTTGCTACTATTTGGGAGTAGTGTCTGGGGGTCTACTCCCTAAGCACGAAGGCCGTAATTTCGACCTTCCTTACGGGCGTTTCCTACTCCGTATCACCTACGGACGGCTGATTCGTTCGGGGCCCGAACTAAGAAAGAATGACAACACAATTTGACAGTTGTCCCTACTCCCGATGTGTTTTTACCCGTTAGAAAAATTGAATTTGACACTTGTTTTATCGGACTCCGATATTTCGGAGAACTTTCGAACGGCTCGTAACTTCGTTGACGGAGATAGGGAGTAGACCCTCTCGACTTTAAGAGACCATGATTTTCTGAGTCTGAAAAGACTCATCATGTCATAGTGATATACAGTACTAAAATTTAAATTTTGAATTATTAGAGTTAATGTAACTAACTTTTTGAAGTCATTAAAGAATCATGATAGACATTCTAGCACCCTAAACTACTTTCTCATCTAGCCTTACTTATACTTTGACTAAATTAACCAAGAAATTTTCATTTGCAGTCTTTGTATCACAAGTCGATGCCCACAGTGATCTTCGGAGGCATGTGTTTGATCTCAAGTACTCTGGTCCTTATGCTGCCAGAAACCAGAAACGTGAGGTTGCCAGACACGATCGAAGAGGCTGAAGCACTGTCAAAAAGGAGGACCAAAAATTGAGGCTGTATATTCTAATACTTAAATTAAGTAGGTATAGACGTCGAAATTTATAAAGACATTCAGGGAATACTGAGGATATTTTTGTTTATTAAATATTGCAGCTGATAAATCTGTATTGATAAAGGGAGTTTTTAGAAACCCTGGCTTGAAAAAACATGTAAGAATTGTAGTAATTGATCCAGCTTGTTTGCAAGCAGTAAGCTAATTTTAGGATTCTTTGTAAGTATTATAAAATTGCAGCATATATTGATAAATGAGGTTTTTGAAAATCCTTTGAACGACCGATTCGCATAAATACCGGTTGAACCGGCTCATACCGAACCAGTTGTATACAACCTGTAACAGAATGGTATAATTATAGGATAACACGAACAATTATTTTAATTGAATCAATTTAAATTTGTGGAAAAGACAGTAAGTAGTGTCTTCACTACATATTGGTAGAATGTAAAAAAATACTTTAAAGAACAGCTCTAAAGTATTTATTTCTGACATTTACGCGAATATTATACATTGAAATAAAACTACTTTTTACGGATTCTGTCACGTTACATTCATATTATTATTATTAATCCCGACGTTTCGGTGATGATCTTGGACGCTGTAAACGGTCCGTGGTACGTTTTATTTCAACAGCTATTAACTTATTTTACGTAAATATTTTCAATAACTTTTAACTACTCCCATACAAAAATTGTATATACCTTCAATTATCCCCATCGTATTACTTTAATATTTCTGTTACACATTGTATAAATAATCCAACAACTTTGTGTCATCGTTTGTTTTTATTATTAGTTTTTTTACAATGCACATTTTATACTTATCTTACAATACTACTTAAGTACTTATACTAAATACTTAAAATAATAGTTTACAAAAGACACTGTATTATCAACTTGACTGTCAAATCCGACATTAAAAGTATTTTCTTTTGTCGGGCATTACAATTCGTATAACATTACGCCTTGTCACATAACATTTAAATAAATTCCGTTCAGTGCATCACATCATTCCATGATCTACAAAATAAATATACCAAACTCCGCCAATTGATGTTTTCTGAATGGATGATCTATTGAAAGAAATTTATGGAAAGAAAGAAAAAAAATGTTGGATGTTATCGGGATGCTTCATAGAAAGAGTATTTTTTCCATGTGTCGGTTGTAATCATGATACTGAGTACTTTCTTTCTTTACAGTTAGGTGTATTACGATTTATTAACGATACCGACAACATCATCGTGTTCATTTAGTCTATAAAGTTGGACAGAACATTTCAATTTTCATTTACAACTTTGTAGACTCGTTTCTCACTTTTTAGAGTCATTATCATTACTTACGAACTACTCCTGAAAAACTTTTTCTTACAAAAGCGGTCGAGTTGTGGAATAGAGGTGTATTTTATATCTCTCCAATTCAGTAACTTCAACTGTAAAATCAATTATTGCGGAGAAATGAAAAGGAATCGGTATACTAACTATACCAGAGTTAAGAAACTGTAGTATACTGCATGTTTTAATACATGTAGACTTGTTTAGGTTTGATTGGCGTATTGTATCAAGCATTTAGCTAATGTCCCGAGTCTGATTCCCGCACGGAATATATATTTATATGGCCTATAATGATAGTAGTTTCCAGATAGATAGATAGTATTCTGGGTGTTTTCTGTTTTGTATTCAAGAGAATATCTTATTGAAGGCAGCGTTGTAGAACATGAAGAAAAGAATTCATAATTTGATAATGGCTTATAATAATTCCCGCTGTGAAATCAAATAAGCTTGCAGGAAGTCTTTACGTAGAGACAAGAGGAGAAAGTATTTTTGGGGTTGTTTCCAATAAAAGTTATTAATTCGTAAGAGCCCGCTCACACAGTTGTAGTCAACAATCGTAATTATGGTTATTTAATTTCACAAAATCACATTAAATTGTGATTTCAGCTTATACAGGGTTAATTTTCAATCATCGGCCAAATTTACCGAGACTGTTCGGAATCGATAATATTTTCGATATTTTTTTTTTATTGCTGTCGCCGATAAAAAACAGAGCGCTTGGATAGATACGTAATTACGTACTTAAGTAGTACATGTCGTAGACAGTTAGGTACCTACGCAGAGAGCTAGGTCGTTGTCCTTATTGCGTTTGAAATTAGACTTTTATCGGACATTTTTATATGCATTTTTTTAGAATATAGTAATTAATTTGACAATAATGTTTAAAACACACTGGGTTTGATCTTAATTTTTAATTCAGGCTGGCCTTTGAAATGTGACCCTGTATAATGATTTCATGACCAGGTGCAGGCAGGAACTAAGTATTAAAGATTTACTAGTTTATTAAAAAAACACCCATACATAAATACACCCGCCTATTACAGCACCACGTTCGACGCAAATGAAACCATTAATGACTACGGCCGTGGGATCAGGCACTTACAAATTTAACAGAAGACGTTTTTGTTTGTTTACACATCATTATTATCAACAATTTTTTGTTTACTTAACTCGAATAATTATGCAAATTATGTATACTTAAATATTATCATAATATAAAAAATAATTTATTCACATTACTTAACACTACCGAGGTTAGTTATAATACTTATTAAATTAAAAATGTAAAAAAAAAATATACACTTATACATTTTAAACTCTGTGGCCTACAATTGTTGATTTTATCAGCACAATCATTTTTTTTTAATCTGCATATCCTACAAAAACCGTGTCATTACGATTGTTTAATTAGATTAGACCATTTTTTTGTTCCCCTATTTTAATTCATTTTATTGTATACACTTCCATGTACATTCTATTAATTAAAACTCCAAACAAAACTATAGACCGATGAAAAGTTTCCAGTCTGCGGGGACTCTGAGAAGAAATAGCTTTTTAGTTTTCTGTTTATCGTATCAATCTACTATCCTCCGAAGATAGAGGGTTTATTCCAGATTCATACTGACCAAAGCTCCACGGGACCTTTTTGTCTGACGTTTTTGTCGGAATCAACCGCCACCCGGTATTTTTGTGCTGATAATTTCAACACACATCGATTAATTTATTTACACATTATATTTTACGTTAATTTTAACAGTATTTTTGTGTTAAGTGTCCACATTTTATAATTTAGTAGTTTTAAGCATAGTGTGGGACCAATATTCAAATGAAGCGTCCATGAACTATGTAGGTGAAATTAACTAAATAAATAATTCGTCTTTTTTCACTACTCTGTTTTGAAAAGAAAATAAATTTGATGTTTTGAAGTTTAATATTTGAAATAGCTTTTAATCAATACATGTCTAAACGATAAAGATTTTAATTATGTGCCTTAAAAGGGATACAATAAGATCGATACTATGATAGCTCATCACAACCATAAAAACGTTTATATTGAATATAACTATTACACAATATTGTAGGCCTATCGAAAGATATTTTGTTCACATACATTAAGCATGCTACGTATTTTCAATCACATATAATTATTATAATTACAAAGTATTTTACACTGTAAAAATTTACAACTCAAAACATCTTTTCATTTGTTTAAGATTTTTAATGGTAAATTTTCCATTTTTGAATGTTATTTAAATTCGAATTGCGAATCATATACAACCAATTGCGAGACTTATGAAGGAATGCACTAGATTGACTCTAAGTATCAGAATTATTAATTAGATATTGTTGTTGAAACTGCTTGTAAGGGGCTTGTGGTTCAATAATAAGTTCTACGTTGATCAACCGATCTGCAAGATTAAGTTGCGCAGGCCGTGGTTAGTCTATGGGTGGGTGATCATTCTTAGCATTATCATCATTGCTCAGATATTAGTGTTGTGAAATCACAGCGAGGTCTGATGTAAAATCGCTTTGTGTAAAATTCAGCAGAATCTAAAACTGAATACTTAATAGTTTTTTTTTAACCAACACGACAATCTACGGAATTAATTCAAAAAAATTCCGATAAAGATTTAATTAAAGCAATTTTTTCAATACGCATGCAGTTCTTAACATGCACAACAGATTGAATGATGAAATGAATTATGACTTTAATTCATTTCTAACCACTAAACCGTCATACATAATGTGTATTATGATTGTCACGTTGATGGCTTCATAATTTTGATCATAATTCATCATTTTTATTGTCATTATTAAAATGACAGTTGAACATTTATCATACATTACTTAGAATACAAATACATAAAGTTAATGTGTATGTTATTTCTATCCGTTTTTAATCTTAACACTTACTGTACTTACATACATTGTTGTGATTAATAATGTTGTACAAAGTTATGACAGGTTTAAAATTATAGATAATCGTTCCATGATTACGTAAAGCTGTGAACACACTAACGAATTTTAACGTGGTTTGATATACGAAAATGTCTATGGTTTTAGTGTTTATCGATCGTGTCGCCGGCTCCTTACTACAGTTGGGAGATTATTACTTGTTTTTTTTTTCAACACAGTGTTGGATCTGTTGCGTACTTATTCGTTGCAACTCTTTGGCTGCATGTTTTGCGTAGCGGTTAAGGCTCCTATTACCATTGCACTGAGACTCGGTTTCGATTCCTACCATAGACAAATATTTGTGTGATCCACAGATATTTGATTCGAATCTGCATTTGTAAAGTCCCCGAGACACAGGGCTAGTTCAAAGGTGCGGGCGATGTCTTTTAAAAAAATAAATCAATGAATATTAATATCACACGAAGAACGTTGTATTTATAAGAATTCAGTTATATAGGTGTGTTTTAAAATTTTATTTGCTTAACACTGTTTTTGTTTCATTAGTTTGAATGACTTAGAACACTGTGTACAGTGAAACCGCCAGTGTGTACATGCCTTAACAATACTTAGTAGTAAAGTTACACGGATGTTGGTAGTTGGAAATTCGCAATAACTCAACAAATAAAACCTCACCTTCTTAGGTAGGTAATTTTTAACGTCAAAAATTCAATTTTCGAATACGACAATTTGTTAGATACAAAATTAATTTTAATCTCACGTAGTTTATGGACAAACCTTTGTATTTGTAGTGATACAACCGAATTACTACATCACCCAGCATTTTTAGTTTATTAAATAATAAAATAAAAATACATTTTTGGTATTTTATTAATTAAGATATTATTATTAATATTATTATGTATTAGTGCATCAGTGAATGTCATTATTGTGCTTTTATGATATCTCTACTATTTATTACTGAATTTGTATTTAGTACAAATACATAATTTGTTGATTACACAATTTGTACGTATAATAAACTTTTTGTAAAATATTCTTTATGTATTATTACGAGTGTCACCTACACCTTCTTGTTCAAGTAGGTACCTTATTTTTTTGTTTAAAAAATATAGATAGCCTAATTACCATTGGATGATATGATATTGACCATTGGACTGTCAAGTCAAGGTCAAAGATCTCGAGCGAGTTCGAATCCTCTCACTTTTCGAAATCATGTGCGCATTAATAATACCTACCTAATTAATTTATCACTCGCTTAATTAAAACGGTGATGGAAAACATCGTCAAGAAACCTGCATGCCTGAGAGATTTCCTCAAATCTAGTTGTGAAGTGAAGTTTACCATTATGCCAGCGTGATAAATTATACACTAATTTCTGACTCTTTTCATTCTGAGAGGAGACCCGAGCCCAGCTGTGGGACAGTATATGAGTTGATGATGACGACACATTTTTTTTTTATTATACCGACATAGCGAAAAATATAATGTAAAAAGGGTCATTCAGTGTGTGTTCATAGACTTCTAACATTTGCCGGTATCTTTAGGTATTCAGTGATAGGAGGTAAAGTCTATTGCCATTCATCGGGTAAAAATCCACACTATAAGTACTATATCCTAAACCCTCTCATTCTGAGATGAAACCAAGCTACTGATGAGAATGGCAATCAAATGGACAACCAACCAATGAGGAAGTAAAGGAAAGAAAAAAAATTAAAAACCGAATTATGTTTTTTTCTCATTGTTTCGAATAATGTCTTCCTTTGTTCTCAAGTACAAGAATCCAGACAGAAAGTACCATATATTTAAATATCGTTACCGCAGCGATACTTTGAATTGCATACCTGGCTCATTAAACTTTCCCATCCGCTCGGCTAAGTTTCTTGGAGTAAGCTTAAGTAATTACTTAAGTATGCACGGTTGGCTGTGATGATGCTAATGTTCATCATGAATTAGTAGCCGTGAAATGCGATCGCATTTACAGGTTAATGGGCGTTGATATGTCGTGTTTGATGGGTTAGGTGTTCGATGTTTGAAAATGTATGTTTGACGTTTATCGATGAAGGTTTTATTTCGGTTTGGTACCAATAGATGTCAAAATGTGTTGCCATCAAACAAAAATGCGTGATATTTCTTCGTCTTACTTATTCAACAGATTCAATTTGTCTGGCTGCTTTTTTGATGAAATTAAGTTTTAATAAGTAAGCTCGCCTCACAGAACCGTAAAGCAACCTTAACCTAAAAACTATACTAATCTACCACACTTTAAAATATCATTAGCTGCATCTTAAATTACAAAAACAATAAGAATGCGGAACATTCTGCGAAAATGCTCACTCACATTACACATGAGGCTTTCTGTACGCCACAAAGCATTTTTAATTTCACAAAAACAATGTTCTAGTAAAAGAAGAGTGCTATTTTTCTCTTGTTTCTCATTTAAAACCAGACACATGGCCACAAAACTGTGTTTTTTAGGGTGTGAAAACGGCCTACAGCAAACCTTAGCGCTCTACGTAACAATGCAGCTAGAAGGAATGATACATAGATGTTCAAATATGTGGATACGGCAATTTGCAAAAATAAATCATAATAATTATCTTACTGTGTTTGTCTTGCCTCATCAGCCTAGTGGTCGCTAGTGAGGCTGCCACGCTTGAATTTCTGGGTTCGATTCCCATGTCGAGCAGTGTTTCTATCAATATACCTACACCCACAATTCGCCGTTAGGTATGTTTCAGGTCCTATGTAATAGCCTATTGCCATTAACCGGTTACAAATCCAGACTCCGAGTTTCTACTGAGAATTTCATAGAAAAACCCAATAAAGCTTTGCTTGACCTGGTAATTTAACCTAGAAACTCTACCGTGGCAGTTGCGTTTAGGACCGAACCAGTTTTATGTATGTTGTTTTCAAAATATATGACGGACCAGCTTCTGTCCGCATCTTCGTCCGCGTGGAAAAGTTACTTTTAATTATCGTTGTAATTTAGCTAATAAACTCAAAATCGTTAAAAATTATAGCCTATATGTTGATATATGTTATTATGTAATAGTAAAACTGTAGTTTCATCAAAATCCATTCATATTGATTTCTGACATTTACACGAATAATATTATATATTGAAATAAAACTACTTTCAGTCTACCCGTCTACCCATGACCATGGACGCTGTAAAGGCTGTACCTCCAGTGAAAAGTGATACATCTTGACTTATAACACTTTTAATAATTTTGAACTAAGTACCACGGAAAAAAAAATGCTATTTTTTGATCTTATTCACACCCCTCTAAGGTTCAAATTAAGCAAGTTAATTTTGGTGTAAAGCTATAACTAGGTTTTTTTTACATTTATTAATGTGTAATTAAATACAACTGTATTAATATCAAAGTGAACTGAACAAATATTTCAATTTTCTTCATGTATATTAATACGAATATAAATAACTCCTATTACCCGATCGAATTATTTAGATGTGAATTAGTACAAACTGATATAATTACACTTCTATTATTAAAAATTGTATTGTTGGCTCTATTCATTTTTGTGAAAACCGGTATAATTATATTTAAATCATAATAAACGTAGATATTTGTAGGATCAAAAATGTGTATAATGATACAAATCTTAATATATCAATTTACATTTTATTTCCTAATCAAAATCATTGTGACTCCGATTTAATTGTATCAATATTAACATAATTTTGGAATACGTGTATAATAATATAAATGTATTTAAAACAAAAAATATTAATTTTAATAGAACTTGTTTATACCATAGAATAAGTGTATTGTGATACAAGTTCTCAGTGCAGCGGGCGGGGGTAGCAGCCAACGAATCGCGCTCGTCTCTCGCATCCCACTTACCCGCGTCGAGTGAGATTCATAATATATTGGAAATTAGAACAAGTGATTGAGGAAGTTAGTCTTGCGATTGCATTTTAGCTAGTACGTCGTGTTTTCGGTAGCAAAATAATGTGTGAGGTAACTGACTTATATCATTTTACACAAATTACATTTAATTCGTGGTGATATTATTGTGTCACTAAAATACCTCGTACTTAATAATATTTATTTACACCTAATTTATTATATATTTTAGGAGATAAGTAACTTATCATATAAATTAAACATTATTATGTGCATGAGGTAATTTTAGTACCTATCTGAATAGCTTTCTATCCGAATTCTAAACTATAATACATACATATCATCATGGCGACTGTCCCTGAAGGGTTAAGCAGAGGTGTACCAAAGTACACTCACAGGTCGCCGATATGAATTGCGTAGACTATAAATTGCGATGATACCATTCTTGTGTCAACTTTGACCTTTACATTTCGTAAAAAGATTCATAAGATTATACAAGTGTATGCACCAACGCCCGCACACCCTGACGACGAAGTCAAGGCCATGTACGAAGACAGCTGAAAGCTATGTCTCATACCAAAACATTCTATACTGTTGTTATGGGTGACTTAAACGCTAAAGTGGGAGTACAAGAGAGCGGCGAGTCGAGAGTGGGTCCATTCGGCTATGGACACAGAAATCACAGGGGGCAAATGCTGGTAAACTTTCTCGAGGCACAGGGGCTTTTTCTGATGAACTCTTTCTTCCAGAAGAAGCCTAAAAGGAAGTGGACCTGGTGAAGCCCCGATAACGTGACAAAAAACGAGATCGACTTCGTTATGTCTAACAAGCGCCAGGTATTCGGAGATGTCTCTGTTATCAACAGGGTCAATACCGGAAGTAATCACCGACTAGTAAGAAGCACTCTGGATATAAAGGTCAAAATAGAACGAGCGCACTTTACGAGGTCGGCTCTTAGACTAACGCTGCCCCAGGTCGAAGTTGGCTGCGCTAGTTGCCCATATCACTCCTGTGCCATGAATACAAGCTGTTGTCGAGGGTTGTCTGAAATCGTCTTGCCAAAAAGTTCGATGACTTCCAGCCACCGGAGCAAGCCGGTTTTCGGAAAGGCTACAACACCGTGGACCACATACACACCCTGCGGCAAATCATCCATAAGACCGAGGAATATAATCAGCCTCTCTGCCTAGCGTATGTGGACTACGAGAAAGCCTTCGATACCGTCGAGACCTGGGCTATACTGGAGTCTATGCAGAGATGCCTTGTCGACTGCCGATACGTCGAGGTGCTGAAATATCTGTATAAGGCCGCAATGATGACCGTCTAAGTACAAGACCAGAGTACAAAACCAATCCAACTGCGTCGAGGGGTAAGACAGAGAGACGTCATCTCTCCGAAACTCTTTACGAACGCGTTTAAGGACGTTTTCAAGACGCTTAACTGGAAAGGACGAGGCATAAATATTAACGGTCAGTACATCTCGCACCGATTTGCGGATGACATTGTCATCATGGCAGAATCTCTGCAGAAGCTGGAAGTGATGCTGAACAGCTTTGGCGATTCTTCAAGGCGGGTGGTTCTCGGGATTAACCTGGATAAAACCAAAGTCATGTGCAATATGTCATCCTGAGACCTGTATACGTAAATGGCCAAACTATTCAACTGGGGCGGCATAACTTCGAGAAGGTGGCGGCCAGAAGAATACGCCTGGGCTGGGCGGCATTCGGGAAGTTGCGTGATATCTTTGATTAGTCGATCCCACAATCCCTAAAAACCACGGTCTATAACCGGTGCGTCCTACCCGTGATGATTTATGGAGCCCAAACGTGGATACTCTTCATGGGACTGGTCCAAAAATTCAAGGTTGCTCAGCGTGCAATAGAGAGAGCAATGCTTGGAGTTTCTTTGGTGGATAGAATTCATAACAAAGTCATTCGCCAAAGAACTAAAGTCACCGACATTGCGCGAAGAACAAGCACGCTGAAGTGGAAGTGGGCCGGCCATGTCTGCGGACGCACAGACGATCGTTGGAGCAGACGAGTGTTAGAGTGGAGACCACTTTTGGACAAGCATAGTGTGAGACGCCCTGCGACACGATGGACAGACGATTTGAAGAAGGCAGTGACTAGATGCGGGCTGCCCAAGCCCGGAATGGTTGGCGCTCTTTGAGGGAGGTCTAAGTTCAGCAGTGGACAACAATAGGCTGTATTGAATACAAACTGATTAACCGTTTCATGACAATAGTAGGTAATCCGAGATTACTAAGAAAATCTCGCATTTTTCCGAGAAAAACCTAATTCAGTCGACAATTCCCTGGTATTTTCAAAAAATCCGTAAAAAGTAGTTTTATTTCAAAATCCATTCAGTGGTTTTAGCGTGAAAGAGTAACAAGCATCCATCCGTCCATCCATACTCACAAACTTTTAAATTTATGATATTAGTAGGATAGGATTCGATAGCGATTATCGCTCACCAAACTCCTGATAAGGCTACTGATTGTATAGGCTAGGAGAATAGTGGAACGCCAGTGAAATGAAATGAAATGATATTGATTTCTGTAAATAGATCTTTTAAAGACACCTTTACAAGTCAATGTTTGACATATTTTTTTAAGCTAGATGGCTCCGGCATTTTTTAGCTGACGACTTCTGAGAAGAAACGCCGAATCAAACTCAGAGAATCATAGTCTCTTTTAAAAGTGCTTCAGTTCACTTGAAGACTCGACATTAAATAGATCCTCAACGGATCCCGTCACTGAACGTATAATTCCAGTATCTTTAAAAAAAAACGATTCGTATCCTCGTTTAACTCTTCGTCTTCCTTGCCTCAAGTGTGAGACGAGGCAGAGGCATCACGAGATGCAACAAAGGCGCGGTCCCGTCCCTTTTGTGTACAACACTCGGGTCGTGGCTCCCCCCAAAATATTGCACTTCTCTAAATCGCCACGTAGGGATGTAACTTGTACCGCGAAGTATACAGTTATCGATAAATAAAATACCTTAACAAACCCTACCAAATAAATGTTATACCTTTTTATTCACATCGATTATGTTGTGAATAAAAAAGTGTCCTCCGAGCCTTGTCCCAACTATGTTCGGGTCAACTTCCAGTCTAACCAGAATCCATTGAAAACCTATCAGTATTTTACACGAAACGACTGCTAGCAGACCTCCGCAATACTTTTCCTGGGTAATATTTAGATTTTGTATTATGGGTATCTTTTTATTCACAATAATTTCAAATAAAACTTAGATTATCCAAGGATTCTAGCAATAATTTCTATGATTAACAAATATGTATGGACTTTTATTTATTCGATTTTACCTAGAGAACCGCAAATAATATTCATCGTATTCATTTTAAGTAGAATGATGAACGCTATGATTTTTACTCAAATTGCGTTTCTGTTCAGAACGCGTGTGCATTAACCAGTGGAAAATTCAAACATTAACGTGGCTTACACAACTGTCTTATTTATTGTCTTAGAGTATATTTTTACAGACAATTTTAATTGCCTGCGAGTCTCATCAATACGCCACGTTGAGTGAAGCAGTGAGTAGGTAATAAATTATCCTTTATAGTTGACAACAAGCTTAAAACACGATAACAGAACCAACTGCGTATCTCCAATTGGCGTGTCCAAAGGGTAATAAAATAATTTATGTATAAGTTTATGGAACTGATAATCCATCGTCCAGTCTTTAAGTCAATTAGTTACAGTACTAAAACTTAGTAGTAAAAATTCTTCACTACGTTTAATTAACATCTTTCAGTATGAGAGTGGGCTAGGCTGTGGGCAACTATGCTGGCCGCTAGTTGGGACATACATTGTCAATAAAATTTCTAAGGCATATGCATGATGTTTTTATTCACCGTCTAAGCAGAGGAGAAGCAACAATCGGCGGAAAGTGGCTGGAATCCACTCGACCTGAGCTGGCACTCCTCAGACCTGTGCAGTGGCGAGAAGGATACCGCCAACGATTCTGGCTATCAAAAAGTGTGAAGCCGTGATATAAAGACGCTAGTCCCATTAGAAGCCAATAAAAAAATTACACGTAAAAAAAATAATCGCATAATTTATCTTGCCCGCATGAAATTTATCTCTGGCTTCATGCTAATAAAATAAAATAAATAAAAATACGTATTTTGAATTCTAACTTCTTTTGTTCTTAATAAATGCGTTTTTCCTTCGCGGTCAGTGCTATTAATCGATATCGATAATCCAACAGCGTTCCCATGCCTATAAGTTGACACCAGTATAAGGCTCTTTGTGTGATTGAAGCGGAGACGAACGCCTATCTCCTATCACCTAACTGCTGATCGAGATAACAAGTTCACGTTTGAATATGCTTTTAACTTGGAAGCTGTTTTAAAGACTTATTAGACAGTGAGAGGTAATATTTTTATTTTATTTTATTGGGGAAAACCAACAATTGCACATTTTATCTTACATCTAAATACAAAACAAAAAATAGATTAATGTACAATCCACAACGTTTCCACATATTACTATATATGTATATAAAAAAAAATGGTACATACAGTGAAGGCAAAATCGAGGGCTTATTCTGTGTGATATTTCAAATATTATAGTCAGTTGACCAAAATTCACATAAACATACATACTATCAAGTCTGTATTCGTCGAAGGGGTAGACGAAGGTGTATTAATGTACACCAATTACTCAGTATGATTAGTTCCCATGTAGGGGACGAGCCTATTGCCGTTATTCAGGCACAAATCTCAAGGACCGCGCTGCCACTAAGAATTTCATAGAAAAACCTAATTACACTGCGTGAACTGGAAATTGAATCCAGGACTTCAAGCATAGCAGTCGCGCTTACAAACACTAGGCTATTAAAGCAGTTTAAATTACAAGATAATAATTATTATAATTATTAAATTTATAATCAATTTCATAGTCCAATGGTGGCGATAGGCTGGCCACGTCTGTCGCATGCAACCGGACAGGACGGCGAGCGTAGCTACAGAGTGCGTCCCTTGCAATGCTATTCGTGGAGGAGGTAGGCCCAGGAGACGTTGGCCGAGGAAACGTTAGCCGAGGAGACGTTGACCGAGGAGACGTTGGCCAGATGACCTTGATCGGTATGAAGAAGCTCAGGATAGAGAGGCCTGGACTAAGGTAGGGGAGGCTTTTGCCCCGCAGTGGGACCCATTTCATCATCAACCCATATACTGTCCCACTGTTGGGCACGGGTCTGCTCTCATATTGAGAGGGATTAGGCTATAGTCCACCACGCTGGCCTAGTGCGGGTTGGCAGACTGACAGACAGAAAAAGGTAAGGTATGCAGGTTTCCTCACGATCTTTTCCTTCACCGTTTAAGCGAGTGATAATTAATTATATACCCACATGAATTCGAAAAATCAGAGGTGCGTACCTTGGGTTCGAACTCGAGACCTTCGACTTGGCAGTCCAATGATCATACCACTAGGCTATCACTGCATTACTCTTCGGTAGTATAGTGGTAAGTATCCCCGCCTGTCAGTGGGACACAAAAGAGGCTAAATAAAAAAATGGTCCTAACCATTGGACTGCCAAGACAAAGTACAAAATTTGAAAAAAATAACAACGCACAGTCGGGTAATTAAATAGACTTTTCTTTAGCATAATCCCTCATATTCATTCAGTTCCCTCACATCACACACAACAGTGGTAGATTACACAAATGATATTGTAGCGACACAATTGCAAAATTGAAAGTTAGCAAATTGTTGGTAGCAAAGAGATCTCCCAGCTTTTGTGTACGGTGTACGTAATGTTGTGTTGTTAATTTATAGTAATTATAATGGACAATATAAACAACAAGTTTCACCTAACCTTCTAACGTTTTATTTTGGAGCCAAATAATAATTTGTGTATTTTATAATTGTACTATAATAAACACAAAAATATATTAAAAATACTCTTCTTTTACATACTACAATAATATAATAATATAATATAATATTTTTAGGACATTTTACACAACACCATCTAGTCCCAAACTAAGCAGAGCTTGTACTATGGGTACTAGACAATGGATATAATACTTATATACTTTTTTTTTGTAAATACATACTTATAATACATAAGAAACACCCAGACAAACACAAAGTTTTATGACGTCATTTTAATTACCACGACCAAAGAGTTCACTGTTCAGACTGTAATCTAACAAAATGTCCTTCTTATAAAACTCGGATCAAGTAAATCTGTTTCCAATATCATCGGATAGCACTTAGGGCGCCTCGCAAGAAACTTATACGCTTCGTATATTGCAGTTTGTAGCACAAACTACAACTACTGCTTATTAACTAAACTATGTTTGTACTTTGTTGGCTAAGTAATAACTAAGTTGAACAACTTAAGCTACGATAGTCGCGGTCAGTCTGTGGATGGGTGACCATTCTTCCCTACTTGCCTTAGAGACCACGTAAAGCCGTCGGTCCCGGTTTTCATACGAACACCTATGATAATCGTTAGTGGTAGTCAGATGCCCAAAAGTCCTGACAACCAGTCTATCCTCAGGGTATCGGTATTAAAATTAGGTTGCGAAGGTCTGATGGCAGTCGCTTCGTGTAAAATACTGATATTCAGCAGCATCTGGTTAGACTGGAAGCCGACCCCAATATAGTTAGGAAAAGGCTTACGCTCAAATTATCTAATGTAATGTAATTGACAACAACGCGTTGTGAGCTGTTTTTTCGCTTAATGAGCGTTTTCGATCTTTGAGCGTAATATATACAATACATAAATCACTCATCAATCCATACTGTTCCACTGCTGGGCATGGGTCTCCTCTCAGGATGCTCACCGGCTTAATGCGGGTTGGCAGACTTCATACGCCGTAGAGAAAATCTCTCAGGCATGCAGGTTTTTCTCACGATGTTTTCCTTCACAGTTTAAGCGAGTGATAATTATTATTGCTTGCCTTAGAGATATTTCTCGACAGTGTGTGAAGTCTACAAACCCAGATTTAGGTCAGCAGGTTAAGGAAAATTAGGCCAGCGTAGTGGACTATAGCCAGATCCGTCTCAATCTGAGAGGAGACCCGTGCCCAGCAGTTAGATTGTATATGGGTTAATGATGAAGCGACATTAATAGAATGCCAATGCCAATATCTAATAAAGCAAACAACAAAAAACTAATCAGCGACGACACTTCGCAATACCGGTTAGAATGCCAGGTTGTCGTGCTCAGTGATCCAAGTTCAAGTCCAGGGCTTCGGCGGGGTCGCAGCCACAGGACTGCAGACACGGTGGGGTCGCAGAGGGAGAGGAATGTCGGTATTACAATACGCCGCTTTCCCTACCCTCTGCGGCCGAGGTGTGGATTGCGGCGGGGCCATATATCTTTCCCGCCGCAAAGAGGGCCTTGGGCGGCGGATTCGGGGTCGTCAATCGCTCATTGCACTTGACCCTCCGGGAAGGTCCATCAATGGACGTCCGCGGCGGGATCGTGGATCATGCGAGAGCGATTCCCGTGGTCCCAGGAAGGTGGTAGTAGTGGTGGTTTTAGTCGTTATGCTGGCCGCCTGGTCAGAGAGAGTCGTAATCGTCCCACATCCCCGAGGGGCGGTATGCATAAGGAGCATTTTCCCACCCGAAAAAAAAAATGGGGCATGCACCTCGTTCACCTTTATGGGCGTCGTTTTAGTCCAAACAGAAATATATTCGACCTTAAATCTAACCATTGTGTGGTATAAATTCATTGACTAGATAATTATATATCTTGTCAATGGAGCCGTTGTTCTGTAAAATTAATTATTGTTAATAATATTATTCTAAAGTGAGTGTAAACATAATACGTATGTACTACACACTACACATATGTACTAAAGGTTAACTTGAGGTGTAAATAAGGTGCTCTCTAACCAAGAGTATTTTCTTGTAATATTACATTTCAGATAATAACCGAATATTACAGGGCGCAACGTGTAATGTTACTATTTGTAATAATATTACATTTGCGAGTGAGAAGAATCGAGCAGTCCCTATATTGTTGTGGCTCTTTCTCCAAAGGCCATTTCATTAGGCCATTGTGTCATTCACATATTGGTACTATTATGTCTGGTTGTGGCTAAGCTATAACTGTTCTATGCTGATCAACAGATCTGGAAGGCTAATAAACGAGACCGATGGCTTTACGTGCTGTCCGAGGTACAGAGGCGTCTCATTATGGTAGGAATGGTCACCCATCAACAGAGTAACCGCAGCTAGCGTAGCTTAACCTTGCAGATCGGTTAATAAGCGTTGTTATTCCTTAACCACAAGCCTGAAAAAATATACGCCTCCTATATCATGATCCTAAGTAAGGTTTCCTTCACTTAAGCGTCCACTTTTTCTCCTAACTTTACCAGTGAGTAATATGCATAAAAAATGGCCTTTGCTATTCGGAGATAGCAATATCTAGGACGTCCTGTCAAGTGAAATAATGTCATCTTTATTATTTGCCATTAAACAGAATACATATAATATAACATACCGTCATTCCTGTATTTTCCGAGGGGTTAGGCAGAGGTATACCAATATACTCCATAGTTCACCGGTATGCTTAAGTCCCATGAAGTAGTGGGTAAATAACAAAACCCAATAACACTCGACCTGGGAATCTAACCTAGGAACATTTATGTTTACTCAACTTGACAAAATGTGTGGAACAGTCCTGCTTTTCGTGTTAGGGATTTCAGGGTTAGCTAGCTAACTATATAAGCTGACCTGGAGGTAACTATGTAGCTAACTACATAGATATATATAGTGTATGAAAGTTCTGTACATTGTGAGGTCAGCGTAAATTGTAATGTGTCCGGGAATCATTATATTTTTATTCATCCAGTGTCGATTTTAATATTAATAATAATAAATACTTTATTTTCAGGCTACTATGGCCCATAAATTTAACTTTAAAGACTAACATATATAATAATATTACAAAAAGTGTTAGTACAATAAAAACTTATCCTATGTTAGTAAACACTTCACTTGGCACAAGTCACTGTGCGGTCCGGTGACACTTGTCCGCGGAAGCGACGGAACACCACGTCCTGCGGCCAAAAGTCCTCTTCCATGACGAGGGGCAGAAAGCAATTCGGTACTCGCACCACGAACGACTTAAAGTTGACGTTCCGGCGCGACTCCAGCAACTGCACCCTCGGCGTGTACTTGGTCTTCTGGCGCACGTACTCCACGATGTCCTCCGCCCTAGTGGTGTAGTGCAGGCGGGAGATACACACCGGTGTGTTCGGCTTGGCGGCACGCAGGCTCACGTTGGGCTCCGTAGAAGCGTTGCCGCAGCGGTTCTTATTGCTTCGCATACGGCGCATTTCCAGCCATTTCCGTTGCCTTATATGGCCCAGGCTTTGTATTAGCGCTAGGGAAGCTCGCGGTGACGCTAGCAATCTTAATATAGCTAATCTTAATATTTTTAACCCCAACTACAGCGCTGCCTAATCATTGTTGAGACAACGTCTGTGGTCTAGTGGTTCGTTCGTTGTCGTGGATTCGATTCCCACAAGACACAAATATTTATGTGATGAATATAAATGTTTGTGTTTGTCTGGGTGTTTCTTTTAAGTATTATAAATATATTTACAAAAAAATATATAAGTACATATAAGTATTATATCCATTGTCTATTGCCCATAGTACAAGCTCTGCTTAGTTTGGGACTAGATCGTGCTATGTGAAATGGCCCAAATATAAAAAAAGAATTTTTTTCTTAAAAATAAGTGCGTTTTGAAGTGAATTTAATGATGTTTACAGGGCACACGCGCCGGCGCAAGTATTAGCGACAAGTTTAAAAATTATTCGTGTTACGCAATAATGTTTCTATAAATAAACACATAATGGTTTTATCACCATTGCTTTACGTACACCTGTTTATATAATAAGTCTTTGTCCTGTGATTTTCTTGTTTGCACGAAAAGAAAGAACGAAAGAAATTATAACTTATGACGGTATATGCGTCATAAGTTATGTCTATGATTTCTTTCGTGTTAGAAAAACTTCGTTAGCCCCATACCATCAAATGGGGTGAATATAGATGTAATTTAGTTGAACTGGGGCCTATTTGACGCTGTCGTGAGGCACACAATTTTTATCCTTATTTTATTTGTTCTTTCATCATGTTCTTTTTAATATTATTGTGTGCACTACCCAAGAGTGTGTCAATATATTTCTTTCTTTCTTTATTTCTTTCTTTCTTTCTTTCTTTCTTTCTTTCTTTCTTTCGTTCTTTTTTTCTTTCTTTCTTAATCGAGACAAAACTTTGAAAGGGATTTTCAGCTTCAATTATTATAGATTGTTGGAAAAAGGCTATTATATTACACCACGGAGGCCTAGTGCGGGTTGGAAGACTTAACACACCGTCGCAAAAATCTCTCAGGCATGCAGGTTTCCTCACGATGTTTTCCTTCAACGTTTAAGCGAGTAATAATTAATTATAAATACGCACATGATTTAGAAAAGTCGGAGGTGCGTGCCCTGGATTCGAACTCGAGGCCTTCGACTTAGCAGTCCAATGGTCATACCACTAGGCTATCACTGCTATAAAATGTACGTAAAAGTACAAATCTCCCAGTCTATTTTTAGAATTCAATATTTCACCAACAACGGAGCATCCGTGAATTAATGTTATAAGAATTTCCGGACGAAGGAATAGAAGAAAACTTGGTTGTAAAAAGAATGTATTAGTTTTTATTAAAACTGTGTGACGTAGGTTGGACAGTCCTCGCCTTGGTGTTCGTAAGTAGGTTGTGGAGTATGTCTTTATAGTACTGTAGCGACATCTACCGAGCTACATGGAACTAAGATCAAATCCTGAATCGCGCAAGCAACATTCGCAACGCAAGTTGCATAATAATAATATAGAACCGCCCGACATCAACCGTGAGGCCATGGCCCAACATGCAAAACACATAATTCCCAAATATTTTCAATATGTCATATTGAAAACTTTGTACCCTTTTTAAAGCATATTGCGCACACGGTGAAGTGTGAGATTTGGCATAATTAAAGTTTATAAAGAGAACGAGTGCAGAAAGCTAATATATATGTACAATAAGTGTTACAAATACATTAAATAAAATAAATTAATATTCATTGTTTACGTTCGGGCTGTCAATGTCATAAAAAAACACATAGATGTGAATAAATTAAATACCTAGACTTTGACAAAAAACTCTGTCATTCAAATTTAAATCATTTCGACCACCGTAGGACCACTAATGTTGTTAACACTGATGTTGCATTTATATTGATATGCATTAACATGACTTAAAATTACGTTGTGCCCTTCAGTTGCCTAGTGGTCTGAGCTTGTCATGCTCACTAAAATGTCCTGCTGATGGTGGCGTTGTGTGTCGAGTCGTTTTATTCCCTGCAACATAATTGAGTCGAATGACGCCGATACGCACGTCATACTCGTGAACGGGTGCCGTCTGTCGGGGTTGGTCAGCTCTTACCGTCAATGGCAATCTCTTTCTTATTTTTTTTCTTTTTCTGTTTCATAGACGGGATTAATTTAATAATACGCATCAAACAGGATTGTTCTCATGAACTATTCAGATTTAGATTGTAAACCAAGATAACATTATAATATTTTTTTTTTTAAAGAATGTCTATGGAGTTTTGTGCCGGTTCTTCTCCATAAGACCCACTTTATGGAACCGTGCAACTAGTTTTGACTTTTCAAAAGTGCCGTAATGGTCTAATTGAAATTAAATTTTTGACTTTGACTTTGATTGAATCTTAGTGTCAAGCTGCAGTTGTGTCGCTGGGGGTCTCGACTATTCATTGAAACTGCTGCACTTTAATATATCTACATATTATAACGTTTGTTTGTTTGTTTGGTTGAACGCGCTAATTTCAGGAACTAACTACTGGTGCGAATTGAAAATATATTTTTGTATTGGATAGTGCATTTATCGAGAATCGTTTTATAGTATATATGAGGCTACGACTAATGGAGGCGAGCAAAAAAGCTACTAAACTATATTTCGATAGATGCTTACTACAAAGAAAGGGAAGATGGCCGATGCGTGCGCGCTGTTCGGTAACGGCGAGTTACTGTTTGAGCTTAGGTAACCGGAACAAGGAGTTGCTCCCAATCGACTCGGTCGGCATGGGCGCGATGTGACGTCAGAAATAACTAAATATAAATTAATTACGTAGACCTTAAACAAATATAGCCTATTCTTATACTTACGTAAATTCTTCCATAACAGCTCTTTAAATATTGAAGTTCAATACACAAGTCAGAAAATAGTTGGCTTTATGTTTTAATATAATATCTTCGTACGATTTCAACTAATAATATATAATTATAATATCATCGACGCCGGCGCAGACATGTCACAGACAGCGACTTTATTTTATATACTGTACAGAACAGAGCAGAAATATTAATTACTAACCAACTTAGAATCTAATCTCAGTATCGTTTAGAGAATATTGTCTCAACTTGAAATCATGTTGAACGCCATTAGTTTCAAAGTTGCCCAACAGATGTCGCTGTGCCGTAAAGACCGATTTCTAAATCGCGGTGTTAAGATTCTCCGCGGTTTGGTTGGGTCAACTCGAACATATTTCAACATCACTCTGGTTTCCCTTCAAAACGCATAAATCTTTCGCCTTTTACTAAAGATTTCCGTGGAGGGGAACACTCAAATGAGTCTAAAATAGATTTTTGAAAACTTCGCTTCGGCGGAGGTGTTATTTCTTGCAAAGGCCTTGCGTCAACGCATTGGTGATAGCCACGATGTCACTTATTCCATGATTGGGCGCCGGTAGGTGGTAGGTAGTCACTTACCATCAGGTGACCCGCACGCTCGTTTGCCCCATCTGATATTTAAAAAAAAGACGCTACAATCCTTCTACAAATTGACGTCACGTTTGGCGTCGTGGCGATACGAATCTGGGTGCAAGTGAAAAATTGTATTTGTAAAAAAATAATAGTGGCCACTAAACATCGTGGGTCGGTTGACACCCACGATGAGCTGTAAAATTGTCCCAAAATATTTATTTATTTTACAGGCGTCACTAGGCTTGGTGGACTTATAGCCTAATCCCTCTCAATCCGAGAGGAGACCCGTACCCAGCATTGGGACAGTATAGGTTGATGATGATAATGATACATCAAGCAACCCCAATCTGTCAAATTACTTTGATAGATTTTCAACTTTAAAACAAATTAATAAGGTTCATGTTGAATTGGGAAAATTTGACAGTTTTAGATAGCTTGACCTACTAGCGTCAGTACAGTCAACAGTATATCAAGTTACCACAAACTGTCAAATTGTCTCATTCGATTTAGAACTTAACCATCAACATTTTAATGTATAAAATTATTTGGAGAAATTTGACGGTTTTTTATAAACTAAGAATAATAATTTATTTCCCAAATAAAACTTTACAATATTTAAGAGTTTCCAATGGCCCAAACTAGGCTAGGCCTGTATCTTCGGCACCAAAAACTTGACATCTAGTTTTAATAAAATTTTAGTCAAACTGAAAACTGAGGTGCGAGATTACGAGAGAAGACTGTACAACTGATTTGAGAAGGCTGGGAGCTTTTCATTTGTTTCAAGAATTAAGTAAGCTCATAGACACCCGTCTTATAGCTATTATTTAAGCAGAAGACATCTGTGATTCCCTGTAGGAGCATTATTCTATGAAACTAAGTGCGTCGTCGTGTTGAGAATATTACAAATGCCATGTAGTGTGTAATTTTGACTCGCACGGGATCTAATTACTCTGAAATGAGCACCTCATACATGACATTTAACCTTTTTTGAGAGCAGCTTTTGTACATATTAATATATTTATATTTTAATAAGCTTCTGCCCGCGACTTCGTACGCGTGGAAAAGTTACTTTTAATTATTGTTGTAATTTGGCTATATGTTATTCTGATGTATAATAAGTTCACTTATAATAATAACTCTATAAGTTATGCAAAAAGTACACCCTTGATCCATTTTTTATTAAGAGCTTTGTGGCAAGAAAGCTCAACCTTAAGTTTTTTTTATAAATAACTATTACTTTAAACATAACTTGTAGTTGTCTCGCATAAGTGTCCCATAAGTATTTTTTAATTTAAAGTCTGTAACTAACCGTGAAAACCTGTAATTGGCTTTATAACACTTAATGTTTTTCTTTTTTACTCCATTTTATAGCTGTTGGTTTTCCAAAATAAAATAAATAAATTATAATACTGTAAAGTTTCATCAAAATCCGTTCAGTAGTTTTCACAAACTTTCGTATTTATAATATTAGTAGGATAACATACCATCACGCCTGTATTCCCCGAAGGTTTAGGCAGAGATTAACTAACATACACTCACAGATCGCCGGTATGGGTAGGTCCCTATATTAGGGGGCGAGCCTAGTGCATTTAACAGAAATGAAAAAGCAACTGTTGCTCAGTAACAACGAAGAATTTTGTGGAGATTAGCTGGAGATTGGCTGGCTGTGTGACTCGTTGCTCGATCCTGTTGAAGGCTACTGTGAGGGGAAGATGATGACGAAGGTGCTGGTCTCCGGAAGGCTGATGTTCTGCTCGGGGTCACCAGTGTGGAGAGGCGAGGTGTATTACCCTTCCAACGAAAAGGGAGGATCCTATAACTATATAAGGGGTGTTATGCCTGGCGGGCCACGGCCAGACATTTGATGTCAGGCGTTGTATATATGCAACTTTCGTTGCGTATTCAGGCCTTCTTGCTTGCGCGATTCAGGCCTTCGTAGTTCCATGTAGTGCGGTAGATGTCGCTACAATTTCATATAAAATCCAACTAATAACATTTTGCTCGACCTGGAAATCAAACTGTGCAAAATAAAAGTGCCCACGAGGAAATTAATACGAGAGGCATTAGGCTATAGTCCACAGTCTGAGAGGAGACCCGTGCCCTGCAGTGAGTATATGGGTTGATGATGATGATGACCTTTTGGTGTACAAAAAAGAATCTCTCCATCGAAATATTTACTGAAAAAATACCAAATTTTTTTTTCTTGTATTTGTTTTTTTTTTTCTGAATAATTTATACATACAAATGGCTATAAACTACTAAACGTTCTTTTTAAAGCCATCTCAAATAAGGCGGGTAATCTGTTTCCCTTGAAAAGTACTTAGAAATTCAACTAACTTCCACAACACTCTAGGGTCAGATTTTCAGTATTCATAATTCAGAACTTATTCAAGAAAATTACCATTCCTCCTTAGACTTCTTGGTAAGGCTGTCAGGTGAATTTAATGAATAATGGTTTCAGATTGCTTCATTAGCCTAATAGTCGTAATCGAGACTGCAACGCCTGCGGTCGTAGTTTGATTCCCAGGTCGAGTAAATGGTCCCAGGTGTTTTAGGGTCCACTAGGCGAATGGGCACAACTCAAAACTCCAAGCTGCTACTGAAAATTTTATAGAAAACCCTAATAACACTGCTATTTATACCTAGATGACATAACCTATATACTATAATATATGGTATACTATAATCTGGCCAACTCAAAAACGGCTTTACTGATTTTGATGAAGATTTTTATGTGATTGATATTAGTTTAGCTTCACAACAGAGGGTCTACTCCCTATCTCCGTCAACGAAGTTACGAGCCGTTCGAAAGTTCTCCGAAACTTCGGAGTCCGATAAAATAAGTATCAAATTCAATTTTTCTAACGGGTAAAAACACATCGAGAGTAGGGACAACAGTCAATTTGTGTTGTCATTCATTCTTAGTTCGGGCCCCGAACGAATCATCCATCCGTAGGTGATAAGGAGTAGGAAACGCCCGTAACGAAGATCAAAACTACGGACTTCGTGCTTAGGGAGTAGACCCCCTGGACCTGATAGATGGCGCCGCAATCGTGTTGCAGGACCTCTGCCAGCTAGTCTGAAATAAAGATTCAATGTTATTACGCATACTCATACAAAAAAGAACTCCAAAAAATAAAAGCGGGTGACAACCCTACAAACGTCTGGCTACCGTCAAGTTTTCATTTCATAATTACAAAGTTGCCGTTTACCCACCAAACGCCATTTTGTTTTCAACAATAATAGCACTTAACCTTGATTAGTCAAGAAAGTAGCGCCAGGTTTTTTAAGAATCGTAATAAAAGTCAATATTTTTTTTGGCACCCAGTCAGCCTATTCAAATTTAATCGAGAGTTATTTGAGAAAAGTTATAAAAAGTGGAAGAAATACAAGAAATTAAAAGTCAAGGCTTTAGAATTTATATTAGCTTTGTCGTGCAATGATTGGCGGGAATTATTTTTTGCATGCTTTGCGTCACTACAACTTGAAGGCCTACTCCGAAAAACGAAATACCTACGTAATATGATTCGAGTTAAATCTTAATCCAGCTGTCCCTAGTTGGTCCACCACCAACGCCCTAATCCGAGGTACGAGTCCCGTTAGAAGACGCCCTTAGCTAATGCTGTTGTTGCTGATTAGTATATAAGTTGTGGCTGTAGGCATACGGTGCCTCACCACCTAGACCGGTCAAGTTACTAAAGTTCTCCCGAACTATTAAGTATGACCAACCTAAATAACATTAGCTTCAGCTTCATTCAGCTGAAGGAACTACTACACACGTTTGAGAGTGTAATTCTGGGCCCGCGTTTTACAGTACAGTCTTACAAAAGAAATTCTAATAAATAATAAATACAAAATAAAGCTTTCCTTTTCACTACAACTCAGATATTTCAAAGAAACTAACTAGCAAAATCATAGTAATATCTGTACAAACGAATAAGCATAAAATGTGGGAGGCAGAGCATACATTTGAAGCTACTTGCCAGATAACAATCCCTCTGAGTCAAAAAGTTTCAATCCCACAAAGAGCTCGCCTGCAGAATAGAGTCGGATAAGGATGGGACATGTCGATGACAAACATCGGTAATTCATTTATAGTAGAAGCATATTTTATGCACTATTTAATTTGCCAAATACCTAACTCGTACAATTTGGATACTACAATGTAATAATATATTAACCAGCTCCTATAATAAATAATGTAAAAAAAACTCTTTATACAATTTAAATTGATTATCGAAAAGCTTATACAGGAAATAGTTTTTTTATACATAGGTACATTAACATAAATCAATATAAAGTTTCTGCCAAATAATGTCTTATGTAAATATGTAAGTGTTAAGTACGGGTCATGGTCAATACTAGGCAATAAATATTAGGGTTAAAACTCCTCTTAATCTCTCTTAAGCCGTTGGGCTAGAATGTTAATTCTGTATAATTATGAGAGTCTATATTAGTCCTACAATATAGATAATATAGAAACCCGTGAATAAGTTTATTTGAGCTACCACGAAGCTTTTTTTATTGTGATAAGATAGATCGAGCAATAAAGATTTATTTAATCTAAGCAAAATAAAGATTTTGTTTTATATAACATTTTAACTATCATAAATTAACAGACAGAAACGTGTTGCTGGGGAGATTGTTGCGCCGTTTCTTCTTCCCAGCCGAAACACTAAGAAGCGGTGAAGGGCTGGCGTTTTCTTAATGTAAAAATGACGTTCAAAAAGTACTACCTAGTAGTCTATCTAGAATAAATTATTTTGACTTTGACACTAATGGTAAGCCGCCAGCAACACCAGTGTTATCACTCGCGTTGTCATCTTAAGACCAGTTATTAAATCTCTATAAATCTCCATTAACTTCACTGACAACATGATGTTAGTACATTATGCTGTTAACTACCACCGACGAACTCTGCAGCATGACTTTAAATTTTTTTATCGATATTAAGTCAACTAGTCCAAGAATCGATATTATCAACAATTTGAAACCCATTGTTCACTTTAGCGGTCCAAGCTCTACTTGTTACTAAGTAAAATATAATTATTACTGCATATACATTATTTATTTTAAATTGAGCATTTTTCTAGTTATTTACGGCGTTTTTCATAATCGAGATTCGATTATAATTTCTAATGTATTCTAAATAATACAGTCGCCACCTTATTAAGGACGAGGTGATTATATTTTACCCGTTGTCGTGAGAAACAAGATGGCTAAGAGTGATCGTGAATATTGTATATATTTAATTAATCAACAGTGCTTATTTAAGGTTTACTTACACACCCAGTGTAGTGTCTGTGACCTGGGCGTCAATACTCAATGCACTGAAACTCCTGTGTATCTATTATTAACGTGTCATAAATTCATATAAAATGACATGAAACGAATAATCCTCGACCTTAGTCAAAGAAGAAAGAAAATATATTTATTTAATCACAGTAGACACAGTACATGCTATATTATTATAATAATAAACCATTTACATAACTAACATTAATAAATTATACGACCACGGAATTATACATGATTGCATGTCTCACAGGAGACCAAAAAATGACCCAGATCAGCCTAAGTCAGTCGAGCAGTATTATCGGGTTTTTTTATGAAATTTTCAGTAGCAGGTCGGTGTTCTGTGCCCGATTCAATAGACTCGCCGCCTATTATATGGTTTCTAAACAGTCACCTAAACACCACAGCCTAACCCTTCGCGGCAGACAGGCGTAATAGCGTGTTACGGTGTTTATTTTTATGTTTTGCTACCTGTAACCATCGTATTACTGGGTGAAGGCCTAATGATGGACTTTCAATGATTTAATATAACTTTTTATCGATACTTGCGCGTCACTAGACCACAGGAAGCGCAATATCGAATACTAGTTCACGTCAACGGTATAAAACACGGAAATCTCTTGCAATACAACTCGTGTGTGCCAACCAATGTAAATTGTTGGTGCTATTACATTATATTCTTATCTCTTGTGGACGGGTAAAAGGAGAATTGGACAAAATAATAGATGTAACATGAAACTGGCGTCCAGAAAGTATGAACTAGTGGAGTAGGTTGATTTCTGACAGTCTACCCGTGACCATGGACGCTGTAAAGGGTCTGAAATAAAATCCGTAAAAAGTAGTTTTATTTTAGTGGAGTATGGTCTATATGACTTATAAGGATCACAAATTATGTCATTAGAAATCTGTTTCAATGTATAATAACTTACCACAGTGCCTGTATTTCCCGAAGGGTTAGGCAGAGATATAAGTACTAATTGTACGTATAAATTGGCTAAATAGTTGGCTATAGCCTAATCCCTCTCATTCTGAAAGGAGACCCGTGCCCAGCAGTGGGACACTATAAGGGTTGATGATGATATCAATATAAGAGGATATTTTTCCTTCTCCGAATCCTTAATTGTGTATTTTTCCAAAAGAACCGATGAATCATTTCCCTAGTAACGTCTGCTAACTAGCTATTGTCTCAGTTTTTGTGATTGGTTACATTTGTAGGTAACATTAAAATGAAAAAACAATCTTGACCAGAGACAATCTGATTTTTATGGGTTTTTTTATGGTATTCTCATTTTGATTCAAATTGTTCTCCAGTGTATATAATTTTGAATGTCTATAAATGACTTTTAATTTGAAATTGCGAATAGTGCAGTGAATGAGCGATCGGCTTCTGCGCCATGTGTCGTTGGTTCGATTACCAGACGGAACAAAAATACTTGTGCACTGCCTTCTAGTAGGTGTTCCTGTGTTTCTGTATGTGAGAATTTGTATTTGTTGATGAATTTATCTAAGTTTTATTTCTCTTTGTCCTTCGATGAAATCCATTTAAAAAGTATCTTGCAAAAAATATCCATATAAATGCTGTACCTAAATTCCTTGGATAAATGGACTTCATACTATGTACTATGGTGTATCTTCCGAACCAAGGGTCAGACGAGTCAGGGAGTCAGAAAGTTCTTGAAATCGTATGCGTAGTAATAATATAATATAACTTAATGATAACTCGCTTAAACGATGAAGAAAAACATCGTGAGGAAATCTGGATGCCTGGGAAATTTTCTCGAAGGCGTGTGGAGTCCGCCAACCCGCACTAGGCTAGCGTGGTGGACTATAGACTAATCCCTCTTATTGTGAGAGGAGCCCCATGCCCAGCAGTGGGACACTATGAAGGTTGATGGTGAATAAAAGTAAATACAACATCTTATGATAGCCACAAAATGACATAAACGATCTATTCACTGTTGATTTTATTACGAAATATAAAAAGTAAAACTTACTTAGATTTGTGGGTTCACTAAAACAAACACAATTTAAGTAATTCACAGTACCCGCTTTATTCACGAAGACATCTTCAATAAAGCGTTGCGGTTTAGTGTTAGCTAATAAAATTACAAATTATACTGTCGCGGTTAACCGTAATCTTAGTGAGATTATACACGAGACATTCATGTCAGTCTGCAGGATGTGATGAAAAATAGACAGAATTATAAATAACATTAGCTGATCAAATCTGACAGGTAGTTTCAGAGATTAACGGGTTCAAATAAACAATCATAAAACTCTTCATAAAACACTACTGTATCCTACTATTTCTTATTATTCTGCCAAGAAAAAAAAAACAAAATAAATAATATATACTGTAACTATTTTATGGCATAGATTTTTTTTTTCTTTCTGTTCAATATTACGCTTTTTAGTTTCAAGCTATCATCGTTTTTTTGTTTTGTATATCTACTTACTAATGTTCAAATTACATTCAACCTTAGTTAATCCAACCTTATAGTGCGGGTCTATACCCACCCTATGAAGTAAAGTAAATGTCTATACTAGAGCATTTACTTATAACAGAATATCGAGCATTCGCTGTTTTTAAATTTACTTGAACCATATTATATGAGCAACGCCGTCGCAGACCACTGCGGGGGACGGTGGGGAGTAATTGATATTTTGTAAAGAAATATAACAGGTATTATGCTCACTCGCCGCCGTGACCATTACGTCGAACACAGCGTCGAAAATTCGCACGAACGTTACATTACATGGAAATTTTTTGAGTAACTGAGCATTTTCCTGTATTGTACTATTCGTAAAAAGTTACATTACAATGTAATTCTCGAGCAAATGCTCTAGTCTATACCCACATTTAGCTGTCTGAACGCAATTAAAATTATTGAAATATTTTTAAGATACAAATCTAGGAGTTCAGTGTTTGGATAATTATTGAAGTCAATAACTGTTGCAGCCTCGGAAGGAGTTTTAATTACCTGCAATTATGTTTAAGAAATACTAGAAAGTGTGCTAAAAACTAAGGACATTCCGACGTTGGTAAAATTAAGTAATAAGCCAGCTTGCTTGTATTTAAATATACCTTTGTATTTTATGATGAGATAGGTCCATTGCATACGTCAAAGTCATGTCAAAATATAATATGTTTAATTTCAATGTTGCATTTTATTAATTAATTAATAAATTTACTCAATAATACTGCTACTATTTTTTTGTAAACGCACCCACGATAAAGGAAAAATCCTGGGGTGGGACTAAGTTATGAAAATAGAATCTGCAAAGCTGCAGAAATTGGTCGTGAGATCCGGGCCTAAGATTTTAATGACGTTTGAATTTCTTTCTCAATAGTGTTGTTATGAACTAAGTAGTACTAAAGAAGCACTATCCTTTTTAATAATTTAGGTATGTTATACCCATTAATATTTTTTGTAGAATACTAAGGTAAATAAGAACTGTTCTATTTTCTATAGTCATTTCGATTTACTAGTAAATAAGTTTACAAATCTATCACAAAAATACCGATGAATGCGTTTACTTATAATTTTTCATAAACTTCGTAAATGCTGACCGCCACCCCTTTTCCTTACGGAGATGAGACGCACTATTCAGGTACGTCAACTTGTGTATTTTTTGTTTGTGTTATCCACTTATTCTTTTATGTTCGCAATAATAAATTATTTTTCTAAAACATAGCTTGATACTGATGCCAGATGTCAAAAAACATTACATTTCTCAATGATTTCTCGAATAGGTAAGTATTTTTCAAAAACAGTGATAGCCTAGTGGTATGAGCAATTCAAAGGTCTCGAGTTCGAATCCAAAGCACGAACCTCTCTCTGACTTTTCGAAATCATGTGCATATTAATAATTAATTATCACTCGCTTAAACGGTGAAGGAAAACATCGTGAGTAAACCTGCAATACCTTAGAAATTTTCTCGAAGGTTTGTCAAGTCTGCCAACCCGCACTATGCCAGCGTGGTGGACTATAGCCTAATCCCTCTCAATATGAGAGGAGACTCGTGCCCAGCAGTGGGACAGTATATGGGTTGATGATTACGTCTTTTTCTTACTTATGACTCCGTCCTGCGATCATAGGGCTTAAGCTACATTTTACAAGTTTTATTCTAATATAATTATATACAGGGTATTAAAAAACTAACCGTAAAGACGAAAGGAGGTTAAATGGGGCCTTATAACGAGTCCATTCACAATATTTAAGAACCGTAGTAACGCTGTATAACATATCCCAAAAAAAGCAAAACAACAACATTTTTTTTTAGCCATTACTGTCCCACTGCTGAGCAAAGGCCTCCCCCAGGTCCTTCCAGGTACTCTTTTCCTGCGCCGTCTCAAACCAGCCCTTGCGGTACGCATCTAAGTCGTCCCGCCACCGCTTTCTGGGCCGGCCTCAACGACGCCTACCGTCTTCAGGCATCCGTTGTGTGGAAACTCTTGCCCAGCGATCATGGTGCATGCGGCTGACATGACCCCCCCAATCCCATTTAAGCCTGGCTGCCTTTTTGCCCACATCTACTATGCCCGTTTTGGAGCGCAGCATAGTGTTCCGTATTCTATCAACAACATTTGTGAATGAAAAATAGAAAAACTATTAAAGGAGATAATCATTAGGTAAAATAGGTACGCCTTTCTGTTAAATAATCTGGTTCCCTGACATGACAGCTTACTAGGGTTTTGGCTTTGATAATTAATTATATTTTTTACGGAGTATTATGTAACACGTTGTATAATCAATATAATACTTAGTACTGTCGGGTCTGATGATATTCCACAAAATGCGTGTCGGATTTCTTGTCTCTAAAACGTCGATTATAATCATAAAAAAAAAGCAAGTTTTAAAATAGATTCAAGATTTTTGTTCCATTTGGTCGCGTTTTCAGATTATCAGCACAACTTCCTATCTGAAAAGACCTTCTAATACTTTATTTTTACATCATTTAACATTGGGCCCACTCGTTGAATTTCGAATTTGTTGATAGGCTGCTTATTCCATCCTCAAGGAAGTTCCCCTATAGGGATTGCACATGGCAAGTTTTGAGGTGTTCTGGGGGTGACCAGGATTTATTTTATTATTTATTCTGTATTTTTATTAATTTTAAATTTATTATAAAATAAATAATTAGCTATGTTAACTCATAATATATTCAATTAGAAAAATAGCAAATAATGTATACAATACTACAATAATAAATAAATATAAGTAAATGTAAAAAAGAACTAGAACAGAAGAAATATTATTTAAAATTATATGTATATGCATAAACGTAATATAATAAATAAAACGAATGATATATTATAATATAGTTAAACAATTAATAATAATGTTCTTATAATGATAATCATTAGTCAGTTCCTCTCTCCTACGTTGCTGTGCCCGACGGGGTCCACAATGAACTTTTAATGTAAACCTACTATTGAGTATTGAGATCACCTTCAGAAATTGTATGTAAAATGCTAATAAGTAAGTTGCGATTGAATATCAGTATTTTATATGAACAGAATGCCATCAGACCTCCGCAACCCAATTTCTGAACAATACCAATATCCTGAAAAGAGACTGACTGTCAGGTTTTTGGGTTTCTGACTACAACTAATGATTATCATAGGTGTTTGCATGACAACCGGGACTGATGGCTTTACGTGGTCTCCGAAGCCATGGGGAATTTTAACAATAGACTGGCTACAGCTAACGCAGTTCCTTTATTTCTACCCAGTAAGCAGCACGCTTGTAACGAAGCGTGCTTTAAAAACAGTATGCGAGGAAAGGCCTTGCTAATCGACGGGGCCAACACACAGCCTGTCATGGTTAATGTGGCTAATTTCGTGGATCCCATGGCCATGACAATAGGGCAGGTGAAGGCAAGTGCGGTTTTTAGTCAGTATGAGTCCGACATACCCTGGCGTGGGTGGCGGAGGATCCATGAGGATTTTCCGTACTATAAAAAAAAAGTTTCTTTATTTCTAGCTCATACAAATTTACAAATTAACAAAACTACCGAATATAGGTGGACTATATCATTCCATTTCAACACAAACTGATATTTCTGACTCAGATTATCGTTGCTACGTGCTTCAATTTCAAACAAGCGTATCACACATGTCAACCTTTACATAACTGCGATAGAAATGAAATTAGTAACTTATACCATTTCGAAAGTAACCTCAACTTATTAAGGTGATAACGGTCACTATATTACCTAATTTAATTTTTAATACAAATGACAAAAGGATCAATTTTAATTGGATTTTTATCTATACACATAGGCATTAGTATTTAAAAAACATCATCCTCCTTCGGGGGTAGTCATGTAAAGATGAAATAAAATCTAAATTACCATTTTTTTAGATAGACATGTGCTAATGATGCAGTGATAACAAAATTGACCTCCTCAGAACAAATCAAGGGATTGGTTCCGCACGGATTTAGGCGTTATTTAGATTTTATCTTATTTATTAATTTCTGACATTTACGCGAATGTTATACATTGAAATAAAACTACTTAATACGGATTACATGGTCACGGGTAGACATGACGAGTCTACCCATGACCATGGACGCTGTAAAGGATCCGAAACGTCGGGATTAATAATATCAATATAACGCGATAAAATCCGTAAATAGTAGTTTTATTTCAATTTTATCTTATTTCTCTATTTCTGGGCACAGCTTAGTTCGACATACTGTATTATTTTCGGCTGAATTTTTGACATTTCATTCAGTAGCTTCTGTTTAACCAAGTTAGTACTCACTTCTACGTTACTATTTCTCATATAGGTACACTGCTTATTTGGTTTAGTGTTCGAAATCAGGCTGGCAATGCTGCAGTCTTCTGGGCACGCTACCGAACTACAGCACCAAAGAGGAATACTTTGACGCACGGTAGCGTTTTTTTTTTAATGTGTATTATTTTGGTTAGGTTTACTATTTTCTGTTTCTGTTTGATTTTATTTTAATAATACGTAATGTAAAGTTACTTACACATAGAACAGAAGCCGGCACATCAAGCTACCCCAATCTGTCAAATTTCTATGATAGATTTTCAACTTTCATAAAAGTAATAAGGTTCATGTTGGATTGGGAAAATTTGACAGTTTTGGATAGCTTGACCTGCTGGCGTCTGTACACAGAACATACCTCACTTGTGCAGCTGAATATTCTTTGCTTCTCATACAAAAATGACAATAGTCCTACTCCATAACTTTCCAATAGGAAGGAAATGTAAGCGATGTTTATTGTTTACAATAAACATTCTCTTGTTTTAAACAATTAGTCGTAAAACTAACACCAGCAATAACCTGTGTGGTCAGGTTATTGCATACATAAATTACGTAACACAACCTTCTCTTATCCGTATAGTAAAGACACTTTAGGATTACGCCTTAGTGAGTACCAGGTAGCAAAAAACAGTAATAGTCTAGTGATATGCCAAGTCTAAGCTCTCGAATCCAAGGCACGCACCTCTGACTTTTCGAATTCATGTGCGTACTAATAATTAATTATCACTCGATTAAACGGTGAAGGAAACCATCGTGAGGAAACCTGCATACCTTAGAGATTTTTCTCAACGGTTTGTGAAGTCTGCCAACCCACACTAGGCCAGCGTGGTGGACTATGGTCAAAAGTCAAAGTCAAATATTTTATTTCAATTAGACCATTAAAATAGCACTTTTGAAAAGTCAAAACTAGGTGTACAGCTATAGCCCAATCCCTGTCAATATGGAGACCCGTGCCCAACAGTGGGACAGTATATGGGTTGATGATGAGTGCCAGGTAGTAAAAAAACAGTGATAGTCTAGTGATTTGCCAAGGTTAAGGTCTCGAAACCACGACACGCACCTCTAACTTTTGTGAGGAAACCTACATGCCTTAGAGATCTTCTCTACGGCAGCTGCGTATGAAGTCTGTCAACCCGCATAATGCCAGCGTGGTGGACTGTAGCCTAATCACTCTCATTCTGAGAGGAGACCCGTGCCCAGCGGTGGGAAAATATATTGATTGATGATGCTGATGATGAGTGGCTTGCCCCTCTTTTTTTATGTCCGGAAAATTCATGAGGATTCTTGGATTGTCATCACCTTATTTTGTAGTACGGTCACCAACGAAATTCGCTGAACTCAACCAAATTTCACTACACCAAAACTTTTAATTCAATTCTAGTTATGGTAAAGCTTGTAATTATCTTACATACAAATAAGTCGTGCTACCTTCTCGGGTCAGTAACTTCTAGATAATAAAGCGTTTTAAAAATGGATTCATGTTCAGCGACTTTCGTTGCTGACTGTACCTACGGAAAATCCTACTCGGCAAGTCGTATTCGTACCGATTAAAAACCCACACACTTCCCTTTTTCTTACCCTATAAGCACGGCTGGGTTTCGTACAGTTCAATAATCGCTGGACCCCTTTCAGAGGGAGGCTTAGCCTCGCGTGGTACTCATAAAAGCAGGTATAGCATCAAGCGCACCTTCTTCTGGGAGTCTTACCCTCCTAGACCAGGGACATTCTGTTAGGCTGTGAACATGACATGTACACGCTAACAAATGAAAATGTCTGATTGTCCTATTACCATCATATTTTTTTAATCTTAATCTCATTTTGATTATGTAATCAAACTTGACCATTTAGTTCTTCAGATTGATGGCCTTAGTAAGCTGTGGCCTGCAGCGGGTTGACATGGGGACTCGCTCTCCAAACTGTATCTAAAATTTTCTAGATTCAAGTAATATGCAAGAAAAGTATCTACAAAATCGTAAGTACAATTTTCGAACCTATCCATATTCTTCTAAATAACTTATGGACTGGACTAGAAGATTCGAAAAAGAGTACCATAATAATTATCATAATACGTTGTCTGTTTATACGTCCATTAGGCAGTGTATCGATATAATATTAGGTTATTGACAATCATTCAACAAACATTATCTTAAGTACCTAAATATATACGGTTCATAGTAAAAGTAGTTCGTAGTAAATAAGTTAAAGTCTCATAGTCAATGTTGTCGTAAGTAAAGTCCGCTTCGATAGGCAATGATTTTTACACGAACAATAAAAGCATAGATCGGGTTGGTGGTACGCATTATCGGCTTGGGGAGCGCAAGCGATGCCGCGCGCGCGCGTTCCATTTTCAAACAAAATATATTACAATAATTACGTTAACCAAGTGTCATTTTTGTAACTAGTTTTTTTTTTGTAATATTTTTTTTACACAAACGTTACTAGTTTTTTTATTGTAATTTTGTAATAGTGTTGTGTTAAAATCATGGATCCCGAGAAGAAGCAAAACAATGAAGTGACAGTAGACGATATTTTGACAATTTTGGGGCCATTCGGCAAATTTAATATTTACAGTTACCTATTGATATTGTTCCCTGTGTTTTTGGCGGGAATGTATTCGTCTGTATATAACTTTGAAGTTATGGATCTGAAATATAGGTAAGGTATTTTTTATTATTATTTACAAAAAATGTCTAATATTGTCAACCTATTTATTTTTTATTAAATAATTTATGCAGAGCTTATTGGCTAAGTTAAATATTTTTTAAATGAATAAAATAAAGCAATTGATTCTAAGTACCTATCTATCTATAGTAAAATTATTTTTTCGATAAATATTTGGGATATTATTTTGCATAATTATTCATTCATTTTTATTAGTACCTACTTGCACATTCATTCATTGTCTAGTACTGGATATACTAGATATAATGGATATACTTTTTTTACGGACTTATATACTTTTTTGTAAATACATACTTATAACTTATAATTCATAAGAAACACCCAGACAAACACAAACACTTATGTTTATTTATCACATAAATATTTGTCTTGTGGGAATCGAACCCACGACGACCCCGACACTGGAACCACTACACCACAGACGTTGTCATAGATATCGATAACTCCGTAAATACTTAATGATTATTTATTCGTTAAAATAATTTTAATGTTATTGACTAACACATAAATGCGACAATTTTGCATAAATTAAATATTTTATAATCCAGTTTAACAACAAACAAACCTGTTTTTAGATTTTTTTTTATTAGTAAACTCAATCACAGAGCCATCTTGAGTAGTTGGCAACTATTTCAAAGTCATCTCAAAAGTTCTTTTTAGGAAAATTACAGCATTGAAATAAAACTACTTTTTACGGATTTTATCGCATTATATTGATATTATTAATCCCGACGTTTCGGACCCTTTACAGCGTCCATGATCCCGATCTAGAATCCGTAAAAAGTAGTTTTTATTTCAATGTTTATTCGCGAAAGTGTCAGAAATCAGAATAACAGCATTTAAAAAAGGAAAAAAACAACATAAAACTATACCTACCTATTCTTTAATACACCTACTTGTGTATAGGTCAGGTATAAAAATAATGGTCTTGTTAGTAAACACAAAGCGATACGCGGAACGTTATTAGACACGCGCGTTAAGTGCAACGCGCGAAATTATTGCTTTCGTCGCGAATGCACAGTCCATATCTTTATATGTATATATAATTCTACTGTACGTGTGTATGTCAACTCCTCCTAAACGGCTGGACCGATTTAAATGACATTTTTTGTAGGCGTTTGCGTGGCGCCCTGGATGGTTTAGAATTTTAGATTCACAAATCAGCCCTGCAGATGGCGCTGCAGTCGGTATTTAGGTTATTTATCTGATCTATACTGCAACTAAATGGCTGGATCATACAGGACAACGTCTGTCGGGTCCGCTAGTATACGTATAAGGATACTTACTTATTCACTACTAGTGGAGCACGTGGTTAATTAACTAAGCTGATCAACCGAACTGCAAGGTTAAGCTGCGGTGGTCGCAGTCAGTCTTTGGGTGCGTGATGACACTTAACACATCGAGAACCCTCCGTGCCTCGGAGAACACCTAAGAAGTCGGTCCTGGTAGTTATACGAACACCTATTACAATAATGCTTGTCAGAAGCCCACAATATTTTATTTTATGTTACGGAAAATTCTCATGGATCCTCCGTCACCCGGGGAAGTAGCAGGGTACTTCGGACTCGTACCGACTAAGAACCGCACTTGCCTTCACTTATATCTTAACTGTGGGGACTGGCATAGCCAGCAACATCATCATCAACCCATATACTGTCCCACTGCTGGGCACGGGTCTCCTCTCATATTGAGAGGGATTAGGCTATAGTCCACCACGCTAGCCTAGTGCGGGTTGGCAGACTTCACAAACCGTCGAGAAAAATCTCTAAGGTATGCAGGTTTCCTCACGATGTTTTCCTTCACCGTTTAAGCTAGTGATAATTAATTATTAATACGCACATGAATTCGAAAAGTCAAAGGTGCGTGCCTTGGGTTCGAACTCGAGACCTTCGACTTGGCAGTCCAATGGTCATACCACTAGGCTATCACTGCTAGCAACACTTCGACCAAATAGATCAGATTACATTTGATCGAAGTGTTGCAGTTTGTGTTAACCCCTGCATGATACATTCCTTACTCTTCAAAGACTTGATTAATGAAGGCGGCTAACCCACTAAGAGGAAGGAGTAGTCTTCCGGCTTCGGGTATCCGAGATGACTCATCCGTTTCGCCGCTAGGACGTCAGAATCACACAAGATGTGCTGCATTGTTTCCTGAAATTCATCACAGGCTCTGCAATCGTTGTTCAAAGCCAGTTTCACTTTAAGGAGCATGTCGTTAGTTTCAAAATGCCCTGTAAGGGCTCCGATGACAGCTCGGGTTTTTTCCCTACTGTTATTCAGTATGAATTGCGAGATGCATGTGGTGCTGTTCACTTATACATATAGTCATGGCCATGGAATTCACAAAATTCGCCAAGACGATGACAGAAATCCAAAAAGCTTGACAACTCAGGATAGAACTGTCATCAGGTTACGTCAAAGTCAAAATAATTAATTCAAAATAGACTACTAGGTAGTATTAGTACCCGACACAAAACGCCTTCAATTATTCACTTCTTTTTCCATAATACCAGCTTCATCAATTATTTTAAGCACCAATCTCATTTCGGAAATGAAAGCGCTAGATCATGGCTCACGATCAATCATGGTAGTAATTCTATCTCACGAAGAACTAACCACTATGTAATTGAAATGAAGTTCAAATTTCAATGATTACACGGAATTCATGACATCGAGCGTCTGTAACACCTAACGGGCGAGCAGACTTTTTTTATTTCCTGCTGACTTGAACGCGTTTAACCACATTTTTTTACGCGGGAAAATTTCATGGGTCGTCCGCCATTTTGGAAGGCGGCAAGTCTATGTTCGCAGTTCGGACACATTTGGACTACAACACTGCTTTTGCCTTCTCTTATCAAGCCAGCCATGGAATTTGTCATTTTTGCCTCATCCAACGCGTTTGAACCTGGTCTAGCTAAAAAGCGCATAGGAAAGAAAAGAAAGAAAGAAAATTATATTTATCTATTTGTCTTTTGTTTCGCTCAGTTATAACTAATATTAATTACATAAGATGAATGAATATTACAAAGACAAAATGGTCTTGAACTCAGCATAATGGTCATCAGACGGATGAGTCATCTCGGCAACGGATACCCGAAGCCAGAGGCCTACAGGTTCCTTCCTCTTAGTGCGCTAGCCGCCTTCATGAACCACGTCTTTGAAGAGTAAGGTGTACCATGCTGGGGACAACACAACAGATCACATTTGGTCGAACTGTTGCTGGCCATGCCAGCCCCCACAGCTGAGATTAAGATTAAGATGGTCAACAGTACTGAACGTGTCCACCGCTGGTATTCTGTCCAAGTCGGTAATGCTATATACAATACACGCACCCTCCTACTCGCAAACAGTAATTAGGGTCTAAGATAGACCACGTAATTTCAGGAATCAGGCTAGACGCATCAAACTGACCTTGGCCTTTTGCTAGTTGGTAGACTTCAAACGGTCATTATATTGAAAATTGACCTACTTACAGTATTTCTGCAAAGTATGCATAATACTCGTAATTCACAAGAATCGTAAATTGATTGGGTTTTTCTATTAAATTCTTAAAAAGATACAAATAAAAATATCTATTAACCAAAACATACATTTGCACACTTAGTTTTTCTATTGGCCCAAACTAGGCAAGCCTGTATCTTGGGTACCAATTCTCAGCTCGGATTTTGGATTTGTGCCCAGTTAACGACAATATTCTTGCACCCTATTACATAGAAACTCAACATATCGGCGAATTGTAGGTGTAAATTGGTCCACCTCTGCCTACCCCTTCGAGGAATACAGGTGTGACGGTACATTATGTTGTTACTTAACGTTGATTTTCATTGAATCTTGAACGTGTTCGCATGTAAATATATTTACATAATCGCTAATATTTGCACAGCCGTGTTTTTTTCTTTGTTATATTGGTTTGCAGTTCTTGATACATCACCTTCACATGGTGGATATTGCTGAAATTAAATTATAACATGTTATTATGTTGTTTGGATAACATATTCTCACACACACGCACACGATGTAATGTGGGTCTAGGTAAGGCACAGGAGGGTAGTCTAGTGCCTATTCGCTCACTGAAGAGGTCGCTCCATACTGGTACAATTCGGTCAGTGTACTAGTTCACCTTATTAGTTAGTTCCTTTTGGGACATCTGACCCAATAGCACAATAATTCATCGTTTGATCTCGTAACAATAGTTCGAGAGTCATCAGAATAGTTAGTATGGTTTCATGTCTAGCCAAAAAATATATATTTATATTTTGAAATAATTATATATAATATATATTTTGAAATAATTATAATATTAATTTTCCAGACTAGGTAGATCGACGAATTGGATTCGTATTCTGTAAAATATTGTCGGTCAGAAACATTAAAACAGTCATTTACGATTAGTACGACGATGGTACGACATAACGACTTGTAACACCAGGGGTATCACTGGCGCGTTGCCGACCCTGTAAAACGAAAGAGGAATAGTTGTGTTGGCAGTATAAGGGAGGGGGGCAAGTGGGGTAAGTGGGGGCACTTTGACAAGTGCTCCCATGCCAACACAGTGGCAACTTTTCCTCTCAGAACACTAGCAACCTTACGCGCGCACGGCTCAAAGCAGTGTTATTTCACTTCGATTTCCTGCAAGGCGAAGGTACTTCCACCTACAGTCACCCCCTACTTACCCACTTACAGTCGGGCAGCTCCTATTTGAGTGGAATTACTCCCACTGTGCCCTACCTTCTCTTAAATAGTTCTCCCTCACTAGATTCATGAGGTTGTCACACCGATATATGCCCAAGTTAATATACTTACCAATATTATTAGTCAGTCTTTCTATATGAACCCTGATAGCCTACAAGAACAGTGCCGACTCATTCACATAGCCATCCCTTTGTCACTAGTGTGAATATATTCAAGCTAGTAGTACGGCGTCAATGTCCTAGTAAAGTTGATCTCAAAAGTCAAAGTCAAACATTTTAAATCAGTTAGACCATTATTGACCACTTTTGAAAAGTCAAAACTAGTTGCACAGCTGTCTCAAATCAAATAAAGAGGATCCATGGTGCCACAGTGAAATTTAATAGCAATTCGAATCATATTTATTGTTGAAATAAAACTACTTTTTACGGATTTTATCGCATTATATTGATATTATTAATCCCGACGTTTCGTACCCTTTACAGCGTCCATAGTCACGGGTAGACTGAAACTGACTGAACTAAAATCCGTAAAAAGTAGTTTTATTTCAATGTTTAATATTCGCGTAAATGTAGAAAACAATATATTTATTGTTGTTACGTGTGTAGCTTGATTTGAGGACGTATGTGCCATTTTAAAAGTTTCCATCTTAGCCCTCCAATTCATTAGCAATTTTGTGTAATCTAAATCATATGTCAAAGTAGACTATTGTAGCCCTGGATTCGAACTCCTCCCTGGAGATGAATGAAAAACATGGGTCGAGTACTCTAACACTCTAATTATTATTTGCATTGTCCATGACTGTATCAATAAATATTGTTCTTTCTTTATTTTTCTCATTCTTTCTTTTTTCTCTCTTTCATTCTTTCTTTCTAAACAGTCTATCATTACATTATTTCATAACATTACAAAATTTCCAAGACCTCATGCAATATTGAATACTATTCGTCTAGTGTTATAAAATAATTTGTTAAAGCTAGATATTGGTTCATCTTTCGTGGAACACACGTGTTGTTTAATAAAGTATTGTTCTATGTACGTAATCACATTATAATCTATTCATTAGTAGCATTATTGTGATATGACACATACTAAGAAAAAAATAGTACCTACAAATCTTGCTCTTTTTAACCGACTGCACTGCCCGGGAGGGTGATGTGTTTATCAGCCTATGTATGTATGTTTGTTCCTTTGTGGCACACGAGAGACCGAACGCGTGCGCTGATTTTGACTATAGTCAATTATTCTAAGCAGATATTACTGGTGTGTCGGTAGGTATGTCCTAGGCCCTGTCCTGATCGTGGCGAATTTCACGGATCCCATGGCCATGACTAGAGGGCAAGTGAAGGGAAGTGCAGTCCTTAGTCGGTACGAGTCCAACATAACCTGCCGCCTACCCAAGTGGTGAATCCATGAGAATTTTCTACTATAAAAAAGTGCCATGACTAAAAGGCAAGTGAAGGCAAGTACGGTTATTAGTAGGTACGTGTCCGATAAATGAGGATTTTGCATACTATAGGTCACATCATTCTAAAGGTCCAGTTGAAAACCAGCGTCAGGCAACTCACCAGCGGTCTGGCATTTAGTGAACTGGAGCCTATTTGACGCAGTCGTGGAGCACACAATTTTTTATCCTTATTTTATTTATTCTTTGTTCATATTTTTAATATTACTGTGTGCATTGTCCAAGACTGTTTCAATAAATATTTTTCTTTCTTTCTTTCTTTCTATAGGTACTGTACCTACAAATAAATAAAGTGTGTCCAAAAGCGAAACCAACACTTACCAACGAATAATTTCCACCTTTCTCCTCTTCCAGATGTTCCGTACCAGAATGCGAAGACAATCCTCATCACACCAACTTCACGATACCCCATGATAGTGATGGGGTACTAGCGAAGTGCGTGCGCTATGCCCCCTTCCCCAACGTATCACACTTCACCAACTCGAGTCAATGTTCCCCGCACTATTTCGACACGTCGACGGAGATTGAGTGCGAGGAATACGTCTATTTGGAGGAGCATTCTATCGTTAAGGAGGTAAGATGGAACTGCATAAATAATTCTTCATTTTCTGAAAGGCGGAGTGGAGTTACTTCCCCAGTCGGGCAGCTCCAATTTGAGTAGAATTACTCCCACTGTGCCCTACCTCTCCTAAAATCGTATTGTAATAAGATGACATTCAAGTGTACGGGCTAAGCGGCAACCGCAGCCTGTACAGGGTGTTACAAAACTACCCGTAAAGCCTTATATGTAAAAAAAAGTATAAGTCCATTCACAATATTTAAGACCCGTAGTAACGCTGTATAACATACCCCAAAAAAAGGAAAACAACAACATTTATGAATGAAAAATAGAAAAACTATTAAAATAGACAATTATTAGGTAAAATAGGTACGTAGGCCTTTCTGTTAAATAATCTGGTTCCCTGACATGACAGCTGACAACATTTTTGGTTTTGATAATAAATTATATTTTTTACGCGGTATTTTGTAACACGTTGTATACACCAGCAACACTAGTGGCAACACTCGCGCGTTGTCATCTTGTGACCTCAGTTAAGCTGTAGTTACACTGGCTACATTGCCCTTCAAACCGGAACACAATAGTGTTAGCATTATCCCTTAGCACCAGAATATTTGGCAATGTAATGGTACAGGGCCAGCACATCAAGCTACCACAGTCTGTCAAATTTCTTTGATAGATTTTTAACTTGAATTCAACAAGATAAGGTTCATTTTCAATTGGGAAAATTTGATAGTTTTGGATAGTTTGACCCGCCCCGCTGGCGTCTTTTATACTAGCCCAGACCAACTTTGCAGCATGAGTAGAGCTAGCGAGAGAACTGTAACAATAGCAGTGATAGCCTAGTGATATAATCATTGGACTGCCCAGTCAAAGATCTAAAGAACGAATCCAAGGCAGGCACCTGACTTTTTGAAATCATGGCAAATCAGCAGCGGCCAGGTCCGTTGCGAAGACCCCGTATCGGTAACCCTCCCCGTCGCTTACTTGAGCCGGTCCGTGCTGAGCTAGTAACTTTGAATTCGCCCCAAAATAATTTCAACCCAGATCCAGCCATCCCTAGCTGCCCCCCCAGCAGCACCCTAAGCCGAGGTCCGTGTCCCGCAGGGGACGCCCTTAGCTGTGTTGCTTAGTTAATAAGTTGACCCAGGCTGGAGGCATTCGGTGCCTCGCCACCTAGTCCGGTTAAGTTTTTAAAGCTCCCTCGAGCTAAAAACTATGTCCGAACTAAAAAAAAAACTGCAAATTAAAAAAAAACGTTTTGTATAAAAAATAATTCCCAATCCTAAGCAAAAATACTCAATGCACAGCAAATTCTTAGCCACTAGTTATCCCTTTGGTCTCAAAACATTCTGATTTGGTTTTTGGCGATATGTGGTTACAGTTCTAACCCAACCTAACCGATATCTGTATTTAGAATTTTGTCGCTCAATCAGTATATTTGATGCGTGGTTTATCCATCTTCTATATATCTTTATATATTCCATTAATAATTAATTATCACTCGCTTAAGCGGTAAAGGAAAATATTGTGTGGAAACTTGCATGTCCTAGAGATTTTTTTCGACGGCGTGTGGAGTCTACCAACACGCACTAGACCGGCGTGGTGGACTACAGCCTAATCCCTCTCATTCTGAAAGAAGACCTGTGCCTAGCAGGGGGACTGTATATGGGTTCATGATAACAGTGAACTGCGAATAAATACTATAATATGTATTGCCATTTTAGTGGTAAATAATAATTAAATATCAATAAGGACCTCATTGGGAACAGAAATCGTACGTATTTCACATTATGAGAGCTAAAGATCAAACCTCTATGCACAAATAAAAAAATAAATATAGTTACTGTACACCATGTTTTTGTCGCCAAAAAAAAATAAACAGTTGAACAGTTTTCGCTATTTCAGTGAAAGTTATCGTAGTATTGCCGTGAAAGTAACGTTCTTCTTTTATTTTTTAAAACAAAAGACATTTTTTCTTTTGTTTTGTTTTAGACAGTCTCTACCCTCATTAGCCTAGTGGTCGTAAGCGTGACTGATAAACTGTAAGTCCTGGATTCGATTCCCTGGTCATGCTTCCAGCTAAGTGCTATTGGGTTTTTCTATGAAATTCTCAGTTGCAGCTTTAAATGGGACCTTAACCGGCGAACTGCTGGTGTACATTGTTACATATCTGCCTAATCCTTCGGGGAATATAAGCGTGATGGTTTTTAGAGAGTGTTAGATCGACATTCACGTACATAGTCGCGTACAATCACAAGCCTAACCGACGACCATACTGTCGACCATAGATGCGACATAACTCTATGTTGTCGTATCCTACTAATATTATAAATGTGAAAGTTTGTGAGGATAGATGGATGGATGTTTGTTTGTTACTCTTTCACGCTAAAACTACTGAACAGATTTTGATGAAATTTTACAGTATTATTATTTAAAAAAAAAAAGTACCTATATAAATATTATATCCATTGTCTAGTACCCATAGTACAAGCTCTGCTTAGTTTGTGACTAGATGGTGCCGTGTAAAATTTTAAAAAAATATACACCAGAATAACTTATTAATAATTAAAAGTAACCTTTCTACGCGGACGAAGTCGCGCGCAGAAACTATACTCTCGTAAGTCTGTGTTTGAGTAATCTGACATCTCATCAAAGTCTCGGGGAAACACAGGCAATTTCAATCACAGTCAAATCTTGATTTCAAAGTCGGTTATTAAGGTGCTATCTGACCACATAAACACAGTAATTGTCAACACCACAATGTCTCATCACTATCAACCGGCGACATGCAATTTTAGTATGTACCTATGAACATGGTAGAGTTGTAGACATCATTGTTATGTACAGAGGCCAAACCGCACTTTCCTTAACTTGCCTTATAGTTATGGTCATGGGATCCGTCAAATTCACCACGACCATAACAGCCTGTGGTCTAGCACTCGCTGGACCCCATCACCAGAGGAGAGTGGAGGCCAGCACATCAAGCTACCCCAATCTGTCAAATCTCTTTAAGAGATTATCAACTTTAATACAAAATAAGAAGGTTCATGTTCAATTGAGTTTTGAATAGCTTTTAGACTGTTGTCGTCTGTACGACTGCGTCACTAAATCATTGACCTTAATATTTAAAAAAATATTTGAGTTATAAACGAGTAGTTTGATATCAATGTAATAATATTGTAAATGTTAATTATATTTTTAAATCTACCGATTATATACCTATATTGTTAAACTTTCACATGCCACTTTGCTGCAAATTAAAAGAACTATAAAACCACCAACCTACCTGTTATAAGTGAAAAATAAAATTTCATTTCATTTTATAATCGGGAAAGACCAACCCGAACAATCTTCAAGCATCATAAAAAGTAACGATAGCCTAATGATATCCCATAGAATTCTGTAGGGACGAGGTGTGATGGCAACTAGCGAGCCATAGCCCGACAGTTGAAGTCACCCGACTTCAACTGTCGGGCCGTGGCTCGCCATACCAACCTATAAATATATAATTTTTTTAAGTTGGCAAACAAGCGTACGGCCCTCCTGATGGTAAGCGGTTACCGTAGCCTATAGACGCTTGCAACACCAGGAGTATCACTTGCGCGACCCTGTATTGAAAGAGGAATAGTTGGGTTGGCAGTGTAAGGATCAAAGTCCCCCCACTGCCAACACAACGTTTCATCGTGGAGCACTGGCAACACATATATACATATATGTATACTGATACCCGACATCAACTGTAATATAGGTTAGTTGCATTTAAGCAAATGATAATTGATTATTTTGAAAATTAGTTTGATGGTAGTAGCAAATTCAAATTCAAATAATTTATTTGCAATAAATAGGGTACATAGAATGGTGTACTCCTTACGTACTCCTTACGTACTCCTTACGTACTCCTTACGTACTCCTTACGTACTCCTTACGTACTCCTTACGTACTCCTTACGTACTCCTTACGTACTCCTTACGTACTCCTTACGTACTCCTTACGTACTCCTTACGTACTCCTTACGTACTCCTTACGTACTCCTTACGTACTCCTTACGTACTCCTTACGTACTCCTTACGTACTCCTTACGTACTCCTTACGTACTCCTTACGTACTCCTTACGTACTCCTTACGTACTCCTTACGTACTCCTATTTTTTTATTGTTAAGTTGACTGTCAAGTCGAAGGTCTTGAGTTCGAATCCAAGGCACGCACCTCTGACTTTCCAAAATCATGTGCGGATTAATAATTAATTATCACTAGCTTAAACCAATCAAGGAAAATATCGTGAGGAAACCTGCCTTTGAGATTTTTCTCGATGGTGTGTGAAGTCTGCCAACCCGAACTAGGCCATAGCCTAATCCCTCTCATTCTGGGAGGAGACTGACTATAGGGCAGGTGAAGGCAAGTGCGGTATTTAGTCGGTACGAATCCGACGTACCCTGTCACGGTATGATCCCCGGATGGCGGAGGAATGAGGATCCATGAGGATTTTCTGTACTATAAGAAAAGGAGACCCGTGACCAGCAGTGGGACAGTATATACATTCGTCACGACCGTGACAGAAAGAATCTATATCAATCATCTGCGCCTTAACACAGACGAAACGCTTCTGTGAGCACAATAACTATTTAAATTATGTACAATAATTCCCCGTGATACACACATAGGTTTCCCACATCCATACGACACATTGTTCGTATAAATACTTAAATTGCTTCTATTCGCGTGGTCACTATGTGCATACACACTTTATTATGCTTGGCAGTATAGTAGGTTTTGGCGGCATATAAAACATCGTAGCATGCGTACAGTCGGCAACGAAAGTCGCTGAGCATGTTGAAACTTCAATACCATTTATACCATGAAGTTACTGGCCAGTGAAGGTTGTGCCAAATCATTGCATGAACATTAAATATTTACCTTATTATCACAATAAATAAAATCGCTTGATACGTTTTGGAGCTGTCATGTTGTGTCAATTTAGCTGTGTTCAGCTACTTTCGTTGCTGACCGTACCATCACGCCTATATTCCCCGAAGGGTTAGGCAGAGATGTACTAAATGTTCACCCACAGTGCACCGCTTTTTTATACCAGTGAGGTGGCAAACAAGCATGCGGACTACCTGATGGTAAGCGGTTACCGTAGACTATGCAATAAAGATATTGTATTGGGTATCAATTGCACGTTGCCGACACTGTTAAACTAAAGACGAATAGTTGGGTTGGTAGTATAAGGGTCAAAGTCAACCACTGCCAACACGTTTCCTTGCGGAGCACTGGCAATCTTGCTCACCATTAAAAACACAACACAGCTCAAAGCAGTGTTATTTCACTTCAATTTTCTGCAAGGCGGTATTAAGGTATTTCCCCAGTTGGGCAGCTCCAATTTGAGTGGAATTACTCGCACTATGGCCTACCTCTCATAAAATGGCATGTTTAGGTCCAATGTAATCGCCGACTTAGTTTTTTTTACAATTTTAAAGTTTCTTCACAGACTCTTTATTCTACAACAAATGAGTTCTTATGTAAACACTCAACAAAAAGTTTATATGCTAGGCTAATGGTTGAGTATGTCACACGCTTTAATTCATGATTTCCTTTGACAAATTGTTATAATTATGTTTGTCTCTTAATGTTACCTACATCCGTCATTGCAATATTGTCGTCTAATATAATGAAAAGATAATTATGATTATGCATTTGATTGATTGTTTTTATACTAAGAACATTTTCTGTTGAGATTTAAAACATAATTGCAGTAGGTACATTAAAGGCACCGTCTGGTAACTAATGAAAATGTTTTACAATATGAAAACGCTTATTTTTTTGTTGCCTCGTTAGTCTAGTAGTCCTAAGCGCGACTGATACGCTAGAGGTCCTAGGTTCGATTTCTGGGTCGAGCAAAATTGTTATTGGATTTTACTATGAAATTCTCAATGAAGACCGAGGGTGCTGCCCGACGCCCGATGCGTCTATTATGAATCGGGAGGGAGGTGGATGCTTCTCTCTCTGTTTCCGACCGGACCACCACAAGAATAGCAACAGGAAAAGTCATCATCAATCCATATACAGTCCCACTGCTGGGCACGGACCTCCTCTCACAGAATGGGAGCGATTAGGCTATTAGTCCACCACGCTGGTCTAGTGTGGGTTAGCAGATTTCACACGCCGTCGAGGAAATCTCTAAGGCATGCAGGTTTCCTCACGATGTTTTCCATACGCACATCATGATTTTGAAAAGTCAGAGGTGCGTGCCTTGTAATTGAACTCGAGACCTTCGACTTGGCAGTCCAATGGTCATACCACTAGGCTATCACTACTTACTACCACGATAAGTGATGAAAATTAATTAAAACACTAAAATATAAAAATAAATAAATACATATTTTGGGACATTTTACACAGCACCATCTAGTCCCAAACTAAGCAGAGCTTGTACTATACTTATATATTGTATTATACTTACAAATATTTTTTTTTTGTAAATATATACTTATAATACATAAGAAACACCCAGACAAACACAAATACTCATGTTTTACCCACACAAATATTTGTGTCCTGTGGGAATCGAACCCCGACCCCATGATCAGCAGTCCGCCACTCGAACCACTAGACCACAGACGTCTTCTATATATCGAATCAGTATGTCGCATGTACTCAGCACGTGGAATAATTAAGCCAGTTGATATTCACACCAGATTGAACCGATGGATCTGATACGGTTCAACGATTTCATATCGATATGCATTTTTCCACGATAAGATGCGTGAGTAATAACCAGCTATCGTGAAAATTACTTTCACAAAACTACACACCCATAGTACAGCCGCCAGCAGGTCAAGCTATCCGAAACTGTCAAATTTTCCCAATTGAATATGAACCTTATCCTTTTGTATTAAAGTTGAAAATCAATTAAATAAATTTGACAGATTGTGGTAGCTTGATGTGCTGGCCTCTGTACAGCGATATATTTAGGTCCCATGTAATACAAACCTATCGCCATTTAAACGGGCACAAATCTCAGTTCTTACTGAGGATTTCATAGAAAAACCCAACGACAGTCCTCGATTTGGGGAGCGTATCCAAGACTTCTTAATCAACATTTGCGCTCGATACTGTCTTTTTCATAAGAACACAAGGGGAAAAAGCCCAGAAATCCGGGCAGGGCTTATTTTTTACTCTCCAAAAGGGCCCCAAACTATGTTATGCCGAAGAGCCTCGAGAGAGAATGCTCTAAGACAGCCCTGGTTGCGCTTACAATCACTAGACTAACTTTATTGTAAGTGTACACCAATGCAGTACACCTCTACAAACCCTTGGGGGAATATAGGCGTGATGGTAGGTATGTTATGTAATATTTTGAACTCCCTAAATTACGGTTGAGCTACACAATGGCTGATACATGCGAGCTGTCGGCTGGGACTGGTCCACTCAAAACCGTTGTAGCTCTTTCTTCGAAAAGACCATTTAATACATTGTAACATTCACATACTTGTTAATACTGTGTCTAAACTTTAAAACAAATTGTGTACTCTGAGTTGGTTTCGGTGTTTCTTCTAAAAAGTCGTTAGTTAGGAATAGTCGGAACCATCTAACTCATAAAAAAATCATAACATTGACTTGTAAAAGTGTCTTTAAAAGATTTATTTACAAAAGTAAATATAATGTACCTATCATTTAATCATATTCACAGCTGAAACCGCAAAACAGTCATGATTAACACAAAAATGCAATTCAATGGCATTTCGTTGGCCGTGAATAATGAAGCACGTTTTGATTCACGTAGTATAGAATGTATTGATAATATTCGGATTTCACAGTACGCGGACTACATGAAGTAATATAGTGTGACTCATTCGCGTACATTTCTATTGGATGCTATACGCTTGGTGAGAAATCAGTGTGATATGTCCTTGTACACAAATACAGCCATCGCTTTTGCTGCTCTCCTAGGACCAATAACCCAACTATTCCTCTTTAGTTTTACAGGATCGGCAACGTGAAAATGATACTCCCGGTGTTGCAAGCGTAAGGGTATCATTTTCGCTTTAGAGGCTACGGTAACGTTTCTGTGCCACCTCAGTGGTATAAAAAGAAATATATTTCTTTACACAAGACAACTGCAGGGGGGCTGAAATAGATGAATCGCGATGACGTCTTAGCTTAGCTTAGCTTAGCTTAGCTGATCTCGAAATATACTTACTCTTCGTATACTTACACTTCGTATACCTACTTACTTCTTATACTAACACTAGCTGACCCCGCAAACGTTGTTTTACCATAAAAAAATATTGGGGTGGGTCACCCTTATCATTTAGGGGTATGATAAATAGATGTTGGCCGATTCTCAGACCTCCCCGATATGCACACAAAATTTCATACAAATCGGTCCAGCCGTTTCGGAGGAGTACGGTAACTAACATTGTGACATGGCAATTTTATATATTAGAAGATTATGGAATGCAATACAATATTGAGTATTGAGAGCTCAGCTTATAATGGAAATAATATTTGGTTGTTATGTAGCCGTGATGTTGTTATTGAAGTGGTTAGGGATATCTCTGAAACTTTTTAATCGTGTTTGTCGGTTGAGATTTTCCACAGTACAATTCAAATTTCATGTTATGCTTTTCATAATGACTTTAAGATATAACAACTTATTCTCATTATCTTTTGCTTCCAGTTCGACCTGGCCTGCCAAGACTGGAAGAGATCCTTAGTAGGAACAGTCCACAACGCTGGTTTCTTCATCGCAATACCTTTAACTGGACTGATCTCAGACAAATATGGCCGTCGCCCCGCCCTCGTGTTCGCTTCGGTGGCCAATGGCGTGTTCGGAGTCATTCGGGCATTGTCGGTCAATTACAACATGTTCGTTGTATTTGAATTTTTGGAACCGGCATTCGGCGGAGGAGTTTATACAGCTTGTTTTGTTCTTGGTGAGTTCACTACGCAAATTATTTTTCTGTGAGTAGTCTATTAACACTTAGCCTTATTGAAGTCTCCTGACAGATCATTATAGCTAAACGAATTGTTAATCATAGTAAGCATAGCTTTATTAAAGCACAAAATAATACTATACAGAGTTATTATCTTTGAAGAGACTGAAGACTCCCAGTGAGTTTACTGCGATATTTAAAAAACTGTCGTAACAAATGCGTGTTCAGCTCTTCTCATATCAGGCTATCTTTTATATTAAGCCTCTTTTAGTATCATTTCTAGACACAGAACTCCATACGAACTCCATAATGAGAAGAAGTTTCTTCTGATTCAGGCCATAATTCAACAGACTGGTCTATTTCGGTTTAGTAGGCTCAACACTCACACAGTTTACCAGAGTACTGATCTAATATTTCGAAACCATATAATTGGAACGTAAGCTCAAATAAATTCCACCAGTATACATATACCGCTAACACATTCACGGCTCAGTAGGCTCCAGCTAAGGTCATTGTACGCGGAACACTGATTCCTGAGTAGGTACCACAATTTTCCTTGAAATTCGAATGGCGAAGGCGAAGTGACAGTTCTAACGGAAATAACTAGCCATAGATATTGTTTATGTTGTAAAATATACTGTGACATTAATAATAGTTGGGAGCTTAAAGGAAAACATGCTGTATATAGCATAAAACCGTGACGTCGCCTGCGTAGGATTTGATACTGGTTGATAAAAAGTTGTATGTATTAATAATATAGTAAGTTCTCGTAGCTAAGAATTAATCTTCTTAGTACAGAGGCCAGCACATCAAGCTACCACGATCTGTCAAATTTCTTTGATTGCTTTTCAACTTTAATATAAAACTGTAAGGTTCATTTTCAAATGGGAAAATTTGTCAGTTTGGATAGTTTGACCTACTGGCGTCTGTTCGTTAAGCTATCCATCCTGAATGTTTTAAGAACACCAAAGGCACTCGTTACTAGCAATTGGAACCTCGTAAAGCTTAACAATGAGGTTTTAGGTCTAATGGCAGAGACTTTGTGTGAAATATAACCCAATATAGACCTCGGACGTAAAAGGCCTACTAGTTATCTTTATAAATACCTACGTTAAATTTTCAAATGTAGGTACAAAAAAAGCAAAAACACTTATTGCACAGCAAAATAGTCACCTCAAAGTATTGTTATTTTAAACATTTTCTTGGTCTTCAGATTCGGTATCATTCAGATTTGGTTCTGGCGATGTGTGGTCACAGTTCTAACCTAACCTAACCGATATGTATTTTGCTGCTCAATCAGTAATTTTGTCGCTCAATCAGTATTTTCGATGCGCGGTTTATTATATTCCCAAAAAAAAGGGCCCAACTCCAAAGATGCTATTAATTGACCAAGAATAATTATTTATTTGATAAATTGTGTCAGAATAATCGACCAATGACAACAAATCACACAAGGGCTGACAGATTTCGTAGACAGAACTGTCAAAAATTTACAATTTTAACAAAATTCATCAGCAAAAGTAAAAAAATAAGTGTTGTAACAAAGATATATACTTGCTCGTCTAAGCTTGAACAAACTGACATTATTTATAACTCATATAAATCACAATATGCGAAAAAAAGCATGGAAAATCGAATAATAAAATCTTGTTATGGCTCACGTGCTCTGCACAGTGGTCAGGACATGACCAATGTTAATATCGGACACACTTATATAACTAATGCTTGAAAAAGGAATCTGTATATATTATAAAAGAAGAAATTACTTATAATCTACTGATTTATGGAGCGGGCATTGGGAACATTGTGATATAGAAATAAAACTACTTTTTACGGATTTTATAGCGTTATATTGATATTATTCATCCCGATGTTTCGGACCCATTACAGTGTCCATGGTCACGGGCAGTGTACCTGTGATCCAATGAATACACCAATCAAGACAACTGATTATTACAAATTTTCAGACAGAAATTTATTTAAATAAATGCAATGGTACCTACCGGCAGCGGTCCTCTAGCTTAAAACTAATTTTGTAATAACTGTGGCAGGTACCAATACGTGTAACGATCATAAAGAGATCGCCACGCGTTTGATCATACGTACGTATATAGGTACCTACATCATCATCAACCCATATACTGTCCCACTGCTGGGCACGGGTCTCCTCTCATATTGAGAGGGATTAGGCTATAGTCCACCACGCTAGCCTAGTGCGGGTTGGCAGACTTCACAAACCGTCGAGAAAAATCTCTAAGGTATGCAGGTTTCCTCACGATGTTTTCCTTCACCGTTTTAAGCGAGTGATAATTAATTATTAATACGCACATGAATTCGAAAAGTTAGAGGTGCGTGCCTTGGGTTCGAACTCGAGACCTTCGACTTGGCAGTCCAATGGCCATACCACTAGGCTATCACTGCTGTATATGTACCTATATAACATAATATATTTTTTGTTGCTATATAGAAAATTATGTAATAAGGTACCAAGATTATTTCCTACTACGCACTGCTTTAAGCTTTAATAGTAATCGATACTAGTTTATCGATTTAATTATCTGTCACAACGATTTATTATTATTATGGCCATGAAACATTTTCTATGTTACTCTAGAACATATATATATGAGTAAAACATTATGCTACCACCTTTCTCATGCGTGGATCTCCTTGTTGGAGTCTTCTTTTACAACAGAATTAATCCAATCAATCTGGATGCAGAAAAATATTTTAATTCGGTCAGCACCTAAGATTAGGGGGGCATCACCCGCTTAGCCCCCTTTTGGATCCGTTACTGATATTCGTTTGTAATGACAAGCAAAATATTTGACGGTATCAATACAGACGAACTCAGCAGAAGTTCCTTAAAAAAATTTAAAGCATTTACTTAACAAATGGAATATCGACTCTGAACTGGCAACCGGTAATATGTCAATTTTGACAACTTTACAGGTGAAGAAAATACTTGTTGTGTCATATATACAGGGTGTTACCAGGGTGTTACAAAACTACCTGTAAAGCCGAAGGGAGGTTAAATAGGGCCTTATAACGAGTCTATTTACAATATTTAAGAACCGTAGTAAGTAAAAAAGGAAAACAACACATTAATGAATGAAAAATAGAAAAACTATTAAAGTAGAGTTATTATTAAAAACAAAAGTAGCATTATAATATGCTTCCTTCTAATATAAAAAGTACACGATTGGCGAGATAGTATTAAATGCTCGCATTCACTGACCGTATGTTAGTACAAGTTGATTGAAGTCGATTCTGGCGCCAAATTTAAATGTATCTGAGATGGGATTTCTTGCAACGCTACGAGAGTAGTACGAAAGGAGAGGAGTACGACATAGTCTAAAATGGTATTAAAAAGCGAAATCTTCAAAAAATTTAGATACCGGGAGATACGAGGGAACGGTTGCCAGTTCACAGTCTATATGTTTCTATTATAAGTTTACTTTTTGAGACAAATAGACCCGAAGGTATAATCCCCCAAAGTACAAAGAACTGTCACCCAGTAGCGGCCTTAAGGGTAGCGGATGGGGTAACCGCCCAGGGCCTCGCTGTTGCAGGGGCCCGAGTAGAAAAAATGATTTGTTTTATCCGGTATTAGTGAAAACAATAAGTTTGATAAAAAGTTGTTTAACTACACAAAAGTTGCAGTGTTATTTCTTTTCAAAGTTCTTTTCAAAATACCCACTTTCAATTCACATACTTTATACAAAGGAAAAGGGCCTCGCAAATATCTACCGCGTACCTCGCAGTAGCGCCACTGCTGTCACCCATCCACAGACTTACAGCCCCAAAAGCTAAACCTACCAGTTCAATTACTCCGTGTAGTTTACCATTTAAGAATAAACCCCTCATAACATTTAACCAATTAGCAAGGCAACTTAATTTAAAAACTGAAATAGCAGTATTTACCCCTATTCTGACGCCAAATTAATGTCACGGTAAACACCGAAATTTGTTGAAATTTGTCCTAAACAAATTGGGTAGGACACAGTTAGGGACGTACCTCTGCAAATACTTGGTTTTAGGCCTTAGTAACGTCCCTATAATAATATTTGAGGTCTCCAAATTATCACGACGTTGACACAGAATTTATTTGGCCCCTTTTTAAGTGAAAATTATCCAAGACAGGATGTGAAAGTTTAATTATGTAATTGACATTTTAGTTTCTATATATGATATTTTTAAGACCCACTAAGCCCATTGGGAGTAATTCCACTCAAATTGGTGTTGCCTGACTGAGGAAGTAGTAGGTACTTCCTACGTTTCCTTGCAGAAAATTGAAGTGAAATAACACTGCTTTGAGCTGTGTTGTGTTCCTACTAAAAACTATAGTAAGCACTATATGTATCTTTACACTATATAATTGATTGATGTATCTTCTTACCGATAACGCCCAAAGCCAGAAATGTCTAAAAGTCTAAAAATGTCAATATAAACATATTAAAGAGATAATTCGAGATTTAAAGCAATGCTTAAGAGCAAAAGAGTTCTGCAACGTTTAAAATAAATTGAACTGTTTAACGCTTCATTGAACGTAAGCACGGTTACAGTTACACCAATATTAAACTGCCCCTATTCATTGAAAATATTTTTTGTTTTAGCATTGTTGTTTTTGTCATCACATTTCTATTTACAATGACTAATTTAAATCAGTTTTTCCACAAACAAAAAGAACAACATTCACTTCATTATTATCTAATGACAAATTAAAATAACAACTTTTATATATAGATACAAAGATAGACTGCCTTTTTATTCCAGTGGTCCTAAACGCGACTGCTATTCTAGAGGTTCGATTCCCACTTCGAGCAGTGTTTTCTATGAAATTCTGAGTGGCAGCTCGGAGTTAGGAATCGTGTCCATTTAATGGCAATAGGCTCGCCCATAGGGGGGGCGGATACATGGAAATTAAACATACCGGCAAACTGTGGGTGTATATTTTGGTACACGACTGCCTAACCCTTCTAAATAAATTCTAATAAAGATAGTCTGAATCCACTTTTTCACAAGCAACGATTAAATACTGCATATTTCGCGAAGCATTTCAGGTCACCTTGCCACTGTCGCATCGGATGTTGTAAGTTCGTTCCCACCAAAGACAAATCTTTGTGTGACCTCACAGATATTGGTTTCAAGTCTGACTGTACTTTGTGTCCGTTAGTTATATGTTTGTGATGTCCCCCGCTGTACAGGACTTGTACCCTAGTCCCATACTAGGGTACAAGCCTTAAGTCGCGGGGGACTGTGCAGCAGTCAGGAACATTTTGAGAAATTAATGCTAAATGTTTGCAATAGCATAGCAAGTCACAAATTTATAGACGTTTTGACGAAATCGTTTATAGACGGATACGACAGGACAATGTATACAATACAATTTTTTGTCCCGAATAATAATTTCCTGTCTTTTGTATTATTTTTTTTTCGATCATTTTAGTATTATCTGTAACTTTTTCCTTATCAGTCCGAAATGGCAGAGTAACGGTTAAACTTATTGGAATTCACACAAAAAAATACAAAACTATGTTTAGTCTTTAGCACCCAAATAACCTTCGCGATTGATCGCCTAATAATTCAGTTGTAACTAATTTATTTTTTGTGGTGTTCATCATCTTCCGGTCTTTGTTTTAGATCCTTTCTTGCATAGTGTCCATGGGAAACCGGTAGTTTCTGTTTTGCTACTTCATGGGGACCAAAAAATGTGCCATTTGTGTTTTTCCTATTGGCGAACTCTCGATGAACCGTATTAAAAGGATTGAAATCACGATCAATTCAATTGTCATTTATTTTTGAAAAGATTTAAGAGTCATCGTTGTTGTAAAAATAGATATGGTTTCAGCAAGAACTAATCTTTTTAAAGACCGACTTTAAGAAAGTGTACCTATCTAGAATCCATTAAAAATACATTCTCTATGGTTACTAACCTATCTAGTTATTATTTTCTATTGAAATATACTTTTCTTTACAGCATTGGAGCTCGTGGGTCCAAAAGGTAGAGTCTTCGTGAGTCTTCTCTTCAACACCATGTTCATCCTCGGTGGCGTCACAGTCACCTTACTCTCCTGGTGGCTGCAAAACTGGAGATATCTCCTATTCATCATCTACACTCCTGCTGTCTTGGTCTTCGTCTACATTTGGACGCTCACGGAAAGCTTCAGGTGGCTCTTCAGCAAAGGACGGTATGAAGAAGGGCTGAATGTACTTAGCAAATCAGAAAAAACAAACAATGTTAATGTCCCGAAAGAGCATTATGAGCAAGTGGAAAAGCAGGCAACCCAACAGAGGGACGAGAGGAAATGTGAAAATGTCGAAAAGAACCAATCTACATTCAAGCAGCTCCTAACCTCACCAATGATCTGGAAAAGACTGTTCATATGCTCGTTCTTATGGATATCATCTACTCTGGTATACTATGGGCTTTCTATAAATGCCATAGAATTATCTGGGAACAGCTACGTAAATTATATAGTGATATTGGTCATTGAAGCTCCAGCCAATATCTGCAAGTTGATATTCTTAGACAGATTTGGTAGAAAGAAGGTTATAGCTACTGCATATTTCATGACTGGATTGATTTTAATCAACTATGGATTTGTTCCAGGTAAATTTGTTGTTTATCTTAATCTGAATAAATATAACAGAAGAAACGAAACTGACTGATAGCCTCATATATAAGGCTAGAGTTGCGGTAACTGCACCTGAAGACTTAGGTTCGATTCCCAGGTTAACCAACCGATCTGCAAGGTTAAGTTGGGCTAATCGCGGTCAAACTGTGGATGGGTGACCATTCTTAACACTTCGAGACCCCGCAATACCTCGGACAGCACGTAAAGCCGTTGGTCCCGGTTGTCATACGAACACCTATGACAATCGTTAGTGGTAGTCAGAAGCCCAAAAAGCCTGAAAACCAGTCTATACTCAGGGTATAGTATTACCCAGAAATTGGATTGCGGAGGTCTGATGGTAATCGTGTCGTGTAAAATTATATTCGGCCGCATCTGGTTAGATGGGAAACGACCCCAATATAGTTGGGAAAAGGCTGGGAGAACGAAGAAGTGTAGCTCAAATTCGTTAATAGCCCTTAGGCACTTAACTTACCTAACACAAAACCTATTGACATACTTGTTACTACCCGTGTACAGTCATGAGATGTTGTAAACAACGTAATGTGTTTAAACAAATCGTTTATTAGATAAACAAGATACTTAATAACATCCTCATACCAACTCAACATAAAAACACTTCCTATATAATGTTTAAATCTTTATCTGTTTCAATTATAATTTATAGTGTTAGTAATATTTCAATGTCACTATTAATGTCATTTAAAAAACAATAGGTAATCAATATGCGCTTATAATGACAAACTTTCTATTGTAAGCAGATATTGAACTCTTGTTCTGCCCTCTTATTTAAGCGTTGCTTAGTTTGAGACTAGATGGTGCTGTCTAAAATTGTCCAAAAAGATATTTACAAAAATAATAATAATTGTAACACCATCTAATTGATGGTACATACCCAAGATCTATACAAATAAATGCTTACTATTTATTCTTATAAATTCTACCACTGGTCTGTTATGACTCTACATCAAAAGAAATATTCAATCATCTTCATCATCATTAACCTATATACTGTCCCACTGCTGGGTATGAGTATAGAAAACACAAAAAGAAAACAAAAAATGTGAATCGGATCCGTTTTTTTAGTTTAGTTTTTGGGTTTTTCTATAAAATTTTCAGCAGCTACCCTAAGTATGGTTTTTGCCAGATTAATGGTAGTAGGCTCGACCTATTTACATGGGGTCCTAGAAACGTACCAGTGAACTATGGTTGTAAATCCATATACTTCTGATTAATCTTTATAGGACAATGTGTCATCATCATATCAGCCACAGGAAGTCCACTGCTGAACAAAGGCCTCCCCCATAGACTTCCACAAGGACCGGTTACAAGCCGCCTGCATCCAACGACTTCCCGCGACCTTTACCAGGTCGTCCGTCCATCTCGTTGGAGGCCGTCCCACGCTGCGCTTTCCGGTGCGTGGTCTCCACTCGAGAACCTTTTTGCCCCAGCGGCCATCAGTTCTACGAGCTATGTGCCCCGCCCATTGCCACTTAAGCTTGCTAAGTCTTTCAGCTATGTCGGTAACTTTCGTTCTTCTACGGATCTCCTCATTTCTGATTTGATCACGTAGAGAAATACCAAGCATAGCTCTCTCCATAGCTCGCTGAGTGACCTTGAGCTTCTTTACGAGACCCATAATGAGCGACCACGTATCTGTGCCGTATGTCATCACTGGTAACACATACTGGTTAAAGACGTTTATCTTCAGGCACTGCGGTATTGTAGACGAAAAAAACGTTGCGAAGTTTCCCGAACGCTACCCAGCCGAGTCGGATTCGTCGAGTGATCTCTTTCTCGAAGTTGGACCTACCTAACTGGATGGTTTGTCCCAGATAGACATACTCGTCTACAACTTCGAGAACAGAGCTCCCAACGGATATAGGGACAATGTGTGATAGTATTATAATAAGTTATATGTAATTACTTCTTGTTGCAGCTGGTAACTGGTCCATACTTCTATACCTTGGAGGGAAGTTCTTCATAACCTTGGCGTACAACTCTCTATATGTGTTCGCAGCAGAAGTATTCCCTACTAACTACAGAACATCATTACTAGCCATGTGTTCCACCATTGGCAGGATAGGATCTACGGTGGCACCTCAGACACCATTGCTGGTGAGTGTTTATAATATATATATTTCTATGTTTAGGCTGTTAACACTGATGCGAATATTTAGTAAAGAAAATTGATTTTAAATTTTATGTCTTTGGGTACCACGAAAATGCTATTGGGTAGATCTGTATTTTGAAATCTTGCTATTTCGATACTAGATTACATTTATGGTTCCCTACTGTACAACCCCACTATATTGTGTGGGGCACATCAATATAAATGACAGAACAGACCAGAACCTTGTAAAAGTTTAATAAAAAACTTGAGCTTATATTTTATTGATTAAATTGATTAATATATTTATATAAATAAAAAAAAACAACTTTAGTGTTATACAGTTTCTTTTATTATTATTATTATCCACCAAGAAGGCCCAGCATCCACCAGAAATGTTTGCAATGTACTTAAAATTAAAAATATTTTTTTCTTTTCACAGACGAGGTTCTATGAGTACCTTCCAACAATGATTTTCGGGTGCACAGCGGCAATATCAGGATTCCTCGTCCTCACATTACCAGAAACAAACAATATGAAACTACCTGACTCGTTGAAGGAAGCTCAGGACCAGGACAAAAGACAGGATATTGAGGAAACAGTGGAAAGGACAGCAGATAATAAAACTAGATTATAACAATAATCTAGAAAATAATCGAACCAAAAGAAATATTTGGGAACAAAGTTATGAATTTTAAAGACAATATTATAATGTGCATGTGCATAGAATATTATAGTTGCTGCCAATCTAATATTAGGAAGAATAGTAGCGTCGTCGTGGCAATTGAAAAAAAAAAGTTTTTGTTTTTCTTGTAAATTAAGGGCCAGTTTCACAATTTTTTTCATTTACACATTTATTTGTTTTTAATTGACTTTTAGTGGGACTATTCTTCTTCTTTCATTTAAGAGCTCAACAGACTCTTGTCAGTGGAGCAATCACCACTGTTGTCTATCCTCTGTCTTCTGTTTGAGCTCTTGATATGACTCAAAAAAAGCAAAGCAAGGACGGACCTAGACGGAGTTTAATAGAACAATTGAATAAAAAAGTGGGACTATTCTTAATTTAGATTGAATAATGTAAACGAATAATTACCAAATAAGTTTTTTGAAAAGTATCAATTACAATACTTTTAATGATAGTGGTAAAGTTTTGTTAGTACCTATACATTTTGTTTTGTCTTTTTGTTTAGTGAATACAGTTTAAGTCATAGATAAGTAACTCTCACAGCTAGAAATTGAGAACTGTTTTTATAGTATTTATTTTGAATTACATAATGAACAACAGTTCGGTTGTGCCCGTGAAAGACACTTTACAAACTCAGTTGTGAATTTGTATCAAAATCTAAAAAAAAAAACAATATCAAAAAAGTATTCTCTATAAGTTTTTTTTTAAGATTATTGCCTTTGCACAAACATAGACATTCTAGCGTGTTGTCTCGGATACATTCGGAAACTAGAAGTATTTTTTTTCTCTCGTTATTTAAAATAAATGTAAATGTTTAAAGCTATGGTTTCCCTATAGCATGTATCCACGTTTACAGTATGCTTAATTTTATCAGTTTTGTACTGATACAGATGGTCTAATAAATCATTAAGACTGAACGCACTATTGTTTATGCAATAAGAGAAAAATCTTAAAAGATTACACATTATCATTTACGTCTTATGATTTTCTGACAGCTGCTTCTACCAATAATTAGTGACCTTCCTATTTAATTCATAACAAAAGACGAACATAGAATAGAAGCTCTACAATACAAATGTATTATATTTTTATCTATATTATTATTTTTACATTAACCTAGATTATTATGATGTGTATAAAAACCATTGGAGCATTTAAAGAAGAGATGCCTGTTGAAATAAAACTACTTGTTACGGATCTTATCGCGTATATTGATATTATTAATCCCGACGTTTCGGACCCTTTACAGCGTCCATGGTTTTTTCTTTTCAGAGGTCGTCAGCTAGGAAATGCCGGCTCCATCTAGTTTTAATTAATAATTAGTAATAAATGTCATTGATCATGTAATAATAATAAAAAATGTAGGGTAGCTATCAGTAATTATATCATCAAGACGCCCACCACCTCAGTCTACCCGTGACCATGGACGCTGTAAAGGGTCCGAAACGTCGGGATTAATAATATCAATATACGCGATAAAATCCGTAAAAAGTAGTTTTATTTCAATGTATAATATTCGCGTAAATGTCAGAAATCAATAAGAGATGCCTGTGATCTGATATAAAAAAATATGTAGGTATATTTTTTTAAACATAGTACTTGTCTCAAACAAAAAGTCTACTGACTACATTAAAAACCGATAAAACTGTCAAGCCGAAATGGCAGGTATAATGTATAAAGTTGGCTTTGACTAAATTTGAGTATTTAAACTGAGATTCGTTAATATAATAGAATATAAAATTGAAAGTGCACTAAAATTGTACAGAAGCCATCAAGTTAACCAAAATATCAAATTTCTTTGATAGATTTTCAACTTTAATAAATAGTAGTAAGGTTCATGTTCAATTGGGAAAATTAGACAGTTTTGGATATATTTTTGAGTCTGTACATGGGATGTATTACTTTTTTTTATTAAATTTAATTACAGACAACTTTTCTCGTCTCGACATTACATCACACTAACAAAACAACGTTCGTCTTTTATATCTATTATTTTTATGTTTTATTTGTTTACTCCTATAATATTGAATGAAGTGCGAGAAGTAGTAATATTTCTAAGTTGTTATTTTTGGGTAACTGTTTACGGTCACTGGATGTGAAGAGACCTGTATTTTGACAGTCTAAGGCGCATCTTGTGTAAGTGCTTCAAAAAAAGCCGCGTAAGTATATATAACAATAACACACTTATTTCTTTATAATTTAAACAAGGCTTGTGAATATATTATTGTTTACCAGTAGATTTAAGATACATTCACAGATGTTAGAAATAATAAATTGAGACGTACCTCTTTCAAAACTCCTTGGTGGAATTTACGGTAGTACTTGTATTATGACCTAATCTGACCTTGCTTTACTTGATCGGATAAATCTCCACGAATAACTCCACGATATAATTCTCACCAGTACCTATGGTCGGGGTCATAGGACATTTTTCCATGACCTCAACAAGATTTGGTCCACAAGCGGCTGACCCCAAATGACCCACTAATAGGGGTCACTGCGGTCGAAATTGGCTACAAATAACGATGTAAATAAATACTTATTTGCTTCTTCTATATCCTGTTCCTTGTGTGAGAAGAAGATGAGAAAAAACGCATGCAATGTAACTAAATTACTTTCTATAATTTTTTTTATCTGTACAGAGTGGGTAAAATGTATAACATGTTTATTTTAATAAATTGTATATAATGCATCAGCAAATGAAGATATGTAGACACAATGCTTTCAGAATATATTTATAATCCCATATTGAGAATAAATCTCTCCAAGGGGTCTCTAAGCGTTGGACCTTTGTCCCCGAGCAAACTTACCAAAGGACCGAATATCTTCCTCACGGTAGATATAGGTACAGTGGTATCCAAAGTGGAGATACAAATAATAAAAATAAATTTATTTCACCAAGAAAAAACTGAAACTATTGACAAATAATATTCATAATGTAGTAATAATCATTCAATGCTATAGTCGACTGTCCTGTCATACTGACTCAATTTTATGTCGCGATAAGTAATTAGATTTAAGTAAGTTTCGCATTTAAGTGGAATTTTATTTTATAAAAGCTATTTTGTTAAGATGAAAAATGCAATTATTTAGCGTCAATTCATATTCTACACGTCAGTATTTTACCACTGAGTAAATTTATCCTACAGGTATCCGCCACGAACTAGTTTACGAAGTAAACAAACGAGGTTGTCATAAGGCACAAGTTAGCCCTTTTGATCGCTCTGTCTTTCAATAGTAGCGAGCATTTTACCTAAAGCATTTGTGCAACTATTTTATACTTGTTGATAATACCGTGATAATAGAATAAAATTACAGATTTTTTTATTTCTTGTTTGCTTCATTATTTCCTGTGTTGCCTAAAAAGTGTACAATACGATACTTCGTTATTTCATTGTACGAGATATTTTATACGTTCGATAAAATATCAGCGTCACGCGTAACTTTTCATGCGTAGCATACCATTATAGTCACTTATCAATCGTAAAAGCTATTTTGCAACGATAAATACATTCAAAGCAGCCACTCAACATTGAATCTTATTTTAATGTTTTATAAAATTAAATGTGCAGTAAAAACCAACCTTAAGATAACGAAATTTTTCTCACGCGATTTTAAATAAAATTCCTTCCAACTATTCTAATTTCAAAATGTTATTCAAGAATATAATCTTAAAATAGAATATTTTTGTGAGCGATAAAAGTAAGTCTTCGAAAAAGTAATTTAGTGTGTTCTACCTTTTTGATGGCGAAAATAAATAAAACTGGCCAGCAATAAAATCCCGTCCGAATTTTAATTTGAAAAACGGATTAAAAACTGACGTATAACCCGGCTTCGCGGGTTGACCAATATTTGATTAATGTTGGCGTTTGGCCTATGTGTTTGATTCCGAAAGTTTTAATGTAAGTAGGTACCTGTAATTTAAGGTACTATAGGTACTTGATTACTGAAAACTGTCACGTAAATTTGTCATTTTACCTTAAACTATAAACAAAAATTAGTCCTACCTAAACTACTGACTTTTTAAATTGTTAAAAGTTCATTGCTACACAGGATACCGGTCGTAGCGGGGAGTCGGACTAAACCTCCGCCATCTAAATATGTCGTCTGACAGTCAGGCCAGCAGATCAAGCTACCACAATCTGTCAAATTACTTTGATGGATTTTCAAATTTAAAATAAATTATAATAAGGTTTATAATCAATTGGGAAAATTGACAGTTTTGAATAGCTTAACCTGCTGGCGTCTGTACCTACGGGTCTAATATAAAATGATTCTCTGGACATTTTATAATAAACCTATAACATGACCCGTACCTACATGAATGTCGAATCAATTAAATTCTGCTTTTCAGTGCCAAAAAGCTATAACTAAATAATAATAAATATGATTCATATTAGAAAATTGCTAAGAAGTAACAATGGTTTTTAAATTTGAATTATTTATTCCAGAGAAATTTCCCCATCATTAGCCCCAGCTCTTTAAATCAATAACATTTTGTACCAACATTGGATCCAACAGTTCAACTTATATTTTTTAAAACGCGTTCCATTCCACGGTCCTTTGCATCTAACGGGAGCGTTCATTGTAATTATGCGTTTACTACGTGATCCCATTCCGTGGAACGTGACTGCGTGGACTTAGCAATATTGTAAATATAAAAAAACCTATTCATTTTACTGATAGCCTTGCAGATAATCTACAGATAACAGATTTGTTTATTTTTATGTTACGCTGCTCAGTATCTGGGATTAATTGGAATTTGAGTCATTTAAAATAGAGGGTAGCATTAAATTCATTTTTAATCTGGATATTGGTAACCACGCTGATAATTTTGTCTGAAAGGTTCAGCTTACTGTCATCAGTTGGGATGGGTGGCCATTCTTAATAAATCGAGAGTTAGACAATCGTGCCTCGGAGAGCACGTTAAGGCTTCATTCGGAAGCCCGATAAACCCGACATCCAGTTTATACTTAGGATAATGGTTAATTGAGTTACGGAGGTGTTAGCTCCACCTGGTCCTAGGCTGAAAGTCGAAGCTTCCATTCTAAGTTAGACTGATAAGGATGATGATGACTTGACGATACAGATATTGTTCAGTGGCCAGCACATCAAGCTACCACAATCTGTCAAACTTCTTTGATTGATTTTCAACTTTACTAAACAATAATGTTCATATTCAAATGAGCTGAATTTGACAGTTTTGGATAGCTTAACGTAATGGCGTCTATACCTTAGCAATCAGTTTCAATGCTCCGGGTGGCAAGTGTTTGATGCGCGTAAGGCAATGAATTTTTTTAAGACAAGAGGTACTATAAAATATATAGGCTATAGTCCACCACGCTGGTCTAGTGCGGGTTGGCAGACTTTTCAAACCGTCGAGAAAAATCTCTAAGGTATGCAGGTTTCCTCACGATGTTTTCCTTCACCGTTTAAGCGAGTGATAATGAATTATTAATACGCACATGAATTCGAAAAGTCAGAGGTGCGTGCCTTGAGTTCGAACTCGAGACCTTCGGCTTGGCAGTCCAGTGGTCATACCACTAGGCTATCACTGCTATATGCATATTAATTAATATTATATAAAAGGTCTTCATAATAAGTGAGGTCTGCAAAGCTACATTTTGCAAGCCTGGCTAGCTTGATGCTATTCTCTATGTGGAAGTGGTATTTGCCATATTATATTTTTATTGGAAGCCCAAAATAATCTACGGTTTGATCACTAACTCACCAAATATTTAGTGACCCGATCCTCTTTATTTAAGCCACTCGACCCAGAAGTTAAGTTTTACAAAAACTTTATCACCTCACCCGAGATCCATAATACCATCTCTTATACATTATAGAGTTTAACCAAACACACTTTGCGAAAAACCATAGCTATCATAAAGGGCGTTTACAGCTTAACATATTCATGTATTCAACAAAAAGGGCCCAGGGGTTTCCCTAACAAAAACTTACAAATTGTTTTTGCCCGAATAACGTTTGCCCTCCGACCGAATGTTGCCAGTTTTTTACCTAACCCTGTAAATCTAAATAGGATATTAGATTTGTTTAAGGGCAAACTTTTTGTTGTTATTATTAATAAAATTTTCATTATAAGGTAGTTGGGTGAACAATTTGGTTTATTTTCTGATTTTGGTCTTAAAATGCTGTGGTCCTTCCCTACGGGAATACCTGTATTTTTTCTCTTCTGTATTGAGCCGCACAGTGTTGATATAGGACTACAAATGGCAATTATTATGAGGAAGCAATTCATAGTATTGTCATTTCGAGAGACCGCCCTTCATTGATTAAATTTTGAGAGCTAAAACATTTTGGTCCTTATTGGCAAATTTATCGTCACTAACGGCAGTATCTATGTATGTACAAGTAAGTCTTTAAACAATTCCGTAGGTATACAATAATATTAAACCTACAATCAATTTAAAGTTCCACAACTGCCTTTTTCCGTCCAACAGTACGATTGATAGCGGCCCGCCACGCAGTGACGCGGCTAAATTATAGCCACTGCATCGATGGCTGCGTAAAAAATGCGTACAATATGTTCCCGTCATGTGTACGAGACATTTTTATTGTCACGTTGGTACTATGTAAGTGTGACGTTTTAGTTGTACCTACGTGATGTTGGCTGAAATAAATTTGAATATGGAATGTTACTTTTTGATGAATATTTTAAATTGTTCATAGCATAAAGTCTGGTACACATACTTCTGATAAAGTATTGGACCTATAAAAATCATAAAGCTATAGATAGGGACCTAAAATAGGAAGTGCTCACAAACGATTTGAGATGCTAATCACCCACTAGGTTCTAAAGGCTTAAGTTTTAGTTATCCATCGTTGGGAAATCTTAGATCCAAACTCCGAGTTGCTACTGAGAATTTTTTAGAAAAGCCCAATAACACTATGCTAGACTTGGGAATGGAATCCGGGATCTCTAGTGTAGCTGTCGCCCTTACGACCACTAGATTAATGAAGCAGTTATTATTATTGCTTAGTATTAACTTCTAATTATACTAGGTACTGTGTTTTAGTATACTTCTAGAAGAGGAGACCTGTGCTCAGTAGTGGGATAGTATATTGCTTAATGATGATGATGATTTACTTCAAGGTAATTCAGTGTATACTATGCATATAAATCAAATGATTTATTTTCTTCCCCTATTCCAAATCTCCGCTAACTGGCCGTCAACAACTAATTCCAGCAATATCTCAGGAGATTGTAACTGATATATGACCTCCTTACTCCATTCGCGCCATCACTCAACCAATCCAATATGGCGGCCGTAAATCGCTTCAAGTCATATGTTAAGTGCAGTGTTGGTATGTAATTAAGCATTCCCGCGTTGAATCAACGCTGTACACAAATTAATGGCGGGTCACCGCGTAGCCGGCGACATTCGGTATTACGAATTCCACATGCAACGCTCCACCTGTGTGTGAATGTCTGTATTACAACCCGTTTACAAGCAAATTGTACTACCCTGTACCGCTTTGTTATGGAATTTATTGTCGAGGCGTCAGGACTATGAGTTTCCTAGACGATTGTTATGTGTGTACATTCTCGATGGCGTGTGAAGTCTGCCAACCCGTACTAGGCCAACGTGGTGGACTATTGCCTAATCCCCCTCATTGTGACCCGTGCCCAGCAGTGGAACAGCCAATGGGTCGATGATGACCTATTTTATGCAAATAAATGCTTTGACTTTTACTTTGATGATGATGCTGATGTATTTGCGCTCATTCTCTACCGATCTTTGCGATTTCTTGATTTACTCAAAACAATAAAATCTAAGTTTTGTAATCACTTTACGATATCAACACTTAAAAGCTAAAGCTCGTCAAGAAAATCTACAAAGAAAGATCTGAGAATCCTTTTTGTACCCAAGGACCAGAAACATTTAACTCGACTCTCAGCAAGAACAGAAATGATTCACAATATCACAACGCTCGCTTTTACCAAACAAGATTCTTATTTCAAAGAAAACGGAGGAGGAAAGCTGACTGCCAGTGACAACACATTTTTACTTTTTTCATCTAAAGCCACAGTTAAATAATAGTGTTCATTATACCGGCCGACGTTTTTCCGCAAGTTGGGCCCGCAAAGGGTGTCTGGACGTAAATGCAAATAACTGTCACGGCCCAGATGATTTTAAGGGGATTTTCCTTGTTTGATTTGTAAAGACTTTTCTTTAATGCTCTTTTATTCAAGTTTTGATAATGTAACTTAAACTTAAGTCACTGTATAGGAATATAATAGATTATAACATCTAACCTTAAGCAAATTTTATGTTATTCTCATAAAGATGAGTCAAATGAGCCTGTACTTCAGATAATGACCAATCTCTTATATATACAATCGCGTGATCAGAGATAGAGTGCATAAAGTAATATCATAACATACCATAACGTTTGTATTCCCTGAAGGGTTAGGCAGGTATGTTAAGTCTTAATAAGGGGCGAGCCGGGCACAAATACCTTCAGCGTAGCAATCGCGCTTATATCCACTATACTAATAAGGTAGTTTAGAGGCAGATATAGAATGTCATCTATGTAATCCTTTAATTTACTAATATAAGCTGGAAATGTTAGTATAGCTACCAGCTTTATGCTAAGCCGAATCTAAACCCGTCACTGTCATCTTCATTTGAGTTTCCCGCTTACCTACCTACGCTTATAATTATTCTAGATCCATAGCTCATAGCTTGATTGCGAATAATAGCACTGAATTAGTTGATATTTTACTGACACCGACGATCTTCAAGCATACCTACCTAGTAACCACATGGTAATGATCCCAACCAAAGTGCGATTCCCAGGACCCTTAGCCCTTATTTGCATAAACATACTTCCGTTGGTATTCAAAATAAGCACTTATTTTATAATATATATTATTATAATAATCAAAGTTTTAGCGGTCAATTGTTAAAACACACAAAGTGCAAAAATATCATTGTTTGTACCAAAGGACCACAAGAAAATACTGTGCTAATAATTTTAACATATTACTACTAACCTAACCCAGATTCCTCACCTCCATGCACACAATAGCTCACAATAAATCGACCAAATCTAAGTAGCAATCCAGGTGTTACACCGGTATTTGCAAAATGTCCGCCGCTGTGCTATGTCGTGCATTCATGCTGCATTCGCAATTTAGCCGCGTGGTCTGCGATAAATCGCGTCAGAGCTGAGAAATGCTTCATTACAAGTCGCCACACACCGCCCACTGTACAATACGACAGTAAACCTGATAAGGCAGCGGAAAGCAATTCTTGGTATAGCCCGAAGCTATTTATGATTGTCGAAGTAATATCGGAACGGACTATCAGAATATAGTGGGTATTGCAAGATTCTTCTGTCGCGCGGAATTTCAAATGTTTCGTACGTTCGAATGCTTCTACCCTGCTAAGCAATAAAGATGTACCCAAAATTAACTTCCATCTATACGTTATACTTATTATAAACGCGAAAGTAACTCTGTGTGTCTGTTTGTAACGTTTTCAAGCTTAAAACGCTGATCCAATTTTGATCTTGGAAGTGGACATAGGTTACCTTTTGTTTCAAAAAGTCCTTCGGGTTGCGAGTGAAAACGGAAAACAGCTATAAAATATTAAACAAAGTAAATATTAACTATGAAGTTAGAGGTATTTATTTATTTATACATAAGGACTTCCAACAAGAGTACTGAATTCGTGTTTCAGTCCATCAACAATTCAACACATGTCATGTACAGAGAAATATAATCCTTTAATTTATGCAGCCACAGTATGTCCATATTGGAGCAAGCAGAAAAAGTTCTATTTTTTATTAAATGTTGGTTTCACCTTGAAAACTTTTAAGAATTAAATACCTATGACTATTCATTTAATTTTTTTGGCGACCCTTATTTGTCGCGGCGTAAATGTGTACTACACACCTCTGCAGAAGCTAAGGTGTCGTGATGTTCGCCGGTTTTTAATAAGGTTCCATGTAACGGCCTAACGGGGGATGAGCCTGTAGCTATTGCGAGCTGCTATAGCGAAAATTTCTAATATCTTTTTTCCGAGCCCTTTCCAACCCGCACTATGGCTGTCACTTCGTGTAAAATGTTGTTATTCAGCCGCATCTGTTTAGATTGGAACCCGGCCCCAATATAGTTAGGAAAAGGCTTATCATCGTCATTATCATCCCATATACTGTCCCACTGCTGGGCACGGGTCTTCTCTCACAGAATGAGAGGGGACAAATAAGCCATACTCCAACACGCTGGCCTAGTGCGGGTTGGCAGACTTCACACACCGTCGAGAAAATCTCTAAGGCATGCAGGTTTCCTCACGATGTTTTCCTTCACCGTTTATGCGAGTGATAATTAATTACCTACTAATATGCACATGAATTCGAAAAGTCAGAGGTGCGTGCTGTGGATTCGAACTCGAGAACTTTGGCTTGGCAGTCCAATGGTCATACCACTAGGCTATCATTGCTTTTTTTATAATAATCCTTATTATCAAGTTGCATTCATTATGTTAAAATTCCAAGACGATTCTTAGAGTTAAGTCTGTTGATCAGGTTTCTATCTTCGGTTATCATGTTTTCATAATTTAATGGACTGATACTTAGTAGTTCTTATAAGCCTCTTAATTTAACTTTATCGGTTTACAATTAAAACAAGTTTGTGTTTGTATTCAAACTTCAAAATGTCGGATCAGATATGATTTGAGTTTATGAGCTACGATTTTGATGTTATGGGATTCAAAGAAGGTTTATGGTCCGAGACTCAATTGTCTTGATTAATGATTGGAGGAATTAGAATTATTTGTGTAATGTCTGCAGTTTATTACAACTTCAATACTATTATATTATATGTACAGACATTAGACTATTATATTATATGCACATCAAGCTACCACAATCTGTCAAATTTCTTCGATTGATTTTCAAATTTAATACAAAGGAATAAGTTTCATATTCAATTGGGAAAATTTGACAGTTTTGGAAATGAAAATAATTTATGAAAATGAAAATAATTTATTTGCGTAGAATACAGGTGGTACCAGATATAAAATTGGTGGTTTTGGAACAATACCATATTCTGCCTACATAAAGCATGCAAATTAATTTAACATTTATGGATATTGGATAGCTTGACCTGCTGGCGTCTGTACCTAATATTCAAATTACATTTATACTTAATATTTAAAATCAACTATTTGACTATGACTTTGAATAATTCCTAGACAAGTCTAGTCTCATTGTCTAGAAATTAATAATAATAATAATTTCTTTATTAGCATCTTTTGGTACAGTTTCTTATTGAAGCCCTGACTCCTGAGCTAGGTAAATTAACCTGTGTTACAGGAGTCAGTGTCTTCTTCCACTTTTTGACACTATTTTATGTAATAAAGTAAAGCTAGTGAATAAGTAGTAAAGCTAGTGAATAAGTAAAATTATTCAAAGTCTAAAATAAAGTATTTACTTTATTTCATAAAGACCATTAAAATATCACTTTTGAAAAGTCAACACTAGGTAGTTACACAGTTCCAAAAAGTAGGTCTTACGGAGAGGACCTGGCAAGAAACTCTATAGACACTCCTTTAAAAAAACATGTTTACAGTGTTATTTTTGGTTTACAATTTTGTTCTGAATAGTTCATGAAAACAATGCAACAAAAAGTAAATTTATTTAGTTATTTATTAAATACAATGTTTTTACAGGCATGCACCCAATACAACATGTAATGTTAAATAATTTGATGTATTTAAACCTCTCAAATTCCGCCAACGTATTAAAAATATCTAATTGTTGCGATATGTGGTTTAGGATGGTAATTGCTCTAACTATAGGTGAAAACTTTAATATAATATATTCGTGCGTATGACTGGCACATCAAACAATCTCCCTCTCGGCCCTTGTCGCAGCCTGCTATTAGGAACAAGTAATCCCAACGATCCCAAAATCTGTGGATTATTTATTTTACCTCTGATTAATAAAAAAAAACGTTAAATTATCGGTACCAACTTAATAATACAAGGTACGAAAATTATATTTGTACCTACCTACAATCCAGGTGAATTCTTAGTCGTATGTTGGCTGTTGGGCCTCGCTCAAGCCACAAATAGGTCACAGTATATGTGTGACTCAATGCTCTTGCGGTTTGCTGTAATTTCGTAGAATATATCTAATATCAGCCATGGGCGGCACAGACGCTAGCAGGTCAAGCTATCCAAAATTGTCAAAAATCTCCAATTAAAAATTAACCTTATTGTTTTGTGTTAAAGTCGAAAATAGATCAAAGAAATTTGACCAATTGGGGTAGCTTGTTGGCTGGCCTCTGTACATGTGAGTTTGAGGATTTTTGAACTATTTTTTTGGAAAATTTCCACAACGCCGTTTAATCCCAAACTAAGCAGAGCTATACTATAAGGGTATCTACCTACTAGACAATGGATAATTACAATAGATACTTATACAGGTCATTATTAGTATATGCGAAACCTGAATATAGTTTGTTCAGAATAAGTAACTGAATCGATTCCAATAATTTACATCATGTTATATTTTGTCCTAAAAACATTTAAAAAATGTTACGAGTAGGACACCGAGCGACACTAAGTACCTATCCGCAATCATATGCGCGCAACACAGGTCACGGCAGGTCAAAGTCACGGTGCACTGACACACTGAGCGAGCGCTCAGCGCGGGCGCAGTGGGGCGGGCGGGGCCCGGGGGTGAACCAACCACTTCAGTTCAGTCGCCCGGCTGCTATAGGGTAGTGCGCACGTATGTCGCTCCCTTTCAGTTAAGCAGGTACATAACGCGAGCGCGACCGCGAGCGCACGGCATTTCGGTTGATCTGTACCTATCGTATGTAAAAGCATAGGTAGCGTTCGTGTAAGAAATGGTACGGATACTAGCGGCTTGTGGTGATAAGTGATAACGTATTCCTGGCAGTGCGGCACGAAGAGCAATCTGACATTAAAGTATCGTCACACACATGAACACACGTTTTTATTTGTACCTACAGCCTGTTGTGGTTAAGTAATGCGATGTTTAACACTTTTCATCCATTTTGAACTTACAGTGTTTGGTATAAGGTGCAAGATATCGCATTGACTACATTTAATCACTTATTGCTGCATTTACAAATAAAGTACTTATTAATGTCTACCTACACTTGACCATTACGACGGTCCAAAGACTGCAAGTGTGATGGAAAATGTGGAAAGTGTGATGTATCATCAGTTAAATACATGGAAAATCGCCGGAACGGTTAGGTACCTACTGCCACATTATTATCAATGAGCGCCGCGACAACGCGGGCGCGGGGCGGCGCGGTGGCGCACGAACCGCGCGTGATGAGCATGTTTTTGTATGGACAACCAGATACCTTAACAAGCTTATAACTTTGTGATTTTTCATAATAAAGTTTTGAAATTTTGTACATAGATTCTTTACATAAAAATACTAGACACGTGTTTCAGGTTTCGCATATTTATACTTATAATGATGCATACTAAGTATTTTTTTTTTAATATTAAACGTATACCTACATAAAATTCATAAGAAATGTTCATCATATCATATCATATACTTAAATATTTCTCCTGTGGGAATCGAACCCACAACCTCGTGATCAGCAGATCGACGCTCAAACCACTAGAACACAGACGTCGTTGAAATTAATAATTGATGATTATAATCTTTTTACCCTTACGTAAGTACGTGAAAAAATACAATTTCAATAAAACTTCCATTTGTGTTTCTTTTATATTTATTTAAGGGCTTTTCCCTATTTGACTTCAGGCATGTAAAGGTTTTCCTTTATCGTGTAAAAGCAAAATTGCGTAGGTAGGTAAGTATTTAACTTATTTTTACGAAGTCAGATGCGTGCCTTGGATTCGAACTAGATACCTAAGAGTTCTCAATCCTTGGTTATAGCTAGCTAGACAGAATATCAGTCTGTCATTGTCGTAGCGAATTTCAGGTATCCCATGGCCATGACTATAGAGTAATTAAAGGCAAGTACAGTTTTTACTCGGTATGAATCCGACATAATCTACCGCCTCCCCAGTTGGCAGATGATTCATGAGGATTTTGCGCAATTAAAAAAAAAGACCGACTACGTATCAGTAGGCGAGATAAAATTAATATACTTTTTCTGAGATATTAAAGAGGATACTTCGCCTTATGTTATGATACAGTGTGGACTCGGCATCATAACCTACAATCATGAAATGGATCATAACCCCACTTATTTACGCGCAAGTGATACTCCTGGTGTTACAAGCTTCTATAGGCTACTGTAACCGCTTCCCATCAGATGGGCCGTATGCTTGTTTGCCACCTTAATGGTATAAAAAAAAATACCGTCAAAATATGAGGCAGTTGTACCCATCACTATGAACAAGTTTTTTTTTATGGGACTAAGATAAACCGCAAGAAAAACTGCTGTTGCAATGTTATGATAAATGCCATTTATTTCTGTAAATAAATATTTTAAAGACACATATAAGTCAATTTTTAATTAATGCTAACTAGATGGCGCTGGCATTTCCTAGCTGAAGACCTCTGAGAAGAAACGCCTAAACAAAATCAGAGAGTCATGGTCCCTTTTAAAGGCCAGAAAAGTAATAGTATTCATGCTTATCAGATGTCTTTTACAATGTGGGCAAATCTGAACTGGCATTTTGAAGAAACAGCATAGCAGCGGTGTTGGCCAGTCCTAACTGACGGAAAGCATATACACGATGATTTTGTAGTCGTTTTGGAACCGAAAATTTTAGACTCTATATCAGTAATAGAACCTATTAAAATATAATTTAAATTAAATAAAAATATATTATTTTATTGATTATTAAAAGTAATATCATATTCGAACAAAAAATGAGAACTCATGATAATTCCACTCAATGTTACGTACTACGATCACTACGATCGATGTCATTCAATGTTACACACACAACACTAAGCGGTAAAACATGCCTAGACACGTTATCCGCCCATTGGATGCGGCGCGGCGCCCGCTGCCTACAATCCACGCACACAGCTGTAATGTATTATGTACCTACCCCTAGTAACAGGCTGCGCGGCGCCGGCGCGGCGAGTGCTCTCGCGTCGTCGCGTCGCCCGCGCCGCTCCCCGTTAACCACCCCGCACGGCCGCACCCGCCAGTTCTGTTGCAACTCGCGCGCGATAAAGGTTGCATTTTTTACGTTTTACGTAGCCACGCGAAAATGAGTCTTCAGTATGAATATTCGAACGCGGAGTAGGTACTTGACAATGGTTCAGCTGTACACTGTTACTAGTTACAATTTGGAAGGCCAAAGCTGAGGCCAAGCGGTTGTATTCCCGGCCAGAACATTTAAAGGCGCTGCGGCTACGAGGGATTGAAAGTCCTCAAGTACCTTCAACCCCTACCAACTTGGCTGCAACCCAGCGCCTTCTCAATCATGGACAATTCCGTGTGCCGGCTCACGCGCAAGGTCGAGGGCGCCTAAATGACTCGCAGGAGAACGAAGACGCTATTCTGGAGTAGGTACTTCGAGCGGGCTCCGCGGCGAAGCACGAGAATGGCGGCACAAGAATTTAATGTTAGCTAATGCTTTGTATGGAAAACATTAAATAATAATGGCTTAACATCCCTATAAGTTCCGTCGAGCTCACGTCATCAACAACAATGATGCACCGGCAAGAACTGCCCTATGTCAGCTGCCCGGCTCGTTATGCAAGTGTTGTGCGTGCTTACCCAAACAATCAGTTCCGTGATCGATGGATAGGCCACGTCGCGCGGCGGTCCCGTGGCTTGCCCACCACGGAGCCCAGACTTAACGACCCTGGATTTTTCTTGTGGTCGGAAATAAAAAGACTCCTTTATACCCGTGAACATGAAAGTCTTAACGAGTTACGCAGTGCGATAGTGGACGCCTTTGATAAAGTGAAAAGTGATAGGCTAAAAGACAACAGCATAAAACGGGCACGTTTGTGTATTGAACGCGGCAGACTCCATTTCGTGTAGTTGCTTCGGTACAGGGAAGTGTAAACAATTTATAAATAAACTTTTAATAGGTAAGTATTTAGCTATGTACATAAGTTAATTAATTTGTAAATAGCTCAAATTCCAAAAATCCAAACGCCTGAAGTACCTACTCAGTTCATTGTCTCTCTGTTTCTAATTATTGATACCTACAGTAAAATAAAGATAAGTTCAATTCAAATAAAGTATTTCTGCCGGTCCTAAGCCCGTGTAAAGTATGAACGAGAAATTGGAGTAGGTACAATTTACGTAGTTGGCGTGAAAATGTTGATGCGCAGCGGCTGTGCGAGCGACTGCTGCGCCTTTCGCGGGTTCGATCCTCGCTCGGACCAAATTTGTATGATCTGTGGGTGAATGTTCTGGGCTTGCGTGTTTGTGTATGTGAAAATTTATGTTTGTAAATGCACCCATGACACAGGAGAAAATCCTAGTGTTGGGCAACGTTTTTTTTCTTAAATAAGAACTACGATAAAACCTACCTACACACAGTCTTATTCTAATTTTTTTAGTAAGAATGTAGGTATTACGTTCGTGTCCCGTATCAGCTGATTCGCTGGGCGCCATACTTGTCCTATTTGAACTGTGATCCTAGGTACCTACCTAACATCAAATTACGTCGCTATCTGCATCGTAATGCAATTTATTTTAATAATAAAATGTACTTGTCTAGCTACTAGCTATTAAATCACGCGTAGTAGGTACTCAGACGGATCATCGGACCGTCCGTCGCTCCCGTTGCTGTAGGTAGGTGACCAGCTGATGAGCTGACTCGTACCGCGCCGCGCCGCCGCGCTCGCGCCGCCCGCCGCGCATCATTGATAAATGGCAAGCTTGAGACTGAGGCGGTTTAAGAATGAAATATTCGTGCACTACTACGAACAAACTCGAACAAGTGAAATTTTTTTTTGAAATGCCAACTTTTTTATTATTAGCTGTACAGTCAACTTAATATTTTTTATTTGTACTACTAATTATCCTAAGTTACCACGTTGCGGTTCCAAAACGACTATAATTTCACGCTGTATCTGTCATTGTGTAGCTCAACCAAATATTTGGATTGGTTGGTGTTATAATAATTATGTTTATACATTTTGTTTTGGTCCCAAAGTAGTAATTTAAAAATAAGGGGTATAACAGACTATCATTACAATAAAAAAAATATTCATAAAAATATACTTTATTTCTATTAAAATCAACTCTCATCAAAAACAATCTTTTTACCTTCAAATGGTAGTATACCAGATTTCTTCTTCTTTGCCTCCCAAGATGGGTGCAGTTTTTCTGGTTCATCATTATTCCTATCATTCCTATTGTTGAAATCATTATTGAAAGTCTTCCTATCATTGAAATTGTTTCTGTCATTATATTGAGGTCTATTATTAAAGTTCTTTTTATCATTAAATTGATTCCTATCATTAAAGTTGCCCTTAAAACTACTTCCTTTGTCATTACTGTTGCGATTATTGAACCTATTGTCTTCCTTATAATTACTATTTTGTCTAAGTTTTGATTTTGGAACATGTCCAAACATGACTGCTCTTCTTAGCTTTCTATTCCCTTGCATATGTTCCTTTTTAATTTCATCTGGTGCTCTGGGTTCAACCACAGACATGTAATTCTCTCCCGTTGCTGTTATAAAGAATGGATCTACAATTTTATTTTCAACTACAGTAGAATCTGTATCTTTTTTAAATTTCCTTTGAAGTATTTTCTCATTGAAGTTTTTATTTTTATTTGATTCCTTTTGTTTTTTCACTGGATTTTTCTTTACTATGGCTTTAGGTGGATTCATTTTATTTACTTCTATAGTTTGATTTGACTTTGCCTTAATTCCATCATTTCTAATTGAATTTGACTTAACACCAGGTAGCAACAGTTTAACCTCAGGAATCGCTTTGCCTAATTCACCAACTTCTTTTACTTCTTCTTCATTATTTTCTACATCAGACTCAGAACCATTATCACTACCTACATTTTTAGCTTCAAAATCATAATCTTCCTCATCATCCATTTCTGAATGACCACTATCATCACCTGATACTTCATTATCAACATTTTCATCACTGGAAACATCATTTTCTACAGCTTCAACACCAGATTTTTCATCATCATCATTATCATCATCATCTCCACTCATTTTACTACCACCAGCCATTGCAACATCTTCAACTTCCCAATCACCTTCAGAATTGACAACTTTGTTATCTTTTCCTTTCTTTTTATTCTTCTGTTTTTCTTTAGCTTCCTTCTTCATCTTTCTTCTTTCTAGTCGGGACATGAATAGGTCTTGGATAGGAACATTGTTGAATCTGTCTCTAATGAACTTATGTTTGTCCTGTAAAGCTTTATGAAGTAATAATCTGGCACATGCTTTGTCTTCATCTACTTGGGGTTTGTTTAAGTAGCTATTTAACTCTCCTTTGTGTGTTACTATAAATTTTGCTATGTCCTTTGCTTTGACTTTCTGTAAATTGACAAACAAGCAGTTAAATACTTAATTTATTACTGAATAATATTAATTCAGTTATGGAACAATTAATTTAACTACCAAAATCAACACTACTGTGCTACTTAGACGTTAATTATATTTTTTACCTTTATAATTAAAACTTCCTTTACAGCTGACTCTGCTTTCCTCTTTAGTTTTTCTTTCAGCTGTTCTGGAGCTTTCTTTTCCATCAGCTGCTTAGCCTTCCTCGTCAGTTTATGTATTATCTGTATTTTCGCTTGGTTTAGTTTCTTTTTGAGCAATATTACCTGAAATGCGAGAAATTCAGTATGTACAAAATATCCAAATCACCTAGACTCAGGACAACTATGTAAATATTTTGATAAAACCAACAACATAACGTAGTGCTTAATTTGATCACTCACTAACTATGTCTAGTATCGTCAAAATATAGGTATTTTATTGATAATCCAACCAGACACTTCAAAAAAACTACAAATAAAGACTAAATTAAAAACTGTCCAGTGTGCGCAGAACCATATTATAATGGCCCACCCGACAAATGCATAGTGACCCTGGATGTCTCCAAGTTCATGCCTGCCCAAGTGCCCTAATATGAGAAAGAGTGAGAATTCACGCACGTGCATACCACATGATTTGGAAAATTGCTTTACCTCATTGTTAAAGGCTTGTTTTACGGCTCCAACTTCCATTTTTATTAACTTTTTTATAAAAATTAGGTTAAGTTACCAAAATGTAGCAATATTTTACTTGCTTCTTTAGTGTAAATAAACCATTACACAGAAGTTATACTGTATCTAAGTATTATACGTTTAATAAGTTTTCACTCATTCAGACCGCAAAAATAAATCTTTTGAATAATACGGTATAAAATTAAAAACTCGTGTTTATCTCGACAAAAATGTTAATTTGACATTGACATTTCACTTTTTATTTGACAAATTTATATTGACATTTGTCAATAGTGCACCATCGACCATCCACAGATTAGTGTTTTTTTTTTCATTTTTGTCGGTGACACAGACAAAACAAAATTAATTTCAACCAAATTTACACAATTCAAAATTTTTAATCACAAATAATTTCTTTGGCTGTGCCACAGACTGCTGCTATACCTTGGATAGTATTATAACTTTAACCTTTAAATACTATTACTGCTATGTTGTATGTATGTACAACATAAATCAGTGTGACGATAGCTCACTAGTTCAGTTGCCAAATTGTTGTTTGCATTATCGCATATTAATCTCAGACTTAGTGTCTGTATCTTAAAAAAAGATCGAGGTTTCATTTTCAGGATTGATATGTTGTTACTAAATCGACTAAATGGACCAAAGACAATATATGAAATGACTCTACTCTAGCTGTCAAAGTTGTCAATGCTCGTTCAGCAAATAAAAAATATTATAATTCTTTTTGGTCGGATCTGTCAATCCGAAATGTACGTAAAGATTTTCTTCAAATAAATTCCATTGTTATCAATGTAATCTAAATGTTTTCACTTGTTTTTACATTGAGTTAAAATACTTCATTATAATATTAAAGTGCTGGTGAATATATTTTGTCCTCATAGTTTGTGTGTTTGTTATTTCAGCATGGCTCCCCGGTTTGAGTTAGCAGTCGGTCTCCGAAAGGGACACAAAACGACTAAAATATCCGCTGGAAGGAAGGGTATTACTGACAAAGCCATCAAAATCAGACCCGCCAGGCTAAAGGGTGTAAGTAAAATCTAAATATTTTAACGCTTACGAGGTTATGTTTTGCGTCGTATAACACCCAAGGAGTATCTACTAGCTTCTTTATGCAGTTTCACTAAGACAATTCCCAAAATGTACTTCATTATGATATAAGTAATCGTTTTCTCGTTCGATAATTATCATCTACTTACATGTACAAGTATTGACTTAAACTAATGCATAAATAATAAGTTTATATTATGTATTTAGTATTTCCCTAAAAACAAAAGTAATAGTACAGACAGACTGCTACCCATTTCATTCCCAGTATATAATTAGTCATTTGTCTCTGAAAACCTAGAACCTTTAAAAACCATTCAGTTATCTTTGAAAATGGAACAGAATTGTATTTGGATCTTAATTAGACCAGTGTACTGAACTGCTTATTATTATACAGAATATATTATAATAAGGAGGTTATATTGCAAGCAATAACATTCAAAAAAATATTTGAGTCTTCCTGTCTGCTATTTTATTGTGTCAAAATCATATTAACAATTACTTCATTATACTCCATACACTTGTTTATTCACTTCTTGGTGCCTGAAAATAATAGATTTTATTTTAGCATTAGGTAACTTGACGCACCAAACATAAATTATTGTTGTAAATAAGGTATATTATATGTAAATAATATATATTTTTTCTGTTTTTAGCTTCAAACCAAGCACTCAAAGTTTGTGCGAGACCTGGTCCGTGAGGTTGTTGGACATGCTCAGTATGAGAAGAGAGCTATGGAGTTGCTTAAGGTGAGTTACCTACATGGTGAAATTCACTTTGATTCAGATCTCAGATATAAATATTTTAATAATGCAATGGCAAGCAAGCTGTGACTGTTGTTGTAATACCATTCCAGATATAACATACATCAATATGGAGGTGTATGTGATCTTGATTTCCATCTACCGTAATAAAGCCTAGTTTTGTTTTAATCAGTAATGTTTGACATATCAGGATATGTCTGTGCTATGATGAATTGAAATATGATGAATATTTAACAGCCTCATTCGTCTAGTAGCTGTAAGTGTGATTGCTATGCAAAAAGTCCTGAGTTCAATTCCCAGGTCGAGCAGTGTTATTGGGATTTTCTAAAATTCTAGTGCCTCTGCCTAACCCTTTGAGGGATGAAGGTGTGATGTTATGAATTTTTGAATTTATTTAAATTGTTTAGAAGTACCTGAGGTGCTTAATCAATGAATGATATCATCATCATCATGATTTGGCGACGTCTGTGGTCTAGTGGTTCGAGTACCGGACTGCTGATCATGGGGTTGTGGGTTCGATTCCCACAGGACACAAATATTTGTGTGGTTAAAACATAAGTGTTTGTGTTTGTCTGGGTGTTTCTATGTATTATAAGTATGTATTTACAAAAAAAAAAAGTATATAAGTATTATATCCATTATCTAGTACCCATAGTACAAGCTTTGCTTAGTTTGGGACTAGATGGTGCTGTGTGAAATTGCCCAAGAATATTTATTATTATTTATTTATTATTATTATCAACCTATTGTACTGTCCCACTGCTGGGCATGGTTCTCTTCTCACAGATTAACAGAGATTAGGTTCTAGTCCAACACACTACCCCTAGTGCAGGTTTGCAGACTTAACTCTCCATCAAGAAAATCTCTAAGGCATTCATCTTCCATTTCTTTTCCAAACAAAATATTTGACTTGATACAGACTTGCTCACTAACCACAGCAGCGGCCATGATTATAAAATTATGGCTAGTGACGACAGTTACGGTTTTTAGTCGATATGAGTCTGTCATTCCTGCCACCTCCCCAGGTGACAGAATAAAGTCAAAGTCAAATGTTTTATTTCAATTAGACCAATAAAGTAGCACTTTTGAAAAGTCAAAACTAGTTGCACGGTTCCAAAAAGTGGGTCTTATGGAGAAGAACCGGCAAGAAACTCCATAGACATTATTTTTTAAAAACAACATGATTACAATGTTAATCTTGATTTACAAGTTTGATAAGAATAGTTAATGAGAACAATGCAGTGTGATGTGTTAATAAATGATCCATGAGCATTTTCTGTACTATAAAAAAGGCTAAAATGCATACATATCATATATATCAGCCTATTGCCATCTACTGCGGAACGTAGGCCTCCCCTAAAGAGCGCCAACCATCCCGGTCTTGGGCAGCCCGCGTCCATCTGCTACCAGCCACCTACTTCAAATCGTCTGTCCATCGTGTCGCTGGGCGACATGCATGTCTGGACATTATTTTACTATTTTTTTTTGTGGCATGCAGGTTAGGCTAAAGGGCTGTTTTTCTATTTCCAGTTTAACCTTTTGAATGCTACGTCAATAACGAAAATTGGTGTACTCTACGCCAAGCGACAAATTCTAATATTTAGTAATAAGTAAAAAAAAAACAACAAATTTTTGTATAGGTATGTATTTTCAACTAAAAAAAATGTGGTATATTTGACGTGCCATGCCGTCGTTGGCGTCGTGAGCAAGTTTTCATTTGACGTCTATACACGTCCGTGGCGGTAGAAAGGTTAAAAACATTGACTGTTTCACAATCATATTTTACAGTGAATTAATTTTCTAGGTGTCAAAAGACAAGCGCGCACTGAAGTTCCTGAAGCGCCGTCTGGGCACACACATCCGTGCCAAGAGGAAGCGTGAGGAGCTCAGCAACGTGCTCACACAGATGAGGAAGGCCGCCGCGCAGGCTCACCACGCCCCTACACACACTAAGTGAACAATAAACTAATTAATTGTAATGTGTGCAGTTTTATTTATTGTAATCACTACATAGTATAAAACAAAGTCGCTTTCTCTGTCCCTTTATCCCTATGTATGCTTAAATCTTTAAAACTACGCAACGGATTTTCATGCGGTTTTTTTTAATAGATAGCGATTCAAGAGGAAGGTTTATTATGTATAATACATGTATATTATTAGTACATTGCACCCGTGCGGGGACGGGTCGCTAGTTTACAAATACAAGTAACATGTTACAGAGACAATGCAGAATCTATAATTTGTTCTTGGGTGCCGGCGCCCTTTGTAATTTGCTGAATTGTAGCAACAGCTATCGCTCTAGTTTGCAAGTACATAGGTACATCATACAGATTCCTAACATCAACCATCGAGCCGTGGCCCCCGCCAGACATAGCACCCGACTGACTGGTTGGAAAACACCTCGTAACACCACTTTTTTGTGCTACGATGTAAATCCTCATGTTGGGCTATAGATTACGCGAAAGTATCGTCGATCCACCTACGCAAGTTCCTCTTATTATTGTTCTGTAAACCTCATCCTCGTCAGTGGATTGCGAACTATGTATATGCAGGATTTGTACAGGCTTGCAATATGATCACGGGGATTCGGTGATGACCAGATCATAATTTTAAAGGAAGTACCTACTATTGTAATCATGTTCATCACGACCTAGTGATAACATTATCCGCTCACCTGAAAACTAGAATCCTATCAACAGCTGCTTATCTTTTTATGGTAGGTAGGTAACCGACAGCTCCAAATACTCATCATGAATGACGAGCCATAGAAGTTACTTCAACAGTTAGCTATGCCATTCATGACGAGATTTAAATGGTACACATACCGTACCTACCATCGCTATAGCAGCTGCCAAAATATATTAGTCTCATGTTGAGAACAATTTTAATTCTCTTAAAGTTACATACAATGGCGGAGATATTTTATAAAGCTGGCTTTTTCTCGGATCGCCCACTTTCACAAGACTTATACATAGCTACGAACTAAATGGGTGGTAACAGTACACCTCTGCCTAACCCTTCGGGGAATACATGCGTGATGTGTTGAAATTTCAAGTTTGTAGACCGAGGTCACTGACCTCTTTATTATTGTTATGCCGAGGTAATGTCACCGAGCCATAGAAGCAATAATCAAACCTTTCATTTTCTATGTGCGAGAATAGAGCTTAGCGAAAGATTTCGTGGTTTTTCAGTAATTATAGGTAATATTGGCCGATCTGCAAGGTTAAGCTGCGCTAGTCGCGGTCAGTCTGTGGATGGGTGACCATTCTTAACACATCGAGACCCCTCCGTGCCTCGGAGAGCACGTAAAGGCGACAGTCCCGGTTGTAGTAGATTTTATTTTTTACGAGTTAACCTTATTTACATATTTATCGCACCATCATATGCGCTAACTCACTGACCCACATCATAATTCTCTACGTCATGGGTAAACATCACTTACATACAAACAACAAATCTTTAACCAATAGGTCACAATCACAAATATTTGTTCCGATGCGCGAATCGATTCCGTGACCCTGCCGAAAGAAAGCGGTTTCAACGCCACTGCGACATTTTGGTCGCAATAGAATAACAAACAACTACCTAGGTAACTATTTATATCGTTAGATTGCACGAAAAATAATTGAATCATATTATTGTCTTTGACTTGCACGAACACTGTATTAAAAACACCTCCATTTTATGCGGTTAATAAAATTGTAAATTGTGATGTAAAATTAAGTACTTACCTTGATACGATTCCTAAATTGACCAAACTACTAACTAGGTAGGTAGGTAACTAAAAAGTAAAGTTCAATTTTCTTTTTAATCTAGATAAATTGCTTGTAATGTTTAATGATCGAAAGTTAAATTTTTGGTACTCGACACTGTCACTTTTTTTTCTCAGTAAATAGGAGTCAAGGGTGTGTGCTGAAAACCAGCGGTTGGCAAACCTCAAGAGCGGTGCCAAAGTATTATGCTACACCTTTTGCTTTCAATATTTATAGTACTTGCTGTAAATAATAAATTATTATTGTATTATAAGAAGCACATCAAGCTATCCCAATTCCCAATACATAATAATAATGGTAAGGTTCATATACAATTGGGAAAATTTGACAGTTTTGGATAGCTTGACCTGCTGGCATCTGTACCTACGTAATGTTTTCTTAGCTACCTATAACAATCGCTCTAATAATAATCATCATCAACCCCTATAACTACTGTCCCATTGAGAGGGATTAGGATAATGTCCACCACGCTGGCCTAGTGGGTTAGCAGACTTCACACACCGTCCAGAAAAAAATCCCTCACGATGTTGTTTCCTTCACCGTTTAAGCGACTGATAATAAATTTAATAAATTATTATTAATACGCATATGAATTCTAAAAGTCAGAGGTGGTCCCTTGGATTCTTGGCAACTTAGCAGTCAATAGAGTCAGCAATAGATAGGCATATCACTATACTGTCTCTGCCTTTCTAATAATAATTATAAATATTTGGGACATTTTACAACATAATAATATGCACGTACGTACTTATATGCAAAATTTTTATGTCAAATAAAGAAATTTTATTTTATTTTTTATTTTAGTCCCAAACTATATAAGGAGGCTGTCAATGGACAGAAACATAATAGGTACATAAAATAATAATATATCTAATGTTCCAACAGAAAAGTTTGAATCAATCATTCACCTACTTACTAATTTTAAGTTCATGTGTGATGTGTGGTGACGTCGACGGTGGGGGCAACTGGGAATAATCAAGTGAGGTGCATTAACGCTAGGAGACGTGAAGTGAAGTCACGTGATGTGAGGTCAGATGATTTTCACTTGAGGTTACATCACATGAGATGTGAGAAGTCAGGTGAAGTGAACCGACGTTACGTGATATGAGATGAACTCGTGTGAGATGCGAGGTGAGGAGAAATCACGTGATGTGAGGTGAGGTGAGGTCACGTGATGTGAGGTGAGGTCTCGTTAAATATGATGTGATGTCAAATGAGGTCATGTCACCTCACCTCAACATTAACGTGATCATAGGTGAAGTCATGGCGGTAATGCCACGTAAGGTGAGGCAAAGTCACGTGAGATGACGTGAAGTGAAGTTATGTGATATTAGGTGAAGTCATGAGGTCACGTGATGTGAGGTGAAGTCACGTGAGACGACGTGAAGTTACGTGATGTGAGGTGAGGTCACGTGATGTGAGGTGAACACATGTGAAGTGAGGTGGTCACTTGATGTGAGGTGGTCACGTGAGACGACGTGAAGTCACGTGAGACGACGTGAAGTCACGTGATGTGTGGTGAAGTCACGTAATGTGAGGTCACGTCACGTGAGACGAAGTGAAGTCATAGAGGTGAAGCCACGTGATGTGAGGTGAGGTCACGTGATGTGAGTTGAAGTAACGTGTTGTGAGGTAAGGTCACGTGATGTGAAGTGAGGTCAGGTGATGTGAGGTGAAGTCATATGAAGTGAGGTGAAGTCACGTAATGTGAGTTGAAGTTATGTGAATCGAGGTCAAGTCACGTGATTTGGGGTCAAGTCACGTGATGTGAGGTCAAGTCACATGATGGGAGGTGAAGTCACGTGAGACGAGGTCAAGTCACGTGAGACAAGGTGAAGTCACGCGAGACAACGTGAAATCACTTGATGTGAAGTGAAGTCACCTTATGTGAGGTGAGGTCACGTGATGTGAGGTGACGGCACGTGATTTAAGGTCAAGTCACGCGAGACAAGGTGAAGTCACGTGATATAAGGTGAAGTCACCTGAGACAAGGTGAAGTCATGGAGGTGAGGTCACGTGATGTGAGGTGAAGTCACGTGAGGTAAGTTGAGGTTGATTTTTTAATTACATATACAACAAGCGGCCTCCATGGACACAGCTTCATCATAGCCTTAGTCATTGCACGGAGAGCCTGCCTGCCCGTACTATTCAAATTTAGAATCTTACCGCCACACTCATAAACGAATAGTTTTATTAAATTAATCATAAACAAAGAAATGTTTAGATAAAGAATAACATTGTAATAAACTTTAAAAATATCTTGGTAGTCAGGAAATTGGCGGTTAGGTACCTACTGATTTTGAATATACTTACTTAATATTTTAATTAGTTAAGTAGGTAGGTACTTAAGTGTATTTTTTGTTCAGAAAGAATATGATTGATTGATTTATTGACCTAGATTCCTACAAAGTTCCACAATCATGTTTACCATATCGGTATTTCCCAAAATTTGATTGGAAAGATCCGATGGCATTGATGGCAGTCGCTTCGTATTAAATAGTGATATTTAGTCGCATCAGTTTAGGCTGGTGGAAAAGGGTAAGAATATGTTTTTTTTTTAATTTATGGTGACAACCTAATACCCATGATAGTGACAGTCTACATTATCGTATTAATAAAATAAAAGCATCTGTGAGTTGGTCATTAATATAAGAGTAAAAAAAATTAATACAAGTTTTGTTTGATCAGTTGTGTCGTACATACGTCCAAACGTCTGATTCGCTTCCGCGACATAGCCTGTTCAAGTTTTTATTAATAGGTGCTACGTTTTTTAATAGGTAGATATATATGGAATCTACTTATGTTTGTGAGTTGGGAGCTACTTTTAAATCTACACAATATGTATTTCACAAAATAGAGCTAAAATTACCTACTTTATAAACGAAACGGGGTCCTCGAAACGAAACTCGAAATGGGTCGAATGAAACTCGAAGCAATTGTTTTTCTATTGAGTTTATTAATTCAGCTTTGGTGAGTTAATAAAAGATGTCCTGGTATTCCAATAATAATTTAAGTCACACTAAAGCGAAAAGAGAATATAGACAGCGTGGCGTCAATTTCCTTCAGAAAGGATCAAACGTTTGGAAGTTCATCAATTCATTATGTTCGTCATGCCCAACCTCATCATTCCATAATCTCAAGTTGATTATCGTTTCAGCGAAGTAAGTAGCAGTAGGTAGGTAGGTTTTTATGCTTATGTACAGTCAACAAAAGAGTTTCGTATACAGGTAGCGAACGAAATCTGCATCTTTACACATATTGTGATTTAAATAATTACCCGTCAAAGGGTTTGATGTGTAGCAGCTTACAATACCTGCGTTATGACACATATTGCGTGATACATAATTACACAACTATAAAAAAACACGATGTTTAATTAGCTGCCTGTATACTTAACTCTTTTGTCGACCGTACCTACGTGTCTATCAAATGTCATCTCATTACTATATCTATATATTGATTTAAATAAACTAAATAAGTATGTATGTAATTATCGCTAAAATATCAGTCCTTTGCCAGTCTATCGAACCGTTGACGTACCTACTTACCAAACAATCAAACATTTAGAAATTTGTAACAATGGCCGCCGAAAAATTAAGTCAATGACACCCAGTTTTTTTGCCAATAGTGCCTTTTGATAACTTTTTATCAATTGACGATAAAAATTTGTCATTTTAGTTTCGTGTCTGCAAAGCGAATGGAAAAATTAAAGAATTAATCAACTGGTGTATGGTCATAGTTTGTAAAAGCATTTTGAGAGCAAATAAATAAGTTATTTTCTTTTATTTATATTTTTAAAAAACTACTAAATGTATTGTTTTTATATGTTTATGTACATAAGAACTTGTAATAATATGATTTTTTCTTTTAACACATTATACTTATTTATATATCCACAAAAATATACCTACTCAGTACATTTTGTTTTTCAAGTTATTGCCGACGTGTTTGTCTGTAAGAAATTGCTGTTAGCGATAAGAAAGACTAGTTTAAGTTTATTGTTTAGTGTACAATAAAGAATATTCCATCTACGTACTCGGTTTATAGCTTCTGCTTACCCCTGTGGTAGAAAGCCGTGAGTGAATATCACCACATATTGCTACGTTTGTTTGTAAGTTGACAAACAAAGTTAACATAAATCGAGCTACTTGTTAAGTGCATCTGCAAAAGAAAACAACACAAAATTAAGTCATAATGACGTTAATTGTAATAAACATTTTTGCAACAACATATTTACATTTTATCATAATTCTGACGCTTGTTTTAACTAGTGGGGGTCTGAGAGGTCGACTGGGCTATCACATTACGTCAAGAATCTCGACTCGCTCCATGTCACATCACTCTTATTACTTTTGCTTACTTCTTATAATTACGCGGACCAATAGCTGTGTATAAACAACGGGTACGTTGCTAGGTTAAATATAGTTCCCGTGCTTTGGATTCAACTAACTCATCATTTTCAGAGAAACACGTGGTCTCCAGGAGGACAGTAAATGGGTTGATGATGACATGGCAAAGACACGTTATGACTCCTTTGGTTAAGGTTTGTCTTACGAATTTTAGACAAATCCTGACAAATCTATGATAAATAATTTATCCTTCGGTTGTAGGTATTTTTCAAATATGAAATCGGAGGTCTAATGGCAATCGCTTGTAAATATGACATTCAGCATCTGGTTAGACGTGTAGCAGCCTAGTTGTATGTCCATTGGACTGCGAAAGATCGAAGATATCGAGTTCGAACCCTAGACACGCACCTCTGACTTTTCGAAATCATGTGCGTTTAATAATGAATTATCACTCGCATATACGGTGAAGGAAAACATCGCAAACCTGCATTACTTAGAGAGATTTTCTCAACGGCGTGTGAAGTCTGCCAACCCGCATTAAGCCAGCGTGGTGGACTTAGCCTAAGCTGTCACATTCTGTGAGAGGAGACCGTGCCTAGTAGTAGAGAGTATATGGGTTCATGATGATCTGGTTAGACGGGCAGCTAACACCATCCCCAACTAATGAGGATGATACCGATGATAATAATTGTGAAACCTTATTTTTTAATAAAAGGATAGCAGAAAGGCTTTAGACAAATGATATAATAATAATAATAATTTTTGGGACATATTACATACCACCATCTAGTCCCAAACTAAGCAGAGCTTGTACTATGGGTACTAGACAATTGATAAATAATACTTATATACTTTTTTTTTTGTAAATACATACTTACAATACTTACATAAGAAACACCCAGACAAACACAAATACTCATGTTATAACCACACAAATATTTGTGTCCTGTGGGAATCGAACCCACGACCCCATGATCAGCAGTCCTCTATGACCATTGGACTACAAAATCAAAAATCTTGGGCTCGAATCCAAGATCTGACTTTCCGAAATCATGTGCGTAGGTACTAATAAAATAATGAATTATAACTCGCTTAAACTATGAAAGAAAACATAGTGAGGAAACCTGTAGGTATGCCTTAGAAATTTTCTCAACGGCGTGTCAAGTCTGTCAACTCGCATTAAGCGAGCAGCGTGGACCGTGGTAGACATAAGTATAGGTACCTTAATCCTTGAGAGGAGACTGCCCAACAATTGGGACAGTATATGGGTTGATGATGATAAATTAAGCTGACCGCACAGTGCGTTCTATCGTCCTCTACCAGTCTTTGTGTCTGCGATAGTACAGACGCCAGCAGATCAAGCTATCCAAAACTGTCAAATTTTCCCGATTGAATATGAACCTTATAGTTTTGTATTAAAGTTGAAATTCAATCAAATAAATTTGACAGATGGTGGTAGCTTATGTGCTCTCTGCCTCTGTACCAGTAACTGCCTTGTTTGCTGACATATTTGGTTTACGAAACTATTGGCCCTGATTTGTATAATTCCTCTGACCTTTGATGACTGGAGGAGCGAGATAAAAAGCTGATTAGCTCGTGCTTATTTTTATTAAAATGTTTAAGAGATGTAGGGCATTGTGGGAGTAATTCCACTCAAATTGGAGCTGCCCGACTGGGGAAGTACCTTCGCCTTGCAGAAAATCGAAGTGAAATAATAATGCTGTGAGTGTTGTGTTCCTTACTGTGAGTAAGGTTGCCAGTGGCCCGCTAGGAAACGTTGCGTCTGCAGTGGGAGGACGAGCTTATAAAACGTTGTACCTACTACCTAATGGCTGATGATTTTTCCTGTAAAAAAAATCAGTGCCGGATTAGCCACGTAACAGCAGTATCAAATGCTACGGACTCCGCGCGTTTGCGGGGCCCCGCGCCCCAACGTTTTATGACTATGTAACAAAAACAGTAAAGTATAAGAAAGTATTTAGATTGAAAGTGAAAATATTTTTTCCAATCAATATAGCCGCAATACTTACTATAAAGAAAATAGTTGCATCAATATATGTCCAATTATAATTTAAAATTTTATCCTCTGATCATACCAAAACTACACGCAAGTTGGCAATACTGCAAAACTACAGGGGTGTTCCCTAATATTTTCTTCGAGCTAGTCCTGGGGTACTACGACTACCTCGGCAAAAGCCATAGATCTGACTGGCTGGAAGCGAGTATTGTAATTACCTTTTGCATTTATTTGTCTCTCATGATCACCAACAGCACCGGTGAACGACAACGTCAACATGTTAAAAATATATTGAGGAACACGTCTGATGAGCCAACAACGTCTTAATCACCTCAATTTAATGAATATTTAAGATAATACTACGAATTTATAAATTTTCCTTAATGTTGTTCTATTTAATACCATATACTTGATAACCTAAAACAATCCAAGGGTCCCTTGATAGGATTTGCTACAGATCCCGCGCTGGCTTAATCCGGCACTGAAAAAAATCAATTTGACAGATATCTATACATGTATCGGGACGAATTCAATGAAACTCATGTCATTGATAATCTTATCAGTGCCGTCAATAAACAGTATCGCTTCACGTTGGTATGGGCTCTGTAGGCCTACTTTTAAAATTAAACTTCAAATAACTGGCTCATTGACCTAGTAGTTCTAAGAGCGACTGCTACGCTAAATTCCAAAGTAGTAGCTCGGAGTTTGAATTTATTTGGATAATGGCGATAGGCCCGCCCCGTATTACACGGTACCTACTCGTAAATATAACGGCGAAGTATGGGTGAAAAAGTAGTACACCTCGCCCCAGGGCCGTCTTAAGCTATACCGGGACCCTGTTGGAAAGTAAAAAAAGTGAATGACAAAAAATATTCTGCTAATCTTGTATTTATTATGGTTAATTTGTACAAATCAAATATTACGTTATCAATAAGATAAGTATGTTGGTAGTTTCAATTGATCACGATTATGACAGTGATCTCTTTCGGGATTTCTCTGAAGCTGCAAAAAATCTTTAATTCCATCATTCACTGCAAGAGAACTCCAAAGGCATGGCATGAGAGTGGTGGTGCTGTTTTTTACGACGGGAGATACAGCTATTCTTAAAAATTACAGACCCATTTCTCTTCAAAGCCACCTGGAATCGTATCGCTAGGAAACTTGACGAGTTTCAGCCTCCCAAACAGATCGGGTTTCGCTCAGGGTATGGCACCATAGACCACATCTACACAGTGGGCAGATTATACAGAAGTCCGACGAGTATAATCGGCCTAGAGTCTACTCCCTATCTCCGTCAACGAAGTTAGGTACGAGCCGTTCGAAAGTTCTCCGAAACTTCGGAGTCCGATAAAACAAGTGTCAAATTAAATTTTTCGAACGGGTAAAAACACATCCGAGTATAGGGACAACTGTCAAATTTTCGGGCCCCGAACCAATCATCCATCCGTAGGTGATACGGAGTAGGAAATGCCCGTAACTAAGGTCGAAACTACGGACTTCGTGCTTAGGAAGTAGACCCCCTGTGCCTAGCGTGCGTGGACTATGAGTTCTGGAAAGTTCCTTAAAGTGATGTCAAATGGACTATCGATATATCGAAGTGCTGAGATCTCTTTACGAATTTCCAAGTTTAGACTCTAAACTTATCCAATTGCGCAGAAGCTTGGGACAGGGACTTATGTCATATCTCCGAAACAGTTCTCGAGCGCAGTGAAATTTTTTATATTTCATTTTTTGTTAAAATTTCATCAGCGTACCTGGATTAGGACATTTTCCAAGCTTGTTAACTTGCAGTAGCTAGAAGTAGAGCTTTCAGCATTTAATGTGTGTTGGTCATTTATATCATACGTAGGATCTTTATTTAGAAGCTTTTTTTGCAATCAAATGGTTTAAACGCTAGATGGTCTAGTTAATTAAATTTACCTTAGTATTTTAAATAATTTTATTATTAAAAGGTTCATTGTTCAAAGGTTTCCGATTAAAATTTGATATGTTACCACTTATCTTCATTACTTATCCTGTTATCAATTTGACCAACAATATTTTTTAGCTGTAATTAAGTACTTATATAAATTAAATACACAGATTTGCCGAAAATTAAAAAAAAAAACAGGGTATAAGTATGGCTTGATCGTATCTGCATTACAAAGGTTGTCCAGTAGAAAATGCCTAGACCACCTTTGTACACTTTTTTGTTCATAACGAATAAATAAATATGGTCTTTTGGGCGCCCCCATGACGATGGGGGCCCTGGGCACGGGCCCCGCGTGCCCTTATGGTAAAGACGGAACACTTATGTACTCTTTATGTACTCCTTATGTATTCCTTATGATGTACTCCTTATATACTCCTTATGTACTCCTTATGTATTCCTTATGATGTACTCCTTATATACTCCTTATGTACTCCTTATGTACTCCTTATGTACTCCTTATGTACTCCTTATGTACTCCTTATGTACTCCTTATATACTCCTTATGTACTCCTTATGTACTCCTTATGTACTCCTTATATACTCCTTATGTACTCCTTATGTACTCCTTGTGTACTCCTTATGTACTCCTTGTGTACTTCTTATGTACTCCTTATGTACTCCTTGTGTACTCCTTTTGTACTCCTTATGTACTCCTTTTGTACTCCTTATGTACTCCTTATGTACTCCTTGTGTACTCCTTGTGTACTCTTTATGTACTCCTTATGTACTCCTTATGTACTCCTTGTGTACTCTTTATGTACTCCTTATGTACTCCTTGTGTACTCCTTGTGTACTCCTTATGTACTCCTTGTGTACTCCTTATGTACTCCTTGTGTACTCCGTGTGTACTCCTTATGTACTCCATGTGTACTCCTTATGTACTCCTTATGTACTCCTTCTGTACTCCTTATGTACTCCTTATGTATTCCTTGTGTACTCCTTATGTACTCCTTGTGTACTCCTTGTGTACTCCTTATGTACTCCTTATGTACTACTTATGTACTCCTTATATACTCCTTATGTACTCCTTATGTATTTACCTATGTACTCCTTATGTACTCCTTATGTACTCCTAATGTACTCCTTATATACTCCTTATGTATTTACCTATGTACTCCTTATGTTCTCCTTATGTACTCCTATATACTCCTTATGTACTCCTTATGTACTGCTGATGTACTCATCATGTACTCCTTATGTATTTACCTATGTACTCCTCATGTACTCCTTATGTACTCCTTATGTACTCCTTATGTACTCCTTATGTACTCCTTATACAACTCTTAAGGACTGCATAAGGATCAGTACATAAGGACATCCGATGTATGCCCTATGTATGCGGCTCTATAAACGTTTACACGATTTCTATAGGATTAAAAACTACTTGTTCCTAGGATAATTACAGGGCCACATTTTGCTATTTGGGATAGACCACATCTACACAGTGAGGCAGATTATACAGAAGTCCGACGAGTTTACTCAGCCGAGGCCCTGTGCCTAGCGTGTCTGGACTATGAGTTCTGCAATGCTTACAGTGATGTCAAGTGGACTATCGTTCTAATGAAGTGCTGAGATCTCTTTACGAATGTCCAAGTACAGGACCAACAGTCTAAACTTATTCAATTGCGCAGAAGCTGAGACAGGGATTTGTCATATCTCCGAAACAGTTCTCGAGCGCAGTGAAATTGTTTAAATTTCCTTTTTTGTTTAAGCATCAGCGTACCCGGATTAGGAGATTTTCCAATCTTGTAATTATTAACTCACAGTAGCTAGAAGTAGAACTTTCAGCATTTAATGTGTATTGGTTATTTATGTCATACGTAGGATCTTTATTTAGGAGCTTTTTTTGCATTCAAGTGGTTTAAACGCTAGATGGTCTAGTTAATTAAATTTACCTTAGTATTTTAAATAATTTTATTATTAAAAGGTTCACTGTTTAGAAAATGATAAGAGAAATTGTTCTGGTTTCCGATTAAAATTTGCTGTTGCCAGTTATCTTCATTACTTATCCTGTTATCAATTTGACCAACAATATTTTTTAGCTGTAATTATATAAATTAAATACATAGATTTGCCGAAAATTAAATAAAACACAGGGTATAAGTATGGCTTGATCGTATCTGCATCACAAAGGTTGTCCGGTAGGAAATGCCTAGACCACCTTTGTACACTTTTTTGTTCATAACGAATAAATAAATATGGTCTTTTGGGGGCCCCCGTGACGATGGGGGCCCTGGGCATGGGCCCCGCGTGCCTTTATGGTAGAGACGGTACTGCCTCTGCCATATGCCTTCTGAGAGTGCAGGCGTGATTTTATGTTATCACTAGCTGACTCAGCACGTAGCACGCAGCAAGACGTTGTTTTGCCATGGGTGAAAATGTAAGGTTGTATGTATTTTTTAATGTAACACCATATAAAAAAAAAAATTGGCTATAAAATAAAATGTTTGGGGTGGACCACCCTTATCACTCAGGGAAAAATAGATTACGACCGATTTTCCGACCTACCAAATATACATAAAAAATTTCATAAAAATCGATCAAGCCGTTTCCGAGTAGTATCTTAGGTATGACGTAGGTATTTTTATGAAGCTTGAAGATGCTAAGTACCTTTTCCACACAGCACTTTTAGTCCTATGCAAGTTTCCTCACGATGTTTTCCTTCACCGTTTAACCGAGTGATAATTAATTATTAATACGCACATGAATTCGAAAAGTCAGAGGTTACTTGGGTTCGAACTGGAGACCTTCGACTTGGCAGTCCAATGGTCATACCGCTAGGCTATCACTGCTGGACTAGGTATAGCCTAATCCCTCTGAATATGAGAGTGCCCAGCAGTGGGACAGTATATGGGTTGATGATGATGACTTTTAGTCCTGAACTACGAGTAAGAAGTGATGCGACCTAAGCTTTTTTTAAAGTACTGAATACCTACGAGTACCTACTGAAAATCCTCATGGAACGACCGCCACCCGGGTAGGCGGTAGGGTACGTCGGACTCGTACGGATCCGCACTTGACTTCACTTGTTGCCCTTGCCTATTCGGTCTACCCTAGGATGATTTAATTGAAATCGTCCTAAGACTCACTTAATGGTCCCTGTTAAATCCAGAAATAAACTTAGGTAGGTACTTACCTACTTTATGACTCATTATTACCTACAAATATTATCATTTAAATACAGAAAGAGCGAAGGCTTTGGTTATTAAGTAATTTGCAAAGGAATACGACCTTGAACTGATTACAATATAGGCTGCTGCAGATGTAGCGTCAACAGTAGGTAGATAGGTACCATCTGGAGACTAGCACCGTTCAGTCAGAATTTTTGAATAAAGGAATTTACTTACCGATAATCTAAAATCGATTACCTACACTATCCTTTTTGTGTCTATTTTTAACCGGCTGCCCGAACGAGGTTTATGTTTGTTTGTGTGGTTTTGTGTGTGTGGGGATCATAATAGTTACTTACCCAAGTACCATAGTAACACAATGGTACCCAAGTACCATCACGGAAATGCCTCAAGGACCATCTGCCACCTTTTTTTTCGGGTAGGGAAATACGCCTATGCATGACGCCCAGCTCGGGGATACGGGACGATTATGTCGGGCTCTTCGGCCAGGTGGCCAGCATACCGACTAAAACCACCACTACTACCACTTTCCTCATAGGGATCACGGAAATCGCTTTCGCAAGATCCACGATCCCACCGCGGACGTCCATTGTTGGACCCTCAACTCTTGCCACGACCGCGCTGGACCCTTTCAAAGTCCCTACATGCATGCTAATATTATAGTTCCTCTGTCTGTTTGTTTTTCAGATCTAAACCGCAGTTTTCGATAAAACTCCATAAGGTCATCGAGCGCTCTCTAGTGTAGTAAGCCACGGCCACGTCATATTCTTACATTATAGAAAAAAAATCAACAAGGTAGGTACTGGTAAGGTAAGGTTAGGCAGAGATTTAATACATATAGTTCACTTGCAAAGGTCGATGACCTCAAAAGTAAAATTATTATGTAACCATGTAATCGTAGGTACGTGGCTGGTTACACATTAAATACATAAAATTTTCCTGTTACTATCGACTATCGGCTAATGAGAGTAAATAACCATGCGAACAATCAAATTACTTTTAATCTATGCTTTTAAATTGCTATTTAAAAATATTAAACTATTGATAGTACCGCCATACCTATTTCTTCATAAGATTTCCATTAAAATTACTCTAGGTACTTAACTACTATCATTCTATCTATGGACCGCATGGTGTTTATTTCGCGCCCACAATACAGGAGAAAATCAGAGTGTGGGGCAATGTTACTTATCATATTTATCCCAACAGCTCATGTAAGAACCGATGGTAAAAAGTGTCATGCGTATTTTATGCGATATTAGATAACTTCACTAGTTACCTACGACATCACTTAAAAGTGATGGACATCAACTATGTGCATAAAAGTTTTTCTTTAATTAAACATGAAAACTTTTAATTGGCCATATCAAATTTAAAATTGCAACTATTGTATCTAAATAGCTGTAAGTTTTTCAGAAAATCACATAAATATTTGATCCTGTGGGTATCGAACTCATGACTCAAGACCACAGGCAGAGGCAACATGTGGCTACAGTATATGATATACCCACAGGATATACCTACCTTTATAATACTGTGATATATCTGTGGCTTACCCTAGAATGATTTAAAAATTTAAGATGTCCTTCGGCCTATTGATGGTGAGTGTCAAATCCTACAGAAATAAACCTCTGCCTAAGTTTTTCAGTGGCCCTTCAAACCGGCTTAGCGACAGTAAATTTGGCAATATAGGTATCTACTGGTGCCACCCCAGACAAAATCTGCATCATGGTCAGAGCTTTCTTCTATAATTAAACCCCCGCAACTGTTTATTGGACTTAGATAATTTTACTGTTTACTGACAGTCTTATTTTTTTCTATCGGGGCACTATTGTGCAATCTGCAATAAACAATAATATCTAATCCAGACAGCTGTGTGAGTAAGTATAATATGACGAATAAACTCACCCACTGACAAACAATTTACATCATTGGCCCGTGACCTTAGGGTCAGTTTTCATATCGATGCTGTTAGACTTCTACTGTGATGTAACAAGGTCATTTCAGATATAGCTTGTTCAATTTCTCTAGTTTTAAAAAAATAAAAACACGAAAATCAATTGAGATTATAATTAAATGTCTCTGTCAAAAAAGAAATAATATAATTGTGTAGTGATAGACATTATATTATTTGTTTCAAGAGTCTGGGTGTTCGTTAATTTTAATGTATGTTTGTGAAGCCCTGCGGGCCACAGCACTGACAGCACACAAGGCTTGTTACTTCGTTCGGGAGCCATCTTTAAAAAAAATAGATAACAGAACTAAAAAGACATTAGTGATTAGACATTGCGCGTTTATTGTAGCACATGTAAGTACTGTACAGACGCCAGCAAGTCAAGCTATCCAAAACTGTCAAAATTTCCCAATTGAACATGAACCTTATATTACATCGTATGAAAGTTGAAAATCTATCAAAGAAATTTGACAGATTAGGATAGCTTGATGTGCTGGCCTCTGTACATTCTCTCATGTTTGCATCTGTGAGTACCTACTGCAGCTAGAAGGGAAGACGCTAGGGCAACGGATCGGCCCTCAGGGACGGCCCGAGTCAAAGTCAAATTTTTTATTTCAATTAAGACATCAAAATAGCACTTTTGAAAAGTCAAAATTAGTTGAGATAGACAGACGACCTGGAAAAGGTCACTGGGACTCATCGTCATCCTTGTGGAACTGGAAACATATGGGGAGGCTTTTGTTCAGCAATTAACGTTATAGGCATGACTGATAAATGATGACTTTTGCGGATTCTGCGGCTCTGTGGTCTCATTGTACCTTAAACATAGTTTGATATGTAGCCGTGTTTACAATTACCTATCCTTCAAAACCATGGTCACCATATTTCTTTATGTCAATTACAAACTAGGTCAGGGAAACTACCTCAAGTCAACACTCAACAGCATTAAGATTTAAGGTCAGCGCACATTATGAGGAGCTGCTCGCGCGTGTTCGAATCGCTCGTGCAGACGATGCCACCACTGCTGTCAAATACATACGTACATATTATTAGAAACTCTATTAGAATTAGTTAAGGGCGAAATTTAATGACCATCGGAAACATGTTCGCCGCCTACTCTACGCCGACACTTACGAGTGACGTGACTAAAGCACTTCACGACGTAATACCCACTAGAGCTTTTCCGCTAAAGCGTCAACTCGTCAAGGTTACGTTATGTATTTAAAAACAAATTGCGTTGCGTGTTAATGAACACAAAACAATTTTAGATGGCGCTATTTAGAAAATATTAGCCAGATTCAGTGTCATCATCTTCCTAACCTTTTCCCAGCTATATTCGAGTCTTCTTTCAGGTCTAAGCAAATAGCAGTTGCTGCTGAATATCAGTATTTTAGACTAAGCGACTGCCATCAGATCTCCGCGACCCAATTTATTTATTTTCAGGGAAATATCGGTATCCTGAGGATAGACTGGTTATCAGGAGTTTTAGGATTCAGGAATACCACTAACGATTGTCATATTATTATACAGTGTTCGTTCATGTTTACACGTCTTAATTAATTTTATTATTTATTTTAGGTTGTAAACATATTTGACGAACTGTGACGTCACGATTATAAGTGAGTAATTTTAACAGCCAGTCTCGGTCACAAATCAATCGGTAGATTTGTTTACAAGATTATAGAGACTTTATCTCTAGTAAGCAAATTTACTGACCAATGTGTAGTTGGGAATGGCCGTAACGTAAGTGGGTTGTTGCCTAAGTAAGCTCAATTCACACAGAGTTGACGACTACAACACTAACCATAAAGTTCGTCGATATGAAGGTACTTCAGTAATGAAAAATAAACTATAAAATGTCGTTGAAAGTGCGCGCCACTCTCGGTGTGAAATAAACCTTATTTCAGGATGAGTCCACATTATGTAACATGTGGCACCTCCAGTATAATAAAATCTAAGTAATAAAATAATCGTGTAGTTAAATCCTTTTTATTTTTATCATCTTAATTAAGTTTATCAGAACAAAATATACATAATTTTTATTTATATAAATTTAGAAAAAAATATATGAGGCAATTTATTTATTTGCTTTTCTATACATCACATTGCTTTTATTATTATTAGCCAATTATAACAATAGCCTTGAATAATTATGCACCGCATTTAAAGAATAGCCAATATTTATGAATGATCTAAAAGTGATAAATAACAATTATTAGGTATTTGTATAGAAATTCATGGGTTACTTTTCAGTTGCACTTATATGAAGAGAAAGATAAAAACTTAATACATTTTTATTCCTAGGCAGCTGTAACATAGACAACTTAATCTAGATTGAAACAAAATCACTAAAAATGCAGAAGGTGTATTATTTTTGTAAAGTTTACCACCTTTTTAAATTTTCCGGAAATTTTCTGGACACACTAGGGAAAATTAGTAGGTATACAAACTCACTTTTAATTCATTTTCATAGGTACATTTATTTTTATTTATTTCCTGTATGGAACAAATAGGTGTACCAATTCCTAAATAAATGTACTTACCTGATATTACATACATTTACATTTCTTGTCTTCAAATGTAGAATTATATAATGTTTCATGATCTTAAAAGGTAAGACCTAAACATATTATAGGTAGTACATTGCATATTTTATTACAAATAAGAGTTGCAATACATAATCTTCCTATGTTTAAAATCAATGATATATGAATATGAAAAATATAATGAAATATATTCTTTAAACATCCCAACTGCACTTGGTGATACAATATAGACATGTATTATTGCTAAAAATGTCTTTTATTTTCAACTAACAAATCATTTAAAAAAACAGGTTTCAATGAGGATAACAGGTGAAACTATGGAAATTACCAGCTAATACAAATGCATACCTAATTTCTCAAATGATAATTATTTAGTTCATGGAATGAAAAATGTTATTTGACTGAAAAAGTTTTAATTTCATGTTAATGTTAGGTATGTCCAAAATAAAAAAAAATGTGGCATTTTTAATATGAATTGATAGTAATTATATAAAGTACCTAATTAGATACTCGGTTAACAATAAAAGTGGCTTCAACATTGCATAAAGCTGTGTTGTAAAAACTTAACATTTAAAAAAAATGGCTGTATCATTTCAGAATACCAGGATTTTGTCTAAAAATAATACATTATATTTTCTTAACAAATTAATCACTTACTTGCTTATTGCTGTCAGATCCCAAAAAGGGCAGAATGTTGACAACAGAACTCCAACATAAAAAAAATCCACTATATTTAGCATAAACTAACTTTTTTTTTTCATAACAATAATGTGTATCACTAATATTATCTGAAGCCATTATAACAATATTACAAGTTACAATGCATTTTTACTTTATGATACGAATCATAACACTCACCTATATTAAAGTAAAATATCATGTAAAATAATAAAAAAATTATACTAATATGGAACATTAGAAAATAGGTAGGACACAGATTCTCCATTGTGTGTACGTCGCACAGCCTCCGCTAGCATCATTGACACATCAATACATTGAATTTTAGGACACTCCTGCATGTGCCTCTCCTGGGGGATTGTGTTTGTGACTACGACAGCTTCTAAACACGCATTGTTGATTCTTGAGATGGCAGGGCCAGAGAAAATACCATGTGTGAGTATAGCATACACTTTTGTTGCTCCTGCTTCTATCAGCTTCTCTGCAGCATGACAAATTGTACCACAAGTATCTGCCATGTCATCTACTAGGATTGCTGTCCTGTCCTTCACATCACCGACAAGTACCATAGAAGCTACCTCATTAGCCTTTTTCCTTTCTTTGTGAATTAAAGCAAACTCAACATTCAACCTGTCAGCAATAGATGTGACTCTCTTGGCTCCACCTGCATCAGGAGACACCACAATACTGGTCTTCCAGTCAGGAATATTCTCTTTGATCCATTTCAAAACAGCTGGTTCAGCAAAGAGGTTATCCACAGGGATGTCGAAAAATCCTTGGATTTGAGACGCGTGAAGGTCCATTGTGATGATGTGGTCGGCGCCCGACACCGAAAGGATGTTGGCCACCAGTTTCGCAGTGATGGGGGCTCTGCTCTTGTCTTTTTTATCCTGTCGCGCGTACGGGAAGCACGGGATCACCGCTGTCACCCGAGACGCGGATGCAATCTTACACGCGTTAATCATGATCAGTAACTCCATCAAATTGTCGTTTATTTCGCCGCTGCCACTCTGAACAATGTAAACATCCTCCCCACGTACAGATTCACCTATTTCCACGCATGTTTCCATGTTGCTAAACTTCTTGGTTACAACTTTTCCAAGATCGATGCCTAGACGATCGACGATTTTCTGCGCCAGGTCCGGATGGGAGCTTCCGCTAAACACTTTGATGTTCGGCATTCTGGTTATTAGTGGTAAGGATATGTGATCTAATTTATTTACTACTTCTTGTATAGTAACGGTTGATTTCATCAGCACTACACCGAAACGACCTCTCGACCGTCACACGCGATATTTGCGGCGAGAATAACAAGATGAACTATTTATGTGTGTCTAATTACCGATAAGAGACACCAGCGGCAACGTGGGGACCCGCCGCGCTGTGCTGTAAATACGCACCACACTTGACCACACTTCTCGCGTTCGTTTATTCTCAACTCGCACGTTTTTTAGTGCACTAAAAAAATAATTGATTTGACCTGTCAAGAATGTCAAGAACACTGCTGTGCTGTTCCTACATTGTGTGATCTGTGCCAAAAATCCAAAATCCAAAATAAATTATATATTCTCTTATTATTTGTTAGATCTTTTCGTACATAATTAGTGAGTAGATAATAGCTGAAAACTGATTTATTCATCACTTAAAGTTATTCTGTATAACTGTTTTTCTTATCAATCAGAACACTAGCTGTGTATGTACAATTTTATTTTACCACATAACTGATGACTGATGTTAAAAAACAACCAGCATCACCCTTTGTATTCCTTCTCATTTCAGATAGTAAAATGTGAAATATAAAAATAATGATCTTAAACAGTATAACATTTTTTATAAAAACATTTGAAAGTAAAACTTATTTTAGAAAAACAAGCTATTTCCCAGCTAGATACTATGTCAGGGGAAAATTTTAACATCTTTAGAGACAACAATACTATAAAAATAAAAATCATATTACAATATTAAAAGTCGACTAAAATACCAAGCTTAGCACACTCAATACTAAGCCACTCTAATTGTATTCTATTATGGTGACATTGGCGACAATGTCTGGATGGCACAAAGGCCTCTGAAGCCATTTCAAAAATATTCCAAAAATAAAAAAAATATGTCTGGAACCTGGACTGTCAATGTCAATGTCAAACTGTCAATCTCTGGATCGGAAGGAGTAGGTTCGATTTGATTATTTTTTTATCATTTTTATTATAGACTGATAAACGAAAACAAAATCAATTTTAATTTGTGTTGAATTATTTACCAAGTGAATCAGATCAGCAAAATACAGTGTTTTTAATTGGTGCTATCTTGATATTATTAATATGGGAGACGTGAAGATCAAAAAAGTTGAAAAAGTAAAACTGCTTCGTTGCCTGGATTGGTTGGATACACAGAGTAAAGAGGACACGGAAAAGTTATCATTACAAAATAAAAATGATATTCAGTTTATTATTCAAACCCATGCGGCTAGGAAAAACTTTTTACTTGCAGTGGCTGAAGATGATGCGACCGTGCCTTCTGGAATCAATGAACCGTCAGTGGAGCCGCAGGCTGTGGTTTGTATTAAAAACATTTTAATTTAATGCAGGTCCTTACATACTATTCGAATTATTATTGACATGATGTTTTAACACTATACAATTTTAACATTATTTAGATGATTTACAAATAATGTTTAAAATTTGGTCTTTGGGACCAATGATATAATAGTTATGGTTAAATAAAATTGTTCTTATGTGGTAAATGGTACAGGGAACCCTCACACTAAGGTTCCTTGTGTTTTGGTTTTAGAATAGAATATTCTTTATTGCACACCATAAATAAGTACCAAACAACTAACCAATGGTACCATACTAATCTTAATTATGATAATTTGTATACATGTTAATTTGGAAAGACACTGAAAACCAAACCAAAGGTTTTCTGTAAGAGATTGCTTTTAGCCATAGGACCTCCCATTGTACCATTCTATCATTTGTAAACATGTACCTGGTATTTGTTTATTTTGTACAATAATGAATATTCTATTCTAGTAATAAATAAATAAATATTTTGGGACATTTTACACAGCACCATCTAGTCCCAAACTAAGCAGAGCTTTTCCTAGGGGTACTAGACAATAGAATATAATGCTTACATACTTTTTTAATTACATACCTACTTAAATTTCATAACAAACACCCAGACAAACACAAATACTTAATGTTCATCACATAAATATTTGTGTCATGTGGGAAATGGGAATCAAACCCACAATCTTGGGATCAGCAGTCCGACACACGGACCACTTTACCATAGACATAATCAAAAAATATGTTTTTGTCTATTAATTCAACATCAAATTTTATGCTTTACAGTCCCTGCATAAGCTGCGTTTCTCAAATCTCCAAATGGAATGTGAGTGGCAGTCTTGTAAACATACCTTCGTAGATTACGAACTGTTTCAAAAACATGTTCGCAATCACACGTCAGATTTGCACGTCATTGAGAAGGAATCCGGAGGTATGTAATATTTTTATAATATGATAAATGGTAGCCCTTTACGGTCTTATTGCCTTAAAATGGGAGGGATAAGGCATAGGTAGGAGGCAAATTTCAGATCTAAATCAAATACATTCATGATTATCTTCACAAAACCAATTGAGAAAAATAGTTTCCTAGCTGTGCCCAGTATGCATTGCAGTGCCTCGAAAAACTATAATTTTTGTCACAAACTTATGGGAGTGTGCACTCAATGCAACAAAACCAACAAACAACAAGTTTCAAAATAATAAGATGGTAATGGTCCCTTATTAATACAATTGGTCTCTGACCCTAGTCATAACATATAATCACGCCTGTATTTCCCAAAGGGTTAGGCAGAGGTGTATTTTATGCACACACAGAGTTTGCCAGTATGTCTATGTACCATTTAATAGGGGGCAAGCCTATTTCCATTAATTGGGCACAAATCTAAATTCCGAACTGCTACTGAGATTTTCATAAAAACGCAATAACTCTGCCAAACTGGAAATCAAAACGAGGACATGTAGCATAGCGGTCGCACATAAGACCACTAAACTAACAAGGCAGTCTTCTCTGGTCATTATCAAAACGTACCATTAATACTTGTCCGTTTTGTTGATTGTTTTATTTTTCTAAAACATTAATTAATACTAAATTAATTATAAACCCTGTGCCCAGCTGTGGGACAGTATATGGGTTGATGTTGATGATGATTAATTATTACAGTTGAATATGTCTGCCTCTGGGACGTATGTGGTCACAAAACACCAAACTTTGAAGAGATGGTCCGTCATATTAATTACCATGCATACCATAGCAAGTTACTTGCTATCGGCTTTAATGCTAGGGCTACACTGAAACTGACTTGCTGCAAGAAGGACTCCAGTAAAAGAAACCGTATTCCTATACAACATAGTGATTACACTTGCATGTGGACTGGCTGTGAGGAGAAATATAATTGCTATCAGGTATTTTTTTCGATACTTTGTTTGTTTGTTTGCTTTTTTAATATTTGGAGATAAATATTTTCAATAGCTACCTTATTTTGAACATCGATAATTCGCATCATTTCCGTGAGTATTTAAAAGTAAATCATAGGTTGATCCATGATAGGATAATATTTAGACTAAGTTTTTCAAAATTACTGTATTGTGGTTTATTTTAATTCCAGATGTTTCTAGACCATGTAAAAGTTCATACGAATTATTTAGAGGACTTCCTTTGTTCTTGGGCTGGATGTGGTGCAGTGTTTCCTCGTAAAGCAAATGTATTGGTCCATGTGAGAAGTCATACGGGTGAAAGACTGCTTGCTTGCTACCACTGTGGAGTTCACTTTGCAATGAACAGGAAGCTTTGCGACCATTTGAGAAGGCAGGTACGTATTTTGTGATATTGTTTCCCTGTGTAGGCCAGTATTTTATTGTGGTGTTTTTATAATTAAATTAAATTTTAATAAAACAAAAATAATTTATGTTTAATTAAAATTTTAAAAAATTGTCTTGTTTAATCTGTTCTTCAAATGTCTAAAATGCCATTCGCCATATTGTGTTCCGACGTGACTTCACTCATAGTAGGTACAAAATTCTGTGTTATTTTTTACTATTGGTGTGACGTCACAAGCCCAAACAGCATGGCGGCCAGCGTTCTCGCGCGAAAATTCATAAATAAAAAAAAGATCGGTATTTTTCGGTTTTATAAAATTTAAATGTAAATTCTATTAGTTCATTACAACCTCAAGATTGATTGAAAACATTTTTCTAAAAAGGGTGTATTGTCCTATTGTTAGCAGAGCCTCCTCTTATGTGCCGAACATTTAATCATAAATTAGGACAATAAAATACAGATCAAACTGTGGTGAACTGTATAATTATGAATTTCTGACACTTACCCGAATATTATACATTGAAATAAAACTACATACTTTATACGGATTTTATCGCGTCATATTGATATTATTACTCCCGTGTGTGGTGTGTTATGTGGTCATGGGTGATCACGGGTAGTCTACCCGTGACCATGGACGCTGTAAAGGGTCCGAAACGTCGGGATTAATAATATCAATATCACGAGATAAAATCCGTAAAAAGTAGTTCTATTCATCATCATCATCATCATCAGCCCATATTCGTCCACTGCTGGACGTAGGCCTCTCCCAATGAACGCCACAAAGCCCGATCTTCAGCTTTCCTCATCCAGTCACTGCCAGCTGCCTTCCGCAAGTCGTCACTCAACCTGGCCGGCGGGCGTCGTACACTACGCTTACCTAGACGCGGTCGCCACTCGAGAACTCGAGTTTTATTCAATGTATCAATATTCGCGTAAATGTCAGAAATAAAAAAAAAAAAATTGTTGTCAGAACGTGTCAAACAGTCCGTTGGTGTGCGAGGTGTGTGGTCGGGCCTGCGCCAGTCCGTACTTGTTGTCGGAGCACACTCGGCAGCACGTCTGCACGTACGCCTGCAGCTTGTGCGACATGTCGGCCACGTCACCGTCGGCGCTGGCGAGCCACATGCGCTACCGGCACTTGCCCGGCCGAGACACCAGGGCACATGCCTGCCCACACTGCTCTTACAAGTAATACATACTCCCATACCAATATTATTACACTACCGGCACTCTATGATGGACGTTTTGACGTTTGTCCACTCATGAAGTTTCGTATTAATTAGTAATTACATTTGAAGGAGCTGTTACTGTTCTTTATTGTCGATAGTGATCTAACGATACTACTACAAAAAATATATACAATATGTTTAAATATTGTTTTTTTTTATTTTCGTCCATTACGTAACGGCCATCATAGCGTGCCGCAAGTATAGTGATGTTGATAATCGATTATCAACATCACTATCACGGCATTGAAATGACAGGAAGCAAAGGTAAATAATTTTTTAGCTTCTTCTTCATTCATTCATGATTATTGATTATTTGAGTGAGATATGTATACCTTTTGAGATAATTAAGATAATTTTACCTGTTTCGATCCAATTTCGATACAATAAAATCGATTATCAACATCACTAAATATTATTATCTCCGTTAATTATTTTTGAGTATCTATTTGTATATTTTTGCCATTTTCCAAACAAAGATTTTAAAGTTATTTTACTGAAGGAAAAATTTGCGGTGCCTTAGTAGTCTGTCGATAACTTTAAAATTTTAGCATAGAAAATACCAAAAAAAATAGTTAATAGGTAAGATGGCATCGTTCGCCATCGAACTACTTAACTGTAAAGTAAGTCATGTTGGTTAAGAAGCAAAAACTTGCTTTCAGTGTTTCGTTTCGTGTTACTGACGTCACCATAAAGATGTAAATTCAGAATGTGAAGGAAAATTTCGACCTGGCAAGTGGGACTCGCGGTGGCTTACTGGTCAATGAGTCTAGTGTACCTAACCAAAAGACGCAGGTTGAATCCTGCCCGCATTCGAATTTTTCCTTCATTTATATATATTTACCCTATTTATCGTTAAATTATTTAAAAAACAGGACCCAAGCTAGTTGTGGTCGGGGCCCCAGAGAAAGAAACCTCCTAACAATACGATCCGTGTCCAAGATTATTCTTCACTTTTCCTTCCACAGGGCTATTACAAAATGGGACCTCGGCCGACACATGAAAACACACTTTAAGAAGAAAAAGAAAAAAACCAAATTGGTAAAAACAGAAATTGATGACGAGACTCTGCTTGACGAAAAGGATACAGACTCTGAATCGTCAACTTGGAGTCATGCCAATAAAAAACAGAAAAAAATGTCCACTAAGAAATACGCGTGTCACATGTGCCCGGAAAAGAAGATGAAGATATTCTCCAGGGGGAACAGACTGACGACGCATTTGGTGAAGGAACATGGCGCCCAGTGGTCCTTTGGACATAGCAGATTTAGGTAAGTTATCAACTAATCTCAATCGTTCGGTTTGTTTCGGAGTTTTTTTCTCCGAGATCGTTATTAAATGCCGGAGCTAATTAGTAAAAAAAAAGTAGCCAGAATCCCGAAAAGCTTAACCATCACTTTACCCTCAGTTCGTTCGTTAACTTTTAAAAACAGAATTTTATGGGCAGATCAAGCTACCCCAATCTGTTAAATTTATTTGATAGATTATCAACTTTAATACAAAACAATAAGGTTCATGTTCAATTACCGTAGCCTATAGACGCAACACCAGGAGTATCACTTGCGCGTTGCCGACCCTGTATTGAAAGAGGAATAGTTGGGTTGGCAGTATAAGGGTCCAAAGTCCCCTCATTGCCAACACAACGTTTCCTCATGGAGCACTGGCAACCTTGCTCACCGTAAGAAACACAACACAGCTCAAAGCAGTGTTATTTTACTCCGGTTTTCTGCAAGGCGGAGGTACTTTCCCAGTCGGGCAGCTCCAATTTTAGTGGAAATACTCCCACTATGCCGTACCTCTCTTAAAAGCCCCTTGAGGGGCTCGTGGTCAAATAAGTTTATTGTGTTGATGAATAGTGTGGGAATTAAACTGTGCTTACTGCAGTCAGTTTATTCTTGGAGACCATGTTAAACTGTCGGTCCCGGTAGACAAACGAACACTTGTAACAATCGTGAGTGTCAGCTCGTCACGAATATCAGTAGCAGCTCGCAGTTTAGATTTGTGTAATTTTTCGATTCGATAATAATGCGTCAATCCCCTCCTTCTAGATACCAAATATGTGAAGATGGTATGTACAGACTAACTACAACACGATACGAATCACTGGAAGTGTCTGAAAAAATCATGGACGGTTACACCAGCCCAAAGGAGTCTCTAACAAACCTAGAATTTAAGCTAAAACAGGTTGCCGACCCTACCGATACCACGCCTAGAAGATTCGAAGTCACTTTGAAGACTGATGTTGAAGAAATTGAAGGAGAAGTGGATAAGAAACCTATTATTAAGGACAATGGGGTTGAAATTGTAATGTGTGACGTCGATGAAGAGGGAAATATTATAAGCTCCGAAGTTATTAAGTCTGATGTCATACCAAAGCTGGAAAGGTAGATTTGTACCTTTTTCATAATCATAAAGTTTATTTGTGAAACATAGGTATACAATAGGTCTTACAATAAAATAGTACGCTATGTTTTGTCTTATGACCAGGGACCATTTTGGTTACCCGTTGAAAGGGTTTTCGATAGGGTTTTTACAAAGTTGTAAGAAAACCCAATTCATAGGGGTTACACTTTTTAACGGTAAGCTGCTTCAAAACCCTTTCATTTGGGTTACCTGTTTAAATTCTTACCGGGTTATACTATTAAACGGTAAGCCGTTCCGAACGGGTTACCCCTTCAACCACTGTAACAGGGTAACACTTTCCGAGTCCAAACACTAATTTGATCTCTTGTAACGTTGCATTAAGTTCAAAATAGCATGTATTCAGCTAGCACGTGTTAGTTGCCACTTGCTCTGAGCTAAATAGACCACAGCGACTCGATAAATACGGGACTATGGTTATCAAACTCTGTTCATCCATTCTCTCTACATCATGATCAAACCATCATAATATAGCTTCTATACATTTTTTTATTGTTATTGTATACCTACTGAATTACCTAAATTTAATTACCTACAGAATCGAGCAATATTAAACGATATAGGGCACTGCGTGATCAAGCCTTATGAACGAAACTACTTAGTAATACAATTCTAGATGTTTTGCAAGAGAAATTTCTATATTTTATAGTCTCCTCACCCTACCTAACAACGTAAATTATGATGATAACCATACGGTAACCCTGAAAAACCCTATCAAGAGGATAACCCCTTCAATTAGATACCTTAAAGGAAAGGGTAACCCCTTCCACTGGCTAACATATTGAAAGGGTCCCTTTCATTGGTGTTAGGAAAAGGTTACAGGAACGAAGAGGTAACATCATCCATACGGTAACCGAATCAACGGGTAACCCTTGCAATTGAATTAACTCATAAAGGGGGTTGTACGGTCCCTGCTTATGACATACAAATATGCAAAGAAAATAATTATGCTAAAAACTACAGATGTCAAAATTTAAATGCAGCATTACATTAATTATATCTCTTTATCATTTAAAAACTCGTCTATTGTATAGTAGCATTTGTCAAGAAGTTTCTGCAGTGCCATTTTAAATTTTGACAATGGCATTATTTTTTATATGATTTTTTATTATTTTATGCGTAATATTTAATAGGGAATATGCATGTTTTTATATATTTTGATTTGATTGATTTAAGATTTGATTATTTACATCACTAAATAATGGTAAAATAAATATTCACAAACAAAAAACTAATATAAAGTATTAAAAATAGCCAACCGAACCGGGTACTTTAAACGCCCGCCATTTTGACGCGCTTCGTGTGACGTCATATTCTATCACAAATCACAAACACGCCTACAATAAAATGAGAAATAAGTAACACACCTACACTCCTACTCCTATAAACACTCCTACAACTTACAGTTTGTTGTAGGCAAACACTACGAAATCAGTGAAATTGACATTTGGTGTTATAGACTGTGACGTCATATCCGCTTTGACAAATGGCGTCGCGTTTCAAATATTTCAAACTCCTTCGTCAACTTCGCACTTTTAAAAAAATAAATTATAATAAAAAATATTGATGAAGGCTTATAATATATATAGAATTCTGAATAACAAGTTTCTAAAAAAAAAAAATTACATTGAATCACATGCATATTCCCTATTACCGTAGGATATTTTTGTTTTCCAATTTCTTTAACACTTTAATTTTGGATGTTTCTATTTTGATATGCCTTATACACAAGATTTTATTTTTATTATGGATACAATTTTTATTTTATTTTCTGACATATATATAGCTATCTTATATAGCTTATATAATCATTCTTATATAGCTCTGAATATTATTATTTCCTTTTTCTCTTTTTAGTATTTTAATGTATGGTGAAGATTGTTAGTGGATGACCAATTTTCGACCCTATCTCCTTAGTAATAAGGGCGAAAACTGGCCAACCGCCAATCAATCAAATCAATAATAATTTGTGCTGTGCATAATATAAGTAGGTATTAAAATATCACTTTTAAAAGAAGTTTCTTACAAAAAAAAACTAACTTTAAAAACATAATTATCAAACAGAAAGTACACCCACAGGTAGCACAAATATTTTTCTCGGGTGGTTATCGAACCCACGACACGGTGACCACCTTATCCGCTACACGATAACATATTTATGTATGTCTTAAGAGTTAAAACTTTTAGTTTGTAAGATAACAGTGACTGTTTTAATTTGATACAATTAGTTTTGTCAATCGTGGTCTTGTATTACGTGACTAGTGCATCTACTGTTTTATCGTCTCTGCATCACCCCAAGGTTGTCTGGCAGAAAATGCCGTATGGCATTAAGACCGCCTTTGTACCAACTGTGCATAAAGTATTAAAAAATAAATTAAAAAAAAAAACAGCGACTGTTTTAATTGTATGAAACAGTATCAACAGCAAACTTCGAACTGTTTTTTGTTAATTTGACAGTAATATTTTTTTAAAAAATATACAAAGTGGGGAGGACAATATGATCATAAATGAAACTTCGTATAAGTCATGATATTCCCAACCGTCACACAAAAACTCAAATGAATATATCCAGTAGTTTAGCCACAGGACATTATTTTTCATTTTAAGTATTTTCTACATGATGTAAACAGGACAGCACGCGACAGGTTAACGACACACGTTTCCAGCTCGCTACTTTAAAAACCTACGCCTTTTCTTTCAAAATTATTTTCTCAATGCAAATTATACTTTATGCCCGAGCCATAAGAGTCATAAAGCGTGTCATCACAGCTAGATAAGAAAAAATGCATGCGAAAGTTATTACTTTCCTGTTACGCACTCATGTCAATCGCAAAATATGTATGTGCGAAAGAGAGGTAAGTTTGCTTGCTTCCTCTTTGCTTACTTGTCGACGTGTCTAGGTTACGCGGTCAGTGTGTCACCGGACGCAGGTCAGTGTACCAATTTTATAAATGGTGTTTTATTTTGTTTGCAGTTTTAAGCTATTTTGTTAGGTAGAAAAAAAAAAAATTAATTTCGATGTTCGGATTTATTTGATAGTTTACAAATGTTTCTATAAACCAGTATTGCCAGTGTTTTCATTTAAAGTCATATTGTCATCTCCACATTGTATATTTAGACGTAGTTTGTTTCATATAAAACTATATAGTAAAACGTTGTGGGCCTTAGACTGTTCACTGTGAACATAGCCTAAGGGTAAAGTGTCATTTCATCGTTATCATCATCTAAGTCAAAAAAGGTCTACTTCTGTACAAAGAAAGACCTTCCCTCTTTAAGTAATGTGTCTATTCACAGATGTTACATGACACATGCATCCAACGACTCACAGCGATCTTTGACAGGTTGTCTGTCAAATTTCATGTATACAGACGCTTGCAGGACAACCGATCCGTAAATGTAAAATTTTCGCAATTGAAAATGAACCTTATTGTGTTGTATTAAAGTTAAAAAACTATCAAAGTAATTTGACAGATTGTGGTAGCTTGATGTTTATCTATACATCACAAAATAACAAAGAATATAGAATAGAATTATTATTATTGAACTAGTTACATTATTATTTTTAAATTAAGTACCTTAATGTCTACTTATATGTATATTATGGAATACCGCGAATGTGATGATTTAAATAAAAATTAGACAATGTAGAGGTACTGTTTTATTTTAACAAAAACAATGTGTTAAGCAAATAAATCGATTGATTTGATTTGAATGATATGTATAAAGAATAACCTTAAAAAATTAAATAATTTTGCAGAATATTTTTTGACCTGTAATCGAACAGTGATTCCATCACGGTATTTCAGAAAGTAGTCTATGGAAGTCCCAGAGACAAGTTCATAATCTTAATCATTCAATAATTAAGTAATTAAAAAGATAATCTCGTTCATGAAAGAAGGTTTATGAATATTTTTAATTATATTTTAGGAACATACATAGAAAAAAAAAATAAGCCTTTTTTTCCGCAGTCAGATATGGTCAAAGTAATTGCAAACCTGTCAAACCAGATGCTTGTCATTTTATTTGTATCCGAACTTTTTGAAGCTCTCAATCAATCGTTCAGCTTCTCTGAACCCTGACTCCACGGCCCCATGAACCGCCGAATGTCTATGGTGTGACGTAGCTTCTCCCGCGAAGCATACCACAGGGAACTCATTCCCGTGGTAAAGCGGTTCTGATAGCTCTATGGCACTGCCGCCATTTTCTTCTAACGCGACTGATCGGTACGCGTATGCTCCTCTGGCCAGAGGGTTGGAAGCCCATTGAGATCTGGAATGATAAAGATTTATAAGTATTAATTTCTGTAAATATATTTTATAAAGTCAGTTTTGGACCACAGTACTTTCTAAGCACGTCTACAAGTGCATTCTGTTGTCACTGTCAGTGTCACAACGTTGTGTGACATAGGAACAGTGCTGCCAGGTTAAAATTGAAATTTATGCAAAGTTTCATTTTATTAATCTTATTGTGTGATACTTTATATGTCTCTGTGTGTCCTTGGTTGAGGGAATAAATATGTTTTCTTTCTTTCTTTTTTTTGAAAATTTTATTCTAAATAAATTGTACATACATACCATCACGCCTGTATTCCCCGAAGGGTTAGGCAGAGGTGTACTAATGTACACCCACATTTCGCCGGTATGATTTAGGACCCTGGTAATAGGGGGCGAGCTCCGAGCTGCTACTGAGAATTGCTACTGCTAAATAAATTTTAATTTACTAATTACATTTTCATTTCCGAGCCTTTTCCCAACTATGTTGGGGTCGGCTTCCAGTCAAACTAGGTGCGGCTGAATATCGTTATTTTACACGAAGTTGCCATCAGATCTCCACAACCAATTTCTGGGTAATACCGATATCCTGAGGATAGACTGGTTGTCAGACGTTTTGTGCTTCTGTGATCGACGATTTTATGTGCTCTCCGTTGCACGGAGGGGTCTCGATGTGTTAAGAATGGTCACCTATCCACAGACTGACCGTAGTTAGCGCAGCTTAACCTTGCAGATCGGTTGATTAGCTTAGTTTTTAATTAGTCACGAGCCCCGTATTTTGTTACAGTTAGGTACAGTCAGCGTCAAATAGTTAGTGACACTCAGGCTATTCAAATAAATAGACAAACAAAAAGTCCGTAACGATACGTAAGGATATTTCCAGTTCATCTGAAATATCTGTTACGGAGACACCTTCCTCCCTCAAATATATAATTCGATGTTTTGTGGTGCCACTAATGCATTACCTATGTAGCCATATTTAAGCATGAAACACTATTATTGCATATTTATTATTTCTAGCTTGCTTTAGAATACTAGCACTTGACATTGATATTAAAAAAAGCCTTTAATCATGGTAGATTAAAGGCTAATAATAAATAACAATAAAACATTTAAGTAATAAAAAACTTACATACTAACTCTATGGAAGTCGCCTCTTTGGCGTAGGCATTGATATTACGGATAGATAAATAGAATGACATGCATACAACACTATATAGATTGCTTAAAGAGGTTTTCATCTTTGGGAAACCGTTTATTTCTCTCACATATATTTTTCTAATGTGTTCCATATTTTTGAACACTTAGAAAGCTTGGATACCATGGGCGGGATGATTGTAACCATATTTATGGCGGTTTGACTGAACCTATCTATATGACATTTTAAACGTCTCTCTCGACCTTTTGAGCGACTATATTGTTGACAACAATAAGGAAACTTTGTTTGTACCGATATTATTGACTTTTTGGTTGCGTCTATTTATTTGAATACCCTGAGTGTCACTAACTATTTGACGCTGACTGTACGTACTTTATATAGCACCAACTTACTATAATGCTAATGAGTAAGTAACTATATTTTTCTGCACTTTAAAACAATGGTGTCTAATTTGCAGCACCGATTTTTTTATGGGTATCTTAATTCATCCGTCAATACAGGCATGTATTGTTATGTTGATGGAACAAGTACATAACAGGATAGTCCATAAGACTTAAACTCACCTGACAATCTTTTTAATCGGTGCAACATCAAATTCCTTCTTAAGCACCGTATCTATTAGTTTCTGGACTCCAGCCTGCACATTCTCAAAGCTGACTTTCTCCATTACTTCAGCACCTGTCCCGTAGATCCAAGCTAGTAATAAATTAGGCTGGTAATCCACGGTCCAAAGGCCGAAAATCTCTGTAATCCATTTTTCATTTTCGCCGAATTTGGCCTTATCTTCGTCCCGCCATAGCAGAGTGAACTTTGCAGGAGTCTTAGGCCACCACGGCCTCTCGAATTCAATGTAGATCTTGTCTAAGACACACATTTGAAGATTTTGTATTGTGTTAATTTTCTCTGTTGGCAGTGGTGGGTAGAAAAGCTGGTTGTGTCTGGAAATAAAAAATCATTGAACGAAAAATGTGAATTTAATGGTGAAAGAAAATTATTTTCTATCTTAGTAAAGATGCCAGCAGGTCAAGTTATCCAAAACTGCTTACCTATACAAGGTGGAAGGGACATCGACGCGCAACGTCTTACCATGACTTCAGTACATGATTCTTGACGCCCCTGCGTTGGAATTTTTCGTCAGCCTTTTCTCAAATTTTACAACTCGTGAACTCTAAGGAAACAGCTGACCAGAAGATCTTTCGAGTTTAATTTACAATGCGGTTTTTAGTGTAAAAAGTGAATTAAGTAATGACTTTTTAATTAAAATTCTTATTGGGTTAGATAGAAATAATTAAAAATAATAATTAAAAAAAAAACGTAAAATTTAAGAAAAAGCCGACGAAAACTTCCAACGCAGGGGTTCCAGAATCATGTACTGAAGTCATGGTAAGCCGTTGCGCGTCGATATCCCTTCCACCCTGTATATGCACGTAGCATAATCCTATATAATCCTAATTTTTCTGACTTAGGTAAGTCGGAGAACTGATCAGCTAGATTGAATGTGTATAGTACCTAAATAGATTTCGGAGTGTAAATCGCAATGCAGTAATAGGTTAAAACATCATAAATAACGCATAACACACACGTATAGGGCCCTACTTACTTAATCTTTTGTTTGTTATTAGGCGTTTATCTACATTCTAGGATAGTTAGGTACTTATTCCCCCAAATTTCATAATAAATGGAGATCTGTGATCAGTAGTTGCGGACTAGATAAATGATGTACAGACGCCAGCAGGTCAAGCTATCCAAAACTGTCAAATTTTCCCAATTGAATATGAATCTTATTGTTTAGAATAAAAGTTGAAAATCAATCAAAGAAATTTGACAGATGGTGGTAGCTTGATGTGATGGCCTCTGTACTTACTAAACAATGTGAAACTATTTAGAACAAGCCTTGTGTCGCGCGGGAATTAAATGATACACCCATATTCGGATGAAATATCTCGATCAAACAAAATCAATATTTTTTATTCGGTGTAACAGTAGTCGCGAGGTAACGTGCAGATCAGTGAGTCCATAGATGTAAATATTTCCGAGTAAGACACCGACTAGGCAGCTAAAATGTTTATGGTGTAGGTAGGTAGATAATATGCAACGGAAATGTGTCTAGTGAACGGACATTAAATTGTTATGATCCTAGTAAGTACTCATAACAAATGTTAATTTTGTTTACTGGAAGTGTTAACAGAAATAGTGCTCCGCCGTCAGCCTTATAATATATCTGAGTCATAATCTCATACTGTCTTAAAAATAGGATCTTGGGTAGGGTAGGTAGTTGCTCTAAACTAGTTTTTTTTTCTTTTTGTTATGGTAATTAAGTTTTGAGCCCTGATGGCGGGTTTAGAATAGTAGCTCAGCGATTGGCTTCTGCGCCACAGGTTATAGTTCGATCCCCGTACGGAACGGGGTTATGTGTCGGGTTGTTTCCCTATTATCTACAACATGTTTGAGTCGAAAAGCGCCGATACACACGTTATGCTCGTAAGCGGGTGCCGTCTGTCGGGGCTGGCTATTACTGACAATAGCAATCTTTCTAATTATACTTGATTAATTATTGTTGTGCAGTGATAGCCTAGTGGTATGATCATTGGACTACCAAGTCGAAGGTCTCGAGTTCGAACCCAAGGCACGCACCTCTGACTTTTCGAATTCATGTGCGTATTAATAATTAATTATCACTCGCTTAAACGGTGAAGGAAAACATCGTGAGGAAACCTTAGAGATTTTTCTCGACGGTTTGTGAAGTCTGCCAACCCGCACTAGGCCAGCGTGGTGGACTATAGCCTAATCCCTCTCAATATGAGAGGAGACCCGTGCCCAGCAGTGGGACAGTATATGGGTTGATGATGAATTATTGTTGTACACATCAAACTATTACATGTTCTAATGAACTATTCAGAACATAATTGTAAACCAAGAACAACACGGTTACCATGTTTTGTTTTTAAAAGTAGTGTCTATGGAGTTTCTATCCGGTTCTTCTGCATAAGACCTACTTTTTGGAACCGTTTAACTAGTTTTGGCATTTAAAAAGTGCTATTTTAATGGTATAATTGAAATAAAATATTTGACTTTGACTATGAATAAATATGGCCTTCAGGAAGTTCTGAAGGTCAATTCTGGTAATTAAAAATGTTCAAAATATAGTTCTGTAGTAGTGGTTAGTGGATCAATTCTGAGTGTCAGAAATGATAAACAGTCGGAGTCTAACTACCGTCATTTATGTACATTATATTTTATTATGTAGGTACTTTTTTGAAACACCATGCTTACCTTTCTTTCAAAACACCAACAGATATTGTGACAATGACGCTCTTGGCAGCGTATAAGCTTCCATCCTTACACTTGACTTGCACAAGGGGGTTGCTAGGGTCGATCCCTAACTGGGTAGACCCCCATCGAATATTCTCCACTTCTTTATTGAGAAGAATCTGCAGTGGGATCTCTTTGGTGGCGTCTGGGTATTTGTTCTGGTAAATAAAAAGTATTTTTTTTACCCGTAAAGTAGTAGGTAGAGGTACTGCGTCGTTAATCTATTGGTTAAAGGGGCATTGCCCAAAAACATCTGTTGTTTCATACATTTAAGTTCACTCAGGAAATGCCTCATTTAGTCTAGTGCAACAAGTGTGACTGGCTAGAGATCCTGGGTTCGAATCCCAGGTCGAGGGAATGTCATTGGGTTTTTCTATGAAATTCTCAGTAGCAGCTCCGAGTTTGGATTTGTGCCCAGTTAATGGCAATAGGCTCACCCCGTATTAAATGGGACCTAAACATGAACGCGAACTGTAGGTGTACATTACTCCATCTCTGCTTAACCCTTCAGGGAATACAGACGTGATTGTAGTCAATTAGTAGATACCTATGTAATCTAATAAAATACCCTTTCCAAACATACCATCAAAACGTCTAATATAGTCTTGTACCCTTTTCCTTTCCAATTTAATAGGGGTTCTCCATCACTGGGCCAGAATTCCACCAGTCCTCGCAAAGATTTTCCTTTCTTCGGGTCTTCCTGGCCTCCCAAATGACTGTTCCTTTCAAACCATTCGATAAACGATAGGGAAAGCTTAGAGTCCTTCTTCAGGGTGTCATTCGTGTCTACTCTGAAAGAGGTTGCATAGATAGATGTGTTTGTAATCAAGGTTTAATTTAGTTTTGAAGACTGAAAAGAAGATAGATAGACTTCAAGAAGGGAGCAAAGATTTCTACAGGGTTGGTAACGCGCAAGTGATACCCCTGGTATTGCAAGCGTCTATAGGCTATGGTAACCGCTTACAATCAGGTGGGCCGTATGTTTGTTTGTCACACAATATAAGTACATTCTCAATTGATATACGAATATAATATATTTCTCTTCTGACAGTCTAATTGCCTCATTAATCTGATGGCCATAAAACGCGCTCACGTAATTTCCTGGGTTAGATTACGAGGTGGAGTGTTGCTGGGTTAACACCCACTCCACCCAAAATTTCATCCCCCTGAGAGTACTTACGCGTTCCTCACACATTCAGAAATGGATTGCTTGCTAAATTTGTCGGCACTTTCCAACGTTTCATCCAAAGCCGTCAGTATACCACCAGCATTATCTTCCGGGACCAGGTCTCCATTAGAAAGAACGAACCAATTGCTGTCGGGATCAGGTCTCCCTAGGAGATCGAAGGGACTGGCCAGCTCGTAAACTAAGTTGTCCTTTTCGCCGTGGCACCTAAAATATATTCAGGTATAATTTTATCTGTAAGTACCTATGTGGTCAGAGTAGCTGGGAGTCAGGATGCAAGGCGGCATATAACTGGTCCTTGTGGAAGTCTACGAAACGCCTTTATTCAGCAGTGGAAGTCTTGGCATGTCGCTAAAAGACTGATGAATATGAATGTGGAGGGATGGAGGGGTAGAGTGAGGTCAAAGAAAAGATGTATGGATTGTATTAAAGCGGACGTGATAGAAAAGAGAGTGACTGATGATGTGACGGCTGACAGAGATGAATGGATGAAAAGGACATACTGTGCCGACCACAAACAAATTGAGAAAAGGGTAGGAAGATGATGATGGAAGTCTTGGCAAGATGAAGTACTTACCTAGTTATGAACAAGATACCTAGGTGGAGAGGTACCTAGTATTTCTAAAATACATGACGGGCTCGTGGTTAGCTACTTAGGTATTAACTACGCTGATCAACCGATTTGAAAGGATAAGCTGACACATTGAGGCAAGGAGGGGGGGGGGCTCAGAGAGCGCGTAAAGCCATTAGTGGTAGAAGCTCAAAAACCCTGACAACCAGTCTTTCCTCAGGATATCGGTATTACCCAGAAATTGGGTTTTTCTATACAGCAAACTGTATTGTACTTTTGCTATACAGCAAAAGTGGTTGTATTTTGTAGATTAGACGATCTTACCATGCAGCACCAATATCGACAGTCTGTTCCCCAAAGTTCACAGTGCAGACTCTGCCGCCGATCCTGTCGCCAGCTTCAAGACCCAGGACCTGAAGACCAGCATCGTGCAGCTTCCTCATAGCTGCGACGCCCGCCGCGCCGCAGCCCACAACTATCACATCCATTATAGGCCTGGAAAAGAGAAACAGAACTGATGTCAAGCGAAATGATATTTATTAGTTTCTGGATGAAGAACATCTGGTAGGTACATAACGCTCATCATTAGTTAAAAGGAGAATAAACGGGGCTCTCTCTAGTCACTCGCATACAGCTACCGCGATAAGTAGGTACCTTTTTTTATAGTACGGAAAATACTCTTGGAAATTGTCCGCCACCCGGGGAGGTGGCAGGGTGTGTCGGACTCGTACCGACCAAAAACCGCACTTGCCTTCACCTGCCCTACCTGCCGTTTTGGAATAACGTCCTTAGCTTAGTCAAGGCTAATTCATTTAGTAATAATTTGTAAGTAGAACGGCTTCCAACTGTCCAGAATAATTAGGTAAGTACCTTGACTTACTGCCTATTGTTCAAAATTAAAAAAGCTGGGTGGTAGGAATAATGCTGTATGGACGCTTCACCACTGCCTAATTAGTAGAGAATAGGTAACAATGGGCTAGTAACTACATAATATTCTTTAAATTATAGACGAGTTTTGAATCTTTAATGCAAAGAGGTTTAAAAGAGTAGACATAAGGAGCATTTTCAATTATGATTTGTTTTCTCTTTTTCTCAGGCTAACATATGACAAAGACAGAGCGACTTAGATAAAGTTATTCGTTTTCAATTCGGAAAAGTAGATAAAAGATTGATAATTAATTATTTATACGCACATGAATTCGAAAAGGCAGAGGTGTGTGCCTTAGATTCGAACTCAAGACTTTCGACATGGCAGTCCAATAGTCATAACAGGCTATCACTGCTCTTCTCAATATGAACTATAGGTACCTACTCAAGCTTAATAGACTAACCTCAAGTTTCACAGCTGTAGATAGCAAACTTTTTTGGTAAACTTGTCTTCTCAATACTTAGATCTATTCAGAATTTAAAACAAATAAACAGATTAACACTGAAATCCGTCTTCGTGAAGAGGTAAATACATTCTGTTGTGAATTTGTGATAATACTTACTTACCTAAGTTGAATAATAGATAACGACAACAAAGTAGAAGCGATTTAAATTAATTATAATTTCAAATCTTACTGTTCAACAATAAAGTTCAATTTTTATTGCACGTTTTTGTTCTAACTTCAGACCTTTTTTTATGTACGAAAATGTACGAGTGTCGCTACTGTAGATATAAAAGTAGGTAGGTATTATTTAAAAAATATATATTTCGATTGCTTGCTCCGTACAGCTATCTTGTTCAAACGTAGATTTTAACCACGCAATGTTTAGTCAAAGAGCTCAAGAAATCTATAGTAATCAGTCGTCCGTTCACATATTTCATAATACTGGTAGGTTCGGCAAAATAGATTCAAATGTCAAGGTCTTTCTCGGCAGAGGTATTTCAAGTAATTTCCATCTAAACTGGGTACGAAGCTATTTATTGCAATTAATAGTACTTAATTATGCATTTTCTATGAACCACCGAGCAAGTTGAATAAATTAATATTTTTTGCAAACTAGACGATAAAGACATCTAAGACATCACAAAAAAACACACATCTTGAAAAAAAAGTAAGAAACAAAGATAAAGAGCTGTTTTGAAGCCGTATATTATATGTATTAAGTGCATTTAGGATACTATTGAAATAAAATTAAAGTAGGTAGCTGAATGAATGTGCGATAAAGCGATAAACAAAGACGCGAAGAATATTTTTGTTTTAAACATGACGATTTTTTTCCAACCTCTGACGGTACCTATTACACTGAATTAAAAACAAAATCTCTATAAAAGTTTTGGATACGTACTACTTAATTAGAAATAATTACGACAATCCAAGACCAATCATACTTATCAATTAAAACATGACTGTTATAAACTCAAAACTATCGATTCACATGCCAACTAAATTTATTTCTTCTTTCAAATCTACGACTCCTCAGATTTAAATTATTATACCAATTTTAAAAAAAGGTCATCGGTAAATACTTTTATTGTTGGAAGAATAACAAAATACTCACGCCACTTTTGTAAATTAAAAAAAAATCACAATATCTATTCTACTACACAGTCAAGTTTATACTAAAAGATTCATCTGCTTATTCATTCAATATCGCTTGTTTACATAAATTACGCAATCATTGTTATCGTAGAATCACGATGTTATTCAATGTTATCAATATTTTAATGTTGTGTATGTAGATTAAACTGTTAATATGAACTGAGTTTTGAATTAAAAGGCGTGAAAAATCATTGGAAAGTACTTTTATTGTTTTACTTTGTCTAGCGGTTAGATGTTTACAGTTCAAGCAAATTTTTGGACGTCCAAATAAATGGTTGCTGGCAATAGGTTCGACTTAAAATAAGTTATTGTCAAAATCCCCTTTTAGATGACTGTAAAATTAACCCATTAAATGTTAAAAAAGCTCAAGCAAACAACGTCAGTAAATAAAACCTTAACTTTACCATCCTGTAAGTAATATTAGTTTCAATGTCATCTCGTCCATCACTACCGTTGCGCCGGGCGTTGTGGCTTCGATTCCCACGCGAGACAAAGTTTTTTTGTTCATCAACATCAACTTATATGCTGTCCCACAGCCGAGCACGGATCTCCTCTCAGATTGAGATGGATGAGGCTGTAGTCCACCACGCTGGCCTAGTGCGGGTTGGCAGACTTCACACATAAGCATAAGGGCATAAGTTAAGCCTCTGTTTTGTGCTCAATCTTCAGGTCGGCAACCTTTCTCTAGCCGTAATCCATAATAAAATCAATAACGCTTCCAAATACGTAGAATTTCACGTTTAAATTATACGTTCGGCAAGAATCTGTGCTATCTAACAGCTGTTTGGACCTGGTACAAAGGTACGAAGCGCAGTATGGTGGCAGAAAATAATTATCGAATATCATTATGGTTATAGTAAATACCTCCCATAAAACCCACAGTAGCTAAAGGACTTGTTACATAGAGCTTGATACAGCCACTAGTAACAGGATCAGCGGCATTCTTAGACCCATCCCTATGACACGCCACCGACTGGTAGGGTTACCATGCATTTTTGAGACGTGCGGACTGTATAATATCAATATTTAGAGACTAGCTGTTTAATTATATAGATTTCTGACATTTACGCGAATATTATACATTGAAATAAAACTATTTTTATGGATTTTATCGCGGTATATTGATATTATTAATCCGACCGAGTCTACCAGTGACCATGGACCAGCGTCCATGAAGGGTCCGAAACGTCGTACTTGACGCTGTTTTTCACCTGGTCCCATTGTTTCCATAATGCTAAGACTATGACTACTTTATGTGTGTGTCTGTGTCTGTGTTGTGTTCTGTAGGTGTGTTGTGTTGTAAATATAGGGAACAAGCTCTGTGTCGCAATAGATTTTACAAACATATATTTATCAGACTTGAAACAAATATCTGTTGTTTTCCTTAATTAATATTAATCCCTACTTAATAATCTTCTTAATCCCTACTTAATATTATAAACGCGAAAGTAACCTTTTCTGTCTACGCTGTCACGCCTAAACCGCTGAACCGATTTTGATGAAATTTGGTACAGAGATAGATTAGACCTTGGAGTTGCAAATAGACTACCTTTTGTCAGACCTTTGGGATACTGCTAGCAACAGCTAGTAAGAGCTAGTATTGATTATATTATTATCTCCAAACGCCCAATACTCGTGGTAACTCTACATACGTTTTTGCTTGACGCACGGACAACGTCCTCTGTAGCTTATGTAAGAAGTTACTACTCATAAGTTCGCTAGATATTACATAACCCTAGTAGCTTATCTACAATATTGACTAGATTACACGTAGCGAAGAAATTAACTATCTATTATTTAACCCGAGAGTTTCTAACACTGCTAGATACGATTCGCGCCTTTGCATGATTTAACATGATTTGACATTTAAGATTTAGCTCGTAGAACTGATGGCCGCTGGGGCAAAAAGGTTCTCGAGTGGAGACCACGCACCGGAAAGCGCAGCGTGGGACGGCCTCCAACGAGATGGACGGACGACCTGGTCGCTGGAAGTCGTTGGATGCAGACGGCTTGTAACCGGTCCTTGTGGAAGTCTATGGGGGAGGCCTTTGTTCAACAGTGGACTTCCTGTGGCTGATATGATGATGATGACATTTAAGACATTAAAGACGAGATGGGAACCGATTCATTATGGACTACTACTACTAACTACACTTCTCATATAAGTGTCTACACATCTGGGACGTTATATTGTTCGATAATAAACATTATCTTATATAAAAAGTCAATTGCTGTGCGTTAGAGTGGTTTCATACTACGTCGGATCCAAATCCGATAAGAATCCGTGAAAATACGGTCCGGAGTAGTCGTAGAACTATTTGTATGGTAGTTTACACACTAGATCCGATTTCTGTTACCCGATTTCTCTGCGTCATCCGTTTAATCTCTATCTCTCTGTATTTTCACGGATTCGGATCGGACGTAGTGCGAAATACCGCGCTCTTAGTATCGGTAAAACTCGATAACGACTATACCAATTTTGATGAAGATTCTTATGTATATTTAAGTGGGTCCCTTGATGGTTTAGATTCAGACCTGGTAGGTGACGCTGCAATCGAATTTATTACCAACTAGCTGGTCCGGCAGGACGTCTGCCGCACCAGCTAGTTGGTAATAAAAACATTTATTTCGGACAAATAGATTGTTAGTACGATTTAGGAAATAATAATAATCATTTATTTCGGTCAAATAGATTGGTAGTACGAATTCTTATAACTATAGATATTAGTAACGATTGGAGAATAGTGATGGAGAAATTATTGTTAAAACGTCACTAATTTTCATTGGATTTGATTTTCTTTACACCAGACTATGTTATTCATTATTCATTCACAAGTAATTTACAATAGGCATTATGCAATATGAATCCAACATTGATCACATACAGCGATTCTTTTAATAATATTTCATTGATATTTGAGCTAAGTACTTACTTAGATTCTAATATTGTAACTTGATGTTTTGTAAATGCACTTTTATGAATGAAATGCTGCATTGTTCTCAGAATGAATGTCAATAAAAATACTACAAATGATTATTATAATAATTTGTGAAGATTTTTGAAGGGGCTCGTGGTTAACTAGGCTAAAGCGGCGATCAGTCTGTGGATGAGTGACCGTTCTTAATACATCAAGACACCTCCGTGCCTCGGAGATCACGTAAAGCCTTTGGTCCTGTTGTCATACGAACACCTGTGACAGTCGTTATTGGTAGTCAGGCTTGACAACCAGTCTATCCTCAGGATATTGGTATGGCCCAAAATTGGGTTGCGGAGGTTTATAAGCAGTCGCTTGGAATAAAATATTGATATTAGGCCTCATCTCTCGTAGTTTAAAAGTTTCAGCACACTGAGGGGCAGACAGACAAATATTTTTAACCTAAGTATAGATTTTATTAAAGTTTTAGTCGGTATATATTTTTATTTTATCAGAAAACGTTGTGTGTAGAGCATTACACTTTTACCTAGTCTTCCGAGGAATACATTGCGTGATAGTCATATGTTATGTTTTTTTATGTGATGTAATGTCAAGACGAGGAAGACGCACACCAGGTGTTGTGTTAACGCCTGTCCATAAGTGCAAAACTCCTGGATGGTTCCAGGAGTTTCAATATCAAAGTACTGCGCGGCACTACACTGCGCTCGACACCCTGAGACATAAGCTATTAAGTCTCTATTGCCCTGTCATTTCACTGGAAACATTGCCCTTCGACCGGAACACAGTAATGCATGTGCACTACTGTTTGGCGATCGAATCTGGCACAGGTTCTTCCCTAGGCAGATTCTTGCAGAAGAAAAAAATATGTTAGTCTAAGCACAGTAGGTAACACCCGCCAAGATATAGTTTTCCAAATCCAGTGGCTATTTCCCAAATTCCTGCAATAGTGCACTTGTGTTAAACAAGGAACCACTGTGGAAAATTTCATGCTTGACTGCTACCATTCAAAAGTCGCATCAAAATGCCGCAAATACTGTCGCATTATGGGAAAGAATTCGACTCGATGCAAAACCGCAGCCGACAATAGGGTAACGGGATATGAAAATATAAAGTTTACCCGCCTTTGCATCCTTACCGCAGACATATACTGTTACTAGCAGGCCCGATTTACCCTTGACAACGGACGTTGCTCGAAAATCGAGTCGCGTTATGGGCGTCACACATGACGTAGATACTATCTAATATATAAAATTCTCGTGTCACAGTTTTCGTTGGCATACTCCTCCGAAACGGCTTGACCGATTTTGATGATATTTTTTGTGCTTATCGGGGAGGTCTGAGAATAGGCCAACATCTATTTTTCATACCTCTAAATGTTTTTTTTTTTTTATGGCAAAACAACGATTGCGGCGGCAGCTAGTAATATATATAAGGAGTGCCTGGATATAAAATATTATAGTACCTTAAGGTATCACGAACTGTTAAGTTACTGTAACATATCCGCTTGAACCTTTCTCTCATTTTTAGTTAAGGTAGCATGTTAACACATGTTTCGCATCTTAAGATGACATCACTGCATCGCTCGGCATCTTAACATAAAATGTACATATCGCTCGATAGCTTAAGATACTGTAATATGAAAATATGTATCTCTTAGCCGTTTGTGACAGTTCTTACAAACTGTATAGTGAGCAGTATCTTCGCCGTCTTTGACGCCTTTAATCGAAGCGAAGCGAAACGTCACACGTTTAAGATTATTACAATCTGTTTAACTTGTGGATGGATAAGGAAAACATAAGGAGTACATAAGGAGTACATAAGGAGTACATAAGGAGTACATAAGGAGTACATAAGGAGTACATAAGGAGTACATAAGGAGTACATAAGGAGTACATAAGGAGTACATAAGGAGTACATAAGGAGTACATAAGGAGTACATAAGGAGTACATAAGGAGTACATAAGGAGTACATAAGGAGTACATAAGGAGTACATAAGGAGTACATAAGGAGTACATAAGGAGTACATAAGGAGTACATAAGGAGTACATAAGGAGTACATAAGGAGTATATAAGGAGTACATATGGAGTAAATAAGGAGTACATAAGGAGTACATAAGGAGTACATAAGGAGTATATAAGGAGTACATAAGGAGTACATAAGGAGTACATAAGGAGTACATAAGGAGTACATAAAGAGTACATAAGGAGTACATAAGGAGTACATAAGGAGTACATAAGGAGTACATAAGGAGTACATAAGGAGTACATAAGGAGTACATAAGGAGTACATAAGGAGTACATAAGGAGTACATAAGGAGTACATAAGGAGTACATATGGAGTACATAAGGAGTACATAAGGAGTACATAAGGAGTACATAAGGAGTATATAAGGAGTACATAAGGAGTACATAAGGAGTACATAAGGAGTACATAAGGAGTACATAAGGAGTACATAAGGAGTAGGTACATAAGGAGTACATAAGGAGTACATATGGAGTACATATGGAGTACATAAGGAGTACATAAGGAGTACATAAGGAGTACACAAGGAGTACGAAGAACGCTTCATACTTCGAGTAAGAGAACACTTGTTGTGTCAAGGTTGAATTATGCCGACACTGTGTATGGCCTACGTTTATTGGTCGAACCGATCGCCTTATCCCGAGAGTGCAGAATGCTTGCGCTCGTTAGATCCCTTATAGAACACACGTCACTCCATTTCTTAATAGACATTCAATCCTCAAAATGAAGTCAAGACGATAATTGCATCTGGCGTGTCTCCTCTTTGGTGTCATCAAATACCAAAAACCGAAGTATTTGTACGTAAGGCTGATCGCCCCTGCCCCGCTCGCCACGCCACCCCCACCTCGCTCGGCGCCCGCGCCCCGTGCGCGTTATATTCGGAGCAGTACCTTATATTATTCCGAAGACCAGTGAGCATGAAATCGAGCTAATATTAAGCAGAATTTTTATTTTTAAATGAATACCCGACGCAAGCGCACACGTTGCAAGCGCTAGATTTTTTTTGTGATAACCTGACACGCGTACACCTGCACGACAGGTGCGCACGTGCCATGGGTGGGCCAGGAGCCAGGTTCTTTGTTAGCTTACTGTAAAATATCGTTGAAGATTTTCTGTTAAGAAATTATTAAGACCGGCGCCAAACAGGCCAAGTAAAGTGGTATTGGGGGTTTGAAATTCTGTGCGCGGTTAATGGCAATAGACTTGCATTGCACTATTATATGGAACCTAAACTTACCGGTGAACTGTGGGTGTACATTAGTACACCTCTGCCTAACCCTTCAGCGGTGGCGGCCTTGGGGGTGGTGCCCGTTTTAAGAGTAATTATAGGTTCGTCTCCTATTACATGAGAGATACTCTTACATACTCTTCCGGGAAGGTGAAGGGAAAGTAATATGTATACCTATTAGTAAGCCGCACACGTACCTATTCTCAGTTAAGAAAAATAAGGTTTTTCAAGTGATTATCTGCTCTGTTAATTAATAATAATTGCTACATCTGAATCTAACCAAATGCCATTGAATTCTAGTTTCAAATGCCACTCGTAGGCCACTCAAATGTCACTGCGTTCAAATATCATTATAGCGTGTTTAATTGCGTACACTCGATTCTTTTAGCAATTAAAATTGACATTGAAAATGTTATTACTGAAGACTATACTGTTATTATTTTATAGTTATAAAATCTTAGGATTTTGATCTTTATGTTGTCGACACGAACTAAAATAAAATTAAAAACGTAATACAAAACTCACTGCACCCCGCCCGTTAGTTCTGATTTGTTTTATCCTGAAGGGCTGAACCTATAATATAAAAAAAAAATGTGTCTCGAACTGGCACTACTACCCAGATCTCAGGCACAGGTGCTTTCGATAAATATTTAGGGCATTGTGATCATAAGTGTGAGGCAAAATAATAAAGCATCAACCCATATACTGTCCCACTGCTGCGCACGGGTCTTCTCTCAGAATGTGAGGGATTAGGCTATAATCCGTCACGCTGGCCTAATGCGGTTTGAAAGAAAGAAAGAAAAGACTTCTAAACTTACTATTTCTGGGCAATACCGACGTCCTCAGGATAGACTGGTTGTCAGACTTTTTCGGCTTCTGATTACCATCACTAACTATTGTCATAGGTGTTCGCATGACAACCGGGGCCGACGGCTTTACGTGTGCTCTGAGCCAAATTCCATGTTAGCAGTTAAATCGTAAATTCAGTATGCTATTTCAATCGGAAGCTTTGACGTGAAAGCCTCTCGATTCTAGAGAAATTCTGCCAAATTTCTTAATCTTCATCAGTCTACAGCAGTCGATACACAAGATATTAATTCTAAACAAAACACTAACCAGGCGCCAGGATATCTTTCCCGTTTTTTGCACATCACTATCTGACATTCCCAACATTATGATACGCAGAACATTAATCAACAGTTTCGCTAAAAGTATTCATTTTCTTAAAAGTTCGTTGACACACGTTCACGTTGTTATCGTACAATCATCCATTATAAGATGATTTCCTGTTTCGATGGACACGAAGACGATGTCACTGCCAAGGAATTTGTATGTTGGCGATAAACAATAGATCAATCTTGACCTAGAAAATTGTAGCGATTTAGTCATCGATAAAGAATTAAAACCTAACTGTACCATGAGTTTCTATTTTATTTAAATAACTTTAATTAATATATCTACTTACTTGGTTATTTCTCTGGAAACATTTTATTTCATGAAATTCTCATTATCACCTATACATACCAGTGAACTATAGGTGTGCCTCTGCCTAAGCCTTCGGGTAATATAGAAATATTAATCTGCATAAAAACATAAATTAAAATCCAAGAATTTGTATATATTTAAGTTTTGAGATAGGTAAGTTCTACACTTAAGAGATACTACCGAAAAGTTTACTTGTCAGTCATGACTTGGTCCTAAGTTACGCACTGAAATATATGATATAAGTATATTACTTGCTACTGTAATTATTCCAAATAAACTAGAATTACTATACCTAAGAACACTTAGGTATAGTAATTCTAATTTACTATATTTGTAAACATTTTAAATCAATTAAAGTAAATTGAAATAAAACTACTTTTTACGGATTTTATCGCGTATATTGATATTATTACGACGTTTCGGACCCTTTACAGCGTCCATGGTCACGGGTAGACTGAGGTGGTGGGCGTCTTGATGATATAATTACTGACAGCTACCCTACATTTTTTTTTATTAGTATTGGTATTGACGTAAAAAGTAGTTTTATTTCAATGTATAATATTCGCGTAAATGTCAGAAATCAATATCAATTAAAGTAAATTATGTAGAACCCAATAACTTGATAATAAAAGAGTTTTTGTAAACTTGCAAAAATTTGCGATTACAGTCATCATAATCCGCCATGATATTAGTAACAAATATTTTATGTCGTATTGTATGTGTAGTTGCGACATTGAAGATGAACGCATCTTGATAACTGTACCTAATGCCTGCTAGAGGCAGATACCTGGGTACGGCTTTTTACGCCTGTGTTAATGCTTTCTACGTAATCATAGATAGACTCCAAGGGTTGCCTTAAAAAAGTTTTAGAATATTAACAAAACTGTCTGATAACAAATATTGCAAAAACTAGAGAATTCTATATTAGACAGACATCAATGTAAATTTAGGAAACGTTCAGGGTCCTTCGATACGAACGTCTTTTGAATAAATAAATGCCTCTTCATCATCATCTATGAATGTTCTGTACAAACAAGGAATTTGTTTACCAAGCGAGATGGTTCAAAATATAACTAACGACAGTCTATAACAACTTCAAACAACAGAACCTGCAAAACATTATGTTTTGAAAACATTATATTGCGATCAATAGACCAGTCTTGTTTGTCCAAGCAATTGTTTTAGTACCATTATTCTATTGTTAGGGTAGATTAGTTAGGCGATGCGTTCGAGCTTTGCGTGCAGTCCTGCAGCCCTCTGGTTTGATTGACATACATACGCGCGCGCGCAGGTACAAAGCTGCCGTCAGTAGTCCCGCGTCCGTCGTCCGAGCGCCCGCGTCGCTGTGTCGAGCAACAAAACCGGCCCGAATGCCGGAGAACCAGTCGGCGGGATGGCGAGTCTCGGCGTGCTAGTAGCGCCATGTTGAAACACACGCAGCGGCCGCCGGCGGCAAACGATGCCGACCACCGCTACCAGAACATGCCGCGGCGGCCGCACCACCACCTGCCCCTCAACGTGTCAACCCTGGATTCATCTAAGCACTCCGTCGGGGGGACCTCGGCGAGCGTCAGCCCTGGAGCGCAGCCGGCATCGACTACCGCTCCAGTGTCAGTCGTCGCTCCCATACCGGTTGCGTCACCCCCGAAAATTGCGAATGGAAATGCGACAGGAATCCCGCCACCGCGGCCAACGACCGTCAGGAACAGGAGTACGAGAGCGGCCACGGAGGAGGCCTTGACTTCGTTAGCTTTATTGTGCCTCGTCAGTCTGCTGCTGGCGCTGCTCGCGCTGCTGTTCTTGCTGAAGATATCTGCGCCCGCGACCAGTGCCCCAGAGGAGTTTGCAGTGGTGTACGAAGTGACATTAGCGTTGTGTGCGTTGACGCTATCATTAAATCTTTGCTGTTTGCTCGTGTGTGCAATACAGTTCCTCTTTGCTGTGAAATTGGTGCATTCGCCTTCAGCGCCAAATGGACGGTAAGTCTCCCAAAAATAATAATTTGATTTACTTTAAGTGTATTAGAACCAAAATGAACGGTTCAAGAGTTAGGTATTCGAAGATCACCAACACAAATATTATAATCTGTTAGGTTATTACTTGCGGCATGCCTCGCTGATTCAGTTCCAAACAGACTTATCTCAATTCAGGTTATCTCTTACACAACGGCATAACTGTAAGAAAACTTCAAGTCTCCAACTCGACTATCGGGTCTTTAAGTATTTTTCGTATAATTAATGCTATAACTGTTAATGGAAGAGAATTCTAAGGTTTATTATGGAATTCAACAGCTAGTTAAGATTGGTTCGTGTTTATCAGTATATGTTTATACAAGGTAGGCCAAGCAGGTGTTAACGGTTCGAAGTGGCGGTTATCCGTGAATGGTTCGATAAAAAATGCTCTGCTCAACGGCTAATATTGGCTCGCACGCGCCTAGCATGGTAAAGATACCAGGTTTTTCAATCCACATAAGAATTAATATTGTTCTCAGTTGCGTGTGAATCTGATCCGCTATGCCATCAAACCGATGCATTTTACAGTTGTGTTAATTTACTAAGGTCGTTAGCTACTGTTATCGTTTTTTATTAACACAAGATTGCTGCACTCAATGAATTACTATAAATATTTACTACTACTAATATTTACTACCTGCATTAAGAACTGCTTAACCAAAATTGACTTTCATTTAAACTCATAAAAGTTCTAATAATACTCCTAGCTTAAACACTCCTTATCACCAAAAGGTAGCACCAGAACTGATACAAAACGATAAAGGATTTATTTACTAAAATCGGGCTTTGATACTCAGAATATCTTTTAAGATAGTTTGCCAATGGTGAAAATGAAACCATTCAGACTAATTAATGCTCATAGTTTATGACACGTTTTAAGAACCATAAAATCAAAACAAAATAACTTGAACGTTTGTTTAGGAGTTATCTCTTATAGAGTGGTGGCATTACAAACAACTGTTTGCGAACAATAAGTTGTAGTTATAAGGAATTTGATTACAGTCAAACAAAAACTTTACTACTACAACTGTAGTTAATGGACTTACTGGTTTATTTTCTTGTTCCGTATAAGATTTGATCGGAGAAAATCTGTGTCAGTCTTCTTAATCTCCTCACTTTGAAATACTAGAAGAGAAACACATCATAAATTAGGCATGATTTTGTAATATACAAAAATAATTTTGTAATGATTTTGTAATTCACTACAAAAATTGCGGGGCTTTCCTAAGCTGTATAATATCAAACTCCTCTGAAGACTGGTAATAAATAGTTACGATCTTCGTTTGAACTTTGAATTGCAAACTAATCGTAAATATTACTTCCTGGCACTATCTTTCTAAAATAAAACGCTTCCTGTCTTTACAATTGGGCACTAATTTTCAAATCTAGTTTGTATTTTGGAACCGTAAGCATGTAGGACAAAGTATGCGACCCCACGTAACGTGCTCCAACCGGTATTACTTTCCGGGTTGCTTGTATTTATACCGTGACCGCATAGCTCAGGCAGCACTAGCACAGAGACAGGTCAGAAAGCGCTATTTTGATAATTTAGAAATAGAAAATATAGTCAAAATTAAGGACCAAAATATTAGTAAACAAAGGACCAATATTTGTAACCAGTGACCAAACATTTAAAAAAAATAAAGGACTGTTAATTAATTTTTGTAGTTCTTGGAAGAAAGAATAAGCGCGTTACCATTTGATTTATTAAAATCGGTTAACGACTGGCCTTATTATGAGTAGCAAGTGTTTAACCTTGCAGATCGTTTACTCCGTGTAGTCGTTTTTAAGGCTTGGATGACCCACCTACAGTAAGACTACATCAATAAATTTTCAAAATTTATTTGTGGTGTCTACATCACACGTTCTCCAATGCTTCGCATGGCAATCAACGCTCACGGTCAAAGGAACGAGGTGATTTAAAAGATACAATAAACTAAGCACGACCACTAAATAAAGCATCAAGTAGGCAATTAAGTATCATTTTCTACTTTGTACATGAAACCGGTCGCAGAGGTCTCTTGGTTCTGAGCTTTAGCAACTGTGAATTGTTGTAGCAATGTCATCAGCACCATTCAGATACTGCGAGCATATATAATACTCAAGTGTATAACAGACATGCAATGAGTGCTAAAGGACCACTTGAAACCAATGTCAAACAAGGTCAAGTTCTAAGCATTGCTATCAGTATTCGTACACTGAGGGTTTATCATAAAATACTGGTAGATAAACTTGTTGAATTCGGGTTTGGTGTGAGTTGAATGCTATAAGACAATGTCAAATTTGACGGTATGTTTGGTAAAGTGGCTGAGCAATCGGCTTCTGCACTACTGTTATGTGTTCGATTTCCACACAGAAAATATAATTGTATAACGTTGGCGTTTACGTATGTGAAAGATTGGTTCTGTTTGGAAACGCACCTGCTACTACGATAGGTACCTTCAGGATAAAACTAGTGTAGTAGGAAACTAACACTAGTGTGGAACAACATACGTAGTTTTATTTAAAAAAATCATACCTTCGACTAGTAAAAAAATGCTTCTGGCCCCTTTTCCAGATGATTTGGTAATAAACTAGCCTTAAACTACTTTTATTATCAACGGTACAAGTCCACTGAGTAAATTGGTATGTCATAACATATTGATCCTGCATTATTACTTTTAAAAATAGCGCAAAAAAGCCTTCGGACGGTATGAGAAACGTTTTTGTATATTCTCAGATATTCCAATGCAGACTGCTTATTTTTATCGTATGTAAGGCAAAAAGTTCATGATTGAATTGCAAGCACGAACTATTGAAATTAGCATTCAGATTTTGCCATGCAATCGGAAAATTCAAATAATTATTTTCGATTAGGTATCGGTTTTGTTTTTATCCCGTTTTAATATAATAACATTAACATCTGGTTTAGATATTCTAATAATTTATGGGGACGGGCTTATGCTTTTATTTTATGTTGCAGAGTAGTGACTTGACAAGCTCATACGACATTGTATATATAATTAATATAATATAGTTACATTAAAATGTTTGGGCGAAATTATATAATATTAATGCATTTGATTTTCATTCTTATCCACACTTCTCTAACTTGAAAATGCAAGTACATACAAACTGCATTCCCCTCAAGACCATTACTGGAAATCTATTCTGGTCGTTCTCATGGAAACACGGGAAAAAGAATTCAAATAACATATATTTCCCAAGAGCTATCAAGGAATAATTGCGTACAAACTTGTTTTCTAAGCAAGAATCGACTTGTGTTCATAATTTATGGCAAAATCAGGAGGCAGGTGCAAGCTTTGACCAAGAAACGCGTAACAAACGGCGATGCAAAATTATTTACATGATCCATTGCAGGCGTACAACGTCACCAACTTTTATACCATCATTAGAATATGCAATCGATAGTAAAATAGGAAATGAGAAGAATATAAATGAATGAGTTTGTGAATGCATGTTTTTTATTTATTTATTTATTGGCTTACCAACTAAATATACACACAGCATTACATGACTTAATATTAATATTATGATCTCATGTATATTTAAATTATAGGTAAACACAGCGTTATTAATATAATTAAGTGTACGTGAGCCATTACATTTTAAACTTTAGCAATTATGAACACAAAATTAAAAAACAGAAATAAAAGAAATTGGTAGGATTTGTTGACATGTCCATATTAAAACAACATCTACAACACATTACAATAAGTTGTTAAATCAATTTTCTTAAATTTAACTAAGTATTGCTACAATAGTGGACTGATAATTAGTATAGTCTATTTAATATAATTATCTATTTAACGGATAAATCGAACTCATCATGCGCATGACTTTAGAGGACTGGATCGACGGCGTTAGTATCGTTGGTTATAGGGTTACAAACTTGAGATACGCTGACGATACAACCTTGTTTGCGACCAGTGCTGAGTATATGGACGGATTACTTCAGGGGGCTTAGACAAGTGACAATCTGACAATCGAATCGACGAACGTATAGAAACAAAATGTATGGGAATGACATCTATGATCGCCCGATTTGTTGAAAGCTTATGTCGATTCGATTGTCAGATTGCCACTATTGTCTACGCTGAGGATGCAGCATGTGAGCCTTGAGTTTGGACTAAAAATCAACCAAAAAAAGACCAAGGTGATGATTTTGGACCGCCTCAATAACAACTCCCCTGAACTAACGCAACTAGCGAAATGTGAGGATGTCTCATACTACGTTTACTTGGTCGCATTAATCTCCAATAATGGAGGATGCATGCAGGAGATTAAAAGACGTATAGTGATGACAAGGAATACCATGGATAACCTGAGGAAGATATGGAGGAACCGAAAAATCACAAAGAGTACAAAAGTAAGACTTGTTCGTACACTCGTATTCCCCAGTTTTCTATATGCCGCCGAAACTGGCCTTACTACTGGCCCATGGTACTGGACCTTGCGAACTACCTAATCTGGATTGACCGTCAGCGAAGGCGGGTTCCGAAAATGCCCGTCGGATCAATGTTCTAAGAGTTCAACTCGACCCCGAATCAACAAACAAATTCTCGTCACAACTGTCCTGTGGGACGTGCTTGTAATGTTAGTCAAATGCTTAGCAATACAGATTCGATTTAAAGTGCATTAGCATGGGAATAACGTAGACACAATTGATTTAAAATGTCGTAAGTAACTGTGCGTTGTTGTGGATTTATAGTTTATAAACATTGTATCTACATCTACATTCAGCACATAGCTAAGGCTGCATACAAAGCAAGAAGTACACAAGAGAAGACTAGGTGGATTTCTAGACATAAATTATTACATGATTTAAACTAAATCAGTTTTTGTGTCTCATTAGTAGAGACACAAAAACTGTTTTAGTTTTGAATGAAATGTCTAGTTAGTGAAACTTACTTATAAACCATTTTATTTGCCCATGAATGTTCCATAAAACTTTTATCATAAAAAGAGAAGCAAAAAAACCTACTTATTAAGTATTTCATGATTTACAAATTCGGTGGTAGCAAATTTACATAGCGTAGTACAATTTTGCCTGCAAATTTATTCACAATTGTGGAAAAAAGTTGCCCCAGTGTCGCCTGTGTAGAATCAGCCTTACAGTAACATCAACTCTGAGTTGTTGTTGTATATTAGTAATCGTCGACATTCTACAATAAACCAGTGTTTTTGTTTACCAAGTTTATTAGCGTTGTTAGCTTCTTATGTACAATGAACATTGATATAATGACATGGAGAGAGTCATGTCTTTGCGCATTGTGTGTGAGTCTTGGGTGATTCCGTCTATATCATAGATACCAAGTACCACTTGCAAGACAGTTGTGGTATATAGAAACTTATGGTAACTGTATTTACAGTTAAAATATGTTTCATTAAGAATTCTTGTTATCACAATCCTATTGCAATTGCACCTATTCCTAGGCTTGATTGCTTGCCAAAAATGTTTTCTGCATAAGTAAACACTAGGGTAGCCATATCTACAATTTTATCCTGACAATAATTCCAACAGACCAACATTTCGAATAAAAGGACCAAAATCTTTTGAATGAGCTTTCTCATGAGAACATGCGTTCAAAAACTCCTGCCTTTTGTTAAAGAATCTCGATCGTGTGAAATTATTTTCTTTTATTTAGGTTGGCGTCTTATTCACCTTCGTTCTTAGCAAAGTAAATTGGACTCTTTTATATACCAAAATTAGGTGCATTTCTTGTTTCATTTATATTTGTCTAATATTAATTAAGTGATACGTTAATTTTATGATCATAGTTAATTGTTTTTTGTAATCAATGCAGAACATAAGCAGTAGTTAACTATTGCGATAGTCCTATAGAAGCTGTTGATGAGTCTGCAGGGTGGTTTCGAAGAATTGCCTACATTAAATTTCAACAATATAATTATTTCGCTGTTAATTGACTAATACTTCTTCTATATTACCCTAGATAACGCCAATACTCACAGGAACAGCGTAGTGAACTATAGATAACCTAACCCCTCATAATCTAAAAGGAAATTCGTCCCCAGCAGTGGGAATAGTGTAAATGGAATTATGCTTGCTTGGATCATATTATATAGACCTTAGAATGCGACACCTGCTTCTCTGCTCACCTCATAACGGAAATCCGTAATGATACATAGCGAACGAACCCCGTATGGAATTTTGAATCGTTATTCTATCGGTTCTATTTGCGAGGTCATTCAGGACCGGTTTTGAATGGCAGATTCGACAAATAAAATTGGACCTTATACCATCTTACTCCGATGGTTTGGTTTGTGTTGTGCGATAATTGCACCGATGAATGACTGATTGATATATTCGATGTCAAATTATGTGCTAGAATTAACCCAGGTATTCAAATGTCATGATGAATTTGTGAGTGATTTTTATTTTTTTGTAATGTAGTTAGACATTTTAGAGACGCTCACCGTGTTTCACCGGGTGACTCTGTGTAGAAAGAAAGAAAGAAAGAAAGAAAGAAAAAACATTTACTAATTTAATACTTAAAGGAAAGTCTGTAAGCCTAGAACTCTGGGACATGGTCCGACTATTTACTCGCAGTCGCGTCGCTACAGATCTATGTACTCCGAAGAGATAATCACAGAAATAATTAACACCCTTAAGCACCTGCACAGTTACTAAAAAAGGAAAAAAGCTTGGAGAAATACGAGAACGAAGAACTAATTTTGATGGCACGGTTGGCGCAGCGGCTAGTCGCAGGTTCAAATCCCGTACGCATTTTTTTTTGTCAAGTATCAAGAACCTTTTGCGTTTTTTTAGCTACAAAAGGGAGATACCTCCCAGATAATTATACATTTGATTCATCATGCACAGGTCTTTTCAAAATCTACACACCCAAACTTAAACATAATCTTTTAACAAACCACAAATACGCAGTAACACATAGAAATGAATTCCAAATTAAAAAAAACGAAGAAAAAAAATAAAGGTCCAGTCCTTGGGCAAGGCCGCTCGAGCTATCCCAATTATTTCCGGTCATCTACGATCGAGGTATTTTTTTAACATTTAGATGGTAAAGCAACACACCTTGAAAATTCCTTGTCGTGTTTCATTTTAATGTTACATCCGTTTTAGGTACCAATTCATAGAAGTTTTATAGCTATTTTATATTACGGTAGATTATAATGTAGGTGCACCTGCTCAACTTATTCCAAAACCAGTAGGGTAGTTCTGGTACTAAAAAAAATTCAAATTATTATTTCGGTCCAGTGTCAATGTCAAAAATCATAATTTATTCGCTTTTGACATTTAGTTTAATAGGTACCATTTGACATTTAGGTAGCCGAGACTAGATGAGAATTAAATTTTGAAATTTAAGGTAAAAGGTAAATCTTAATTAAAATCCAAATAAAATGTTCTATTTGGGTCCCATCGACCCACACAGACTTAGCTACAGGCCCCAAAGCTAATCAACATAAAACATTGATAACAGTCATTACTCGAGCATATAATCCAGATCCATTTCATTTTTTTTAACAACTGTTACCCACGGTTTGGCCATCCTAAAGGAATTTTTGAGACAAAAGGTAACCTATGTACTTCTCCAAGGTCTAAACTATCTCTGTAGGTACCAAATTTTTAAAAATCGTGCAGCTGTTTAGGCGTAAAACCATAGCAGCATTCATAATATTTTAGTAGGGATAAACCAGCACTACACACCGGGTTATTGGATTGGAAGACTTAATTTTCATAATACGCGTAATAAATTAGTTTTATTATCTTTCTCTCTTATTGATTATCCTTAATGAACTACTTAGCCAATTGCTTCCTTAATTATTTTAATTACGGAAACATAAAGCATGTAAGCGGTCACAAAAACGCTGAGCCTGAAAAACTTAAGACATTCACATATTTCCGCATTTGCATATCAACTTACGCGATTCGCAATCGAATGTTTTTATTCGATATCCTACATACACTGAGTCATCAATAAATGATTCATTAGCACTTAAGTTTATAAATACATGACTACACGTGCTAAGTTCACCGACTCTGCCCATTGTTAATCTGGACACATTTGTATAATTACTGTAACGTAACGGACAAATGTCAATGGGCATTAAGATAAAGACGCTGATGAGTTAGATGGTGATGCCATTGGCATAGAAAAAGCCTGTTTTCCATGTAATCATGATTGTCCTGTATCCTGAAGACCCACGTTTAAAACTAAAATAGTGTCTAATAACTGCTATTTCATTAGAATCTATAATGTTTACCAAATCATTGTCTTGATCTCTTTTGGTGCAGGAACATGATTGTAATATTCTGTACTAACCCTTTATCCTCAGATAGAATTGAGATCAGTAAATGGAACAGAGGAAGGAGATGTGGTAGAGCAAAGGTCTCTCCTTTTTATATTCTATCCAGATCCAGCAATTGGATCGCATAGTTTAAAAACCCTTTATTTTTTTTAAGTCCTTCAATCGGTGAAATTGTAACTTTAAAATGATAATTTAGATTTACCTATTAAATGGAATTGCTGGTTAAAAATCTTGAACAGAATTTGTGCTTTTGCTTCTCTTACTGAATTTCCTTTAAAGGCTACATTCTCAAAGACCTCTAAAAATGAGATAATAAAACCACGTAATTCTAAATATTTTTTACAGTCTTCCTTGAAGCTTGACAATGAAGCTTGAGCAAAAGCTTGACATTTAACACCGTAACGGATATAAGTTGATGACTCTGTTGAGTGTTCTGCTCCAGTTACATTCAATGTGTAACCGAGCCGAGTGGATCTCCCGTGGCCTATGAGTTAGTTATGCCTTACTCCGTCTGCTGTGACGAACTTATAATTGTTGGGCTTTTATCTCACTGTCTCAGTTTGGAAATTCGGTTTCAAAATTACACGTAAGATTTTATTTAACGTTAACGAATGCGATTCGCTTTTGCCTAACGTAATGGAAACCGCAAATACGATCTAAAATGGAGCTCGCAATTCAATTACATTTATTAATCGGCAAATCAATAACAAAATTAAAATCTTTTGTCCTATTCAATGTTAATTCTTGTCCTGATACAGATTGCTTTTATAAATGACCACGTTACAACATTAGAAGCTATAGTAGAAATAGATCCTTCGGAAATGCCTTTATTTATAGTATATTTTCCCTCTTTTAGGTGCATATATTATTTAATTGACATATCTAACACGGATTTTAATAAAAGCTTCTTGTTATAATTAAATCGAGATTTCAAAACTTAATAATATCTTATTCCGTATCGAAGGACCAAAACATGTTGCTACCTGTCTCTGCACGTTGGTTACTACTGTAGACAGTTTGTGAATATTAGCTTATACACCTGGCTTTGATCAAATACATGTTATCTCTTTTCCGCAAAGGAAGTCGCATAATAAACAAGAAAAAATATCTTGAAGATGTCACAATAGTAAACATTTCTATTCATTTCCGCTGTATGAATCTCGTGTATCATTCAGCAGTGAATGACCATACAAGAGGTCAACGACTGTCTGTCTTCTTGTGATATTTTCCAATCACTAGACATCAAAAACAATAAGCTCTGGAGTGTCCCAGGGAGCTGTTTTGGGACCCGCGACCAATTTTAAAAGGAAAATAAGTAGCAGTAGGAAAATATAATTTTCAACTTATAGTAAAGGTAAAGTTATCTATCTGAGTGATCCGAACGATTTTTGCAAGGTGAAGCTATGATCAATTCTATGTTAAATTTTAGTATTTGGAGATTGATTTTGCAGTTTATTTCGCCTTCTTATAGCTCAGATTTTTTCACAGCAGTGACGAGGTAAACCTACTATTATGTCTGTATTCCCTAAAGGGTTACGCAGAGGTGTATTCAAATATAGTTACTTCGCCGGTGTTTAGGTCCCATGCAATAAGGCACAAATCCAAACACCGAGCTGCTACTGACAATTTCATGGAAAAATGGCCTAATGTTGATTGGTAGACTTCACACGCCGTCAAGAAAATATTTAAGGCATGCAGGTTTACTCACGATGTTTTCTTCACTGTTTAAGCGAGACTTGCATATTATTAGGTGTTAATATAATTTTGTTTCAAAACATGAATTCTGTTACGTTACAGGAGCATTTTCTTTAAGAGTTACTTCGCTTTTGGGTTGAATAAGTTTACATTTATATTGAGGTTGTGTTATGTATTCATCATTAAGCAATTTCCTCTATAAAAACGCGAGAGGCGCCAATATAATATTAAATTATAAGTTTATATATTATGCCTACGCCATGACCTTGATGGCGACAGGTTTAAGATAAGCGGAACATTAGCGATTTTATTTAATGACGTGACGATTGGCTGAATGTAGCTGGAAATGTCATAAGTATAGGGGCAAATTTATTAAAATGCCTCATTTGTTTTCTTGCGAATTGTGGAGTGCCAACTTTCACGATTTCAAGCAAATTCCTGGCACCGATCTACGTGGCGTACGGTGACGTTTAAAAATGTTTTTGTAGCGAAGGTATTGTCCGCCTTGTGCCATCATGAAATTTAGTCAGGGTCGGTGTCACCGCATACGGTGAAGAGGACTATATTATGTAGGTATATATGTGTGACTATTGAGTAACATAATTATCCTGATTCGAAACCGGGGTCGATTATTTTTATGGGGTTTTTCAAAATACTCGCAGTTTGTTTTTGTGCCCAATAATGATTTGTATCTCCACTTTGGATAACACGGCATACCTTCCGTGAGGAAGACATCCGGTCCTTTGGCCTTCCGTGGGTACACAGATCCAGCGTGTAGAGGCCCCTTGGAGAACTTTGATCTAATTGTTAATTATTTATTATTACTCTGAACTGCTACATTTCCGAAGACGAATAGGTGTTAACGATTCCACATCGCATTTGCAACAAAGCTTAGAGTTGTTAAGTTATGGTGGCCGTTAGTGGATTCTTTACTTATTTCAAGTTCGCTAGGTCACCACGCGTGGGTAAACTGGCCTGCCCACGCGCAGACTCATTACGTCGAGAATATCTACTCATATTGCTATATTTGTGCCTTTATTCGGTATTTGATTATTAGTTGCTAAGAGATGGTAAGTGTATTTTTCTGTTATCCTTACTTTAATAATATAAATGTGAAAATAAGTCTGTCTGTCTTTTATGCTTGTACGCCTAAACCACGGACCCGATTTTGATGAAATTTTGTGCAAAGATAGATTAGACCTTGGGGAAGGACAGAAGCTATACCTTTAGGAGCAGTAGAACAACAACAACAGCTAATCATAAATTAGTTTTGTTTAAAACACACTCTTTTCAATAACCAGAATTACACTTAACTGTAACATGAGATGCTACTCGTATAGCAGTATTGCCATTGTCAAAATAAGAGTTGCCGTATCAAATAATGGAAATGGAACAAAATGCACTAAATTGCCGTAATATCCATGTTTGCGTCTTACTTGTGGTAATATTGCCGTAAAAACACTAAAGATGTACAATATATCTGGAAAATAGTGCCAAAAATGCCGCATATTACGGCAATTGCCGTATCGATGGCAACACTGTACTATAGTGGCTTACGATGAAAGCATTTCGGAAGAACATTGTTTCACCATTCACCAAAATGGCTTAGTGTAAGCAATAATTACACTCATTAATCGACCTGCAAGGGTTGCGGAGTTCCCATAGCAGTCACTTCATGTGAAACACTGATTTTCAGTGGTTCAGTTGCCTCAGGTTTTTTAATTATGCGGCTATGTTATCTCTGCGACCAGTCGGTCTATTGTGATCGCCACTAGTCAAGTCAAAGTCAAATATTTTATTTCAATAAGACCAATAAAATAGTACTTTTGAAAAAAGATTAGTTAAGACTAAATTACTTAGAGTTCAGTTAGTTGACTGCCTCATTAGTCTAGTGGTCCAGTGGCCGTACCACAACCTGTAATTGCGATCGTTTTCCGATTGAGAGAGGGATGTCGCTCTGTAAAATAAATATCGCCATCCCTTTCTCACAACCTAAAAAGGATCGCTTTAATACGTTGTGGTATGGCCACTGAGCACGACTGCTACGCTAGAGGTTATTGGGTTTTTCTATGAAATTCTCAGTAGCAGCTCGGAGTCTGGATTTGTGCCCGGTTAATGTCAATAGGATCGCCCTCTATTACATGGGACCTAAAAACATACCGGCGAAATGTGAGTGTACATTAGTACACCTCTGCCTAACCCTTCGGGGAATACAGGCGTGATGGTATGTGTTATGTGTTAGTTAGAGTTCACCGCTAAATCCTGCAACTACCTACTATAAACTGAATGATTTGCCTAGAGGTGTACTCCTTTATTTCATCAAGGCTTAAGATATATGTTTATGTTTTTTTGATATATATATATGTTTCCCTAGACATAATTATGTAGTTGGGAAAAGGCTTGAAGGATTATCATACCTCCAAGAGCGAGACTTACTCTTTAGGACTACATTCACCATCGCGCTTATGGTTTTAAAAGCAGTTTTTCGCATCGCAATCGCATACAGTGGTGGTGATGCCTTAATCACTCTATTGGGCCATTTGATACCAAACGTTTGGACATGAAGCCTATCAAGTACAATTTCTTCAGCCGACTGATTACCGTGTGTTTCTTGAGGAAGTAAATTGACACCACGGAAGCGCGAGGCCGGATGGATTGTAAAGAAATAAACACCTGTTAATAACATTAACTTGACGTGTTTAAATAGGAGGTATTAACAATTTTATAGCTCGTTACCTGAGCGGTCAAGCCTCTAATAATTATCAACCCATTTACTGTCCTCGCTGGACTTAGAATGCGAGGGGTTAGGCTATAGTCCACCTAGCTGCCCAAATGCGGATTGGCAGACTTTACAATCTGTTGTAAAAAATTTTTAGGCATGCAGGTTTCGTCACAATTTTTTTAGTTCACTCACTGTTCACATCACTAGCACAGGCTCTCAAGTATAATTTTTATTTGCGGAAACAAAAAGATAAGATATTTGACTGCGGCATTGGTGTAGTTGTTGTAAACTTGACTGCTACGTTTCTCAGCAGTGTTATTGAGTTTTTCTATGAAATTATCGGCTTAGATTTGTGACAGTCTGGTGACAATAGGGTCGTCCCCTATAAAATGGGACCTAAACATGCCGACGAACTGTGGGTGTACAATAAGTACCTACACCTCTGCGTAAACATTGGCTTGGATTTAAAAAAAAAGTTAACCTAAGTGATGTTATTTGTGACAAACAATGTTCTTTTTCTATTTCAATATTGTCTGGTCTGTTTGTAGTGGGAATATTATTACCCGTAGCAGTTCAATTCCCTACGGTAATTTCTGTCTCGTCTAGTTATAATGCGGTAACAGGTTTGCATTGCTACGGATTCCGAGGTCGGTGCATACAAAGAACTAGCGGGCCTAGCATATAAATTAGTTGCATAAATTGAAATTTATTATACACCGTGTTTTTTTTGGCGTCTTACAGCCGAAATGATATACTTCTACTCTATTGATTTCTGACATTTACGCGAATATTATACATTGAAATAAAACTACTTTTTACGGATTTTATCGCGTATATCTACTTCTATATATATCTACTTCTACTCATCATGATCAACAATTTCTTGTATGGGATCAACCATGAAGTGCAAAAAAAAACAGCTACATCCTACATTTTGTCGAGAGAACTGAACTTTTTTTGAAAGAGCTCTCTTTTTTTTCTATATTTCAAACTTAGTCCTATATCTAGTAGAAATAATATTGAAATAATGCTGCTTTCGCCAAAACGACAAAAAAACACGGTTTATACTTGGTATTAAATCGTTCTCCGAGCCTTTTCCCAACTATGTCGGCTTCCAGTCTAAGCAGATGCGGCTGAATATCAGTATTTTACACGAAGCGATTGACATCAGACGTCCGCAACACAATTTCTGGGTAATACGATCTCCTGAGGATAGCCTGGTAGTCAGGCTTTTTGGGCTTCTAACTAACAGTAACAACTGTCGTAGATGTTCGTATGACAACCGGGAGTGACAGCGACGGCTTTACGTGCTCTCCGGGGCACGGTGGGGTCTCAACGTGTTAAGAACGGTCACCCTTCCCGCAGCTTAACCTTGCAGATCGGATGATAAGAGCAGTTATTACATAGCCACGAGCACCTAAGTATATACCTTGTATTTATCTAATGGCAATATCAATTTGATAATACAAAACATATAAAAATCTATAAAGTTTGTAAGACATGGTTGGATTTGGAGGTGTTCCGTGTTAAGGTCTCTACCGTCGGGGTTGTCTGGGTTGGTATGACTGCATTTCCAAATGTTCTGGTGGTAAGCAATAATAGTTATGTTAACATTATTGTGTAATACGTGAAAATACTTTGGGCAAAAGAAACTAAAAAATAGGTCTCAAAATGACAACGTCTGAGTGATAACCTTTTGAACACAGACATGATGGTATGCTCCAAACTATTTCAGGCTTGCAGTCTAGACAAGCCATAACTTTTACCGTTAAAATAGTAGCTGCATCTACTTTATGCGATTCCGATTAATCGATTACACTTAATTAAATACCAAAATGGCGATTGATAAATCTGTTATAAAAGGACAACGCCTATAAATAGTCGTGGAGCGACCAGTTAAATGTGTGGCGTTAACCTTGGTAGACAAAGAGATAGCCAACATGCAATATGTTGGTAAATGTTTATTTAAATACTTATGAAACTATTTAGGTACCGACTTTGTGCCTTGAAAGGTGTTAAAGGAATGTCGTAAATTTTCGTAATATTATTTCTCATTGAAGTACCTACCTAGCGGCCTACCTATATAGCCACCTTTTTCTGATAGTTCTGCTGTAGCTTTGATTTATTTACTCATGAGTATAATACGAATTAATTGTCTTGTTCAATATCCATAAATGTGCTCAAATTTTATTAAAAAATATTTTCTAAGTATTTCAAATTTAAATCATAAAGTTTAGTAGTCTCTTCGTTACGACTCGGTACACAAAAAAAAAACAATTTGTAGATATTGTTTTAATTTTTTAACTAGAAATATTTAATAAAATAATGATAAATTCAATCTTCCCCCAGAAGCACCACCTTGTATCCGATTAAGGTTCATATTCAATTGGTAAAATTTGACTGTTTTGGATAGCTTGATCTGCTGGCGTCTGTACCGTGGTAAACCCCCAGTTTTAAGTTCAGTTCAACTATGTCTATCCTAAGGTTGCCTGGAAGAAATTGCAGTTAGCGATAAGGCCACCCATTTTATGTTTTTTTTTTACATTAAATACTTAATTATATGTATCATTATGGTGTACAATAAAGAATATATAAATAAATAAATAAATATGACTCGAATCGTACAAATCGTACTTGGCAGAGTTTTTAACGTAGGTACGCTGGGGATTAAGTGGTAAAAAGAATTGCCAAGCGTATTTTACGCCACGTTTTTTTAACGTACGTTTCGTACGTGCGTACGAGGGCTGACCAATCTATCAAGCATGATGATTATGGCAACACCGTCAAGAAATCCCGTTGTATCGGTACATGGCAAGCGAGAACCATGTTTAGCGTTTAGTACCTAGGCGCTTTCCGGTCGACATAAATGGATTATCTATATTGTCCTGTCCTTTTTTCTCTAAGCAGTTACATTGTAATTGGCACTGCATTCTAAGTATGCTATTGCGTCTGTTAAATTTTGAGCTCATTGCGTTACTTACAGTGAAATGAATAACTAATATAATAATATTTAGAAATGGCAACTTTGATTCAGTACAGAAACTATGGCACTCCAGAGGGGCGATTTTTTTTTTAAAAACGTTGCTTCACACTAGGATTTTCTCCTGTATCGTGGGTTCGTTTACAACAAAAAACTAGATTTAAAAAACTGTAATCCAACACACATTTACATTTGACAACAGCAAAATTCCAAAGTATACCGTAATCTCCGAAACTATTTTAAATTCCAAACACAAATATTCAATATGCGGATCCATTTGGTTACAAGATAAAATGCATTGCAGAAATTCTTTTACGTCACCTACAAAAGCATTCCATGGCTTTTTTGCACTTACAAACCAGTGTAGCATTCCGAATAAATGAGCACTAGGTATTTAAAAATGGAAGCTTATTCTCCCTTTCACTCTGCAACGGATAGAAAGAGATCGATAGCTGTTTGTAATTTTTATATTTTAACTATTGGAAATGAACGAGTGGGTTATACTACACTTTTTTTATTTTGAATATGAGACATAATAAAATAATATTCATACATGGGTTTTAGGGACGTTTAAAAGGCTTTTTATTTGATTAGGTGCAAAAGCCATTAAAACTGTAACTGATAATAAACAGAGGTAAGGTAAGTACCTACTTTTGTTCAAGAAAGCGATTAAATAGAGTACCTCCCTATGCTTATCACTGGCCTATTTTGACAAAATATTGCATCATTTTACTTTCCCTACTACCTTTTAACAACTTGTAACATTAATTTGTACAGAAAAGCAAAGTGATCCCATAAAGTTGTTTGAAGTTGTTTCATATTTTTTACGTTCGGACTGGTCGTTTCGACTTCCTTATGCATAGCTTTGCATGTATTTACATTATTTTCAGTGTTACTAGTTCTAAATATGGACGATGTGCATAAACTACTGAGAAAATGAGATCACGTTTATATTTTGAAACCCGTTAACTTTTTTTTATATGGCACACTAGACGTGTCAACATTTTTTTTTCAGGATATCGAGGAAGCAATAATTATTATTGTTGATAGAATCAACGTCACAATCATCAAAATCACTACTAAGATCATCCAAAGGAATTATATTATCGTTGACATTGATTTGCTATCAACCACCAAGTTTTTTTTAATACAGCAAAAAGATTGTTAAGTCTACACAATTCAATCTCCGTCTGCAAATGTTTGGTTTTTGACAAGTCTTTCAACTGGGAAATGTTGAGACATGAACACCCATACTCGGAACAGCTTCCTATAGCTTTTTATTTTACGGATAGGGGGGGCAAACGAGCAGACGGATCGCCTGATCCGTAACACCAGAGGAGTCACAAGCGCGTTGCCGGCCTTTAAAAGGGAGTACGCTCTTTTCTCTCTTCTTTAATATATTGGGCTCCCGGGCGTTCAGGGCTCTGTTCGCCAAATCATGTGGCCCCAGAGAAGACAGTGGCACAGTGGGACGTGCTAGTAGTAGTGCGAAAACCTAGTACCTGTAATAATAGGTACTAGGTACAACGTGTTACAAAATACCCCGTAAAAAATATAATTAATTATCAAAACCAACAATTTTGTCAGCTGTCATGTCAGGGAACCAGATTACTTAATAGGCCTATGTACCTATTTTACCTAATAATTGTCTACTTTAATAGTTTTTCTAATTTTCATTCATAAATGTTGTTGTTTTCCTTTTTTTGGGGTATGTTAAACAGCGGCTACGGTTCTTATATATTGTGAATAGACTCGCTATAAGGCCCCATTTAACCTCCTCTCGGCTTTAAGGGTAGTTTTGTAACACCCTGTATTCATAAGTTAAGTAAATAATTGCAATAAAAAATGTCTCAATGAACTCAAGGTCTGACAGGCATCGAGTGCTCAAGCATTTATGTCTTTTGGTCTTTTTATTTTGAGCAATCTTTCAAGTAGCTATTACAGTACCCAGTACTTATAACTAGTTATGACCATAATTTTGTTAAGCACTCGTGTATCATTTCAACTGCCCTTAACTCGCTGGTATACACTTAACTTTAATGTGCAGACTACTATTATAAAATAACATACAAAACGTTTGTATACCCCGAAGTTTAAGGCTAGAGGTTTTGAGTTTGTTTCCCAGGTTTGGCGAATTATTGGGTTTTTCTATGAGATTCTTAGTATCAGCTCTTTGGATTTCTGTCCGGTTAATCGCTCCCAATTACATGGTACCTTCTCTTGTACACCTCTGCCTAACCCTTCGGGGAATAGAGGCGAGACGGTAAGTCATGTCATTGTCATACCATATTATGTCATGTAAAATTTGATAACTTCTTGTTTTCTCCATACTGTACAGTATTGTCTTGCTGTAAACCTACCTGCAACTAGATAGTAACTTGTGAATTTTATTGCTCGTAAACGATTGGTGGCTTGGAGCTGAGGCTATTTAAGGTTAAGCTTATGGTAGAGCTCTTAAAGGTGACATTTTGTACCACTTTATAGCCCAACACTTCACCTGATAGTTTTCGCCAATGGATGTAAATTAATCATTGAAGAAGATAATATTTAGCAGGGGCTTGTGGCTAAGTTATACCTACGCTAATGCGCTGATCTATAAGGTTATGCTGCGCTAGTCGCGGTCAGTCTGTGGATGGGTGAACATTCTTAATACAACAAGCCCGTCTGCCTCGAAGAGCACGTATTGCCGTGGGTCTCGGTTATCATGCGAACACCTATGACAATCATTAGTGGTAGTCAGAAGCCCACAACTAGTCTATTCTCAGAATATCGGTATTGCCTAAACATTTTCGGAGATCTGATGTCAGTAGCTTCGTGTACATTTTATTTTTTATTCTACTAAGGTGGCAAACAAGCATACGGCCCACCTGATTTTAAGCGGTTACCGTAGTCTATAGACGCTTGCAATACCAGGAGTATCATTGCCGCGTAGCGGACCCTGTATTGAAAGTGGAATAGTTGGGTTGGCAGTATAAGGGTCAAAGTCCTCACAATGCCAACACAACGTTTCCTCGTGGAGCACTGGCAACCTTGCTCACGGTAAGGAACACAACGCAGCTCAAAGCAGTGTTTTTTTCTGCAAGGCGGAGTTATGTATTTCTCCAGTCGGGCAGCTCCAATTTGAGTGGAATTACTCCCACTATGCCATACCTCTCTTAAAAATACAGATATTCAGCCGCATCTGGTTATATTGGAAGCCAACCCCAACATAGTTGTTAAAAAGGCTCGGTCGGCAGCGCGCAAGTGATACCCCTGGTGTTACCACCTTATAGTAAGCGGTTACGCTTGCCATCAGGTGGGCCGTAAGCTTGTTTGCCTCCGAGTGGTATAAAAAAAATATGAATGCGAATTTCTGTCTCTGTGTTACAGTTTTACGCCTCCGAGGACAAATTTTGATGAATTTTGGTATAAAGATAGATATAACTTTAGAGAAGGACATAAGCTGCCTTTTGTCTCAAAAAATCTTTGGGGATGTGAGTGAAAATACGCTAGTATCGTATATCGAGGTATAACTGCATCGTTTACCTGGTGCGACCTTGAATGAAAGGGACAGGTAGTCACTAGTGGTGCGCCTCAATACTTTTTAACGGTTTTTTTTAAATATCTGTTCTTAGATTTTTTTAAGTCTATGTTAATGTTTAGTGATACTTTACTAGTTAGTTTGTTGTTACTGCTTGTGTATGTGAAAGTTTGTGTTTGTAAATCCACTATACAGGAGAAAATCCTACTGTGGGGCAAAGATTTAAAAAAAAAAAAAAGACTATTTCGACGGCTTACAGTATCTGCTCATAAATATTTAAACAGAAGTGTGCTATAATCAGATCCGTAGATAATCGATTGTAGCGATAATTTCATACGATAAATCGATTAGCTTGCTTAGCACGTGTTGTTGATAACTGCTTGTGAAAAATTTCGCTTTATAATTTAAGAAAATACCTCCGTGAATATAACATACCACCACGCCTGTATTCCCTAAAGGGTTAGAGCAAAGGTGTATATATACAGCCACATTTCACCGGTATGTTGTAGCGAGCCAATTTTTTTTTTACCACTAAGGTGGGAAACAAACATTCGGCCCACCTGATGGTAAGCGGTTACCGTAGCCTATAGACGCTTGTAAAACCAGGGGTATCACTTGCGCGTAGTTGGGTTGGCAGTACCTATAAGGGTCAAAGTCCCCTCCTCCCAACACAACGTTTTCATGAGAAGCAGTTGCTTGCTCACCGTATTGCCATTAACCGGGCACAAATCCGAAGTCTGAGCTTCTACTGAGAATTTCATAGAAAAACCCAGAATCTCCAGCACTTACGCTTAGAATCACTATACTAACACTTAGACAATGACTGACCTGTATTCTAAACTATGTATTACGGTAACAGTTGTTGGTAAACCGAAAAATAAAATTATATTGAAATAAAACTACTTTTTACGGATTTTATCGCGTATATTGATATTATTAATCCCGACGTTTCGGACCTTTTACAGCGTCCATGGTCACGGTCATCAATATAACGCGATAAAATCCGTAAAAAGTAGTTTTATTTCAATGTATAATATTCGCGTAAATGTCAGAAATCAATAAAATTATAGTTACCGCAAAAATAAAGCGAAGCGTAAAGTACTTAATGGTCAAACGGGTACATTATAGACATCAATCTAGTACAAGGCCAAAGATAAGGCTGCATATTAATGCATTGTTTGATAACATTATACATTAGCGGTATACATGGATACTACATTACCATAATACTGTTACTAAGTACCTACTTGAAGTGTGTAACTTATGTATTTCAAGTAAACACGATGTCACGTATAACGTAGTGGACTTCTACAACACAGTTTGTGGGGTCAGCCAAGATTGGCTCAAATAAAAACAGAAATATTTTGAGGAATTCTGCTATAAGCTGTGGCGCCAAAAGCGCGCCATAACAATGTAAAAACAAAACACAGTGAACTTTCACGAAACACTCAGGAATGTTCACGAATGCTAGTAATACTCCACGATTTGGACCAATGTCGGGGCCAACGATTGGCCTAAGGTAATGCGTATTGCAAGTTGTATTTGATGGTCATCTATTTTTAAATACAAATGTTTTATTTCAATTATAGAGCATGTAAGAGGGGCTCGTGGCTAAGTAATAATTACGTTGATCAACCGATCTGCAAGGATAAGCTGCGCTAGCCGCGGTCAGTCTGTGGATGGGTGACCATTCTGAACACAACGAGACCCCCGTACCTCAGAGAGCACATAACGCCGTCGGGTTGGTCATACGAACACCTATGACAATCGTTAGTTACAACGAAGCCAGAAACCCAAAAAGCCTGACAACCAGTCTATCCTCAGGATATCGGTGTCGTCCATAAATTCGATTGCGAAGGTCTGACGCGCATGATGTCCGCATCTGGTTAGACTGAAAGCCGCTACCATCATAGTTGGAAAAGGCATGTTTTGATCATTAATGTGGATGGATATAAGGGAAGAGGGACACCAGAGAAGAATGCAGGGACTGTGTAAGAGATGATATAGCTAGAAAGGAAATGAATGATGAGATCACGGCTGATAATAATGTAGGTATGGAAGAAAGACACACTACGCCGACCCCAAGTAATTTGGGACAAGAGTAGGTGGACGATGATGATATTTCAATTAGAGCATTACTAAAGGTACAGACGCCAGCAGATCAAGCTATCCAAAACTGTCAAATTTTGTCCAAATGGCGTTGTTTTTGTATAAATAAGATTTTCGATTTTATAACATTGTTACATATTATGTAGATTACACCGACAGTTGTTACAGAATTTTGATTGCACTGCATATTTTTTAACTTATCATTAAAGCCTCCTCCCGCCCTTGCCCGAAATAATTTGAAGTTATCCTTATATTCTTCCATTCATCCTTGTCAACCACCACCTGGATTGTGTTAACGAGTCGATAATGAATCGACTCCTTAACACAATCCATCGATAGTATCTTTGGTCCCTCTATCTCCATCCCTCCACATGGAGTACTCACCCAAGATTTTTCAAAAGGAGTGTCTATGGAGTTTCTTGTCGGTTCTTCTCCATAAGACCTACTTTTTGAAATCATGCAACTAGTTTAGACTTTTCAAAAGTGGTATTTTAATCGTCTAATTGAAATAAAATATGTGATTGACGAAAGACACCAATTTCAAGAATCTTTGAAAACGTTTCACTAGAATAGTTCTAAGCTCACTAGAATAGTCAAAGGCTGTCGTAAAACCATCAATAGAGAAACACAGTACTCATGTCAAGTAACAATTTTATATCATGATGCACTCACAGAAATAATCGTCATTCAGTCCATTAAATTGGCCCAAACACTGGCCCAACATCAAAGCCGGTTGTACGTACCTGTTACCTGGAATTTCGTTGTGTAGACACTGAGAGTATACCGGTTTTGTCAGCTGACGCGAATGAAATGGCGGCAGGCAAACGAAGATTGATAACCTAATCTTATCCTCTTTATAATCGTTTTGCATTTGTGTGGGAATTTGATAGCGATTATGTCATTAGTACCTACATAATTATTGTTGTTTATTCAATTTGTGTTCTTAATCGGCAGTATGTTTATATGTAGGGCATGCCTATATGTAGGCACAGGAATGCTATATTCATCCATGAATTTTTTGTCTTGTCTGTGTAACGCAAGGGCATAACGCCACCAACCAAGGCACTTTACGTTCTGAATCGCTCGAAATATATTATAGCCTGTCTTTGATATTATAACGCCAAGCCCGCTAAAACACCCACCTGAGAAGTCCCTGAGCCTTTTCTGAGCTTTTTGGTTGGTTTTGAATAAGTGGTTAAAACTGCATAGTATTTCTCTTTATATTCTACATGCTCTATTACCTATCTTTGGAATTCCTTAACACTGACCTAATTGGTCAGGGTTCAGAAACTCAAAGGCAACATCGTTAGATCTTGTAATGATAACATTGTGTGTTACACATGTTAGACCAAGTTTGGTTAAATGGTCTAAAAACTACACAGCTCGTCAGATTTTAATCCGGGATTACCGATGCCAATACCAACTGTCATACAACTGTCACTTTAGACCTGCTAGAGCAGGTTACCCACCCACAAAATAATCGTAAACACAGCTGATCCTTACTATCGATATCTAATTTTAACTACGAGGTTCTTGTTAGGTCCTACCTAAGTAAGCCAGGAATCTCTTCATCTTAATTACCTTAAATCACCAGCAACGTGTCATTAGCTCGGATCAAATTGGTTTGACTACATCAGAATCAATTTGAGAAGTTGCTGAACCGTCACTAATGCTCGTTTTTTATTGTGCTAATATATCAATGTCCACAATAACTCTTCGTGTCATTGCAATACAACTTGTAATGAATGCACTTGTGTCTCCGTCTGATGTTACTTTATGTAGACTTGTTAGCTAAATTCTTTGGATGGATTTTAGGAGTAATGTAATGTAAGGCAAGTGACAAGGATAATTATTTATTTTATTTATTATTGGAAAACAAACAGCTATACAGAGCGAATAAACAAAGAACCATAATTAAATAGCTTTTCACGTATAGAAATAAAATTACCGACAGATAGTAACGAACACTAGTACCTAAGCACAAAATACAAAGAGAAATGACAAAGATGTTATTCGATAAATAAAAACTAATCATGCTATATACAATTATTACTGGAAGATGTCAACGTTTAGCTGATTGCGTACCGCATTAGTAGTGAATGAGTCGAATGAGAATTATTTACATAATTTATAATAACAATAAAGCCCTTTTCTTTCCAATTTGCTGCAACTTTGACAATAATTCAAATAATTCAAATATTTTCAAATAGTGACATCGTGGTAGCGGGATGGTTACCATAAAAAGAAAGTAGGCTTACACCCAAAAGTGGGATAATACTAGCTGATGATGATGATTTTAATAAATTCCACTGATTAATTCTTTTCAATTTTGAAATTGCTATTTTGAAGATGCACAAGGGCACAAAAGACGTCACCAAAAGTGTCATTTCAGCCCCTAAGGGCGAAGACACTACTTGGCCGAATCAGAAATGTGGAGATCAGTAGAAGAACCAAAGTTGTGAAAGGATTATCAAGCTGAAGTGGCAGTGGGCGAGGCACATAGCTGTTTTCTTCTCCCCCTTTTTTTTCTATTCTTCTAAATAAATCGTGGACAATGATGTGGGTTATATGTTTACAAAATTAAAATAAGGAACCTTTTATAACACTCTGCATGTAACTGTTTTTTGTCCCTAATAAATAAATAAATAGCTCGTAGAATTAATGGCCGCTGGGGAAAAAAGGTTCTTGAGTGGAGACCGCCCATAGGAAAGCGCAGAGTAGGACGGCCTCCAACAAGATGGCCAGACGACCTGGTAAAGGTTGCTGGGAGTCCTTGGATGTAGGAGGCATATAACTGGTCCTAGCAGGAATCTATAGGGGTGGCCTTGTTCAGTAGGGAACTTCCTGTGGGTGATATGATGATGATGACGATGATGCACAGACACGAGAAATGACCAGAGGTTGACTAGGATAGTTACGGTAATGGGTCTAGTCTACACCCGACAATATAATATAGATTCTCTCTGTCTCATAATATAAGTAACCCGTCTCTAGCAGTGCGACAGTAAATGGGACGCAAATGGTTCCGCAAAAAATCTTAATATTTCTAAGGAAATGTTTACGCATTCGTAATTTTGTACCGTGTGGTTTTTAGGTTAAACAAACTCAAGATGAAATCTTGTGTATGCACAAAGATTAGCAGATTAGACTCGTAAGTGCGTACTACAGTCGGTAAATAACTACATGGTATGAATTCTTAACAAGTTTTTTATTTATTCTATGTTAAATATTTGTGTTTTTATTTATATCTTCTTTATCTTTTGCTACTGTTTCTATTACATTTACAACTTGGTGTTTACTTTTTTGCAGTTATATTTTTACTAGGTGTTCCTCGCAGTACTAGTCGCAACTCGTCATTTCGACAATTTTGTGAGAATTTTTACAATTCCTTTTTAGCTGATGCCTTTGGAACGTGAATGACAAATTTTAAGTTTGTGTAATTACATAGGACCCAAACACACCGGTGAAATGTGGATATATAAATCAAATCAAAATAAAAATAAAAACTTGTGAGATAAAAAATAATGTGTACTTAAGTTGAATTCCAAACGGTACCTTCCCTCGCACAGGAACCAGCCTATTATACTGAGAGAAATGCATCCAAAACACAAAATACAATGCCATTTTTGTCGAATAGAAAAAGTTCAACAAAAAACTGCGAAACAAAAGCCAGAAGGTGAATGGAGGGTCACATTACCCTGTTTGCCCTGAAGAGCGATCAAACTGATAGATTATGTTCTGTATGGTGAATTCCACCACAATTCGTCGGATATTTTTTCCCAGACAACGGTAATTTGGGTCGTCACGCAATATCGAAACAGGGTCACGCGGTAAAAGTAAATAATGTTTCGCGTCTACACTGTAGTGGGGGGCCTACTACGAAAATCTGAATTTGAGCTTCAGGTTACAATTTTTTTTTTAAAAGAGTGTCTATGTAGTTTCTTGCCGGTTCTTCTCCATGTGACCTACTTTTTGGAACCGTGCAACTATTTTTGACTTTTCAAAAGTGACGTAATGGTTTAATTGATATAAAATGTTTGACTTTGAATATTTAATATATTTTATAAATAAAGATCTTGAGTAACTTTTTAAACAAGATTTAATAGGGATAACCGAAAGTAACTCCAACCATGACCGTCTCTGCATCACCCTAAGGTTGTCTGGTAGAAAATGCCTAAGGCATTAAGACCGCCTTTATACACTTTTCTGTACAATAAGTATAAATATAACTTGTGCAGAGTAATGTTAAATTAGAACTAACAATACCTATGCGATGATCAGACAAAGATTCGATGATCACACGTCCGTCCCATCCGAGCTCCCAAACCAAAGTGATTAAGTGACTGACGGTGACAGAAGTAACGTTTACGAAGTAAATAGACAGGTACATACTTGTGAAAAAATAAATCAACTTAAAATTATCAAATAATATAACATTTGGAATAGAGGATTAGATTGATTTTTAATTAATTATAATCTACCTATGTACCAACAGAAAAAACAAGATGACTAATAAAGTTCTAAGAAGCATTTCAAATTTCAAGTTTTTGGCGTCGATTAAGAGGGGATGCGCCGTCCCTTTCCCGCAAAACGATTGTTAGTATAGAATTTTAACAGAACATTTGACGTCACATGTTGGTATAGGATTAAATTTAATCTATTTATGGGAAACTTTACAAAAAGCCTTAAAAATAATTAATTAGTCCACTAGCTAGTGATCATCCAATCGCCTCGGGCCCAAAACACTATCGAGGTAGGAAAACTTGCGATTCGTCAGTTGAAACTCCTAAAATATTCATAGTAGGCCCCTTCGCTTAGGTTACGAAAGTTAGGGATTATGTCGGAGCTTACCGTACGTGTTTACATTAATGCAAAGCCACTTGATAAGCTCAATTTTACGACATATTACATACATCCTTCGTTACAACATAGTGCGTATACCTACTAATACTACCTCTTCGCACCTTTTCTCAGACTACATAATATGTTGAAATTCTTGGAATTGATCTATATTTAATCCTAATAAAAATAATCAGCTGAAGAACGTAACCGCACAATATATCCAAATTCCGAGTTGCTACTGAGACGAGAAAAACCCAATAACACTGCTCGACCTTGGATCGAATTCAAGACCTCTAGCGTAGCAGTCGCGCTTAGGACCGCTAAACTAACTATTAGTACTAGTACAAGTTCCTATAACAATGGTATCAATAATACGATAAACTTAATTTAGGTACAGTCGCCAGCTGGTCAAGCTATACAAAACTGTCAAATTTTCCCAATTGAATTTGAACGTTATTGTTTTGTGTCAAAGTTGAAAATCAATCAAAGAAATTTGACAGATTGCGGTAGCTTGAAGTGCTGGCATCTGGACCTATAAATTTTAGAGAACGAAAAATTTGATCTTAGGCTATGTTCGAACCTTATTGCCGGGTCTGCGGATGAATGCTTCAGCGCTCCAGCACTAAAGTGGTGACGCGAAACGCCGAGGTTGGTTTTAGTCGGTATCTTGCTCTTTTCAGAGCGGAGTCCGACACACACCCCACCGCTCTCCCCGGTGCGGTGGATAATGCATAAAGCATTTTCAACCCCGTCAACCTATAAATTTTAGAGAGCAAAAAAATCGATCTTATACAGTTTTCGAACATGGACGAATTTCTCTTTCAGATTTTAGGTGACGCCAGCGACATCTATCGAAGATAATATTACTTCATCAATCAAATCAAATTAATTTAGGTACCCCATGTATAATTTTTCTTACCATGGCAACTCCCTACATGATTCATAGAGCAATACCTGCTTGTAATTTAGTAGAATGAATACTGATCGATGGTTGAAATATTTGACTAGAAAGTAATGTAACAATCAAGAATTACTTTATCAACATCGCTCTGAGAAAAGACTCATAGTTATTAATTTAACCCTATATCTGTACAGTTAGAAAAGAAACATTATAACACAATACTTACAACCGTTTTCTTACGGTCTTGTCTTTTATAGCTCGCCCCATTTCTAACAACAATTAATGTTTCATAAAAGCAGTGTTCAATTATAAACCTATATTCAATAACTTTACAGCTCAGCTGGTCATATAGAAGTTGTTTTACGGCGACCCCTAATTGGATGTAACATTAAAAACCAGCGAGGTGTCGATCGGGCGTCGCGCAGTGTATGGTTCCGTAGTTGGTCGACTATTACTCGTTAACCTGTAAAACCTGGTATTTTTGTTATTATATTTGACATAAACGCATGCTAAAAATTTTTTAAAGATACCATTTTTCCGACACTGAAAAAATCAATAGATAAAATTTTACGAATTATTTTAAGTCGTAAAAGAAAAGTTGTTGTTTATGATGTTACTAATACAGTACTGCGATGTTGTTAGTGTTTTACCTGTAACCCTGTATACTACAAAAACAATCGTTTGGCTGTTGCGGCTTAATATTTCTCAAAAGGATCTCTGAATAGAAAAATCACACACGCGCAATATTTTTGAACGGCCTATCAAACGACACCTTTCACATAAGTTAAGACGAGAAAACAAAAATTTGTCTGCGTTATTAATACGTATAGATACCCATGCCACATTACAGCTTTCTAGTCCAAAAACTCATTGAGCTAAGTCACAGTCAAATCAACGGACGGGTATGGCGAAACTATAAGGGTTCCTTATTCCTCCCTTGTTGACTACGGAACCCTTTAAGTGAACGTAAAAGTATAGAGAACCGATACTTATGGTTTGTTTCTTGTTTTAATGGTTGGAGCTTCAGTTACCACAGATAAAGTCCCAAGTATGGGATTTTATACACTCGTAGGAGTTGGATCAAGAATGTATTTTATCATTAGTAGGTACGGTCAACAAAATAGTTAGGTATACAGGCAGCTAATTAATATAATCTGTGTTTTGATAAAGATAGTGTAATAATGTATCACGCAATATGTGTCAAAACGTAGGTATTGTAAGCAGCTACATACCTAACCCTTTGGCGCGTAATTATTTATGTCGGTATGAAAATGCGTATTTCGTTTGCTATCTGAATACTTAACTCTTTTGTAGACTGTGCGTAGGGCGTACGTGCATAGCTCTGCTCAGCATAGATGTCACAACTCTAGTTATATCTGTTTTGTATTTAAAGTAGTTCGTAAGAATTCAAGAACGTATTTTACCTTCTTTTTTAATAGTGGGCGACCGTACAGTCCGAACACAGATGTAAAAAGAGTTAGATCTATATTGTTTATGTTGTTTTATAATTTTTATGTGAAATTATAGAGAAAATAATTTTCCCGTAAATGAGATATATAATTATGTAACGGCTAAAAGCCGAAGTGTAGTTACATCTACACCTAGTTTTAGCCAGCTGGAGCTGGCACACAGTTGGGCCCGGGTCTGCTCTCAGAATGAGAGGGATTACGCTATAGTCCACCAAGCTGGCCTAGTGCGGGTTGGCAGACTCATTGTGCAGTTTTCGTAAAAAATTTGGACCTCGTCATGGAACTTAAAATTTTTGCGATAAGGTAGAGGATAAGATTGAGGAGTACTCCATGAGTTATAGTCTTTTTGATAAAAAGTAAAATAGTGATACTTAGTTTATCTTGGATACCGATGTTTGAGTATTTTTTTTGTTTACTTAGCAATTTTTTTAAATCAATAAAGCTAATTGACTAGGCTGGATATTTTAGAGAAGAATTACGAGTAGTTTTATGATTGTTTCTTTATAAAGGTAGGTGATAAGTATGTTGGGGAATGTAGGTCGGTGCGTGGGTATCTAAAGATCCACGAATTCATTTTTTTATTTATTTGTCATAAATTACATCTCTTATAATTTAATTATAAGAGATGTAATTTATGACAAATAAATTTTATGAGAAATTACTCCCACTATAACCTACCTCGGTTATAGTGGGAGTAATTTCACTCAAATTGGAGCTGCCCGACTGGGGAAGTACCACCGCCTTGCAGAAGATCGAATTTATATAATTTATAAATGAGTTGATAAAATATCAAACGCTAATATGTCCACTATAGACAAAAATCATTTTTTTTATACCAACATAAAGTAAAATAAAAACGAAACATTCTGAAATTATACAATTTCAAATATGTCCACTTATTTGCTGTGAAAACCACGACCGAAAAGTTCGTTTTCTTTCAAAATACATTAAGTCCATACAGACATTCATAACAAAAAGCAATATGTCCACAACATCCAATCAAATCAATCCGTTCGGCTATGATGGCGGCCAGTAGTGTTAACATTAATGAAGGACTCGGTGTAGCTTTGTGATTTCAATTAATTTTATTTAGTTTAAGTTCGTAAAAATGGACTTAAATGTTATAAATGTGGACCCTGATAAAGCCCGGAAAAGAAGTAATATAAAGACGCAACAAAAGAAAGCAGAGAAAAAGCGGAAATTGTAAGTAAAACATTGTTATTACCTTAGTTAAACTATCTAAGCTTAAACTAGTCGCAGGGTTACCACATTTGCATTTACTCAAATTTTTCGCTAAGTACCTACCTAAACTATAGAAACTTTTGATTTGAATAATTGACATTGTTATATTATATAATACTGATAATACATAAAAAGTGCAGCTATTAAAGGCTGAAAAAAGTCGCTTTGAGTAACTTTTCCAGGTCACTCGGGAAATCTAGCGGCAGACCTATGTTAATCTACGAACTTTTTGCGGCTGATAATAATTGATTGATTTTTAGGTTACTCAATTTCCCGATGAATAAAATAGAAAGTTGTTAATTCTTAATCGTTTTTCAGATATTCGGCAGCTGGTTTACCCAAAAAGTCAAAATGTAAACATAACTCCAAAACTATGAAGTGTCTGTCCGGTGTCCCTCGCAAATCAGGACCTCTTACTGTTTTAATAATTAATAACTAGTATTTTAAATGTCCAGTACGTAAAGTCTTTGGTGGCAACCCTTAGCTGTGGCACCATTATGACGTCATTAGTATTTCTAATCAAATTCTAATAAGTCCCGTCATGGCTATTTTTCAAAAATAAATATGTCCATTGTTTTATTTCAAAATCCAATATGTCCACACCAGTTTTGACAATTTTAATGAGATTTGAAGCGATTCGTTATATTTCTGTGTAGTCGGTGATAAGCAATGCCAAAATAAGCTAAATTAAAACTTAAAATCTATGAAACAACGTCGTCTGCATTTGCAAACAAATATATTGCTCTACCTCCTTTTTACTTATCAAGGACATATTGACGTTTGATATTTATCAACTCAAATATTAATAATAATATCATCTTGTTTATTTTAAGATTGTGTGTACTACTAATTACAAAAATGTACTTTGCATTCCAGCTTATGCATATTAAATGAAGAACTTGAATAATTTATAAAAAAATATCAATTAAACAAAAAAATAAGTAGGTATTTATTACTTGGGTGCATATATACCTACGCTCACGCCTTTTTACGTTTTTTCACAGGGACAGAGAGTATAATAACTTCAATTATCAGCTTTTAATATATTAATGTTCATCCCTAAAAGGCAAAACTATATTTTCATAGCAAGACAAAATGAAACTAAATATTGTGTACTTCAACGACCTCTGTGGTCTAGCGGTTCGAGTGCCGGACTGCTGATCATGGGGTCGTGGGTTCGATTCCCACAGGACACAAATATTTGTGAGGATAAAACATGAGTATTTGGGTTTGTCTGGGTGTTTCCTATGTATTATAAGTATGTATTTACAAAAAAAAAGTATATATGTATTATATCCATTGTCTAGTACCCATAGTACAAGCTCTGCTTAGTTTGGGACTAGATGGTGTTGTGTAAAATGTCCCAAAAATATTATTAATAATAATACTTGTCATTGAAACCATAAAGTTTTTTGTCCTTACACAATGACAAATTCAACTGTCCCTACCTACCTCTTTTTACTAATATGGTGGTGGCCTACAGACCTAGTGAGGTTATTAACATATCGCTATGGTCGATTGTGACTTAAGACTGTCAGATGTTTTTTTAAAACGCTTTTTACGATCATATCTACTGCAACTTTTTCGGTGTCTCCTTTTAGCTTTGAGTGTAGGTGCGCTCAATGATTTGGTTGTTCTAAATTTGATTTAATTATTGCATAATGAATTATGTAATATTTTTTATTTTTTATTCTAACGATTGCAGGTCTGGTAGTTTATCATCAATCAATATATTATCCCACTGCTGGGCACGGGTCTCCTCTTAGATTGAGAGGGATTAGGGCCCGTTACCCACATTAGAGCAGCGTGTTGGACTATAGCCTAACTTATGCTATAGTCCACCACGCTGCCCTAGTGTGGGTTGGCAATAAAAACATAGAAATAAAATTTCACACCATGGAAACCCCATTCTAAGAAACTTTTTGTTATTTTTAAACCACAATCTCGTAATAGTTACGGATGCATTAGGTTATAATAAACAAACTTATGACGGTAACGGCGGTAAAACTAGGTAACGTAAATATTTATATTAATTAATCATTTTAGCCGAACATAGATACATATAATTGCCTATATGTTGCATATTTTATTGAATTACTCAAATTGTTAATGCTGTTGGTCTTCAAATAAATAAATAAATAATACCATCACGTGTATACTCCCCGAAAAGTTAATCAGAGGTGTACCAATGTACACCCACAGTTCGCCGGTATAATATGTTTATGTCGCATGTACGGGGCGAGCCTATTGCCATTAACCGGGCACAAATCCTTACTCCGAGCTGCTACTGAGAATTTCATATAAAAATTAAAAATTAAACATAATATAATAAATCGTGTTATTTTAAAAAGCTCAATTACAATTACATCAGTTTGATTTTAGATTTCCCTTTATTAAATATAGGTAATTAAAAAGAAATCTATCCTGCTACTAGCTCGTACTAAATAAGTTACTTATTTATTTACAAGCAAACACATACAACTTTACAGTATTTAAATCAATAGGTACGTTGCAGCGCATGCATTTTGTTTAGGTAGGTAATTATTCCAAAAAAACATTCGTACGTTCACTTTACCCCAGTTCACCCCTCCAAAGTATCGATAAAGCTGCGGTTGTCATGCACCGTGCATCGACAACGTATGCGTTCTGTCACCCTGATCAACCCTAGATTCAGTGGCGCGTGACGCACCGTTGCAAAGGAAAACCGTTGCCATTCCCAACTGTCATCGATAAAATGTAACTAACTGTTTTTATACCTGTAGTTGGGGAGAACATGACAATACGGGATATGGGTATAATTATTTATTATTTAGAACAACAAATATGAGGGACTTGTGGCTAAGTAATAAATACGCAGATTAATCAATCTGCAAGGTTAAGCTGCGCTAGTCGCGGTCAGTCCGTGGATGGGTGACCATTATTAACATATCGAAACCCCTCTGTGCCTCAGAGAGCACGTATGGTGACACGTTTGGCGCAACGGCTGAGCGATCTCGTACTCTCGTACTCGGAACAAATATTTGTACGACCTATAGGTATACAAAAGCGTAGTGCTCATCTAGGAAAACATATCGTAACCCCGGATGAAATAAAGAAGCTCACTCCTAAGCAAATCTTGGAGTTTATCCTGCGATCTAGCGGTGAACTCGTAACACAACGAGTGGCAACCTACTATGGAATATTAAAAAAATATGTAGAGTGGTTGTCTTGTTGTTGGCTGCATTAGATAAATTGAGCAAGTAGTGTTTGCCTGTAATTAGTTATGCAGTATTGCAAAATTTGTAATTAGCCATAACACAACTTTAAATTTCACCACTGTAATAACTGTTGGCAGACCAAAATTAAATAAATCAATAAAATATACGTTTGACAACCGGGACCAACGACCGACTGTTACCGCCCACTCCCCATCATTACTATCTACCTACCTACGTTTTGCATGATTAAATGGTGCTCAAACTTAACTGGAAACTAGATAAAACCTGCTAAATTAAAATAAAACACGATATCTACTGCTTAGTTGTCTACCTACGTGTGCATCGGCGGCTTTAGCCACTGCGAGGGTACACCGATACAGACTAGAAGGTAGATATTTGCGAAGCCCTTTTCCTTTGCGTAAAGTATGTGAATTAAAAGTGGGTATTTCTAATGAATAATTATTAAATTCAGCATAAAAAAAAATCGTCAACTTTTGGACTATAACGTTCTCGGTAGATACCGAACTTATTTTATTACATAACATATATACATACATACCATCACGACTGTACTCCCCGAAGGGTTAGGCAGAGGTGTACTAATGTACACCCACATTTCGCTGGTATGTTTAGGTCCCATGTAATAGGGGGCGAGCCTATTGCCATTAACCGGGCACCATTAATCCAGACTCCGAGCTGCTACTGAGAATTTCATAGAAAAACCCAATAACACTTTGCTCGACCTGGGGATCGAACCCAGGACCTCTAGCGTAGCAGTCGCGCTTAGGACCACTAGACTAATGAGGCAGTCTTATTTTATTATTTTCACTAATATCTACCCGATAAAACAAAGATTTAAATGTAATTTTCCTACTTGGGTTGTTGCGCGAGGCCTTTGTACCAGAACGGGCCGCCACTGTATGATGTGTAACGATGGGTCTTCACCGAAGAAAAATTGACAAAAGTTTTGTGTTGATAGAAGGAAAATTTTCTACACCAAAGTTGTCAATTTTCCCTTTGTGGATACCCAGCTTTATTAAGGTGGCGGTAAAAGTGTTGGTTATTTCGCCATTCGGACATAATTTCATTATTGAATCTATTTCACGACACCTCCTAGTTCAGTAAACCTGACCACCACAAGAATAGCACCACGAAAATTCATCATCATCATTATCAGCCCATATACTGTCCTACTGCTGGACACGGGTCTCCTCTGACATTGAGGGAATAGGCTATAGTCCACCACGCTGGCCTAGTGCGGGTTGGCAGACTTCACACACAGTAATCTAAGGCCTGCATGTTTCCTCACGATGTTTTCCTTCACCGTTTAAGCCAGTGCTAATTATTTATTAATACGCACATGAATTCGAAAAGTTAGAGGTGCGTCCCTTGGATTCGAACTCGAGACCTTCGACTTGGCAGTCCAATGGTCTTACCACTAGGCTATCACTGCTTTTTATTTATAGTATCGACGAAAATTTGAATTGTTTGACTACATAGGTAATTGATTTACACAAATTGGACAAAAACAGTCAGTCGGGGAACGTATAATGGCCCACCTTTCACTAGACATGTACTCAAGTAAATCAAGTAATACACCTAAATAAGGCTGTATTGCATAATTAACTTGTCGTATATCGTAGGTTATATAATGTGGTATGGTATTACTATATAATTATGGTAGCACTATATAATGAAATACTGAATGTACCTACATAAGATTTATTTTGGGATTAATAATATCAATATACGCGATAAAATCCGTAAAAAGTAGTTTTATTTCAATGTATAATATTCGCGTAAATGTCAGAAATCAATAAATTATTTTTTATTTATTATTATTTATTACTAGCTTCTGCCCGCAACTTCGTCTGCGTAGTCTTTACCTGAAAGTATCTAGTTGTTAAGTTTTTTAAATTTTCTAATTCCCTGCACAATATTTTTATTTCTTTCATAAGAACCTTCTCCTGACGATAATTAACACAACAAAAAAGAATTAGCGAAATTGTTCCATTCGTTCACGCGTGATGCGATGACCAAGGAAAATAGAGATTCATTTTTTTAAATAAAGAAGATAAGATAATTATAGATTACTAGCTATTGTCTACGTGTTCACTCGCATCCCAACATTTTTGAGTCAAAAGTTAGCCTATATCCTCCTCCAATGTCATATATCCTATCTCTGTACCAAATTTCATCAACATTGGTTCAGCGGTTTAAGCGTGAAAGCATAACAGACAGACACAGTTACTTTCACATTTCTAATTAATAGTTTTCCGCCCGCGGCTTCGCCCGCGTCTAGTTCGGTTATATCGCGTTTCCAAGAGAACTCTTCAAAAGTCCGAGATAAAAACTATCCTATGTTCTTTCTCAAGGTCAACTCTATCTCTGTACCAAATTTCATTAAAATCAGTTCAGTGATTTAGACGTGAAAGCGTAACAGACAGACAGACAGTTACTTTCGCATTTATAATATTAGTAGGGATTATGCGAGTTTGTTTCATGTTCTGCGAGAGGAAGTATGCGAGGGTGTCCACTGTTCTAACTTAGTTATTTAAATAAACTATGTTATTATGTACTATTAAATGTACAGACGTCAGCAGGTCAAGCTATATATGCAAGCTAAGAAATTTGTCGTAGTATTTTTGCATAAAATCTGTGTTCTTTAATAATTCACCCTGCATATGTAATAATAGCAGTGATAGCCTAGTGGTATGACCATTGGACTGCCAAGTCGAAGGTCTCGAGTTGGAACCCAAGACACGCACCTCTGACTTTTCGAATTCATGTGCGTATTAATAATTAATTATCACTCGATTAAACGGTGAAGGAAAACATCGTGAGGAAACCTGCATACCTTAGAGATTTTTCTCGACGGTTCGTGAAGTCTGCCAACCCGCACTAGGCCAGCGTGGTGGACTATAGCCTAATCCCTCTCAATATGAGAGGAGACCCGTGCCCAGCAGTGGGACAGTATATGGGTTGATGATGATATGTAAAAATAATGTAAAAAGAGGATTTTATCGTACAGTATTAATAATAAATGGATTATAATGTACACCTATATTTAATAGAGTATTATGCTAAAGAAGGGGTTACAAAGTGTTCTCTTCAGGTATTAATATAATTATAAATTAACTAGCTCTTGGCCGCGGTTTCACTCGCATTCTGAAAGAATTTTAAAAACTCCAAGGTCTAATCTATATCTGTACCGAATTTCATCAAAATCAGTTCAGCGGTTTAGGCGTAAAAGCGCAACGTTACTTTCGCATTTATAATATTAAATAGGGAAGTAGAGATTGCACCTACACACATATTCAAATTCAAATGGCATTCATGGTAACATGCTATCAAAAATTTCCATGCTTTCATAACTCGCTCAAACAAAACTCATAAAATATACAGTCCACTTGCTCTTATTTTTTTAAACCGAAGTGCAGCACTCGATAAAACATTCAGTAATTTAAACAAGTTTATAGTTTCTCGATAACAGTAACGATGTTGTAATCAATGATCATAATTATAACCGTCAGAGTATGTCAGTGTCACTGACTTACAGCAAATATTATAAGCCGACCGATTTCAGAAGGACCCTCTATCACAAATTAGGTACTTACCTACATACAGTTCGAAATGTAGGTAATCAACTGGGTTATATCTTCGTGTTTCTTATTCCCAACATCTTGTTATTAAAACTTAATTGGATACATTTTACAATTAACTTTTTGACCGCCACAGACATGTATAGACGTCAAATCAAAACTTGCTCACGACGCCAACGACGGCATGGCACGTCACAAATACAACTTTTTTTTTTAGTTCAAAATAAATACCTATACAATTATTATTTTTTAACTAATATTAGATACTAGAATTTGTCGTAGAGAAACGGATTTTCGTTATTGACGTTGCGGTCAAAAGGTTAATAATAATAATTGATGATAGCAGACGTGTTGCAGGAGAATTTGTTTCGCCGCTTCTTCATCCCACTGGGACACCTTTGCATCCCAGTGAAAGTAAGAAGTAGGGCAAAGTAAGAAAATAAGACGTAGGGCCCGTGTTGTGCTTGTGCTGTCAACATTTTGTATGTGATGTCCCACCTAGTCAGTAACAGTCTAATTTTTATAAATGTGTTCATCAAGAAAGAAAGAAAATAATTTTAACACTGTCATCATCAAACATTTTGTAGTAATTCATAATCATTTTACAAATTGATGATTAACCTGACACTTGCAAAATAGTCATCGACACGATTGTCATTAGAAAAAGAGAAAGAAAGTGTTACGAGATTTTCAAATTTGATCACACGTCGAGAAATAAGAACGACTTCGAAATTGTGCAAGGTTATTTTCAATCGACAGGTGTCACTCCGTTATGTTAAAACGAGTTTCAATTAAAGTCGAGAACAAACAATCGATATTATTTTATAGCTGGAGCTACTGTATTTTGAAACTGATTGCGCTAAAAAATATTTTTTGTGTGAAACAAACGAGATTATTTTGGCGATTGTGGCGGGAAAGTGGGGCAAACTGCGTTGACTGCTTTTGGTAGCAAAATTTTTAAACATCTGTCCCGAATATTATAAATTCCATGTATGGCTGACCAAATCTTTTATAATGAATGCGCTTTTTGGATTCCGGTTCTACCTAACATACACACAATGGAACAGAGTAAAGCTGTTTGGCAGCGGTCTTATTGGGGAGAGGAAGTTTTGTTAGCCAAAAGGCGACCGCAGAAAGGGTTGGCACAAAAGCATATCGGAGAATTCGACCAGCGATCCTAAGTGATTGAAGAATGGTCAGTCCCCGAACTGATCAAAATATGCTGATCTGCCTGAAGTACAGCGCCGGATATAGAATTTAAAAAACATAAAAATGCCGCCCCGCATACATATGTTTTATATTAAGTAGGTTAACCTATGCCTACAGGCCCCGCGAAAAATAATATATGTGCTTAAAGTACTGGCCATCTGTCTCAGTGGTCAAAGTTGCGTTGATAATGAGTGATGAGACGTGTGTTGGAACAGCATAGGTAGACATGACATATTATAATATATTTAATAAACAGTTGGCTACGGACTCTCGTGGGTTTCACTTGTCTCCGCACACACGTACCCTATAACACACAGACTACATATAACATTGGTGATTCCGAATCCATTCTCGCACGTGTTATACACGTGTATTCGTCTGCCAAGAAGTTCGAATTTGCCGCCCCTATGGTTTGCCTCCCCCCCCTAGATCCGGCTCTGCTGAAGTATCATACCTAAAGACCTCGATTCGTACCCTAATTTTGATTTATCTTTGGTTTCAGATCAAACAAATACCTGCAGAAATCAGCGATCACTAGGGTATGCGCCGTTGGAGGCTTCTTTATATCAATACCGGTATTTTTAACAGGTTAGTACGATTATGTTCACTGTACCTATTTGCTGTTGGTTCCCGGTTTTGAATTGGGCTACTTTAAGATTCCCACGATGGGTTTATAGACTATTATATTATCTTGTTGGCATTTTCCATGCTTTTCACTTTTTTGCATTTTTCGATTTTTTATATGATTATTATTTATGATGTCATGACTTACTAGATTCATATCAATCCATCTGAATTCGAAACCAGTTAACGGGTGCAACTGGGCAGCCTAGGTCTGATCCAGCATGATAAACTAACAGGCTTGAATTAGGCAAAACTGGAGTCCTGAAACGCAGAAGATAGTCTTTGGACGACTTGCCGATTTTTCTAAGAACTGAGGAGAAAGAAGCCCAAAATATCAAAAAAATTAGGAAGCCCTTTACCCAGAAGTGAGACAGTACGGTACAGTTTGGCGCAATGAGTTTACATTGCAATGAACTTGACTGTTTTTCACGTCTAAAAACCTGGCTAAAAAGTTTCGAGTCTACTACACTGCCAAGCCACATACGCCAACTCTGCTGCTCTGCTCCACGTATTATAACAACCTAAACTAATTCAATGTTCATATTCATTACAGGCATAATACTCTACACATTCATCCAGTTCCACTCAACTCCAGCCATAGTCACCTCAGTGTTCATCGGCGTCGGCATCATCTTCTGCGGCTGCGCAATGGTCCACAACGTGTTCGTATGGCAGAAAGAGAAAACTAACTTAGTAAAAGCGTTTCGAACTCAAGAACTAAATACGTCAAGCACATCGCCGCCGAATTTGAACGCTTCGAATGGAGTGATTATAGGAAATGGCCATTTAAATAACACCGGCATGGGGAACCTAAGTTTCCATAGTATGACGGCCGGTGGTGCGTATACGCATCCTATTACGTTGTTGCAGCAAGGAGGCCCTTATATTATAAGGTATGTTTTTGACATTTATACGTTTTGTATCTCTCACCTTAATGCAATGTGTGTAGCAATTTCTTTTCTGTCTACCAGAAGACGGTCATCTCAATTTCACTTTATTAATATTTATAATATTACACCAAAGAAAATAGTTGCATCAAAATGTCCAACTATATTATTAGTACTTTTGATATGAGTCATTCTGCGCTTTTATTGTCTTTCATGATCACATAAAAATTAAAACGTTAAAAATGAATTGAGGAAAAATTTAAAGTTATTTTAGCGACAACAGAAGACGCAGGTTCAAATCCTGCCCGCAGTCGAAGTCGAATTTTTCCTTCCCTAAAACAGTTTTGTTTTAGTGAATAGCATAAACTTGATAACCTAATCCAAGGGACCCTTGAAGGCCCAATTGATAGGATTTGCTACAGGTCCCGTGCTGGCTTAATCCGGCACTGGTTAAAGTTTGGGTTTTAAATTCCGTCCAAAAAGAATAATTCCAATCCAGTTAAAGTCGCTTGTATACGCAGGTACATCGATGCATACCTAATTACCTACAGGGTTTATTTGAATTGTAGACAAAGTATTAAATATTTCTTTTGATCTTTGTCTTTAAATTATATGATAATGTTCCAGGCCACCAACGAGCACTCCGCCGGGTGAAGGCGCAGTCACGCCGGGCGTGCCGGCCGCCACCATCGACCTGAGCCACGATACGCACGAGCTCAGCACGCTCGTATGAGCCGCGTCGTGTCAATTTATGCGAACAACTTTATGCCAAATTGACTTTATGCGATGTGACGTGTAAATGTAACGTCTTTGGTAGACAATTTTAAAAGAAAGCGGAGAAATCCGGCTTGCGTAAAATATAAGAACTTGTGTCAGGATACTACTGACCAAACTATACTGACTAATACTAGTGGTTATGCAGTTGTGGTTTTTCTAAATGAAAAATACTTGCACGCCTTTCTTCATGTCGTTGTACTTGTATCATTAGGATACAGTACAATCTAGCGTGATAGATTAGAAACGCATCATTCTAAAAATATCCACGAACGATGTTTACCGAATTCCTCAAAAATAACGTTAAATTATAAACATTTTTTTTTCTAATATTATTATATTGATGTCACTTTATACGACTTGCCAACTTTATTCGAAGTCAACTTGCGGCGTTGTCACGTGACGTGTTATTTCGAATACGAAAATAATTTCTTGATCTGCGAATGTATGTCCCAATGGTGGGAGTGTGTTTGAATGACTGAGTGTGAGTTTTATGAATTAATTTATAATATTTTTGATCTTTTATCTTGAGATTTTTTGGGGCATGGCATTTCGACAATACAATGTCATCTAGTTTGGATTCAACTCATAATATTCAATTGTTTTTATTATTTGCTTCATATCACTAGTTCCAGAGATTAATTACCTCTTTGTAAATTACAAAACTACCTTCTTTAAAAAATAGGTATTATACAATATTGCATTCTTAAAATCTCAAGATGAAAGAATTATAAACTTTCGGCATTTGCCGATATCTTTAACTCAAGGCCATAATAAGCCTAAAGCATTATTGTTCTTTTTGTATATTGTGGTAACTGTACATATTGTTTCTTTAGTTTGTTTTAAAATTGCCATGTTTTTATTTTAATTAGTTCGTATAAGAATTTTCGAAATAGTCTTGCCACACGAAAGAATCTTTAAAATTTGTGGATTTTTGTCTTATTTGTGTTTGACAGATATTAAAAAATAATATTATTAAGCTAAGCACTCAAAACTTAAGACATCTTATTGACCACACAAATATTAAATCCGAGGTTAACCTTATTAGTAACAACAATCCAATTATTTTTATGAATAGACTAAAATCCGATCGATGTTAGAAGGGGCGAGATATGACATTTAAAACAAAAATAAATTTTGAATTTAAAACGAAAATTTCCGATAATTTTATTGTTTTCGTAGTTTGGCAACAGATGATGAATGTTACTGAGATTAAAACTTCGCCATTAAAAAGTGTACCTTGTGTATACTGTTTTAGAAATATAATTTGCTTGTAAAATGTCTAAAATAATTGTATTTTTGTAATTGTTATTTTCATAATTTATTGTTCATTTAACATTTATTTTTCGACAGAGAACATGACGAAATTAGCTCACTTTTAGCAAAAAAACAAAATCAAATTTGTTTATTAAATAATTGATTAAATATGAATTTTTTTATAGTAATTTAGTATTAAAATTAAACCCACCAATCTGATCATAGTACTTAAATAAAAAGAAAAAAATAAGTATATACAAATCCAAAATAAATAATAGTGTCAAAATGTATATTTGTACATAGTGTTTTTACACAGGAATCAGGAGGCATACATTTATTTATTATTATTTTCTTTAAACGGATAACATTTTCTATATTTACTGTAGTTCATTTTATGTGAGACTAAAAAATAAAAAAAATATGAAAAATATTTTCTTTTATTTCATACCTCAGTCATAAAAAACACACAATTTTGCTATCCTAGTTTCTGCGACCATCCTTTGCCCTGAAATGAGAGAAATAATGTAAGAAACCTTCATCCTTACAGCAACGCAGTTTACCACACAAATGAAAATTAATTGCGTTCGGATGGTGGGACCAGGTCGATCCTTATTATTAAAACATAGACGAAAAGAAGATACTTTTCGTCTATGTATATTATGTATAAAAATAATAATAATAATTTATTTCAGACAATAAATCAGTCCATCTTTTTCTAAAGATACCTACAATTAACTTAAAATTAAATAATATAAATAGTAAATAACGACATTAAATAGTAAATGAATTAAATCATGTCAGAATCATTTAATTCATTTACTATTTATGTATGTATATTTAAAGTATGGAATATCCTCACGGATCGTCTGCCACCTGGGGAGTTGCCAGGGTATGACGTAGGTACTTCTACCGACTAAATACCGCACTTGCCTTGCCTTGCCCTATATGTCAAGCCCATGGGAGTGTGGGGAAGTACCTACGCTTTTCTCTTGAATTTAAAACGTTATAAAAAATTAATCGTGGGCCCTGCGACCAGCTATATGTATGATATTTCTGGATTATTAAACAAGGGCTAGTATTTAACTGCTAATCAAAAAATGACATTTTGATACAAAACATGTACAGCAAAAATACTGATTGAGCGACAAAATTACTGATTGAGCAGCAAAATACGTCACCTCAAAATATTGTTATACACCGTGACTTTATAGTCGTTTTGGAACCGAAACGTGGTAACTTAGGATAGTTAGTAATACAAAAAAAAAAATATTAAGTTGACTGTACAGCTAATAATAAAAAAGTTGGCATTTCAAAAAAAAAATTCACTTGTTCGAGTTTGTTCATAGTAGTGCACGAATATTTCATTCTAAAACCGCCGCAGTCTCAAGCTTGCTATTTATCAATGATGCGCGGCAGGCGGCGTGGGCGCGGGTCGCGAGTGGCGCGGGTCGCGGGTGGCGCGGGGCGCGGTGGCGCGATCGCGCGGTACGAGTCAGCTCATCAGCTGGTTACCTACCTACAGCAACGCGAGCGACGGACGACGGTCGGATGATCCGTCCGAGTACCTACTACGCGTGATTTAATAGCTAGTAGCTAGACAAATACATTGTATTATTAAAATAAATTGCATTACGATGCAGATAGCGACGTAATTTGATGTTAGGTTAGTACCTAGATCGCAGTTCAAATACTACAAGTATGGCGCCCAGCGAATCAGCTGATGATACGGGACACGAACGTAATACCTACATTCTTACTAAAAAAATTAGAATAAGACTGTGTGTAGGTAGGTTTTATCGTAGTTTTTATTTAAGAAAAAAACCTTGCCTCACACTAGGATTTTCTCCTGTGTCATGGGTGCATTTACAAACATAAATTTTTACATACACAAACACGCAAGCCCAGAACAATCACCTACAGATCATACAAATTGGTTCCGAGCGAGGATCGAATCCGCGATGGCGCAGCAGTCGCTCGCACAGCCGCTGCGCATTGTTGACGATACGATTGCGTGTCGTCAACATTTTCACGCCAACTACGTAAATTGTACCTACTCCAATTTCTCGTTCATACTTTACACGGGATTAGGACCTGCAGAAATACTTTATTTGAATTGAACTTATCTTTATTTACTGTAGGTATCAATAATTAAAAACAGAGAGCCAATGAACTGAGTAGGTACTTAAGGCGTTAGGATTTTTGGAATTTGAGCTATTTACAAAATAAAAAATTTATGTAGGTACATAGCTAAGTACTTACCTATTAACAGTTTATTTACAAATTGTTTACACTTCCCTGTACTGCAACTGCTCGAAAGAAGTCTGCCGCGTTCAATACACAAACGTGCCCGTTTTATGCTAGGTATTATCTTTTAGCCTATCACTTTTCACTTTATCAAAGACGTCCACTATCGCACTGCGTAACTCGTTAAGACTTTCATGTTCACGGGTATAAACGAGTCTTTTTATTTCCGACCACAAGAAAAAATCCAGGGGCGTTAAGTCCGGGGTGGTGGGCAAGCCACGGGACCGCCGCGCGCCGTGGCATATCCATCGATCACGGAACTGATTGTTTGGGTAAGCACGCACAACACTTGCATAATGAGCCGGGCAGCTGACATAGGGCAATTCTTGCCGGTGCATCATTGTTGTTGATGACGTGAGCTCGACGGAACTTATAGGGATGTTAAGCCATTATTACCGCCATTATAATCGCATTGCTTCGCCGCGGAGCCCGCTCGAAGTACCTACTCCAGAATAGCGTCTTCGTTCTACTGCGAGTCATTCAGGCGCCCTCGACCTTGCGCGTGAGCCGGCACACGGAATTGTCCATGATCGAGAAGGCGCTGGGTTGCAGCCAAGTTGGTAGGGCTTGAAGGTACTTGAGGACTTTCAATCCCTCGTAGCCGCAGCGCCTTTAAATGTTCTGGCCGGGAATACAACCGCCTGGCCTCTTCCAAATTGTAACTGGCAACAGCGTACAGCTGAACCATTGTCAAGTACCTACTCCGCGTTCAAGTATTTATACTGAAGACTCATTTTCGTGGGTTTGTATCGCGTGGCTACGTAAAACGTAAAAAATGCAACTTTATCGCGCGCGAGTTGCAACAGAACTGGCGGGTGCGGCCGTGCGGGGTGGTTAACGGGGAGCGGCGCGGGCGACGCGACGACGCGAGAGCGCTCGCCGCGCCGGCGCCGCGCAGCCTGTTACTAGGGGTAGGTACGTAATACATTACAGTTGTGTGCGTGGATTGTAGGCAGCGGGCGCCGCGCCACATCCAATGGGCGGATAACGTGTCTAGGCATGTTTTACCGCTAAGTGTTGTGTGTGTAACATTGAATGACATCGATCGTAGTGATCGTAGTACGTAACATTGAGTGGAGTTATCATGAGTTCTCATTTTTTGTTCGAATATGACATTATTTTTCATAATCAATAAAATAATATATTTTTATTTAAATTAAATTATATTTTAATAGGTTCCATTACTGATATAGAGTCTAAAATTTTCGGTTCCAAAACGACTACAAAATCATCGTGTATACACTCAATATTTTTTTTTTTTTAATAAAATTTTTAAATCAAAGGAATCTCTACCCTCCTTCTTCTTCACACAGCTACGTAGTCTAATTTATCTTTCACTAAATCTATTACTTTAGAAAATTTTTGGTACTTATACGTAATCCAACAAAAATATATCATAATTGGTTTCTGTCAACTATCATTACCTATTGATTTCTGATCTGACACACGCGAATATTATGAAATAAAATTACTTTTTACGGATTTTATCGCGTTATATTGAGTCTACCCGTGACCATGGACGCTGTAAAGGGTCCGAAACGTCGGGATTAATAATATCAATATACCACGATAAAATCCGTAAAAAGTAGTTTTATTTCATTTCGAATTACCTTTTCATTCCCTGGTATAACCCTGTATAGTACCCGCTCATGTACCAACTGAGTAGCATGGACGATATGGCTTGCTCCTCTGAGTCTGTTCGTTCCAATGACGAGAATGCCATAGGTGGAGGCGGCATAGGCATCTCAGTTGATCCTAATTGCTGAAAAATTCAGAATATTTATGTCAAAATCAATAAAAATAAACCATATACAGGCACTTATGAAATATCGAGTCTAGGTGCATGGTTCCAAATTAGTCATTTCCTATGGAGAAGAAACGGTAAGAAACTCCATGGTTACTCTTTTAAATTATCGTTTTGTATTACAATTATATTTGAAACAGTAATAATTATAAATTGGATTGGATATTTACATGAGAGAACAATTTAGGGATGTTGCGAAGATTACAAATAATTATTATAAAATACAGCTAGGCGTAAAAAAAGAAAAAGTTCTAAACAGTTCACCCATTTACAAAGGAAAGAAACTAATAAACTATATAAAGCAACTGACAGAACTTGTCTCCAGCCTTTACGGAATATATAAATCGTCAACCTAATCCTACGAGCGTTTTGTCAACCATGTTGGGGTCAGCTTTCAGTCTAACCAGGTGTGGGTGAATATCAGTCACACAAAGCAACTGCCGTCAGATGTCTACAATCCAATTTCTTGGCAATTCTGATATTTCCATAAAGACTAGGATCGACTGCCTCATTAGTCTAGTGGTCCTAAGCGCGACTGCTACGCTGCTACGAGCAGTGTTTTTTCTATGAAATTCTCAGTAGCAGCTAGGATTTATGCCCGGTTAATGGCAATAGGCTCGCCCCCTATTACATGGGACCTAAAATATACCGGCGAAATGTGGGTGTACATTAGTACACCTCTGCCTAACCCTTCGGGGAATACAGGCGTGATGGTATGTTATTATTATTTAAAAACAAAAATATACATGTTATTGAGACAAATTATATTATGTTGTATTTTATTTACAATAAGCTAATTTTTGTAAACGGTACACAGAGACTGGATCCCACAACACAGGGAATCCTAGTGTGGGATCTAGGGCGTCAACCAATAATGTGACATAGTTTTCAGACAGTAAATATTTTTCATTTTCATGTCTACAAACCAATTTCTTGGCAATCCGGATATTTCCATAAAGACTAGGATGGACCTTCTGACAACGACAAAAGACACTGACAACTCATAGGTAATTAGTATGACACCCGGGACCTACTAGATAGCGACCAGGATGCTCTTCGGAGCACAAACTGACTGGGGCAAGCGCAGCTTAACCTTGCAGATCCGCGTAGTTATTACTTAGCCACGAGCTCCACCAATCATCAACAACATTTATTTTAATGTAAAAAAATGAGAAAGTAACTCTGTCTGTTGCGCTTTTACGCCTAAACTGCTGAACCGATTTGGATTAAATTTCGTACAAAGATAGATTAAACCTAGGAGACGGACATAGACTACCGGTTGTTACAAAATGGCCTTTGGGATGCGGGTCAAACAGCTATCTTATATTCCGGTAAAATAACAGTAATTACTTACACTTCTCAACATAGATATGTTGGGCATGGGCGGCATCTCTGGTAGTTCAAAACCATTTAAATTCATGTTTCTAGACTGGTTCTTCTTCTTTTTGGAGGGTTTTTTCTTTTTCTGAGATGATCTATCTGTAAAAACAAAAAAAAATAAAAATAAGTCACCTTGTTGTTGTGTCAATGGTTGAACAATTTACGAGTAATATAAGGCAACCTCAAAAGCGTTAGGCGTAACTGCGTAGACATCGTCCTTCGTGCAGGTGTGGCGGCACAAGGGACAAACCAATAGGTGTGACATAATTTGCTCTGGGTGGCCAGTCACATTGAGCAAGGTTATGATCTTTGAACCCCCTTTTGCACTGTAGCGACATCTACCGCGCTAGATGAAACTACGAAAAAATCCTGAATCGCGCAAGCAACATTCACAACGCAAGTTGCTTAGATACAACTGCCCGACATCAACCGTCGGGCCGTGGCCCGCCAGGTAAAACACCTGCTTGGTTGTGGGATCCTCCCTATGGTTGGAGGGGCAATACGAGTACGAATATGGAGGGGCTATTAACACAGTTGAAAAAGGTAAGCTATCGGAATAGCCCAGAAATGGGTTGCGGATGTCTAATGGGGCAGTCGCTTCGTGTAACATACTTGATATTCAGCCACATCTTGTTAAACTGGAAAACAACCCCAACATAAATAAAATAAGACAACACGTTTGGCGTAGTGGCTGAGCGAGCGGTTTCTGAACCACGAGTTGTGGGTTCGATCCCCACACGGAACAAATATTTGTATCATCTACATGTAGTACTTCCGGGTCTGGGTGTTTGTGCATGTGAAAGTTTGTGTTTGTAAACGCACCCACGATACAGGAGAAATTCCTGGTATGGTGCAACTTTTTCTTTATAAATAATAATAATTAATATTCTTGGACAATTTTACACAGCACCATCTAGTCCCAAACTAAGCAGAGCTTGTACTATGGGTACTAGACAATGTATACTTTTTATTTTGTAAATACATACTTATAATACATAAGAAATACCCAGACAAACACTTATGTTCATCACATAAGTATTTGTGTTCTGTGGGTACATTACATTACCATTGTGGGATGGTATAACTATAAGTATCATAATTATTATGTTTCAAAGATAAATCTAGCCTAAAAAAATATATAAAATACTAGCTGCCCCCGCAAACGTTGTATTGCCATAAAAAAAAAATTTAGGGGTATGAAAAATAGATGTTGGCCTATTCTCAGACCTCCCCGATAAGCACAAAAAATTTCATCAAAATCGGTCAAGCCGTTTCGGAGGAGTATGGCAACGAAAACTGTGACACGAGAATTTTATATATAAAATATTGACTTGTAAAAGTGTCTTTATAAGATCTATTTACAGAAATAAATATCATTTATCATTTTCGCCAAGAAATGACAAAAAAGTCCTAACGTTATTGCATTCCGGTTGGAAAGGTAGAGACTGTAGCTAGAGAGTTTACCGGGCAAATGAGATTTTGTAGCTGAGGTCATAAGATGACAATGCGCGAATGATACCCAATAATGTCGCTGGCGTCTATACGCTTAGGTTGCCGCTGACAATGAGGTGGCCTATATTATTAATAGTATCACTTGCGCGTTGCCGGCCCCGTAAAACGAAAATTGGGTTGGCAGTATTAGGGTCAAAGTGCCCCACGTTGTGTCAACACGTTTCCTTACCACTGTGCAGTGGTAAGGAAACGTGTTGACAGTGGGGAACCTTGCTCACCGTAAGGAACACAGCACAGCTCAAGGCAGTGTTATTTCTCTTCGAGTTTCTTGCAAGGCGGACGGCAATACTCTCACTACAATGTTTACACTGCCATATAGCCACAGTTTGTCACAGGTAGAAAATGACACTAGATATAAGATAAACTTAACACTGCATACATTGACATATAATATTGATCATTTTCACCTTATAGACACTAACAATTATGTTAGCAGATATTTTTACAAGACAAAAGATAGGTACTATCTTTCATTATATTGTAAGAGACAGATAGCTATGTCGCTATCATATTATTTTGATATTTCAGCCAAGAACTTGGCTAACACAGATGTTGTCTCTATTGAGCAATCATCTCATATTTATGTTGACCCAGCCAATAACTTGGCTAACCCTAGTATTGACTTGTTGAATAATTTAAATTAGTTTTAAAGACAACAGAGGCAACCTCTTGCATTGATGTATCCCATAATAAGGAAAATTCACAAGTAAATATTATTAGCCCATTTAATTGTAACACTGGGTTTAAAAAATGTAAATTAATCAACCTGGTTCATCAGAATATACAAGGAATGATGAATAAAGATTTAGAAATTGAATTATTTATGAGCTGTAACAACATTGATGTTCTGTGTATTACCGAACACTGGTTAAAGTGTCACCAAATTATTTTTAACTACAGCAATCACCAGGTTGGTAGTTCCTTTAGCAGAGAGAATGCCATCCATGGTGGCTCCTTAATCCTAGTTAGTAATCAACTTAAAGTTAAAGAACGCAAGGATATAGTGAGCCTCTCTGTTGAGCGAACAATTGAGATAGCCTGTGTGGAATTAGAGCGGTTTATTGTATTAAGTGTATACAGACCTCCTTCAGGATTGTATGATTGCTTTGAAAGGATAATGGATGAAGCACTCCATAAAGCTTGTAAATGTAATAAATTTATTATAACATGTGGTGATTTTAATGTCAATTTATTAGAAAATTCAGGATTAAGTATTAAAATTAAAAACCTTTTCCTATCATACAATCTTACTAATTTATTCCTGGAGCCGACTAGAATAACGGTTTCTACTGCTACATGTTTGGACAATATATACACAGATGTTACACCTGACCACAGGGAAATTATCAATATGTTAGATTCTGACCACTCCGGACAGATGATTAGTATCCCAAATCCTATTAAACAAGTAGTTAAAACGGATATCACTATAAACCCAAAAACTGCAGGTCGCTTAGAAATGTTCAAAACCAAACTTAACAATAAATTACCATTTTTGCCTTATGATCATAACCCTAATAAATTATACGAGGCCTATTTTAAAACATACTGTACAGAGTTTGATGCCTCATTTGTCCCCAAGACGATCACAGTTAATGGAAACGCTTCTTTCAGTGAATGGGCAACCATAGGGATTCATAAAAGTAGAAGGCGGCTGTATGAGCTCTATAATGAGCGCATTTATGTAAAGAACGCTGATTTCAATCTCTATGTAAGAAATTATTCAAAATTATTTAAAAAAGTTTGTTTTATAGCCAAGTCCCGTTATTTAAGCTCAAAAATAAAAAATAGTAATAATGTCATCAGAACAACTTGGCAAATTATTAATACTGAAACAGGAAGAACTAGCAGTCGAAATAGCGACTATAGTCTTAAAATTGGTGACAATGTAGTATCAGCAGACTCACAGGTTGCTTCAGCATTTGAACAGTTTTTTGCAGACATCCCTATTTCGACTACTAAATTACTGAACTCGTCCCCCACTATTGCTGAATCATTGCTTAAAGAAAATGTTGATTTATGTGATATTGAATTTCAATTTTGTCATGTCAATTACAATGATATATTAAAAACGTTTAATACTTTAAATGTAAAGAAGACTACAGACTTGTGGGGTAATTCTGTTGACGTTGCCAAATCTGTAATCGACATTGCAGCACCTACTTTAGCCCTTATTTTTAATGACTGCATCGACTGTGGTGAATTTCCTGATCTTATGAAAATTAGCAAGATAATACCTTTGTTTAAATCAGGTAGCACATCTGACCCCACTAATTTTAGACCTATTTCAGTGTTACCTACGTTTAGTAAAATTTTCGAAAAACTAATGTTGAATCAAATGCAAAGGTTTTTTCTTAACAATAAATTATTACACAGTAAACAGTTTGGATTTACAAGGGGTCGTTCGACAACCGATGCTGGTGTTGAACTTTTAAGACACATATACAGTGCCTGGGAGGATTCATACGATGCTTTGGGTATATTTTGTGATCTGTCCAAGGCATTTGATTGCGTCCTTCATGAAACTTTAATAAGGAAATTGCACCACTACGGTGTTAGGAACGCTTCTCTGAATCTTCTTACTTCGTACCTGTGTAATAGGATTCAGAAAGTGGACGTCAATGGAAAAAGATCCCCCGGGTCAGTCGTTACTATGGGAGTTCCGCAGGGCTCAATTCTTGGCCCATTTTTATTTTTAATCTATATTAATGACTTGCCTTATCTTATAAGGGACAATCATGAGGTAGTGCTGTTTGCAGACGATACTTCTCTTTTATTTAAACTGAAACGCCAGCAACTGGCAACTGACGACGTAAACAGCGCTCTGTCCAAAGTAGTGCACTGGTTTAATGTTAATAATTTGTTATTAAATGAAAAAAAAACTAAATGTATTAAGTTCTCAATGCCTAATGTGAGACAGGTGAAAACCAGTGTACTCATAAATAGCGAAGAGTTGGACCTTGTAGACTCCACTGTGTTTCTAGGTATTACTTTGGATTGTAAGCTTCAGTGGGGCCCACATATAGATAAGTTATCAAAAAAGCTCAGTTCTGCAGCTTATGCCGTGAAAAAAATACGTAGCTTAACTGACGTCGAGACAGCTCGCTTAGTATATTTTGGTTACTTCCATAGTGTAATGTCGTATGGTATTCTGTTGTGGGGGAATGCCGCCGATATACAGAATATTTTTGTGCTGCAGAAGAGGGCTATTCGATCAATTTATAATCTAAGCCCCAGAAGTTCACTGAGAGAAAAATTTAAAGAGATTAATATTATGACTGTTTCTTCCCAATATATTTATGAAAACTTAATGTATGCGCATAAAAATATTAATCTCTTTTCTAAATATAGTGATATCCATAATATTAATACTAGGAATAAAGATAGGTTTGTTGTTCCTTCGACCAGGCTCCAGAAAATCAGTAATTCGTTTAAATGTCAATGTATACGCTTTTACAATAAAATCCCAAGTCAAGTGCAAAAATTTAGTTGCAATAAATTTAAGACATTTATTAAACAAAGACTTTTTAAAAAGGGTTACTATAAAGTTAACGACTACATAGAAGATAAAAATGCTTGGGATTGAGCTGCTCTAATGAACCGGGTTATTAATGTATTACAATTAAATTTAAGTATTTTAGTCAGTTGCACATAGATTGATAAAGTAACCTTAATTGACATCTTCTTTAATTATGTATGTTGACATATTTATTTGTGATTTTGATATTGACATCTATACATTTGACATGGAGCAATATTTATTAACTGACATTTTTTTTTTTTTTAAATAACTTATTTCATATAAAGTATGAGAGTCGTGCAGCCATTGATGTTGCATATATTGAAATGCATTATATGACTTAAAATTACATTGTGCCCTTCAGTTGCCTAGCAGTCTGAGCTTGTCATGCTCACTAAAATGTCCTGCTGATGGTGGCGTAGTGTGTCGGGTCGTTTTATTCCCTGCAACATGGTTGAGTCAAACGACGCCGATACACACGTCATACTCGTGAACGGGTGCCGTCTGTCGGGGCTGGTCGGCTCTTACTGTCAATGGCAATCTCTTTAATTATTTTTCCTTTTCTGTTTAGTAGACTAGATTAATTCAATAGTACGCATCAAGCTGCATTGCTCTCTTGTACGTCTGACATAACAATGATTTATATTAATTTGATATCAGCAGACATTACTGAAATTATTACCGTGATTTTATATTTTTTTTTTTTTTCTTACTATTTAATAATTTTCAACTATAACTGACTAACTGTAAATGTGAGTACTTTGTAGGCTAAATTTACATACTCAGCTTTGAACAGTCTGGTGGCTTTGAGCCTTTTTTTATGTGGCCTACGCAAATGTGCCTCTGATCTGGTATCGTCGTGCGACGGGTTGTTGAGCTCCCTAAATTATGGTTGAGCTACACAATGACTGATGCATGCGTGCCGTCAGTTGGGACTGGTCTACTCAAAGCCGCTATGGCTCTTTCTTCAAAAGGCCATTTCAGACTTTGCCCTACATTGTAAGACACATATTTGTTACTATTCTATGTCTGGACTTTAAAAGAGACTATGATTCTCTGAGTTTGTTTCGGCGTTTCTTCTCAGAGGTCGTCAGCTAGGAAATGCCGGAGCCATCTAGCTTAAAAAAAAAAGTGTAAAATATTGACTTGTAAAAGTGTCTTTAAAAGATCTATTTACAGAAATAAATATCATTTCATTTCATTTCATTTCACTATGCCGTACCCCACTTAGAAAACCATATTATGCTTGTTGGGCATGTTATGAGGAGAGATAAAACGCATGTAACTAAAAGAGTGTTGAATATGAATGTGGAGGGAGGCCAAAAAAAAGGTGGACCGATTGTGTTAAAGCGGACATGATAGAAAAGAGAGTGACTGATGATGTGACGGCTGACAGAGATGAATGGAAGAAAAGGACATACTGCGCCGACCACAAATAAATTACGACAAGGGCAGGAAGATGATAATGATTATGCTTGTTGGTCATCTTATTGCTGTAAAAAAGAGGCCTCGCGTGTATTGGGAATCACGTCATACTCCATACCTATGCTGTCAGGACTTGGGACCCTGTCACTGCACTCCACACCATCCACATTGGGTGACAAACTGCCATAGCTGTCATCAGCCTGCTCTCGTCTTGCTTCCTGTATCTGTCGAGCTCTGGCGTCCTTCCCATGGGAAGGTATCAATGATTCTATAGGCACCATTTCTTGATTATCATACCCTGGAAAGTGGAAATAATAATGATTAAAATAATAGAAATAGACGTATTTTTTTTAAGGCATTGTTCCACACATGGATTTTCTCCCCTGTTGTGATGCATGTTTGGAATGTGGATGCTTATTTACAAAAAAAAGGTTTCAGGTACGCCCAGAAAACCTCTAGGTCATACAAAAAACTTTGACTATGTACTGTATGTGCTAATTCTGTAAAAACTACCTAATAAAATAATACAAATCTTCGTTAACATATATACACGAAATAACACTCACTCATTCACTTCTTATTAAATCACATATTATTATAACAAACTAAACAGTAAAACCAACAAACAACAACACATCACAAAGCTGCTTAGAAAAATTTTGGGAAACAAGAATTCCCACAGAGTTCAGAAAACTGTGATCAATCTAGGTAATTAACAGTCCTTTAGGTAGTGTTTGTGAATACATACATCACATTACTTACATGATTTTCTATTATTTATTTAGTCATAATATACAAACATATATACCGAGTACATACAATTCACTGTCTCGAGCGCCCGCGTCAGTAATACGAGAGCCTACGGCGAGAGTGGACGTGATAATAAAAAGTGTGTGCCGAGCCTGTGTTACACTACACAAGGAACACAACCAATACACTACACTATATACTGAATTTAGAGCAGTGTGGTCACCACTTTAAAATCAGTATGTAGTATACAATTTTTTTTTTGTTATACCACAAACATGGCAAACAAGCATACAGCCCACTTGATGGTAAGCGGTTACCGTAGCCTATAGACACTTGTGATACCAGGAGTATCACTTGCGCGTTACCGACCATAAAAAACGAAAGAGGAATAGTTGGGTTGGCAGTATAAGGGTCAAAGCACCCCCCTCCCAACCCAAGTACTAAGTAATGAGTGCTAGTAGTATGTAATTTACTAAATTATATTATAATGAATAGTTATTAAGCATTTTGTTAGATTCTAGACAAATTCTGGGGTTTTCATTAATTTCACTATTGCATTTTTAACATTCGAAGGCAATACCTATATTAAAAATTGCTAACATTTCTGTAACATGAGTTCACAGTGATATGGTAGATGGGTGGACATGGTGATCTATTCAAACCATCCGTAAAAGTACTAGTACCAGATTTCTCACCTAAATACCGGACAATACATTCATCATTTTCAACAAATCTAAGTATAACTGCTTCATACTCCAAGCCATCTTCTATGTAAACCAGCCGGCAAGGCATTCCGGGCTTCCATTTGCCTCCCTTCAGACTTTCCTCTACCTTAATGTCATTGAGAACAGTTGGGATTGGCATCTTCTTCTTAGATGACTTGGCCGATAGTTTTTCTTTTTTTGAAAAAAATACAGCTGTGGAAATGAATGTTAGTTTAGACATATAGTCAAATGGAGTGAATAGGGATGCAGGGAATCAAAAAACACTTTTTAAAGTGATTTTCAGCTTTAATTACTTAATAGTTTTTTGTGTAAAACAGATTTGTCAACTCAGCAACAGAGCCATGCCAGAGGACTACCAGTTCCTTCCTCTTAGTGGGCCAGCCGCCATGAACCACGTCTTTGAAGAGTAAGGAATGTACCATGCAGGGACAACACAACAGATCACATTTGGTCGAAGTGTTGCTGGCCATGCCAGCCTCAACAGTTAAGATTAAGATAGTTTGTTGGAATAGAGTCTCATATTCCTAAATTATAATAAACCATTAGAAGACCTTGTTGGCATCAAACTATAATAATTAAATCTGATAAACCCTTTTAAAATGTTGTCCCAATTCACCCCTGTATCCCTATTTACCCCATTTGATGATAACTTGGGAGTTAACATACCCAGTATAGATGACCTCCCATTGTATCAGTTTTTAAAACAATGAGAGGACAACTTATACTGGAGAATTTGAGATAGAGATCAGTAGTTTGCTATTGCTTTCTCTCATAAATTCTCAATGTTCTATTCTATTAGTTCATCTCATTCCTTTTTTTTTACCTCATTAAATAAAAATGTATATCAAGATAACAGCTAGAGAGGCAGTGGTCAAAGGTCAAATAATAGGCTGCATTTGGAGGTGGTAGTAGTAGGTAGGTAGTGGGGTGATCTATTAAGAGAACAAAGTACTCCTCTCTATGTGCTGATGGTGGCTGCCGGTGGCCGGTTATGATAATTATAATTATTCATCATCATTCTCCTGCGATTGTCCCAATTTATTTATAGTCGGTGCAGTATGTCCTTTTTCTTCCATTCATCGCTGTCAGCCGTCACATCATCATTGACTCCCTACCATATCCGCTTTAACAGAATCCATCCATCTTTTCTTTGGCCACTCTCTACAACTCTATTAACAGGAACAATAAGACAAAAATGGTCACCCGTCAATATTGTTCTACCTCATACTTAGTAGTAAATAAACCTACGATCCATGTTGGTACTCGGAGTGTTTGTCGACATAGCCACGCGTTTCGCCACCTCTACGTTAGCGATCCTCACAGCTTTATCGTACGCATCATTCAGTTTCTTATCATCCCACTGATCATCTTCATCCCCCTCCGATTCAGACTGTAACAAAATAAATACGTTACAAAATAATTACAACCTCATACTACCCCAAAACCATTATAATTATTCATCCACATACAATATTCATTCCTTTTACGTAGAGGACTTCACTTTTGGACATCTCAGACTTATGATTTCGTGTTTCCTTGATTTTTTTTTGGTTAATATGTTTTGTGGTACTTTAAAATTTTTATTCAAACAATTTTAGCACAGCTTCCAAACAAAGCGAATTTTCAATTTTGTTCTTTTTTAGACAAGGACAACTGATTTGACATTTATAATTTTTTGACGTTAATTTGATTAAGGCAGCCGTGGGCTAGTCTGTGGTAATTGTGGTATCATCGTATCATAAAGATGCAACTTATTATTATAAGTGTTAATTAAAATAAAGTTACTCACAATTGGAACAAAAATCTACTCTCTTCTTGCCACATTGTACATTATTGTCGCAGCAACTGTTTTCGTGAAAATATTAATTTCTTCCAATATTCTGACAGGTTGAGTTTCGGCATCTTACATGGGACATCCCACTGACTTCTATTACAAGTGTATTTTATAGGACATCCCACATGGCACGTGAGCAGAGAATGTCATTTGCCAACTATTACATACTAAGGCTTTCTGGTCTTTTCAAATCTGTCGCACACATACCACAGCTCAAGGAGGCCGGCCGGCAAGCGCCCTTCAGAGCGGGTTTGCAGCTTTTTAGGACGGATAAATGATTCTCTTTCTGTACCGACAATATTGTATATAAACACTTCTCGAACTTTATCTAAGTACCTCTCAGCACAGGTTTTGTCAGTTTCAGGTCCACCTGCACAAATCTTCTAACTTTTACAAAATCGTTGGTTGAATGTGTTGACTCAAATAAGCAGATAGTCTGACGTGAATTACGTTTACGTATTTCAGTAAATCCTCCAATCGTTCTTTTCATGTAGTAGTTAACGGCAATCAATAACGTCAATTGCAATCCGTTACCTATAAAATAAAAAGCAGTGATAGCCTGAGTATGACCATTGGACTGCTAAGTCGAAGGTCGAACCCAAGGCACGCACATCTGACTTTTCGAATTCATGTGCGTATTAATAATTTATAAATACGAATACGTTTAAGCGAGTGTTATCACTCGCTTAAACGGTGAAGGAAAACATCGTGAGGAAACCTGCATAACTTGGAGATTTATCTCGACGGTTTGTGAAGTCTGCCAACCCGCACCCGCCAGCGTGGTGGACTATAGCCTAATACCTCTCAATATGAGAGGAGATCCGTGCCCAGCAGTGAGACAGTATATGGGTTGATGATGATGATGATGACCTATAAAATCACTGCAGGTCTTCCACAGGTTCCACATCTGCGACCGACCCTATTTAATTATTTTATTATTGATGTCCCTTCCATTTTTCCACATTGCACATGTACGCAGATGATATCAAAATTTATAGGGTACTAAAGTAGAAGATGATGTTATATTACTCCAAGATGATGATTATAATAAAATTTTACACGAAGCGACTAACAGCCCTCCGCAACCCAATTTCTGGACAATACCGATTTCCTGAGGATAAACTGGTTGTCAGGCCTTTTTGGGTTTCTGATTACAATTAACGATTGTCGGTTAAGATTTTCGCATGACAACCGGGATCGACGGCTTTATGTGCTCTCCGAGGTGTAGAGACGTCTTGGTGTTAAGAATGGTCACCCATCCACAGATTGACCGCGGCTAGCGCAGCTTAACCCTTCAGAATCGTAACAATATGATCTATTACTACGATTCTGAGGGTTTCTAAATAGAAGAATAACTCAATATAGGAAAAAGAGGTAATAAAAAAATAAGGGATTTCTCCTTTCTGTTTCTTATAATTATGCATTTCCTTTTCTTATTGATAAGGTAACATTATTATGTACGGAAAATGAATATTTTACGCGAGGAGAAGACAGCTCTGCGCTCTATGAAGTAAATATAAAAGCAGTTATAAGGATGAGATATTGCGGCGATGCTCAAGCACAGTGACTGTGACGTTATACAGTCATTCTGTAAATACTTTTGTTTATTTTTCCTGTCTTATGAATTGAGGGGAATATAACCTGCTTAAAATATAAGGGGGATATAATATAGGTTTAAATTTATTCTTAAATAGCCTTATTTCTTTAACCTTTTTGTTTTATCGAATAACTAGATATTTTAATATTGTAAGTCTTAATTTTGACCTATGAAATGCAATATGCTATCTAGTCAAACCGTTTGACTTGGTAGCATGAAAAAGTAACTCCAGGAGACAGCTTTAAATTTATTTTTTATTATAAGCGACAACACTAAACATCAAGCACATTTTATTACAAGAAATGATAATCGGAACAAAACTTTGAAAGGGATTTTCAGATTTAATTATTATGTATAGTTTGATGCCAACAAGGTCTTCTAATGGTTTATTATATTAATACACTAATAATAATATTAATTATAAACCAATAAAGATGTTCGTATGACGACCGGGACCGACGGCTTTACGTGCTCTCCTAGGCACGGAGTGATCTCGATGTGTTAATAATGGTCACCCATCCCCGGACTGTTGTAGTTCGGTTGGTCAATTTAATATGACTTGGCCTCGAGCTCCTCATCATCGTTTAGACAAAGCAGGTACAATATAATTAGATGAACGTTGGAGACATACTAATTAGGTATACATAAACGCGCGTGGTAAATAATTCCCTAATAAAGTGGTTCACATGTTTTCACAAGGAACCTTGGCAGTGGAGGAACTTTGACCCTTATATTGCCTAAGCCAACATTTCCTCTTTCATTTTACAGGGTCGTTTACGCAACGCGTAAGCGATCTGTACTAAGCGTCTATAGGCTACGGTAACCGCTTACCATCAGGTGGGCCGGATGTTTGTTTGCCACCTTAGTGGTATAAAAAATGTTTCTCTAGTGGGTATCTCGGCTGATTGTGGTAAAGTGTAGTAGTAGTAGTCATGAGATTAAAATTAAATGATTCTCTTTGATACCATCACGATAGGTAGGTAGCTGCTGTAAGCTGCTACTAAGAATATAATCGCAAAACCCAATAATAATTTAAACTATGATTCCTTTGCTTAAACCACTTCATTCATAAATACGATCAAAATACTTATATGTAAGTGCTGTGCACACCTGTAAGTGACAAACTCATATAAGTTTAACGTTATGATACCATAAAAATGTATTAGTGAGTAAGTCGCTGGAGTGTCTTAATTTAAATAAATAGATAAATAACATTTTGCTCGACCAGAAAATCGAACCCAGGACCTCTAAAGTGTAGCAGTTGTGCTTTCGATTACTAGCCCGGCAGAGATACAAAAGTTTTGTGAGGTTCTTCGAGCGTTCTGAATTATAATAAGTATGTATATTACCTTTTATGGTTTGTCACCTTTACTAAACTGTGAAAATATTAAATTAAAGGGTGGATTTACAAAAGAAGAAGGGAAAGTTTATTAGAATAGAACAGAAGTTACAGTAGAGAACAGAGTTATTGTACACCATAAACAAATGCCAAGTACAGAGGCCAGCACATCCATCCATATTTCTTTGATTCATTTTCTACATTAAATACAAAATGTACTTTTCTGTATATAACGAATAGCGCAATTTCTGCGCATTTGCGCAATACACTGACGCAGATGACATGACAGTGACACATTGATTGACATTCGACTGTAATGTCATACCTTCAGTCATGTCACTGTCAGTGTCATCTTAATCATACTATTTTCATGTTTGTTTTTGTAAATACTGCAGCTGCAGATATTTGCTGATAAATACTCTAATTCCTTAATTAAACTTCATTGCTATATGTAAATAACCCAGAAGCAGAAATATAACTTATAAAGGTTATAGTCTAACGCAATAATATATTATTAATTAATGTTTTCGTGTACAAAGCGAACAGTCTAATATTTTATTATTTCCAGTGTTGTTAGTCAAGTTCTTGAAATAGTAACTGAAAGGTTGATAAAGATAGCATGACATAGGATTTATAATACAGCGTAGAATAAAATTTGTTGGTTTTAAGGTTAAAATGGATGACGAAGAGATGACCCAGTCTGACACTTTTCGAGCTGGTGAAAAGGTTAAAATGGAATCTAATGAAAAGTCAGCATCCTCGCCGGACTTTATACCACTCCAAAAACTCTCTCAGCCTCAGGAGAAAGAATCAAGCTCTGTACCAAATCAAACAAAAGGTAATGGCAGTGAAAAGAATGGACAAAAAAGAATAAAGATGGAAGAAGACGATGGAAGTAGTAAGAAACCTCGCATCACTCCAGACCTCAGTATGCCTGTCAAGAAACAAAGAAGAAGCACTGACTCAGATAATATGAGTGAAACTGAAGAGTATTATTTGACAGTATCAAATATGCCGCGTGACTGGACATTTGTGCAGATTAAAAACTTTTTAGATGGAGAGGTGAGTTGTTTTATTAAATAATTTGTTTGGCTATATATCTGTGGTGTAGTGGTTTGAGTGCCGGACTGCTGATCATGGGGTTGTGGGTTCGATTCCCACAGGACACAAATATTTGTGTGATTTAAACATGAGTATTTGTGTTTATTTGGGTGTTTCTTATGTATTATAAGAAATAAATAAAAAAAAAGTATATAAGTATTGTATCCATTGTCTAGTACCCATAGTACAAGCTCTGCTTAGTTTGGGACTAGATGGTGTGGTGTAAAAAATGTCCCAAAATATTTATTATTTATTATTGCCTTGTAACCTGTGTTTCTAATTAGCATTGTAAGTATCCTCCTTTAATTTGACCTCCTCGCTCAAATTGTTTTTCTATTTCTAACCAAAACAGTGGATAAGTTTTGTAAACTGTTATATTTTCATACTTACATATAAATTATTTGTTCTTAAATTAGGATTGAATTAGAGTAAAATAAACAGAAAAATAGATCTGCACCATCTCCAACAGGTGATTTTTATCTATTTTTATTAAGTTTTCATGGCAACTCCTGCCAAACAAGATAGTGATGTGTTATTTACCACTGTTTTTAGGTGAATCTTCACCTAAAATGAGGGTAGGAAGCAAAAATGTGCAATTTTCTCCCTTCCATTGTAATTATGTAATTTCCATTGTATTCTAGAAAATTTGGTGGTGGTGGTGGTTTATACAATCTTACCCCAACACACTTACAGAATACACAAGCATTTGTTTATGCTTAAATTTGTCTCTGAAGCTCAGTCTCAGTTACCTGTGTAAAATATATTTTTTATTGTTTTTAGTGTGGACATGTGGATGAGATGGAAATGCTGAATAACGCACAGGGCTGTGCCATAAGGCTCACATTTCAAAACTTACAGAAATGCAAGCGTGTGCTGAGAATGTTACAAAACAGAGTTGTTGAGGATAAAACTCTTATAGTAGACTTGACTGGTAATTAAATGTTTAATTTTAAGATTTTGTGTTATGGGCTAAGAAATACTTAATACTTAAGTAGGAATTACCTATTATAAAAATAAATAAATATTTGGGACAGTTTATACTACAAGTATAGGGCATACAAATATAAAAATAAACACCAATGTTCATCGCATAAAGCCACAGTATGTAAAGCTGTTGGTCCCGGTTGTCATATGAAAACCTATGACAATCATTAGTCTACCACTAAGCCAAAACTCAACAACCAGTCTATCCTCAGGATATTGATATTGCCTAGAAATTACGTTGTGGAGGTAAGTTGCTTCAAGTAAACAACTGATAATTCAGCTGCATAAGATTAAACTGGCCCATATACTGGCCAATAAGCATATTTGAGAAATTTTTTGTATTTTTTGGCTTTTCCTTTGCTAAATAACTTTAAAAACTTGTATTGCGCTTTAGCTTCAGTTGTTCCGTAACCCACAATACCGACAACACACATTGTTACAATTGTATTGGCTAGAGATTTGCAAAGTAATTGAGTTAATTTATATCTTATTTTCTATTTGGACTTTTCATTATGGTCCTGCACACACTTACCCCAGAACAGTGAACACGCAACTACACCGCAATACAAATTGCAAAATTATTTTCTCAAGTTTACTCCTAGATTCGTATCTGAATCGGAGCCTGAAAGAACCTAGTTAATAATGACAATATTGTAATGTTTTGTTACAGAACCAATATCAGTGTTTCCGCCAGGTATCACTGTTCCAGCTGCACCTAGCCTGAAAAACGAAACAGTAGACATAAAAGATCCTTTAAGGTAAGGCATTACATTTTTTTTAAAGGATTGCTGCTTTTCTTATCCACGCAAAATACGCGCTGTGTCGTGGATTTGCGGAAACCAGCCCGCTATACCATACTATCCACTTAAATGAGACAATACCAGATGGTTTATATCTGTAACATAAACACCATCACCACTTGTATTCCTCAAATAGGCAAAGGTGTACACACACAGTTTGCTGGTATGTTTAGGTCCCATGTAATAGGGGTTGGGCCTATTGAAATTAATCAAGTACAAATCCAAACTCAGAGATGCAACTGAGAATTTCATAGAAATATTTTAATAAAACTGTGCTAGACCTGGGAATTAAAAGAGAGCTCTCTAGCGTTCAGCTCTCTAGTGTAGCAGTCTGTAGTGAAAGGAGTTCTCGAACCTTTTTGTATGGAAGGTGGCATATCGGACCCGCCGCCATATTGTTTTTTTTTCGAAATCTCGGTTCACCATGAAAATGAAAGTGGTATTTATGGGTAGAAGACACATAATCAAACAAAAAATTTCTGTAACATGGTACCCTAAAATTTACGTTACCGAGATATTTTGAGGTAAAGATCGTCATATGAGTACAACGACAATTATTTTAAATAGACTTAATACGTGACGTACGTCAGATTCTCCATATATTATTATTTTTACTGTTATTTGGAAGAGAGTACTACACTTTAATGATTAGGTATTGATTGTGTGAACGTTGTTACACAGTCAATTTCGGTAAAAAAAAAACGTAAATTTGCTTAAAATTCGTCTCTTTTTGCTAGGCCTTGGATAAAAGATCCAGATACTGCGGAGACAGTTCCTCACAACCTCTACGGCTTAAGACCTCAGTACCTCGCGTCATTGAATATAGTACCACCTCTAACAAAATTGGTTCATGTGACAAATGTAAGTAATAAAAGCCTCTTTTGTAATATTAATTAGTGTGCTTCGAAATACCAAGCTTTATAATCATCATCATTATCAATCCATATACTGTCTCAATGCTAGGCATGGGTCTCCTCTCTAGAATGAGAGTTCACCACGCTGGCCTAATGAGTTCATGTTTATTAAATTATAAAACTGTTCACTAACATCAAATTAATATTTTTATTCTAATTAGGGATATTTGTCCACAGAGTAAAATCAATTTTCATAAAAAAAAACTAACAGTTGTCTTCTTTTTGGTCTCCCGCCTCCTTAGTTTATACATTCCAGAATATATATTCATTCCGTCATATCGCTATTATTATCGTATTCATTATTCGTCATTCAGTCACACTGGGCTATTCTAAGCAGTGGGACAGTAAAATTGGGTTGATGATGATGATAATAAAATTATTCTATTTCTCTCTACCAGTTCAGATGTGACAAAAATGAATTAAAAGAAGTGATGGAGTTAGCTGGCAATGTGCTCATATGTTGTGTGGTGGCGTCTCCACAAAGATACGCCAAGGTCATGTACAATCATCCCTTAGAAGCTGTCCAGGTAGTTATGTATTATTTATCTTTTTAATATTGTAATGTCTTGACGTGAACCGTTAAAAAAAGCTTAGATAGTTAGTAGGCTCCTTTAACGGGTTCGCCTGTCGCGGTCATGTTGTATACCGCAGTCCCTGCGGAATATAAGGGCAATTGAAAAAACTCAACTTTTCAGGAAAAAAACAACGGATTTATTTTTTTCCTGAAAAGTTGAGTTCATTTTGGACGATTGCGAAGATCTCGCTTCTTTTGAGCTTAATTTAGATTTTTAATGTGTTGTGTTAAGTGATTCTGGTAAGGAACAGAGAACCGCTCGAAGCAGTGTTATTTCCCTTCGATTTTCTGCAAGGCGGAGGTATTTCCCCAGTCGGGCAGCTCCAATTTGATGCCTCTCTTATTATTGCAGAAATACTTTTGATACTTAATTCTTTTTCAGGCAATATCTATGTTGAACGGACAAATGTACTACGGCAGCCCTCTTAGGATTACGATGGATAAGAGCCCTGAGGAAACCATCGTATTGCCGAAAGGTCTTGCAGGTGTAGGTCTAGGTTTAGGTTTACAAGGTAAACCGATACGCGATATAGAACAACAATTTAAAAAATACGCGGAAAACCAAAGTTCCTTAATTAATCCCATCCTATTTTATAAAATAAATTCCAACGACAATAGTGTTATTGTAGAAGATAATCAAGAAGAAATACAAAACAAAATGAATGAATTTATAAAGTCAACAAATTGTACTCTTTTGAATCAAACTACGATTCTTAAAAGTAAAAATATCGACCAATTAGACGTGCCAGAAGCGAATTCAAATGATGGGAGTGCCAGGAATACTCCAGAAACAAACGTGACTAAAGACAATCTGGGGGAAAGTAGAAAGTCTAGTGTAGGATCCCTGTCTCCTAACCGAGATCCAATAACCAAGAATGGAGCTGAAATACCAAACAAATTCAATAAACCTCTAGGTAACCTCGCTCCAACCCAAACGCCAACGGTCAGAATTTGTCATAATACCAAAGGGGTTATTCGTCCGGGTTTGCTACATAATCCTGCTCATCCTATGCACAATCCCATGCCTATACCTACTCCTGGGCATCCCAACTACGGGCCGCCGGGTCCGCCAGTTCCGCCAACAAATTTTGCTAATCAACCGCGTCCAGGTCAATTTGGGCCGCGTCCGGTTCCCTTTATGCCTCCACAGCGGCCTGGGTTTCGGGCTCCACCTATGCCGGCCGCTTTCGGCCCTCAAGGTCTTAGGCCCCAGATGCCGCCGGCGAGCTTCAGTGGCGTCCGACCACCATTTGTAGGCCCAAATCCGGCTGTGCCACGACCGAATATAAATCCAGGGAATCGTGTGACGGTTAACTTTTCAAATGTGAGTATTAAAATTTGCTTTCATGATATTTTTGTAGATCTTAAGTTATTTTTAGTGGTATAAATAGGTTACAAATAGTTTAAGAAAATTTATTCTTTCATTTATTTTATTTTATACTTGTTGTTTCTATGATCCTAATGTTATTATATCTTTCTATGTTTTATAATTAGGTATATGATGTTAATTCTGCTCTTTATATCATATAGTTCTTAGTAAACCTAACATTAGTTTAAGAGTCACTAAAAGAATCTCTAGAATCGGGAATCCTGCGCCTTTTTGTATTTTTTTTAAGTTTTTGTGCGCAATGGGCTATTAGACTAAGATATTTGGCCATTGGGAAGCATACAAAACTTCGTCTCCGCACGCTGGGAATTAACACCTTATTGTAAAAGGAAATAAAACCAAACTTGTTTGATGACAGGATCAAATGACCTGATTAGCTCAACTTCCCTATATGCCTAGTTACCTATACTATATTCAGTCGTCTGGGAACCACACCCTGAGTGGGTATTAATCCTCCATTTGTGCTTTCATTGTCCTGTGAATGTCTTGAATCCCATGGTCGATGTTTAGTCGGAGTCTGACATACTATGCCTCTTTCCCGGATGTTCCGAATACCTAAAAAGGCCGTTTGGCACGACAAGGGCAACTCATTCAACATTAAAAAAGTGTGTACTTTTAAGGATCATAGTATTAATATTATAGTTGTTTTCAGTTGCCACCTTCCACGACATTTCCTTTGCTGTGCGAACAATTATCGCAGTGTGGTCAAGTAATGTCTGTTCAGCTAACTACGCCAGGATGTGCAGTCGCTACGTTCGGCCATCCGTCGCATGCAGAGAGATGTTATCGTATCCTTTGTTAAACTATTAATTGTGTCGAGGTTTGTAACAATATATCAGGTAAATTTTTGTAGAGATAAAATATAAGGAGGCCTTTGTTCAGCTGTGGACTTCATTTGGCTGGAATGATGATAAAAATATTCATCTCAATAGTTTTAAGGGGAAAAAGTTACGACAGTATTTTTTACGCAGAAGAATATAGTAAACTATAACATGCGGTCCGGGTCCGATTTCCGTGTTCCCAGACACAGAAATCGGGCGGATGTTAGTTTTACAAAATTTCATTAGCAGCCTGTAGCAACATTGCTTACCTTCAGGCGATCCGTCTGCTCGTTTGCCCACTATCCCATAAAAAAGAAACTCTTGCTACATAATAACTCAAGGAAGCAAATCCTGAATCGCGCAAGCAACATTTGCAACGCAAATTGCATATTCAGTTTTCGACCCACAGCAATTTGTAGCCAGGTTTAATCTATTGTGGAGATTTAATACTTGCAGAAATTTAATTGAGTCCTATGTAAGTATTTTATATAACTGGTATACTTGTACCCGGCGTCGTTTCTCCAATTTAACGCTGAATTAACTTTCAGTTTAAAATATTGATTTTTGACATTTACGCGAATATTATACATTGAAATAAAACTAGTTTTTACGGATTTTATCGCGTTATATTGATGACCGTGACCATGGACGCTGTAAAGGGTCCGAAACGTCGGGATTAATAATATCAATATAATGCGATAAAATCCGTAAAAACTAGTTTTAATTCAATTTAAAACCTAAACCAGGGATAAAATTGAAACCTCTTAAGTTTTATCTCAGAATTTAACCATTTTAATTTGTGATTAAAACGTTTCACTTGAGGATATACGTTTTTCACCGCTCTATACAAAATATAGGAATAATAATTTAATTTCTAATATCTGATAAAACGAAATAAAAAATCCTTTGGAAGGTCTTATGAAATTAAATCCTGAGATTTAGTTTTTAAATTAAAATACTGCAAAGAGAAAATATCCGAGCGACTCAACGAACTGATAACTCAAATTTGATATGATTATTATTGTCATACAACTTAAAAAAAGAAAATCCATACTTAATATAATATGTCGTCTATTTGATACAATCCGCCCTTAAACCGATCAATGAATTTTGGTATAAAGATTGAACTTGGAGAAAGACGTTGACTACATTTTTTCTCAAAAGATCTTTGGAATGCGCGAATCGCGGGCAACAGGTACGAGATAAAACTGCTCTTGGTCTTGTTAAATTATTAATAGTAGGACTGAGCACGCAAAGTTACCATAATTTCCTTAATAAATAATCAGAAACTTTTAACAGGATGAATGTCGAGGGGTATGTAATAGAAGTCAAATTTGCCTGAGACTTGGTAAGTAGGTATCCACAATTGATGCCAGCGAATTATTTTATTTCGTTTGGTAACCCACGATGTAATTTGTGTTTTTTAACAGGTAGTCTTAACTTAATAGATTCTGATTGAAGTAATTATTTTTATTCTGAATCTGATACAGTACAAAATTTTCAAGACAGGATCCGAGATTTACTAATAAAATTCTCGAAAAACCGGCGCGGCGTCGGTTCGGACATCACTCAGATAATTCACATGTCTTTTTCTTTATTGCACCTGCCAGTATTACATACAGCTAATTTATTCTGTTTTATTTTAAAAACACTTAAGTATTTTCGTATATTATTCAACTTTAAATAAAGTATTTTTGTGGTATTGGATTCAGAATAAGTAGGTAAGCATATATTTGTAGTTTAACAGTGATTGTTTATTAATTGATAAGTTATTTTCTTTGCGTTTACTTTTCTTTAATTTTTACGTGTGAACCGGTGTTTGTGTTCGCGAGTGGATAAGTATTAATTTGTCCAAAAATTATTTCTTTAACTATAAATCAATTTATGTAATAATTAAACATAATGATATGACTACTATTATAATACCGTATTTATCCTAGTTACAACAGCATAGCATTTAAAATATCCTACATAATAATATGTAGAATGTTGTATTTAATATTATTCTCATGGCTATTACCTTCTAAGTACTAATTTTACTGGAAGACACACGTCTCCAGTCTTTAGTAGGGTACGAGTGACAATATTTATATCAAGGAGGCCACAATAATTAACATTTCGTTGTTTAAAGGCAGTGAATATAAGCCGCAATCACCCACTCTTCCAATGACTAGAGACGTGTAAACGAATCTACATTAAAATCTATTAATATGTATTTACTAAAAGTATAAAATTATAATTTTTAAGTATCATAAATATTGTATTAAGTAATAAGCTATAAGTAATAGTACAAGCATTTACTATTTTAGTTCTAAGTTTTAGGCTGGCAACATTGATGATGCTGGCATAATGACGTAAATGACGCGCGTGTCTATTTGTTTCACGCGTTGAACTTATGTTAATATTCTTATTGTTTTTTAATAATAGCATGGTTTATTCATTCTTTTATAAGAGCATATTTATACTGTATCATAAGATTATTGTTTAAGCATTAAATTTTAGTCTTTAGTTTAAACTTTAGACTGAGCCTACGCGACTGCATGTCAAGTTGTACAAACTCTTTGCGTAAATTCCTTTTTAAAAATATGTTATCTTGTTAAAACTTGTTAAACAAATTTTGACTAACATTTGCCAATATATATCTTCGAATTTGTATCATTATGTAGTAATTAGGTATATTTACTGTAATAGATAATGTGATTTATAATCTCAAATGATGTCTCAATTAGTTCTGATAAATTTTGTTATAAGATTTAATTATAAGGGCATTTATTTACTTATTTTATTATAAGTCTGTAGAGTAGGTACTGCAGGGCAAAAGTCTCCCTACTCCTTTTCCACTTCTCTCTGAGCATTGCTATAATTAAGGACCATACTCATAAATAATATTATAAGGCCATAAATAGTATTTAAACTGGCAACTTAGCGTTAAAATCTAATTTATTTGTTAGATTTTAAGATTTACTTTAAGCACATTTTGAAGTTCGAAATTAATTTTATTGAAAATTATTCTTCTTTAAAATTAATTAATAATTCTTTATTTATAGCTTTTTATTAGTTTTTAATTTTTTGACATCTTGGTTATTTGGGATTAGTATTTAAGTATTAAAGTTAAATATGAGTTAGTTTTATTGTAATATCTAGATTTTAATTTGCAATTTAATTTATTAGCATTATGGCTAGCGTTTAAGAATTAGTAACAGGAATAATAAATTACTTAGATTATATTTGTGGAATTTTATTTATTTGACTTCTAAGATTTTCTTACGAATACGATTACAATGATTATTAATGATTATAATAAAAAAATAGCAGTAGCGGCGCGGAGTTTGGATTTGTGCCCGGTTAATGACTCGCCCCAATTACATGGGACTAAAACATACAGACGAACTGTGGGTGTACATTAATACACCTCTGCCTAACCCTTCGGGGAATACAGGCGTGATGGTGTTATATGTTTATGTTGTTCATATAACATAATTTCCAAAATATATATATTTTTATTAAAGTAAGAATAGTTCGATCTGAAGCGGGATTGAAAACGAAGAAAGCTGACGTCCCCAGCCGAAACTACAGCCTTAAAGCGTCCAGTGTACTTAACTGGAGGGACGCAGATTCAAATTGCCTGGAATCGAATATTTCTTTCTCTAAAAAAGAGCGATTCAGCTGAGAAAAAGAATGCCAAACATACTTATAACATTTTTTGTATGGAGAAGCATCGAAATATATCTCGCTTAAGTTATTCGACACGAATACCATAGTCAATAGGCGTTAAATTGATCGTGCATATTGCACTGCGATACAGGCACCTCATTATAATTGACGGCAAATACCTGAATTAATTGGGTTAGCTGTGCACTGAATTACGGCTAATTACCGTTTACATTGTGGACTGAAATTAATATAGCACCTTGGTGAGGAATGGAAATGATCGCTACCTTTAACCTTTTAACCGCCACGGCAATAACGAAAATCCGTGTTCTCTATGCCAAGCGACAAATTCTAGTATCTTACAATAGGTAATAGAAAAATCAACAAAATGTTATATAAGTATTTTTTTAACTAAAAAACGTGGTATTTTTGACGTGCCATGCCGTCGTTGGCGTCGTGAGCAAGTTTTCATTTGACGTCTATACACGTCCGTGGCGGTCAAAAGGTTAATTAATTTTGTATTTTTTTTATTATATTTTGCATTAACGCATGTTAGAACATTTTTAGATATTAATTTTTGAGAAAGAAAATTTCGATCTTAGGCAAAGTTTAAACTTGATTCCCAGTGTCTCGGTAATTTAATTAAAATTGGCTAAATCTTCCGGTGTACTTAACCGGAGGGAAGCAGGTTCAAATTCTGCCTACGATCGAATTTTTCTTTATTTAAAATTGATATCTTGTCATTAAAATGTATCTAATTATTCTTTTGTCACATTGATTTAATATGTGGCAAAGACTGATTCATCATCATCATCATCACATCAGTCACCGGAGGTCCACTGCTGAACAACTGCCTCCCCCATATGCTTTCACAAGGACCTGAACGGACCGTGTTACTGGATTCAATACGGACAAAATCGTAAACGATATTTCTGACTAGCAGGTAGAATATCTTATCTTTTTTGAAAAAAGAACTAGAAAAACAAATAATATAAAATAATAAACAATTTTCCTTGCCTATATGCAATATTTTTTAACTACTTATTATTTGCATAGGTACTGTAACTATATCAGGCCGCTGCGCTGGCGATTATTTGTTGTTTTAAACTGATAAGCCGATCACTGCACAGGCCGTCGAGACTAGCGCAGCCCTACGTAGAGTGCACAGAAAAAGACACAAAACTTTTTACAATGAAAAAAACTTGAGAGGTGTCAAGGGACACCCGGATGGAACGAAGTTCCTTTCATTAAAATTTAATAATTAAAAATAAAAAACCCTGTATACACTCAACAATTCACAACGCGCGAAATTCAAATATTGTCATTCACTCAATAATATTTGAATGCTTGTCAACAATATTTGAATTTCGAAAAAAGTGTCGTGACAACTTTTCGTAAGAATTTTTTCCGTCTAGCCCGCTTTCACAACGCGCGATAAGGAACTTCGTTCCAAATATAATTATATATTTTTTTTCTTTTGCATTATGTTTGTTTTTAGATACCGAGCAAGTGCACAAAATTCTTACGAATGTTTTTTTAAGACCTAATAGGTACAGAGGCCAGCATATCAAGCTTCCACAATCTGTCAAATTTCTGTGATTGATTTTCAACTTTCATCATCAACCCATATACTGTCCCACTGCTGGGCACGGGTCTCCTCTCATATTGAGAGGGATTAGGCTATAGTCCACCACGCTGGCCTAGTGCGGGTTGGCAGACTTCACAAACCGTCGAGAAAATTCTCTAAGGTATGCAGGTTTCCTCACGATGTTTTCCTTCACCGTTTAAGCGAGTGATAATTAATTATTAATACGCACATGAATTCGAAAAGTCAGAGGTGCGTGCCTTGGGTTCGAACTCGAGACCTTCGACTTGGCAGTCCAATGGTTATACCACTAGGCTATCACTGCTATTATATATTTTCAACTTTAATAAACAACAATAAGGTTAATATTTAATTGGGAAAATTTTACAGTTTTGGATAGCTTGACCTGCTGGCGTCTGTACATTAGTCTAGTCCTTTTGGCAGTCAAGAAATGTATCCAAGCCCATCCATACACGTGGAATTCTTATCTGTGCACCGTAAAGTCAATTTATTTCCAGAATATTCTATCGATGTAAGGTACCTTACAAGTGATTTGCTATCGATACAATGTCTGGATGCTGGCACTAATTACTTCCGGAATGTCGGTTTAGATTACATAGCATTGTTCTCGTGCAATGACATTTCTGTTAGTGTAATCAGTTGGCTAGCACACGGCTACTTTTAATTAGCAGGGCTTAGGAACAATCATGTCTGCATTCCCCAAAGGGTAAGTAGAGTAAAAGTGTACTAAAAGTACACCATAGCTCGCCGGTATGTTTAGGCCCTATGTAATAGGGGTGAGCCTATATAAAGCTTATAAATATCATCTACAACTCTCTAGGCAACGATCTAGAGTTATGGATGACTAAATATTTAGGTAAATCGACGACGACAAAGATACACTAGACCACAAACGATAAAGTGACGACGTCTGTGGTCTAGTGGTTCGAGTACCGGACTGCTGATCATGGGATCGTGGGTTCGATTCCCACAGGACACAAATATTTGTGTGGGTAAAACATGAGTACCTATTTGTGTTAGTCTGGGTGTTTCTTATGTATTATAAGTATATGTTTACAAAAAAAAAAGTATCTAAGTATTATATCCATTGTCTAGTGCCCATAGTACAAGCTCTGCTTAGTTTGGGACTAGATGGTGCTGTGTAAAAATGTCCCAAAAATATTTATTTATTTATATTTAATCGTATTTTGCAATTTATTAAAGCGGCTCGTGGCTAAGTAATAACTAAGCTGATCAACCAATCTGCAAAAGTAAGCTGCTCTAGTCGCGGTCAGTGTGTGGATGGGTGACTATTCTTAATACGTCGAGACCCCTCCGTGCCTCGGAGCGCATATAAAGCCGTCGGTCCCGGTTGACATACGAACACCTATGATAATGACAATCGTTAGTGGTAGTCAGAAGCCCAAAAAGCCTGACATATATATCTATCGTCAGGGTATCGGTATTACCCAAAAAATTGGGTTTTGGAGGTCTGATGGCAGTCGTTTTATGTTAAATACTGATATTCAGCCGCATCTGGTTAGACAAAAGCGACCCCAATATAAAAGGCTCGTAGAAAGAAAGTTTTTTTATTTATTTATTTATTGCTTGAAAAATTTACAGCTAATTAAAAACTAGATAACTATAACTTAATCAACAGATAGCCAATTACAAGAAGACGAATGTTTTGCATTAGTTTAAAAGTTTCCGAAGGGGCTTTTTGACACAAAAGATAGCCTATTTTACCCGACTGCGCGACGCAAAGGAGTGGTAATGTGTTTATCAGTCTATGTATGTTTTTATATACCACTAAGGTGGCAAACAAACATACGGCCCATCTGATGGTAAGCGGTTACCGTAGATTATAGACGCTTACAACCCCAGGGGTATGGGGGAGAAAGAAAGTATTTTTTATTTATTGCTTGGAAAACTTACAGCTAATTAAAAACTAGATAACTATAACTTAATCAACAGATAGCCAATTACAAGAAGACGAATGTTTTGAATTAGTTTAAAAGTTTCCGAAAGGGCTGACACAAAAGATAGCCTCAACAAGGGTACGGCCCATCAGATGGTAAAAGCAGTTACGAAAACGAAAGAGGAATAGTTGGGTTGACAATATAGTATAACTTCGATTTTCTGCAAGGCTGAGGTACTTCCCAAGTCGGGCAGCTCCAATTTGAGTGGGATTACTCCCACTATGCTCTACCTCTTAAAAACCTATGTCCTTCTCAAAACTCTAATCTGCCTCTGTAAGTACCAAATTTCGACAAATCGGTTCACCGGTTTAAGCGTGGAAGCGTAACAGATAGACAGACAGACAGATAAGTACTTTCGCATTTATAATATAAATTGGGGATTAGGGTTTATCGAAATGCAAGAAACATAATTTATTGTTTTACATACATACCATCACGCCTGTATTCCCCGAAGGGTTAGGCAGAGGTGTACTAATGTACACCCACATTTCGCCGGTATGTTTAGGTCCCATGTAATAGGAGGCGAGCCTATTGCCATTAACCGGGCACAATTAATCCAGACTCCGAGCTGCTACTGAGAATTTCATAGAAAAACCAAATAACACTTTTGCTCGACCTGGGGATCGAACCCAGGACCTCTAGCGTATCAGTCGCGCTTAGGACCACTAACTAGACTAATGAGGCAGTTATTGTTTTAACTTTAGTTTTAAATAAAATAGCTCTTACATGAAACTTAGTTTTTAAATACTGTTTAACATCGCATCTACTTATTTAGTAGGTAGTTATAAAAACGGGAGCAAATATTTTTAAGAATCTAAGTATTAAATATTCTTTGTTAAGAGAATTATTTGGAAAATGACTGAATTGGTTAAAAAATTGCGTTTAAATTAATTAAATTAATTCAGGCAATCTAGTTACAGCTTGAGTTGTTTAACTATTAGCAGACGACTCAACTTCAACAGTATTTAAGTTAATAACACTCGTATTACTTTTTCTATTTCATAGGTTATGAACCTATATCTCTTATCTATTTAAAGTTAAGGACAGACTTTAAATCTAGCATAAATGTATCTAGTATTTTTTTAAAAACTAACTTTTTTACTGGAAATTGAAATAAAACTCGTCAGTCTAGTGATCCTAAGCGCGATTGCTATACACTGTAGGTCCTGGGTTCGATTCCAAGGTCGAGAAAAGTGTTATTAGGATTTTCTGTGAAAAAACAAATCTTTGACAATCCGTATTCAGAACGCTTCCCAATTTATTCAATAAACATAATCAGCTTTATAAAGAAAAGAATTAAGGCGTGGAGGAAAATCGTTTAAAAAACAGCACAATATCGCGGTAATAAGGGATTATGGAAATTTCTTGATTCAGAGCAATCCCTGAATCGTCTGAATAATCCTACCCGGTTTCAGCGTACCGGAAACTATTAAAAACAAATTAAGCGCAAACCTCTACAGTGTGTATTATGTAGAATACGTTTCTAGATGAAACTGGGTGATGTGCACAATGGCCGGGCAAAGTTAGATGTTTGTTTGCAACTTGGAGGTTGAAAAGTGATGAAACCGGGTTAATTGCCTGTGGATTTTAGAGTGTACGTTTTTTAAATCTGTTTAACGATAATTTTATCTCAGTAGCACGAACAGAAAGTTGTTATATCTACATAGGTACAGTCGACAAAAGAGTTAGGTAGGTATCTGGGTTTGACATCGATAGCGTTATTTATTTATTTAGTACCCAATACGACAATCTCAACGACTAATGCAATCATTTACTGAAGTCCACAGCGATACAAGTTCATCGATCGATACAGATCACCCATACTAAAATAATAATATAATTAAGATTATTGTAATGAGGTAAGTAAGAGTTATTAATCGTAATGATGAAGAATCAATAATAATTATACGATGAAGGGTGTGTATGGGCAGATTTTGGCTGTGTATAGTCCCCTGCATTTTGACACATATTGTGTGATACACAATCTTTATTAAAACACAGATGTCGTTACTTATTTTATATTTTCGACAAAGTATGTCGAAAATATAAAATAAGTACCACCACGCCTGTATTCCCCAGGGGTTAGAGCAGGGCTGTACTAATTTACACTCACAGTTCGCCGGTAAGGTCCAAAGTCCCATCTAATAAGGTCGAGCCTATTGCCATTAACCGGGCACAATGAATCCAAATTCTAAGCTGTTATTGAGAATTTCACGGAAAATCCTTATAACACTCCTCGATCTGGGAATCAAAGTCAGCACCTCAAGCGAAAGACTATGGCAGACATTATTAAACAACTTTATCAAAACACAAATGTCGTTACTGAATACTTTTGTCGAGTGTACATTAAATTCTCGTGTGATTGCTTTTACGCGATCACAATTTCGATGTCAATTAATTGGAAAGTGTGGGTGCGTTGTATTCGAAGAGAAAATATTATGACAGCCGAATTTTAATTACCCTAGTGAACACTCACTCAAATGAATTTGGTTCACCGCCTCAATAGAGCTCAAGTGTTCGGTCATTTAATTAAAGTTATTGCTTGTGGCCAAACAATATTAGTATTAATATTGTAGTGCCAAATAAATTATCTATTGAAATGAACGATCTACTTGTTGCTTGGGATATGTCCAAAATGTCCATTGATTCGTGCCTTATTGAATGTTCTTAAACAAATGACATGTGTAGTCTTTGCAACTACGCAGCCGGTGTGCGTTTACAAAATGTATGATTTAATATTGCATTTTGCACAAATATGTGAACCTAAAAAAACAAAAGAGGCAGTAGAACAAAGAGAACAGTTCCTATTCTGTCAACAAGTTCTGTGACAAAAGGAGTCTGCACCTTTTGTCAAAGAACTTGTTGACAGAATAGGAACTTAGAAAAGGAAAAATTCGACCGCGGGCAGGAATTTAGAACAGGTCGAATTTTTCCTTTTCTAAATAACTTTAAAATCTTAGCATAGAAAATGCCAAAAATATACAAAAAGATAGAATAGGAACTGTTCTCTTTGTTCTACTGCCTCTTTATTTAGTTATTTTTCTACCATAGAAGATATAAAGAGCTAATAATGTAACAACAATGGCGTGAGTCTATAAGTTTACTGATACTGATGGTGAATACGGCGACGTTGTAACGTAGTATATATTGAACAGAGTCACGAAGAAGCACTTGTCTAACTATAAAATATACCTATTTTTAATTTTAACGTGTAACAGCTTTATAGTGGGATGGGATGGTTGGCGCTCTTTGGGGGAGGCCTACGTTCATCAGTCGACCGCAATAGGCTATGATGATAATGATGGATGGCCATAAGCTCGCCCCTTATAGTAGCACAGCACCGGCTTACCGTTCTGGGAAATCAGACATGATGGTATATTATGAAAAATATAAATAATTAACAGCCAACTTTAAACATAACAGCAGTAATTTGTTACCACACAGTGGTGTTTTCGAAAGTTCGGTCTCGCAAACTGCACGAAAATTAATTTACCCGCCAAAAAGGCAAAAAACTCAGGAATTGTTGGCGGTCGAGTCAAGCGTTCGCTAACGAGTGGCAACTTTGACGTGCGCCTGCGGGACCGGCGACTGGAAACATGGCGGATAATACCCTGCTGCGAGTTACCAGCGCTGCGGCCAGGTCTTACCACAGAGGTTTTACTGTGGACTTATTGGAGAAATTTTTGTGTTTGATATGGTAGCGTCACCGATCGACAAAAGATTTATCAAGAAAGACATAAATAAAATTGAAGTTTCTGTTTGTAATTCCAAATTAACAGCTTTTCACTAAAAGCATATGAAAGTATATACGGTTACTTACATAAAAAAAATATTTTTGAATTTTTGTCTGTTTGTTTGTTCCGGGTAATTAAACTAAAATGTGCCCTGAAATGGCTAGACCGATTTTAACGGGACTTTCCACTGAAAGTCCCGTTTTACATTTTACATTACCCATTACCAGATAGCTGATGTTATAAGGAGTAACTTAGGCTACTTTTATTTTAGAAAAAAATAGAGGTCTGCGATGAATTTATATGGCGAATGTCAGTGGAACCGCCGGGAGCGGACGCCCTAGAAAGACTTATACCGACCTTATTAGTGGGGTTTTTCAAAAACATCAGGTGCGAAGCGAAAGAAGTAGGTACGCAAGAATCGTTGCAAGTGGCGTTCTTTAGTTTCTGCCTACCCTCACGGGAAAAAGGCATGAGTGTATGTACATAATATGTATAAGTACCCAATAAGGTAGGTACTTAATAATTGTGCCAAAAGCTCAGCATTGTCTGGTGGTAGTGATAGGGACTACTTACCATCTCATGCTGGTCTTCAGCTCCAACCCACTAAAAGCCACGTACTATTAGGCTCTGGAATGAACTACCTGCTGCAGTGTCTCACGCTATGACATGTTCTTCTTCAAACGAGGTCTAAAAAGAGCTCTCTACCATACATAGCAGGCGGCTCAGCTCTGTCCCCGACGTTGTCCATGGGCGGTGTTACCACTTACCATCAGGTGTGCCACTTGCTCGTCTGCCACTGTAAGCAATAATAAAAAAAAAGCTTAAGCTACTGCACGTTTAGTGTAGCGGTTAAGGTCACCTCATCATTACTGAGAGCGGTTTCACACTACGTCCGATTTGAATCCGATCCGAATCTGTGAAATGGAGATTCACGGATGACGTAGAGAAATCGGATGACGGAAATCGGATCTAGTGTGTAAACTATCATACAAATAGATATACGACTACTCCGGAGCGTATTATTATTGAGTTTTTCTAAATTATCAGTAACAGCTCAGAGTTTGGATTTGTGCCCTGTTAATGGCTATACCGTGAAGGCCAACGTTCAACAGTGGACCGCAATAGGCTATGATGATAATGATAAATGGCTATAGGCTCTCCCCTTATGGGACATAAACATACTGGCGAATTTATTTATTTACTTATTTATTTACAATCTAACACTATCATGACAGGTCAATGCGATAATGTGATTATCCTCTATGACTATAACTATAACTTATCTACTTAATAATTCAAGAGTCACCCTCACGAATTCCGCCAAAGAACAATGAAAAATGTCTAACCTTTGTGAGGCGCTGTTTAATAGCCGTATGGCTCTTGCAACCGGTGCAAATTTCCCTAAGTTAGTGTGAGCTACTGGTACGTCTAAAAGTTGTACCCTCGGCGCCTGCCGCAACTTGGTGTTCGGAACGCGCAGCCTCAATGATTCCAATATATCTGGGTTATTTATTCTACCACGAAACACTGTGTGTTACAGTGGCATAGCACCGGCTTACCGTTAATACTACCGGAATACAGACATGATGGTATATTATGAAAAATATAAATAATTAACAGCCAACTCAATCAGAGAATCAACCCAATCGGATTCGGATTGGACGAGTGCAAAATCGCTCTTATACTTCTTATCGTGGGTTGGAGTCCCACCTAGACAAATCTTTGTTTGATCTATCTAGATATTTGTTTCAACTCTGGGCGTACTTTGTGTCCGTTATTTTGTTTATTTGTAAATTCCTCTGCGACAGAGAACTTGTTCCCTAAATGCGGACTTTGACTCTTTAAATGTTTTCCATACGTTTTAAATAAATAAATATTTTTGGACGTATTTATTTAGCAAAGGAAAAATTCGACTGCAGCCTGGATTCGAACCTGCGTCTTCTGGTTAGGTACACCAGACGCTATGACTACTGAGCCACCGCGACTCCCACCCGCTATGTCGAATTTTGCCTTCACATTCTAAAATGTACGTCTTTATGGTGACGTCAGAAACACCTATTGAAATGCAAGTTTTTGCTTCTCAACCTACAAGACTTACTTTACAGTTAGTTCCATGTCGAACGATGCCACCTTACCTACCTACTAGCTATCATCTTGTATTTATTGGCATTTTCCATGCCAAAAATCTTTAGAATCTTAGCATATTTTTGGTCAATTTTACACAGTACGATGTAGTCCCAAACTGAGCAGAGCTTGTAGTATGGGTACTACACAATGGAAATAATAAATACTATATTTTTAGTAAATATATAGGTAAGTACTTTTAATACATAAGAAACACCGAGACAAACACAAACATTTATGTTTATCACATAAATTTTTGTGTTTTATAGAAATCGAACCCACGACCTCGTGATCAGCAGTTCGACACCCTAACCACTAGACCACAGATAACAACGTTTTGTTTCTACTAACGTAATGTTAGATACCAACGTACGTTATGTTTTACGTAGAAATAACTCTGAACTTATTTTGTCCTAGTGATTAGTCCAGTATGTACATACACCTATCAAAGGTCAAGGTATCTAAAACTGTCAAATTTTCCCAATTGAAAAAGAACCTTATTCTGTTGTATTAAAGTTGAAAACCTATAAAAGACATTTGACAGATTGTGGCAGCTTGATGCGCTGGCCTGTACTTACTTTTAGTGTATCCTGTATTGTAGCGAATAAAGTATGTTTCTTTTTCAATTCAATTCAATTCAATTTATTTATTTTGTGAACATAGGTGATTACAGGTGTTTTTTTTTACTATAAATGTCTATTGTACGAACCATGTCCCGCCGATAGGCATACAAAATTAGATTAATAATATTAATAATTAATGTCAAAGATATATGCAGGCAATTGTCAGATTAATGTCATGAAAATAGGTACAATTATATAAAAAAAAATAAGAAAAAAAAAATAATAATAATAATTTGATCAAAACTTGTCATCCAGATTTAGCCTTTCTTTAAATATTGTTCGATAGAAGCTCGCTAGTAGAACTAATGTACTGGATGTTACTATACTTAGAGACTTTAGTACCTATCGGATTACATCAGAAGCACTTAGTTATTTATTAACGTCCGATCCGTGACGATCCATTATCCGCAACCCGTACTACGAGTCAGACGAGTGTTTCCCAGTACTATATATAAAAACATACCATCTCGCCTGTATTTCCAGAAGGGTTAGGCATATTATCCCATCCTCGTTGCCACTGAAAAATATGTGATTGTTGACAAATGAAACACATGCGATCATTCGAGAAGGATCCGGACAACTGGTTTTTAATAACAAAAGAAATGACAGTTTAGCTATAAAAAGTTCCCATACATTACACATAATTATGTGTAAGAATGTACATACACACAGTTTGCTGGAATAAAACAAATTTCGAGCTGCTAATAAGAATTAAATATAAAAGCTAATAACACTGTTAATAACCTGGGAATCGAAAACAAAATCTCAAGCGGTTCTGTTTAGTACAGACGCCACAGGTCAAGCTATCCAAAACTGTAAAATTTTCCAAATTGAAAATGTACCTTACTGTGTTGTATTAAAGTTGAAAAACAATCCAAGTTATTTAACAGATTGTGGTAGCTTGATGTGCTGGCCTCTGTACTTAGTTGCACATAGGACCCAACGAAGTAGTTAAGTAAATACCTAGGTATATTGTTTTTTACTGCTCATTAATATTTAAAATGCTAGCAACATTATTTAGTTTTTTTTAAATTTTGTTTCAAAAGCCTTTTGGAATGCGGGTGAAACCGCGGGCAACTGCTATACTTAATAAAAAAAGTTAAAACGAACCTATATTATTAATTAAATTTCCAATAGCTAACATTTCGTCAAGTCGACGGAGAACTAAGTGGGTGTAATTACTATTATTGTCAATAACGAGGATAGCTAGTGCTTGAACTCGTGGAACGCAATATTGAGGTAGGTGAGGCTTGAATTTCATAAACTAAGTACAACAAACCATCACGCCTGTGTCGCCCGAAGGGTAAGGCAGAGGTGTACTACTAATGTACACCCACAATTTGCCAGTATGTTTAGGTCCCATGTAATAGTGGCTTGAATGTGTGATCTGTCAATGGCAATAGGCACCTATTGACCGAGCACTAATCCAAGCGCCGAACTGAGATTTAAAAAAACCCAATAACACTGCTCAATTTGAGAATCCAACCCAGGACTTCAAACGTAGTAGACTAGGCTAAAGTATGAAACACTAGGAACAGGGCTCGAAGCAAGACTAGGGCAATTGTGTGTGTCGAGGGTAGTTTGTCACCCAATGTGAGAGGATGGTGTGACACTGACAGGGTCACAAGTCCTGACAGCATAGGTATGGAATATGACGTAATTCACTAAGCAAGGAGATCTATTTATCAAAACCCTGGAGGTGCCTGGTGTTGCCGACTTGCGAGTTGTTTATGATAGAACTTAATTGTTAAGTCTGTACTTTTATTGGCTATTTTACCCTTCAAACCGGAACATACCTAATAAAGATATCAATTTTAGAGAAAGAAAAATTTGATCTCCAGGCAGGGTTTCAATCTGCGTCCCCCCGGTTATGCCTTCGCCTTGATGTCGCTAACTTCCCTATAAGACGTAAGAATAAGGAAGAGAAATTCTTCGTCACAGGCAGTGGTCTCGGTGGCTAAAGCGTTCGGCGCAAGTTCAAACCATGCCTGAGATCGAATTTTGTCATTTTCTTAATGCCAAATTTATTAAAAAATACTATTATCAATAATAGTAGCACAGTATTGCTTACAGAATATTTGGCGATGTGTTGGTAGCAACCCAGACAATCTCTGTATCCGAGTTCTTTCACCTCAACGTCGAGTAGGTATAGTAAGTATTAAAATAGATGTTATAATTTACTTATCTTACAGAATACTCTTTTTTAAAAGATACTAGACAACTTATATAAAGCTCTTGATTGTATTACCGAATGACTAATTCAATTTAAAGAATAAGCGAAGCTTCTTGGCATTAAGCCGAAAGCGGCTCGCATGGAGAAGAATATCCGACATACGTCGTTTTATTTTCGTCCAAAAATACAACAGACCAATGCTAATTCGTGCGTAAATAATCCGTTTTGTCGCAATTTAAACTTTTGGTGTTCTTTGTTTTCATAGCGAGACAAATAAAAACAAAAAATCTAAAAATTAACGAGTGTTTTTAGTAGATTATGTTTTATCATAGTTGGGGTTTGTTCAACTTAACAACTTTAATAATTTTAGTCGATTTGGTATGGTAATGGGTACATTGAACTTTGATGTTTGGGCCCGTTTTGTGGGTCACAGAATGGTGGTTTGATGGAAACGAATATTTTTTATACAGCTACTATTGTCCAATTGCAAGGTAGAGATACCGAAGATCCGGTTTTGTGTTCACTAGGAGAGGCCTACTGCCAGAATATGGGCTGATGATGATGAAGGCAGAGCGTCTCTTCTTTCATAATGTATATTCCTATATCACCGAAGACTTAGGTAAGTAGAGTTTTGAACTAAATTGAACTGTTGTGAACTGTGGGCTTACCTATATTAAAACGAACTAATACTCCATACTCCGACCTGCTTCTGAGAATCTCATAGAAAAACTCACTAACACTGCTCAAATTCGAGTCGAACTCAGGACCTCGAGCGTAGCAATCGACCCCGATTACTTGACTAGTAAGCACCTTTTTATCTAACCTATGTTAGACTGCTGAGCAAAGGTCTTCTCCATCTCCTTTCATTTCCTTATATCTCTGTTCAGTGCAGCACCTACAAAATAATAAAACCTCTTAGTAAATTGGGGTATATGTGAATATACCCCGAAGATTTACGAAGAGGTTTTCAGAGTTAATATTCTATATTAACTGCCTTGTTAGTCTAGTGGTTCTAAGAGCAACTGCTACTAATAATGTGTTTTTGTGTTTTTCTATGATATTCTAAGTAGTAGGTATCTTGGAGTTTGGATTCGTGCCCGGTTAATGGCAATAGGCTCGCCCCCTATTACATGGAACCTAAACATACTGGCGAACCGTGCCTAACCCTGCCTAACCCTTCGGGGAATGAACCTGCGGGATTACTATCCTGCCTGGTTATGGTATAATTATTTTACTCGTAGCTGGTGAGCGCAAAATTGTGTACAGTTAACTGCGTGTCGATATATACTGGTCGCTTTGTGTTATACTCGTTTATTGAACTCCCGAAGTTATAAGCGAGCCGAGTCGATTGTTATAATCGAATTATTGCGAGAATCGACTAACTCTATTGTCCATTCGATGCAAGTTTTATTAACGAGAAAACTTTGTTCGCTACACTAAATGTTCGTTTAATTTCGGACTGTTTGGGTATTTGTTGCCTTTATTTTGATGAAAGTGACTGTTTTGATATCAAATGACTACGACATGTTACAATTTTGTACCAGTTCCTTGTTTTCATTAATTTATGAAATGTAGTTTTTTTAATATTTGCTATTCGGTATATTTTTTTATACTGCCTGAAATCAAGATGTGTTTAATCTTGATTTTTTCGATCGTGAGAATCGAAATATTTATGTGAGGTAAAAAACTAAAAAGTATGTTAGTATTGTGTTTGTCTGGGTGTTTTTTATATACCTACCTATGTATTTACAAAAAATAATGTAAGTATTATATCCATTGTCTAGCATCTATAGTACCCACATGCTCTTAGTTTGGGACTAGGTACTGATGTGTAAAATTGACTAAAATATATTTATCTAATATCGAAAATTATTCATGTTCTTATATATTTCATTCCTCGTGATTGTACAGAGGCCAGCACATCAAGCTACCACAATCTGTCAACCTTCTTTGATTGAATTTCAACTTTAATACAAAGGGATAAGGTTCATATTCAATTGGGAAAATTTGACAGTTTTGGATAGCTTAATCTGCTGGCGACTGTACTAGAGATACTGATTAGATATTCCAATATCTAATTTAAAAACTTCAAATGTAAAAGGAATCTTACTTTTCTAGAACATAAGGTCTATATTACAATAGAAATTTTTTCCACAGACTTTTTAACAGACAATTGATTAAAAATCGTGACTTGTTTTAACTCCGAAGTTCAGTTCAAGGTTTTCGTTAATTTAGTTATGGGTATCCATTACTAAGTGAGAGAAGGGTTGAAACTTAAATGTGAACTTTAAACTATTTTGTATAATGTTATTAGTTTTAAACCTACAGCATAGCAAAATAGGGTAGATTCTTTGTTACCCGACCTCCGGCCTCCATGAGCTTGCCTTGCCTTATAGTCCACCATGCTAGCCTAGTGTGTCTACTATATTTTTGGTAGTTTGCCTGGGGTGGTCCCAATGCAATGTCAAAATATTCTGTCGCTAAGCAATCATGGGTAACATTATTTTGTTCGGGTTTGATATGAGATGATATAAGAAGAAAGAAAAATTATTTTTTTATACTACTTAAGTTGGCAAACAAGCATACGGCCCACCTGATGGTAAGCGGTTACCGTAGCCTATAGACGCTTGCAACACCAAGGGTGTCACTTGTGCGTTGCCGACCCTATCAAACGAAAGAGGAAATAGTTGGGTAATATTTTGGACTCCCACAGGAAATTAACAAAACAGTATATATGTTACGGTAAGAGTGAATAATTGAAGATTATTAATAATTATCTATTATTATTAATAATTACCGAAAGTCGAGGTTAAAGTGATAAATGTACATAAGTAACGCTCAAGGACCAAAAACAGCTCACAACGCGTTGTGGTCAATTATATTAGTTGAGCTCCAATATGCAAGGAATTATAAAAACTAAATAAAATTAAAAGTCGTACTTAGGCCAGGTTAGGTTGTTAGGTTTTTTTTTATATATTCAAAAACTAAAAGTAATAAATTTCGATCGTTTATTCACATTTAGCAAAACATGTGGTTATTATTAATAATTTTGTAAAAATATTAATAATTTTCAATTAAACAGATTTACCGTAACATATATACATTTTTTAAAAAAACCTGCACGAACCCAAAAATCAAGTCATCTCAAGACGTCAAAGTGTGAGTGATACCACTGATGTTACTGGCGTTTATAGGCTGCAATTGCTACTTAACATCCAGAGGTCCGTATGCTTGTTCGTTATCTTACACAACAAAATTACATGTATTATCGAAAGGTAAGTGGCTTGAGGATCAAACATGGCGTCTATAACACAATTAAATTAATGAAGGGACCACTTCCTGGTAGAGTTAACTTGCTAAATCAATTTGTGTTCACAGTGAAGTTGGGATAAGTAATGGTTACCGTACCGTACCGTACCTAGCCTAGGAGATGTTTTATGGAGTTCATGGTCACCTTGGAATGTTCGATTAAATTTGGATTTAAAATTATGAAAAGAAAGAGGATCTGAAAACCTTGAGTTTAGCTAAAATACAAAATATTGATCGTGTTGAAATAAAACTATTTTTTACGGATTTTATCGCGTTATATTGATATCATTAATCCGGACCCTTTACAGTGTTCATGGTCACGGGTAGACTGAGTTGTTGGATGCCAAGGTTCCAACACCTAGCCATCAAATTAAATAGAGAAGATGCCTACTTGGAATCCTGTTATAGATTCTATTAAATCAAAATCCAGGCCTGCATCTGCAAGACCAAAAGATACGGTGAGCTCGTTCTGCGTGAAACGGATTGCCAATAATTAACATAAATGTAGGGTAGCTGTCAGTAATTAAAACATCAAGACAACCAACTCAGTCTACCCTTGACCATGGACGCTGTAAAGGGTCCAAAATGTCGGGATTAAAAATATCAATAGAACGCTATAAAATCCGCAAAAAGTAGTTTTATTCCGGGGTGATTTTAATCCGTGACTATGCTTGGATAAACAGAATGAAGATTTTTGAACTCTTTTCATTCTAAAACCAAGAAGTTATCTTTTAAAATTAAACGCGGTCTTCCGAAAGACTGGTAAAACAATCTTCATCCTTAATTTTTTAGATAGCATTTCTTGTTTCAACATCCATTTCGAAATCGAATTGTTAGCAACTCTATATCAATAAGCGTAACCGACTCGATGGTATAAGATAGCAAGGAATTGTATTAAGTTAATGTAGTGTAGGTAAACCAGATAAGCTCTTTATTTCTGGTTTAGATATTATTAGAATCAGTGTAGAAACTAGTAAATTATTTCTTTTCAACAAAGAACAAAATTTAAAATAAAAGAACAGACGAACTGAGAACCTTCACAGTTTTTTCGTCGTTTAGAAGTGAGAAAATTCTCTATTCGACTATGTTTATTTTTGTGGGTGCAATTACAAACGTAAGCTTTACCTACGCTAGCTGCAGTCAGTCTGTGGATGGGTGACCATTTTTAATACATCGAGATACCTCCTTGTCTCGGAGAGTACGGAAAGCCGTCGGTATACCGTCATCACATCTATGACCCTCGTTAGTGGTAGTAAGAAGCCTGACAACTAGTCTATCTTCTGGATAAAGGTATTGCCCAAAAATTGGGTTGTCTGTCTGAAGGCAGTCGCTTCGTGTAAAATACTGATATTCAGCCGCATTATGGTTAGACCGGAAGCCGACCCCAACATAGTTGGGTAAAAGCTGAAAAAAATATGATATTATATTAGTAAATTACCTACACCCGACGCTATGACCACTAAACCACCCACCGCGAGGCTTAGCGGTCATAGCGTCTGGTTTACGTAACCAGAAGACGCAGGTTCGAATCCTGCCCGCGGTCGAATTTTTCTTTCGCTAAATAACTTTAACATCTTAACATGGAAAATGCCAAAAAAATACAAAAAGATAATGCTAAATTATATATTTTATTTGCTTATCTTAAAAGCATAGTAGTGAAAACAGTAGTACCTACGGAAAGTGCTCACGGCTCGTTTGCAGTCTTGTAACTTTGGCTTAATAGAATGAAGTGTCGCAAGATGTTTGAAAGTTTGTGATCTTTCACTCGGCGCGGTGTGAAGTTTGTTAACTCGTGAAAGACGCACAGTGGCGCCATAATAGAACTGTCTCTCCACTGTGGTGTCTTGGAAAACTTCACAACTTCACAAAATCTTGGGACAAATTGCACAAGATTTTGCTCGCAATATGGATTTGTTCTGATTCATGAAAAAGATTCGCCCTCTATATATTACATGGGACTTAAAACATATTAGGGAACCGTGGGTGTACATCTGTACCACCTCTGCCTACCCCTACAGACAGATCCAGATATATTATGTTTGTTGTGTTCATCATTACATCATATCAGATGTTTTTGCTTGAAATATTAAAGTATTATCATTAACAATCCATTTACTATCCCTCTGCTTGGCACGGGTCTCCAGAAAGAAAGGGTTGGGCTGGAATGAAAACTCAATTAAATATCAAGTTTGGCGACCCTAGTCAGCAACCCTAATCAGAAACCCTAGTCAGCAACCCTATTAAGCAACCCTAGTCAGCAGCTCCACTCAGCAACCCTAGTCAGCAACCGTAGTGAACAGCACTAGCCCCCATTCCTACTTAGCAGCCCTAGTCAGCAAACCTAGTCAGCAACCCTAGTCAGCAACCCTAGTCAGCAACCCTAGTCAGCAACCCTAATCAGCAATCCTAGTCAGCAACTCTAGTCAGCAACCCTAGTCAGCAACACTAGTCAGCAACCCTAGTCAGCAACCCTAATCAGCAACCCTAGTCAGCAACCCTAGTCAGCAACCCTAGTCAGCAACCCTAGTCAGCAACCCTAGTCAGCAACCCTAGTCAGCAACCCTAATCAGCAATCCTAGTCAGCAACTCTAGTCAGCAACCCTAGTCAGCAACCCTAGTCAGCAACACTAGTCAGCAACCCTAATCAGCAACCCTAGTCAGCAACCGTAGTGAACAGCACTAGCCCCCATCCCTAGTTAGCAGCCTTAGTCAGCCCACCTAGACAGCAACCCTAGTCAGCAACCCTAGTAAGCAACCCTAATCAGCAATCCTAGTCAGCATTCCTAGTCAGCAACCCTAGTCAGCAACCCTAATCAGCAATCCTAGTCAGCAACCTTAGTCAGCAACCGTAGTCAGCAACCGTAGTGAATAGCCCTAGCCCCCAATCCAAGCTGCAACCCTAATCAGCAACATTAGTCAGCAACCCTAATCAGCAACACTAGTTAGCAACCCTAATCAGCTACCGTAGTCAGCAACATTACACTAGTCAGCAACCTTAGTCAGCTACCCTAGTCGGCATTCCTATAATGTTGCTATTTGACTCCAATGCTCAAGGTCACTGTTGTAGTACTACGTATTTAAACTATTATGTTCTGTTTTGCTTTACTCATACATAATTACAGCATTATTTTGTGGATAACGGTGCTGGTTGTATGATTACCCAAAAATGACGTATAATTGCTTAATATCTTTGTATTATGCATTATTACGCAATTGTTTGTTATCTGCCGATGTTTTTTCATCAGTAAAACGTCACTATTGTGGGACTACCAAACATGAATAATGGTAAGTGTAGCTCTCAAACATCGGTCACGAGTTTGGAGAATTGAAAAAAATTACATTAAAACTTTTGGTGTTTGCCCACTGTACACATGGGACGGACTCGACTAAGTTTCTGTTTAGGGTGTAGGCACATGAGGCGATTTTAAGGTACGATTTTTATTCTCCATTTTAGTTATAATTTAGTTTTTTATGATATACTTGCTGTGCCCCGCACTGATCTCATTTTCTCCAATCCCGTGGGAATTTCCCAGAATTATTTCTTAACAAATGCCATTAACGTGTAAAGAACCTACCTGGCAAATCTGAAATTTCTTCTTTAGATGTAGATAGAAAATAAATATAGTTTTTTTTGTCGTTCGTAATCTATGGTATTAATAGTGAAAAGGCTGGTTTGAACGATAACGTAGCTAGTGAAATTACTGGGCACATGAGACTAGGCCGACCAATGACTACATTCGGTAAGTGTATCTGATGTGCACATGTTACCGCCACTCTTCGAAACCATGATTAACCTTCTAAGAAGGACTAAGATAAAACTTTGCAATTTATTGGGACAACTAAGGTCTCATGATAACAACGCTCGAGTGATAATTAGTGTTGTGTCTATAGGCTGCATAGCATACGCTGTTTGTCATTCTAAAATCATTTTTAAGATCGCGCGTTGATAGTAAAACGCGTATATCTGACCGCAGCCTTACGTTAGCCCGACAAAGTTACAAACGTTTCTTATTCCCAATTCAGATGGCCGCGATTGTGTGACTAGCGACTTTTTCTTTTCTAAAGACATTCTTTATTTCCAACTGCTGTTGCCTTGGGAGAAAGTGTTAGGGTTAAAGGTAGCATCTTCATTTTTCATCTTCTATAATATCATCGTTTCTCAAACTTTTTAGTGACGCGACCCCCATAGACAAAAAAATAAATAAGTTGAGATCTCCTCATCACAATGGCCAATTAAGACGGCGATCATGATTTGTTGAGAATCGTTTCTGTTTAAACTCAAAAATGGGTGTTAATCAAAATATATTCGTACATTGTTCTTATTTTATAATACTGAACGCGACTCCAAAATTGAGAAACTATGTTCTATATATATATTATACACTTATAAAGCACGCGAAAGCTCAGAACTAAAAAAAAAAATCTTGAAATTGAGCTCAGTTTTTTTATAACATTCTAAGTAGCAGTTCCGCGTTTTGCTTTGTATTCGGTTAAGGGTAAAAGGTTCATCCCCTATTATAGTATACAACTCTGCTTAACCCTTTGAAGAAAACGGGCGTGTTGATACTTATGTAGGTATATGATGACAAGCGTACGTCAGCTCTATTAATAAACATAATTTTACGGGATTGCGTAATTTCAATTTATTAGATAAATTGTTAGTATTGTTGATAAGTTTCTCATATTTCGCGAAACAAATATTTCATAAACATTATTGTAGCATAATTACTATAACAAAGCAATGCATTCATTATATTTTAATACACGATATACCACACAATCATATTTACGGGCCAATGCATATTCAATAATGGTTGATAACGAGTAATTTTGAAACTGATTAGGTACTATACAGTGTAATTAATTTTGCTCAACAAGATAACGTTATTAAAGCTATTTAATAATAAAATTATTAGATGCATTCGTACCATAACGCTTGTATTCCAAGATTTAGACAGAGGCGTACTAAATGTTGTGAGCAGTGATAGCCTAGCGGTATGACCATTGGACTGCCAAGTCGAAGGTCTCGAGTTCGAACCCAAGGCACGCACCTCTGACTTTTCGCATTCATGTGCGTATTAATAATTAATTATGACTGGCTTAAACGGTGAAGCAAAACATCGTGAGCATAGCTTAGAGATTTTTCTCGACGGTTTGTGAAGTCTGCCAACCCGTACTAGGCCAGCGTGGTGGACAACAGCCTAATACCTCTCAATATGAGAGGAGTCCCGTGCCCAGCAGTGGGACAGTATATGGGATGATGTACTAAATGTTCACCCACAGTTTGCCGCTATGTTTAGGTCCCATCGTCCTATCCACGGGTATTTACCCGTGAATAGGACGCTAAAACTTCGTGGAAATCCACGACCACCAGAAGTTTTAGCCATCCTACCAGTGACAACCAATGACTTATTATCAGTGATCTCAAAAAAGGTCGAAGCAAAGAAATTCCAAGTTACATTGGGAAATTTTTCATAAAAAAACAGAACCCGATTTGATTTGATTTCTCCCTTTGGCTAACCCAGCGATTCTAAAAGAAACAAGTACTGGATAATGATTTTAGTCGTTCATAGTTTGTAATATTTAAAATAAATGCTTTTGGTCCCAAACTGCGTTTTTTCATTATCAATTTGGTTTACTTAATTTTAATCTGGTTTTCGATCAAACTGGACGGAATGAACTTCATAAGTGTGATAGTTAGTTTCTAAAATCTTTGGGCTTCTGACTACCACTAACGATTGTCATTGGTGTTAAAGGTCACCCATCCACAGTGACCGCGGCTCGCGCAGCTTAACCTTACAGATCGATTGATCAGCTTAGTTATAACTTAGCCACGTGTCCTTAATTCATTTATAAATAATAATATTATGATATAAATAGAAAACTTTTTGTCTAATCTTTACTTGTTCACGCATAATTTTGTATTCAATGATTTTGATTCGTTTGAAGTTTCTTCTCTTTGAGATGTCTTGGTTTTGAAAACGTTAGTAAAGTACAAGTAGTTTTTGTTGTTTCGAAAAATTGAAATACCTGTTATTGAAGTTTGCAAAATATGTAAACTTTCATAATTTGTTTTGTAAGCTCGCACGAGTCAGTTTTGGTAGTGTGGGTTTAACTTTTGGAGCACAAATAACTCTGTATTATATAAAAACTACTCTTTGCCTACTCGTCCAGTAAGGACGAGTTCTTTTTAATTTTCCTTTGATTTTCAAGGATTTCGGCATTATTATATTGACTTAACGAACAGTACTTCTATTTTCAAGTATTTAATTCAATAAATCTGTTTGCTATTCATTAATTTCTTTTCTTTTTTACTGGAATAATTGTGTTCTGAGTTCGAGTTTTTATAACGAAAACTTGGGGAAATGGTACTAATTATGATTTAGTTGGTAGGTAGTCAAAGACGAAAGAAGCATCACCTCTGATAGCATGACTATGTCTTCTTTGTGAGGAGAAAGTTGCTATTTTCTTAGAAAGTTTCTCCTTCGTAAGGAGTGAGCTAGGAGCAAATTAATTATGTTCCTAGCTTAAGCAAAAAGTTAGTTATGCGTCAAAAGACACGGGTGAGATCTAGTTAAATCATAAATTGAAATTGAATTCCAACAAATTCACTTCCAATATCTCATTTTGCTTTCGGATTAAAAATTTGTAACCAAGTGTTGGCGCACACTTGCGACATAAATTAAAATGTTTTCGAAGAATTTATAATTGGACTTTAAAAAAAATAAAATGTGACGTTTTTCAAGTTGCATGCTTTCTGAGTATTTTTTCTCGAGTGAAATTTTCTTTAAATTAATTATTTTAGTATTAAAGATTTTCTTCTTAACTGTCGTTAATTCATTATAATTAAAACATGTGATCTTATTTGATCCCTGTATTAGGCTAGGATGGCACCGCAAAAGAGTGGAATGCTCTCCCTGCGTCTGTGTTCCCAGACTCATACAACCTTGATGTTTTTAAGGTAAGAGTGAATAGACATCTTCTGGGTAAGCGTGTTCCACCTTCGACCTCGTCATCGCTTACCATCAGGTGAGACTGAGGTCAAACGCAAGCCCGTCAACCATAAAAAAAGAAGGATCAGGCATCGAAAAGTGACCAAGGTTGCCAGTGCTCCGCGAGGAAACGTGTAGGCAGTGGGGGACTTTGACCCGTATACTGGCAACCTAACTATTGCTCTTATGTTTTAAAGGGTCGGCGACGCGTAAGTGATACCCTTAGTGTTGCAAGCATCTTTATGCTACGGTAACTGCTTACCATCAGGTGGGCCGTATGCCTGTTTGCCACCTTAGTGGTATATAAAAAATAATTACCTAAATGTTAATGTTAAGTGTGTGCTATGTGTTATAAAGGAACGCAGCTCGATTTCCTTTACTGGCACTAAAGTTAAAACGAGGTAAGTTTAGTAAGAATTTAGAGAGAATACCGACCACGATAGCTTCTACTATATTGGTACCTCTTATTGCTTTTTAGTCTAGTCAAAAAGTTTATTTCATTTATATAAAATACTTTATTCATAGTTGGCACAAGGGCGGTCTTAATGCCATACGGCATTTTCTGCTAGACAACCTCGGGGTGATGCAGAGACGATAAAAACAGTAGATGCATTAGAAAATTGTAATCATGATAATAATTATAACAGACCACGATTCATAAAACTAAATATACAAATATATATTTATATTTAAACACAAATAAAACTACATATCATACTTAATAAATACAAAACACTTAAACATACATATTATATATAATTATATAGATACATATATTTATATAGATCAACATCGAGATGATGAATCTGCCAAGGTATTATCTTAAAGATATCTAGGTAACTTCACTATAAACGAAAAGATGAAAATTAGACCACTAAATTAATTTTATAAGACAAAAACTAGCTACTTATATTAAGTTATTTTAGGGCACTAGCTGAAAATTAGCCTTGACTGTATTAATAAAAAATGTAACGTAAGAATTCTTACTGAAATTTTAATTAACACTGAGTGAAAGATGCCAGCGGTCGTTGATCAACTAAAAATAATTGCTTAATCAAACGTAACAACCTTAATTGGCTTCTACATTATACAGAACTACTTTATAAGATTACATTAAATTTATAAACAGTATTATATCTACAAGTCCTATACTTAAGCGCGACTGCTACGGTAGAGGTCCTGGGTTTGATTACCACGTTGAACCTATGTGTAATTGGGGTTTTTTTATGGAATTTCAGTACTAGCTCGGAATTTGGGTGCTCGGGTAATGACAATAGGCTCGATCCCCATACCGGCGAACTATTTGGTGTAAGAGATTTTTGGTCATTTGGTTTTGAAGTCTACCAACCCACATTAGGCCTGATTCCTTCTATGGATAATTTTTCATTATATAATGTACATAGAGCCAGATGTAGACAAAAGGTTCAATTTCAACGTCTGTGGTCTAGGGGTTCGAGCCTGAGACTGCTGATACGAGGTCGTGGATTCGATTCCCATAGGACACAAATATTTAGGTTATGAACATAAGTGAGAGTTTTTAAGCAAAGGAAAAATACAAAAAGATATGTGTTAGAGTTTGTCTGCTCGTTTCTTATTCCTACTTCCCTATGAATATTATAAATGCGAAAGTAACTCTGACTATTACGCTTCCACGCCTAAACCGCTGAACACATGTTGATGAAATATGGTACGGTCGAAAAAAGAGTTAAGTATACAGGCAACTAATTAACATCTGTGTTTTGTAATAATATATCATGCAATATGTGTCAAAACGCAGGTATTGTAAGCTGCTACACATCAAACCCTTTGACGGGTAATTATTTAAATCACAATCTGTGTAAAGATGCAGATTTCATTCGCTACCTGTATACCAATCTCTTTTGTTGACTGTACAAGCTCTGCTTAGGTATCAGACCGTGTTGTGTTAAGTGTAAATATTTGTTATTATTTATTTCCAATCACCCTAAGCAACTAAAGGTACTCACAAAAGGAAACATAGTTGTTAGTTTGAGAATAGTTGACATAAATTAACTGAGTTTGCCTACAATACGTCAGTAGCTGGTCGATAGTCCGTCTTGCAAGACCGTTCAATTACAATTGTGTACAATGAAGCGCTTTCATCTGAGAGACAAAGCGATGGCTTGCGTTAGTTGAAACCAAAGACGAGGAATTCTCCACAACGGAATTTTGGCAGATAGAACAAACAATGTATGTTTCTACAATAGATCCGTGAAAATAGTATCCTGGATTTATCTATTGTAATATTGCAGGTAGGTAAATGAATTCAAATTGAGCTGCCCGACTGGGGAAGTGCCTCTGCCTTGCAGAAAACCGAATTGAAATAACACTGCTTTGTGTTCCTTACGGTGAGCAAGGTTGCTAGTGCTTTGTGAGGAATCGTTGTGTCGGCAGTGGGGGGACTTTGACCTTTATACTGCCAACCCAAATACTAACAACTCCTCTTTCATTTTACAGGGTCAGCAACGCGCAAGTGATACCCCTAGTGTTGCAAGCGTCTATAGACTACGGTAGCCGCTTACCATCAGGTGGGCCCTATGCTAGTATGCCACCTTGGTGGTATATAAAAAAAATTGAATTCTCCGACTAGAATAGAAGCCAATCCAACATTACTCATAAAATATATATCGGGATAGTCATTAGCACGGACTGTCTTGGTAATTAGCACGGGTCATAAGTACGGGAGCTATAACGGAACGCCAGCGCCACCTAGCCGACGTTAGCTACAACTCGCTGTTACGTCACACATCGCGTGATGTCGGGTGGGGGTGCTTGACAGAGTCGTGGCGGTATCGGTCGGTAGAGAGCGGGGCACATTCGTTGCCTGACTCTGGTCCGATACAGATGCACAGAACTGTCTCACGTTTCGTTGTGTTAAAGTGAAAAACAAGTTGGCCTATCTAAGTCTTTCAATTCTGTCATAAGAAATATCTACGCCCATATAATGTCCGACGGTGATGATTTTACCTACGATTTCCCTGCTGTTCCGACATATATTTCAATGACCCCAACTAAAACGTAAGCTACCTACATGGTTACAACATAATTACTTTTCTTAAGCTTCTACTACTTTCAGACCACCCTAAACCTGTCTAAATCATTGGGTAACGAGTATTTTGTCACTGTATATACAGTCTGAATGGAACTAATCTTTAACAAGCGGATTGTAGGGGTGGATTAAGTGAAAGATGAAGTTAGACCTACGGAACCCTGATTACTTATCCTCTGTACTATTACTTATTCACTAGTGGGTGTTGAACGTGGTTTTAGTCATGTAGGAACCAAGAAGACAATATTCTCTTTTACCAAATAGCTTAATTATTGGGCTACATCAATATCCTAAGGATAACCTGTCAGGCCAGGTCAGGCCAGGCCAAGGTCAGGCTTTTTGGGTTTTGATTTGTACTAGCGATTATCATGTACAGACGCCAGCAGGTCAAACTATCCAAAACTGACAAATTTGCCCAATTGAAAATGAACCTAATTTGATATAAAACTACTTTTTACGGATTTTATCGCGTATATTGATATTATTAATCCCGACGTTTCGGACCCTTTACAGAGTCCATGGTCACGGGTAGACTCTGTAAAGGGTATACGTAAAAAGTAGTTTTATTTCATTGTATAATATTCGCGTAAATGTCAGAAATCAATATGAACCTTAATATTTTTCATTAAAGTTTAAAATTTATCAAAGAAATTTGACAGATTGGGGTAGCTTGATGTGCTGGCCTTTGTACTTGTACAACAACTGGGACCGACGGCTCAATGTCTTCCAGATACGGACGGCTCGATGTCATGGCCCGACTACGTCTGTGGTCTAGAAGCTCGAGTATCGAACTGCTAATCACCAGGTCGTGCGTTCGATTCCCACAGGATACAAATATTTATGTGATGAACATAAGTGTTTGTAACATAAGTATATGTATTTACGAAAAAGTATATTTATATTATATTCATTGTCTAGTACCCATAGTACAAGCTCTGCTTAGTTTTGGACTACATGCTGTATAAAATTGTCCAAGAATATTTATTTTATTTTTATTCATGGTCGTGGTGAATTTAACGGATCCCATGGTCATGACAATAGGACAGGTGAAAGCAAGTGCGGTTTTTAGTCGGTATGAGTCCGACATACCCTGCCACCTCCCCGGGTGGCGGACAGTCCAGGAGAATGTTCCGTAAATTCAAATCGATCTGGATGTGCTGTTTGTCACCCATCTATACAGTGACCGCGGCAAGCGTAGCTTAAAGGGCGTACACGACGACGATACTTTTATGTTAAGATGCCTGGATATAAAATAGTATCTTAAGATATCACACGCTGTTAAGTTACTTTAATATATCCGTTCAAATCATTCAAAGGCTTGGTGTACACTCTGTATAAGGATCTTGCGATATATTTTGTATGTTAAGATAGAGTGTTACGATATATTTTGCATCTTAAAAAAAAATCCATATCGCTCGATAGCATAAGATAGTGTAATATGTAAATATATAATAACTTGCCTTGTTTGTAACTGTTCATACAAACTCTATATTGAGCGATATTTTATCGTAATATAAAATATTATAGTATCTTCGCTGTGTGTGACGCCCTTATGAGTCGCAAGACAATTAGTAGCCTTCTCAAATGAAATTATACGTTTTCCACATCACCGAATATTCAAAAAGCTAAAAATATATTATAGACATAACCCTTTACACACATTTGAACTGTGCGCAACTGTACGTATCTGTGCTCGGTCCGATGAACATTGTTAATCGCTACAGAACTGTCTTTGTTCACAAACCACTGCTATCGACTGTACATTAAAGACTGCGATGTGTGATTTGACGAATTTTATAAATGGCCTGTGGAGAATCCGTTTAGAAAATATTCATCTAAATTCGTTTTAGAGGGAGACAGAAGATCGAAGTTTTGTTACTAAGATATTAAATAAACTACGTATTGCAAATAAAATTTCCTCAGCTTTGTCATTTCCTTTTTTTTTCTTGTTAAGTCGTAGTGTTGACATAAAAAAACGAAAAAAGCTAAGTAAATTCCATTCTAATACCACTAGTAGAGCGAGTACTTTTGTAATTTTTTTAACAAAAGATCTCTTCCTGGAAAATGTTTTTCCTTCGTCCCGCCGTGAATACAATTCATTAGTCGGCGGCGGCAGGGTTGATTCGAATACGTATTGTGTCCTTTAACCCTTTAAATACGATGATAAAAGGATTCTAAATGTGTTTTAATCGTTTCGTAGAAATACATTTGAAAATTAATCGCCAAATTATGTATGGCATTTGATTGTGGTATATGATATATGTAGACTAGAATAGTAAAATAAACAATTTAAGTAATTAATTTCATTCAAGTATAAATGATAAATTAATGATACATGAAATTTATTTCTGTAAATACTCATATCTTTTAAAGACACTTTTACAAGTCAGTACTCAATTAATACTAGATAGCGCCGGCATTTTGCTGACGACCTCTGAGAAGAAACCTCGAAAAAAACTCAGAGAACCATGGTCTCTTTTAAAGTATAAATTTTGATCACATAAATATTTGTATCCTTTGGGAATCAAAGCCACGACCTCGTGATCAGCAGTCGGATATCTACTAGAACAGACGTTGTCAAAACATGAAATATTTCCTGTCATAAAAACTTTATTAGTGCATCAACTTATAATAATAGAAGACAAAGAAATCTTAAAAGTTTTGCATTAAAATGGTTTATAGCTCTGCGTTGTTCTTTACTTATTGTTTGCAAACAAAAACATAGAAATATCAAACTTCGCTTTCATATTTTTATTAGATGGCGTTGTATATTTTTTTTTAGGCAGGATTCTCATGCTGCTATATGCGTCTGGGGTGGTACAAACGCCAGTCGCTATGCATATGTATGGTCTATTAAGAGGACACTGTGCCTCCCTCCATGTGCTGATGGTGGCCACCGGGGTGGTATTAGTGGGTAAGAATCCCACACTCCCATAGACCATCCACGGTCCACCCCTGTAGACCGGTAGCCTTTTGAAGGTTTCCCCCCGTAAACAAAACAAAAATAAGGTCAAGCTATGCAAACCTGTAAAATTTTCCTAATTGAACATGAACCTTATAATTTTGTATTAAAGATGAAAATCTATCAAAGAGATTTGACAGATTGGGTTAGCTTGAAGTGCTGGCCTCTGTACCAACACATTGCCACATATTGTGCCGTTAAGCGATAATGTGTTGACATTATTGTGTCCCAGTTTGAAGAGCAATGTAGCCAGTGTAATTACTTAGTGTATGAGGTGTAACAAATGCAACCTTAGCTGTTTTTTTTTAAAGCATGTATATTGACGACTTCTGTGGTCTACTGTTTCGAATGTCAAACTGCTGATTACGAGCTGAATAATTTATGTGCTGAATATAAGTGTTTGTGTTTGTCTGGGTGTTTCTTATGTATTATAAGCATGTATTTACGGGTTGGCAGACTTCACAAACTGTCGAGAAAAAATGTCTAAGGTATGCAGGTTTCCTCACGATGTTTTCCTTCACCGTTTAAGGAAGTGATAATTAATTATTAATACGCACATGAATTCGAAAAGTCAGAGGTGCGTGCCTTGGGTTCGAACTCGAGACCTTCGACTTGGCAGTCCAATGGTCATACCACTAGGCTATCACTGCTATATAAGTATTATATCCATTGTTTTGTACCCATAGTACAAGGTCTGCTTAGTTTGGGACTAGATGGTGCTGTGTAAAAATGTCCCTAAATATTTATTTATTTTATTTTATTTGACATTCACAGGTCGAACGTAAACAGTTTCTGTTTGAAATTAACAGCTTGAACAGAAACAATTTCTGTTTGAAATTAACAGCTCGAACGTAAACAACTTGTCTTTGACATTGACAGCTTGAACGTAAACAGTTACTGTTTGAAACTGACAGCTCGAACGTAAACAATTTGTCTTTGACATTGACAGCTTTAACGTAAACAGTTACTGTTTGAAATTGACAGCTCGAACGTAAACAATTTCTGTTTGACATTGACAGCTCGAACGCATGAGCCTTAATAACTGCGACCTCAGTTGTTAAGTCTCATATGCTCAGTAATTTCAAGATGACAACGTGCTAGTGATACTACTGATGTTACTGGCGCCCATGAACTATGGCTGCCGCTTACCATCAGGTGGCGCGTAAGCTAGTTTGTCGTCTCATTACAATAAAAAAAATAACCTGTATCTCTGGTTTGGTACATAAGACGCTTGACAGTGACGGAAACAAGAAACAAATTCACCAGTATGAGCAGTTGGCTCCGCTCCTTAATATCTGCCGGTATTCGAATTTTCCTTTCACAAAATGTAACGAAAACGGTTTTTTTCCTAAAAATCTCGTGAAATACGTCTTAATCCTCGGAGTTTTTACAGAGATTATTCCAATTGAATGGACGCGACAGATTTGTTAGTATTTCACTCGCATAATAGCATCTTAACATCTTAGTGAATGCAATATTTTAGAAACACTCAATGTTTTACATGACTTTTTTTTACAAAAAGAGAAAAATATTAATATTCTTGAATACCTATACCTACATTTTGGAGAAACCAGGGTATTGAATATACTCGTAACTGCCTCTCTGCCCTGTAGATTCTCAGGTAGAGCAGTGTTATTGGGGTTTTCTATGAAATTATCAAATTCTCAGCAGCAACTGCCCGGTAATGGTAGTAAACTCCCTATTTCATGGGACCTTAACATACCAGCGGACTCTGGGTGTACATTAGTACACCTCTACCTAACCCTTCGCCAAATACAGGCGTGATAGTAACGTCACCATTGTCTAGCGCCCCAATTAAAGTGTTCATGTTATATAAGTCGTATCTAAGAGACGTTTTTGCTCACCGGAAGTGGTTGCGATAAATTGGATTTAGTCGTACACTAAACAAGGCCTCGACGTCGCGGTGACGTCACTACCGGTTAGTTTATGGTGTTGTGTTCCTGTTATTCCCATGGTGTTAGGGGAGATGAAAATATTTTTGTTGTAAGTTAGGCAAGTGCAGAACCAAGGCTGGAATAAGTTTTCGCTTTGGTTCCTTTGGGAGTTTCATCTTAGTGAGCGCGTGTATTGCGAAAGTGGTTATCACTCCCATTTTATTTTAACTATGTGTGTGTGTGTGTGTGAGGTGTGAACAAGCAGTGATAGCGTAGTGGTATGTAGTAGTACCTTTGGACTACCCGGTCGAAAGTCTCGAGTTCGAATCCAAAGAACGCACTTCTGACTTTTCGAAATGATGTGCGTATTAATTATTAATTAACTATCCACCTGTTGGGAAGCGGTTACCGTAGCCTATAGACGCTTGCAACACCAGTTCTATCACTTATGCGTTGCCGACCCTGTATAACGAAAGAGAAAAAGTTGGCTTAGCAGAGCACTGGCAACCTTGCTCACCGTAAGAAACACAACACAGCTCAAAGCAGTGTTATTTTACTTCGATTTTCGGCAAGACGGAGGTACTTTCCCAGTCGGGCAGCTCCAATTTGAGTGGAATTACTCCCGCTATAGCAGCTGATAGCCTAGTGGTATGACCATTGGACTGCCAAGTCGAAGGTCTCGAGTTCGAACCCAAGGCACGCACCTCTGACTTTTCGAATTCATGTGTGTATTAATAATTAATTATCACTCGCTTAAACGGTGAAGGAAAACATCGTGAGGAAACCTGCATACCTTAGAGATTTTTCTCGACGGTTTGTGAAGTCTGCCAACCCGCAGTAGGCTAGCGTGGTGGACTATAGCCTAATCCCTCTCAATATGAGAGGAGACCCGTGCCCAGCAGTGGGACAGTATATGGGTTGATGATGACTCCCGCTATGCTCTAACTCTCTTGATTATTTATTTGATAGTATTATTTTGTATGCCACAACGTGGCAAAATATGTAAGGCAAATTTATAAACTAACATAACAGCTTACATTATAATTTCTAATTGTAATGTATATTCATGTTTTCATCTGCAAGTTTAAGCTGCGTTAGCACGGCCAGTCTGTGGATGTGTGACTATTCTTAACAATTAAAGACCCATCCATGCCTCGGAGAGTTCCTGGTTGTTATAAGAACATCTATAACAGTACTTACACTACCGGCACGATATGATGGCCGTTTTGAAGTTTGTTCACTCATGAAGTTTTGTATTAATTAGTAATGACATTTGAAGGAGCAAATTGCTGTTCTTTATTGTCAATTGTGATCTAACGATACTACTACAATAAATATATACAATATGTATATGTACTATAGTAGTATTGTTTGACGACGTCTGTGGTCTAGTGGTTCGAGTACCGGACTGCTAATCATGAGGTCGTGGGTTCGATTCCCATAGGACACAAATATTTATGTGGGTAAAACATAAGTATTTGTGTTTGTCTGGGTGTTTATTATGTATTATAAGTATATATTTACAAAAAATAAGTATATAAGTATTATATCCATTGTCTAGTACCCATAGTACAAGCTCTGCTTAGTTTGGGACTAAATCATGATGTGTGAAAATGTCCCAAATATTTATTTATTTATTTAATGTGTTTTTTTTTTATTTTCGTCCATTAACATAACGGCCATCATAGCGTGCCGCAAGTATAGTGGTAGTCCGAAGCCCAAAAGCCTGACAACCAGTCCATCCTCAGGATATCTGTATTACCCAGGCTTACGGAGGTCTGATAGCAGTAGCTTTGTGTAAAATACTGATATTCAGCCGCATCTGGTTAGACTAGTAGCCGAACCCAACATAGTTGGGAAAACGCTCGGAGGATGGTGAACTTTTTAATAACTACATGGTCCTTTATGTGTCGTAAAATTATGACTTTCATCTTGATATTCTTAAAAACTAGTTTCATGTTAAAATTGTTCTGTTTTAAATGAAATATTTTAAAACTTTTTACCTTATAATATGTTGAGTAGCGGTGATTTTTTGGTGTAGAACGTAAGTAGTTTTTTAGCGGTTTTAAAGCTTTATAGCTTTAACGGTAATCTTATTTCAGTAATTTTAGAAGAAAAAACGATTTTAGTTTTGATAATGCTATTATGAGAAGTAAGTACAGAGGCTAGCACATCAACCCACCCCAACCTGTCAAATTTCTTTGATAGATTTTCGCTTTTAACACAAAATAATAAGGTTCATATTCAATTGAGAAAGTTTGACAGTTTTGGATAACTTGACCCACTGACGTCTGTACAAAAATAATAATATTAAAATTATTATTTAAAGTCAGTTAAACAACCAAACAAATTTGTCCATATGATAAAATAGATTTTTTTGAAGAATTATATTAGACCGCCCATTGTACCAACTCTTTATGTGGCTTTTTATTTTTGTAATTGTGTTCTGGTGTGCAATAAAGCGTATATAAATAAATAAATATATTATTTCACTAATTTCATCATCATCAACCCATACACTATCAAACTGCTGGGCACGGGTCTTGTCTCAGAAGTAGGGAGATTAGGCTATAATAGTCCACCACACTGGCCTAATGCAGGTTGGCAAAATTAACACGCTGTCGAGAAAATCTTTAAGGCATGCAGGTTTTCCCGGGATAATTTTCTTCGCCGTTTAAGCGAGTCTTAATTCATTATTAATGCGTACATAATTTCGAAAAGTCAGAGGTGTGTGGCTTTGATTCGAACTAGACACCTTTGATTTGGCAATCCAATAGTCATCTCACTAGACTATCACTGATTTTAGACGCAATTTAGGCGAAAGTAAATATTATTATGGTAACATGTATTTACATAAAGAACCTTTATATAGGAAGACAAAGAAATTCTCTCGAGTTTCACAGACACTTAGAAAGTTCAATAAATGCAAATAAATATCTAGAATGCACTTTTTCTTTTAATTCCCGACGGTCTCTTAACAAAGTCGTTCAAAGTCTTTTGCTTACAAAGTTTTTTCTATTTTTCCAAGAATGCAATCAACTTGGATTAATTGAGTGAAGTTTTTGTTGGCTCTGTTCCCGACAAACAGTGATGGACGAAGTCAACAATGAGATTGAATAGTTGCTGGTTGTTAATAGTCTGATAGCTATCCAGAAATGTTAGGCTCGCATTAAGAAGTCGTGGCTAGACCTAAACTTATTCTCGAACTATGTGTACATCAGTACAGCATTGGCTTACCCTTCTGAGAATACAGGCGTGATGGTATATTGTGAAAAATATAAATAATATTAAGTAGGACCTTTTTTTTATAGAACGGCTAATCCTCATGGATAGTCTGCCTACTGAGGAGGTGGCAGGGTATGTCAAAAACCGCACTTTCCCAAACATATAACACTGCTTTGAGCTGTGTTGTGTTTCTTATGGTGAGCAAGGTTGCCAGTGCTCCACGAGGAAACGTTGTGTTGGCAGTGGGGGGAGTTTGAGTGGGCCGTATGCTTGTTTGCCACCTTAGTGGTATCAAAATATATATATTTATACCTATTGATGGCTTGGTATATACTCACCGTATCAGAATATAGGCTTTTTTTAGGATTACTTACCCAAATCTTACAAATAAATCCCTGGTATTTTGTAGATACCATACCATACCTACAATCTAACCAAAACTCTCGCCTTTTATCTGCGGGCGGTTTATCCGCCATGTTTCCTATATAATGGGACATTTATGAAAGAAATCGTTTTACCTGACATTACTTTTGATCACAATCTTAACGCGAATAAATGGCTCTGTTATTACGTTGTTATTGAACGCGAATTTTGATTGTAGGGTAAAGGGGGTAAGAGGCAAAGTCCCCCCGACTTTGCCTCTTATACTGCCAACACAACTATTCCTCTTTCGTTTTACAGGGTCGCTAACACGCAAGTGATACTCGTGGTGTTGCAAGCGTCTGCAGGCTACGGCAACCGCCTACCATCATGTGGGCCGTATGCTTGTTTGCCACCTTCGTAGTATATAAAAAAGACATACCGGTGAACTGCAGGTATCATTTTGTACTTTTGTCTAAATCTGCAGAGGTACAAGCGTAATGGTATGCTACCTAGTGACGTATGCCGTTACTATATACACAGCATAGGTACTATTTGAGCAGTGGTTTAGCTTCAGGCGCAACGCGGCATCGGCCCTTGAGTTTAATTCCCGTACGGAACAAATATTTGTATAACTTATAGGTAGTTGTGCCGAGTGTAACCAACTTTTCTGTCATAAGTACATCTTTCAAACTATTTATCAATATAATATTCTCCTCGTGTAATGTAAATCAATACAATTAGGCAAATTCTCGTCGTTAATACTCAAGTTCATTGTACTCCAAACAATACGACATACAATCAAATCACACTTAAGCGTCAAAATCAAATTAATCAATCAATTTATTAACTGATAGAACTGTTAAACTCGCATCAATTCACACAAAGAAATTTAGACTTCAATATGATGAAGACATTGCCTTAAGACAACACTGATAGATGATATCAAACCTTATTACAAGAAAATAAGATCTAAGCTACCTTGTGTTGAATCGTTAAGGGGGAGAGATCACAAAAAGGCCACACCTTTTAATGACGTCTTTACATCGTCTTTGTAATTTCCATTCCAGTTTCAACAGTTTAAGATGACAGTAATTTTGAATGGGAATTTAAAAGCGTTAAGCCCGATTTCCATGTTGTATGATATGTGGAGGTACGCAGACAAGCTTGCTTCGGTGTTCCATGGGAAAGGTACCACCATACTGACACGTACTGTGTTGATGTTTTTAAAAAGCGTAACAGTCAATAAGGTCGAAGTTGAAAAGGTACAAACATGAAATTTGTGGCTTTTATGTAATACCAGTTTCATAGCTGGCCACAGGCCTCCCCCAGGTCCTCTTTCCCCTAACCAGCCCTCATTGAAAATCTTCAACAACATAAATACACCTTGTTTTATACATAACAAGAATTTTCTTAATAGCGGTTAGTGTAAAATCAAGTTACTTCGTAACAGTCAATAAGGTCGAAGTTGAAAAGGTACAAACATGAAATTTGTGGCTTTTATGTAATACCAGTTTCATAGCTGGCCACAGGCCTCCCCCAGGTCCTCTTTCCCCTAACCAGCCCTCATTGAAAATCTTCAACAACATAAATACACCTTGTTTTATACATAACAAGAATTTTCTTAATAGCGGTTAGTGTAAAATCAAGTTACTTCCACGTAAAATTACGGTAGCTCACTTCGTCTTGACTCGGCACAACTCGCCTCCTCTCGGCTTGCTGCCTCGGTACATAATGAGCGTTTAATTGACAATATTGAGGAAAAGTGAAGGTTTTATCATGTTACTATAAAATCGCAGTTGAAAATTTCTCTTCTATAAAGGAAGAAGGCGAAGGGAAGGCGGGATTTCAGTTTCCTTGATTAAATCAATATCAAAAAATTTTGATATTGAATATTTGATATTGATTAGGAATAGATACACTGACGCCGCAATTAATGTGGCCGTCTCCTGGGCTCAATAAATAAATAATGTATTTACCATCAACACGAAAAGAGAGACGAATAGATATTTTTAAAAGGTGAAACAGAAGAAAAGCTCGAAATTGAAAAGTCACAATGATGACATTTGTGCATTTTCAACTTCAAGCAGTTTGACATCTAATCAATCCGTCTAAAGTATGTCCGTAATTGATATCCTGATTCACCAAATGTAGCCATTTAAAATGTAGCTCTCTAAAAGCTGACGTTCAGGGTCAGGACGATCCGCCAATTTGTGGCAAATGTGTGCACAAGTCTGATACCCAAAACCATAGCGAAAAAGATCCGCCAATGTCATTTTCTAAATTAATAAAATATATTTATTATGCTAAAATTATTAACTATAATTATAATACTAATTTAACATTATAAAAACATGATGTCCCGCTTCACATTCATCACATTTTTGATATCTTGGCTTACATTATTAAAAGTTTCGGAGGAATCTCTATTTTTTTTTAATAGAGAGCACCTCGTAGAGCATGTATAGCCGTTGGTCCTGGTTGTCATACGAACACCTATGACAACCGTTATTGGTAGTTAGAAGCCCAATAAACCTGACAACCAGTCTAACTATTCATAACAAAAATTGTAAATTAAGAATATCATTGTAATCATACATATACACATACATACACTCACGCCTTTTTCCCATAGGGGTAGGCAGAAACTAAAGAACGCCACTTGCTACGATTCTTGCATACTTCTTTCGCTTCGACCACATTCATACATCTTGTCATACATACACGCCGGTTGCGAGTACTACGCACCTGACCTTTTTGAAGAACCTCACCAATAAGGTCGGTATAAGTTTTTCTAGGGCGTCCCCTCTCGGCGTTTCCACTGACATTCGCCATATAAATCCTTTTTGTTAGTCGCCTTTCATCCATTCTCTCGACATGCCCAAACCATCTCAGCATATTCTTCTCAATTCTCGTCACTACATCGTCTTTTAAGCCGCAACGTTCTCTTATCACACTATTTCTCAATCTGTCATTCCGAGTTACACCGCACATACTTCGCAGGGAACGCATTTCTACAGCATTTATTCTACTTTCATGTCTCTTCTGCCATACCCAACTTTCACTTCCATACATAAGTGTAGGTACCAACACACCGTTGTGGATAGCCATCCGTGCCTTTTTTGACACCGACTGGTTAGCCACAACCGCATGTATAGCACCATCCACTTTATTTCCCGCATTTACTCTTCTTTCCACATCCGCATCAATCTTACCATCCCTTGTAAACATACTTCCCAAATACACAAATTCATACACTTGCTCTATACTCTTACCTTCAATCTTTATATCACACACACATACATCTTCATCTCTTTCGAAAACCATAACTTTCGTCTTACTTACATTTATTTTCATTCCCTTCAACTTACATGCTCCATTCATTACTGTTACCATGTCTTGCAACTCTTCTGCCGACGATGCAAGTAAAACTTGATCATCAGCATAGAGAAGGCATTTCACAGGTAGCTCATTCATTCTTAGTCCACACTCATTTTCTTTCAAATCTGTCAGACAACTATCCATGTATAGGTTGAACAGCCAAGGCGACGCTACACATCCCTGTCTGACACCTCTAGAAATGCCAAACCATTCCGTGTAGGCCCCATTTAACCTGACACAAGCACTGGAATCCTTATACAGGGATCTCAGAGCCTGCACCAAGTGTCCGTCCACTCCATACATAGATAGTGTCGACCACAATTCTTCCCTCCACACACTATCATAGGCCTTCTCCAAATCAATGAAAGCACAATAAACTTTTTTATGCTTTGCCAGATATTTTTCGGCTATGCATCTTAAGGAGAAGGTCTGGTCCGTACATCCCATTCCCTCTCTAAATCCTGCCTGAAAATCCCATATTTTCTCATCAGTTATTCTAATCACTCTCTTAATCAAAACCTTTGCATACAGTTTGCCGACAACACTCAAAAGGCTAATGCCGCGGTAATTTTTGCACTCCTGCTGTGATCCTTTTCCCTTATATAGTGGTACAATAACAGCCTTGCACCAGTCTTCCGGTACTCGGCCATATCTCCAACACATATTAAAGATCCGGTACAACAGGCTTGCTACCACCCCGTCACCACCCCTAAGCATTTCGACAGACACCCTGTCGTACCCTGCCGCTTTCCCAACTTTCATACTATTCAGTGCTACTACAATTTCATCCATACCAATTTCATTCTCCTCATCTACATTCGAGTTTGTTTCCGGACAATTCACTTCTGCCCAATCACCCACTCTTTGCACACTATCTTGCCATCTAAATAAACTTTCAAAATATCCCTTCCAGCGTTCCAAAACCTTACACTCATCACTGATCAAACATCCGTCTTCTGCTCTGATCACATTCATACTTGATTTTCCTGAAACCCCACGAACCAATCTCACCTGTTTCCAAAACAGTTTAACATTGGCCCGGAAGTTATTTGAAAATCTCCTACTATCCTTTTCCTCTATTTCACTCTTCTTAATTTTTACTATCTCTTTCACTTTTTCTTTCATTTCGGTGTACCTTTCCTTCACTCTTTCCAAATCATCATTCAAAAGCGTTGCCTGATTCATTCGGGCTTTGGCTTTGCAGGCTAATACATTAAGCCAAGCCTCTTTCTTCTTTCGCACCATTTCTTTCACTTCATCATTCACCCAAAAATCATTCTTCCTTATGCTTTTCTTCCTCTGTGCTACACCACATACTTTTGTGGCTACTTGCACCATACTATTTTTCACTACCTCCCATACTTCTTCCATGCTGTAGTCATTCATACCTTCCATTATCTGGTTTGTTTTCTCTTTTACCTCTCTCTTATATTCCTCTTTCACTTTTACCTCTTGTAGCTTCTCTACTTTTATTCTCTCTAGAGCAGTTACAGGAACTCGAACCCGATGGCGCCAATGCTTGAACAAACCATTAATCCGGCACACAACTAGGTAATGATCCGTTCCCACATTGACGCCCCGGTACGCTCTTGTATCTGTAACCTTACTCTTCAACCTTTCATCGACAATCACAAAGTCTATCATACTTCTACTTTCTTGTCTTTCCCATGTATACATGTGAATCTTCCTGTGATTAAACATAGTGTTCATTACAGAAAGATTCTTCTCCAAACATACTTCTAATAGGTTTATTCCATTCTCATTTACCCTTTCATCACCAAATTCACCTAATACCTTCTCATAACCACTCCTTTTCACTCCAACCCACCCATTAAAATCTCCGAGCATAACAATCCTTTCGTTTTCCTTGCATGCATTTACGATATCTCTCACACAGCCCCAAAATTCTTCTCTCTCCGTTGGTGAGCACCCCATATCTGGTGCATAAACACAAAGAATAAAGATAGGGTTTAAACCCACCTTTGCTCTAACCCATAGAATTCTGGGACTTATACACGCAAAATCTTTTACACATTTCATCATTCTTTCTGAGAGGACAACCCCCACACCCTGGCAGGCCCTTTGTGTGTCAGGGACACCGGACCAAATGGCGGTCATTGAGCCATGTTTGGATATATCCTCTCCCTTTTTTTTCGTCTCACTCACACACATCACATCTATTCTTTTGTCAGTCATTATCTCACATACTTCATCTATCTTCTCTTTTATTCCTCCCTGAACATTCAGCGTAGCCAGACGACATTCTGACGCTCGCTTTTCGCCCCGTGAGAACCGCTGGCGTGGTGTGTGGCGAACATCACCGCCGCCTCCGGGTAAATTTATTTTATAGGACCTCATTCTGTTCCCACGATAAGCTAGGGAACAATATGTCCACCCCTACAGAGCCCTGCATGTAGAGGTAAGGCTTCTTAGTGCCTGGGGGCGCCCAATCCCAGACAACAAGCACGCTCGCGACTAGGCTTCCCCCTAGCCATGCAGCTCTCGGCGCGGCAACCTTAGCTTGGGGATACGTTGCTGTATCAAGAGATGGTGTCCCTTAGTCGCCTCTTACGACACCCACGGGAAGAGATGGGGTGATTCAATTCTAAAACCCGGAATCACACGGGGTCATCATTGTAATCATGTTTTTTAAAAAGAGTGTCTATGGAGTTTCTTGCCGGTTCTTCTCCATAAGACCCACTTCTTGGAACCGTGCAACTAGTTTTGACTTTTCAAAAGTGCTATTTTAATGATCTAATTGAAATAAAACATTTGACTTTGACTTGACTTTGAGGGTATCGGTATTACCCAATAATTGGGTTGCGGAGGTTTGATGGCAGTCGCTTCGTGTAATATACTGATATTCAGTCGCATCTGGTTAGACTGGAAGTCGATCCCAATATAGTAGGGAAAAAGGTTCGGAGAAAGAAGAATAATGTTTATGATGCATACACATAACTTACCTTTCGGGGAATACAGGCGTGATAGTATGGTATGTTATGTCTAAAAATAATATTCAATTACATGCCCTCCTATTTTTCACATCTGTCCTGCCCATCCAAAGGTTGTCTGGCAGATATTGGTGCTCTGGAGCGATACCTTTAGTTTGATTATTTCTCGTTAAATTTGATTTCTAATAATAGTATACAATGAATACATTAATAATAATAAATATTTTGTTCTATATTACACAGCACCATCTTGACCAAAACTAAGCACAGCTTGTATTAATGGTATTAGACAATGGATAAACTTAAATATTTCTTTTTGTAAATACCTACATACTTATAACACATACATAGACAGATCATTTTATTCTATCCTATTAAATATTGCGTTTGTAAAAATTTCTACTAAACAAATCCGTAAACAGTACCATAATAATTATAATGCCAAATTAATAAACACATCGACAATAACTCCATCATGTCGGTCTCTCAGAATGGATGTAGGAACGGGTCCCGCGGTACTAAGGAGCTACTCCTTATAGATATGGCCATTAGCCAACAGGTTCGGCGTTCCCGAAAGGATCTGTCGACATGTTGGATAGATTATAAGAAGGCCTATGACTCGGTGCCACATACATGGCTCATGAGGGTGCTAGAATTGTATAAAATAGATATAACTCTACGCACCTTCCTGATGTCGTGTATGAGGCAATGGAGCACAGTCCTTCGCTATCCAGGATGTCGAAATACCCAGAGGAATAGCGAACCTGTAAGGATCGAGCGAGGTATATTTCAGGGCGATAGTTTGAGTCCGCTTTGGTTTTGCCTAGCCCTGAATCCTCTAAGCATGCTGCTGGAGAATTCAGGGCTGGGCTATCGGTTGAAGAGAGGGGGTCAGGTTATATCTCACCTCCTTTACATGGATGACCTGAAGCTCTTTGCCCCCAGCAGTCTTCGGCTGATGGAGCTATTGAAGGTTACTGAAACTTTTAGTAGCGCCATCAGGATGGAGTTTGGTGTGGACAAATGTGCGGTCATGCATGTAAAGCGAGGGGAGATTGTGGAATCCGTAGGAGTTCAACTCGCGGATTCCATAAACCTGAGATCTCTCTCTTCAAACGAAACCTACAAGTACTTGGGTATGTCAGAAGCGTTAGGTATCAGCACAACTGACATGAAGCAATCGTTGAGGGAACGTTTCTTTGGCCGCCTGAAGAAGGTATTCAATAGCCTTCTTTCGGGCGGAAACAAGGTGCGCGCCTTCAACGGTTGGGTCATGCCGGTATTGATGTACTCTTTTGGCATACTCAAATGGACTCAAACGGAACTTGACGCCCTGGATAGGCGGGTCCGTACACTGCTGACTGCATATCGAATACATCACCCACGATCGTCTGTCATGAGATTGTATATCCCGCGGAAGTGTGGAGGCCGAGGCTTTTTAAATGCCAAAAACCTTCACAACCGCGAGATATGCAATCTCAGGGAATATTTTCTACACGCCGACGTGGGAATGCATCGAGATGTAGTAGCAGTGGACAAGGGACTCACCCCGCTCTCCTTGGCAAATGAGAACTGGCGCAAGCCTGTAGTGCTTGATACTAACGACCGCAGGAAGGTATGGCAGAGTAAGGAGCTCCACGGACGCTTTTTCCGGGCCCTTCATGGGCCCGATGTAGACCAAGCAGCGTCCGTAGCCTGGCTACGTTTCGGTGACCTCTTTGGAGAAACCGAAGGTTTTGTCTGTGCAATTATGGACGAAGTTATCATGACGAATAACTACCGGAGATTTATTGTGAAGGATGGCACGGTTGACATCTGTCGGGCATGTCACCGCCCGGGTGAATCGATCCGCCACATTATCTCTGGTTGTTCTCGTCTAGCTAACGAAGAGTACTTGCATAGGCACAACCTTGTAGCCAGAATTATCCATCAGCAACTTGCTCTAAAATACACTCTTGTGGCATCGGAGGTACCGTACTACAGGTATGTGCCCGACCCAGTTCTCGAAAATGGCAGTATCACATTGTACTGGGATCGGTCCATCATCACTGACAGGACTATTGTAGCCAATAAGCCTGATATAGTGGTGGTGGACCGAATTGAGAGGCGTGCAATGATTGTTGACATTACCGTCCCGCATGACGGGAACCTCGTGAAAGCCGAGAAAGATAAGCAAATCAAGTATCTTGACTTGGCTCGCGAGGTTGTCGACATGTGGGATGTGGACACAGCGATCATTGTACCGATAGTCGTGTCAGCCAATGGCTTAATAGCCACGAGCCTCGATCTACATCTTAGGAGGCTCTCGTTAGGCGGCTGGGTCAAGGGCTTGATCCAGAAAGCAGTACTGCTGGACACGGCTCGTATTGTTAGGAGGTTCCTCTCTCTGGAGCCCTGACCGCCGGTAGCTTGGACCCTGTTCCCGATACCGGTGGGCCTCTATTTTTATATTTTTAAATGTTTTTGTTTTATAATTTATTTTATAAAAATATTTAAAAATGTAAATAATAAGAAAACTGATAAATAAAGGAAATAATGTCGTACAGCATGGCGTAGCATACTCGTACAGCGTAGCAAAATCGTAGTACATATCGTAGCGCATCGCGGAGCACATACTGCAGCACATGGCGTAGCAGAATCACGTCGTAGCACACGGCGTATGACACGGCGTAGCAGCTTGCTACGAGTCTACCTAGTATGTAGAACAGAATCAGACGGTGTAGTGCAAAATATGTCGTAGCACACGGCGTATGACATGGCGTATCAGAATATCAATAGAATATAATTATATAGAAAATCAAAGTGAAATAACACTAGTTTGAGCTGTGTTGTGTTCCTTACGGTGAGCAAGGTTGCAAGTGCTCTACGAGGAAACGTTGAGTTGGCAGTGGGGGGGACTTTGACCCTTATACTGACAATCTAACTATTCCTCTTTCTTTTTAAAGGGTCGTCAACGCGCAAGTGATACCTCTGGTGTTACAAGCGTCTATAGGCTACGGTAGCCGCTTACCATCAGGTGGGACGTATGCTTTTTTGACACCTTAGTGGTATAAAAAAAAAGGAATATAATGTAACCTATTGATGCCTTGGTATATACTCATCGTATCAGTATAATATAGGCCTTTTTTAGGATTACTTACCCAAATCTTACAAATAAATCCCTGGTATTTTGTAGATACCATACCATACCTACAATCTAACCAAAACTCTCGCCTTTTATCTGCGGGCGGTTTATCCGCCATGTTTCCTATATAATGGGACATTTATGAAAGAAATCGTTTTACCTGACATTACTTTTGATCACAATCTTAACGCGAATACATGGCTCTGTTATTACGTTGTTATTGAACGCGAATTTTGATTGTGGGGTAATGTTTCATATTAAAATAATTTTTATTACTTACTGTAAGTCGACAGTTACAGTCGAGATAGTATGGTATCTCGACTGTATTCTCCGAATACCTAGGCAGAAATGTATAGACGCCCCATGTCAACCTGTCCAAAACTGCCAAATTTTCCCAATTGAACATGAACCTTATTGTATTGTACGACGTCTGTGGTCTAGTGGTTCGAGTACCGGACTGCTGATCATGGGGTTGTGGGTTCGATTCCCACAGGACACAAATATTTGTGTGGGTAAAACATAAGTATTTGTGTTTGTCTGGGTGTTTCTTATGTATTATAAGTATGTAATTACAAAAAAAAGTATATAAGTATTATATCCATTGTCTAGTACCCATAGTACAAGGTCTGCTTAGTTTGGGACCAAATGGTGCTGTGTAAAATTGTCCCAAATTATTATTATTTATTGTATTAAAGTTGAAAAACTATTATAGAAATTTGACAGATTGGGGTAGCTTGATGTGCTGACCTCTGTACTAATAAACACCCGCTTTGCTTTGGATATATTCAGGACCCACGTAATAGGAGGTGAGAGGCGAGCATATTACCAGTCATCATCATTAACCTATTTACTGTCCCACTAGGCACGAGTCTCCTCTCAAAATAAGAAGGGTTAGGTTATAGTCCACCATGCTGGCCTAATGCAGGTTGGCAGACTTCATACTCTGTCGAGAAAGTCTCTCAGTCATGCAATCCTCCTCAAGTTATGTTCCTTTACTGTTTAAGCGAGTGTTTATTACTTTATTATTAATTAGCCTCTTCTCCCGACTTCGTACGCGTGGAAAAGTTACTTTTAATTATCGTTGTAATTTGGCTAATTAACTCAAAATCGTTATAAATTATAGACTATATATTATTGTGATGTATATATAACAATACTTTAAAGTTTCTTCAAAATCCGTTCAGTAGTTTTAGCGTGAAAGAGTAACAAACATCCATTCATCCATCCATCCTCACAAACTTTCACATTTATAATATTAGTAGGAAGAAAGTAGGATTAATACGCACATAATTTTGAAAATTCAGAGGTGTGTGCCTTAGATTCGAACATGAGACCTACGACTTGGCAGTCCAATGGTGATATCATTAGGTTATATCAGTTTTTTTTTCAAATATTTGTAGATTACACAAAGATTTGACACGGGTGGGAATCGAACCCAGCGCAACGATTTCTAGGTGACCACCCAACTGCTAGACCAACTATGCAATCTTTATTATAACAGAAATTTTGTATTCATTCGCAGAAATTTCTAACAAACTTAGATTACTTAGTTCTAAAGTTCTTTTTTAAGGTTTGGATAAGGTTAAAGTCTTGACCGCTATTTTTTTGTTAAAAATAGTTCAATTTGAATGTAGCTGCTGTAAATTATCAAAGGACCAACTTTCGAGCTTGTATTTCACTAAAATTGCACTCCTCGATAAAGACCAATTTTCGTGTCACTCAATCTCACTCTCCCTTTGTGCAATCCTGTCAGAGTCACAAGTTTCATTAAACTTGCTGAAATTAGAAAATAACTTTTACAGTTGTTGTTTTCTCATTTAAAATTCGCAAAAAGTATATAAATAATAAATAATATTTATTTCTGTAAACAGTTCTTTTAAAGACACTTTTTCAAATCAATATTTAACAATTTTTTTTAAGCTAGATGTCTCCGGCATTTCCTAACTGACGACCTCTGAGAAAAAACACCGAATAAAACTCAGAGAATCATAGTCTCTTTTAAAGTCCAGACATAGTAGGTATAATAACAAATATGTGTCTTACAATGTAGGGCAGTCTGAAATGGCCTTTTGAAGAAGGATTTGAGTCGACCAGTCCCAACCGACGGCACGCATGCATTAGTCATTGCATCAGTTAGAGTTTTTAGTTATCATGATCATCAACAAACTTTGTTGGGGTCGACTTTCAATCTAATGCGGCTGAATATCAGTATTTTACACGAAACGCCTGCCATCAGCCATCCGCTACCCAATTTCTGGGCAATACCGATATCTTGAGGATAGATTGGTTGTCAGACTTTTTTAGGCTTCTAATTACCACTAACGATTGTCATAGGTGTTCGCATGACAAGGGACCGACGGCTTCACGTGTTATTCTAGGCACGGACGGGTCTCACCCATCACATATTGACAGTGCCTAGCGCAGCTTAACCTTGCAGGTGGTACGCATAGTTATAACTTTGCCACGAGCCCCTCATCATACTAATATTATAAATGTGAAAGTTTGGATGTTTGTTTATTTGTTACTCAATCAAGCAAAAACGGCTGAACCGATTTGCATGAAATTTCGTATACTAATAGTTTGTGACTAGGAATAAAGCATAAGCCACTTCTTATCCCAGAAAAATGTGGGAATATCCCGAAAATCCGATCGGTTGTAAGAGAACTACATACGGGATTTTAATAAAATTTCATACACACATATTATGTGATCGGGAATAACAAATAGGATACATTTTACCCCAAAATGATGTGGGAATTTCCCAGAAAACTTATATAGGAGAGCTACTTACGAGATTTGAATGAAATTTCGTACACAATTAGTATGTGACCGGGAATAAAAAATAGTCTAAATTTTTCATTTCATTTCCCATGAAATCAATCCGACAACAATTGTGTTACTAAGTCTACGCGTACGAAGTCGCGGGTAAAAGCTAGTATACATATATAGTTATCATAAATAATATTTATTTTATCTTTTTACTATGCGTACAATGTTTTGTAGAAGATTCATCATAAATTTATGCGTGAAATGAATTTTAGTTTTAGGATTAGATTAATGTAGGACGCATGTCGTGTCGAATTATATTCGTTTTCATTCAGAAAACAAAGCACGGGCTAGATTTACGTAAAACCACTGTCACAACTGTGGTTTTTCAAATGGTTAGACAGAATTGTGTAATTCTAGTATTGTTCTCATTGTTCGAATTCTAATGTTGTGTGTGTGTGTTTTTTTAAAACATTGCTCCACACTAGTATTTTCTCCTGTATCGTGGGTGCGTTTACAAACTTTCAAATGCACAAACACCCAGACCTGGAACCGGTGTATCTAATGATTAAAGTCCCAATCTATCTTAAAGGTTGCTGTGAGTTCAATACGCAAACTTTTCTCATTAACTAATGGTGTAATACACCAATAGTTTCTCGCAATAAAAAAAATAGATTCGTACACCTTTTTACGTTCAGTATAACGAATTGTAAGCAGTCGAATGCTACGTCTTGGGTCAATTTCCAGGTTGAGCAGTTTTATTGGGTTTTTCTATGAAATTGAAATTTTGGATTTGTGCTCGGTTAATGGCAATTGGCACGCCCCCTATTAAGACCTAAATATACCGGAAAACTGGGTGTTCATTAATACAATCTGCGAGGAAACCTTGTATTGGCAGTGGAGACTTTGACCTTTATACTGCCAACCCAACTATTCCTCTTTCGTTTCACAGGGTCGGCAACGCGCCAATGATATATCCCTGGCGTTACAAGCGTCTAAAGGCTACGGTAACCGCTTACCATCAGGTGGGCCGTATGCTTGTTTGCCACCTTAGTGGTATAAAAAAAAGTGTCTCTGCCTTACACTTCAGGGAATACAGGCGTGATAGTATGTTTTGTTATGTATGACTAATATTGGCATTGCATTCCCAGTATAGATAGCTAGTTTTTGCTATGAACAAAAATGATGACTGCCTGATTTTGTTCAATAACACTCCATTTCCCTGAGAGAGCGTTTACTACACCCATAGGGTGGCCGATTGTATCCTACGGTCCGCACAGAACATAATTCTATAGGTACATATGTCCACCAATTCCTCGGGGAATTTGGGCACAAAAGCGCGGATCAAAGGTTACGGCTTCGAATTTTACGGGTCGCTTGTGCATCCCCCAACAATAGTCCTGTTAATGTGACCGTACACGTGTTTGAGGTAGACGTGTGTTTGGATAGTTGATAATGTTGTGGTTTGTACGAATACCTACTAATGTTATAAATGCGAAAGTAAGTCTGTCTGTTACGTGTACACGCCTAAACTGCGGAACCGATTTTGATGAAATTTGGTACGGAGATAGATTGCAGAATAGAGCAGGTCTTAGGCTAATTTTGTCTCAAAAAGGATTTTGGGATGCGGGTGAAACAGCGGACAACAACTAACAGTGAAATAATAAAAAAAACTTATATTTTGTGTTTGAAAAATTACCGCGGGCAGGATTATGGTAATATTTAGTGGTAAAAATTTTGCAATCCTAGTGACGTGTTTTAAACTGAGTAGGTTCTGCATTGGTCAGCGAATGACAGCTAAAATATAAAATACACCAACAGCATACATAGAAAAGGTATGTGAAAAGGTCTGATACATAATGCCAATTACAGGTAAACACAACATTTACAACTGAAGCACACAATTATAATATTACAAATTTAGATTACGTTCGTATGACAACCGAGACACCGAGGAATGGGGATTTTCAAATTGTTAAGAATGGTTACCCATCCACAGACTGGCCGCAGCTAGCGCAACTTAACTTTCCAGATCAGTTGATAAGCGTAATTATTGTTTAGCCCTAACATGTTAGAAATGTGTCAATGTAAAAGTATTTTAAAATACCCCGAAACTGTATAATGGATACCTAAAAAAATGGCGTTTAATTTCGGACAAAATCTAAATGGATCACTAGACACCATTTACAAAAGCTTTTCAGTAAATTTAGTTTTTAAGTAGCTACGTGGCCAGGGCTGGCATCGGCAAAACTAATTATGCCTAAGTATTAAAAACAGGATATTTTTATTTAAAACTATTGTAATAAGGAGCTCGTGGTTAAGTTATAACTGAACTGATCAATCGAGTCAAAGTCAAAGTAAAAGTCAAAAGTCAAAGTCAAAGTCAAAAGTCAAAAGTCAAAAGTCAAAAGTCAAAAGTCAAAAGTCAAAAGTCAAAAGTCAAAAGTCAAAAGTCAAAAGTCAAAAGTCAAAGTCAAAGTCAAAGTCAAAAGTCAAAGTCAAAGTCAAATGTTTTATTTCAATTAGACCAATAAAGTAGCATTTTGAAAAGTCAAAACTAGTTGCGAGGTTATCATATCCTTTATTTGCAGTTCCACAATGTAAATTAGGTGGTAATCCATTATGGACCCTGTTTGGGCACAGCAAAGGCATTACAATTAAATTTTATCTAAAATAGACTTACAAGCTAACATTACACAATACAAATATTATTACTACACAGAAACTTGATTATCATAATAAATATTATATATTTTTGGATTATTTTATATCCTTGTAGATTAAGGTTTATGTCAATTTATAATGAGTATAATGCTATTTATCTGTAGATTGTTTATCAGATAAATATTCATTTATACTGTAGTAACATTTTCTTATTAGGTACTTTTTGAGTTCGTTTTTAAATGCTGCTATTGTTGTTAAGCTGCGTAAGTGGATGGGTGACCATTTTTTTTTTTTTTTTTTTTAATTTATTGAAAAAAGAAATTACAGGGCTCATAAAATTACATCTGCCAAACTGCAAGGCAGTTTGTCGGCAAATACATTTTGATTTCTGACATTTACGCGAATATTATACAGTCTACCCGTGACCATGGACGCTGTAAAGGGTCCGAAACGTCGGGATTAATAATATCAATATACGGATAAAATCCGTAAAAAGTAGTTTTATTTCAACATTCTTAATACTTCAAGACCCCCCAGTACCTCGGACAGCACGTAAAGCCGTCGGTTCCGGTTGTCATGCGAACACCTATGACAATCGTTAGTGGTAGTCAGAAGCCCAAATAGCCTGACAACCAGTCTATCCTCAGGATATTGGTATTACCCAGAAATTGTGATAAGCTGAGGTGTATTACAATGGTCGATTTTATCGCGTTATATTGATATTATTAATCGTAATGTTTCGGACCCTGTACAGCGTCCATGGCCACGGGTGGACTACCCATGCCCATAGATGCGATAAAATCCGTAAAAAATACTTTTATTTCAATGGATTATTTCTTGTTACTTGAAAAGCACATATTATAAATTATAATCATGATAGCATCGAAGTTAAGTATAATGTTTTTGGAAATTATCAAAACAAAGACAAATGAAAAAACTTTTTAAAAATTTAATTTAATATTGAAATAAAACTACTTTTACCGATTTTGTCTCGTTATATTGATATTATTAAGCCCGACGTTTCGAGCCCTTTACATTGTCCATGGTCACAGGTACCCGTGACCATGGACAATGTATATTATTCGCGTGAATGTCAGAAATCAATATTTAATTTAATATGTATCACAATGTTATAAACAATAGCTAATTCATTATATTTTTGTATTCTGCCCGTTTATTGTGCATGCGGTGTTAGCCAGTAAGTAGTTGTTACACATGTAAATGTATCGACTTTAGTACTTAAATAGGTTGAAATGTACTGTGGAAACAATCGTTGGTTAACCTAATAAATAAATAAATAAATCGTGACAGCCCTATAGGTGGCTAATGGTGGGCTATACCTGTGCGTAATATAAATTGATTCAGGGTAATCGCCACCAGAATTTCGTTGAAAGGCTTGATCCATTAAATGTTTGTCACGTCTGGCTCTAAATGTCGATTTATTTTGTTAGATATTTATTTCTGACATAATCTGATGTGAAATGTATCCTATACGAGCAATATAAATATATATATATGTATACAGCATAACATCATACCTGTATTGGGGTTAGGCAGAGGTGTACTAATGTACACCCACAATTCGCCGGCATATTAAGGTCCCATATAATAGGGGGCTAGTACGTAGAATGAACACTGCTCTACGTGCAAAAATCGTCTTTAAATTTTAAGTGGCGAGCTTGTCCGGGCGCTGTACGTGGCCGTCAAATACTTGAAAAATATTTGAAGTAAAATGTGATTTTTATAGATGCTCGGCTTTTGTGATCGCTCTGTAATATATGTGAGGCTTTAGAAAGAATTTTGAGAAGCTCTTTACCTTTATTTTTTGGTATGCTTATACCTATTGAAGTATGCTCAGGACTTTGGACTATTAAAGTACTTCAATTGATAGATAACCCTTTATTACATTGTCAAAGAAATAAAAGGCATTTTAAAACCTATGAATAAAAATAAAAGTAAATATTATTAATAATATATATTTGGGTCATTTTACACAGGACCATCTAGTCCCAAACTAAGCAGAGCCGTCTATGGGTACTAGACAATAGATATAATACTACTTATCTTTTTGTATTTTTTGGCATTTTCCATGCTAAGATTTTAAAGTTATTTAGCGAAGGAAAAATTTCGACATTCGCAGGCAGGATTCAAACCTGCATCTTCTGGTTAGGTACACCAGACGCTATGACCGCTAAGCCACCGCGAGTCTCGATTATAGTTAGTTGTTCTTCGTTAATTTCGATCGGAAGTTTGACTTAAAATATTTATGGCTGCAAACGACTCCTAAATGGTTGTTTTATCAGAGTCTTTCGACCACGTCTCACTATTAGCAGGATCGCATTTACGTCGGTCAAGCTATAAGTCAATTCTTTACCGAAAAATCCTGTCTTTTTTCCTTACCTATATACAAGATAAACCCAACAAAAACTGTACAAATAAAAGGCCAATTTAACAGTCGGCTGGTGGATCCGTCGATAGCTGACGAGGGTCCCAGTAAATACGTACTAAAGAGATTTTCATTATTTGCCTCACTTCTCCTACCTACGTCACTGGCAAATAAATGCGCCTTGAAGCAACTTAAAAATTGAACACATAGTATTCGTCGAATCTCGCTAAGAATTCTGGCAGGCATTTCTAAAAATATTCTGTAATCTTCTGAATCTTAATAAATTTAAAAGCCCTCTAGGCACGTTAATGTTATAAAAATATTACCGTGCTCTAGGCCCATAGCGAGTGCCTATATCTATAAATAAAAATATAAAAGATTTTTATATGTATAGATATACCTACCTCATTATATTATACTAGCTTCTGCCCGCAACTTCGTCCGCGTGAAAAAGCTACTCTTAATTATTGTTATAATTTGGCTAATTAACTCAAAATTCTTATAAATTATAGCCTATATGTTATTCTGATTTATATATAATAATACTCTAAAGTTTCATAAAAATCCGTTCAGTATTTTTAGCGTGATAGAGGAACAAACATCCATTCATCCTCACAAACTTAGTTTAAATTAGTAGTAAAGAAGTAATAGTAAATATTATAGTAAATAGTAAAGTGTATAGTCTATTAGTAAATAGTACTTATAGTATAGTAGTCTGTTAGTCTTATAGTAGTATGTTAGTCTGGCACATGCTGTGCTGGATACCTATATGCTACAGCGAGACGCACAAGTTAAGGAACCCCAATATGCCCAAATTAGCTTTGTAAACAAGACTAAACAACCACACTAGCACTTTGCCATCTGGGTCATACGTCATTATGTTAAATTGTAGAATTAGCACATAATTAGTATATAAGACCTGAGTAATTGTATTTTTACGTCTTCTGTGACTGTTATTCTGTTCAAATAAATATTTTTTTTTAAAGTATATCGTTTAAATCACACCTAACGTTTAATATATATATATTTTATGAAATATATATATATATATTTAATATATATATATATATATATTTCCGTTGTTTTTTATTTTATTTGTACTTATCTTTCGTCTTACTTATATAGCGAACATTTTATAGTGTGTTTTGTCAATGTCAAATAAACGTTTTTTCTTTCTTCTTTCTTAGTATATAGACGTGGTCTCTCACTATGGGCCTCATAAGAAAGCTCAAGTCACTCAGCGAGCTATGGAGAGAGCTGTGCTTAGTATTTCTATACAAATGAGGAGATCCGTAGAAGAACCAATGTTGCCGATATAACTGAAAGGATTAGCAAGCCGAAGTGTCAGTGGGCGGCGATGACGTATATTTAATAATTACCTATACTACTAAGATAACTGCCTTGTTAGTCTAGTGGTCCTAAGCGCGACTGCTACGCTAGAGGTCTTGGGTTCGATACCCAGGTCAGCGGTGTTGTTGGGTTTTTCTAAGTAATTCTCAGCATTCGGCTTATCCTCAAAAATAACATATTTACAGTTCACTTACATAGAAAAAAGTATATCAGGTATAGTATGCCAGGGTCTTAAAATTTTATTAAGATAAGATAATCAATTTATTTGTTTAACAAATAGTGTCAATCGTTTTTTAAATATACTTAAAGTTAGACAGTTAGGTATATCTTCAGGAAAGCTATTATCAGCATTAGCTCAGTTTGGATTTGTGCTCAGTGGAATTCCCATTACCGGCTTGGAGTTACATTATGTGCCCGGTTAATGGCAATAGTATCGCCCTCTATTACATGGGACCGGCGAATTGTGGGTGTACATTACATTGGCACACCTCTGTCTAACTCTTCGGGGAATACAAGCGTGATGGTACGTTGTTTATGTCACAACAGAAATCCTGGTATCATACGACAAAAATTCTCAACGGGTCCCATTTATTAATAGGGTACTTTATCTTACAGCACAACAAAGGTAATCAAAACCCATCTATCAGAACAACAAAGCACCAAATTTTACAGCCACCATGAGAGCAAAACGATACTAAATCTACGTTGTTAAATCGAGGGTAGGAATTAAAAAAAAGTTAGTTGAAATACGGCGGACGGCTCACGTATGGAGACGTGCGCAGAAATACCAATGTTTGTTAATCGTTCGTGACGTAGCTTGCTTTTTTAATGGATGTCGAATCGATTTGGACGTTTGTCAATGGGAACAAATGAAGTGTTTTTTTACTTAAAAGGAGTTGGTAGTTTTTTAGAACTCGGTCTTTTTAGAAGAATTTGAATTTGAAATTTGCAGATATTTTTAAGAGAGGTATAATATAGTGGGAGTAATTCCACTCAAATAGGAGTTACCCGACTGGGGAAGTAACTCGTCCTTGCAGAAAATCGAAGTGAAATAACACTGCTTTGAGGTATTATTCCTTACGGTGAGCAAGGTTGCCAATGCTCCACGAGGAAACGTTGTGTTGTCAGTGGGGGAACTTTAACCCTTATACTGCCAACCCAACTATTCCTCTTTAGTTTTACAGGATCGGCAACGTGTAAGTTATATGGTGGTGTTACAAGCGTCTATAGGCTACGGTAACCACTTATCATCAGATGGGCCGTATGCTTGTTTGCCACCATAATAGTATAAAAAATAAAGATTTGTTTTGATTTGAAAATAATAAATAAAAATTTAGTTCTTAAAATATTTCCCCCTGCTTCGCTTGGGTATATTCATAAATCATAGCTTATGTTACTTACTGATAACTTATATTATCAGTATAATAAATAATTATTTGTTTATTATACTCTTTATTGTACACCAGAAATAGAAAGCAAACAAAACAAATTATATCTAACAACAAATGTGCAATGGGCGGCCATATCACTTAAAGTTATTATTAAGATTACGTATAGGTAAAATAATTTTTAAAACAAATTTATAACACTGCTCGATCGAGGAACCCAGGATTTTTAGCGTAGCAGTCGCGCTTTAGACCACTACCACAAGGTAATGAAACAGTTTATGTTTAATTACGTGTATTCAACCACAACCAATATAAGCAGTGCAGTTATTTCACGCAATTAACGCATGCTATTGGCATTACGTTCAATTTGCATCACCAAGCTTTCCAATAATTAACACGTAGTTCAATATAACCTATTATTATGCTTTGTACTGTTTGTATAGGTAGGTCTAATTATGACGTAGAATAATTATATTAATTAAGCATCTCGACATTCGTTTGTTTTCAACGAGCGGCTAATTTTCTAATAAAGTTTGCGTGGCGAATTTAAATCTTATTGTCGTATAATTAGGGATAGTTATACCTATCTGTATTTTTTGCGGATGTTTGATTGGGTTTTTCTTGGAAATTCTCAGTAGCCGCTCGGGGTTTGGATTTGTTCTCGGCTAATTGAAATAGGCTCGCCCCTAATTACATGGGACCTAAATATACCGGCGAACTGTGGGTGTACATTGCCAAACCTTTCGGGGTATACAGGGTTTTTAAAAAATGCAATAATATTTCCATCTGTGTATTCCTTCTTCTTTGTTAAATAACCGATATTGATGTAACTTAGCATAGTGGTCGCATAAAACTCAACGGAGATAGGGTACTTTATATTCTGCTTTAACACGTTCCGGAGATTCCAAAGGATAGCGAAAAATCTTGAAGTAATTTTAGCTGGGATTTCAAAACTTACTTCTGTTCATACACCACGCGAAGTCGTGGGTGGAGCCAGACTCTAATGTTTTATTAAAGTTTATTTTGAAATAAGCCAGCAAAGAGTTATTATTTTTTTAATTTGTGATTCCATTTGTAAGCTAAAGTATATCTATACCTCTCTCTCTTTTGCAAAAAGGAAGTTGCTTAGCTTTCTTTTTAAATAAATAAATATTTGTAAGACGTTGGCGAGTTTCGACCGCTTTTTGCCAACGTGGTATAAAGTAGAATGGAACATCCTAGACCAAGTTTGGAGAGGTGACAAATGATAAATGATATTTATTTCTGCAAATAGTTCTTTTAAAGACACTCTTAAAAGTCAATGTATTAATTTATTTAAGCTAGATGAATCCGGATTTCTTAACTCACGACCTCTGAGAAGAAACACCGAAACACACTCAGAGAATCATAGTCTCTTTTAAAGTCCAGACACAGGATATTAGCAAACACATGAGTGTTACAATACAGGTTCATTTTGTCTTAAATGGTATTTTGAAGAAAGAGCCATAGCGACCTTGAGTAGTCTTTGAGTAGTGAGAGACAGCTTTGCCCAGCAGTGAAGCGTAAAAGAGGCTACATATAACAAACTAAAATTTCGGACATTTTACACAGTACCACTTAATCCCAAACTAAGCAGAGCTGAAATACGGTATACCTATTAAACGACGATAGCAAAGTAACCGCAAAGTGGTATTAGGCAATCTACCGCCAAAATCCAGGTGCGGAATGGTAAACGAGACGTCGTGTTTTTGAACCATGCTTATATCCTAATTCTGTCAGTTGAAAGAAGCAAGAAATTTACCTTTTGTCCATATGTCTAGAGTTTATCATCATCAACCCATATACTGTCCCACTGCTGGGCACGGGTCTCCTCTCATATTGAGAGGGATTAGGCTATAGTCCACCACGCTGGCCTAGTGCGGGTTGGCAGACTTCACAAACCGTCGAGAAAAATCTCTAAGGTATGCAGGTTTCCTCACGATGTTTTCCTTCACCGTTTAAGCTAGTGATAATTAATTATTAATACGCACATGAATTCGAAAAGTCAGAGGTGCGTGCCTTGGGTTCGAACTCGAGACCTTCGACTTGGCAGTCCAATGGTCATACCGCTAGGCTATCACTGCATTTGAGGTGTAAGGTCACTGTAACTGTCACTGTAAGGTCCTAGAGTTTATACCTAACCTCAAGTTCCCGTCTTTAGAGCAATCTAGGAGATTTGAGTTCTTCTATGACCCGCACTAATATTCGTCGCCACTTGTGACGTCCAGCAGTCACATAGATGGGAGGATATTATGTAATGAAACAACTCAGTATATTTAATTGTATAGCTTCTGCAGTCGCACGGCTGCTTGGTCTGGCTGACAACTAGACTGCCATCCCCACCCAGTATGTTTTTATTTATAATACGTTACTCCTAACTTCTAAAGCTTCAGAAAGTGAAGAAAATAAGAAGCGTCAACAAGGATTGTTTTTGCATTTGATTAGATTTCAGCGATTGTGTAAATTTAAAAATCCTCGCCACGTTTTAGTTTAGTGTCTCGGGCAGGGTTAGTTTCCTCTGAACCTTCGAGACTTGAAGGAGTCAGGCTAGAAGGCCAAGAAGTTATCTAGTTAATATAATTTTCCTTGACCTTTAGCTGATCTGGAGACCCATTTCGTCCAGCTATAAGACACATGCAAAATAATAGTAGTATCTTCTTTATTTTTGAAATAAAAGTACTTCTTACGGATTTTATCGCGTATATTGATATTATTAATCCCGACGTTTCGGACCCTTTACAGCGTCCATGGTCACAGTTAGACTAAAATCCGTTAAAAGTAGTTTTATCTCAATGTGTAATACTCGCCAAGAAGTTATCTAGTTAATATAATTTTCCTTGACCTTTAGTTGATCTGGAGACCCATTTGGTCCAGCTATAAGACACATGCAAAATAATAGTAGGTAGCATCTTTTTTATTTTTGTTTAATCCTTATGTTGTTTTTTATTTTATTCGTATCGTATTTAATTATTGATGTCTCTGCAAACAAAAGATTTTTCTTTGTTTCTTTCTTTCGCCAGGTCTAGCTTCAGCTCCCCGTCATGATCGTGGAGGCATGCCTTGCATGCCTTGCCACGTCAAGGTCGTGGCAAGGTCGCATTACTTTAAGTACGCTTTTTAGTCTGTACGAGTCCAAGAAATGGTGATAGCCTAGTGATATGATCATTGGACTGCCAAGTCAAACGTCTCGAGATCGAATCCACGGCACGCACTCCGACTTTTAAATTCATGTGCGTATTAATAATTAATTATCACTCGCTTAAACGGTGAAGGAAGCCTTAGATATTTTTCTCGACGGTGTGTGAAGTCTGCCAACCCGCACTAGGCCAGCGTGGTGGACTATAGCCCCGTGCCCAGCAGTGGGACAGAAAATGGATTGATGGTGATATAAAAAAAAGTCTAGTTTCAGCTCAAATCTTTGAGGCAGGCAGCAGCAGATTTCTAGATCCTAACGATCTTGTAGAAATAAGTGAAAGCCCTTGGTTCTCGGTCCATAATAAGTATTTACTTCCACCGACAGTATCCGACAAAGTCATCGACTCGCAATGTACAGAAACCAATTTCCTTTCGTCGATCTTACGAACGGAGTTAAGCGCCACACACAATGTGTTTACTTTAATATGCACTTTGGAACAGAATGTTCGAGAATATTCTGTAACATACTACAAATGTTATTAACTTCGGGAAATTTAGAATAACAATTTCTGGGCAAGCAATATGAGAGTTGCCGAGGGAATTAGATTTTAAATTTCAGTTAATATGCAACGCTGCAATCATACGTTTCAAAAAATATACTTTTACTTGACGAAAATTTGGATAGTGTCCTGGGACCTCACTGAGGAGCTTCGTCTTCTTTTTTTTATACTACTAAGGTGGCAAACAAGCATACGGCCCATCTGATGGTAAGCAGTTACCGTAGCCTATAGACGCTTGCAACACCAGGGGTATCACTTACGCATTGCCGACCCTGTAAAATGAATGAGGAATAGTTGGGTTGGCAGTATGAGGGTCAAAGTCCCCCCACTGCCAAAACAACGTTTCCTCTCTCGTTTGGTTATGTTGTTATGTTTTTAAAACACAGTAAGAAGTTGTAACTACGCTGATCAACCAGACGCGGTCATTATGTGGATGAGTTACCATTCTTAACACATCGAGACCCCGCCGTGCCTCGGAGAGCACGTAAACCCGTTGGCCCCGGTTGTCATACTAACACCTATGACAATCGTTAGTGGTAGTCAGAAGCCCAAAAAGCCTGACAAACAGTCTAACCTCAGGGTATCATTATTACCCAGAAATTGGGTTGCGGAAGTCTAGCAGTCGCTTCGTGTAAAGTACTGATAGAATAGAATAGAATAAAACTTTATTGTACACCGCGACAAGAAGCAAACTGATATTCAGCCGCATCTGGTTAGACTGGAAACCTGCGTCTTCTGGTTAGGTACACACGCCAGCAAGTAAAGCTATCCAAAACTGTAAAAAAATTCCAATAGAACATGAATTGAAGTTGAAAATCAATTAAAGAATTTTGACAGATTGCGGTAGCTTGATGTGCTGGCCACTGTACATTCGATCCTGCCTGTGGTCGATTTTTTCCTTTGCTAAACTTAATGCCTATGCTAACTTTAATGAAGAATGTTTGTGAAGGCTTTTATGGTAAAAACACTAGCTAACGATATGTCCTCGATATATCAAACGTTCAAACGGTGAAGGCGACTGTCGACAGCTCACGTCCACACTAAAGTGGATCGTAGGACGTACGTGTGAGCGAGGCCATCTGTCAATATTGCTGGTAGATAGAGCTTACAATAACACTGACAGTTTTTGTACTGAGATATTTTATTGGTGGATGAAAAGCTGTCGTTTTGAATATAAAAGAACAGCATGTGGTTGTAAATTTGCTGCCAATTGGATCTCACCACGTATTTGTTTAGCTTTTAAGCACATCTCGGGGCTTAATGTTACGTTATGAGTTCATTTTAAACTATTCATATATTTTATTTTAACATACATATATTATTGTAATACTAATTTATTGTATTTACAATTTAATGAATTTTTATAATGACATTTAATGGTAATTGATATTATGTAACCGGCAAAATTGATTTAATAAATTTTTATTCAAAATTATTTTAGTAACAATTTTTGATTTTGTTTTGAATGTTTATTATCAAAGGGGATAGAACCGATCTGGCATATCAACCCGCCCGCCATTTTGTTTTTTTTGAAATCGTGGCGCACTATAAAAGTGATATATATGGATAGAGGACACATAAACGAACAAAAAAGTAACATTGTACCCGAAAATGTCACGGTACCGAGATATTTGAAGGTAATGATCGACATATAAGTGCAACGACAATCATGAAAAATAGACTTAATACGTGACTATAGGCGTCAGTGTAATTTTTTTTTTTTTTTTACTGTTTTTATTTAGTTATTATGACTATTATTGGGTATTACTTATTTATTAGATATATCTTTTGCTGCAATTTTTCTTCTCAGGTAAAGAGTCAGCTAAGGTTTATTTTTATTGCAGCATCGCCCCGACTCACTGGGGACTCATCGCACTCACCGCTCACAGTCCCGACTCACTGCGGACTACGCGGCATTCGTTCCGACTTACTGGAACTCGCACTCCTGGCACTGGCAAGCTCTTCAGACGCACTGACCGCTGACTCATCAAGATCATCGACCTCCGGTCTCGGGGGGAGTGATGTAGCGACATATACCGCGCTACATAGAACTACGAAGGCCTGAATCACGCAAGCAACATTCGCAACGAAAAGTTGCATATATACAACCGCCCGACATCAACCGTCGGGCGGTGGCCCGCCAGGCACAACACCCACCTGGTTGGAGGATCCTCCCTTTTCGTTGGAGGGGCAATACACCTCGCCTCTCCACACATTAATGTATGCTAAAATCATTCACTGTAGTACTCTCTTTCAATAAACAGTAATAATACTAGTGCCCACAGATGTGCACGAGCTTCCTCTCCGATTGAGATAGATTAGGCGGTGCGGGTTGGCAGACTTCACACACCATCGAGAAAAATCTCTAAGGCATGCAGGTTTCCTCATGATGTTTTCCTTCACCATTAAGCGAGTAATAACTAATTACGCACATGATTTTTATTTATTTCATTTGTCTAAATAAAAAAACCCACGATCCAGTATGTTTTATCATCCTGCTTGCTTGTTTGTCCTTCTATTAAAATCAACATAAAAAGGCATCCGCAGGCCACATCCATCTATTTAATCTACAATGCCTAAAAAACTTAACACGTTAATAAATAGAAAAAAGAAAACGGCCTTCTTTAAAAGCAACGAAATTGAATTCTGACTATTTTTTAACACAACATTCCCAATGGGAGCGTCTTGTAAAGAAAATTGTGTTTGTAAATTATCTATTCACAAAGATAACGAGTTTACGTCTGTCCAGTGCCGAAGGAAAAATATATACTATTCAACTTTCTATTATGGGATAGAGACGAGCATTTTTTTAGGTATTAAGGATTTCTGTTAACTGGAGAAAAAAATATAAAAGGATCTAAAAATTCACAAAAGAAACTTCAGATCATAAAGGTTGCCTTTTTGTATAGGATCACGGATCGTAAAAACCGCACTGGCCATGGGATCCGTGAAATTCATCACGACCATGATAGATCGTAAAGGTTTATCATCAACCCATATACTGTCCTACTGCTGGGCACGGGTCTCCTCTCATATTGAGAGGGGTTAGGCTATAGTCCACCACGCTGGCCTAGTGCGGGTTCGCCGAGAAAAATCTCTAAGGTATGCAGGTTTCCTCACAATTTTTTTTTCTTCACCGTTTAAGCGAGTGATAATTAATTATTAATACGCACATGAATTTGAAAAGTCAGAGGGGCGTGTCTTGGGTTCGAACTTGAGACCTTCGACTTGGCAGTCCATTGGTCATACCACTCCGCTATCACTATAATAGACGTATAATAGTCGTTTAATACGGACTAGTTGCCTATTCCGTGTTAAACAGTCTATATGTCCAACTAATAAAAAATATTAATAATTATTGTGAATGTCCGATGTTTTTAGCATACAGGGCGAAATATTACAAAGTCCGTTGGTTGCGGAGGTATAATGGTAGTCGCTTCGTGGAATATACTCATATTGACTACAACATATTTGGGAAAAGGCTAGGATTATTATAAAGCATTTCCCAATATCTCAATTCCCTATATCCGAAACTGTTACGTACCTTCATATTACATCAGAAATAACTATCAAATACGCTTATACAGCTCTCACCACAAGCTGAGCTCCTATTAATAAACTAGAGCGCTCCGTTTCACAATCGATATCGCCGCCCAATATAGACACTGTGTTGTTATGTACATAGCTACTTATCTGTTTACTGCCTATACTTGATTCGGAGAACATTACTTCTTTTTAAATGCTGGTAGACTCTGCTCATTGTTATCGAGTTCGTTTGAGGTGGCACAGTCAGCAACAAAATTTGCAATCTTCTGATATGATTTTTAATAAGTATGAAGTTACTGGCCTGTGAGTCAGCAGTCGGCGTCGTTGTGATCAGTTAAAAATAGTTGTCTCGAACAGCGTTTTATAAAAACAGTATTTTCGCAATGGCTCCAAAAATTTACAATAAATTACCAAAATGTATCAGAAATGTAGAAAATGTCGGCCATTTAAAAAAAAAATCTTATTTCTAGTAGAAAAGACGTATTATTCCGTTGACGATTTTTTAAATGATAAATTTTAATATCCTTACTTTTATTACTAACGGCCATTATTATAAAAATGCTTAAATTGCTATAAAAATTTGTACACCAATTTCATTGGTAGAATATAGAGTTAAACTAAAACGTATATTAATTTTAAGACTTTTACCATGTACCTATGTTCACAAATAAATATTGATTAGATTTGTGAAGGTTATGCGAAATAATTGCAAAGATGACCATTAAGTATTTAGGTTACATTAATAGAAAAAATCTCTTTTTTTTGGAGCTGTGATTTTTTCAAAATTTTTCTGTGTTCAACAACTTTCGTTGCTTACCGTACCGACGCATTGTCAAACATTCTCCTACTAAGCAATAATAAGCTAGTTTAACATTACTTATTGTATTCCTGTTTGAAGGGGAATGTAGACTGCCTCATTAGTCTAGTGGTCCTAAGCGCGACTGCTACGCTAGAGGTCCTGGGTTCGATTTCCAGGTCGAGCAAAGTGTTATTGGGTTTTTCTATGAAATTCTCAGTAGGAGCTCGGAGTCTGGATTTGTGCCCGGTTGATGGCAATAGGCTCGCCCCCTATTACATGGGACCTAAAACATACCGGCGAAATGTGGGTGTACATTAGTAGTACACCTCTGCCTAACCCTTCGGAGAATACAATCGTGATGGTATGTAGGTATGTATGTGTAGACAGTAAAATTGATTGGGCATATAGGTACCTTAGGCATATTGATACCTCATGTCAAACATGACGTATCAAGATGATACCAGTGAGAGCTTAGTGGTATGACCATTGGACTGGCAAGTCAGAGGTCTCGAGTTCGAATCCAAGGCACGCCTCTAAATTTTTGAAATCATGTGCGCATTAATAATGAATTATCACTCGCTTAAGCGGTGAAGAAAAACATCGTGTGGAAACCTGCATGTCTGAGAGATATTCTCGCTGGCTTGTGAAGTCTGCCAACCCGCACTAGGCTAGCGTGGTGGACTATAGCCTAATCCCTCTCGTTCTGTGAGACGAGACCTGTGCCCCGCAGTGAGACAGTATATGGGTTGAGGATGATTTATAATATATAATATGTATATATAAGGCTTCTTATTCCCAGATAAACAACACTAGGACGCGGTGAAGTGCGGGCGTTTTGGGGCCTATCTTAAATGTAAAAATGACTTTCAAAAAGTACTACCTAGTAGTACCTATCTAAAATAAATTATTTTGTCTTTGCCTTTGAAAAAAAAAAACATTTTAATCACCAAATCAGCTTAATATTTCTCCAGTGCTGTCTCCCTCGATTTTCTTAAACAAGAAGCTAATAAGGGCTGTTATCTCTCTTCCTTTCAAGCATAAAAAACAAACGACTTGATTTCATTAAAGATACATTTACAAAATTATTTCAGAATTCAATTTTTCAAATTGAATGGCGAGCAAAACGACATTGATGTCAAGACAAACACCTGAAAAGATGGAGGCGTCTCATCCTGTCGTTGACACAGATAAAAATATTCATTTTCGTAAAAAATAAACATTGTCACGCGAAAAAGAGGTGATAAAAGCAACTGGTAATAATTCACGAAGCTACCGTCGCCATCTTTATTAAATTTTTAATTCTATTTTCAAAAAGCCTTTTCGCTTAAAAGGATAAAGTTCGAGACAATTTGAAAAGGAGCATCTGTATTTCTTTATGGTGAAGCTATTAAGCTTTTTAGATGTTAAATTCTTGCGAACTACGGACCTCTTTGAAGACTATTTCAATGCGGGATAGAGAGAATTCTCCGGATATTTTTTCGAGTTATCGCCGCACTCATAGAGGTTCCTGAATTTAATGGATAGCCTAAAATTACGGATGGATGGACGGACTATTTTGGTATGCCAGCAACAATATCAAATACAGGCGAAATTCTAAAAAGTCTTCCGGGTTACCATAAGAGGAGAAGGATTAGATTATTAGGGATTTATTGATGATGTTTGTACGATAGTTATTGTGCGGCGCTATACTTAGGTACTTAGTTTTTTAGTAACCTTCATGCTCCTAATGATTCGATATTATCCTAAAACCCCCATTTAGGAATATTATACTCTACTACTGTACTTTACTTTACGTCACCAGACAATATAACATTATACTTGACACTATTAAATTGTGATTTGTTAATGACTTATTAACGTTAGTGAACACTTCTGAGTGCGGTTATTAAAGTACCTTGTCTAGACAATGATATGGATGTTTTGCGTATAAACGTCATCTATGTTATTTTTCTTGAATCTACATTATTTCCTAATTGACTTTGGCCTAAAGGCAAGTACAAAGAATATAATATACGGTACCGAGTAAACAGAAAGAGATATTATGGAGAAATTGGTATGCATTCTGAATTTGTAAACGGAAAAGTAAATAAATAAATATTTGGGCCATTTTGCATGTGGCAAATATTTATCTAAAAAAAAAACAAAAACATATACACAAATGTTTACAGCTCACAATTATGAAAGTTTATGAAGGGCAGTGTTGGGCAACATTTAGTTTGATTGATGATTGATGACTAAGATTAAATTATTTAATCATGACTAATGAGTAATGACTAAAAAAATTCAATCATGTGTCGTGATTGGTAATTGATTAGTGTTAGTAGTTCGTTAGTGTTAGTTATTTAGTCGTGACTAAAATTCTCATAACTTATTCAATATTTAACAAAATAAAACACAAGATTTACTACAGAATCAGTTCTTTAATTTTTTTTTTATTTACATGCAAGAAAGCAAAATACACATTTACAATGATGAACTTAATTCTAGACTTTTATTAAGTTTTAAAATAATTTAAATTGCTCTTCATAACCACGCGGTTTTCAAATTGTTCATCAGACAATCTATGTGATTTCGGTAGGCTGGTCATTGTGGCGTATGAAAACATCCTTTCTACAGGTCCAGAAGATGGCATTGGTGTGTTATATTTCAAAAATATTTTCTTTTAAAAATGGTCTTATTCTCTCAGTCAACTTAAGGTTCAGTACTTATCAGCTTCGATCAATAAGCTTATCAGTTATAGTTTTATAGATGTGTTCAATTAAACTAAAATGGAGTCCACCGAGCCGAGCTTAGCATTTTTAGTTTTAATCATCAATCAAAAATGATGATTGAATTACTGATGACTAATTTATTTAGCCATGATTAAGGTTTTTTTTTATTCATGATTAAATCAATCATGACTAAATTAGTCATGAATAATCAATCAATTGAAAAAATTAGTTAATTGACCCAACACTGATGAAGGGTTAAAATGTTATATCTAATAATTACAACAATTTAATCCTTAAAATGACTAATCGGAAAGGACGTTACCAATCGCCTCATAGATTTTTTTCTATGGGTACAAAAACGAAAGAAATGGCACACAGGAACAATAAGCAGATACAAAAGAAAAATAATTGTTACGACCTTTCTTCCATCAAAAGATTATAATAACATTTTATATAAATAGAAGAATCGAAAAAGAAAATCGATTCCTAGGTCGAGCAAAGTGTTAATGAGTTTTTCTATGAAGTTCTCAGTAGCAACTCGGTGCTTAGAGTTGTGCCCGGTTAATTGCAATAGCCCCTATTACCTAAGACCTAAACATACCAGCTAACTATTGGTGTACATTAGTACACCTCTGATTCCCTTTCCCTTCCCTTCCCTCCGGACATCTGAGGAGTTCAGACGCGTTTTAAGTTATCCGCTTTTTATTTTTAATTCATAAAATTAATAATTTCGGACAGTTAAATTCCGTACAAATATTAGGAGTGCATACCTCGCAGAAGCGTACGCGTGCTGCGAGCGTCACCGATACTCGTATTCATCTGTGTGCACAGGCACGTCATAGACAGCGGACAAGAGGCCAAACACACAAGCAAAGCTGTGAGTAAAGGATACCCTTTGTTTTACTGGAGGTCAACTTACATCAGACGGAAAGCAGTTTTGTTCCAATCTGTCGATTGCCACCATAATAAGTTGACCCCCGCCACATTAGTCCCAATTAGCCTCTTTAGACTACTGTGAGCCTGGTACTTTGCTAACAACGAGAATGCCGATCAACCGCTCACCACCGCCACAGTCGCCAGCACCTCAGAATTCTGTTGCAACATTGCCTGTCACAAACGAGCAGGCGCTGGGCACACCCCATAGTTCATCTGAACCAAATTTAAACCTTAAAATTGACACTCTTACTTCGGAAATTTCACCAAATATTACGTTTAGAAATACTAGGCGTAAACGAATGGATGACTCCGATGAGAATAAATTAACCCTTTTTATGTCTGAGATGAGGGAAATGTTTTCTGATTTCAAACAACAGCAGGATGAGAAATATGGAAAATTGTTTTCCGTTGTAAATGACATACGCGATTCCTTGGAATTCTTATCTAAACAACACGAGGATCTAAAATCACACTTGAAGATTCTAGAAACAGAGCGTGAAGGAAATCTAAATTATATCAGGGATCTCGAAAATAAGCTTGAGAACATGGAACAAAGCGCGCGTTCTACATGTGTTGAGATACGTAATGTCCCATGTAATAAATCTGAAACTAAATCCTCACTGTTGAATACCATTACAGAGACTGGTAAATTATTGAACCTCGCGATCCAGCCAAGAGACGTCAAAGATGTGTTTCGCATAAAAGCTAAGGACCCAGCTGTCAAACCAATAATAGTTGATTTTACAACCGTACTTCTTAAGGAAGATTTTCTGTTAAAATTTCGCAACCATATAAAAAATAACTACAAACTGACAACTGAACACCTTAAAATAAGTGGCCCTGCAAGACGAATTTATGTATCGGAAAACTTGTCAGCCAAGAACAAAAGACTCTTCTTTCTGGCTAGGGAGGCAGCCAAATCAAACCAGTTTGAATTCTGTTGGGTCTCACATGGGAGGATATACGTTCGCGAAAAATCTGGTAGTCCTCACATGCAGGTGAAGAACGAAATGGATTTAGCGAGTATTAGGAAAACTATGTGACTAGTCATTATAGTATCAAAAGTAGTTGCTGTATTTCGGATTCTTATGTCGCTTTCCCTGCATCTCTTGCATGATTGTTGCAGATTTTTACTATATTGTAAAACTTTTAAATTGTTTTTCTGTATTCCCATTCACATTTCTCACTCTCCACATACATATTTTACACCCACACACTGCTTACCATTCCACAGCCCACTCACACACTGTTTACTCCTACATACTCACACACACACTTTCCACAAACTCCATGTATCTATTCAGTCATATGTGTTTTTTGCATATTTATTATCACGCCACAGGCGATACCACTTAAATAAGTCTAGAAAGTCCATTATTATTTGCTTCTATGAACTATACAAACCATGTCCCACTTTTAGGTCCCTTGTTGTTAATTTAATGTTGCAATGGATGACTTAGCTTCTATAACGAGCGAAGTCGAACGTGTTTCGGTTTCTGACAGCTACATAACCTCGCCGGAAACAAGTAGTAATTATTGGAATAATGCATTGCATGATTTAAAAATTTTTCATACTAACATACGCAGTCTTAACTGTAATTTCAATAATTTATTGGTATACTTGAGTAGATTAACGTATTTACCTGATATTATTGTTTTAAGTGAATGCTGGTTAAGTAAATGTCTATTAATTCCATCTATAAAAGGCTTCAATTCTTACTTCTCATCGTTTAACAGTCAAAATGATGGTGTAGTTGTCTATATAAATGATTGTTTAGATGTAACTGTACAAGAGCCTACACTTATTGATGCAAACTGTTTATTACTTAAATTGAATGGTACAGCAGCCTTTGCTGCCGTATATCGGTCTCCATCAAATAGAGATCTGACACAATTTTTAAGTAGTCTTGACCATTTGTTAACCGGTTTATCACAATATAAAACTATTGCCGTAATTGGCGACCTAAACATAAATATTGTACCCGACTGCACAGATTCCTACGCTGAAGAATATCTGACTCTTATGGCCTCTCATGCAATGCTTCCTGCTCATAACTTTCCAACAAGACTTTCTAACTGCCTGGATCATGTGATACTTCGCTTCGCAATAAATCTAGTCAGCCTCCAATTCCTGTGATAATTCGTGCTCACACATGTGCTAACTTTACACCAAACACAACTTGTAACTGTTCCAAATTAGAGAGTACTCAGACTATCAAGTACCTAGGTGTTATAGTCGATAGTCACCTTAGATGGAAACAGCAAATTGATGCCACAGTCATGCGACTAAGAAAGCTTATTTATGTTTTCAAGAAACTTAGGTCTGTTGTTGATTTCAGCAGTTTAATTACTATATACTTCTCGCTAGCTCAATCACTGATAGGTTATTGCCTTGTTGTATGGGGAGGAAGTCACAAAACGACTATGTTACGAGTTGAACGCGGACAGCGTGCCATACTTAAGGTTCTGGCGAGGAAACCGAGACGTTTTCCAACTACAGCGCTTTACTCCTTGTGCCAGGTTCTTACTGTGAGACAGTTATTTGTACTACAAACTATACTACGTAAACACAGACACCTTGCCTATGATCTGAGTATTTACAGAACAAAACGCCGGTTTGATAGGGTATGTAACACACAAGCCTGCAGAACCGACGCAGCAAGTCGTCACTTTAAACACATTAGTTCGAAAATGTATAATAAAATAAATAAAAAAATTAATATCTATCCATTAACTAGAAAAAAACTTAAAATTAAGTTAAATATATGGCTAAAACAATTAAACTATGATGAGACAGAGGAACTAGTGGAAGTGTAACTCACTCAATCCCTCACGCAGATTCACACACACATACACACTACATACACACTCACACTCAACACTCACAACCACTCTTCTACTCCCAATATACATGTATACCGTACTTACTTTGTTAATTAATTATTTCTCAACTTCGCATCTTTTGTTATAATGTAACTGGAACTAATTAATTACTTCCCTACCTGGAGAGGGGCGCTGATAACCGCGACACAGTTTTATACTACTGCGGTTATCATCGCTTCAACTAGTTATTATTTGTATGTGTTTGTTGTTCCAAAATAAATAAATTTATTATTATTAATTTATTAAATTTATTATCTGATACAATAGTTAATTATACACAAAATGGCCATAACACTATTGTAAGCCACGATTTCATGCATAAAATCGAAGTCACTTCGCAGTTATCTGGCAACTTCGTGTTATGTTCGAGTGTTTTAATAGATCATTTAGAACAGACGACACGGGTACGATACGATAGTTAAATACAAGATGGTTTTATACAGTCTTCGATTTTCCTTATTGAGAATTGATAGATTTATCAAACAGCGAGGTCTTTCTAAATCTAAATCTTCTTAAACGTTAAGGAAAACATCGTGAGGAAACCTTAGAGATTGAATTCTACCAACCCGCACTAGGCTAGCGCGGTATACTATAACATACCCATCAGTAGGACAGTATATGGGTTGATGATGAAGATGGTGATGAGGTCTAATAGAAAGTTTTTTTTTCCTTGTGAAGAATATAAAGCATTTAAAAATGTCATATAAAATTGTAGAGGGGCTCGTGGCTAAGTAATAACTATGCTGATACAGGGTTAATTTGCTCTTGCCGCGGACAGTCTGCAGGAAGAAACTTTTAACACATCGATACCCATCCGTGGATGCATGGATGGCTCTCAATGTGATAGAAAAACCCAAAAATACTTTGCTCCAAGACCTCAAGCATAATAGTCGGACTTACAACCACTAGGCTAATCTATTTCTCTTGCAAGAACTATTATGAGCATTCGCAAAATTTTCACAATGTTCTTAATTGACAATAGCTAGAACTGGATCGGCAAATGCCATGATTGGACCAGAACCATGTATGGGGCTACCAACATGCGCCATCAAGAAGGCCTTACAGGTATATGCCGATATGAAACACAAAGAGGAGTGGTGCAATAGCGTAGGGCTAGAGCACTCACGAAAGTTTATCGGCAGCAGCACCACACGCATCTCCAAATTCATCCTCAATAGTAGAAGGGACAAAGCCCGAGCTGTCATCGGAGCCCTTACAGGGCATTTTACAACAAATGACATGCTCCATAAAATAAAGTTGGCCTTGAACAATGATTGTAGAGCTTGTGGTGAATACAGGGAAACCATGCAGCACATTTTGTGTGATTGTGACGTCCTAGCGACGAAACGGATGAGTCATCTCGGCAACGGATACCCGAAGCCAGAGGACTACAGGTTCCTTCCTCTTAGTGGGCTGGCCGCCTTCATGAACCACGTTTTTGAAGAGTAAGGAATGTATCATGCTGGGGACAACACAACAGATCACATTTGGTCGAAGTGTTGCTGGCTATGCCGGCCCCCACTGCTAAGATAAGATAAGATAATTGACAATCTATCTATCAGCCACGGATGTCCACTGCTGAACCTAGGCCTCCCCTAATGATCGCCACAAAAATCGATCTTGCGCAGACCGCATCCACCGACTCCCTGCGACCCTCACAATGTCGTCCGTCCACCTAGTTGGGGGCCGTCCTACGCTAAACTGACAATACATACAAAAAACTAAAAGTACATATTTCGATGCTAAAATGTTGGTAAGCCAATAGCCAAATATACCATAACAATAAAGGCTACAGCAGCTATCTCAATTCCGAACATCATTGACAAACATGAACATGATTAGATTCGGACGGACTGAACCGTATGAGGCTGATATCATTTCTAGTTCAATCAACCCCAGTATTGTGCATTCTGAAAAACATACAGTCGTTACGCAAAAACTGAATTATGTGACATTGATTTTGTCACTAGACGCGACGAACTGAAAGCCCGACCACCTGTGGTGATCAGTTACAATTACAATAACATGTCTGCAATGCTCACGGACCTTCATAAAGAAAATTGGCTATTGCAGTCATATGAGGGCAAACGAGCGACAACTATCGACAAGGAGATGAAGCAGTCGCTGTGACCGAAATCGGTCTGGAGGGCATCATCGTCATCATCATCAATATCATCATCATCATAGAACCTTATTGTGTTGTAGTAAAGTTGAAAATCTATCAAAGAAATTCGACAATGATAAATGATATTTATTTCTGTAAATAGATCTTTTAAAGACACTTTTACAAGTCAATATTTTACATATTTTTTAAGCTAGATGGCTCCGGCATTTCCTAGCTGACGACCTCTGAGAAGAAACGCTGAAACTCAGAGAATCATGGTCTCTTTTAAAGTCCAGACATAGTATAGTAACCAATATGTGTCTTACAATGTAGGGCAAAGTCTGAAATGGCCTTTTAAAGAAAGAGCCGTAGAGGCTTTGAGTAGACCAGTCCCAACTGACGGCACGCATGCATCAGTCATTGTGTAGCTCAACCATAATTTAGGGAGCTCAACAACCCGTCGCACGACGATACCAGATCAGAAGAACATTTGCGTAGGTCACAAAAAAAAGGCTCAAAGCCTCCAGACTGTTTAAAGCTGAGTATATGTATATTTAGCCTACAAAGTACTCACATTTACATTTTAATGAGTTAAAAATTATTAAATAATAAGAAAAAATATAATCACAGTAACGATTTCAGTAATATCTGTTAAATATAAATCATTGTTATGTCGTGGTTATGTCAGACAAATTGGGGTAGCTTGGTGTGTTGGCCTTTACCTTTGAGACAGCTATGTTAATATTTCTCAAATATCTATTATATTAAATTAATTAAATAGTGTGTTCTAGATCATATTTTAATCATCATCCTTCTACACTTGTACCAAATTGTTTGTGGTCGGCGCCGTATGTCTTTTTCTAAATCAGATTAAAAACTTATGTACTTACTATAAAATTTATACTACATTTACAAATATATAGCTTTTATATTGAAGTGACTTACCTAAATACATATAATATCATACATCATACGACCTTTTCAAGTGTCGATAATTACTTATCAATTTGTTAGTTATTCGGGTGTAAATCATTTAGAACTATCAATTTATAATCATTTGAATTCTATCAGTTTTATCATTTTAATGTACAGACGCCAGCAGGTCAAGCTATCCAATACTATAATTTTTTTTCAATTGAAAATGAACCTTATTATTTTATATTAGATATAGTTGAAAATCTATCAAAGAAATATGAGAGATTGGGGTAGCTTAATGTAGTGGCCCCTGTATCTTACCCGTACAATAAATAAATATTCTTGGACAATTTTACACAACACTATCTAGTCCCAAACTAAGCAGAGCTAGTACTATGGCTACTAGACAATGGATATAATACTTATATACTTTTTATGTAAATATATACTGTTATTGCTTGTAATTATACATGCTTTTTATGAAACACCCAGACAAACACCAACACTTATGTTAATAACAAAAATATTTGTGATTGGTGGGAATCGAAGCCACGACTTCGTGATTAGCAGTCCGACACGCAAACTACTAGACCACAGACGTCTTCTAGATAACTCTTACGCATTCATAATCGTGAGCTGTAAAGAGTATCATGTACTTGTTCTTTTAACTCCTACCTTTAAGACCAAGTGCTTAGCTCAGCCTCCCGTAACTAAATATAGTAAACGGAAGGTGCCTGCACTTTGCGTTTCTAATCTACTTTAATTTTAACAAAACAATTCACAATCCTAAGCAAAAATACTTATTGCACTGCAAAAATACTTATTGCACAGCAAAAATACTTATTTGCACAGCAAAATAGTCACCTCAAAATATTGTTATATACACTCAAAACATTCAGATTTGGTTCTGGCGTTGTGTGGTCACAGTTGTAACCTAACATAAATGATATCTGTATTTTGCTGATCAATCAGTAATTTTGCTGCTCAATCAGTAATTTTGTCGCTCAATCAGTATTTTTGATGCGTAGTTTATTATATTCCGTTAAAGGGGAGCATTTCAATCTGATTGGGTACAAAAAAAATAATAATATCCGACTGTTGTGTACCTTTTGTCGTCTTCGATTTTTCGACTGACACTACATTGATTTAAATGCTCCACCAACTGGGGCTAGTAGAATTAATAGATAATTTAAAAGAGTAACCATGGAGTTTCTAATCGGCTATTCTCCATAGGAAACTCTACACTCTCGACATTTCATAAGTGCCTGTATAAGGAGGATTCCGGCGAGCGGGACCACAATTAACTCGAACCGCGGTCCCAGTCGCCGGATCCATTTAATTTTAATATTTTTCTTCCGGCGACTGGGACCACCAATAAATTAATACTAAAATCTATTGTTCAAGTCAAAAAGTACAGTCAAACAAAAAAAAATTCAAAGTTATAATTAAAGAAAAAGTTCTGGTAGAAAAATAACATTTACATATATGTAGAATATCTCATCTCATCATCATATACTGTCCCACTGCTGGGCACGGGTCTCCTCTCATATTGAGAGGCATTAGGCTATAAGTCCACCACGCTAGCCTACTGCGGGTTCGCAGACTTCACAAACCGTCGAGAAAAATCTCTAAGGTATGCAGGTTTCCTCACGATGTTTTCCTTCACCGTTTCAGCAATGATGATAATTAATTATTAATACGCACATTAATTCGAAAAGTCAGAGGTGCGTGCCTTGGGTACGAACTCGAGATCTTCGACTTGGCAGTCCAATGGTCATACCACTAAGCTATCATTGCTTGTAGAATTGCTTGTAGAATTTAATATGAAAAAACAACCTTTGATTACCGTTCTTGTCATTTAAAAATTACGTAATAAAACTATAGTTTTATTTTAACTAATCTACCCCGAATAGTTAAAATAAAACTATTTTGAATCAGGGATTTTTCACCACTTCGTTCACTTAGAAGCTAACAAATAAAACCATCGGAAGCTATAAGAAAACCCCTAAAGCGAAAATCAATAAAATAAGCATCTACGATAAGATCATAAAAGGCGACCCCTATTCTCTAGTATCCTTTGAGGATTCCCAGATGACTTACGAGCAGCCTGGTCCGGTTCAAATAGATGTATAATTTATCAAAATCGATTGATTTATACGACGTATACTATAGAGGCACAAGTGTACGCATAATAAAGGACGAGGGCTGTGTAAAAGCCTACTGAATATGTATATGACAAAGTTGTCTGGTTCCACTTTCCACTTTCCTTCATCGGACTACTAGACGCCGAGGGCTTTCACCCACATGTGGTCGAATTTCCACCACGACTCACGAAGCTACCCATAACAAAAGTTAAATCTTTCCTTGGGTACCAGAGTTTATCGAAATACTGTTACTGTTATATTGTAAAGTTTAATGTTATTAATAAGTAGTGTATTTTGTACAATGTTTTTGGAAATAAATATTATTATTATTTATTTAATTATTATGCGGTATGCGTCTTTTCTTTTTCGCACCGCAAAGGAGTGGAATGCTCTCCCTGCATCTGTATTCCCGGACTTATATAACCTTAATGTCTTTAAGGTGAGAGTGAATATGCATTTTCTGGGTACGTCTGAACCAAACCTGAACCGATCAGCATGCGTAGTACGGTTTTCTTAATCGTCAACAAAACCCAAGAAGACATTTAGTGTAGCTACCAATAGTGTATACAGTTTACGCTCAAATATTGAACTGCAAACACAAGTTAGGATACAATACTGCTTGTATATACATAAATACTCATCTAAGCGACAATACAGGCTGACAAACATTGGCAAGACTTCAAGACAATTATAATTTGTACGTATGCCAATGTTTGTCTCTGCGAAGTGGTAACTTATGAAGAGATACGGGAAAATAGTTGGAGCGGGCACTTATATTTTGTATTGCAGTTATGATTTAAATTCTTATTAGGTAGTAATGTCTTCATATAGTTTCCCCAAGATGTTTTCCTTCGCCATTTAAACGAGTGATAATTAATTATTAATAGAATAAAGAAGAAGAAAGCAAGAAATTTTATTAATTTTTGCTCACAATTATACGCACGAGAATTATTATTGGACTAAAAACCAAAGAGTCGCTTAGACACTAGGTACAATAACAAAAACACAAAAAAATATACATCTGACAACACCGGAAAGTGGCAACTATGTGCCAACATAATAAAGTAAAAGTAAACATATAAACAACAAAGTGAAATACCATTAATAATAATAAGTCAGCGGTGCGTCTGATTCGAACTCGGCACCTTTGACTTGTCAAATCTCTGATTTGTCAATATTGTCAAATAAAATGTCAAGTGACAAATAATGACCACAATATACCTCAGTCATTAATAAATAAGATTCATTATTGCATGCCTGTTTAGATTTTGATCTACGTGTTTGGGTATTATTAGTTAAGATAAGTTGTTTTTATAAAATATGGAACAAAACAACAAACGAGCAACTGATCTCTGAAAAGTTCAAAAAACTGTTAGGTAATCGCACAAAAGTAAAATTTTCTTCTTTTTTCAGACCACGCACGTCCGATAATGCGATATACCGTATGTTTTCACCAACTTAACCCAGATATCAGCACGATATATCTCATCGGTATAATACAATATCAAGATTTATTCTCCACTCGTTTGACCCGTGGCTTCGCTTGAGATTCTGACCATGACTGTGCTGATCCACTGAAATATGATAAATAAGCTAAGCATATAACTATATAAGTTTTGTTATGATTATATTGAGATATATGACTATTGCGGCTTTAATATTATGATAGAAAGTATTATATACATTGTACATAATATATTAGAAACTTTATCTTCTCTCTCTACTGAAAACCGACCCCAATGTAGTTGGGAAAAGGCTCATTTCTCAACAATATTGGGGTCAGCTTTCAGTCTAACTAGACGCCGCTGAATATCAGTATTTTACATGAAGCGACTGCCATGAGACCTCCACAAACCAATTTCAGGGCAATACCGATGTCAAGATTTTTTTGGGCTTCTGACTACCACGCGATTGTCATAGGTATTCTTATGAGAACCAGGACCGAAGGCTTTACGGGCTTTATTCGACAAGAATGGTCACCCATCCACAGACTGACCACAGCTAGTGCAACTTAACCTTACAAATTGATTGATCAGCGTACTTATTCCTTGGCTCTACACAGTATACTTGTTATAATAATTATATCTGTCTTCAAATGTATTATGGACCCAGGTCATGTTCTGGCGGGGTTAAGGCAGGGAGACATCGGGTATCCACGCGATGGCAACTCGTTTGCAGCCAAACGCTTCCGTCTCAACGATAGGCCACCTGAATGTAAAGGAGGTCATCAAAAGTCCATACAACTCAGCCCAAATTTGTACCTGAGGGACATGACAGCTGTCAAGTTGACAGTTTTTACTATGAAATCACTATGAAACTGTTATTATTGTGCCAAAATGGCGTGCGTTTGACATTCCAAAACTGACACTGACAGCAGATAGCTATTAAGTTGACAGTTTTCACTATAAAAACACTATGAAACTGATACAAGTGTGTTAAAATGGCGTGCGTTTTTTCAAATTTAAAGTTTGTTTTTCTCATCCCCTAGTGAGCATAAAAAAAATATGACTAGAGTTTTAACCAGCGTAATACAGGATATTTTTTCCAATAACTGTACTTTCGGTACATCATTTGGACAGATTTTGGTGACATCCTTTAACAGTATTAGAATAACAGGCCACAAAAGCACAATCACGATTCTCATAAAGCGTATTACCAGCTTTAGATATCAACATAAATTGAGACTGGCTTTACCTACGATAGACTGGTATACTTATAAACTTTTGCTTTTAATACCCTAATAACAGCATAATAACAAATGTTCGAATCTAGATAGGATTAGAACCTTATTATAACTTAGTATTGTATTTTAGCGTAGGTAGATGATTGTGTAATAATTCTTAGAATTTGTTTTCATCTGGCAAAACGAATATACTTATTAAAGTTTCATGATATCAGTGATAGTCTAGTGATTCGAACATTGGATTACCAACCCAAAGGTCTCAAGTTCGAATCCAAGGCATATCTCTGACCCTCCCTCTGACTTTTCGAAATCATGTGCGTATGCATAATAAAATTAATGATCACTCACTTAAACGATGAAAAAAACATCGCGAGGAAACCGTCATGCCTTATAGATTTTCTCGACGGTATGTGAAAACTGCCAACCCGCATTAGGCCAGCTTGGTGGACAAAATCCTTCTAATTCTGAGACGGAACCCATGCTCAGGGTGGGACAGTATATGGGGTGATGATGTATCAGTCGCAATAAATTAGGAAATGAATATGGTCTAATTGTAATTAAAAATATAAACAATTTACATACCTTTATTATTTAAGCGGAACTGAGGAGGGAGCTTGGTGTGTTCAGTATGTATGGTAATAATTTTTCATCGGTGAGGTATTGAGTGCAACAGTTTGCTTACCTAAAAAGAAGTTATAGCTTTATAAATTAGACCAATTTTCTTCGTCTTGTATTATAATTAAAACGTTTCAGATATCTTAATTAAGGATGAAACAAGAATCTCAGACTTGTGAAATTAAGATAATTTGTTTTTCTCTTTGTAGATTTTGCTAGTTAAAATCTGAGCAAAAAAAAATTTGATGCACAGCTGTATCGTTATGTAGCTGTATTGGGATGTCAATGACCCGTCTTGGTGTGGCGATTGTCACTGCTATGGCCGTGACTATACGGTTCGAGAAGGTAAGTACGGTTTTAAGTCGATATGGGTCTGACATACCCTGCCATTTTCCCCGGTGGTAGATAAGGAAATGAGGAATTTTCACACTGCATTAGGAATTTTCACACAACAAAGTAATGATATGCCATCATCTAAATGCTTGATTTAATATAATTATGAATGTACGGACGTCAGCAGGTTAACCTATCCAAAACTGAACGTAATGCTGTCGAGTATAACACGAACACCTATGACAATTTTATTGTTAGTGGTAGTCAGCAGCCCAAAAAGCCTGACAAACCAGTGTATCCTCAGAATATCGGCACTACCCAGTAATTGGGCTGCGGAGGTCTGATGGCAGTCGTGTGTATAAAACTTATGTTCAGCCGCATCCGGTTGAAAGCTGAGCCCAACATAGAACTTGGGAAAAGGCTCGATGGGAAAAGGAAGAATATTAAATATTTACAGTATCTTGTCATCAAAAAACGAAAAAGCATACTACCGGTTTCGACATAATATTTCGGCCTCCAATATTTTTAAATAAAAAGTAATTCGCCATCAATAATTAATTCCCTGGGGGAGGAAATATTCATAATCCTCTGATTGAGAGCTCAGATCGAAGTACTGTTACTAGGTAAAATAGGGGAGCACAATTTTGTCCCTAAGATTATTTTAGCGATGGAATATTTAAATTAAGGACCACAATGTAAATACTAAAGTAATATATTTATTGGAGAAGACGCTAATCGAAAAATTTAAATTATGACGATGAAATACGACCTGTTCTTATTATCTAGAAAATAACTAATAAACCCAACTGCATAAAAACACTTTAAAAAAAACTAAAAAGACAAAAACAAGTCTAGTAGTCCAGACCTATATAAAGTAATATTGAATAACTACACCATTTAAATGTTTTCATGATCGATAAATACATAAAATAATAAATTATAACGTAGAATAAAGTCAATCTTGCCGTCGGGACCCATTCAAAATCGTGACCGTCTCTAAAATTCCCAGTAATGGGTATAACCGTCCTCCTTCGGCAGTCGGGTAAGAATTAAAGTTAATCTCATTCAGGATAATAATACTAGTACTAAATATATTACTATTCTTTTTGAACGGCAGATATCCCTCAATATTCGCCCTACCAGTTTCCAGTGTGCAGGAAATAAGACCTGTTGTGGTTTATATTAGTACGCCTCTGCCTAACTCTTAGGAGAATATAGCCGTGATGATAATGTTATGTTTATGTAGGTATGACCGGTAATTCTTGTCCTAATACAAGAGAATATCTCGTAATGTTATGTATTTACAAGTATAACGTCCTTCGTGTCAAGCGGCTAGGGGCTGCACTTTGCTTAATCCTTTGACCGCCACGGACGTCCATAGAGGTCAAATTAAAACTTGCTCACGACGCCAACGACGGCATGGCACGTCAAAAATACCACTTTTTTTCATCATCATCATCATCAACCCATATACTGTCCCACTGCTGGGCAAGGGTCTCCTCTCATATTGAGAAGGATTAGGCTATAGTCCACCACGCTGGCCTAGTGCGGGTTGGCAGACTTCACAAACCGTCGAGAAAAATCTCTAAGGTATGCAGGTTTCCTCACGATGTTTTCCTTCACCGTTTAAGCGAGTGATAATTAATTATTAATACGCACATGAATTCGAAAAGTCAGAGGTGTGTGCCTTGGATTCGAACTTGAGACCTTCGACTTGGTAGTCCAATGGTCATACCGCTAGGCTATCACTGCTTGACCACTTTTTTAAGTTCAAAATAAATACCTATACAATTTTTTTTTTACCTATTATTAGATACTAGAATTTGTTGCTTGGCGTAGAGAAAACAGATTTTCTTTCAAAGTTAATACGTAGTTAAAATATTGCAGACTATAAGTCACGCGCCCTGACCCGGCCGTCCATCCCTTATCTCAGGGTAAGCAGGAAATATAAGGCGACGTTTAAGATTACCCCTGCATATCCCATTTATCAGTTCCTGTATGCTTTAATCTATTGATGCGGCTAAAATTAGAAGGGGAAATTATTGGTTGGAAGCAGTTTACGATGGTTTCATAGAAGGGGAGAAAATTGAGTTAGTGATTTTTTTTTATTAAAACTAGCGACCTGCCCTGGCTTCTCACAGGTGCAATATACTTATATTGTATATATGAACCTTTCTCTTGAATCACTCTATCTATTTAAAAAACCGCATCAAAATCCGTTGCGCAGTTTTAAAGATCTAAGCATACATAGGGACAGACATACAGCGGGAACGACTTTGTTTTATACTATGTAGTGATACCTGAGGACCTGCGGGAGGTCTTTGCCCAGCAGTGGGACAACAATGGACTAAATTATAAACTATCTATGTGCCAAATTTCACCCAGATTCGTTAAGCCGATTTTGCGTAATTGAGTAACAAATATGCAAGCTTTCGAAACTAATATAATAAATTGATTTCTGACATTTACGCGAATATAATACATTGAAATAAAACTACTTTTTACGGATTTTATCGCGTATATTGTTAATCCCGAAGTTTCGGACCCTTTACATATCAGATTTCATAAACTACAAATCCTTGCGAAGGAAAGTCGATACCTACCCAGGATGATTCGTGAGGCTATTGAAAGTAAAAACATCCAAATTTCAATAGAGAAGATGGCTGGGTCTTACCACCTGCTTGGAATCCTGTTATAGATTCTATTAAACCAAAATCCAGGCCTACAACTGCAAGACCATAGGATACTGTGAGCTCGATCTGCGTGAATCGGATTGTCAATAATTAACAACTAAAACATGATCATTGAATATTGTTACTTTAAAAGAGACCATGATTCTCTGAGTTTGTTTCGGCGTTTCTTCTCAGAGGTCGTCAGCTAGGAAATGCCGGCTCCATCTAGTTTTAATTAATAATTAGTAATAAATGTCATTGATCATGTAACAATAGAAAATGTAGGGTAGCTGTCAGTAATTATATCATCAAGACGCCCACCACCTCAGTCTACCCGTGACCATGGACGTTGTAAATGGTCCGAAACGTCAGGATTAATAATATCAATATATGCGATAAAATCCGTAAAAAGTAGTTTTATTTTAATATAATAAAGCTGAAGAGTTTTTTGTTTGTTTGTTGAAAAGCTATTCTCTGAAACTACCTACCAGACGGATTTGAAAAAATCTTTTTGCATCTGATAGTTCAATTCTTGGGGAAGGTTATATTGTATATACCATCACGGTGAGCTCCGTAGGAGCCGAGCAAAAAGGAAAAAGGTAGGGCAGGTGAAATCCTACTAATCCTATTCTACTTCCTATCCTACTATAATAATATTATAAATGTGAAAGTTTGCGAGGATGACTGGATGGATGCATGTTTGTTACTCTTTCACACTAAAACTACTGAACGGATTTTGATGAAACTTTATAGTATTATTATTTATAGATCAGGATAACAACGAACGAAGTCGCAGCCAGAAGCTAGTTTATTATAATATATTGGACAGGACGTTTGTTGGATCAGCTAGTTAGTAAGATAAAGCGAAAATACTAAAATTCCATAAAAAAATTGGCTTGTCGGTTTTTTTTTTCTATTAGATATTGGAAAAATTCCAAGTAAGTACTATCATTATTTTCCTTAACGAGCATAATAAGTAGCAGACAAGGGCTTGTAGTTTTTTCGATAAGTCTGTACTACACAGATATAGGGAGTTACTAAGCTACCTAATTGCTCTTGGGTTCGACCAAGGCTTTCGAAATTTGGATGTAAGCTAGCTTAGCTTTTGTCTATGTAGCGGACATAGACAAAAGGTCGCCATTAACTTTACAAAGTGTTTGTAAGATGTCTTTATTTGCTTTAAACCTCATTTCATAACATAAATAAGCATATAGTTATGCTATTAAGCTTTATTTTTCATTGTAAGATACATTGTAAAATGTTATGTACTTTTTTCGAAACAAACAATTTTATTATTATTTTCATATTACATTGGGGTCGGCTTCCAGTTTAATGAGATGAGGCTGAATATCACATCTAAATATAGCAGTAATAGCCTAGTGATATGACCAATTCGACTGCCAAGTCAAAGGTCTTGAGTTCGAATCCAAGGCACGCACCTCTGACTTTTCGAATTCATGTGCGTATTAAATAATTGATATCACTCGCATAAACGGTGAAGGAAAACATCGTGAGGAAACCTGCATACCTAGAGATTTTTCTCCACGGTGTGTGAAGTCTACCAACCCGCACTAGGCCAACTTGGTGGACTATAGCCTAATCCCTCTCATCCTGGGAGGAGACCCGTGCCCAGCAGTGGGACGGTATATGGGTTGATGATGAGCACATAAAAAAATTCAGCTCGCTTTTATCTTACAGTTACGAAAGAAATCATTGAACGCTTTTCAAGCTACAGTCCCGGATGGCCAAATGTGGGTTAGCAGGCGGCTGAAGTGTTAACTGAAAAGCTTTTTATTGAGTCTTCTTTGATATTTGTAGTTTCGTCACGGATGTTATCTTCCGACGACGATGGGAGATGAAATTGTGATAACTTTTTTATGTTACCTGGTTTAAGTTTTCATAAGGATCACATGAGCGTCATATTTTATTTTCCAAGGACCTTTGTAATACTAAAGAGGTCAGAATATCACTCCGTCTTAAAAAAAAGCAATTTCGTATCAAATTTCGACCTGTCACAAATTCAAAAATAGAACATTCTTCGTTATTCCAAAGACAATACATATTCTAATCTATATAAGGTGGGTACACAACAAAGGCGTCCCCCGAAATGACGTCATATCTCAAATATGACGCGGCACTAAGGTGAATTTCTAAAGAGATAAAGCTGCGTCCACACGAGCGTAACAATACAAATTGCGGTATTATGTTGACCCTTGTCATTTGTCGCTTAGTCATCGATATAAAGTAGCATTTTGTCTTGTCTTTGCCGTATGATGCGTGGGCTTTTAATCCTAAGGGCGTAAGGGCACATATCGTCATACGTATAAACAAATTTTGTCATTGATATACTTAAAGGACGACATCTGTGGTCTAGTGGTTCGAGTGCCGGACTGCTGATCATGGGGTCGTGAGTTCGATTCCCACAGGACACATCAGTCATTGTGTATCAGTCATTGTGTAGGCATCAGTCATTGTGTAGCTCAACCATAATTTAGGGAGCTCAACAACCCGTCGCACGACAATACCAGATCAGAGGCACATTTGCGTAGGCCACATAAAAAAGGCTCAAAGCCACCACTGTTCAAAGCTGAGTATGTAAATTTAGCCTACAAAGTACTCACATTTACAGTTAGTCAGTTATAGTTAAACATGATTAAATAATAAGAAAAAAAAAATATAATCACAGTAATAATTTCAGTAATGTCTGCTGATATAGTTGTGTAAAATGTCCCAAAAATATTTATATCAATGAAAACTTATTTCATTTATTTGGTGGTCTATGGATAAGTCAGAGGGCTCGAGGGTAAGTAACAATTATGCTGATCAACCAATCTGCAAGGTTAAGCTGCACTAGCTGCGGTCAGTCTGTGAATGGGTGGTCATTTTAACACATCCCGACCCCTCCGTGCCTCAGAGAGCTCGTAAAGTCTTCGGTCCTGGTTGTCATACGAAAATCTATGACAGTAGTTAGATGATATTAGAAGCCTGAAAAGCTTGACAAACAGTCTATCCTCAGGACATCGGTACCTATTGGCATGGCAGTCGCTTCATGTAAAATACTGATTTTCAGCCGCATCTAGTTAGACTGGAAGCCAACCCTAACATTGTTGGGAAGAAGACCGGAAAATTGGGTTTCGTTTCATGTAAAATACTGATATTTAGCCGCTTAACTTACTCTGCTTGATTAAGTGGTTGTAAGCGCGATTGCTACGTTAGTGAGGTCCTGGATTCGATTCCCAGGTCGAGCAAAGTGTTATTCCGTTTTTCTATGAAATTCTCAATACCAATTCTGATTATGGATTTGTATTTGTAAATGGCAATAAGCTCGCCTCCAATAGGAGGTGATATTGTGATATTTAGCCGCTTAACTTACTTACTCTGCTTGATTAAGTGGTTGTAAGCGCGATTGCTACGCTAGAGAGGTCCTGGATTCGATTCCCAGATCGAGCAAAGTGTTATTCCGTTTTTCTATGAAATTCTCAATACCAATTCTGATTATGGATTTGTATTTGTAAATGGCAATAAGCTCGCCTCCAATAGGAGGTGATATTGTGATATTTAGCCGCTTAACTTAAGTTACTCTGCTTGATTAAGTGGTTGTAAGCGCGATTGCTACGCTAGAGAGGTCCTGGATTCGATTCCCAGGTCGAGCAAAGTGTTATTCCGTTTTTCTATGAAATTCTCAATACCAATTCTGATTTTAGATTTATATTTGTAAATGGCAATAAGCTCGCCTCCTGTTACTTAGGACCTAAATATACCGGCGAACTACGGGTATTTAGTACAGACGCCAGTAGGTCAAGCTATCCAAAACTGTCAAATTTGCTCAATTGAACATGAACCTCATTACTTTCTATTAAAGTTGAAAATTTATCAAAGAAATTTGACAGATTGGGGTAGCTTGATGTGTTGGCCTCTGTACATCTCTGTATATCTCTGGGAATACATGCTTGATGGTATATATTATGGTTAAAACCCTGTGGCCTTGTCATTTTCGCAGTAATGTTACAACAGGAATATTAACCTGACGTAAGCAATTCTAACCAACACAGAAAATGCCATGACATGCCGAAAAAAGGTCAACCGGTGCCAGGATCCGAACGATTTATAGATGGTACCCATAAAAGGGTGGCATAGAAACAGATATGTTCACGACATCTTCCGGGCACCGAACCTATATATCGGCGGTTCAATTATCCGATAATGGTTTTATCGCATCCGTCAGCGAATTGTGGACCACTTCCGGGATTATTTGGATGATTTTTTGTTACCGGAAGCTGATTTTTTGGTGACCTGATTTCTGTTGAAAATTAGGATTGTAATAGGTTTTGGTATAATGGAGAACGATGGAGCTGGAATATAACTGGGCAGCGTAGAACAGGCATCATCATTAACATTTTGACCGCCACGTCAATAAGGAAAATCCATGTTCTCTACGCCAAGCGATAAATTCTAGTATCTAATAATAGGTAACAAAAAACAACAAATTTTTGTATAGGTATGTATTTTGTGTTGGAATAATTAAAGAAAATACGTGTGTATTTTACTATGACATATTTATTATTAAACGGTTAATTCGAATATGAATATAGAACACTATTTTCATTATAATCTACAAAGTAGGTTCTATAACATTTTGAACTAAAAAAAAGTGGTATTTTTGACGTGCCATGCCGTCGTTGGCGTCGTGAGCAAGTTTTCATTTAACGTCTATACATGTCCGTGGCGGTCAAAAGGTTATCACATTTACTATTGTACTTCTGGGCACGGGTGATAAATCTAAAACAGGAGAATTTTGTATTGTTGTGTATACATAAATATGCGGTTACCTGGACCCTGTCATTGGGAGCGAAACCTTATGACCAGACGTAGGTATGTAGGTACTGAATAAAATTCTTCCATACAGACCACAACATACCATCACGCCTATAATCCCTGAACGGTTAAGCAGAGGTGGACTAATGATACACCCACAGTTAGCCAGTATGTTTATGTCCCACGTAATAGGAAGCGGGCCTATTGCCATTAACCGGGCACGAATCCAAACTCAAAGCTGTTACTAAGATTTCATAGATAAACCCAATAACACTTTGCTTGACCTGCGAATCGAACCCAGGACCTCTAGCGCAGCAGTCGCGCTTAGGAATATTAGGCTAATGAGGCTCTTTCTTAAATACAACATTAAATAATCTAAAAAAAAGACGAGTTTCGCTAAATTACTCATGTGCACGCCGCCTTATCTGCTCTTTGACACCGCGGTTTCTATCCTACAGAAGACAGAAGCGTCATTAGATAGTAATTTACTAAGACCGCGGCAAGCTATTGCGTCAGCCACAAGCAGTCATTTGACACAGACTAAATAATGTTGTTGCGTAGGCAAAATAATATGCGGTGTGTTATAGAATGATTTTGAGGTATGTACAGTTAACAAAAAAGTTATGCATACAAGCAGCGAACGACATAGATGGCGATGTAAATAACCACCTTCAAAAGACCTATTGAGAAAAATGTAATCATCAGCCTATATACTGTTTCACTGCTCGGCACGGGTCTCCTCTCACAGAATGAGAGGGATTAGGCTATAATACTACGCTGGCCTAATACGGGTTGGCAGACTTCACACGCCTAGACAATCGTTAGTAGTAGTCCGTAGCCCAAAAATCCTGACAACCAGTCTATCCTCAGGGTATCGGGTACCAGAAATTGGGTTGCGGAGATCTGATGGCAGTCGGTTCGTGTAAAATACTGATATTCAGCCGCATCTGGTTAGACTGGAAGCCGACCCCAATATAGTTGAGAAAAGGCTCGGAGAAAGAAGAAGAAGTTAAATTAACATAAATATAAATGTAAATAGTAAATTTAGTTTTTAAATTATGGTAATTATGTAGTAATTAGGCAGATAGATGATAATAAAAAGTATATTGCATAAAAAAAAAACGATACCAATCGAATTGAATATTCCATATTTTAAAATGCTTTAAACCTTAAATAATGACACTTTTACATTATATAATTCCCTATATCATTTTGATTACACATAAATATATGTATATATCGATATCCTTTGTTTACATATCTGTACATAACATACCATGACGCCTGTACTCCCCGAAGGGTTAGGCAGAGGTGTACCAATATACACTCACAGTTCATCATATGTTTAGGTCCCATGTAATAGGGGGCGAGCCTATTGCCATTAACCTGGCATAAATCCAAACTCGCGAGCGTCTGCTGAGATTTCATAGAAACACTCAATAACACTTTGCACAACCTATCGAACGCAGGACCTCAAGCTTAGCAGTCGCGCTTAGGACCACTGCACTAAGGAGGCAGTTCTTTTATTTAGTAGATTATTTCCGTAAACTTCGCTATTAGGTATAAAAGGTAACTTTTTAAATTTTAATATCTTGTGTATACGATTGATAACAACTTTAATAATGTATTTATTTATATTATTTAACAAAACATTTTATTACATATTTTTATAATTTTCGTTTTCATTTCAATTGTTCTGTTTTTCTTGTCAAAAATATATCATTTAAAACATAAATAAACAAGTAAAGACTCTTTTGTGAGTACTAATCATAAAAGAGTGTTTGTGGTGTGATATTCTTGAAATATGTGTGTTGATGTGTGAAATGTAATATACAAGTAAACACCAACAACTGTATATAGTTTCGAAGTCCATTAAGAAATCAATAACCACTTAAAATGTAACAAACTATTTGTAAAGCTAATATTAACATATTTTACCATAACTATAGCGAAGATTGTTTTACCCAGCTACATTTATATACGTATTATTTATTTTTACAATAATACAAAGCGAAATCTACAATACAACCTTTCAGACAAAGTATTTGGTTACATGTTATTAGACTAAAATAATCTTTTATTAGTCTGGTTTTTAGACTATAGCCTGGATAGTATTATTTAGACAATTATTATAAAAATACTCCAAGACTGTTAGAGACATTCAGTACTGTAATCCTTTTAAGTAAGCATTAAAAATTAGATACAGTAACTTTTTCTTGTTGCCTTGAATAAAACAATCTTTATTTTACAGAAAGCGACTGCCATTATAACTGCGAAACTGCATTATTGTCTAAGTAATACTGATTTAATATGTATATATTAAACACTAGAAATCGTTTCTAATGCAGATGGAAAAAGGCTAGGAGTTAAATGAAACTGTGAAAGTGAGTTTGTGTATTTTTTCTTCTTTTTAATTTCTGATTCTCATATTGATTCTACATCCACGTGAGTGGAGTCGGGAACGGCTAGTACTAAGCATAAATTGGATGTCAGACTTTTCAAGCTTCTAAACTACCACGAACTATAATATTATAAGCCTACCCGTATTTTATATATTTGTAGTCTTCGAAAGCACATTATTCTTTCATTTTTATGTACCTAAGTACAGACGCCAGAGTTCAAGCTATCCAAAACTGTCAATTTTTTCCAATCGAACTTATACCCTGTTACATTGTATTATTGAAAATCTATCAAAGAAATGTGACAGATTGATGTAGCTTAATGTGCTGGGTTCTGTACACACATAACATACCATCACGCCTGTATTCAAAGTCAGGCAGAGGTGTACTGCTGTACACCAACTATTCGCCAGTTTGATTTGGTCCCATGTAATAGGATGAATCTATTGCTATCAACTGGCCAAAGATCCAAACTCCAATCTGCTAATGTGAACCCAGAAAAACCCGGCAACAAGGTCGACCCGGGAGTCCAACCTAGCCTAGGTTAATGAAGTAGATCAAAATATTTTTTAACTCTCTAGTAAAATAATAGTCCTGGACTCAGCTAGGGGAAAAGAAAAAGAAGAAAGAAGAATTATTCAGCACAATTCAGATAAATACTTAAATGTACATATTATTATATAATTATTATATAATGATTATATAATTATTATATACTGATTATATAATTATTATATAATGATTATATAATTATTAGGTATACATTTTATGCCCCACAATTGCGCTGAAACGGCGCTGCATATACCATACGGAATGCCTGGCGCTGGTTTTCAACCTGGTGGCTCACGGAGAGTAAGCCAGTTTAAAAAAGGATAATACGTAAATAAAAAATATTAACAATACAGTATAAACATAATATATGTTAGAGATTGTTGGGTCGTTGATTATTTTTTTTAAGACTACCGCCTATATATATTTTAAGACTGCCTCATTAGTCTAGTGGTCCTAAGCGCGACTGCTACGCTAGAGGTCCTGGGTTCGATCCCCAGGTCGAGCAGTTTGTTATTGTTAAATGTTATTGGGTTTTTCTATGAAATTCTCAGTAGCAGCTCGGAGTCTGGATTTGTGCACGGTTAATGTCAATAGGCTCGCCCCCTATTACATGGGACCTAAACTTACCGGCGTAATGTGGGTGTACATTAGTACACCTCTGCCTAACCCTTCGGGGAATACAGGCGTGATGGTATGTTATTACCGCCTATTTTATAATGTCAGTGTCTCGCTGAGTGTATAAAAAGGGAGGCACAGACGACACTCGACAGTATCATCGAATCTCTGTCCGATCATTACGTATTTGTTAACCTTAATGTAATCCTGACTGAAAATTTTTACTTTGGCCTACAGCCACATTAAATATTTTTTTTTAAAGTTACGATATCTTTATTTCTATCACATAAATAAACTTAGTATATTTGTATATACAACGTGTTACAAAATACCCCGTAAAAAATATAATTAATCATCAAAGCCTAAAATTTTGTCAACTGTCATGTCAGGGAACCAGATTATTTAACAGAAAGGCCTACGTACCTATTTTACCTAATAATTATCTATTTTAGTAGATTTTCTATTTTTCATTCATAAATGTTGTTGTTTTCCTTTTTTTGGGGTATGTTATACAGCGTTACTACGGTTCTTAAATATTGAAATGGACTCGTTATAAGGTTCCATTTAACCCCCTTTCGGCTTTACGGGTAGTTTTGTAGCACTCGGTATATACAAAATATTTTTTGTACGGGGACGCCTTTGCCTTACAGTGAGACCCAAAAGAGGGTACATAAAAAAATACTTATTAAATTCTCTTATTCCACTCTGCCGTATATTCTTTGACCTTTAAACGAGGTCAAAAAGAACGGGTATCGTTAGAGTACTGCATTTGGTCCGACATAAGCTCAAAATAGCTGAGCACACGCCACACGCAAACGACCGCTCTTTACCGACGTCCGGCTGATAGAACGGTTGGCAAACTACGGTTGAAAGTGGGTAGGTATCATTATGTACTTGTTAAAGTGAAAAATACGACTCCAAAGTGGTAATAGTGTGCTTATCTTTACTATACTTGTATTTATATTATCACTACTAATCTCTACTAATATTCTTACTGTATCATGAACCCATATACTGTCCTGTTACGGGTCTCCTCTCTGAATTGAGAGATAATTGTATTTCATGCCCATAAGCTTATTTCAGAGGGGCCCGTCACTAAGTAATAACTACGCTACGTGTAGGTCGAGGTGTACTAATGTACACCCATAGTTCAACGGTATGTTTTACATCCCATATCTAACAACAGGACAATGTATCCTTATAATATAGGTATAAAAAAAGAAAGTATGTAAGTATTATATCCCTTGTCTGGTACTCATAGTACAAGCTCTGCTTAGTTTGGGACTAGATGGTACTATGTAAAATATCCTAAATATTTGTGTAGATAAAACATGAGTATTTGTGTTTGTCTGGGTGTTTCTTATGTATTATAAGTATGTATTTACAAAAAAAAATTATATAAGTATTATATCCATTGTCTAGTACCCATAGTACAAGCTCTGCTTAGTTTGGGACTAGATGGTGTTGTGAGAAATGTCCCAAAAAAAAGTAATAAAAAAAATATTTAGAAATTGAGTTGCGGAGGTCTGATGGCAGTCACTTCGTGTAAAATACTGATACTCAGTCGCATCTGGTTATACTGGAAACCGACCCCAAATATATTTGGAAAAAGCCTCGGAGGACTGGAGGATGATCAATATTAAAAAAAAATCCAATAACGATATAATTCGCATACCATAATTCAATGAAATAACACAGCAATTTTTAAAAATAAATCCCGTTTCATATAACCCGATGTAAACTGATTTATATGCCTGAGGTGAATTTATTAAAAACGCTGCTTTTGCTAGTAAATTTACCGGTATATTCTACCTTAACACGAAGAATTTAAAACTGAAATAATACTATTGCTGCGCGGGATCAGGTAAACAGGATTATTATCTGCAATAAAAAAATCATTATGCTCATTCTCCGAGCTTTGTCACTCTCTTAAGAGAGGTAGGGGAGTGGTGGGAGTAGTTCCACTCAAATTGGAGTAGCCCGACTGGGGAAGTATCAGAAAATTGAAGTGAAATAACACAGCTTTGGGCTGTGTTGTGTTCTGAGGAAGTACCCTCACCCCTTGCAGAACATCAAAGTGCAATAACACTGCTTTGGGCTGTGTTGTGTTCTGAGGAAGTACCCTCACCGCTTGCAGAAAATCGAAGTGCAATAACACTGCTTTGGGCTGTGTTGTGTTCTGAAGAAGTACCCCCACCCGTTGCAGAACATCGAAGTGAAATAAATAACACTGATTTGGGCTGTGTTATTTTCTGGGGAAATACCCCCGCCCCTTGCAAAAAATCGAAGTGAAATAACACTGCTTTGGGCTGTGTTGTGTTCCTCAGAATCATCATCATTATCATCATTCTGATTGTGATTATGTACGTTACGGTGAGTAAGGTTGCCAGTGCACTGCGAGGAAACGTTGTGTTGGCAGTGGGGGACTTTGACCTTTATACTGCCAACCCCCCAACTATGTATTTCCTCTTTCGTTTTACAGGGCCGGCAACGCGCATGAGATACCTCTGGTGTTGTAAGCGTCTATAGGCAACGGTAACCGCTTACCATCAGGTGGGGATGTAGGTTTTTTTGCTACCTTAGTGGTATAAAAAAACTATGTTGGTAGGCTTCCAGTCTAACCATACCGACTGCCATCAGTCAATATTCTGGGTAATACCAATATCATGAGGATAGACTGGTTGTTAGGCTTTTTAGACTTCTGACTACCACTAACGATTGTTATAGGTGTTCGTATGACAACCGGGACCAACGGCTTTACGTGCTCCCCAAGGCACGAAGGGGTCTTGATGGTCACCAATCCATGTTGCTAGCGCAGCTTAACTTTGCAGATCAGTTGAATCTTATAATTTTCTTATAGGTTGGTTGACACATATTACTTAGATAATACAATAAAAAATAACACAACAATTTACAGCCTCGGTAGGTAACAAGGTATTACATCATACAAGAAAACTAGAATATAAAATGTACAGGTAATCTCGGTCTGGATCTAGTATTTATTACGGACACTAAATGTTCTGTAGATTTATATTGTATATTTTTCTAGCCAACATTTTTCTATCATCCACCATTTTCTTTCTAAAAGCTCTTGAAATCTCTTTTTATGTAATGTTAGGGAGCTTACACATTTTTCTGACTATAATTTTTTGAATGATATTGTTGTTTCAAAATAATCTGTACTCAGAACACTTTGCAGTCGTCAAAAGAGTTTGGTTTCGCAATATGTCACAACCAAAAAGGTCGAGATGTGCTAAAAACTTTTTCCTGCACTGTTCCTGATCAATAGTAAAGGAATATTTTATAGGCTCTGACTTTTAGAAATCATATTGTGTCAATTAATGATTACTTTCGAGGTCTTGGGTGTCGGTCTCGATTTCCAAGTCGAGCAGTGTTACTGGGTTTTTCTATGAAATTCTCAGTAGCATCTCGGAGTTTGCAATCGTGACCGGTTAATGGCTTGCCCGCTATGGAAATTTATATTACATGGGACTTTAAGATACCAGTAAACTGTGGGAGTACATTGGTACCTGCCTAACCCTTCGGAAAATACAGGCGAGAAGGTATGTTAAGTTAATTCAAACTAGTAATGTACAGAGGTCAGAACATCAAGCTACCCCAATCTGTCAAATTACTTTGATAGATTTTCAACTTTAATTCAAAATAATAAGGTTGATTTTCGATTGGGAGAATTTGATAGTTTTGGATAGGTTAGCCTGTTGGCGTCTGTACCGAACCTCCTTTTTTTACTTTTTTGTGCTTCCTGTTGCCCAAATTTTGATAAAATGTGTGACAGTCCCTGTAATTTTACTGTCATATAAATATACTACTACTGGAGGAGGCCTTTGCCAAAGAGCACACAGTATAAAAACAAACACATAAAAAAGACTGAAAAAGGCTATAAATAAATAAAAATATACTACTAAAGAAAAAGAAGTAGAACTGCGAAAGTGTGTGTGTGATACTGTGGAATGCTCTCCCTGTTGCAATCAGACTGCTTAATAGTCGAATATCCTTCAAAACCTGTGTGCGCAAATACTTGCTGGACAAAACCTTATTAGATTCTTCTTGACACTGATTTCTTTTCTGATTTTCTTTTTCGTTTAACGTTATTTATTGTATATATTTATTTGTATATATTGGTTTTCTGTATTTATATAATGTATATAAATATTTGTGTAATGTTTATGTAAGTTTATGCTTTTTGAGCAATACTTTATAGTTGCTTGTAGTTTCGCATCTTACTTCTCACCTCTAATCTTTGGTGCATCTACCATGACCGTCTCTGCATCACCCTAAGGTTGTCTGGTAGAAAATGCCTAAGGCATTAAGACCGCCTTTGTACACTTTTCTGTACAATAAGTATAAATAAATAAATAAATAAACTGCGTGTCATTTGGCAGTTTGGAAAACGCATCTAACGGTTGTGCCTATTACCGTAGTCATCATAGTTTATTAACTATTATTATTGTTACCCATGGCCAATATTTATGTAAAAAATGGCAGGATATATATTACAATAATTATGATAGACTGCCTCATTAGTGGTCGTAAGCTTGTATGTTCCACTTGACGTTTTGGTTTGAATTTATTAGCAGCAGCTGCTGAAGATCGGAGTTCAGATTTGTGCCTGGCTAATGGCTGTAGGCTCGCTCCTATATCGGCGAATTGTGGATGTACATTAGTGTAAGCCTCTGGATAACCCTTCGAGTAATACAGGACATAATTTTTTTTTAAATAAAACGTTGCCCCACACTTTGGTTTCCTCCAGGAGTTTCCCCAGTTTCGTGGGTGCGTTTACAAAAACGTTCATTCACATGCACAAACACCTAGACCCGGAACAACTACCCGTATGTCATACATATATTTCTTCATAAAGGGATCGAACCCGCGACACATCGATCCCACCACCACTACGCCAATGATGTTAGATTTACTAGACACTAGAGGTCAGTCTTTAAATAACCTTCTTGTTTTGTTATCTCGTATTAGTAAATTTTGTCTTGATTCTAACAGAGAGTAAGGTCACCTTTTTTTATACTACCCAAAAAAAACTTCATGTGTCCTCCGCCACCCGGGGAAGCGTCAGGATAATTATGTTGAACTCATTCCGACTAAAAACCTTACTTGCCTTCATTTGCCCTATAGTCATGGCCAATTGGGATATATACGAGAAATTCGCCACAACCATTTATCAAATAAAGATACCTACTTGGTATACACAGTTTTCTATTGGTCAGTGAGCTTATTTTTGGTAGAAAACAATTTAAAACTGTCCGTTCAAAATCAAAATGACTGACTCCATACAAGTGTGTACAATCCCTAACAAAATGTATCTCGAATACAAGAATAGGGTTTGCTGTCCCACAAAAGAATAATATATGTGCATTTTACGCGTGATTCATCGAGTTCACTTTGTATACGCCTGTACCATGTATTTTTACGTTAAATGACTAGTTATTTTATGTCGGGTGTAAGTATGTAGTTATTGCCGGACAACCTTGGTGACGAGATGCCATATGTCTTCAGACCTTAGGCCGTTGTTGTGGGGACAACTAGGGACAACTGGATCATGATTTAAATTACTTATGGGAGAACTAGTTTCTGCCCACGACTTCGTCCGCGTGAAAAAGTTTCTTTTAATTATCGTTATAATTTGGCTAACTCATTCAAAATCGTTATAAATTATAGCCTATATGTTACTTTGATGTACAAATAATAATACTGTAAAGTTTCATCAAAATCCGTGCAGTAGTTTTCGCGTGAAAGAGGAACAAACATCCATCCATCCATCCGTCCTCACAAACTTTCACGTTTATAATATTAGTAGGATAGGATAGAATTTAAGGCTACTGGCTTGGCACGGGTCGGGGAGTAAATAAGTTTGGTAGAATCTGTATTATAGTAGGTAGAAAGTTTTTAAAGGATAGCAATTATGTAATGTAATTATTTTAATGCTATAAAGAAAAATTGGATCGTGGAGTCCACGCACCAAAAAGCGCAGCGTGGGACGGCCTCCAAGGAAAGTCACTGGAAGTCATTGGATGCAGACAGCTTGTTACCAGTCCTTGTGGAAGTCTATGGGGGAGGCCTTTGTTCAGCAGTGGACTTCCTGTGGCTGATATGATGATGATGAAGACGAAGGAACTTCTTGGCACCGTGCAACTAGTTTTGACTTTTCAAAAGTGCTATTTTAATGGTCCTATTTGAAATAAAACATTTGGCTTTGACTTTGAAGTAAAAATCGTAGAGAATCATAATTATATAGAATAATGACGACCCGTTTGGTGTAGCGGCTGAGCGATCGGCTTCTGCGCCACGGGTTGTGGGTTCGATCCCCACAACGAAAAGTGAAGTTGTGTTTGTACCCACGATACAGGAGAAAATCCTAGAGTGGGGCAAATTCTTATTACAAAAAAAAAAAACAATTATATACAATTAAATATAATAAAAAAATCCATTTTATTAATGGAATTTGTTATTGTATATACATCAAAATCGTACATAAATATGTTAATGTTATGTTAAAACAGTCTAGGCTATGCCGCCGAGTCAATTGATTTTCATTTGCTATTTTTTATTAAATATTTAGGGATACGCTTTTAAGTTGTAAATCAAAATAAAGAGACTGAAAGACTGAAAACTGCAAGAATGGGAAGTTTTAGTTAGTGCCACTTATTAAGCCCAGCATTGCCCACCATCACATTCCTTCGAATAAATTCGTATTTTTAATGAAAAAAAAGCCATCGCCTAATTGCACTTTTTGTAATGTCGTAGATGATGTCTTTCATATTTTGTTGGAATGTGGCCGGAATTCGGACCTAAGAATGTCACTCAATCAAAACAATTGATGAAGCCAAGATATATAAGTTAGTGAATTTGTTGATTTAAGTATTATTATTATGTTTTTTTTTCTTATAAGGCGATGTGGCCAAGCGACATAGCCTTTAAAATATATTAAAAAAAAAATGGCCACCATCTACACCAACGGTAGAATGACAATAACAGTAACAAAAAAAAAACACATCATGGAAATGGAGACTACGAGTAGGCCGCACAAAATATTTCACAATCACAGAAATATTCGCGAAACCCGTTAGTTTACCCTCCAATTTATTTCCCCCACAATTTGGAACTCCAAAAAGTAAAAAGGCACGCAATCGGCTTTCAAACACTTTTCATTTTCCATCTAACGTCAAGGGAATCCCGCAACGTCCATTACCGGGTGTCCATAAATACGGGATTTGGGACAAATCGCTCGCCTGAGGTGTGCAGAAATGTATGTCGCACACGGGATAAGTGTCGCACTATCTTGACTGTGTAGCTTTAAGAGGTCGTTTTAATGGATGTGTGATGTTTGGATGTACATATCTCTGTTTTTAAATTTTTCTAGTCATAGTTGAGAAGTCACAGCGAGGTATGGAGAGAGTTATGCTAGTTATTTCTCTACGCGATCACATCAGGGGGTCTACTCCCTAAGCATGATGTCCGTAGTTTCAACCTTCGTTACGGGCGTTTCCTACTCAGTATCACCTACGGACACATGATTCGTTCGGGGCCCGAACTAAGAATGAATGACAACACAATTTGACAGTTGTCCCTACTCCCGATGTGTTTTTACCCGTTCGAAAAATTTAATTTGACACTTGTTTTATCGGACTCCGAAGTTTCGTAGAACTTTTGAACGGCTCGTAACTTCGTTGACGGAGATAGGGAGTAGACCCTCTGAAATGAGATCCTAAATAATCATAAGACACCAATATGCCAAGACTTTGTAGGCAATATAACATACAAATTAAACAATTCGGTCGAGAGCTTCTTATATCCAATTTTGTTAAAAGTTTAAATGAATTGTTGTATGATTTTTGACTACCTAATTGGAAGGTCATTCCACATTATTTTTAACTCCATGATATTATTAAATTGTTTCCAAATTGTTACCAACTTAAAAAAAATGATTAAACAATTTGTAAATGTTTGTGTATATCCTTAATAAATAAATATGATAATTATTCTACATAGTATCCACCGCAAACTTGATCTCTTCGGTGCTTAACATTACATAACATATTGGTCGATCGACTTAATATTCACCATATGGGAATAACGATGCCGTATCTGTTATCATATGGTTTAAACTATTACAGTGTACTTTAACGATCATGGGACATACAAGTGTTTGGTAAATTGATGTTTAGCTGACAAACTTGGCAGTGTTCGGGAAACTTTTCAACATTTTTTCGCCAATAATACCGCAGTGCCTTAAGACAAAGGGCTTAACCAGCGTGTATTACCAGTGAAGACATATGGTACAGGGACGTGGTCATTCACTATGAAGCTCCGAAGAAAGCTCAGGGACACTCGGCGAGGTACAGTTGGTATTTCTCTTCGCAACCAAATAATAAATGGGGAGATCCGTAGAAGAACGAAAGCTGCTGATATAGTTGGACTTAGCAGCTTAAGTTGCAATGGGCTGGGCACATGGCAATGATGGCCACTGAGACAAAAAGGTTCTCTAGTGAAAGTTAAGCTGCGGTTGCGGTCAGTAAAAAAAAAAAATGGATTGGCTACAATACCATCTCTGTCATAACTATCGGTACAGAACAATGATTGCTGAATTCACTTCCTACATGTCAAGAATATCGTATGCAAAGTCAAGATACTATTATAGATATCATTATTATTATAGATTTAAAGTTATTTAGCGAAGGAAAAATTCGACCGCGGGCAGGATTCGAACCTGCGTCTTCTGGTTAGGTACACCAGACGCTATGACCACTAAGCCACCGCGATTCCTACCCGTTATGTCGAATTTTTCCTTCACATACTGAATTTACGTCTTTATGGTGACGTCATTTTTAATTTTTCCTTTTCTAAATAACTTTAAAATCTTAGCATGAAAAATGCCAAAAATCTACAAAAAGATTATTATAGATGTCAGCTAAGAAAGGATTTTGGGAATTTCCTATAAGAAACACGTGATGAACTTTAGCAACATGGCGGGGCATAGCTAGTACCAGCATTTATTGCTCATTTCCCTTTGAGCATCGCATCGTGAACATTATATATCACGCCGGTAAAGCTAATATGAACTGTAGTGTCGTGCAGTCTTTGCCAAACGCAACGCAAACGTGAAGAGACGAGACCTCAAAGTAAATGGAATTGAACTAGACACCTTTGAATTTAGTGTAACTAGGTACAGTTACTGAGTTTGAAGTTTGAGAACTATCTAATCTGTGGTTTGGGATTTAGACTTGCAATATTACGTTTACAAGTGACGTCACATAAATGATCGTCTGCGAGACTTTGGGTAATCAGTGTTAACAACACAATGAACTCATTGTCTGTTTGTAAAAATAATATTAAGGTCGGCTTCCAGTCAGCATAACCTAGCAGGAGGATTAAGTAGAGGTGTACTAATGTACACCCACAGTTCGCCGGTATGTTTAGGTCCAATTTATTAGGGGGCGAGCCTATTGCCATTAACCGGGCACAAATCGAAACTGGAATGCAATGACGGCCGAGAGTAGACACACGGAGTGTAGGAAAACTGATAACCAGGTAGGTGGATGACAGAGTGAAGTGTATTGGAAAGACCTGAATAAGATTGGCGGAACACAGAGATGAATAGTGAAATAACACTGCTTTGAGCCGTGTTGTGTTCCTTACGGAGAGCTAGGTTGCCAGTGCTCTGCGAGGAAACGTTGTGGCCCCCTACTGCCAACCCAACTATTCCTCTTTTGTTTTACAGGGTCGACAACGCGCAAGTGATAACCCTGGTGTTACAAGCGTCTATAGGCTACGGTAACCGCTTACCATCAGGTGGGACGTACGCTTGTTTGCCACCTTAGTGGTATAACAAAAAATCTCGTGAATTTCTAGAGACTACTTGTACCTTATGATATTCAAAGAAATGCCAGCGTCTGACCTGGTGTGGAGCGCTGAAGATGATTATTATGAGATATGTATAAACACCGACGATATAAAAGTATTCTTGTGAAGGCTACATACGAGTACCTACAATTTGTAACGTCACGAAACACGTCTTCGTATGTAACGTTAAAATGTATATACGTATAAGTCTGATTTATGAGGGTCCAAGACATCTCCGGTCTGTGTTTACAATGTCCGTTTGGATATTTCTAGAAAATTCCGTTGTGTGACGTAGTCCCGACGGTTTCTAAACGCTGGCTGAATACAGGCGGCATTTGAAATTAGAAGCTTTTACGTTCAAATATGGAATATCAAACATGTTTTCGCTGTGGCCAGATTTTTATTAGTATTGACATAATGCGAGAAGAGGTTTTATATGTTCAAAGCTTTTGTCTATTTGTTTTTTTTTGTTTATGAGTTCATTTACTCGGAAGAATTGCTGGTGTGGTCATTTCAAGATCATTCAGTTTAAATTTTATATCGTGGTATTTACTTGACTACTTCAGAGAGAAAGAGAGAGAGAGAGAGATTTCCGAATGAGAATAATGTATTTTTATTTGATAAAATACAGTTTATTTATAAACTTTTTAACAATGGCAAAAAGTCCAATGTGTTCAAGTTGGCAGTCGTAAGTGCGACTGCTACGCTAGCATTATTAAAATAATAATTAAAGAATAATGTATCTTTGTTGTTTGTTTGTTTATTTATTTGTTTTATTTAATAATTAAAACAATTTTAATAATTTATTATTATTCAATTTAGAATATATATTAAATAAATCGAACAAATGATTATCATTTATTGAATTTAGAATATAAATTTGGGTAGGTATCCATTTTATGGTGAAGGCAGAAATGGATAATACTTCTGTAAATATCAGAAAGAAGTTGTCTTTGATATATTAAGCCGTTTTATCTTCTTAAAGAAATCCGACTCAACGTTGAGATCCGATTTATTTGTAACAAAACGATGCATTTGCCTTTGAATAGATTCGAGCGCATTGAAGCATTTTTGAAGATGTTCTTTTTTGAAATAAATTGTTTGGAAAGCTCCAAACATTAAAATATCTTTGCTCTAACGTCTATTACGTATACTTTTTTATATTTCGTCTATCAATCTTCATCAGTGACTAGCCTTTTATGCATGTGGTGAAAGCATAACTCTTGACGATGCTGTGGTGTAGAGGTTTGAGTATCGGACGGCTGATCGTGGGTTATTATAATTATACCATCACGTCTGTATTCCCCGAAGGGTTAGGCAGAGGTGTACTAATGTACACTGATTTTGCCGGTATGTTTTAGGTCCCATGTAATAGGGGGCGAGCTTATTGCTATTAACCGGACACAAATCCAGACTCCGAGCTGCTACTGAGAATTTCATAGAAAAACCCAATAATACTTTTCTCGACCTGGGGATCGAACCCAGGACCTCTAGCGTAGCAGTCGCGCTTAGGACCACTAGACTAATGAGGTAGATGATAATTATAATTTATAATAATATTATAAATGTTAAAGTTTGTGTGGATGGATGGATAGATGGATATTTGTCCCTCTTTCACGCCAAAACTACTGAACGGATTTCTATGAAACTTTACAGTATTATTACTTATACATCAGAATAATCGTAATTGTAAGATGAAAATCTCTTATATCGCCGGTATTACCATGAATATAGTAGCAGCATTCGACTGCTAATATAATCATGGTAATACCACTCCATGACTCCACGAGACAGGCTTGACCTAGTGTGGAGTTCATAAGAAAAATGTATTAATTTTATTTGGTAAATAAACGATTATTATTATTATATATAAGCTATAATTTATAACAATTTTGAGTTAATTAGCCAAATTGCAACGATAGTTAAAAGTACCTTTTCTACGCGGACAAAGTCGCGGACATAAGCTAGTTTAAATTAAACATTACAGTTGAAGGAATTACCTATAAATAGCGAAGAAAACACAAAGAACTTCTTTGAGTTAATAATGTAGACACAACATAGACGTTGGCGGCTGTATTTTTAATACGATTAACAATATTCCAAGCTTAAGCTAATTAAGATTTTCTGCGACGTAAAAGGAAATTAATAAGAGAGCAAGTACACTTCCATTAGGTTCAGAAAATAAAAAATTCCGGTTTTCATGCCTCAAATGCCGCTTCATTAGCTTTATTTTTAGTGTGCGCATAATTTTCAAGGAAAATAAGCAGTATAAAGCAGTGAAAGCCTAGTGGTATTACCATTAGACTTCCAAAACGAAGGTCGAGTTCAAATCGAAGGCATGCATCTTTGACTTTCCGAACTCATGTTTTCCTTTACGTACCGTAAAGGAAAACATGTTGAAGAAACTGCATGCCTTAGAGATTTCCTTGTCAGCGTGTGAAGTTTGCTAACCCGCACTAGGCCATTGTGGTTTACTATAGCCTAATCCCTCCTATTCTGTAAGAGGAGACCCGTGTCCAGCCGTGGGACAGTATATGGGTTGATGATGAATGAATGAACGGAAAATGCTCATGGATCGTCTTCTTTGACGACGTCTGTGGTCTAGTGGTTCGAGTGCCGGACTGCTGATCATGGGGTCGTGGGTTCGATTCCCACAAGATACAAATATTTGTGTGGGTAAAACATGAGTATTTGTGTTTGTCTGGGTGTTTCTTATGTATTATAAGTATGTATTTACAAAAAAAAAGTATATAAGTATTATATCCATTGTCTAGTATCCGTAGTATAAGCTCTGCTTAGTTTGGGACTAGATGGTGCTGTGTAAAAAGTCTTAAAAAATATTTATATAATTATATTTATTTATATCTGGGGAGGTGGCAGGGGTATCTTGACTTCGTACCAACCAATAACCACACTTGCCTTCCTCAGACCTTTAGTTATAGCCATCGGATTCGTAACTTTCACCATGACCATTCCGAAACTGTCTCATTAGGCCAGATGCTACTAGGTACCACGCTTGAGGTCATGGGATCGATTTCCAGATCAAGCCAAGCGTTATTGGATGTTTCTGTGACACATTATTATCATCATCAACCCATATACTGTCCCACTGCTGGGCACGGATCTCCTCTCATATTGATAGGGATTAGGCTATAGTCCACCACGATGGCCTAGAGCGGGTTGGTAGACTTCACAAACCGTCGAGAAAAATCTTTAAGGTATGCAGGTTTCCTCACGATGTTTCCTTCACCGTTTAAGCGAGTGATAATTAATTATAAATACGCACATGAATTCGAAAAGTCAGAGGTGCGTGCCTTGGGTTCGAGCTCGAGACCTTCGACTTGGCAGTCCAATGGTCATACCACTAGTCTATCACTGCTCTACATTATTATAATATAATATAAACATTATTATATAATTAACTAGCTTCTGCCCGCGACTTCGTCCGCGTGGAAAAGTTACTTTTAATTATCGTTGTATTTTTGCTTATTAACTTAAAATCGTTATAAATTATAGATAAATAATAATACTGTATAGTTTCATCAATATCCGTTCAGTAGTTTTAGCGTGAAAGAGTAACAAACACCCATACATCTATCCAGTATCACAAACTTTCACATTTATTATATTAGGAGGATAGGATTTAAGGCAAGATCTGTTGCGTATCTTAGAAGAAGTAACTGGAGAAATATCAAGACCGATGCGGACAGCTACCTTGTTATATATATACTTCTTAAATTACATAGTGCGTTATTAATAAACATTTAAAATTACCATTTGAGACTGAACGTTTCAATAGAAAATCCTTCAAAGACTTCGCGGCATTAAATGCACACCGTTTCCGATTAAATGACAACACAAATTGGAATCTGCCATTTACACCGAATGGAACGTAGTAAGCAGAATAAGAAGAAGGCAAGAGAGAAATGCTCCGAACACCACAACCTCAATTATTACTGATCCACGATGAAGTACAGACAAATTTTCCAAATTGAAAATGAACCTTATTATTGTATATTATTAAAGTTGAAAATCTATCAAAAAATTTGGCATATAATAAAAATTAATTATCGCTCCATTAAACGGTGAAGGAAAATATCGTGAGGAAACCTGCATGCCTGAGAGATTTTCTCGAAGGTGTGTGAAGTCTGCCAACCCGCACTAGGCCAGCGTGGTGGACTATAGCCTAATCCCTCTCATCCTGAGAGGATATGGGTTGATGATGAAACATAAAACGTACCCACGATACATGAGAAAATCGTAGACAAAAAGAATCTTACAACGTGCATTTAATAGTCGTCGAGAAATTAGAAGCCTGGCACGGTATAACACGTGAATAGAGAATTCCTCCTTTGAGTTGTAATAACAAGACTTCATAGCTTCACACTGTGTAATAGGCGGATTCTTTGACGCTGAATACGGTTGTTTTGTAAAACACCCGAACAAAGGCAGTTAATTTCGTAAATTACCCAGCGACTTGCAATATGTATTGTTGAGTCTCTTTTCGTTGAATTGATATGTTATTTTGTACATACGGAATCAGTAATGAGGGTTTGTATTGTGTAATGCTTTTGTCAAACAAAGATCTTAATTTTGATTCATCACTCATTAAACAGCTACGCATACTCTCTTAGTAAAGCCTGATTTATGTTTCGGACAAGATTAGATGTTTTGTCATGTATATATCTATGTATGTTTATTATTATAAATTCACAATGCACATTACGTACAATATTAATAATAATAAATAAATATACGATAACACCTACTTAGAAATATAGGTACAGTCAGCAACGAAAGTCGTTGAACATGTTGCAATCTTCAAAACGATTTTTAATGGAATATAATAAACCGCGTATCAAAAATACTGATTGAGCGACAAAATTACTGATTGAGCACCAAATACAGATATCGGTTAGGTTAGGTTAGAACTGTGACCACACAACGCACGAGCCGAGCGAGCGAAGCTAGCGGTGCCGCGGCAGCGGCCGGCGAGTGCCAGAACCAAATCTGAATGTTTTGAGTGTATATAACAATATTTTGAGGTGACTTTTATATAGAAGATATTATTTTTGTGACCATTTATCCATTTTGGTAACCGTTTACAATTATTTTGGTAGTAAAATAGGTACTTTTTTGGGCGGTGTATAAACTTTTTTGGGCGGTGTTTAAACACAAGCCATTTTTAATTACGAAGTTACTGACCTGTGAAGGATGTGCGAAATCATTGCATAGATGACCATTAAATATTTACCTTACCTTCATATTAAAAAAAAATCTATTGACATGTTTAGGAGCTGTCATGTTTTCAAAATTTAGCTGTGTTCAGCGACTTTCGTTGCTGACCGTACCACGGCAGACTAACTCAACAGCATGAGCAGGACTCTGCTCAGTACGTTGTTACGGTGGTAAATTTACCACCTTAAAAATAACACGTAACTATGAAATAATAAAGAATAATTTTAGTCTACCCGTGACCATGTAAAGACGCTGTAAAGGGTCCGGACACGTCGGGATGAATAATATCAATACAACGCGATAAAATTCATAAAAAGTAGTCTTATAGGTTGTCAGTAAGAGATCGCTTTTATCGATAAGACCGCCCATTGTACCATTCTACCATTTATAAAAATGTACTTGGCATTTGTTTATGGTGTACAATAAAGAATATTCTATTCTATCTTTATTTCAAAGAATAATTATATTAAGTAAACCAATAATTTTGACGAAGTTAATGACATTAACTAACCTCAACAACCAGCAAAGCGGAGACAAAATAGTTGGCGTGGCGGGTGCGGGTAATTACAATATGCCTTACATTTTAGAAACTATTACGACCGTACACACGGACCTTTAGTTTGGCGAGCTGAGTGAACAGTAACATGATCACAACATACTAGTATTCATGTATATTCTTTGGATGGCGTAGAATATTAAGAAAAAGGCGCTGATATGATAGAAAATTATAATCTTGGTTTGTACGCTTGTCAGACTGGAGAGATGTATGTTGTATGTTGAGTTTTACATCAAAAAATAGGAAAATTGTGAAGAAGATCGTTTTTAAACAAAGTTAAAAGGTGAATCTATGGTAATATTTCTTATTTGTAAAGGGTTGTCTATGGCCACTTCTTTTTGGAAACGTTCGCTCATTCTTAATGTTGACAATTTGTTGCGTATGCGTTCGTAACAATGTATTCCCAGTAAGCTTAGGCAGATGTGTACTAAATTACACCCACAGTTTGCTGGTATGATTAGGTCACATGTAATAGAAGGCCAGCCTATTGCTATTTAATTTTAACCAGGCGCAAATACAAATTTTGAGCTGCTACTTACTGAAAATTTAACAGAAAAACCGAATTTCATAGAATATCTCATCCTGGGAATTAAACCCAGGACCTCTAGCGTAACAGTAACGCTTAGGACCAATAGACAGCAGAGGCAGTTCTGAATATAAAGTACACGCAATGACGTATCACAGAACACACACAAACATAAAACATTTACCATATAAAACAGAATCTGAATTCCGAATTTAAAATTCAAAAAACGAAGTTATAATTGAAATAAAACTACTTTTTACGGATATTATACCTCGTACCACCTGCTTCGAATCCTGTTGTAGATTCTATTAAATCAAAATCCAGGCCTACCTAAAATTGCAAGATCAAAGCTTACGGTGAACTCGTTCTGCGTGAATTGGATTGCAATTATTTAACAAAAATGTACGGTAGCTGTAACATTAAGACGCCCACCACCTTATTCTACCCATGACTATGGACAATATCCATGGTCGATCAAGGGTCCAAACGTTGGGATTAATAATATCAATATGACGCGATAAAATCTGTTAAAAGTAGTTTTATTTCAATGTCTAATTCGCGCAAGTGTCAGAAATTAAAGCGAAGTTCTAAATTCAAATTGATTCTAAAGTTCATTTTGTTGTTCTACATCATTGTCTGTATATGTAGTCTTCATGTATAATCCCGAAGCGTTGGCAAAGCGAGATTTAGCTACTTAGCCAGAATTTAGCTGCCATACCTGCAGTCTAGATATGCGCTACAAAATGTTACGTGTAAGGAATATTCTAGTGAAGTTTCAGTTCTGCAGTGTTATGATTTTGGTATTACGGTATTGTATGGGTGCCATCTAGCTTAAAAAAAAATGTTAAATATTGACTTGTGTAAAAGTGTCTTTAAAATATCTATTTACAGAAATAAGTATAATTTATCATTTACATAAATCATGTAGCAGTTTAGAGAGAGGAGAGGAGAGGAGGAGAGGTTAGTGTTGGGGAGAGGTTAGAGGTGAGGTGTGTTGCGATAACTTTCGTTGCGAATGTTGCTTGCGCGATTCAGGATTTTGTCCGTTGTTCTATGTTGCGCGGTAGATGTCGCCACAGTTATACTTGCCTGAAGTTATGAATAAAAAGTTGTCGCTTAAAATCCTCGCCTCTTTAGTCTAGCGGTCCTAAGTATGACGTCTACATAGGGTGTCCTGGATTCGATTCCTGTTGAGCAGTGTTATTGCGTTTTTGTATGAAATTCTCAGTAGCAGATCATTGTATGGATTTGGGGCCTAAACATACCGGCGAACTACAGGTGTACATCTCTGATTAACCCTTCGTGGAATATAAGTGTAATGGTATGTCATGTTAAGTGTAAGTGTAGTAGAAACAATCGAAGAGTTATCAGTTAAAGCAGAGACCTCACTTGACTTCTCTCCGGAGCGGTGGGTAGTGCATAAAGCATTTCCAAACCCGTCAACAAAAAAAAAAGGTAAGTTATCTATATCTAATCTAATATATAAAATTCTCGTGTCACAGTTTTCGTTGCCATACTCCTCCGAAACGGCTAGACCGATTTTGATGAAATTTTTTGTGTTTATCGGGGAGGTCTGAGAATAGGCCAACATCTATTTTTCATACCCCTAAATTTTTTTTTATGGCAAAACCACGTTTGCGGGGTCAGCTAGTATTATATAAAAATGAATCTCTATTTCCCTTGGTCATCGCGCGTGAACGGATGGAACGATTTCGCTAATTCTTTTTTGTTGTGTTAATTATTGTCAGAAGAAGGTTCTTATGAAAGAAAAAAATTAAAAACATTGTGAAGGAAATTAAAAAACTTAACAACTAGATACTTTCAGGTAAAGTCCACGCAGACGAAGTTGCGGGCAGAAGCTAGTGACTTATAAAAATACTGATTTAAGTATTTTTTTTAATATGCCCGTACACCTGCTTCTTTGAGAACCTAAAGAACGTCCCTGGGCATCAGTGGCATCAATGACGTGGCCATCTACTGGGCTTAAGTAATATAAAAGTATTTACCATTGACACGAAAAGAAAAAGAAGTACAGACGCCAGCAGATCAAGCTATCCAAAACTGTCAAAATTTCCCAATTGATTATAAACCTTATAGTATATTGTATTAAAGTTGAAAATCAATCGAAAAATTTGACAGATTGTGGTAGCTTGATGTCCTGGCCTCTGTACAAGTAGATGTTTTTTCTATAACAGCAAAGAAAATTAACTTAAATATATCTATATAATATCTAAAAATATAAATTATACAAAAATAAAGTAACTGAAGTCGATTAAAAGACACACAAAGTTATGAAATGAAATGAAATGATGATATGAAATGATATTTATTTTCTGTAAATACTTAGATCTTTTAAAGACACTTTTACAAGTCAATGCTTTGATTTTTTTTTTATGCTAGGAGTCGCCGGCATTTCCTAACTGACGACCTCTGAGAAGAAACACCGGAACAAACTCAGAGAATCATAGTCTCTTTTAAAGTCCAGACATAATAATATCAAATATGTGAGTTTCACAATGTAGAGTAATGTCTGAAATGGCCTTTTGAAGAAAGAGCTCCAGCGGCTTTGAGTAGGCTAATTCCAGCCGACGGCACGCATGCATCAGTCATTGTGTAGCTCGACCATATTAGAGGGAGCTCAACAACCACAATCAAAGTTCACCTTGCAATATTGATGTTCAACTATGATATAGTAAAGAGACGAGAAACGGTCAAGATTATTCATTCTAAATTTTTCTAGTCACAAGCAAACAGCAACAATAGAAAAAAAAAAACAAAACAAATGCGAACATGATACTCAAACTCGACCCGTTCTCGATTGATTTATCGATACCATTCGATCATGTCCGTATCGGATGACTGTATAACGAGTGATGTACGGCGCTCATTCTTCATACGTCCGATAATATTTATTTCAAGCTGATCGGAATTGTATGTCAAGTGCAGAATGGAGAAGAGTAATAATAATTCTGTAAGGGCGTATGACGCAAGCTTAGGCAAGCTATTGTAATGGTGCGACGCGAGGCGAGGCAGTTAACCTCTCGCGTGAGTCTTATTGAGTGTAATTAAAATACCTTTAAAAAAAAAAAATAAGCTGGCAAACAAGCACACGGCTCACCTGAAAGTAAGCGGTTACCGTAGCCTATAGACGCTTGTAATACCAGTGGTATCACTTGCGCGTTGCCGACCCTGTAAAACGAAAGAGGAATGTTGGATTGGCAGTAATTATACTGCCAATTACAGTGGGGGGCACCCTTAGGTGAAAGTCTCCCCACTGTCGACACAACATTTCCTCGTGGAGCACTGGCAACCTTGCTCACCGTAAGGAACACAACACAGCTTAAAGCAGTGTTATTTCACTTCGATTTTCTGCAAGGCGGAGCTACTTCCCCAGTCGGACAGCTCCAATTTGAGTGGAATTACTCCCATTTTGCCCTACCTCTCTCAAAACACACATTTTGTCTTTGTGCAAATTCTCGATCATTTGATATCACCACACCATAAAACTAACTCACAATACCATTTAAAAATATTGCCAAGGGTCAGAAAGATATGGATTAAAATATTCAAAATTTTACTACTATATTATCTTTACCTATTTCATTTATAGATTATCTCAGACCCGATAAAAAATTGATAAGGTCCTTTGAATAATTTCCACTAAGTAATGGAAAAGTAATAGAAATTCTGAATTAGCATAGTCTGGTACCAATTTCAATTCGTCCTTTGTTGAAAAGCCCAGAAATTCATAATAAATAATATTACTAAAGTAAAAAAGTTGTAATCCCGTCACCATACAGACGTAAATTATGAGCAGTGATAGCCTAGTGACATGTGACATGTGATAGACCATTGGACTGCCAAGGCAAAGGTCTCGAGTTCGAACCCAAGGCACGCACCTCTGACTTTTCGAATTCATGTGCGTATTTATAATTAATTATCACTCGCTTAAACGGTGAAGGAAAACATCATGAGAAAACCTGCATACCTTAGAGATTTTTCTCAATGGTTTGTGAACTCTGCCAACCCGCACCAGGCCATCGTGGTGGACTACAGCCTAATTCCTCTCAATATGAGAGGAAACCCGTGCCCAGCAGTTGGACAGTATATGGGTTGATGATGACATAGTAAATTCTGAATGTGAAGGAAAATTTCAACATGACATGTGGGACTTGCGGTGTTTTAGTGGTCATAGCATCTGGTGTATGTAACCAGAAGACGCAGTATCGAATCTTACTCTCAGTCGAATTTTTCCTTCGCTAAAATAAGTTATAATCATTTATCGTGCTCTTCCCCAGCTCATAGCTAGGGTGACAAGGGTGAAAATATTCAGACATATTTTAGACTGAAATCCGACCGCAACATGTGAATCGGAGAAGATTCGAGAATACGAAATCGTGTCGACTAATCAGGCAGCCCATAAATATTCCGATTCATATGCAACGATGCATGCTGCGAGATAAACGCCTTGATAATATACTTGGGCAGTTTCTCCATCCGGACTGAGTATAGCGTAAGCTCTGCCTCAATTTGCGTGAATTTGGAATTATGCCAATTTTCCGCCACTTTACTCTTCAACGTTCCAATTTAAGGGGTTCATAAATTAGGGCTGTGATTGTCCAGTTCCGAACAAAGGAATCTTGTAAAGAGAAGAGGAGAATCATGAATAAAATAAATGCGAGAACTACTAAATAAGAAAGTAAATTATACATGTTACATATAACGTGGAATAGGTACATACTAGTGATGTGCCACGACGTAATGTTTATGCAGTATTTTAAGATGATATTGGCATTTAATAACAACTCATGTAATTCAGTATTTTTTTCTATTAATTATTTTTAAATGTTCTTTTTGAATGTATCGCTATCTATAATATTGAATATTTAATAATAATCAGAATTGGCCTTTATCTCTTACATCCTTTGGCACATATTATATTATATATGTAAATAAAAACCTGTCATCAACGCATATACTGACCCACTGCTGGTCACATTGTCCTAGTGCGGGATGCAAACTTTACACGTCGCCGTTGAGAAAATCTCTTAAGCAGGCAGGTTTGCTCACGATGATTTCCTTCATTGCTTTAAATAAACATTAAAAAAAAACGTGCTATTCAAAAATTGTCCCTAACTTCATACGCTAGAGTGAGCATGGACATTTTGGACATATCGTAGCACAGTTGTTATTGTGTGAATTTCTGATCGTTTGCTCGTCCCAATTTGATCCTCTTAGTTATTGTAGTGGAGGGAGTCCAATGCAATAGTTTACAATACATGTTCCATTTGAAGGAACTCTTGAGTCTGTCTATTTACGTTGAGTTACGAAGTGTACGAACATTTAAGAGACCATTGTCTTGTAGTTATAACGGTCCCGTGTTCAATGTGAAATTAATATGTGCTTGAATAAATATTTGTAGGTACGTGTATTGTTGAATTAGTAAGATTTTAGCTGGTAATATTATATCCTTTCAAAGTATATGATCCAATTGAACCGTATTCAGAATATTTTTTGTGATGTTTGTTTAAAAACGTTGGGTAGGGTTTATTTTAATTAGGTAGGTTCAGTGATGCCCCAGTAATCACATTCACGGACTGGTGAAACTTTTCGGTATCTGTAGGTATGTGTATTTTTTTAATGATATGAACGAGACCTAAATGCCTGAGATGTTCTTCACTGTTTTTTTATTTGACATTGTTTACTGACTCGTGATTAGGTACCTCATTCACTACCAAATGCATGTTTAGTTTTTGAAGCTACGATTGAACGTACGTACATACACATACATTTTTAATCTGTTAAACTTTAAACTCATTATTTTCCGTAGTCGGGTCAGAGGAGAACAGGAATGTCTTTTTATTTACAACAGAACCGGTACAAAAAAGACCAAACGATAGAGGTTGAATTTATTCGAAAATATTTTAAAATCTTCGAGCAACTTTAAAGAATTCATAATGATTTTGGAAAGTGATTTTATGCTTTTCAGAAGTTTAATGAAGCATCACTTTTTAATGTTCCTGTCTGCTATCTGATTGGGCTATCTCGATTGAGTTGTGGGGAGACGAAATGGGATTAAAAAATTGGTAATTTTATCTTTGAAATCTAAAAAATATTTTTATAGATTAAGAATCCTATCCTAGTTCCTATCCTATCCTACTAATATTATAAATGTGAAAGTGTGGGAGGATGCATGGATGTTTGTTACTCTTTCACGCTAAAACTGCTGAACAGATGTTGATTAAATTTTACAGTATTATTATTTATACATCAGAATAACATATAGGCTATAATTTATAACGATTTTCAGTTAATTATCCAAATTACAACGATAATTAAAAGTAACTTTTCCACGCGGACGAAGTCGCGAGCAGAAGCTAATTACTTAATAATTATTACACTGCATCATTGTTTTAGTGGTCGCTCGCGTGCCTGTCAAGTGAGCTCCCGTGTTTGATTCCCAGGCCTAGCAAAGTAATATTGAGTTTGTTGAGTTGAGTTAACATGATATCTCAGTAGCAGCTCGGAGTTTGAATTTGTGTCTGCTGAAGTAGCAACTAATAAAATATTAAATAATAATTAATTATCACTCGCTTAAACGGTGAAGGAAAACATCGTGAGGAAACCTGCATAACTTAGAGATTTTTCTCGACGGTTTGTGAAGTCTGCCAACCCGCACTAGGCCAGCGTGGTGGACTATAGCCTAATCTTTCTCAATATGAGAGGAGACCCGTGCCCAGCAGTGGGACAGTATATGGGTTGATAATGAAGTAGCAACAGGCTCGTACCCGTTTTAGTACATGGACCTAAAAACATGACTAATAACTCTTCCAGGAATACAGGGTATGTATCTAAAAAAAATTCCTTCATTTTTAAATTTTCCGAATCGTATTATCAGACGCAGTTTCATTAGTCGTTCCATTGAGCCGTGTCGGTGCGTTCGGCCGGACACCCGGCTTCCGTATAAGCTCCGTTCGACTGTATCAGTACTATCTAATTATAGGATAGTTACTCCATTGTTCCAGAGAAACTCTCTGGGTACAGTTTGTGGTGAGAGTAAATACGGAGTTTACGATTTCCCAAGATGCTTCGTGGAATTGATTAATTGATCTTAACGGTTCATTAAAGATCAAAGACATTTTAGTGAAAGAAAAATTCTCGCGTTCTTCTTTTATTGTTTGTTTTTTTTTTTTTGGTTTGAGTGTTGGACTGCTGATCCCGAGGTCAAGGGTTCAATTAAAGGGTATATTGATCTATGAGTTCGATTCCCACAGGACACAAATATTTATGAGACGAACGCAAGTGTTTTTGTTTGTCTGGGTGTTTCTAATGTATTTCAAAGTATTAAAAAAAATTATATGTATAATAAGTATTATCTATCAATCTATCTACCTCTATGCAACACGCATCATCGGATTTCCTTGGGAGCTGCAGAGAGGGCCTCGCTTCCACCTCTCTTCGCGTATACATAATTTATATACCAAAGCACTGACTTAGCTTGTCTTTAGAGTAGCTCATGAGTTCATGACTAACTTAAAGCGTACAAGTAGTCTGTTTAATATAATAATATATTATGGTAAGTGTTATTGTCATACAACTTTTTGTATAATTGGTAAATAATTTACATTAGTTTGTATTTATCGTTAAAATGAGACTTATTGTCATATATTTGCAAGGTTCCGAAAGATTCCTTTTTGAAAATACACTAAAATTCACGCGGGTGACGTCAGCTCAAACGGGTAGTTTATAAAAATATTTGGTAAGTCACAAAACGAATTCATACACGTTCTATAACATCCCGTGGGATAAAATATAAATAATTTTGTTCAAATGTTGGCAGCGCTGGTATTGTTCGCGATTGTTTACTTAGGACCTTTGTTTGATTGTTATTCGCAGTACTACCAACGTGACCATATTATTGACTTAATGTCCTATGTGTGTAGTAACAATAAGTTATATTATACTTACCAGCTTTTTTAATGGATTTCGTTCGCATATTTTTTTCGTTTGATGTTATCTATGACAGATTGAGAAATAGTGTGATGAGGCAACGTTGCGAAAGACGATTTAGTGACAAAAATTTAGAAGAATATGCTGAGATGGTTTGGGCATGTCGATAGAATGGATGAAAAACGACTAACAAAAGGGATTTATATTGCAAATGTCAATGGTATCGCGGGAACGGACACCCTAAACTAGACTTACACCGACCTAATAGGTGAAGTTATTAAAAAAAATCAGGTGCAACCGCAAGCGACGTGTGTGTATATGAAAAGATCTATGAATGTGAACGAAGCTAAAGAAGTATGCAAGAATCGTAGCAAGTGGCGTTCTTTAGTTTCTGCCTACCCCCATGGGAATAGGACGTGATTATATATATGTATGTAAAAGCAATAACAGCATAAATCTGTTTCATATGTCTAGTAGTCGTAATACGACTGCTACACTAGAGGTCCTTGAAGGCATTGTACAGGGGGTTCTAGGGTGGTTTATAAAGAGGACACAGTGTCTCATGTGCTGATGACGGCCACCAGGGTGGTTTTACTGGGTAGGAATTCCAAACTCCCTGGTCTAATTCCCGAAGGTCGGTAGCCTTTTGAAGGTTTTCGCCGTAAATGAAAAATAAGGTAGAGCAATATTGGGTTTTCCTGTGAAAGTCTCAGTGGCAGCTCGGAGTTTGGATTTGTGTCCGGCTCACCCCCTATTTAGGGGTGTACATCAGTACGCCTAGGAGGGGCTCGTGGCTAAGTAATAACTAAGCTGATCACACGATCTGCAAGGTTAAGCTGCGCTAGTCACGGTCAGTTTGCCGATGAGTGACCATTCTTAACTCATCGAGACCCCTCCGTGCCTCGGAGAGCACGTAAAGCCGTCGGTTCTGGTTGTCATACGAACACCTATGACAATCGTTAATAGTAGTGAAAAGCCCAAAAAGCCTGGCAACCAGTCTATCCTCAGGGTATCGGTATTACCCAAAAAAAAGTGTTGCGGGGTCTGATGGCAGTCGCTTCGAGTAAAATACTGATATCTAGCCGCGTCTGGTTAGACTGGAACATAGTTTAGAGAAAGAAAGAAGATTAGTAAGTAGACCTCTGCCTAATCCTCCGGGGAATACAGGCGTGATGGTATGTTATGCCTATATATAGTTCATTAGATGCTGATATGATTATATCTATGATGAAATAGTTCAATCTAGTGCATCGAATATTGACTGGAGCGGATCTGCTAAATTGCCAATATGTAATTGGAGTTGCATCATGACATAACGTAAATTGCGTCAGTATCAAAGATGGCGGTAGTCTATTAAAATAATAATATACAGGATGTTACAAAACTACCCGTAAAGCCGAGAGGAGGTTAAATAGGGCCTTAGTAACGCTGTATAACATACCCCAAAAAAAGGAAACCAACAACATTTATGAATGAAAAATAGAAAAACTATTAAAATTAAATTAAAATAGGTACATAGGCGTTTCTGTTAAATAATCTGGTTCCCTGACATGACATCTGACAAAATTTTTGGCTTTGATATTTAATTATATTTTTTACGGGGTATTTTGTAACACGTTGTATATATGTATATATTTATAACAAAATGCAACAGCAAAGGGAAGGAAAGTAGCTACTGCAATACAGTTCTTGCTAGTGCAGGAGTTAGGGAAATCTTTTCTAATAAATTGTAGCTGATGTTTGTATCCAATAAAGAATTATTATGTCCTTTATTTATCTAGTTTCTTATCATTTACATTTTTAAATATTTTTATAAAATAAACTATAAAACAAAAACATTTAAAAATATAAAAATAGAGGCCCACCGGTATCGGGAACAGGGTCCAAGCTACCGGCGGTCAGGGCTCCAGAGAGAGGAACCTCCTAACAATACGGGCCGTGTCCACCAGTACTGCTTTCTGGATCAGGCCCTTGACCCAGCCGCCTAACGAGAGCCTCCTGAGGTGTTGGTCGAGGCTCGTGGCTATTAAGCCATTGGCTGACACGACTATCGGTACAATGATCGCTGTGTCCACATCCCACATGTCGACAACCTAGCGAGCCAAGTCAAGATACTTGATTTGCTTATCTTTTCGGCTCTCACGAGGTTCCCGTCCTGCGGGACGGTAATTTCAACAACCATTGCACGCCTCTCGATTCGGTCCACCACCACAGTATCAGATAGTTGTTAATAGATAGTGTAATTAGATCGGAATTAATTGAACCCAAAAATTAAGTCATCATTATCAATATGCTATCCCACTGCTGTGATTAGGTTAGTCTATATTCTACCACGCAGGCCTAATGCGGGTTAGCAGACTTCATTCATCGTGGAGAAAGTCTCTTAGGCATGCAGATTTCTTCAGTATTATTTCTTTAACCGTTTAAGCGAGTGATAATATAAGTTATAGTCGAGTCGAGTGATATTAATTACGTATCCAAACGTTATTTTAACCCGTCAATTAACAATTAGCAGGCAGAAAATCAGTTTGCTACGACTATCTGGAGTGTTTTCGTTCTTAAATAAATTAAAACATGAAAATTACAAATTTGTAGAAAAAAACAATTACTGACTACAAAGTCAAAGTTTAAATTCAAGATAGACTACATTCGTAGGGATGTAGGGTTTTGTCTAAAAAAACTACCTACTAACTGAATATCCACCACCGTGAGTTTCTCTAGAAACTTTTTACCGCGAATGACTGCTCTGTGGAATCGTTACCAGCAGAGATATTTCCGATCCGGTACGAAATGGTAACCTTCAAGAAGCGAGCCTATTCTTTTCTCAAAGGCCGGCAATGCACTTGCAACCCTTCTGGCGTTGTGGGTGTCAACGGGTGGCGGTGATCACTTACCATCAGAAGACCGGCTTGTTAGCTTGCCTCTCTCTTTCATTAAAAAACAACTAAACTAGAACTCTCTTAAGTAATCCATAAGATAAATACATAAGTTTTTCCTTTCAGTTTTTATTTTGATTTCACATTTTAGGCAATCGTGATTTTGATTTTTAAAATTTACATATTATTTGACACTTTTTAGTTAGGATTATAATTCACCGATAAGAACTTTATCACAGCTTTATTAAATAAAGTGAAAATATATGTGAGAATGGTTGCTAACCAACTTTAAATCGAAAAAATAATTTAACAATACTAAGAATTTTAAGAGAGGTATATTGGGAGTAATTCCATGCAAATTGAATGGGAAATACAGAAAATCGAAGTGAAATAACCCTGCTTTACAGGGTCGGCAACGCGCAAGTGACAACCCTGGTGTTACAAGCGTTTATAGGCTATGATAACCGCTTACCATCAGGTGGGCCGTATGCTTGTTTGCAATCTTAGTGGTATAAAAAAATACTATACTTTTTGAATTTAGTTAAAAAACAATCGTATTTCAATGCCTTTACAAATTAAAACTATTTATATAATCACCTGATGGCAGGAAAACATCTAAATTCGCGGCCCACCCTAATTGTTCGGTGGACGCAGACAAACGACCTCGCTGTGACGCCCGACAGCCATCACGATGATAACGACATCAGAGGGGCAACCAGAAGTTTTATTGATGGTATAATTGAATTATTGACCCAATAGAAAATTATTATTTATTTTTTGAGATGAACACTACAGTCAACAACAAAGATTGGTGTACAGGTAGCGAGCGAAATCTGCATCTTTAGACAGATTGTGATTTAAATAATTACCCGTCAAAGGGTTTGATGTGTAGCAGCTTACAATACCTGCGTTTTGACTCATATTGCGTGATATATTATTACACGTCTTCAACAAAATACAGATGTTAATTAGCTGCCCGTATACTTAACTTTTTTGTCGACCGTACTACCACCACATAAAAAAATTAATACTCTGAGGCTGATTTCGTCTGTTGCGGAATGAGAGCTCGTGTTTTTAATTCTAAGAGGAGAGGGGAATTTGGTGGCGCTTCCACTTTAATTAGAGCTCCCTTAATGGGGAAGTACCTCCGCCTTGCAGAAAATCTCAGTGATAACACTGCTTTGAGCTGTGTAAAGGAAGGAATTTCAACAGTGAACCTTCTAGATTTCAATTTAGTACTGTCATCATGAAAAATAGGCCTCCGATATCACCGGGCGAGATCGATAGCGTTCAGAATTCACTGTAAATTTCTTTCTTCTCAAGATTAGTAGGTTCCGGTTCTTTGAAAAGCTGGGCCAGTTTCTTTTGTAGTCTTCCTGCTTAATGATCTCGGCGCAGGATAAGCATATTTCAGTTATTGTCATCGGCTTTATCTTTTTGTTAAGTTTTAAAATGTCGATTGATAATGAAATGATTAGAAAATACCTATACATATAATAGTTGACATATTATTTAATTAGTATAGCATCAATTATTTACGTATTTTAGTACCTATAGAAATCGTGGTGATAGTCAGAAGCCTGATAAATCTGGTATACATTGGCATCGTTGCAGAGATTTCGTAACATTAGCTTCGTTTCGTCTATTTGGACTAGAAGCGAACCCAGAAATTGCATTCTTTACCTGTTATATTAATTTTGATTTTTACCCAAGGATGAATACTGTAAAGGAAATGAATATTTGATCATGTTCAGGGTAATGTATATTATATTCAGGACATTTGTATTATTTATCTAAGTACCTTTCTCTCAAAAAGCTAGGAGGATATTCCTCCTATCCTTTGAGGTAAAGGTAGGTAAATAATCCAAAATATCGTAAATTAACACTTTATATATAGTGCTTTTAGAGGAAACATTGTGTTGGCAGTGGGGGGACTTTGACCCTCATACTGCCAACCCAACTACTCCATTCATTTTAGAGGATCGGAAACGCGCAAGTGATACCCCTGGTGTTACAAGCGTCTATGAGCTACGGTAACCGTTTACCATCAGGGCCGTATGCTTGTTTGCTTCCTCAGTAGTATAAAAAAATTCAATCATCAACATGATGCGAAAAATTCTTGTAGAAAAGTATATTTATTCATAATTACAAAGGTAAAATATAATACAGAGATAACTTATAAAATAATTAGGAGGTATTACAGTGTTAGGTGCCTGTACTAGGTAAACCTGTGTCACAGGCGGCAAGTGCTGATCCGATAACTAAGTAAAATATTACAATTTGTAATAACTAATAAACCAAACAGTAAGTAACATAAAGTAGAAAAATTAATAATGATAAAAAAATAATAAAAAGATAAATTATTTATTTGATATCTTAAATTATAATATTAATTAGGGCTTCGGTCTCATCATAGGTCAAGGATTGTAAATATTTGTACACTAATGATTTAGTACTATGATAATTAAGAGCATAAATGGATAAATTCTTATTAAGTCTATTATACAGGAAAGGGCCTAAGAATGAATAAAACCTATTTGATGAATGATGAATATAATGATGAATATATTAGATGAACATAAGTGTTTGTGTATGTCTGGTTGTTTCTTATGTATTATAGGTATATACCGTTGTAAGTATTAATGTCACTGTCTTCTACCCATAGTACTAGGCCCGCTTAGTTTGGGACTATAATATGGTGCTGTGTAAAAATTTCCCAAATATTTTTTATTTTTAAACATTATAGCTACATGCATATTAGCTTTAGTACATCTATGTTTTCAGTAAGTTTTCATAGCCCAGACAAAGAAGTCTTTAATACTATAGAACTTACAAGAACTAAAGTCTTCCTTACTACTGTTTGACGATAGTTGATTGCGTCGCTTCTTCAAAGTTATAGCACGTACGAATGTCAGTGTCTTTGACATCTGTCGCCTGAATAAATGATTAGAATTTGAGTTTGGAACTCGTGTACCATTTGGAAGAAGTACTGGCGAATGAAATTATTCATTCATAATTATAAATAGAACACTGACATAATAGTACGATTAACCGGGGTGAATAAGGACACAGGGGTGAATCACGGAAAACTTTTAACAGAAATAAAAGAAAATAAGAAAATGAACACAATATAATACAAAATACAATACAATGAAAAGAGAAATTGGAATGTTATCCTGCTCGATGCTAGAATAGGTCCCTATCTCAGCAAAATGCTGCAATTATGAAAAACTAAAAGTTATTTTCAGCTCTAATAAATAATAGTTTGTTTGAAAAAGGGACTCTAATATTATTCCTAAATTATATTAAAACTATTAGAAGACAAGACTTTTTGGCATCAAACTATAATAATTAAACTTGAAAATCTCTTTTAAAGTTTTGTCCCGATTCACCCCTGCATCCTTATTCACCCCTGCATCCTTGTTCACCCCTGCATCCTTCTTCACCCCTGCATCCTTATTCACCCCTGCATCTGATGAAACATCAAGGAACCGTGGCATACAAGCGTGATGGTATGTTATGTTAGTTTTCAAAATTTCAATGCATTTTCATCCTAATCCTGACCATTCAGCATTGAAACAGAAATGTTTTAATCAAGCATTTCGAGATGCAAATAAGTTAGCGAGCAACGCGCGTTGCATCAGAATCAATGCAATAGGAATGGCTAAGTACCTCTTCAATCAGATGCGGTTTACCACGGCTCAAGAATGCAGATCACTGGAGTGGAGTTAGTGGAAATGTTATGCCTTGCTCAAATTAACATTCAGCAATTTAAATCGCTTATTATCGATTAATCGCCCCTGGAACAGAAAAGACTTATGTGAGTTACAGAACGGACATTGGAGACATGATATGTGTCTGACATTAAAAGCAGATGTAAGTATTCATATTCGCAAATAAATTGATTTATTGAAAATTAATGCAGTTATCTCGAAGTATTTCGAATTTAAATATAATAGTAGTAGGAATTATGAGTGATGTTTTAGTAGTTATTTCACTTAAGGCGTAAGGTGCATATAAGTATGTTATTGACGGTGTGGATGCGATTATTCAACAAAGAGTAACAAGCAGTCGCAAAAGTTGGACAATATTAGGTACAGTCAGCAACGAAAGTCGCTGAACATAACAACATTTTGAAAACATCACAGCTCCAAAACTTGTCCAGATGTTTTTTCTAATAAGGTAACCTGAATATTGAATGATCATCTATGCAATTATTTCGCATAACCTTCACAGGTTAGTAACTTCACACTTACTAAAAATCATATTGAAAATTGCAACATGTTCAGCGACTTTCGTTTCTGACTGTACCTAAAGTTATCGTGTTACATTTTGTTGCTCCACAAAAAGTCCTCCACAAAAATCCGATCGCTCAGTCAGTACAAAAAAGGTGTCCTACCTTCTCGTCCTACGAAATAAGGTTGGTATGTAACCAACCTCATTCCGTAATGTCCTCATTATTACGAGTTCCTTACGTATAGAAACTGTTTTTCTACGGCTTATCTTATCTTAACTCCAAAAAAAACAATACATACCTTGTGACAAATGAATCTAGAGCTATCGTTTATCAGGTTTTTGTGAGACGATTAAAAGTAACAGAGATAAGTACATGTCGGGTACAGTGCGCCACTGAGCTTGTTGTTATAATTATTAAACGGTACTTGCGACGTCTGTGTGTAATATGGGGAGGACTGTATACTGAGTATGGAATTGCTCAATCCAGGTATATGAAGTAGTGAAGATGATAATTTATTGTTCAACTTGCTTTTTACTTGTTCATCTTTTGTGCAAAGTGCTTCAAATCCCTAGTTCTCTACTAATAATATTGTTATTGAGAAAGTAACTCTGTCTGTCTGTTTCAATTTTACGCCTAAACTGCAGAGCCGATTTTGATACAGATATAGATTAGACCTTGGAGAAGGACTTAGGTTACTTTTAGTCGCAAAATGGACTTTGGGATGCGGTTGAACCACGATTTAGATAAAGAAAACACTTAAGTACATTATTATGTTTTTGTATTTTTTTTTAGTTATTTAGCGAACGAAAAATTCGACCGCGGGCAGGATTCGAACCTGCGTCTTCTGGGTAGGTACACCAGATGCTATGACCACTAAGCTTAGTGGTAAATGAATCCTGCCCGCGGTCGAATTTTTCCTTCGCTGAATAACTTTAAGTACATTATTTTTTTATCCATCTTATCTTATCTTAATAACAAGTTGTGTTAAGTTTGTGAGAATGATGATGTTTGGTGGATGATGGATGCATGTTTGTTACTCTTTCACGCTAAAACTACTGCACGGATTTTGATGAAACTGTACAGTATTAATATTTATACTATCAGAATAACATATACCTAGGCTATAATTTATAACGAATTTGAGTTAATTACCCAAATTATAATGATAATTAAAAGTAACTTTTCCACGCGGACGAAGTCGCGGGCATAAGCTAGTTTTGCATAAATAGATAGGAATATTTTACAAGTTAAGGTGATGTGATCCGAGATTCCAGTGCAATTCTTTATTAATAAACAATACAAAAGTTGTCGACATAGTTGAAAGACTTAGCAAGCTTAAGTGGCAATGAGCAGGGCACATAACTCGTAGAACTCAGATGGCCGCTGGGGCGAAAAGGTTCTCGAGTGGAGACCACGCACCGGAAAGCGAAGCGTGGGACGACCTCCAACGATATGGACCGACGACCTGGTAAAGGTCGCTGGAAGTCGTTGGATGCAGGCGGCTTATAACCGGTCTTTCTGGATGTTTATGGGGAGGCCTTTGTTCAGTAGGGGACCTCCTGTGGCTGATATGATGATGATGAATCATGAATATATAATGTTCAACGCCTTTTTGTATCATAAAGGCCTTTAAGGTGCGGGCCAATCCGCGGCCAATAGCAAGTAAAAAAAAAGGTGAATTACTAACACTATTGTTTAATAATGGATATTTTTCTGTCCGAATAAAGAGAATTCAAATTTGAATTTTTTACCATGAGAGAGGTAAATTTGTTTTTTTTTTATGGCGTGCGTTTAACATGAGTGCTAACGAGGTAAATAGGAGACAAAATCTTTACTTAATTCTCGCATTGATGCCAAACCCTCTCCTTGCCAGGATTCTATTTTTAGGCTCAAATATTTGCAGGCCTAAAGATATTTGTTCGGACCCTTGGTGTTTGTGCACGTGGCTTCTTTGTATCACCGTAGTCCGCAGCAAGCCTATTGTCGATCAATGAGTGGGAGGAGGATCTTATTTGCAGCTTTAGGGAAGGGTTGAAATATTTACGCGTCGTCTAAATGCCTAGTGACTTTTTTTTTGACGGGGTTGGAAATGCTTTAGGCTCTACGGTGTCGGACTCCGCTTTGAAAAGAACGATCTACCGTCTAAAACCAACCTCGGCGTTTCGCGTCACCAATTTAGTGCTGGGACTACAGGAGCGCTGTAGCATTCGTCCGCAGAAAAATGCCTAGTGGCTTTTTTTTTTTTTTGACGCGGTTGGAAATGCTTTGTGCACTACCCACCACTCCGGGGAGAGCGGTGGGGTGTGTCGGACTCCGCTTTGAAAGAACGATCTACCGTCTTAAACCAACCTCGGCGTTTCGCGTCACCAATTTAGTGCTGGGACTACAGGAGCGCTATAGCATTCGTCCGCAGAAAAATGCCTAGTGCCTAGCCTAAGCTATTCCATCTTATGTCAGGATATAGGAGAAAAGGAACATTTGTATTTTAAGTTTCAACTACCTCTCTGATCCAGTGGTTCAAGTGTCGTACTGCTGATCACGAGGGTTCGATTCCCACATTACACAATTATTTATGTGATGAACATCACACAAGAATCAACACAAAAAAAGTATTTAAAGTATTATATCCATTGTCTAGTACCCATAGTACAAGCTCTGCTTAGTTTAGGACTAGATGGTGCTGTGTAAAATTGGCCAAGAATATTTAGTAATAAATGTCATTGATCATGTAACAATAAAAATGTAGGGTAGCTGTCAGTAATTATATCATCAAGACGCCCATCACCTCAGTCAACCCGTGACCATGGACGCTGTAAAGGGTCCGAAACGTCGGGATTAATATATACGCGATAAAATCCGTAAAAAGTAGTTTTATTTCAATGTATAATATTCGCGTAAATGTCAGAAATCAATTTATTTATTTATTTTTGTTAGTTAAGCTAAGAATAATTGCAATTACAACGAACGTTAAATTAAAGATAATTGATTTAAATTTGTATATCTATAAAAAAGAAAACTGACTTGTTAGTTCTCCTAAACGCGACTGCTATGCAAGAGGTTCGATTCACAGGTTGAGCAATTTGTTATTGGGTTTTTGTATGAACTTCTCAGTAACATGTCGGAGTGTATATGTATCGCCACTATATTTAGGTACCATGCAATCTTGGTACCTATCTTGGCGAATGTGGGTATACATTGTACTCCTCTGCCTAATCCTTCTTGAAAAATGATATATTAACAGGTGTGATGGTATGTTATAAAAAATATACGAATAAAACAACAGTTTAAAAGTATATAACAGTTTAAATTATTGTAATTTAGTGATGTAAGTTTAAGGTTAACTGTTGTTGCAATGCCCTTACTGGGTTTTATGTTGGAACTTTTTTTTAAATATTGACACCTACATTATGTACACATGAGGGCAATAAAGATTTGAGTTTGAGTTTATAATACAGAAGTAATAATAATAATAATAGTTTATTAAGGAACAAAGAAACACGTTACAAACAGCAAAATAAGTGAAACGATTATAGCTACAAAAGTTAAAAAACTGTAGCTATAACGCCCCGCTCTTAATAGAGGTTAGATGTTCCAGACATTTATCTAAAACAAGTAGGTAAGTACTTATCTAACAGCTATCTAAAGCTCTACAAAGTAAACGCGTAGTGACTTTAAAATGACAGAAAACTACCAGTTTAAACGGTAACTATACAAAATAATCGTTCTGAAATTGACTTACGGCACCTTTTGCCTTGAGTACGTCCAAAATTGCTCTCAAGGACCTTTCATTTCTCGGCGCTAGCACTACTCCCAAGGACCATGTCGCACAAAATCCTTTTGTTTTCCATGAGACTCTCAAAACCTTAAGAACATCCGAAGTGAGGAAAGAAACGTGTGACACGAGTGTTGGTACCATAGAGGTCAGCGCAATGAGTATGCATTGCGTTACAGCTGGCTGGTCATAAAGGAATAATTCATTCTGAATTTGAATAATAGACATATGAGTTATTCCTTTTTTATGAAAGTTTGGGTTTAAAATTGCTTTTACGGTTTTATCTTAGTCTTAGAATTTCCAGCGTCATAAAAAAACCCTACAGGGTCCATAATGATTCTTGTCTAATTACACCACCTTATTGTAAGAAAGAAAGAAAGATTTATTTGCACAGAATACAGTACATTATGGTATGCAATAAAGAATATGAATATAAATCCTAATAAGAACAATTTTTTAAATGCAGTTAGAAAAACATTCTTTGGGTTGTTTTGTCTGCTGCCTCGTTAGTGTTCCTAAACGCGGTTACTACGCTATAGGTGCTGGGTTCGATTGCGAGGTCTTTTATATGAAATTCTCAGTAGAAGCTCAGAATTTGGATTTACCAATGAAAACTGGGTGTACCATTAGTAAACCTCTGCTTAACCTTTCGGGGAATACAAGGGAGATGATATATTATGTTTCCTTTAGGTTCTAAATACGAATTATTGATTTCAGAAAATGATTTCGATTGGGTAGGCCCTGGGCCCGTCTCCTATTTCAATTATGTCAGAATGACCATCCAATAGAGCTAAATGACATAAGGACTGACAGTTTTTGTAGACAAAACTGTCAAAAATCAACATCTCTGAAGGCTTTAGGGCTCTCTAGGGCCTTTCCACTCTATTTGTCAAAAGATCGCTTAAAACGATTACATCACGACGTATTTTACCTTGAAGAATAACACGGTCCAATAAATTACCTCAACATATGTCTCCTCCACTCTTATACCTGTAAAAATACCTAAAAGGTATACAGTATAGCCCTTAATTTTCCCTTTGTCGTGTGACAAGGGTGGGTGCGTCAATTGTCAAAAGTGTCAATTCATTCGTCAGGGGATCCTAGTGAACGTAAGAGTGGAATTAGAGTAGTTTTTCGACGTATTTGGGGAATTTACACGAAAGGACGACAAAAAAGGTTTTATATTTTTATTGTAAAAGGATGAGAAACAAGTATACGCGCCACCTGATGACAAACGACAACCACAGACTATAGACGCCATCAACACCAGTAGCATCACTAGCGCGTCTTCCAGCATCCAGTAATTTTACTGCTTACGTTGGCTGCCCTGCATTAGTTGTCCTACGGATATCAATTACATTGTTCAAAGTAGTTAGAGCATATCTGTTCAACTGGCATTAGTGCCGATTGTTTTGTATAGACGTGTAGACGCATATTTTCCCTAAAGTTTTTAATCTTGTTTTATATCATCATCGTCATCCACCCATATACCCACTGCTGGGCACGGGTCTCCTCTCAGAATGAGAAGAATTCAGCTATAAGTCCACCACGCTTGCCTAATTCATGTTGGCAGTTTTCACACGCCGAATGCTCTAAGCCATGCGTTTCCTTACAATGTTTCGTTCACCGTTTAAGCGAGTGATATTTCGGTTTTAGCTTTTCCAGTCTATCTTTCATTTAATTTACCAACCTCTGCCAAAACTTTTAATTTTCTGTGTAACGCATTTTTTGTTCTTTCATATAACGCTGTCGATATCAGGAAATTAAAGAGTTCTCCAGAGCATAATATATTTTAACCGCTCCCCAACCAGTCATAAAAACATAAAGCCGATTATATAATGTTTTAAGCCGTACGTAACGTGATTATTAGAAAACTTTTCTCATAAATTCTAATTTTATTCAACGAAGTTAAATTATAAATTTTCAAACAATAGAACATTCTAGCATATGATAAGGATTTCGTTAGGTGGTAAGTTCTGCTCCTGCTGCCAATATATTGCTATATATTCTGTCGCTAAGCAATATTTTTTTGTATACTACTAAGGTTGCAAACAAGGATACGGCCCACCTAATGGTAAGCGGTTACCGTAGCCTATAGACGCTTGCAACACCAACCAGGGGTGTTACGCGTTGCCGATCCTGTAAGAACGACGTACGAACGTAATGAAAGAGGAATAGTTGGGTTGGCAGTATAAGGGTGAAAGTCCCCCACTGCCAAAACCACCTTACCTCGTGGAACACTGGCAATGTTAGCAATGTGCTACCATTATTGTGTACCAGTTTGATGGGCAATGTAGCTAGTGAAATAACTGGGCATATGATGTCACAACTGAGTCAAAAAGACAATGTACTAGTGATACCAGTGGTGTTGCTAGTGTCTATAGGCTGCGGCTGCTGCTTACCTTCAGGCCGTATAGTTTGCCATTTTGTTATTATAAAAAAAAGGATCGTTTCTTAGAGTATTTATAATTAACCTCTTTACCTTAAAGATAGTTAATAGGTAAGGTGGCATCGTTCGACATCGAACTAACTGTAAAGTAAATGTCAGTTGAGAAGCAGAAACTTGCTTTAAAATAGGTGTTACTGACGTCACCATAAAGATGTAAATTCAGAATGTAAAGGCAAATTTTGACCTGGCGGGTGGGACTCGCGGTGGCTTAGTGGTCATAGCGTCTGGTGTACCTAACCAGAGACGCAGGTTCGAATCCTGACGAGAGACGCATTTCCTCATCCGAAAAAAAAGGTTCGAAGCCTGCGCCCGGTTGAATTTTTCCTTCGCTACAATAACTTCCTTTATTTATTGCGAATCCAAAGACTTATTGCATCTTTGTTTTTAAAATTAGCGATTCGTAGTTCTATGTAGCGACATCTACCGCGCTACATAGAACTACGAAGGCCTGAATCACGCAAGCAACATTCGCAACGAAAGTTGCATATATACAACCGCCCGACATCAACCGTCGGGCCGTGGCCCGCCAGGCAAAACACCCGCCTGGTTGGAGGATCCTCCCTTTTCGTTGGAGGGGCAATACACCTCGCCTCTCCACACTGGTGACCCCGACGTGATACCAGTATCTCCACACTGGTGACCCCGACGTGATCCCAGTGTTTCCACACTGGTGACCACGAGCAGAACATCAGCGCAGCCTTCCGGAGTCCAGCACCTTCGTCATCACCTTCCCCTCACAGCAGCCTGACCACACACAGTGGGTCACACACAGCCAGCCAGCACTCTACCGGCTTCAACGGGCAGCCTGACCACACGCCTGCAGCGAATATGCAGCCTGGTCCTTAAAAAATATAACATAACATAATGCCTGTATTCCTAGAAGGGTTAGGCAGAGGTGTACTAATGTACAGAGGCCAGCACATCAACCTACCCCAATCTGTCAAATTTCTTTGATCGATTTTCAACTTTAATGCGAAGTAATAAGGTTCATATTCAATTGGGAAAATTTGACAGTTTTGGATAGCTTGACCTGCTGGCGTCTGTACACCCACAATTCGCCGGTATGTTTAGGCCCCATGTAATAAGGGGCGAGCCTATTGCTATTAACCGGGCTCAAATCCAAAGTCCGAGCTGCTACTGAGAATTTCGTAAAAAACCCAGTAAATCTGTTTAACCTGGCAATCAAACCAAAGACTTTTAGCGTAGCAGTCGTACTTAGAACCACTAGCGTAACAAACAAAAAAAAAACATAAAATTAAAATACCTTTTTTATTGTCTGTTGTGGCACGCACGTACATTCTTTTTTTCTGCTGCATCTGTCAGTTTCATCAATTATTCCAGGTGGTACATAAAAAAATATAACGAGAGCGAAATTAAATTTATATCTACCCACTAAAATTCACGCAATAATCGCGTGATAATGGATCACGACGTTTGATTGACACCTTTGCATTAGCAAAATGAAACAGTTGTCTTTCCTTAGGCTTGTGGCACACGATCAAGCCGTCAAAACTGTTTTTGGAACGTTTTGTTCAACCTGCGAGTAAACCTGAATTTTTTAAAGGTATTTCCTAAAATAGGCCTACGTATACCACTGATGGTCATAGATATGACAACGGAGACCGATGGTTTTACGTGCTCTCCGAGGCACGAAGGGTCTTCACTTATATTATTATCCACAGACTGACCACGACTAGCGTAGCTTAACCTTGCAGATCTATTGATAAGCTTGGTTAGTTACTTTACCATGGTATTCCGTCTATGGCTACTAATAAGTATATTTCTTTAGCTGTAAAACATTTTATGGTGACATTTATCATCAGAATATTAATTTCATCAAGAAAATTGGTTGATACCCTAATTTTTTGTATTATTTTAACGCAATTTTATAACTTATTTGACTTTATTCTATTTTAATTTCCATTGACGCACGTTTTTTTACATCTTTGAATATTTAAGATATTCAATTTTTACGCGGCAAGATTATCTTTCTTAAACTAATTTCTTTATGAAGATAATACGATTGGCAATTTCCTTCTAAAACTGAATTGAATTTAAAATGGATATTGTTACTTATCATAAACCTATATAAGGTTCCAATGCTGGGCCCTGATCTCCTTTCAGAATGAGTGGGATTAGGATATAGTTCATCGCGTTAGCTAAATGCGAGTTGGCAGACTTCACACACCATCAAGAAAATCTCTAAAGGATGCGGGTTTTCATATTTTTATAATTAATTATAAATATAGCTATCACTGCGACATTGTTATTATCGTGGAAAATAAATGTATTGTTTGCTAAAAAACATTAATGAAACTAACCCATAATATCTAATGTTTCCCGCTGTTCGCCGGTATGTTTTAGCTACCATATTATGGGTAGCCCTATTGCCTTATAATTGCCATTATTCAAACTCTAAGCTGCCCCTGATAGTTTTTTTTATCGTAAAAACCGGTTATATACCTTCAATCTGGGATTCGAATCCTTCATCTTTAAACTCAATAACATTTTGCTCAACCTGACAATCGAACTTAGAAATGCTTAGGAGTGTTTGACTATTATACCATTGAGTTACTGAGCTAGATACGCCATAATAATTTAATTTTAATTTCATCAACGGTTAGCTGTTTATATATAACGCAGTGATATTCTGATATAGCCATTCGATCTCATGAAAACCTTTATGATGACATTTAAATCATTGACATAAGGTCCAAATTAGTCAAAGAAAGACTAAAAATACTTTCAAACTATAATTCTATAAATTCATTTCCATAATAAACCTAGCAAGCTAAATCGATATGTACTCATACAGAATTCAGTTGATACATACCTACAACTTTTTGTCGATTAATCGATACAACTATATTTTGTAATCGATTACCTATTAGTAATAAAATGTACGTTGTAGACGTACATTTTGATTGATCACATCTAGCATGTCAAATTAATGATTGATTGATTTAAGACGTCACTAGTCAGTTGAGCGATAGAATGTAGTGTGTTGTTAGGTATTATTTACTCTCCGTGTTAAATTAATTTTAAGTAGTCCACCACGTTGGCCTGCGGGTTGGCAGACATGCCACGCCATTGAAAAAAAACACTCAGACATGTAGTTTGATAATGATGTTTTTCTTCACCGTTTAATCGGTTTATATTCAATGAATACAATTAATGTTGACTTTAATATAATTAACTGCTTCATTAGACCAGTGGTACAGCTCCTACGCTTGAGGTCCTAGTTTTGATTCGGCTTGTGTTTAAACACCGCCCAAAAAAGTACCGCCCAAAATGGATAAATGGTCACCAAAATAATATCTTCTATATAAAAGTTACCTCAAAATATTGTTATATACACTCAAAACATTCAGATTTGGTTCTGGCATTCGCCGGCCGCTGCCGCGGCACCGCTCGCTCCGCTCGCTCGGCTCGTGCGTTGTGTGGTTCACGGTTCTAACCTAACCTAACCGATATCTGTATTTGGTGCTCAATCAGTATTTTTGATACGCGATTTATTATTCCAAGGTTTATTATTACCTTTTGATTCCAAGGTAGAGTATTTTGTTTCGCCAGGATGGGGTTTTCTTCGAAATTCTCAGTAGCAACTCGCAGATTTAGTTGGATCAAGCGCCGAACGCAGCTTTATAACCCTGTCTGAGATCAAATATTTCTTTCTCTAAAATTTTCATCTTTAGGTAATTAAAGAAAATTAATTTATGTTTTAAATATACATAAATATACCATTAAGGTGGCAATCAAGCATACGGGCCACCTGATGGTAAGCGGTTACCGTAGCCTATAGACGCATGTAACACCAGTGGTATCACTTGCGCGTTGCTGACCCTGTAAAACGAAAGAGGAATAGTTGGGTTGGCAGTATAACGGTCAAAGTCTCCCCACTGCCAACACAACGTTTCCTCGCGGAGCTCTGGCAACCTTGCTCACCGTAAGGAATTACACAGTACTCAAAGCACTGTTATTTCAATTCGGCTTTCTGCAAGTTGGAGGTACTTCCCTAGTCGGGTAGCTCCTATTTGAGTGAAATTACTCCCACTATGCCCTACCTCTCTTATAAATAACCGAGAAGATGAAACTTCGTTATTATGTTCTTTCTCTTAAGCAGAGTTTCAAAAATATATTAATTACAAAACTACTTAGGGTGAAACGGAAGCCAGTTGGAAGTAAAAATACATTAATTACGTCTGAGCCAAACAAAAGTGAGCTCACTTCTATGTGCCTTTTGCCTTTGAAATTTAAATATTCGTTTGTACAACATTTAGTACCATACTTTGTCTGAAAGTTTTCTGTTACGAAAATATTTATACAATACTCTAACTTGCACTTTAAAGTTGTACAGTTAAGATTTAAAATCGTTTGCGATGTTGAACAAGAAATATTACAAAATTTTCTGCTGTTGTTGTATCACGTAATGTTTGGTCTAACACTGTGTGACCAGCGTTTATTTAATACCGGTGTTGCCAATTATTTGTGGCAACTGTGGTTATTTGCCAATCGTTGTGGGAAAAATAGTAATTACTATTCTGATTCTGTCAACCCACCAAAAACTACCTACCTAAACCAACTATCGTTTATATGTAATTTTACTGAAATTTACACATATTTAAGTACTAATACATAGAAATAAAATATTTTATATGGATATACTGTGTAGGTAGGTATATACTTTTCTAAACTAATATTATCTTAGATAACTATAATAAGACTTTTGAACACATTGATATTTTTGCATGTTCTCCCAGTAGGTTCAAGGGTCTTATATTAAAGGAGCTCTCTTGATTACTTTATTCTATTGTGTAAAATTGTAGATGGATGGACGCGATAGTCAAGTTAGTCTAGTTTTTATTGTTATCATTCTTCAACTATTATCCTAGCGTTTTACTAATTAAATACCATATTCCACAGCTTTATCTGTGAACAGCGTTGTGGCTACAATATTGTACTTATTTATGTGTATCTCTTTTTGTAACACTGTATTTTGTAGCTGTTTGTTGTTCCCTATGATTAAAATAAAAAAAAAATATATATATATAAGTTGAGTTTGTTTATTCGGGTGAACGCGATAATTTCAGAAACTACGGGTACGAATTGAAAAAACTTTTGTGTTGGTTCATCCATTTATCGAGGAGGCTATATGACATCACGGCCAAACAAAAAGAAAAAAAGTCAATAAAATCCGGTGACCAGCCGGTGAGAAGGTCCTAACAATTGTTTTTCTATTGTCTAATTATGCCTCGACAGGTTAAAATTATCTTTTTGTATTTTTTAGCATTTTCCATGCTAAAATTTTAAAGTTAATAAGCAAAGGACAAATTCGACATAGTGGTCATAGCGTCTGGTGTATCTAACCAGAAGACGCAGGTTCGAATCTCTCCCGCGGTCGAATTTTTCCTTTGCTTAATAACTTTGAAAGGTTAAAATTATTTTATTTTCACGAACTCTCTCTTAGATGTAATTTCAAATATCCTTTTATTTATATCACACTACGACCATTATTAAAATAATATTAAGTTAAGTTAATTTAATATTTTGTCTGTTTATTGCATCTGCCACTTTGTATCTGCACCACCCTATGGTAGAGAATGCCTAAGGCATTAAGTCGGCCAACGTTCATGTATATGGCATAAAGTTTAAATAAAAAAAAAAAGATATCAACTAACTCTATTAAATTACAACCAATACAAAATAGTTGTAGAGAGGCGAGGTGTATTGCCCCTCTAACGAAAAGGGAGGATCCTCCAACCAGGCGGGTGTTGTGCCTGGCGGGCCACGGCCCGACGGTTGATGTCGGGCGGTTGTATATATTCAACTTTTCGTTGCAAATATTGCTTGCGCGATTCAGGCCTTCGTAGTTCTATGTAGCGTGGTAGATGTCGCTACATAGTTATCTTACAAAGATTACATTAGATACAGTAAATTATTAAACTCCAAATTGAAATACTCTGTATCTTAAAGTCATTGAGTTAACGTTTACTAGAGGAGACCCTTCCAAGCTTCAAAACAACAAGATTTTTTTCATCATTTTTTGTTAATATTTTCCGAGCTATGTTGCAGTTGGCTTTCAGACGTTTGTGTTTTAGACGAAATTACCATCAAACCTCAAAAACTCAATTTCTGGGCAATACCCACTGGTATTATTCAGTACACTCACGAACGTTATCGGATAAATAATGATGTGGGTATAAAGTAAAGTTTGAGGTGATGCACTGGAGAGCAGGCAGCAGTTACTGATTTGTAGAAATGATGTGATACAATCTTAAGTCTACCCTTACATATTTTGTTTTTCGAAATACCCTCTATTGCAAATCGAGTTTTGAGCATTACGTTGTATGAACGGGTCCTAGTGTGCGACGGCTGTATGTTTTTTGCGACCAGTTTATTTTTGATACAGGGTGGGAAAATAACAGTCACATTTATTGCCTACCTCATTAGTCTAGTGGTTGTAACCACGACTGCTTTGCTGGACGTTCTGTGTGAGAATCCCAGTTCGAGCAAAGAAACAGTAGCTATAATTTTGATGACAAAGAAATTCTACTTTCTTATCAAAGCAATGGTCACTCACCCATGAAAATTTTAAGTGCAATCTATGAGCCTCGTTGTGTAAGTGCAATTATGACAAAAAAACTTATTCATGGCTCCTCTAGTTGACGCTATCTCAATGTTTAATGTAGATACAGATAATAAATGTCAAAACGTCACTTATGCCTGATGAAGTATAATTACGAAGTACCATTACAAGATAATTTATCAATTTGCTACAAGATATGACAAACGGACCCTCTTAATTTCATAACGGTTGTGTGGGTGGATATGATGGATGTTCTGTTTTATAAGGGTCACTGGAAGATAGGGATGGGACACTTCCACGTGATTTTATCGATTGATTTGATTTATGTGTTGACTCAGAACAGACTCCATTCAATTTACCATAATCATCATCTTCTATCCCAATTTATTTGTGGTCGGCGCAGTATGTCCTTTTCTTCCATTCATCTCTGTCAGCCGTCACATATCAGTCACTCTCTATTCTATCATATCCGCTTTAACACACTCCATCCACCTTTTCTTAGACCTTCCTCTACCCCTCCAACCCTCCACATTCATATTCATCACTCTTTTAGTAACATGCGTTTCATCTCTCCTCATCACATGCCCATACCATGCCAAACGGTTCCTTTTCAATTTACCATCGGACCGGTCGAATTAGGTGCACTAGGTAGCCAGGTTTCTTGATATTGATTCTGTACATAATAATAATAAAATATTTAAAAATATAATGTAAATAAGAAATTAAATAAATACGAGGATAATAATGTAGTTATTTTTCTCATTAAGGAATCAAAACATTTTTAAATAACTGACAAGCTAACCATTATGAGAGATACCTTACGCTAAAGATATCTTCCTTATAATATGATTGAGAAACCATTTTATGGGTGATTATGTTATATGTGTGTAAACTTGCAATAATCTAGTGTCTATTTTAGTGTGATATGATGTCAAAACAGCATACAGGCCACCAGATGGCAGCAACCACCGATCGCAGGCTATAATAATAATATCTTTATTCCAGATCACACAAGTATCCATACACATAGAAATTCAATAATTTCAAAAAAAAAAGAGAGAATATAACTAACATACTAATTGCGCACATATGTGAAATGACTTTTTCAAATTTTAACCCAGTGATTTTGAATAGGACAAACCATATTCGATGCTATATGTTTCAGGACCACATTGGTACTGCCCCGAAATCTGTACATCAGGGAGCTTATTTTCTTTCGCATTATAGCATAAAAGTCGTCTGTGCGTGTGTCAGCAAACATTCCTGATGCACTGCAATAACGAGGCAGCCCCAATAAGGCCCTGAAGATGTTATTGTATAGACGCACGCAATACCAGTGGTATTACTCGCGTATTGTGACGCGTATCTCTTAAGTAATTTTCGGAACGCAAAATGTCAACATTATTGTTTAGCAGGAGATTTGGCAATGCGATGGTAGACCCCAGACAAACGCGACAAAAGATGAAATACCTTTTGCCGAGCCAGAGTCTTCATTATCGACTCTTGAATATCGATACATGTTAAGAAATAAAAGCTCCTCACTATAAGATACGCTTGGACACAAAACACTTAAGACAGCCCGTTAAATAATTATTTTGTCAAAGAAAATGGTCAAGTTGGTGTGTTCTTTCCTCTATTAAACAAAGAATAAATAGACTTTATTTAGAAGTGATTTACAGATGAATGACATAATTATTAGTATTGACAAGGGAATGATCATAAGTCTTATTTTCGCGCATCACAATGTAGCATTGTCACAAACGTTGTATTTCATTAGGGTGAGCCCGGACTACGTAACATTATCTAAAAATGGTTATACGACATATTTAGTACCAGACTTGCAATTTTAAACAATATTGACGTATTGTTTTACTGTATTTGGCATTAAGGCATATCAACCCATATATTAACCCACTGCTGGGCAGGCGTGTCCTCTCACAGAATGAGAAAAAATAGAATATACTGCACGACGCGGGCCTTTTTTTTTGTTTACGGTGGGAAACCTTCAAAAGGCTACGGGGGTTAGACCGGGGAGTGTGGGATTCTTACTCACTAAAACCACCCCGGTGGCCACCATCAGCACACGGTCCTCTTAATAGACCACCGACTATTAAGGCACATCCCTGGGGCAACTCGCAGGCCTAGTGTGGGTTAGCAGACTTCACACACCGTCAAGATAATCTCTAAGGCATGCAGATTTCCTCATGATGTTTTTCTTCACCGTTTAAGCGAGTGATAATTTATTATCGAAAAGTCCAATGGTCATATCAGGAGGCTATCACTTCTCGAGAGATGTTGTTTCGCCAAAATTACAATAAATTTCAACTACTCTGATTTTTCCTTTTCGCTCGGCTCCTAAGGAATGATCATGATGTTAAATACACTAAGTATATCCTTCAACAAGAATTGGGCTATATATGAATATTGATTTCTGACATTTACGCGAATATTATATATTGAAATAAAAATACCTTTTACGGATTTTATCGCGTTATATATATAATATAGCGTCCATGGTCACGGGTAGGAAAACAGTGACCGTAAAAAGTAGTTTTATTTCAAAGAATTGGGCTATCAAATGCAAAAAGATTTTCTCAAATCCGACTGGTAGTTTCAGAGATCAGTGCGTTCCAGCAAAAAAATTAAAAAAAATCAGCTTACAGTTATAATACCACGCAAAATGGGTCTTACACGAATTGCTAAATTAAGCTATAATTTGGTCTAGGAGCCAATAAATAAATTCTTTTATGTATTCATTATTGTCTCAATTTTATGCAGATTGAAGGATTAGACAGCGATACGTAGTAGTCTTTAATATTTATTTGGATCCTTAAAAAAATAATATCATCGACAAAGTAGATGTTTGTTGTTCCAAAAAAGAAAAAAATACAGATAAATTATCTGTATTGTCCATGGCAGCTTGTTCCAAGGAGGCTGAATGTCAACATACATTTGCTTCCCAACATACATAATCTCAATTTACTACACTGCCCCTCACCTAATATAATGACGCGCCAAGTTATGGGACATATGCCGTTGTTTATGGGAACCCATACGGTGCAAAGGGAATTATATAGTGTGTTTCTAAGATGTATAGTTAGGGGGCTTCTATACTGAAGCGGAAAAGAGTGGAAAGATGCGGAGAATATTAAATAAAATACATCACCATCACGTCTATACACCGTGTTTTTTTTTGTTGTCTTAAAGCCGAAAGGAGACTATTATATTTTCGGGTGCGCCAAAGTTCACCTAAATTTTCAACTCCGATAATTGGAAATCCGAAAATGTTCTTCCTAACATTTTTCACCCTAACAATCACAATTCCTAACTACTCTGTTTCTAATGTTCATAATTCCGAAGCATTCAACTTCATAATGTCAGTAGCAATAAATATTTATTATACTTTTATTTGTTTTCCTATATTTTCTCAACATAACCATCTTTTACACTATTATTTAAAGTCCCGCTCCAGTCATTCCGTCAAGTTCCATAAACGAATCGGTCCTATTCATAATAATTGGTTTAGGTTAGGTTAGAACTGTTGCCAGAACCGAATCGCTCCTATAGTTATTGGTTTAGGTACGGTTAAAACTGCGGTATAAACTCCCAGTTGTGGTAATTATGTTTAGGGATAAAAGCGTTATGATAAAAAACAGTAGGAGTTTAAATATATTTACATTAATCATATTATTAATTAAAATTTTCAGAAACATGAGTTTTATGAACATCGCCGGTAGCACTACAAATAGTATGAATGAAAACTTTAGGATGAAAAATTTTAGGAATAGTGATCATTCGGATTACAAATCATTAGGAAGAACAATTTCGGGTATGTACAATATGGACCCTATATTTTCAATATTATTTCTACTAGATAAGGGACTAAGTCTGAAATCTTGAAAAAAAAAGTGCGGTTTCTTAGAAAAAAGTTTAGTTCTTTCGACAAAATGTAGGATGTAGCTGTTTTTTTTGCACTTCATGGTTGATTCCATACAAGAAATGGTTGATCATGAAGAGTACAAGATTTTTTTATGGGATAGGGGGCAAACAAGCAGACGGATCGCCTGACGGTAAGCGATTACCGCCGCTTATGGACACCCGCAACACCAGAGGAGTCACAACCGCGTTGCCGGCCTTTAAAAGGGAGTACGCTCTATCCTTTCGGCTGTAAGACGACAAAAAAAAACACGGTGTGTTTCTCGAAGGGTTAGTCAGAGGTGCACCAAGAGTTCCAGGACCGGTTATATGCCGCCTGTATCCAACGACTCCCAGCGACCTTTACCAGGTCATCTGTCCATCTCATTGGAGGCCATCCTAGTCTACCTTTCCGGTGAGTAATGTACACACACAGTTCGCCGGTAAATTTAGGTCCAATGTAATAGGCGGCGAGCCTATTGCCATTAACCAGGCACAATAACACTGTTCGACCTTGGAATCGAACCCAGGATCTCAAGTCTAGCAGTCACGCTTATGACCACTAGAGTTATTAGTGTTAGTTAGTTATTAGTAGGCTAGTGACTATTTCCACTTCAGGGAATACAGGTTCGATGGTATGTTTTTTTTATACATATAATATACCACTAATGTGGTAAACAAACATGTGTGAGTGAACTTAGCAGATCATTGTCCAGCAGATCAAAAATAAATGAGAGTTCTCTTCGCATGCACCATAGTTCTACAGTTCCTGATACTTTTCAAGAATAGTTCTGGCGTTTTTCTATGAAAAAAATAATTGACAAAATGATCTGCCAACTTCCCGTAGCAGATCATTTTGTCAATTATTTTTTTCATAGAAAAACGTCAGAACTATTCTTGAAAAGTATCAGGAACTGTAGAACTATGGTGCATGCGAAGAGAACTCTCATTTATTTTTGATGTGCTGGACAATGATCTGCTAAGTTCGCTCACATAACAAACATACGGCCCACCTGATGTCAAGCGGTTACCACAGCCTATAGACCCTTGTAACACCAGGAGTAACACTTGCGCATTGCGGACCCTGTAAAACGACAGAGGAATAGTTTGGTTGGCAGTATAAGGACCAAAGTGCCCCTGTCAATACAACGTTTCCTTGCGGAGCACTGGCAACCTTGCTTACCGTCACGAACACAACACAGGTCAAAGCAGTGTTGTTTCACTTCGATTTTCTGCAAGGTAAGAGGTACTTCGAAAAAAAGCTGTGGTATGACCATTGGACTGCAAATTCGAAGGTCTTAAGTTTGGAACCAGGCCACGCACTTCTGACTTTTCGAAATCATGTACGTTCCGTTTCGAAACGGATCAAATAAAGCTCAGAAGCGAGAGGTGGACTACTTCACCCTACCTATATAAAACAGGACACGCAAAATAATACAAAAAACGCCTAAGGTTTTAACAAAAACTGTCATTATTATTAAAACACATGCTGAATACATAAAAACCACATTTTTTACCTCATAATGTGACGTGATGCTAATCAGATTGTACAGGGTGTAATCTAAATTACGCGTCCCTAATTACTTTCTATGTCCCCGGTGAATATTAACGCTCCCACGTGTATACAGGGCGCCCTTTTTAAGTGATGTTTAAAATTTATGTACAAAGAAAAGGTTGTGTTGAAAATATAAATACGGCTAGGTACATACATATTTTTTGGAAGATATTTTTAGTAATTTAATTGAGATGGTAGAATTCCTACGAGGCAGAGTTGCTAACTTCGTCTCGCTTTATAGATACCGCACTGCCAAATTTTACCATTAATGAATAATGTGCTAACAATATTATTTTCTAGTTTAAAAGGCAATGTAGTCAGTGTTTTTTTTAGTACTATTGTGTCAAACAAGCATATGTTCCACCTGATGATAAACGGTTACCGTAACAGATAGACACTTGCAACACCAGGCGTAGTCGACCACGAGGAATAGTCGGTTTGGCAGTATAAGGGTCAAAGTCTGCTGCCAACACAACGTTTCCTCGTGGAGCTTTGGCAACCTTGCTCACCGTTACAAACACAACACAGATCAAAGCTTATTTCGCTTCGATTTTCTGCAAGGCGGAGGTTCTTCCCAGCTACTCCTACTTAGCTTCAATTGAGTGGAATTACTCCCACTATGCCCTCTCCTAAACTGGGTAAATACAACTTAATTACTAACTAATTATTTTAACTAAGTAAATATTTATTATTTATACGTATTTTTTCCACTATAATCATCATCATCATCAACCCATATACTGTCCCATTGCTGGGCACGGGTCTCCTGTCATATTGAGAGGGATTAGGCTATAGTCCACCACGCTCGCCTAGTGCGGGTTGGCAGACTTCACAAACCGTCGAGAAAAATCTCTAAGGTATGCAGGTTTCCTTCACCGTTTAAGCGAGTGATAATTGATTATTAATACGCACATGAATTTGAAAAGTCAAAGGTGCGTGCCTTGGGTTCGAACTCGAGACCTTCGACTTGGCAGTCCAATGGTCACACACAATGGTGACAGATTTTGTTGCTTTTGTGCTTATGACGAAATTTTTGTCCAACTTTCGGTCACGTCTGTATCCAGAAACAATAAAATTATTTCTTTAGTCAGTTATTTCAGTCTACCCGTGACCATGGACGCTGTAAAGGGTCCGAAACGTCGGGATTAATAATATCAATATACGCGATAAAATCCATTACATTGAAATAAAAGTAGTTTTATTTCAATGTATAATATTCGCGTAAATGTCAGAAATCAATATATATTAAAGTAGTTTCATTCAGTTAATGATGATGTATTTAAAATATCTAATCTCTATCTACGCAATATCCAAATAAATTGAACGCAAATACATTATCAAACGAAATTAATTAGTGTTATTCGTCCGTCCCTGCTCAATCAGGTACTGTTTCATTTTAATGGCTTCGCAGCGATATCAAATATTATTTAATGGCTTATACGTCACAACATAATTCAGAGTATTAAAACATGGTTTATAATGGCGCAAAAGGTTGGAGTTGCGTTAAAGCGACTGTTATTTTTCCTATTAATTTAATTACAATACTTCTTGAGATAATTACCTACTTTTTATTACTAATTACTTCTAATAATTACTTCTTGGGAGGGGCTCGTAACTTAGTTATAACAAGGCTGATCAACCGAACCTTTGCAGGTTCGTTTCGATTATGTTCGCGGCTAGTGCACCTCAACCTTGCGGTTAAGATGCACTAGCCGCGGTCACACTGTGGATGGCTGAGCGTTCTTAACACATTGACACCCCTCCGTGCCTTGGTTGTCAGGATTTATGGGCTTCTGACTATCACTAACGATTGTCATAGGTTGATACGACAACCGGGACCGACGGCTTTGCACACTCTCCGAGTACGGAGTGATCAATGTTTTTTTTATTTTTATAGAAGATTTGAGTGCGTTTGACCGCACCTCACCTGATGGTAAGTGACGATGCTGCCGAGGATGTAGCACGCAAACTCAAATAGTGCCTATTCACTCTCACCTTGAAGGTTCCTAAATCATATGTATATCATCCTTCATCATCATCATCATGTGTTAAGAATCGTCACCCATCCAAAGACTGACCGCGAATAACAAAGCTTAACCTTCCTGATCAATTGATTACGTGTTTAAGTATTTTCTAATCTAATTACCAGCTACCTTTTAAACATAAAGAAATAGAATAATAAAAATTAACCTTTCGGGTAATGAGTTCGCGTACAATGAGATGTTACAAAAAAGTACGGAGACAATAAATTCAGTGTATGTATGGACATCTATTTTTATTTATGTTTATCCAACCGTATAACATAAATATAATGACTAATGCGTGGGACTGTAACAATATTGTCTTATATAAATTATTTATATGTTTTTATGGTTCCGCGTAATTTATGACACATAACGTAGGTACATACCATCAGGACTGTATTTCCCGGATGCTTAGGCAGAGGTGTATTAATTTGCACGTACAGTTTGCCGGTTTATTTTTAGGTCTCATGTAATTGAAAAAAAAAGCTCAATTAAACTGTGCTTGAGAATAGATTTCAGGAACTTACATTCGATATTATACACAGTAGCATTTTTGTTCAGTAGTCAGGCACTACGAGTATTAATATATATCGGAGCAGAAGGTAAAATTCGTGGGTAGCATCATCACCGTCGGATATTATGTGGGCGCAGATATTTCTTATGACAGAATTGAAAGACGTAGATAGGCCAACTTGCTTTTCACTTTAACACAACGAAACGTGAGACAGTTCCGTGCGTCTTCATCGGACCAGAGTAAGGCAACGAATGTGCGCCGCTTTCTCCCAACCGATAACGACACGACTCTGTCAAGCACCCCCACCCGACATCACGCGATGTGTGACGTAACAGCGAGTTGTAGCTAACGTCGGCTAGGTGGCGCTAACGTTCCGTTATAGCTCCCGTGCTAATTACCGAGACAGTCCGTGACTACTAATGACTATCCCGATATATATATATATTAGTTAATTAAAGCATTCTGGTCAGTACGCACTCTCTAAATGGTCATCATCATCATCAGCCTATATTAGACGTAGGCCTTCCCTAATCCAGCCACCCTGTCCTCGGCTTTTCGCTTCCAGCTTCTACCAGCAGCCTTTCGCAAATCATCACTCCATCTTGCCGGAGGGCGTCCTACACTGCGTTTGCGGAGTCGCGGTCTCCACTCGAGAACACGTCTACCCCAACGCTCGTCGGTTCTTAAATACTGGTCACCCTAAAATACTTAGTGTTTGTTAAAATAATACGTTTGAGAACAAATATCTACATTAGGTAGCCACACTTTTTTCTAAATATAAATTAAGAAGTAAAAAATATAAACAAACCATCAAGCTTATATTCCCCGAAAGATTTAGCAGAAGTGTAGGTACTAATGAACACCGACAGTTCGCCGGTATATTTAGGTCCCATGTAATAAAGGGCGAGCCTATTAATCGCCATTAACTAGGGCACAAATCCAAACTCGGAGCTCATAGAAAAAATATTAACAGATTGCTCGACCTGGGAATCGAATCCAGGACCTCTATTGTAGCAGTCGCGTTAGTCGCAGCTAAAGAGGCTGTTAATAATATTATAAAATCATGGTATTAAATGTAACCACAAAATTTATAAAAAATACCTGTACAACGTAGAAAGCAAGATAAATATTAATATTTCAACAAAAATAATTTAACAAAAACACATTTCTATTTTCAAATTCCTCAAACGCCTCAAGATATTTCGTTTTGAAATAACAGAAACAAAGTTTTCTGCAAAAAAAACAGTTGAGTTTGCAACCGATCCAAATTACACTGTTTGACTAAAAGATGCCAAAGGGGGCTTGAAATACCTAAACAAATTGGACGGAGCTAGGCAGAAACCAGATAATTACCTAAATAAACAATTGGGTGGAACATTTTCTCCTTTGTGGAGCTGAGGCGCGTTCAAAGAGTTCGCTATAAGAAATCAAAAGCGCGCGCATTGCTTAAAATTGTTTTTTAACTATTTTGGCAGTTTGATTCGAAATTTGAATTATTTGACAGTTGGTACTATCTTCGTTATATTATCCTTATGATACCATCACGCCTGTGTTCCCGAAAGGTAAGGTAGAGGTGCACTAATGCATATACACAGCTCGCCGATATTATTGCCATTAACCGCAAATAAATCCAAACTCCAAGCTGCTATTGAGAGCTTCTTAAAAACAAACCAACAACACTTTGCTCGACCTGCGAATCGAACCCAGGACCTCAAGCGTAGCATTCACACTTAGTAGGTATCACCAGTATAATGAGGCAGTTGTTTTTAAAGAAATATAACGCCATATTTGACGACGTCTGTGGTCTAGTGGTTCGAGTGCCGGACTGCTGATCATGGGGTCGTTGGTTCGATTCCCACTGGACACAAATATATGAGTGGGTAAAACATGAGTATTTGTATTTGTCTGGGTGTTTCTTATGAATTTACAAAAAAAAAGTATATAAGTATTATATCCATTGTCTAGTACCCATAGTACAAGCTCTGCTTAGTTTGGGACTAGATGGTGCTGTGTCAAATGTCCCAAAAATATTGATTTATTATTATTATTTATATGCTAATAATTTTGTAAATTTAATACTTTTGTAACTTTTGCTTCATCCACATTCATACATCTTACAAAACTACCCCAAAAACGTGTTACGTAAGCATCTGTCATAGGAAAGCAATTAAAAATAAACTGATATGTACACATTAAACCGTCGGCTCTATCCGCAAGCTTGTTTAAAGGCTCTACTACGAAGTTTCGATTGGAGCAACTCACGTCATCATACGAAAATATATCACTCTATTACCTCTTCTCACTCAATGTTTTAATTAAAACTGCCTCGAAGCGCGACTGACACGCGCTGAAGACTCTACTTAGATTTGTTGATTGGTATTTTGTCTTGTGTTGTGACTGTGAAAATATTTTTTCTTTCTTTCTTTCTGTGCTATAGTTCGGTTCCCAGATCGAACAGTGCTATTGGGGTTTTCTATGAAAGTCTCAGTAGCAGTTCGGCGTTTGGAGTTGTGTCCGGTTATTGATAATAAGCTCGCCCCCTATTACATGGGACCTAATAATAATAATAGCTTTTTCCGTGCCCTACGTGGCCCGTGTCGATGTAGACCAAGTAGCGTCCGTAGCCTGGCTGCGTTTCGGTAACCTCTTTGGGGAAACCGAAGGTTTTGTCTGTGCAATTATGGACGAAGTTATACTGACGAACAACTACCGGAAGTATATCATGAAAGACGGGACGATCGACATATGTCGGGCATGCCATTGTCCCGGTGAGTCTATCAGGCATATTACTTCTGGGTGTTCTCGTCTGGCTAACGGCGATTATTTGCACAGGCATAACCAAGTGGCCAGGATTATCCACCAGCAACTTGCTTTAAAATACGGCCTTGTGGATTCTGAGGTACCGTATTACAGGTATTTGCCCGACCCAGTTCTCGAGAATGACCATGTCACGTTGTACTGGGATCGATCTGTTATCACTGACAGGACTATTGTAGCCAATAAGCCTGATATAGTGGTAATAGATCGATCAGCGCGCTGCACAATGATTATCGATGTCACCATCCCGCATGACGAGAACCTCGTGAAGGCTGAGAAAGAGAAACAGTTAAAATATCTCAACTTAGCTCGCCATGTGGGATGTGGACTCGGCCATCATTGTGCCGATAGTCGTTTCGGTCAATGGACTTACCGCCAAGAGTCTCGACCAACACCTCAGGAGGGTCGAGTTGGGTGGCTGGGTTAAGGGCCTGATTCAGAAAGCAGTACTCCTTGATACGGCGCGTATTGTGAGGAGGTGCCTGTCCACCACCACGGTAGCTTGGACCCTGCTCCCGATACCGGTGGGCCTCTATTTTTTATATTTTAAAATGTTTTTGTCTTGTTTTATTTTATAAAAATATTTAAAAATGTATTAAATAAGTATTTAAAGACGAATAAAGGAGATAATAATAACATATGTATAAACTTTATTTCAAGCACAAAGACTCATAGGGTTAGTAACAATTTGCTTAAAACTAAGTGTTAGTATACAGGTACGTATTTAGGTAAATGTAACTGACAGCAGTGAACTGTATATGGACAATCCACTCTGTCAGCTATCATGTTCAGAACAAGCCACAAGTGATGCTGCACGTTTGCGCATTGTAGTGTAGAAACAGTCTACAGGCGCCGCCGCAAACATACCTGACGCACTACAACGCCATGGCAACCCCATCAGTCTCCTGAAAGCGTTATTGTACTGGACACGGAGGGCTGCATACGCAGTTTGTGAATATTTCTCCCACAGACTGCAAGTGTAAAAAGTTTAACAATATGCTCTAAAGAGAGTCACTTTTACGTCTGCAGTACAGCGTGCAAATCTGCGGGCGATCACATTCGCCCGTACGGATAAAGCCCTCCGTTCCCTTTCGATGTCAGCATTGTCCTTATTATCCTCCTAAACATACCGGCGATCTGTGGGTGTACTTTGGTACACCTCTACCTAAACCTCCAGGGAATACAAGCGTGATGGTATTTTATGTTTTAATTCGACGATTCCGTCGATTTTCGTAGTAGACCCCTAGATCGTACGCTCGAATCAACTGTGTTGACGCAATCATACATTCAGAATAGTGTGACCATGTGTGTGTTCTGAGTGTAGAAGGATAGTTTTCCACTAAAAAAAATATATTATCCTGTAATCTTCTAGGTGAATGAGTTTGACCCTAGTCTTGTCTGATTGAATAACGAAGAGTGCAGGAAACTCAAGTAAATACTCTATCTACCAGAGCTAGCCGCGGCCGGTCTGGGTATAACCAAGAATGGGCACAGAGGTGTGCGTCAGAGAGCACGTAAAGTCGTTGTAGCTGGTTGTCATGTAAACACCTATGACAATCATTAGTGGTAGTAAGATTAAACATTTAACTAACATTGTTACAACTACTTGAGGTCGGCTTGGTTGACCGGTTGGACCGGGACGGACGGGTTTAGGGCACGTAGGGATCTGATGTGTTAAGAATGATCACCCATCCACAGATTGACCGCAGCTAGCGCAGCTTAACCTTGCAGATAGGTTGATCAGCTTAGTTATTACTTAGCCACGAGCCCCTCACGAGACTTTCTGCTAATTTAGAAGACACTATTATTATCATCATTACTTAGCCACGAGCCCCTCACGAGACTTTCTGCTAATTTAGAAGACACTATTATTATCATCAGTCCATATGTTGTCCCACTGCTGAGCACAGGTCTCCTCGGAATGAGAGAGATTAGGTTCTCAAATTTACTTTACTTTCAAACAATTGACATTTCAATTGACATTCTCAAATGTTTTTACAGTAAAAACAAAAAAGGCCTCCATAAAGCCACGCACCCACTCTTCAAGCTTACTTTTCCAAGCAAATAAAAACAACGCACATTTTGAGAAACACAAATATTGTTGTTACCAAGTTTAAGCTTGCCATTCCACCCTTAGCCTGACCATTCGCTTTGCTTTTCAAAATAAACAAAACATTTAAAGTCAAACGGCTTAAATTCACTTTTGATGTTTCGATGCGTTTTCGTTTGTAGAGAAAATAAGATTGTGTTTGAGGGTGACGGACTCCGGACTTTGCGGTCGTAGGGTAGATTTTGGGGTAGATTTTAAATATCAGTAGTACCTATATAATAATATAAGAATAATATGATGGAAGGGATATGATGTAAAAATGAATGGAAATGATATTAAGGGCTGTAAGATACCAAATTGAATGATATTAATTATGTACATATTGTATCTTTTCTATAATAGCAATAAGTTGGTAAGAATTACTACTGACTGCTTAATTAGTCTAGTGGTCCTAAGCGCGACTGCTACGCTAGAGGTCCTGGGTTCGATACCCAGGTCGAGCAAAGTGTAATTAGGTTTTTCTATGAAATTCTCAGTAGCAGCTCGGAGTCTGGATTTGTGCCCGGTTAATGGTAATAGGCTCGCCCCCTATTACATGGGACCTAAATATACCGGCGAAATGTGAGTTTACATTAGTAGTACACCTCTGCCTAACCCTTCGGGGAATACAGGCGTGATGGTATGTATGTATGTATGTAGAATTATTTATTTTTAAATATTTATTGTACATATCTGGAGATGTAAATTCATTTATTTTTTGCACACGATCGTACTGGAAAATACATCACACGTGAATTCGGGCCACGGGCCTTTTTCACACAGAATATACATGAAAACGGGCCTGTTTAATATAACGTGATGCGTGCTTAATATAATGCGTTCAGTATAACGTCTTGATACATTGATTTTTGTTAGGTTAGAAAATGATAGTGTGCACAGCTAATAAGTTCATGACCTGAATGATTTGTAAACATTATTAAAAACAGGTCCATTTTGAAAATGATCATAGGCTTACTTAGTAACCGCTGATAAAATTAATGACGAAAAGAAAGAAAATGTGCTATCAAAATAAATGGTGAATGATTTCCAAACATTTTTAAAATGAGGTCATTTTGGAAATGATCATAGTTTTATTTATTAACCGCTGAATAATTGACAATGTATAGTGCAAGCATGTATGTACAAATAAGTTTTATATCATTCTGTCAACACTTTACCTGCGACACGCAGCCTACATTTCAATACACCAATATCATTCAAATTGCGTTCACTCATTATCATTCAATCAATAAATCTGATTTTCAAACTATTTTGCGTATCAAGAAATCAATCACTCAAACCACTATCATTAAAAGCTGTAAATTCATAAACAGTACAGACAAAATAAACAAAAAAATGTTCTAACTAAATAAATTATAAATGATTTGTAAAATATCAAAAATTGAACAAATTGAACTCTATCTTTTAATAGTATACTAGTATATGTGGACTTTCATCCATTTAAGCAGGTGTCCCATATAGGTAGGACCCCCTGTCTAAGAGAACTTATTTATACTATTGTAGAATGGTTTTTACGTATATTTATTGAAAATATACATACTCTAATAATAAACTGTCTCGATAGTCTAGTGGTCCTAAGAGTGACTCCTACTCCTGAGGTCCTGGACTGGATTCCCAGGTCGACCAGTGTTATAGGATTTTTCTATGAAATTCTTAGTAGCAGTTCGAAGTTTCTTCTTTCTTTCTTACACCTCTGCCTAACCCTTCGGGGATTACAGTCGTGATGGTATATATTTTAATCATAAAGATTTTAAGATTCTGCATCAGTCGTAGCTATAAAAAAATCCTTTCATTCTCTCTACTTGATATTCACCTCGGCCACATAAAATCTCAAGGCTAAAGAGTTTTTCTTGAGTATTTTAATAAAAAATAACAACACAACAGCTTATTTTCTTGTTAAAGTAACATTACCTTCACAATGAGGTATAATGTACCTAAGTAAGACTTAAGAACATATAGGTCCCATTACCTTGTACCATATTACGGAATATATGTCGAATACATTGAGGTATAAATTACACCGTACTAAACCATTTATATCAAAAAATTATGTTGAGGTACTGTTTAGTTAGGGTCGGGGCTAATTAATTGCTTTTGACTTCCCTTGAATTTATTTATGAAAATATAAAATGAAAGCTTTATTAAAATGTTTATAAGTAAAATGGTAGGTACAGAGGCCAGGACATCAAGCTACCATATTCTGTCAAATTTCTTCGATAGATTTTCAACTTGAATACAACACGATAAGGTTCATTTTCAATTGGGAAAGTTTGACAGTTTTGGATAGCTTGACCTGCTGGCGTCTGTATTATAGAAGTTTTTGTTTCGCTGCACGCTGTAATACTAAAAAAACAATTTGACATCAAGATCAATTTTTACTCAACAATAGAATTTGATAACGACTTTATCCTATGTTGTGAAACAATTAAGTATTAATCAATATTTCAAGTATTTAATATCTTAAAACATTAAAGCTAGCCTTTTCTGACTGAATAAGTTGTCGAGTAAAATCTTCAAGTCATAGTATATTTATTCAACCAGTCTTATACAGTTCATAATAACTCAATAGTCTTATAGCGTATTTCTTGGCTTTAAAAAGTCACGTATAGGTCTCTCAGACTCCCCGGATTACTCTTAAAGGCATAATGAGAGCAGCATATAAGATTATTTATGGTTGTACATGGAGATCTTTACAATTTTCCTTCTACGAAGATAAGTGAAATAGTACGACGCGTATTAACATAAATGGCGTGAAGCCGCGTTTGTTTATATTACGTTTTAGCTTATTGTCACGCCTGTATTCCCCGAAGGGTTCGGCAGTAATGTAGATCACCAATGCGGATACTGGCTTTCGATTCCTATGTCGAGCAAGATGTTATAGGATTTTTTATGGAATTCTCTGTTGAAGTACCAGGTTAATGGCAATAACAGTAATAACAACAGCAGTGATAGCCTAGTGGTATGACCAAGTCGAAGGTCTCGAGTTCGAACCCAAGGCACGCACCTTTAACTTTTCGATATAATGTGCGAAGGAAAAATTCGAGCGCGGGCATGATTTTTCTGCATTTTCTGGTTAGGACAACAGATGCTATGACCGCTAACCGCACCGTTTTAAGCGAGTGATAATATAATTAATAATCACTCGCTTAAAACGGTGAAGGAAAACTGAGGAAACTGGCATGCCTTAGAGATTTTTCTCGATGTTGTGTGAATTCTGCTGTCCCGCACTAGACCAGCGTGGTGGGACTATAACTCCCTCTCCCTCTCATCACTGGGAGGAGACACGTGGCCAGCAGTGGGGTAGTATGGGTTGATGATGAATGGCAATAAGCTCGCCTCCTTTTACGTGGGACCTAAAAATACCGGGGAACTGTAGGTGTACAGTAGTATAAAACCTCTGCCAAACCCTTCGGGGAATACAGGCGTGATGGTATGTTATGTATGTCTATAATCTCATTGAACCGTAGAAGCCTCACGCTTTGGATTTGAACCTAAAATCGGACGACGTGTTATTGGATTTTCTGCTAGCAAATTCTCAGTAACAGCCCGGAATTTGGCTATCGACCCAGTCAATAACAATAGGGTGGCCTATATACAGCAGAATCCTTCTGTCCATTCTTTGTGGAATATGTGTGTGGTGTTTGTTTTATGATCATTAAATTCGTAAATTTATCACATAATTCGTAAATTTTGGTGACAAGTTTTGTCAGTTGCTTTATATAATTTATTAGTTTCTACCGTTTGTAAATGGGAGAACTGTTTAGAACTTTCTTTTATGCCTAGCTGTATTTTATATAATTGTAATCTTCGAAACATTCCTAAATTGTTCTCTCATGTAAGTATCCAATCCAATTTATAATCCATCATTGTACAATACAAAACGATATTTTAAAAGAGTAACCATGGAGTTTCTTGCCGGTTCTTCTCCATAGGAAACGACTACTTTGGAACCGTGCACCTAGACTCGACATTTCATAAGTGCCTGTATATGGTTTATATGAAAATAAAACTATTTTGATTGATTGATTGATCCTTCAAAATAAGAGCGTACTTCCTTTTATAGGCCGGCAACTCGCTTGTGACTCCTCTGGTGTTGCGGGTGTCCATGGGTGGCGGTAGTGTCCTTGTAGTATAATAATAGAATCAACGGAACACCAACGCCTAATGGCTGAACTATAAGCTTCCGTGTCAAGTGTTGAGGGTTCAATTACCGCACGAAATATATAATATACTAGCTGCCCCCGCAAACGTTGTTTTGCAATAAAAAATAAAAAAAAAATTTGAGGTATGAAAAATAGATGTTGGCCTATTCTCAGACCTCCCCGATAAGCACAAAAAATTTCATCAAAATCGGTCAAGCCGTTTCGGAGGAGTATGGCAACGAAAACTGTGACACGAGAATTTTATATATTAGATTTGTATAACCTACAGGTGTCCCTCTGGGTGTTTGTTTATGTGAAAATTTGTGTTTGTAAACGCACTCACGATACACGAAAACCTTGTTTCATAGGCAACGTTTTTTTTGACATAACAACAAAATTCATGTATTCCCCGAAGGGATGTTTATTAATAACCTACCCACAGTTCGTCGGTATGTTTAGGTCCCATCTAATAGGGAGCGAGCCTATTACTATTTACCGGGCACAAAACAACTTCGACCTACTATTGAGATTTCATAAAGAAAAAACTATACATTTTTCAACCTGGGAATCGAACCCAAGACTTCTAGCGCAGCCTTCGCAGTTAGGACCACTAGGCTTATGAGGCAATTAAAAAAAATAGAAACACGCTATATCATATGACTTTTGCATATAACTTTTGCTTCATTCACATTCATACACCTTGTCATACCTTCCAAGTGCCGCTTATGAGTTACTGATAATTGACCTTGAAAGACATCACCAATAAGGTCAGTGTTTCAAAGATAGAAATAGAATTATAAAGAAATAGAAAGGTATGTAATATATTTATAAATCGCATACATTTATTTTTACGTACATACTACTCACGCCTGTATTCCCCGAAGGGTTAGGCAGAGGTGTACTAATGTACACCCACATTTCGCCGGTATGTTTAGGTCCCATGTAATAGGGGGCGAGCCTATTGCCATTAACCGGGCACAATTAATCCAGACTCCGAGCTGCTACTGAGAATTTCATAGAAAAACCCAATAACACTTTGCTCGACCTGGGGATCGAACCCAGGACGTCTAGCGTAGCAGTCGCGCTTAGGACCACTAGACTAATGAGGCAGTCTTATTTTTACATATAATAAATATTGTTCTTTTTGTTTATATAACAACACTGTTAGTGCACCTACCAATTTCTGTCTCTGCATCACCCTAAGGTCGACTGGTAGAAAATGCCTCAGGCATTAAGACCGCCTTTGTACTATGTTTGTGCTTATAGTATTAAAATAAATAAATAAAAAATAACCCTCCTGGGTTTTTTTCTGCTATTGTTATAAATTCCTCTGCCTTATCATCGTTACTTGTACCTGCAAGCAAAGAAAGAAATCAAATTTAATTGTAAATTAAACATTTCCACATAAAAACTTAAAACATGCAATACATTTTCAAACATTGAGGTTTAAGAGTTTTTATAGAGCCTGTTTTTCCCTTTTTTGTTTTTATATTTTAGCGCAGTCAGGATTTTTGTTTCATTTAATAGGTTTGTTTAAATTCACACTTTTTAGTATTTACTAACAAAAGAAAGCTATTATCTTTTGTTTAAGATTTTGTTGTTGTTTGGTTATTATATTTTTTATTATTAAATTTTTTTATTGTTTTACCCGGCTGCCGAAGGTGGATTTTGTTTTTCAAATGTATGCATGTATATAATTTATACATGCATACATTTGAAAAACAAAATCCAAAAATAATGCCGTATTGAAATTATTCAATACGGCGCTATAAATACTAAAAAAATGAAATAAGAAACATAATAAAAGCGAATAAATAGCTTTCTTCTATGAATAAAAACTAAAAATTATATACCCTATCTCACTATCTCAACTAAAATAAATCAACGAATATGTTGAAATCTGTTAAACATTTTTTTTTAAATGCTCGAAAAACATCAGCAGTCCTCTTTCAGCAGTCGGTTAAGCATAGTCACCCATCCAGGGAATATCCGCGGCTAACACACAAAACAATCGTCACCAACCGCCACATGATTATTGGCTAAACAAACTAGGATATTCTCACTACTATTTCATCATGGTAGCCTATCTAGAATAATCAATACTTCATTCAGACGAGAATCTACTTTGAGTAGAGATTATGGTCTAGGCAATAGCGAGCAATTTGTATTATGTATTTACTATTAATTAAATTTGATTGTGTACCAATAATGCGTTAATTTATTTGGAGCGTTGAGTTTCGACATTAATATTGAAATGTATGGATTTTAATGAATGGATTTTGGGAAGGGGGAATCCAATGGGAAGATGGGTGGTTTGTATGAGTCGTCGAAGGTGTGGATCTAGAAAAAGTTGGCGCCAAAGCTCGTGCAACTGACCGGAGTGTTGTGATTGGCTCAGACTGGTGAATGCCAATATTGGATCAAACATTTGGACAAAATGCCCCACTTCCAACACAACGTTTCCTCGCAGAGCACTGGTAACCTTGCTCACCGTAAGGAACACAAGTCACAACTCAGCTCAAAGCAGTGTTATTTCGCTTAGATTTTCTCCAAGGCTGAGGTACTTTCCCAGTCGGGCAGCTCCAATTTGAGTGGAATTACTCCCACTATGCCCTACCTCTCATAAGAATATATAATAGTTTATGTAATAATCTCTAGCTAATCTGTGACATATAATGTTTCCATCGCAAAAAAAAAACAATTCATATTAAGGATATCCGAAGAAACTTTCTGTTATTACAATCATTTTTATGATCCCGGAAAAAATCAGTATAAGAAATTATGTCTGACGATTCATATGAAGTTACGTACCTACTTCCTCTTCCACTGTGTTCGGTTACCAATCTACATATTGCCGTTATACAAAACTCTATGTATAAGAAAATAAGGTGGATTCTTCTGTGAACAATTTAGCAGATATGTTTGTAGGGTAGTTCCACACGTGATTATGTGGAGCTCAAAAGTGGGACAATATAGTGCAGTATTTTGTTGGAATTACGTATTAGAGACGCTTTATCATACGAAATGGGACGATTTCTATGTAGTGTCTTTATGTTATAGACACTTTATGAGACGGGCTCGTGGCTAGTGGTAGTAATATCTATTCTGATCAACCGATATGCAAGTTTAAGCTGTGCTGGCCGTGGCAAGTCTTTGGATAGGTGACCATTCTTAATACACTGGGACCTCTCCACCTCGCACGTTATCATCGAGTTATCGAGAGCACGTTGTCATACATCTATGACAATCGCTAGTGGTAGTCAGAAGCTTAAAAATCCTGACAACCTATCCTCAGAGTAAGGATATGGTCCAGAAATTGGGTTGTGGAGGTCTGCTGGCAGTCATTTCATGTAAAAATCTAATGTTCAGCCGCATCTGGCTAAATTCGGACTCGGAGGATGTTATGTTACAGACACTTTCCTTGACAGAAAGCAGTGATAGCTTCAAACCAGGCCATATCATTGTTAGACCTGGTGCGAGAACTGGGTAACTGCTAATTGGTACTTCTGCGCAACCCTTCAGGGATATAGGCGTGATGGTATAAACTAATTGATACCGGGATGGAATATTCTAGAATACTTATGCTAACTAAATAAATGAATGACAATAATTAAATAAGTCGTCTTCGATCAGTTAAGCATAGATTTTGGTTAGTATTCGTATCCTCGCTACCGTACACCTCTACCTAATCCTTCCGGGAATACAGGCTTGATGGTATATTTATTACATAACACCTTTGATTATCCTTCTGGTGAATACAGGCGTGATGTTATTATTATGTTATAATTCTTACTAATAAATCTCTCAGCACATTTGCCATGATGTCCGATAGCCAATAAGTGTATAAAAGAAGTCAGTTTTTTTCTGAAACTCCTCGCCGAACTCTGTTATAAATGAGGTGCGCTAACGATCCATTCTTGACTAACACTATCTGGAATAACGCCCTAATGACACTAGATGAAGTCTGGAGGCTCGTCAGTAGGGTGGATATCACTTCAAGTTTTAAGAGAATTGATACATAATCAACCCATATACTGGCCCACTGCTGGGTACGGTTCTCCTCTCACAGATTGAGAGGGATTAAGCTATAGTTCACCACGCTGGCCTAGTGCGGGTTGGCAGACTTCACGTCAAAAGCAAAAAAATAATTATAGTTTTGACGACACGTTTAGCGTAGCCGCTGAACAACTGGCTTCTGCCCAATGGGTTGTGGGTTTGATCCCTACACAGTACAAATATTTGTATTAACTACGGGCTGTTGTTCTGGGTCTGGGTGTTTGTGTATATGAGAATTTGTTTTTGTAATAAGCACCCCATGTACAGGAAAAAAACTTAGTGTGAGGCAACTTTTTTAAAACAAAAAACAATAAAAAAATCGCAATTATTTATTTATATAATTTAATTATAATAATCATAATCTTTATAATACACCATAAAATCAACGCAGACGGAGCAGCAATGAATTTTAAAGCATATAACGGTCGGCCTTATCGCGACCAGCGATAATCCAGTTGTCTCATCCAGACAACCTTAAGATGAACTGAACAGAATTTAACAAAAAAATTACTTCACGGTACATATACATTTGCTTTAAATAACTCCAACTATATCTAAAAATGACGAAAAAAAAAATTCATTTTATAAATGTCCCAAATTTTAAGCTTAAACTTATGCATCCCCTACATCTATACAGCGTGTTGGAACCGCGAACACCTTTAGTTATAAAGGTGTAGCCACATCAGCGTTTATCGGTCGCGCGCGACTCATCAATCTTGCTTTTGCTCAGGTGATATGTCACGCGTCCATTCAACACGATTTGTGTGAAGCGTATTCAACTAACGTTACAAATGACATTTTTCTGTTACGTAAGCGGTCGTGCGGTGTTCGCTGGTATGTACAGGGTTTATAAATTTTCTTTTGTGTTCTGTCATTAAACTACATTTAATTATGAATCTATGGTAAACTCTGTTCATTCTGCAGACTTCATCTGGGGCCAAATTTTATTGAAGTACCTCCGCCTTGCAGAAAATTGAAGCGAAATAACACTGCTTTGAGTTCAGTGTGTTGTGTGCCTTACGGAGCAAGGTTGCCAGTGCTCCACGAGGAAATGTTGTGTTGGCAGTGGGGAGACTTTGACCTTTATACTGCCAACCCAACTATTCCTCTTTCAATACAGTGTTGTAAGCGTGTATAGGCTACGGTAACCACTTACCATCAGGTGGGCCGTACGCTTGTTTATCACCTTAGTAATACCAACTTCTCCCTGTGGACCGCATCCAACGGAGAGCGATTCGAATCGTCGACTGCCAAGATATTTCAAACCGGCTAGACCCCTTGGCGCTGCGTAGAGATGTGGCCTTGCTATGCATCTTCTATCGCATGTACTATGGGGAATACTCCGAGGAATTGTTCGGATTGATCCCTGCTGCTACTTTCCGCCATCGTTCCACGCGACAGCAGTTCTATCCACATCATCTAGACGGTTGGCAGTACACTTATGTATTATAAGTATGTATTTACAAAAAAAAAAGTATATAAGTATTATATCCATTGTCTAGTACCCATAGTACAAGCTCTGCTTAGTTTGGGACTAGATGGTGTTGTGTAAAATGTCCCAAAAATATTAAAAAAAAAAAATATATTAATTATTACTACTGTGCGTTTCTCTAGAAACTTGGACTAGGCTGCAGATGCCGCTTACCACCTGGCGACCCGTATGCTCATAGGAGCCTGATGGTAAACATCTTGTTTGTCATTTTATACAACGAAAAAAAAAATAAGAAAGCTAGTTTACCCTTAGGAAATCAGTATTAGTATAATACCCAATTTCTGGGAAATACTGTATTGCGCAGAAATTGGGTATGGAAATTGGGTTGCGGAGATCTGGTAGCAGTCGCTTCGTGTAAAATATCGATATTTGTCCGCATCTGGTGAAATCCGCTCTCAATATAGTTTGAAAATGATTTGGATAATTATGGTTTTCTTTTTAAGCCTTACATACCATCACGCCTGTATTCCCCGAAGGGTTAGGCAGACGTGTACTAATGTACACCCACATTTCGTCGGTATGTTTAGGTCCCATGTAATAGGGGGCGAGCCTATTGCCATTAACCGGGCACAATTAATCCAGACTCCGCGCTGATACTGAGAATTTAATAGAAAAACCCAATAACACTTTGCTCGACCTGGGGATCGAACCCAGGACCTCTAGCGTAGCAGTCGCGCTTAGGACCACTAGACTAATGAGGCAGTCTTAATTAGTTTTAAGTCTTAATTCTTTTATTATCTTTTCAGATTTTGAACAGCATGCTAAGAAAAGAAACAGGTTAATATAATGAATTGTAGATTTAAGTGGTCTCTTACTCCGGTGTCATGACGTAGTGAGCATTTTTATATTCATATTCATTCATCTTATGTCATTAATATTAACTATAACTGAACGTATACACAAAAGACAAATAAATATCATTGTATTTCTCTCCGAGGTACGGAGGTGTCTCTATTTGTATTAAGAATAGTTACCCATCCACAGACTCACCGCTTTACCACGAGCCTCACCTTTTTTATGCTAACAATAAGCCCTTTTATTGAAACATAAGGCTTATAAACTAATTTGATCGTATGTGTTCATATTATTGTTTATTTTTACTTTTTTTTTTATTATATTGGCACTTTTTTACTATGTTGTCAACTTAGTGTCTAAACTGACATTTGGCCTTTGGCCCACTAATAAATGTCGTGCGTCGTATTGGGCGAAAATAAATATTTTTTCTATCTTTCTTTCTCTTTCTTGAAATAAATATTTGACTTTTAGCAATAACCTAAACTTTAATATTTTCAGATAAACGTCAATTTACCATACACTTGTCCGTCCCATGATCGTTAAATTACACTGTAACAGTTTAAGCCGTATCATAACAGATACGGCGTCGTTATTTCCATATGGTGTACATTAACTAGCTCGACCAATATGTTATACTAAGCACCGAGGAGACCAAGTTAGCGGTCGATACTTAGAATATCATATATTTTGTGTCATATAATTATGACACGAGCTGGATTGCAAGCCCAAAAAAACCCTTCTTTTAATAGTATCTGCGGAATTCGAATTTTTCCTCTGTTAAATGATAACGCTGTAAAGGGTCCGAAACGTCGGGATTAATAATATCAATATAACGCTATAATATCCGTAAAAAGTAGTTTTATTTCAATGTTTAATATTCACGTAAATGTCAGAAATCAATATGATAAATCATATTTATTTCTGGACATAGATCTTTTAAAGACACTTTTACTAGTCAATGTATTGCATTTTTTTTTCAATCAATCAATCCCAACTGATAACGTCTGAGAAAAAACACCGAAACAAAGTCAGAGATACATAGTCTCTTTTTAAGTCCGTTAAAATAACTTTAAAATCATAACATGGAAAATACCAAAAAATACAAAAAGATAATTACTGCAATAGGTTCGCCCTATATTACTTGGTACTTAAAATATCCCGGTGAACTGTGGGTTTAGTTTAGAACACCTCTGCATAACCCTTTTGTTAATACAAGCGTGATGGTATCTTATGTTATTATACGTAGGAAACGGACATTTCTTTTGCAGTTTATTTACAGTTTATATTATCTTCATAAGATGTTGAAAACTGAATCGTAGGACCTTGGAATAATGCTAAAATTTGAGAGACAGGCAGATGGTGAAATTTTAAAATAATGCCTTCAATTTTTAGTTCTCTACCAAATTTTATCCAGCGATTTATTTATTAAATTGGGAGCGTTTGGGGTCCAAATTTTCCTCTTCCATCTAATTTTAATTCTGTTCGATCGAAAGACGTTCGTCTTCAACTATGCAAACACTTCTTCATTAAGAGGAGCTTTGTCTACTCGTGTGGGGCTCCGAGAATTATTGAAACCCATTTTTTCTATTGATCTTGAGCCCTCCCTTTAGCGAAGAGAGGAACATGGCTTCATCTATTCTCACCTAGTGTTGGCAAATTTCACGCAGATGGTTACTGGGTGATCTTTTGTTTCCTTTTCTTAAAAAAACGTTGCCCCAGAACTAAAGCGATTCTTAGATAGAGCCAATTTTTTTATATTTTTCTATGAAATTCTCAAGCAGCTTGGACTTGTTCCCAATTAAAGGCAATAGGCTCGCCCCCTTTTACATGATTCCTAAATATACCTACAAACTGTGGGCGTACATTAGTATGCCCCTGCCTTACCCTTCGGGGATACAAGCGTGATGTTATGTTATGTATGGTAATCAACTAGAACGAATACATACTTTGGCATAAATCCGCTTTCTTCCATAAAAGTCGCTGATGTCGTGGCCCCAGCAAGTCTCGCATCAAACGAGAAAAATCAACAGCGAATATAAATATTTTTTTCACGTGACACCAATGAGTAATGACTGATTGAACGGACGATAAAAACTGAACTCCCTTAGATCGCAGAAGAAAGGAAGATGTGACGTCATCTATAAAAATAAATGCCTGTGATTGCGCTAGATTATGACTCAAATTCAAAATAGTTTTAATTTCATATAAACCATATACAGGCACTTATGAAATAATAATAGATTCGATCTAGGTGCACGGTTCCAAATTAGTCGTTTCCTATGGAGAAGAACCGGCAAGAAACTCCATGGTTACTTTTTTAAATTATCGTTGTTTACAATGATGTTCGATACAATAATAATTATAAATTGGATACTTACTTGAGAGAACAATTTAGGAATGTTGCGAAGATTACAAATATATAAAATACAGCTAGACTCTAACAACTGTTGCCCGCGGTTTCACTAGCAAAAATCCCAGAAGGATCATATAATATAATCATCAACAACATATCCTGTCCTACGGCTGGGCAAAGTCTCCTCTCACAGAATAAGAGGGATTAGGCTTTAGTCCACCACGCTGGCATAGTGCGGGTTGGCAGTCTCCATACACCGGCGAGAAAATATCTGAGGCATCCAGGTTTCCTCATGTTGTTTTTCTTCACCTTATAATTAAGCAAGTTACAATTGAATATTAATACCTACGTATAATAATTATGATTATGAAAAGTTAGAGGTGCGTGCCTTGAATTCGAACCCAAGACCTTTGTTCTCATGAACTATTAAAATTCAGATTTAGATTGTAAACCAAGATGAACACTGTAATCATGTTTATAAAAAAAGAGTGTTTATTCAAATTCAAATATCATTTATTTCAATCCCTTTTTAGATCATATTATTCAAATTATGTAGTATATATAAAAGTATAATCATATATATCCTTATTGCCATATTTATTTTGTTTTTTGATCGACCGACACAGCGTAATTACCGTTCGTACACCTGTGTCGAAAATGTGTAATAATATATCGTCTAAATATGACTCCATCTAGCCATAAATTACTACCTAAGAACATAGATAACTTCTGTTCCGATACAAATAACTTAAAAGCTTTATGATCCTTCTCTTGTATGGTGTTTCTTGCCGGTTCTTCTCCATAAGACCCACTTTTTGGAACCGCGGAACTAGTTTTGAGTTTTCAAAAGTGCCGTAATGGTCTAATTTAAATAAAACTTGACTTTGACTTGGCAGTTCAATAGTCTTAACATCAACAACATGCCAAGCACAATTTATTGCTTGGACACTGGCATATCTGCGCCTTTTCCATAATCTAGTGGCAAAATCACAGCCAACTGAATTTTATGGCGCACTAATGATCAATGAGCTTACGGGTTGCTTTTTATCTAAATTTGTTCCCTTTCAGTCGTAAATATGCGACGAGATTTTATATAGGTACCTGTGTGATAAAGTTTTTTATGCCATGTCATGTCAGTGTGGTTTTTCCTTGTTTGTGTTTTGAATATGGTGGTATGGTTGATGTTTTTATTTTGGTAACTTATGTATGTTATCACTGCTGGGCACGGGTCTCCTCTTAGATTGAGAGGGATTAGGCTATAGTCTTATATCTATATTATAGTTGCCCTTATTAGGCCAGCTGGCAGGTTTGGCAGACTTCACACACCGTTGAGAAAAGTTTCTAAGGCATGCAGGCTTCCTCATGCTGTTTTCTTTCACCGTTTAAGCGAGTTATAATTAATCCTTTGACCGCCGCGGACGTGTATAGACGTCAAATTAAAACTTGCTCACGACGCCAACGACGGCATGGCACGTCAAAAATACCACTTTTTTTATAGTGCTTTGCCTAGAAAACACAGATTTTCGTTGTTGACGTGGCGGTCATTAGGCTAGTATTTGTTGCTATAGGGGAAACAGAAATACATTATTTGTGAAAATTTCAACGTTTTAGCTATTACAGTTCATGAGATACAGCCTGATGACAGAAAGACGGACGCACGGACAGACAGACGGACAGCGGTGTCTTAGTAATAAGGTCCCGTTTTTACCCTTTGCGTACGGAACTCTAAAAAAGACTGCTAGTGGAAGTTTACAAGTCAAGGAATTAATTATACGCTTTTCAAACACAGTATACGTCTTTCTCGTAAAACGATTATAAGCGAAGGTTTACGATGCCGGAGAAACCTTCCAATTGCGATTATTAATGGGCACTTAATCATTAACAGTTAAAGACACAGCCTGTTTGGGCATTCGTTATTTATGCCTGGAATAATTAAAAGCTAACAATAATCTTTTGTAGGCATTTCGAATAAGTTGTTATTCGAACTCAAGTTGGAATCGCGGTGGCTTAGTGGTCATAGCGTCTGGTATATAGAACCAGAAGACACAGGTTCAAATCCTGCCCGCAGTCGAATTTTTCCATCACTAAAATAAGTTGTTATTAAGTTACTTTGTTGGTAAGTGACCGTTTGTGACCATTGATTGGTCGGGGGTTCAGTTCCCGCGCGTTATAAATATAATTATATATCGCAGTTTCAAACGGATTAGTCTGCAAGTGGTCGTTGTTAACGTCCGCCATGTTGCTTTTATAATAGTCAGCGCGCACACCCGGCGCAGGCGACGTTCCGAGAGCAAGTGACTGCCTCGGTGAACGCAATACTGACATTGACTTTGACAACTAATCCACAGTTTGACGTTTGACAACTCGCAAGGTGTTTATGGCATCTGTGCAGTGTTACCATACGAATTAATTAAATAAGCAAATAAACAAGGCAATGTACACTCGTATTAATTGTGATGTCTTAAGTTAATGAAAAAACATTTTATCGTTTTTCTTTTTTTTTTCAATTATCTCTGACATTTAAATGACATAAAGGTAGTTTTTCGCAACGAAAAAGCGTAGCATATTGATTGCGTCATATGAATTTCGTAGCACCGAAGTCCATTGATCATAGCGATCTATATTTCTAACGTATTTTTACCTAATATAATTTAACAATGTTTTTAAAAGTAAAGATTGTTACTAATAGCAAAATAAAAACGATTACTTAAGGACAAAATTATCTTATCTAAAAGATTTTTTCACTTCTAAAACATAATGTGCAGATGCCTGCAGGTCAAGCTATCCAAAACTGTAAAATTTAATCGAATATAAACCTTATTGTTTTGTATTAAAGTTGAAAATCAATTAAATAAATTTGACAGATTGTGGTAGCTTGATGTGCTGGCCTTTGTGCCTTACTTATAATTGTGATGTAAATTTGTAACGTAATATCATAATAATTATCATGCCTTCCAAAGGCGAATATGTTGAACTTTTTATGTACCAACAACTTTTGTACCATATTCTAAGCGCATAAATCTTATCTTGTCTTGACTACGAAGTAATCACAGTACTACTTTTCGTAGCAAAATCGTAGCATATGATACACGTTCTACGAATTTCGTAGCACCGTAGCGGTTTATTCGTAGTTAATGACTATATTAATTATCTAACGGCTTTTTACCTACTATGATTTATTTTAATTTTACAAGTTAAGAATTGTTACTAGTAGCAATATAAACACAGTTAAGTACTTAAGGAAAAAAATCTCTTGACTACGAAGTAATCATAGTACTACGACCTTTCGTAGCAAAAGCGTAGCATATCGATCACGTACTACGAATTTCGTAGCACCGTAGTCAATTGATCGTAGTGAACATCTATTTATGTTTCTACGTCACGCAATTAGTAATAGATTGACGGGTCGAACTTTGAACTTATGACCTCGTATTTATAGTTGAAGTCTTTATTTAGAACTAGCTGTTCCACATGGTTCTACCCACAAATTTTCTTTTAAACAAACCTTGTCCTGACAATTACGAACCTAAGAAAAGAAAACATGCTTTTGAGAGAGGTAGGGCATAGTGAAAGTAATTCCACTCAAATTGGAGCTGCCCAATTGGGGAAATACCTCCGCCTTGCAGAAAATCGAAGTAAAATAACAGTGCTTTGAGCTGTGTTGTGTTTCTTACGGTGAGCAAGGTTGCCTGTGCTCACGAGGAAACGTTGTGTTGCAGTGGGGGGACTGACCCATATACTGCCAACCTTACTCTTCCTCTTTCAATACAGGCAACGTGCAAGTGATACTCCTGGTGTTACAAGCGTTTATAGGCTACGGTAACCGCTTACCATCAGGAGGGCCGTATGCTTGTTTTCTTCTTCTTTATGTACGATTCAGTGGTAATGGTGCATATGTTGAAACAAATCTTAACCCTTCATTTCATAATAAAAAGAGTTATTTCCTATAATACATACAATATATTAAAGGAATATAATAAACCGCGTATCAAAAATACTGATTGAGCGACAAAATTACTGATTGAACAGCAAAATACAGACATCGGTTAGGTTAGGTTAGAACTGTGACCACACAACGCACGAGCGAGCGAAGCGAGCGGTGCCGCGGCAGCGGCCGGCGAGTGCCAGAACCAAATCTGAATGTTTTGAGTGTATATAACAATATTTTAATATTTTGAGGTGACTATTTTGCTGCTTAATCAGTCATTTTGTCGCTCAATCAGTATTTTTGCTGTGCATGTTTTGTATACAAAATGTCATTTTTTGATTGGCAGTTAAATACTAGCCTATATTAAATACTTTTGTCCAGTTTAGTTGTGTACATCCAAAAGTTGCCTGGAAGAAATCGCCAACCGTGGTAAGGTCGCCCATTGTCTTCAAAATATATATCTGTAAACTATTATCTACTTGGTGTACAATAAAAAATAAATAAATAAATAAAATATATACCAAAAAGCATGAAAACTGGCCTTTGCTAATAAATACCGACATAAGTTAATACATTTAACCCTCTACTGCGACACAGTGGTCTCTAATACCCGGATAGCTCATGGATTACGACCAACACAAAATCTCGTCAGTAAAGGCTTATAAGTGAACCCGTCAAGCACAAAGCCTTAACCCCTTTTTAAGGCTTTGTGCAGACCTTTGGATGTTTTGAATAAGTTCACGTAAAAATGAGGTAGATTTTTTGAAAAATGATACAACTTTTGTGTAAATAATGAAATTGATATAACATGAGACTTTTTTTAAGTACAGAGGCCAGCACATCAGGCTACCACAATCTGTCAAATTTCTTTGATATATTTTCAACTTTAATACAACACCATAAGGTTCATTCTCAATTGGGAAAAAATTGTTGTTTTTGATAGCTTGACCCGCTGGCGTCTGTACATTGTTGTCTAATGAATGTGTAACTGTGTGTATGATGAGTTTAATATATATAACAGTGCCCCTCTTACAATCTTTATGGTGAAAGTTACTATGTTCCATAACTCAAATGGTAGATGTTGGAGAAAAAACAGGCTAAAGTGGGAATGAACCCAGACCGTTGGGCAAAAATTGTTACCAACTGGATGCTTCAACAGCGCTGTCAAGGTCGCCCGCAACGTAGGTGGCACGCAAGTCTCGATATATTTACAGTCAAGGTAGAGAAGTTTGGAAGAAGGAAGGGGAGGCCTTCGCCCAGCAGTCTAAAACGAATTATGCTATTAAAAAAATATTGGGTGAAAGCGTTTAACACACTACAATATTAGATTATAAGAGAGGTAGGGCATAGTGGGAGTAATTCCACTCAAATTGAAGCTGTCCGACTGGGGAAGTACCTCCGCCTTGCAGAAAATCAAAGTAAAATAACACTGCTTTGAGTTGTGTTGTGTTTCTTAAGGTGAGCAAGGTTGCCAGTGTGAGGAAACGTTGTGTTGCTAGTGGGGGGACTTTGACCCTTATACTGCCAAACCAACTATTCTTCTTTCGTTTTACAGGGTCGGCAACACGCTACCGTTAAGTGATACCCCTAGCAACAAGCGTCTATAGGCTACGGTAACCGCTTACCATCAGGTAGACCGTACGCTTGTTTGCCACCTTAGTAGTTTAAAAAAATAATAATAATATTAACCTTGGAAAACCTGCAATATGTATTACACACATACGCCCAAACCATCTCTACGTATCTACATCCTTGAATGTGATAATTAAGATGCTTATCCGCGTTGGCGTCAATGCGCTAACCCCTTACGCAATGGGGGAATAAATCAAGGTGCGCGGGTACGAATGACCCTAATGTGCCGTGATATGCAGGTGCCCCAATCACGAAAGGGTTAACGAGTTTAAGTATTGTATAATAAATCAAACTTTATCGAATTTTAATGACGTCTGTAGTCTCGTAGTTTGAGTATGCTGATCACGAGGCCGTGGGTTTGATCGTTATTCGTTTATTTATGTTTAAATACAATGTTATTCTGTTTAAAATAACACTAACAAATTAACAATATACCTATCTTAGGTTTATATTCTGTGGAAAATGTTGTTGGTTTCATATTTACTCACATTTTGTTATTAATTCTCTATGAAATATAATATTATGTAATTTGTTACTGTTTATTTTCCCTAATAAATAACATTAAATTAAAAAAAGTGACTACGCAAATTGAAATGTTAATAGGGTTTTTGCAGCGGGTAGATATTTTCAATAAAAGCACGGCTGTTGAACGTGATGTCTCATGTTCAATTCCCAGTCCAGCTGACTGTTGTTGGGATTTTCCATAAAATTTTCAGTAGCAGCTCGGAGATTAGATTTGTGCCCGGATAATGGCAATACGCTCACCTTAAGCGAGCTCAGAGTAAACTGAGAAAAGGCGAGTGTGTTGTGTGTTGCACACACTCTGCCAAATAAAAAATATACTCGTAAATCCCCATATTATGATATATGCTGATAACATTATTAAATATTTGTATTCATTCAGAATAAAAATACTAAGTAATAAATAAACTTATCATAACGTAGAACAAATAATTAATAATTGGTTGATTGAAATAAATCAACTCTGCGGATATTGTCGAGTATAATAATCCTGGGGCTCGTGGCTAAGTTATAACGCTGATCAACAAGAGGTTAAGCTACTCTAGCCGCGGCTACTATGTGGATGGGTGACCATCTTAACACATCGAAACCCCTTCGTGCCTCGGAGAGCACGTAATGCCGTCGGTGCTGACTGTCATGCGAACATCTATGATAATCCTTAGTAGTTGACAGAAGCCAAAAAGCCTCAGAACCAGTCTATCCTCAGGATTTCGGTACCTATTGCCTCGAAATTCGTTTGTGGGTGTCTGATAGCAGTCGTTTTGTGTAAAATACTGATATTCAGCCGATAGAGAGATCGATATGATTAAGGCCGAAGCTTGGGACCCCTTGCAGCGTCCATTTTCACGGACAGTCTGACCAAAACTTGGTAGATATTAATCAAAACTTTAAAAAAATAATTAAAATTGTAATTGATTACATTGCAATGAATATCGTTTAATATACTGACTCTTTTCCTAATTAATAATGTGCTGATATTGTTGTATTTCGGTTTGAAGGGCAAAATGTAACCAGTGATATTACTGGGCACACAAGACTTAAAATACCATGTTTATAATACCAAGACTATATAGTAAAATAATATTTGAAGAAGATTGTATAAACTTAAACATATTTAAGAAAAAGTTAAAAGGACACTTGTTACAAATAATTAATGATCAAATTGAAGATTAACAACACTACTACTATTAAATTGTATCTCAAAATCTACTTATGTATATTGTCATAAATGTGTTTACATATTTTATATTGTAAAATGAGCGCACAGTGTTCGCCAACAAACTGTCATGCAGTTTGGCGAAATCATTTAATATGTACTTAAATGTATCACATTTGTTATAAATAAATAAAAAAAATAAAAAAAAACTGAAGTCTCAAGATGACGACAACGAGTGCCATTGGTGTTGCTGGCTATAGTCTATAGGCTACGATTTCCGCTTACCATCAGACTTTATCATCTTAAAACATTAAAAAAGTATATAATGATATAGTGACAAGAATTGAGAAGAATATGCCGAGATGGTTTTGGCATGCTGAGACAATAGATGAAAGGCGACTAACAAAAGAGATTAAGAGACTACAAAAGGACTGATCAACACATTATTGATTAGAAAAAGAGTCGGTTAATACATAATAATACATGCAATATTCATTGTAATGTATGTCATTCACAATTTAATTTGCGAATGTCAGTGGAAACGCCTGGAGGGGGTTCTTTAAAAAGGTCAGGTGCGTAGTACTCGCAACCTGCGTGGGCGAATCGAAAGAAGTATGCAAGAAAGTGGCGTTCTTTAGTTTCTGCCTACCACCATGTGAAAAAAGCATGAGATTATTTATGTATAATGCAAGCTACTGAGTTCAATACACGGATCGATCGCGATACGTGCGTTCATTTGTTATTTAGCTCCGAGCCATGCGCATGCAAGAGCTGTGTTCTGTATTTTCATAAAGCTTGTTCCCATCAGAATACAAATAAATTCATTCATTGAATTAAAATATATTCATTCGTTTCGTTCGTTTGTAGTTCGGTTGAGATGTACAAACAGATCCGTGGAACATATTTACTTTTGTCATCACAATTTATCGTTAAGCTTGCATCGGTTTATCCCGTTGTTTGTTTTTCGATTGGTTTTTAACGGGTGGTAATTAAACAGACTTCTTTTTAATAGAATTATTTGCCTCTAAAAATCTACATTGCTTTCTAAATTACTAAGTCAGCTACAATTAACGAGCGTCTGAATCATACTATCTCAGCCACTAGTTATCCCTTTGGTCACAAAACATTCATGTTACAAAAAACCTGAACACGATTTGGTTCACTGTGTGGTCACAGTTCTAACCTAACCTAACCGATATCTGTATTTAGAATGTTGCTGCTCAATCAGTAATTTTGCCGCTCAATCAGTATTTTTGATGCCCGGTTTATTATATCTCGTTTTCAACGGGTTTTTTTTTAATTTTAAATATATTTTTTCGAGCCTTTTCCCAATATATTGGGGTCGGCTTTCAGTCTAACCAGAAGCGGCTGAATATCAGTATTTTATACAAAGCGACTGCCATCAGACCTCCGAAACCCAATATTTGAGTAATACCGTTACTGAGGATAGACTGGTTGTCAGGCGTTTTAGGCTTCTGACCACCACTAACGATTGTCATAGGCGTTCGTATGACAACCGGGACCGACGGATTTACGTACTCTCTGAGACACGGAGGCGTCTTGATGTGTTAAGAATGATCACCCATCCACAGACTGACCGCGGCTAACGCAGCTTAACCTTGCATATCAGTTGATCAGCTTAGTTTTTACTTAGCCACGAGCCCGTCAGCTCCTCAGCTTTTCTTTTAAATATAGATTATAATATTACATACCATCATGCCTCGTTTCCCCGAAGGGTTGAGCAGATGTGTGTTAATTGTACACCCAGTTCACAGAAACACGTCATACGTAAAACAACACTGCTTTGAGCTGTGTTGTGTTTCTTACGGTGAGCATGGTTGCCAGTGCTCCACGAGGAAACGTTGTGTTGGCAGTGGAGGGACTTTGACCCTTATACTGCCAAACCAGCTATTCCTCTTTCGTTTTACAGGGTCGACAACGCGCAAGTGATACCCCTGGTATTACAAGCGTCTATAGACTACGGTAACCGCTTACCATCAGGTGGGCCGTATGCTTGTTTGCCACCTTAGCAGTATAAAAAAAAACGTATTTACGTATCAAAGTTTTCCATCTCTAATCGCTAGTATGATATCGATACCGCTTATTTCATCTCATTCGCCCACTATTTCCGTGTATACACGCCCTTAGTACGGAACAATGTGACGGCATTAATTATCGGTATGCCGCGACTATCTTTGTATCGATATCAGTTGGGATGCCCCGGCATAATGTAATTAAGCCTAATGACAACCTCGTATCGTATATAGTCTGCAGTTATATTATGTTTCTGGGAATATGTCGACCTATTTTTTGATACAGTGAATTACATTTACCGGTGAAATGATTATACCGATTCATTCTAATAATTATACAATAAGTAGTGATAGTGGTAACAACATTGGACTGCCAAGTCGAAGGTCTCGAGTTCGAATCCAAGGCACGCACCTCTGACTTTTCGAAATCATGTGCGTATTAATAATTAATTATTTATCACTCCCTTGAACGGTGAAGGAAAACATCGTGAGGAAACCTGCATGCCTTAGAGATCTTCTCGACGGTGTGTGAAGTCTGCCAACCCGCACTAGGCCAGCGTGGTGGGCTATAGCCTAATCCCTCTTATTCCGTGACAGGAGACCCGTTTCTAGCAGTGGGACTGTATATAGGTTGATGATGCTGATAATTGGCTAATAAGATCACAGGTTTAAATCTCAGTGGTACTTAGTGTTATTATTATTAAAGTATTATGGATTATTTTGTAAAACGATAAATAAAGGAAAAAAAAAAGATACATCAGCATCCCTGTATACTCCGAAGGGGTTGGCAGAGGTGTATATCCGTACACCCACAGTTCGCCGATGCTTATGTCCTATGTAATGTAATTGGGTCGATCCTTTTCCCATTCACCCGGTACAAATTCAAGTTCCGTTCGACTACTGAGGATTTAATAGAATAACCCAATAACACTTTGCTGGACTTGGGAATCGAACCCAGGACCTCAAGCGTAGCAGTCGTGCTCAGTTGCTTTAACCGTTGAACCGATTTTGATGAAATTTGGTACAGACGTGGCCTCGAAATTGGAGAAGGAGGCTACTTTTTATCACAAAAGGCCATTTGGGTAGATACCACGGGCAACACTAGTAATGTTATTAGGTAATGTGAAAGTAACTCTGTCTCTGTTACGCTTTCACGTCTATTGACGTTACTCAATAGGAACAGTTTTTGCTTCAGAAAATAAAGGTGTATTAAAAAACAATACAAAAAATACATCAATGGAAAAGTGAACCATTACTTCCTTTGATATTGGGTAACGTGTCGATACCACTCATGTGCAGCTTTATTGGCAATTCACACTACACTAAAGGAAACCTAAAACAAAACATCGCCGTTTGACTTTGCCACAGTTGACTAAGGAGCGAACTTCCCGCAGTGATGTGTGACGGGAACATGGAGTAAAGAAATGGTCAGATACGCTGCTATTTTAATGTTGGCTTATGACGTGAAGAGACGTGACGTGAAGTGACGTAACATGACGTGACGTGAAGTGACGTGATATGACGAAACGTGACGTGACGTAATTTTGTACTTATTTGAGTTATTCTTCCCATAATTGATGAACTCTGTGTCTAGTAATTTGATTACTGGACTGCTGATCACGAGGTTGCAGTTTTAATTCTCACAGAACACTAATATTAATGTTATTTTATTGAAATAAAACTACTTTTTACGGATTTTATCGCGTATATTGATATTATTAATCCCGACGTTTCGGACCATGGTCACGGGTAGACTGAGGTGGTGGGCGTCTTGATGATATAATTACTGACAGCTACCCTACATTTTTTATTGTTACATGATCAATGATATTTATTACTAATTATTAATTAAAACTAGATGGAGCCGGCATTTCCTAGCTGACGACCTCTGAGAAGAAACGCCGAAACAAACTCAGAGAATCATGGTCTCTTTTAAAGTAACAATATTCAATGATCATGTTTTAGTTGTTAATTATTGGCAATCCGATTCACGCAGAACGTAAAAAGTCCGTAAAAAGTAGTTTTATTTCAATGTATAATATTCGCGTAAATGTCAGAAATCAAAATGTTATTTTATATTATTATTTTATTTACTTATATTTATTTGGGACAAAAAACAATTACATGCAGAGTGTTACAAAATTTTACTTATTTTAATTTTATTTATGTTTTAGTTAGGATCATGTTTGTTTTTTTCTGGGTTTTTTTTATGAATTATTCTTATTAATAAGTATGTAATTACACGAAATAAAGTTCTGTCACAGTCCGCCGGTATGTGTAGGTCTTAAGTATTAGGGGACAACCTGTTGCCCTTAATCAGACAATACCTACTTACAAATTTCGAGCAGCTATAAAAAAATCATAGAAAAATCCAATAACACTGCTGGATCCGGGCATCGAATTCACATCTTTAGCGTTAAATACCTAGTAATTATTTTTTAATGACGACTTGGCTAATACTTTTTATTTTTTGTAATGATATAAGTCACTATACGGAGTATTACAAAACTACCCGTTAAGCCGAGAGGAGGTTAATTGGGGCCTTATAACGAGTCCATTCACAATATTTAAGAACCATAGTAACGCTGTATAACATACCCCAAAAAAAGGAAAACAACAATATTTATGAATGAAAAATAGAAAAACTATTAAAGTATACAATTATTAGGTAAAATAGAGTACGTAGGCCTTTCTGTTAAATAATCTGGTTTCCGGACATGACAGCTGACAAAATGTTTGGCTTTGATAATTAAATTAACGGGGTATTTTGTAACAAGTTGTATATGAAAATTATGGGCATATTGAAGTGTATATTCCATACGAAAAGAATTTCTATTTTCTGTATTTCTACGTTCAGGCATGAGATGTTTCGAGTACCGACACGACGCCGATATTTTGTCAGTACGAATGAACCCAGTACGCCAAACGCTGCTATTTCTTTGTCAATTTAGCCACACTGCACTGGTTGGAAACGCTGTATGTGACAGAAAAGTGAAATTTGTTCGAACACACTACTTTGATGGCTTGGCGTGATCTATTTCAAGAAATAAATATCATTTCTTCTTCTTATTCGTCGTCAACCTATATACTGTCCCACTGCACGGGTTTCCTCTAAGATTGAGAGAGGTTAGGCTATAGTCCACCACGCTGGCCTAGTGAGGGTTGCCGGCCTTCACACACCGTCGAGATAAACAGCGATAGCCTTGTGATATGATCATTGGACTGCCAAATCAAAGGTCTCGAGTTCGAATCCAAGGCATGCACCTTTGACTTTTCAAATTCAAGTGCGTATTAATCATTTATTATCACGGTTTAACGGAGAAGGAAAATATCGCCTTAGAAAAATATCATTTATTTATTTAAACTTAGTTCGATAGCGTGGCAGTTAAACATCTTATACTTACAATACAGTCTTATAAAACAAAAACCAATATACCTTATAATTATAATCGAGTTCAAACCAACAGTGACATTTGTGACGTCAAATTAGTTAAATATAGTCGTGTTTATTTATTTATTATTATTTTATTTATAAAGGCTCACCAACAACTACTTATACTATTCTATTAATATAGTGCATGAACATACATATAAGTCAAGTATAGCAGCCTCTTACAGGCGAGCACAACATGCGCTTAAAATAGTCGACAATTATCGAGTTGAAAGTTTAACAAATAAAGTTTATCAAAAGTATCCTATACATGTGATTAATTAAAACAATGATTGTTAACAGGTTTAACCAAAATCAAAAATGCCATTTGTGAGAGAAAATAACAGAGAATACCATTTTTGTTAATTACCATTATTGTTTAATTACCAGAACAAAAATAACTTTCAGGATTCTTCCACCTATTCTTTAACGTATGTGGAAATATGATAGAAGGATCCATGAATAGACACAGCAAACTTAGTTTAGACGAAGTAATAATACAAACACATTGGTATACATAACTTCTGAAATTAATTAACGTCACAAGATTTCAGATGATTAATTTTGAGAGGAACGCGTCTGGCGCCTTGTTGGTGTTATAGAGAAAACAAAACAAGAAATTCTAGACAGTATCTAGTTTTGGTCTAAGAAGATATAATATCTAAGAAGATTTAATAATAATAAAAACGTTTATTAAATTCATCAAAATATCAGTAGAACCTAAGTAATGTTCCTCGACGAAACGTTGTGTTGGCAGTGGGGGAACTTTGACCCTTATATTCCCAACCCAACTATTCCTCTTTCGTTTTACAGGGTCGGAAACGCGCAAGTGATACCCCTGGTATTGCAAGCGTCTATACGATACGGTAACCGCTTACCATCAGGTGATCCATATGCTTGTTACCTTAGTGATATAAAAAAGAGTGTCTCGATGTGTTAAGAATGTTCACCCATCCACATACTGACCGCGGCTAACGTAGCTTAACCTTGCAGATCGGTTGTACAGCGAAGTTATAACTTAGCTACGAGCACGTAAGCATAGTTTTTGTAACGGATTTCACAAAACGGGCCCAATTAGCGTTCATTCATTTTCACCAATATAAATTATTTAATGTATACACAATATAGACGGCCTTTGATAGACTTCTGCCGGTCCCGTCAAGCGCTAACTACAATAATCGACTTTGAACTGTTACCCCCGTTCACTAACGATATTATCTCTCAAAGGATTTAAATTGTAAGGGTTGTTACAGTTAACGAATTTATTTTAATTATTAAAGGGCGGTTTTGAAGCCAGTTTTAATGTTATTTCAATAGTGTGTGGTATAGGAATTTGCATATTTGTATAGTATATAAGCGTTCTGAATATATTTTCTAATTTATGTTTTCACTTAAAAAACTACATACATATTATATACTCACACATTTTTCCAATACAGGTAGGCAAGAAACTAAAGAATACAATTTGCTACTTTGCATCTACTCCTTTTGTTTCATCCACATTCATACATCTTGTCATACACACACGCCGGTTGCAAGTATTACGCACCTAACCTTTTTGAAGAACCCCACCAATCAGAGCGGTGTAAGTCTTTTTCCACACACATTCCACTGACATTCGTAAACATTAAAAAACATGAAAGTAGAAAATCTACATTACATCATCATCATCGACCCATATACTGTCCCACTGCTGGGCACGGGTCTCGTCTAAGATTGAGAGGGATTAGGCTATAAGTCCACCACGCTGGCGTAGTGCGGTTTGTCTTCACACACCGTTGAGAAAAATTTCTAAGGCATGCAGGTTACTTACGATGTTTTCCTTCACCGTTTAAGAGAGTGATAATTCATTAAAAACACGCACATGAATTTGAAAAATCAGAAGTGCGTGTCTTGGATTCAAACTGGAGACCTTTGACTTAGCAGTTCAATGGTCATATCACTATTTCTGTTTTTTTTTACACTACACATACTATCCTTTTTATTTACATTGATGTATTAGTCTAAGTGGGATTCGAGTGACATCGGGGGCCAGGCTAGTGTAAATAAAGGTAATATAAAAAGCCATCTTACATTTGAAAATGTCTATGTTGTATTATTTTGTTAAATTAAATATTTTATTTAGTCCATCTGAATTTCTCCGGCTTCAGACGAGGTTTTTCGGGAGATGGAATCCAAAAGATTGTAATAAAGGCATGACAAATAGGGAAAATGTTTGAAAAATAGCTCGCATTTATATTAAAAATTGTACGACACGAATTCACGAGACGACAGTTCAAAATTGAGGTACAGAATCTGCTCAGCATTCTTTATTAAAATAAACATCTAAATACATTTTTTCTAGAGAGGTAGGGCATAGTGGGAGTAATTCCACTCAAATTAGAGCTGTTCGTCTGGGGAAGTACCTCCACCTTGCAGAAAATCGAAATGAAATAACACTGCTTTGAGCTGCCCTGTTCCTGTTGCTAGTGTTCCGCGAGGAAACTTGTCGGCAATGGTTGGACTTTGACCCTTATACTATCAACCAACTACTACCAACTCCTCTTTCGTTTTACAGGGTATAAGGTTTAAAAAAGGTCCACATAAGAGAAGAAATGTAAGACCCAGATATCTTAAAAAAAAGTAGTATCTATGTTTTAGCTTCAGCCTAAAGTAAGTCTCGTTAAAATCCGCTTAGTAAATTTTGTTAGAAGAGACAAAGAAAAATGAAAAAAATAGGATATCGTTTTGGCTACGTTCCTAAAGCCGAAGTCATTTTTTACGAATATTTTTTGTAAGCGGTGACAGCGGGTAGTGGAGGCTTTTTTATTTAGGTGGTACCTACGGTATATAAAAGGTGGACTGCGTAAAATTGGAGCTAGAATATAGGAACTGTCAAAATTAATAGATGGATACTATCATTACTATTAACATCACTGGATCACAAGCAGTGACCTCGGTAGCTTAGTTGGTCAACGCATATGATGTACAGTCAGCAACAAAAGTAGTTGTACACAATGCAATTTTTAAAACGCTTTAACATTTTTTACTATCTAGAAGTTCCAGAACTGAGAATGTAGCACGGCTTCTTTGTCTATAAGACAATTACAAGCTTTACTTTAACTAGAATTAAATTAAAATTTTTGGTGTAGTGATGTTTTCAAAATTTAGTTGTGTTCAGTGACTCGTTCCTATCAGAGAACGTCGGTTCGAATCGACTCTTGGCTAAGTAATGACTACTCTGATCAACCGATCGTGAAGGTTGGGCTGGCCGCGGCCGGTCTGTGGATGGGTGACCATTATTAACACAAAGACCCCTCACGTACGCACGTAAAGCCGTTAGTCCCGGTTGTCATGCGTTAGTGATAGCCCAAAAAGCCTGACAACCAGTCTATCCTCAAGGAGTCGGTTTTACCCGGTTACGGAGGTTTGATGGCAGTCGCTTCGTGTAAAATACTGATATTCAGCCGCATTTGGTTAAACTGCCAACCCCAGCATAATTGAGAAAAAAGGCTCGAAAGGTGATGATGTACGGCCTAGGGCTGTAAAGAGAATTTTTCTACCTCGGTATTAGAGTAATAGTAATTTGACACTTTCCGGGCAGGTGAAGTAAAAAATGTAAATTAATGGTTTATTTTCGCCACAGATTATGGACGTAATCTTCTAAGGACACTCCAAAACCCATCAAAACAATGAAATCGTTCCCCATTTTTGACGATACTCAGAATATTCAAATTCAAGTTGTATTCAGGGTGTCCTCGTGCGACGAGCTTACTCCACTCGAGTGCGTCTGTTTCAAGAGTACGGATGAACACATCTTCAAACGTTCCACTTAACTTTTTACGAGAGATGAGGCAAATGCTAATTCCAACTGCCACGTGATGAAGTGTAGGAATATAGAGATGGATATTTTGTAGGAAGTTTGGTAATATTTTATTGAATTCTGATGCTTACGCGAATATTAATCTTTGGAATTAAATAATGGTAATAAAGTTTTATTTTCAATCATTTAACGGACTACGTTTATAATAAAAATCTTGACTAATACTATATAAGTACTATACTTAATCTTATCCTATCCTACTTCCTATCCTATCTACGCCTACTTAATAATAATAATGAATAATTTAATTTAATAAATAATAATAATTAATATTATTAAATTGATTAATAATTAATATTATTAAATTGATTAATATTAATAATTAATATTAAGATTGTGAGGATGGATGGATATTTGTTACTCTTTCACGCTAAAACTACTGAACGGATTTTGATGAAACTTTACAGTATTATTATTAATATACATCAGAATAATATATAGGCTATAATTTATTACGATTTTGAGTTAATAAGCCAAATTACAACGATCATTAAAAGTAACTATTCCACGCGGACGAAGTCGCGGGCAGTAGCTAGTCTTGAATAAAAGGTCTATAAGTCAATATAAAGATGATCTAATCAGATAAAATAATGCTAAAAGCCTTTATTTCCTTGAATAATACAGACACTAATATAATCCCCCGTGTATCAAATCACAATACATCTTACATCAGTTTGACGTTCATAAGAAATGGCGTATTGACCTACATAGTAATAATACATATATATCGCATAGCTATTTGCCCATCAGTCTGTCTGTTTGCACGAAATATTAATATTTGCGTTGTATATAGATATTTGTTATGCTACACAATTTCCTCGTGATTCATATAATATACATGGTGATATGAAATTTTTTAATATGTCTTTTTTTATAAGGTTCGGATAGAATTTGAAAAGACATTCGTGTATATGTAAGAAAACGTTTGAAAGTTTTGGTGAAGTGGCTTAACGATCGGCTTCTACGTCATGTATCGCGGGTCTGATCTCTGCAAGGAGCAAATATTTGTATAACCTACAGGTATTTCGATTCCCAGGGCTTTGGGCAGCGGATTTGGCCTTCCGGGAGGGTCCATCGATGGACGTCTGCGGTGGGTTCCAACACTATGCGGAAGGTGACAGTGGTGGTGGTTTTAGTCGTATGCTGGCCACCTGGCCCGAGAGCCCGACATAACCGTCCCGCGTCCCCGACCGGGGCGGCATGCATATGGAGCATTTCCCCACCCGAAAAAAAAGAAAAAAAAGGTATTAAAAATACGACCGCGGGCAGGATTCGAACCTGCGTCTTCTGGTTAGGTACACCAGACGCTATGACCACTAAGCCACCTATATTTTTATACCACCGTATTTTTCCTTTTCTAAATAACTTTAAAATCTTAGCATGGAAAATGCCAAAAATATACAAAAAGATAAAAAAAGGTAGTTCGATCCCAGGTCGAGCAAATTAGGTTTTTTTTTCTATAAAATTCTCAGTAGCGGCTTGGAGTTTAGATATGAGCCCGGGTAATGGTAATAGGCTCGTCCTCTACTATATGGGACCTAAGTATACCGACGCACTGTGGATGTATACCTTGCAATACACCTCTGCCTAACCCTTCGGGGAATACAGCCGTGATGGTATGTTATGTTATGCACAGTTAGTTGTTCTGTGTCTATGAAAATTATTGTTTTGTAAACGCACCCACGATACATTATTATAATTAAATAAATATTTTTGGACAATTTTACACAGCACCATCCAGTCCCAAACTAAGCAGAGCTTGTACTATGGGTACTAGACAATGGATATAATACTTAATTCTTTTTATTTGTAAATACATACTTATAATACATAGGACACACCCAGACAAACACAAACACTTATATTCATCACATAAACATTAGTGTCCTGTGGGAATCGAACCCACGACCTCGTGATCAGCAGTCTGATACTCGAACTACTAGACCACAGACATCGTCGAAAAAAAAAACAATATATTTTAACTAACAAGTCTCAAATGTTTACAGTCACTTGATAGCCTGCTATTCTATGACATATAGTTATGCCAGCTATGTATAAATGTACTTGTGCCCGTCATACTTTCTATTGTGCCCGTAAATACCTTATTGCTGGCGCGGCTAATGAGCGTGAGTTTCTCGTTTCAATTTCCAGGTCGAGTACAGTAGGATTTTCTATGAATTTTTCAATAGGAGCTCGCGGTTTGGGTGTGTCGGGTCAATAGCAATAAGCTTGCCCTATGGGAATTAAATATGCTTAACATTCGGGGGTACTTGCGTGATGGTTAGTTTCCTTGCTTTAAGGGTAAAGAGTTTATATCTAGTACCTACTGATTACAATACATAATACACTAAAATACTAAGAAATAGGAGAATTCATTCATGTCTATTGTCTACTTTATTTGAAATAATATATCAATGACGACACGTTTGGCGTTTGCGTTTGTAAACGCTTGCGTTGCTTGCGTTTAAAAAAAAAAGTATCATCATCAACCCATATGCTGTCCCACTGCTGGGCACGGATCTCTGTATGTATACAAAGCCTTTATCAGGATCTTGTAAAACTATAAAAAATAAAACCATTGTTCTCAATTTTGATCCCAAAACAGTCCAACCGCCAAATGATATAGGTATAAATAACCATTTTAGGAGAAAAAAGCGTAAGCGACACCAGTACCCTTAACTTAGTACACTAATAACTTCAGGGCATTATAAGATAAACTAATTACGTAAACATTAGTAGCGTATGACATTTCTGTTAATGGGTGAACAGTATCTAACAGCTATCAATGTGCAACATAAACCAATCATTCGCATAGCTCCAAGCAATGTCCGGACACTTACATACTACGTATTTGTCGTTAATCATAAACTTATCAGATGTACACACGCTCGCATGTGTCTTGAGATGGCATTTACGTTCCGGTGTGTAATGACAAATCGATGCCATAACGCGCAAGTGGCGTTTACGCTCTTATAGCCTAGTGATAGGGCCGAATTCAAATCTAAGGCACGCACCTTTGACTTTTCGAATTTTATTGTAGAGGTGCGTGCCTTAGATTTGAATTCGGCCATATCACAAGGCTATCATTAATCATTAAACCTGCATTCATTAGAGATTTTTCTCGACGGTGTGTGAAGTTTGCCAACCCGCACTTGGCTAGTTAAGTGTGGAGGACTATAACCTAATCCCCCGAGTAGACCGTGCCCAACAGTGGGACACAAATCCAAACTTCGAGCTGGTGCTAAGAATTTCTGAGTTGCATAGAAAAACAAAATGCTTAACCTGGGAATTAAACCCAGAACTTCCCATTCACCAGCAGCACTTGCGTCAAAAGCAATGAGGTCAAGTCAATTCAAGTCAAAATAATGTATTCAAGACAATACTAGGTAGTTCTTTTTAAACATCATTTTTACATTTCAGATTTGTGTCATTTAAATTGACATAACTTCTGATTGAGGTATTAATGGTAGGAATGAAAGAAGATATTTGAAATGGGAAATTGAATATAGGTAGAGTAGTTGCTCTGAGATTGCCAATAGCTCGCGCCGTCTATCTAGTGCGGCATTAACTACTTCTGTGACGAAGACAAATTGAGTGCATCTACGACAAGCACTGACACTTGAGTAAGTACATGCTTGTAGAAAATCGCTAAACTTTTTCTAAAAATAAAACTCCGAAACATAAAAGTGAATTTTATGATGTTTTCCGTAAAACTATTGGGATCAAAATCAATATCAGCAAACTGTGGTAAAACTATGAATTATCACTCGCTTAAACGGTGAAGGAAAACATCGTGAGGAAATCTGCATACCTTAGAGATTTTTCTCGAAGGTTTGTGAAGTCTGCCAACCCGCACTAGGCCAGCGTGGTAGACTCTATCCTAATCCCTCTCAATATGAGAGGAGACCTGTGCCCAGCTGTGGGACAGTATATAAATAAATAAATATTCTTGGACAACTTTACACAGCACCATCTAGTCCCAAACTAAGCAGAGCTTGTACTATGGGTACTAGACAATGGATATAATAATATGGGTTGATGATAATGATAATGGGCGTAGAAATAATGCACACAATGCTTTTTGCGTCTTAGCAGTTGGTAGAAGTGTTCCAAATAAAAAAGCACCCATTAAGGTCTTTAGGCCGGCTTTGACCGCCACGGTTGGAAAATATTGCATGCTTTTATAAACAACATAGTTGTCGTCGGGCACAAATCCAAACTCCAAGCTGCTACTGAGATTTCATAGATAAATCCAACAAAACTTTGCTCGATCTGGAAATTAAACTCAGGACCTTCTAGCGTAGCAGTCATGGGCCACTAATGTGACAATTTGAACGTCTTATAGACAAGAAATCCAAAAAAATATACATATGTGATTTCTATTGAATAGTCAACATTTTCAAAATTTCATCTGGTTTCTTACTCACCATACTTCCAACAAATGGATAAAATGAAGTTCACTCCCCAAATGTAAATCATTAAGATAAGCACCCATCGAGTCGGGGCATCCGTTGGCCTGGCGAGGCCAATCGTCTGTAAGCGAGGATTTATGATGAGTGGCGGCCTCTGGCCTCACGCAGATTGTAAATTGTTAATCCATGATAAATTGCACGTAAAATTGGCCCAGACCTCGGATCATAGAAACAAGAGATTAGCCTGTGTTTGAGCAAATTGGGGGGATGACATAGCTGCGATATGATTAACTGCGAGTAACTGTGTGTAAATGTTCTTTAAATAATAAAAAAAAAAATCGTGCATCATAGCTTGACCTATTTTAAGCTTTTCAAATCGGCTACAGACTTTTAGATTATATTCTAGACTTTTCGAATCCATTCTAGACTTTTCGAATCCGTTTTAGACTTTTCTAATCCATTCTAGACTTTTAGGTTCCATTATAGACTTCTGAAGTCCATTCTAGACTTTTCGAATCCATTCTAGACTTTCGAATCCATTATCTGTAAACTTTTTGAATCTATTATAAACTTTTCGAATTCATTAAACATTGATTATCACTTCGGTATAACCTTAGACTATAGTACCTATAGCGATCATTCCTGTCATATCTAGCTTATTTCTATAATCTGTGGCATCTACGCCCCATTTGATTAGTGCTGAGGAACGTTAGTGGTAAGTAGTTTAAATTTTTATGAAAAAAAAGGTTTTATTTGGGAAAATCATTGATAATCCTCATATTATTTCGACGTATTTTATATTGTAGGCAGAATATCTACGATATCTGATGGAAAGTCAGAATTTAAATAAGCCAAGAACATTCTATACAATTCAATTAATAGTCTAAATGTATCAAACTATTAATTAATCTATCAATGACTCCTCCAATCGTCCCACTGGAGTCTGCTCCAGTAAACGTCGTGTTAAACCTAGTTTAATTCATCGGGATGTCAGCCTGGTGCAACATGGCGGAGATTTATCTTAGAAATTCACTTCCCATTCCCGATCGGTGTTTGATTGAAATTATTCATGACGATTGAGATGGTTAAATGAGAGGAATTCAGATCGAGTTTACAAAATTATCAGAATAGTCAATCAATTATAGTAATTAACACAAGAACTGACAGATTTGGTGAATGATATTGTAAAATCAAAGTATTATTAGTTTATATAAATCAGTTTAATATTTTAAACAAAAAACATGTTACTGAAGCAGTGTTACCCTAGTAGTACCATAAGAATGCCAAGTCAAAGGTCTCGAGTTCGAATCCAAGCTGATTTTGAAAAGCGTATTAATAATTAATTATCACTCGCTTGAACGGTGAAGGAAAACATGGTGAGGAAACCTGCATGCCTTAGAGATTTTCTCGACGGCGTGTGAAGTCTGCTAACTCGCACTAGGTTAACGTGGTGGACTATTAGTCTGATCCCTCTCATTCTGTGAGAGGAGACCCGTGCCCAGCAGTGGGATGGTATGTGATGATGTTACTGTGAATATCCAAAAAATGCCTAAATCATTTGTTTGTACTACGTTTTTTTTGTGGTAATTATTGCTTAGAGAAGGGCTTTTAAGCCAGTTGTCAAGAATTCAACGTGGACCACTTAAGTTGTTTGTAGTAGTGGACTGAATCCAGTTTTTGTTACAGTAAATAGCAGACTTGATCGTCCGTCCAGGTTCGTATAGATTTGACGTTCTTTAAAATACTATTTCAGATATTACCCTAAATTGTAACACTTAAATAATTTGGTATAACTATATCTGGACCTAAATAAAACCATGATTGTGTCATTGTTTTGGTATTTCAGTCTAGCGGTTTTTAGCGTGATTGATTGATAGAGCTCCTGGATTCTATTCCCAAGTCGAGTAGGTAGTGTTATTAGGTTTTTCTACGAAATTCTCAGTAGCAGCTCGAAGTATGGATATGTGCCCGGTTAACATACCTGTGAACTGTGAGTGTTCATTAGTAAATTTCTGTGCCTTACCCTTCGGTGATTACAGGCGTAATTGTATGTATGTATGTATGTATGTATGTATGTATGTATGTATGTATGTATGTATGTATGTATGTATGTATGTATGTATGTATGTATGTATGTATGTATGTATACACGTTAATTTCAATTGATAATTGTGACGTTTGCTGTGATTGCTGCCTCTCGGCGTATTGAGCGTATGGCTTATGCAATTATTAAATCGTCGCGTCGCCGACGCCATAATCTCGATTTCTGAGAATCGAAACAATAGCCAGCGCGCGGCTACGCACACCACTTCACATCGCACACATAATTTAATTAATATGTAAGTACTTATGATGTTTTTTTATATTTATTTGTTGTGTTTATATTCGTATACTATATTTATTTAAGTTTATATTGTATTGTAAATATTTTTTATTTAAGTATTTTTGAACTGGCTTGTACCATCCGTGAGCCACCAGGGTCTGGTTGAAAACCAGCGCCAGGCATTCCGTCTGGCATATGCTGAACCAGCGCCGTTTCAGCGCAATAATTCATACAATGTATACCTAGTATCTACATGTATTTTATGAATTGTGCTGAATAAATGATTTTTCTTTTTATTTATTTTTTCTTTTCTTTGTATGTATGTTTATTTTCAGAGTTAAAAAACTTTACGTTAATATCCATATTTCTTTATTTACATTTACTTTTCGTAAAGATGTAAAAGTTGAAATGTTTTATTGTGCCGAATCCAAAGGAACATCTACATAAATAAAACAGAAAAACTATCTTCCACAGAAATAGTACCTTTATTAAGTTGGAAGGTTCGAAACAAGCAATAAGAGAGAGAAACAAATTAACCCGATACGGTTACAAGTGGAGCAAGTTACTCAGTGCACCGAAGCCGAGCCACGCGACGGCGACGTGACGGCGACGCGACGGTGCGTGAACGACGCGGTGCAATCGAAGCGGAGCGAACGAACGAGCGATCTATCTAAGTAAGTTGCAGTTGTTACTTGTAATTATTATTATGTATGGACCTTGCATTACTGCAAGTGTGCTCTCAAATACCTATTGACATTAACTTGCATGGAATGTGTCTGTTTGCGTGTGCGTGTGTGTGGTGGTGTGTGTGTGATCCAGTAAGTGTATAGTTACATACACTCACTGACATGACCATTGGACTGCCAAGTCTAAGGTCTCAAAATCAAATACAACGGAACGCTGACTTTTCGAAATTACACACATCAAAAAAAGTTTGCGATCACTCATATGGCGATATATTTTTTAAACAATTGAACTGTTTTATTGTTTTATATTCGAAAACTATATTTTTAAATAAATTATATAAAAGAAGAAGAAATCATAATATAATCTACCGTAACAAAAAAGATTTCGCTTTTTCAAAGTGATCACAAACTTTTTTGATGTGTGTATGTGCTTATTAATAAATTAATGATCACTCGCTTAAACGGAATTAACTCAGCGCTGCTGCCTGTCTGTATTTTCTGACGAGTTCAATTTCGTAGTCTTCAAGTGACGAGTTAATATGTATCTTCTAGGTAAGCATGCTACATGTTAGGCCACATCGTCACTTACCATCAGGTGAGATTGTGGTCAAACGCACATTGTAAGGAAACCGGCATGATTATAATCAATCAATCATTTATTTCATAAATTAAAGGTACAGAGTTGTTTAATAAATAATAGTATATAGACCACCATGTTCTACCGATAGGCACATGAAATTAAGTACAGTCAGCAACGAAAGTCACTGAACATAACAACATTTTGAAAACATCACAGCTCCAAAACTTGTCCAGAGGTTTTTTCTATTAAGGTAACCTGAATATTGAATGGTCATCTATGCAATTATTTCGGATAACCTTCACAGGTCAGTAACTTCACACTTATTAAAAATCATATTGAAAATTGCAACAATCATGTTCAGCGACTTTCGTTGCTGACTGTACATACAGTATAAATAATAATAAATAAATATTCCTGGACAATTTCACACAACACCATTTAGTCTCAAACTAAGCAGAGTTTGTACTATGGGTATTGGACAATGGATATAATACTTATATACTTTTTTGTAAATACATACTTAAAATTATATAACAAACACCCAGACAAACACTTAATGATCATCACCCCTGTGAGAATCGAACCCACGACCTATTAATACCGCAATGTGAGAGCAGACCTGGAAATGGGACAGTATATGGGTTGACGATGAAACTCACGCCTTTTTTAGTGGTAGGCAGAAACTAAAGAAAGGCAATGATTATTTATTTTATTTATTTGCATGAAATGGTACATATACAGGTGTTCATTTATAATGTCCAGCAAGACATAAATATTTCACAAAGCCAATTCAAAGCCAATTGACTCTATATGCCCCTAACATTTCTAGGTAATAAAAATAGTGGAGTGTTTAACATAGAACGGAAAATCTCAGGTCAGTTAATCAAATAAAATCAATTTCTCTATTACAGTTCTGTTATTCAAACATACCTTTGTTAGTTCTAGTATCACTGAGTCAATTCTACCCTACATTTGTTCGCAGATTACAAGTATTTGTTCCTTCCAATATTTGCTGACTTCCCAAACCGTGTCTAAAGGCGTTTGTATACTGTAACTTGCTTAAGGTGAGGAATTTTGCGATTGGAAAAAGGTTACACTGGCAGAGACACAGATTGGATGACAGCCAGTAGTCGTTGGTGACTGAAGGAGCCATACCATCACGCCTGTATTCCAAAAAGAGTTAGGCAGTGGGATACAGTAATGTAGTCCCTCAGTTGGCTGGTATGTTTCGGTTCCATGTAATAGATTACCGTCCCTATTGCCATTAACTGCCATAAATCTAAACTCCAAGCTACCATTGAGAATTTCATGGAAAAATACAATAACACTTTGTTCAACTTTTCCCTCTCATTCCGTCGTCTCTTTTGTAAGCATGACCTGCTTGCAGTAAGAGGCGGTAGCTTCCCACGCACTCTCGCTCCCGACCATAGACCGAATGACTATGCTTGATTTGAGAATCGAAAGGACCTCAAGCGTAGCAGTCGCGTTTGTGGCCACTAGACTAATGAGACAGTGAAAGAGTCGTTGAGGGAATATTTATAAAAATAATCTATTTTGTAAAAAGCTGGCCAACACGAAGAATTTCTACTATATCAGAGATTTACGTATGCGTTTACTAACACAGATTCTACATACACGAAACCAAGTTGGTCTAATATTTGTCCCGAACGAGAATTTACATTTCGATCCGTAGTCACCATATGTGACCATCACAGAAGACAATAATTATAATTGGTAACCGTAGCTAGTAAAAATAAATCCACCTCTTTTCTAAAATTGCTGTGCCCTACAGGGTCCATAATGATTCTTGTCTAATTACAACACCTTATTGTACATTATGGTATGCAATAAAGAATATGAATATGAATAAGACCTACTAACGAATTGTCGTCGTCATTAGACTAGCATCAAGCTGGCCTTGTGTGGGCCGGCAGACATTACACACCGTCGAGAAAAAAATTTAGGGGATAACCTGCATCTCCCTCCCTACTCACGATATTTTTCTCCCCCGTTTAAGCCCGTGATAAATCAATGATGCAAAGTAAAATGCACAATATGAATTCGAAAAGTCAGAGGTGACTTGGATTCCAACTCGAGACCTTTGGCTTGGCAGATCAATGGTCATATCACTAGGCTATCACAGCAAAATTATACGTAAACACAATTATATACAACCTCCTTGTTCCGAAATCGATAAAAAAAGAAAACAAAAATGTTTACCCCTAAACTGACAAAAACTAAACTAAAGTTAAGTGTCAACTTGCAGATCGTGGAGCTATTTGTCTCAATAAATGTGAGCACCTGGTGCTCGGTGAGTCGGTGACGTAACGAATGGCGGGAACGCTTCGCTCATTCGGCTTGTTAGCGGTTGGTGACCTCCATGGCTTTCGCACATTGAAGCGTAACAAAAGAATGAAGTGAAGTATGGTGAAGTTATTAAAATATTAGTTTTAAGTTTTCTTTGAAGCGCTATTTCTATTTATGTAGGAAATTAATTTTAAGCAGTTTTATGAGGTCAAAATAACGACGCAGGTCAAGCTATCCATAACTGTCAAATTTTCCCAATTGAATGTGAACCATAGTGTTTTGTATTAAAGTTGAAAATCAAAGAAATTTGACAGATCGTGGTAGCTTAATGTGCTGGCCTCAGTACAGACGCCAGCACGTCAAGCTATCCAAAACTGTCAAATTTTCCCAATTGAATATGAACCTTATTGTTTTGTATTACAGTTGAAAATCAATCAAATAAATTTGACAGATTGTGGTAGCTTTATGTGCTGGCCACTGTACATATTTAAAAAATCAGTTATAAAATTAGAATTATTTGTCAATGGTACCTAAGTTAAGATAGGAGGACGTCATAGAACCCTTTCATTGAAATAACGATGGTGTTATAACGTTATTATTATGCCAAAGGAGTTATCTGCTTAGTTAAATAGCTTAACTAAGAAACATAGTTATATAACATGATTTCCTACATCGATGGAATCAACGAAGACCCTTACTACCAACTTTTCTTTCACAAGTATTCGCGAGAACTTAACATAGATCATAATGATGTATTATATTGCTTTTTTACGTAAAAATGATTTATCCTTTGAACGCGAAACGAATAATATTTAGGTATAAATATATCGATGTAATTTCAATATAACCCATAAAATGTAGCTTTATAATTTCAAAATAAGTAATATCCCACCAAAATATTTTATGTATACATTTTAAATACCTAAGTATCTATATTTTAGAGGGGCTCGTCGCTAAGTTATGTAGTCATGTTGTTGTGTTCAAGGTTGTAAGTGAGAATAATACAGACAAGTCAAGGTCAAGCTATCCAAATTGTCAAATTTTCCCAATCGAGTATGAACCTAATTATTTTGTTTTAGAGTTGAAAATAAATCAAAGAAATTTAAAAGAATGTGGTAGTTTGATGTACTGGCGTAGTCTGATAATGTTTAAGCTTCTTAGAATATCGTGAATCGGTACTGTACCGACGCTAGCATAATGAGGACTGGCAAAGGCATGTCCTTACAATTATAACTACACTGACCAACCAATCTGCAAGGTTAAGCTACGCTAGCCGCTTTCAGTCTTTATTTTGGTGACTATTTTTAACACATCGAGACCCCTCCGTGCCTCCAAGAGCACGTAAAGCCATCGGTCCCGGTTGTCATGCGAACACCTTGATAATCGTTAGTTGTAGTTAGAAGTCCAAAAATTATCATCATCATCATCAACCCATATACTGTCCCACTGCTGGGCACGGGTCTCCTCTCATATTGAGAGGGATTAGGATATAGTCCACCACGCTGGCCTAGTGCGGGTTGGCAGACTTCACAAACCGTCGAGAAAAATCTCTAAGGTATGCAGGTTTCCTCACGATGTTTTCCTTCACCGTTTAAGCGACTGATAATTAACTGTTAATACGCACATGAATTCGAAAAGTCAGAGGTCAGCCTTGGGTTCGAACTCGAGACCTTCGACTTGGCAGTCCAATAGTCATACCACTAGACTATCACTGCTTTGTCTATATACGTACTAAAAACTAGTCGGAAATATCCTACATCCTTGCTTTAAGACTGTTATCCAGGCTAGCCAACACAATTTAGTGCACCTACTAATTTCCTAAACACAGTGCGTGTTAGTGCACCTACTAATTTCTATCTCTGCATCACCCTAAGGTCGACTGGTAGAAAATGCCTTAGGCATTAAGTCCGCCTTTGTACTTATTTGTGCAAATAAATAAATAAAATTTATTTAGCTCCCAAGTAACAGTACTTGCAAACTATTGTAAGTACAAGTGGTAAAAAGGGTCGACACGTGACACTGAATACTGACCTTTATTCTTAGTTTTGTAAGTTTTGTAGCAGGTTTTTTTTTTGTACTACATAATAATAAAGTTCCAAATCCTAAGTCATGAACTCAGCAAAGCTTGTATGGTCAGCAACGAAAGTCACTGAACATAGCAAAATTTTGAAAACATGACAGTTCCAAAACTTCTCAAGAGATTTTTTTATTATGAAGGTAAGGTAAATATTTAATGGTCATCTACGCAATGATTTCCACAACCTTCACAGGTCACTAACTTCATATTAAATTAATAAGTTAAGTACTGTAACTAGAATTTAAATTAAAACTTTTGGTGTAGTGATTTTTTTTTTCAAAATTTTATTTTGTTCTGTAACTTTTCGTTGGTGACCGTACATAGACATTTAATTTGCATAGACAATTATGCTATTGTGTATCTTAATATTTTATTGCATTCCATGACGTTTAATAAAATCGGAATATAATTTTTGATTATTAAGGACCCTGCCACAGTAATTTTTTTTTTTAAATAAATTATAATATTTTAATGTTTAGATAGATATATATATATCTATCTAAACATTATATATAGTTTAGATATAGATATTTATAGAGGATTAGAGTTTTTTTATTGTACACCAAAGGATGCAGTGAACAAATCAATCAAATTAAGTTTTCATATTTTTTATTATATGTATTGTTATGATTACATTTGTTTCCTATGTCAGATAGGTTTATATTAGTATTTTGTTTAAGAAGTGAGTAAATTTGTAAAACTGACCATTTTGTAACTATATTATATTTTGTAAAGGACTAAACATGTCTACAAATACTTGTTTTAAAACAATCACACTGCAGGACGTTACATCGCCATTTGACTAATTCTAACTTACTTATTATCTGATTAATTTACCGCAACCGAAATCTCATACCTATTGTTAACGATAATAGCGTTTACACACTAGGGACCAAAACTATTGTCTAAACAAACAATAAAACAGTGAAATGGAATCCTATATTGTGTCCCTCCCTACCTCAACTGGAGTACAAACAGGATGGAAGCGACACCTAACCGTTGGTACAGTAGGCAAAAGAATTTGGTATACAGTTAGCTACCGACAAAGATATTGACAAAGATTGAGTAAAATGTATCCCGTATTAAGTGACAAAAGTGTAAGCTGTCTATATACAAGACTCTTTAGCAGATAATGTAACTTACTTGGTATTTTTTGCCTGTAGTTTGATTCGTATTCCAAGAGAATTTAAGACAAAAGGTGGTTTATATCCTTTTCTAAGGTCGAATAGATATGACCTTTAAACTTATTATATTGAATTTTGGTATAGCGGAGGCAGCAACATGGACCAAGAAAATATCCTGCGTTCGGAAAGAAGTGTTTCAAGTGTGGAATTTTAATCATTTTGCAGTAAGTTGCAAGGTTAAAACACAATAAAATACTAGCAGGAGGTCAACTGTGCTGGTTCTGAAGAACTGTCTTCACTAGAACCAGCACGTAGACCTTTATAACAAAATTAATCAAAATTAGTTCTATTGTGTAGGCGCGAAAACGTTATGCGAAAGTAATTCAGTTTATTTATTTACAACGCAATGAAGACATCGTTTGCTACCTGTATACCTAACTCTTTTGTGGACTGTACATCCCCAGGGAGGATTGGCCGAACATTCTCGATCTCTCGAAACTTTACCCCCTTCGGCAAGTTTCGATAAAATACATTTGATATCCAACATTTTTGCTTATAGCTTTGTGAGGATCTAATGGAATTATGTTCTTTAGTAGTTTTGTGAAACTGTAGTTATTTTTAGATAAAGAATGGGTTTTTGTAGGTACGAGTCCGACAGACTCGCCGGCTGCGCTTGCCATTGTGGATTTTTAAAAAAGGAAGGTCCGTCTACTAATTTATTAATGTGATGATGTATTTTTTTCTCAAGATACGTTTTCTTCACGTCTTAGAAGTAAAGTATTATTTTTAGTAAGATTTCTAATGTATTTCAATAACATTCAACTTATACACAGTACAATACGAAAGTTACAATACAAAATACTACTTCAATAAGTAAATAAACAACCTATACACCCAAAATACATATTATTTACACTGTTATCTATCATAACAAATCAACAAAACAATTTCAATCAAAGATACCCAATAATACCAATATGATTTTGAAGATGGGTACCGACATAATTTTAAACATTTTACCACCGCAACAATAATTTTGAAGTCGATGATGACACAAACCTCAAAATGTTGGCAGACTGTCACAATTCCTTTGCCCATAGTTATTTTGACATCTGTCAAAATTGCTTAGGAAACAATTATGGCGGCCGTTTCGCGTCGCGAGCTAATAAAACATTGGCGTCGAAATGTACAGCTTATTTAACTTTAATGCTTGTTGTGAAATTCGTGTTTTATCTGTATACAATTTATTTTATAAAGTGTTTGAAATGTTCTTTCGTTGTGACTGCTAAGAACGATGATTGAAAAAAAACAAAAGAAAGAATACCTACGATTTTGTTGTTAGCAAAAGAAATTTAAATAGTACTAGCAGCACATCATAAAATTGTAATCTATATTCTAGCTTTCTGAATTATGGTCGAGCTACAAAAAGACTGGTGGATGCGTGTCGTCAGCTGGGACTGGTCTACTTAAAGTCGCTGTGGCTTTTCTTCAAAAGTCCCCGTATAGCATAAAAGTGAGTTACTTAGCTTCTGCGTCAGGTATCAAGATTTTGTTTATCTTTAATTTTTTATAGAGGTTTTTATCTTAGAGAAGATAACCCTCGTAACCCACTTAGGTAAGGTATCAAGTTAGAATCTGAATACTTTGAAAAAGAACCTCTCTCAAGTTATGCATAGTGGTGAGCCAGAGAACACTGTATATGCATTGCATCGCTTAAGAGTCTGCTAACTTAGAGAATAAGTTATAATTGGACCATAGGGATGCGGAGAGGTTTTGTCTTAAGTTTCAGCTAAGTTAGAAGTGGCCATTCCTTCACAACACTGCTAGTAACTTAGAGACCCGCCTTGAATTTGTTGGTTGTGAAGTTGAATACTGCATCACAGACAAATACTACAATATTACGAGCAATAGACAAATTATTTTGTCTTTTTGCAACATCTTTCCAATAAACATTCATCATCATCATTAACCTATATACTGTCCCACTGCTGGGCACGGGTCTCATCTCAGATTAAGAGGGATTAGGCTGTAGTCCGGAACGCCGGCCTGGACTTCACACACCGAGGAGAAAAATCTCTAAGACATTCAGGTTTCCTCAGGCTGATAAATTTGTGAATTTGACGTTTTTCTGTCGTCTGTCAACGGTATCTAAGCTATGTTTTACAAAGTATAGTTAGACACTGGCAGAAATTGATAAAAAATTGTCAGACAAAAAAAAGTATATTTAAGTTGAGTACTTCAACAAGTCGCTCTGTCTAGTGTTTTAAACTTCGGCCTGACACAAATACGGTGTGTAAAGACGCCAGCAGGTCAAGCTATCCAAAACTGTCAACATTTTCCAATCGAATATGAACCATAATATTTTGTATTAAAGTTGAAAATCAATTAAAGAAAATTTTCAGATTATGGTAGCTTGATGTGCTAGCCTCTGTACTAATAATGCAGTTTCATATACCCAATTGTCAATTTCAAAGCTTTTCAAATATACGTTAAATTTATTTATTTATTTAAATCATCACAAAATCCACAGCTCTTAAAAATAACATATGAGTAAACAGTAATTATTACAGCCAATTACGGATTTACAATCTACTTTCCATACTTTTGTTGCAAAAAGAAAATTTATTTGATATAGCCTATGAACGCACCACAACATCGTAAATATTCTTTAACCAAATACTTTGAAAACTGAATCAATATTTCAAATATTTAATGTTAGATAAATAATAATTATGTCGAAGTACGGTCTGCTTTTAAAGACTGAATAGTTTGCCAAGTCTAGACACTTATGATGTCGAAATAATAGACCTGTAATTTTGTACTTTGACCTAGAAATTGCTAAATTGTTTTTGTTTAAGCCAAAGTCAATTGTTTCTTGGTCTTGTCTTAACAATGTTGAAGTCTATTTTCAGTTTAATTAACTGCGGCTGAATATAAAATAATAATACGAAGCAACTGTTGTTTGACCTTGCAAGAAACTACCAACAAGGTGCGCTGATGACGTAAAAAAATCGCCTGCAGTATTTCCGGACTAATACGACCTACAAGCTTCCAAGAAAAGAGTGTACTCCCTTTTAAAGACCGGCAACGCACTTGAGACTCCTCTGGTGTTGCAGATGTCCATGGGAGGCGGTAGTCGCTTACCATGAGGCGATCCGTTTGCATGTTTTCCCACAAAAATAAAACTAGTAGGAGCGAACTGGATCAGTGAGGCAAGGGTCAAAGATGGTTGGCATAAAAGAAAGGAGGCTAATACCCAGTAGTGGGATAACACAAGCTGCGAATGATGATTATAAAGAAACTGGCTTAGCCAAGTGGTATTAAGCGCAAATTGGTACGCTGATCTATCCTTAGGATATTATACTATCCAGAAATTAGGAAGCAGAGATCTAATAGCATTTATATATAGATATAATAAATTAAATAAACAATAACATTACAAAATGAAATGAGACAGTAAAAGTAGGTACAATGGGCGGTCGTATCGCACAAGGCGATCTCTTCCAGACCTTTGTATAAACTGTATTTCTATATTATTTTTGTTATCATAAAAAAAACTGTTTTGCATTTCTCCTCTAGAACTTATTAAGTGATTTTATTATTGTACTTTTTGAATGGGAATGTTGTAATGTAAAGAAATATTTATTATGCAAATATGGGTACAAAGAAAAAGTTACACATGAATAGAGTTCAGCCATAATTAACCAATTGGCATGCAAAAATATTAATGACCGTCAAACCATTAAATAAAAACAAAAAATATAACAAAGAGAAGTAATAAAAACTTAAACTATTTACTTATTATTCTTAACTATGTATATTAAGTAGCAGTTGGAAGAGAAAAGAGGTAGATGGAAATGAGTTATTCAATAAAGTCAAGCGATTTTAGAAAAAGAAATTGATCCGGATCGCCTTACAGGAAAAAGGCGTAATGCTATTATGCAGATAAGATGAAAACCAATTAACTGACAGTGCGATTAATTTAATTAATTCCTTTTCTTACAAAAGGTACAGATGCCAAAGTTGCAAGTTGACAGACAAAGCAATTTGACAGTTTTGGATAGCCACTGTCAACTGTCAAACTGTCAAATTTTTTCAATTGTATAGGAACCTTATCGTTTTGTATTAAAATTGAAAATCGATCGAAAAAATTTGACAGATTGTGGTAGATTCATGTACCTACTATTGTTCTTTAGGAAAATAATAACAACTACAAGCATTTTGTGGTGTTTTGTTAGAATCAAAGGTAATTTGCATGGGATTACCTTGGAAGTAATAATAACATAAGATACCATCACGGCTAAATGCCCTGAAGCGATAGGTTCTCGTAAATGTTTAGGTCTCATGTAATAGGTGAGCCTATTGCCATAAGGTAAGATGCTACTCAGAAAGACTTAATAACGCTTAGCTCGACCTTTTCTTTCGGGTGGGGAAATGCGCCTCATACATGCCGGGCGAATATGTCAGTCCCTCCGACCGACTAAAACCACCACCATTTTCACCTTCCACGTACTGGTGGGATCACAGGAATCGTTGTCGCATGATGCGCGATTCTATCGCGGACGTCCAGGGACCCTCCTCGAGGGTCAAGTGCAATGGTTGACTGACGACCTCGACGGCCCTCTTTGCGGCGGGACAGATATAATGGCCCCACCGTCCACACCTCGGCTGCAGAGGGTAGAGAGAGTGGCGCATCGTTATACTGACACTCCTCTCCCTCTCTCGGGGCTCTACTTTGCTTCACCGTGGGCTTTCAATTCACGGTTAGTTTATATATTAGAAGTATATAAATTATATTAGAATGTGTCGACTTTTTAATGAAATATCGCGAAATAATACTGAAATTGATATCTTCGATTCCCGTGCCGCGGTCTTCAAAAGGAATGTTGCTTCCTTGTTCATCTAACTGGTATTAATATCTTTATCTATATTTCCTGAATGTTGCATGTTATCTGTGTGATTGTTTTCTGTTTCATTTCCTACATTGATGGTGGAATATATGTCTGAGAATAGTCATATAATTGCTATAACTCTTAACATACCTTAATAATAATAATATTGTTTATCAATGCGCGATTGTGTGCTGTGCGATTACGTTAGGGTACCAATCAGAGCGATGCCTACTGTATTTTTCATTTCAAATTCAAATTCAAATTTAAATTCAAATTCAAATTCAAATTCAAATTCAAATATTTATTGCGATCATGAGTGATACATAGGTGTTACAGAATGTAGAGGTACATACATGATACCCTGTTAGGGCGCACCAATACAATTTTAACATAAAATGACTTACAAACTATTTAATTAATCTTAGGTTATATATTTATTTATATATATTATTATATTTATATATACCTTTATTATTATGTTATCATTATATTTATACTATTTACTTTAACATATTATAATTTAATTATTTTTTATATTGCACACTGTCTTACTGTTTAGTTCTGTCCTCGAAAAACTCTTTTATACTATAATAACATTTTTGGGTTAAGTATTTTTTTAATTTATTCTTGAATATATTGAAGCTGGATGTTTCTTTTAGTTGTTGTGGTATTTTGTTATATAAAATAAAATAAAATATTAAGTGGATAGCTTCCTTATTTCTATATAAATTTGTTTAGTGTCTGACCATCGGTTCTGCAGATCACAAAATGCGGTACCTACTCGATTTTTCTTAAAAAGTCAATAAAATACTAACTATATACCAAGTTCTAGTACATAGCTGAAAGCCCTGAATTCGTATTAATACCCCATTTGTCTAGTATCGAGGCGTGTAGACCATCGAAATGGCTGTGTATGCTAGGTCATACATATTCATGAGATATCCGGCACATCGGTTAGGACTCGGAGCCCGAACACTGTCGCCCAAATGCTTACAGGGGTGTGGAATATAGAAGATTTATTTGTTGTTTGTACCATGTATCATCACGCTATTCCCCGAGGGGTTAGGCAGAGGTGTCCTAATGTACGTCCACAGTTCGCCTAATGTATCTATTACAAGCCGACCATGGAAGGGAACTTGCGACTTGGATAATGAGGATAATATCAGATAGTTTTGGACTTAAAATATAATATACTATCACGCTTGTATCCGCGAAGAGTTAAGCTGTTTTATAATGTATTTTCTATGATTTTTTCCGCAATTTCAGGTCAAATTTTACTTCCGTAGTAAAACAGTATTTAATCATGATTACTATCACCCCTTGAGAGATAAAATAAACAATGTATTTTATTTCACGGTGTATAGACCAATGAGGGGCTCGTGGCTAAGTAATAGCTACGCTTATCAACCAATATGCAAGGTAAAACTGCGTTAACCGCGGTCAGTTTGTGGATGGGTGACCGTTCTTAACACATCGAAATCCTATCCTATAAATTAATACCTCAGTGAGCACTTAAAGCCATCGGTCCCGGTTTTCATACGAATACCTGACAATCGCAAGTGGAAATCAGAAGTCCAAAAAGCCTGACAACCAGTCTATCTTCAGGATATCAGTATTATCCAGAAATTGGGTTGCGGAGGTCTAATGGCAGTCGCTTCGTGTAAAATACTGATATTCAGTCGCATCTTGATAGACTGGAAGCCGACCCCAATATAGTTGAGAAACGTGTTGGACGATGATTGTTTAAGCCATTGACACACGATCAATAAAAGTAGTTATTCCTGGAAAACGCGTCACCATATACCTCACTGCTGAAATATTCATGATAAGTGGAAGGGAAGTCTATTTAAAGATGGAGCATAAACCGGTTGCCACACTTAAATTTTCTTTTTAAATCGCCTCTGTTTTGTAGGTACTATTTTGAAAACATTGCACTAAAACTTTTTATTAGATATTTTTGTTATTTTGCTTGATTATATCACCGTTTTACACCCAAAGCACGCACCTCTTACGAATTCATGTGCGTATTAATAATGAATTATCACTCACTTAAACGGTGAAGGAAAACATCGTGAGGAATCCTGTATACCTTAGAGATTTTTCTCGACGGTTTGTGAAGTCTGCCAACCCGCAGTAGGCCAGCGTGGTGGACTATAGCCTAATCCCCCTCAATATGAGAGGAGACCCGTGCCCAGCAGTGGGACAGTATATGGGTTGATGATGATGATATCACCGTTTATTTATTTATCTTTATGCACTGATGGTACAACGGCAGTCTTAATGCCATTAGGCATTTTCTGCCAGACAACCTTAGAGTGATGCAGAGAGAATAAGGTCACAGTAGATGCACTATTTACATTCTGAGATTTTTGCTTACTAAATTTAATATAATTGTAATATAGTTTATGCGAACGTAGATATAATTAATTTTAACACGCACATGATTTCGAAAAGTCTTTGATGCGTACCTTGGATTCGAACCCGAGACCGATCGAGACTTGGCAGGCAAACACAAAATTTTAACTTTACTAAATACTACGCTTTACCTAAATAATAAGTAAGGGTCGCATGCTAGTTGTTCAATGGTTATATGACCAATTTGTAATTGGTTTAATTTCCTCGACAATTCCCTCCACATCAGCCTACATTGCAGAATTTTCTCTAATCTGCAATGTAGTAATCTCTAATAAATTTATAATATTCAGTTGTCAAAAAACTTTGATTTAAATATAGAACGTTGCTTGTATATTTGATGAAGTCATCAAAATTTGTCATACAATTTCTTTGATCAAAGTTATATTAGACCAAGAAATTTCTCCAGTGGAATATCAACCTAAAGCACATTAATTATGGTTTTACTTTTATACCACTAAGGTAGCAAACAAGCATACGGCCTACCTGATGGTAAGCAGTTACCTTAGCCTCTAGACGAGGGATATGACTTGCGCGTTGCCGACCCTCTAAAACGAAATAGTTGTTTTTTTGTTGATTGGCGGTATATGGGACAAAGTCCCCCCACTACCTACACAACGTTTCGTCTTCGTAAGGAACACAACACAGCTCAAAGCATTTATTTCACTTCGATTTTCTACAACGCGGAGGAACTTCCCTAAGCGAGCAGCTCCAATTAGAGTGGAATTACTCCCACTGTGCCCTAAATTTTTAAAAAGGTATAGCATATAAGCAAAAACTAAAATATGTACATACGTGGCTTTGTCATTATAATATTAATAAAGTAAGATAGCGCTAAAGATATTCTCCCCGTCCCTTGCTCGAGCTTGCCCGTGCCGAGCCAGTAGCTTTAAATTCGCCCCAAAATAATTTAAACCCAGATCCAGCCGTCCCTAGCTGCCCCCCCAGCAACGCCCTAAGCCGAGGTTCGAGTCCCGCAGGGGACGCCCTTAGCTGTGTTGCTTAGTTTATAAGTTGCCCCTGGCTGGAGGCATTTGGTGCGTCGCCACCTAGTCCGGTTGAGTTTTTAAAGCTCACTCGAGCTAAAAACTATGTCCATCAAAAAAAAAAAAAAAACGCTAAAGATAATAGGTAACTACGTCAGAGGTTTTGGAATTAATGTTTAAGTTAAGTATCTAAAAATAAAAAGTAGTGTCATGTAAAATGTTCAGCTTCATAAAAACTCAATATATCTTTACTTCACATCTCACAAAACTCTTCGGTACAACCGCTTCGCCCCAAGCAAAACGCTCAAGCCAAATACGTTTCCACAGATTTGAATATGGAAAACTTTCATAACTTCTCGAATGTCCAGTAAAACGGCTTTACCCACGAGTGGCAGTTGATTTGATCCGTTGTGGCAGCGGCCATGAATTTTGGCCCCGAATTCGAAATAGGAATCAAATGGTCGATTTCCTTCATGAATATCGCACGAGGTCCTATTTAGTTCAAAGATATAAAGAGGTTTTGTGTGATTTATTACATTTTCGTTGTTTTTTATTATTGAACTTTTTTGTTGGTGGCCTGTGTGTAAAATCAAGCCAAGGCCTACTAAAGCATTATATATTCTTTAGCTGTTGTCTATATTTATTTCTGTATAAATAATTTTGCTTACTCAACAACAGCCTTGCCATCCAATCTGTCTACGTATTGTCAATATCTTACATTATCTTAATAATCTCAGAGATTGGTCCAGACAATATCTGTATACAGACAAAGGTATTGAGACCAATAAAAATTCATGATAGCAAAAACAATCTTATACTTTATTCATTGGGAAATTTGATGTGTTTTATCAATGCGAAGTACCGAGTATTTTTGATGCGAAAAGTTTTGTAAACTTGGTGCAATAGACACATAAATTATATGCATTGGTTCACAATCTTATATCATGTAGCTTAGGAATATAAAGAACCGGACATAGTTCATAAAAGGCAGCGAGAATTTAAACATGCGTTTTAAGAGCTTTTAAATACAAATATATTTTTTAAACGGTGTATAACGGAATAACCGTCTAGGTTATTCCGCATTACATCATTTCATTTCATCATCATTACATTAGAATTAGATTTGAATAGTAGGAAAACCAACTATTAGAACTATGCGAAACGGCGGAAAATAGTGGCCTAATCTAATCCCTACTAATGTGCAATATTAATGTGAAAGTAACTTTGTCTGTCGCTTTCACGCCTAAACCGCTGAACTGATTTTGATGAAATTTAGTACCGAGATAGATTAGACCTTGGAGAACGACATACATCACTATTATTCTTAAAAAGCCTTGAGATGCAGGTGATACCGCTGGGAACAGCTAATATAGTATAAGTGATATTATGTTATTGTGATATTCGATTATTATCGGGGACGGAACGCGCTCTGAGCCTTACAAGTCGTGTCCTTAGTAAATTATCTCCGCAAAATTAATTACCAACTGCCAATAAGATTATTATTCTCAAAACAGAACAATAGTGTAGTGCTATTCTCCAATAAGTGTTTTCGGACTTCTACGAAGTGTAATTCAATGTTTAAATAAACAATAAAATAATTGTTAAAAGTGCCGTATCATAGTGCTTAAATCGCGACTGCACGGAATCCTCACGGTTGTGCGAACTACATAGCGGCGAAAATCCTGCGAGTACGCAGCTGTCGCTGCGCTATCAGTGCTACCAACTTTCTGAGGACGCAATTTGCGCAAGCGTTCCAGTGAAACATTTACTACAGTGCGACCAGGTTTACTTAAGTTAGCGACTCAATCTCTCAAATCTTCGCACTCTCGTAATTTCTTTTTTTTCCTCGGACCATACTTATACAATAAACTAAATTGCATCCTTGACATATATCCCTTAACTAAATACAAATGTAAAACCACAGTCACTACATATCTGAAAACCCTGGACTACCATGAAACCGAAAAATTGCTGATCCCTCTCAAATAACTAATACCTGGACAAACATCGCTTTCCACCTCCCCTGCTGCTTTTACTGCTCCTACCATCACAGTGTCACACACCACACTCTTACTCACATACACACACACCCACACACACTGGTCACCCATACATTGGTAAAACCATAAATTAACTATATTTTCATAAACTTTTTTTTTATTTAAAATTTTATTTATTTCTCGTTTCTTAATATACATTAGTAAGTTTTTCTACTTATGTTATATACCAAGAACATTGCACTTTTATCTTAATATATATCATCAGATAGGTAGGACATAATAGGAATTAAGCCGCTGAGGGCCCTGGTGACCTGTAATACAGGCTTCTGTCGAAACCTACTTCAGGCACCAGTCTCTCACAAAGTTAAATCCTTGTTTGTGCACTATTGTTAAGCATTAAGTTATTTGTGAAGAGAAATAAACGTATTTATTATTATTATTATTATTATGTACAACAAAAATGTGTTATGATTTAAATAAATTATTTAATCAACCAATCCAATCAGCCTATCGCAGTCCACTGCTGGACATAGGCCTCCCCCAAATCGCACCACAACACCAGGTTCTTCGCCTTCCGCATCCAGTTTGACCCAGCGGCTCTCTTGAGATCGTCGGTCCATTTGGCTGGGTGGCGTCCCACACTACGTTTGCCGATTCGCGGTCTCCACTCAAGGACTCGTCTGCTCCAACGGACATCGGTCTCTCAATAGACATGGCCGATTCACTGCCACTTCAATAAATTATTATTATTATTTTTAAGATATCGTTTATCTGGTCAGTTTACAACAAAACGCTCCTAAAATCGCTACCGCTTACACACTATGCACATAACCATAATCGTCGCCACATTGTCTAACTTAAGCAGGGCGCGGATTTAACCGTCGCGCGGATAAACCCCTTCGGATATTCAAGGTACAACGGATATATCCAGCTATATTCCGTTTTACGGGCACCGTCAAGCCGTGCGCGGTATACTGCATATTGGGAACACATATTGTTATACAAATATCCGATGCGTCAGGCCGCCTCTAGTTTATGAGCTCTCATCTTTGCTACTTCGACTTGGAATATATTACAGTAGTACCTACTTTACTATACACTTTGCCTGTGGGTACGGCTGTAGTAAATATTTAGTATATATTATTTTGTTTGACGATATCAAAGAGCTATGAAATCTGTCTGCTCTGTCTCATTATACTGGTGGTTTTCAGTGCGACTGCTAGGCCAGCGGTTATAAACTCAATTCCCAAGTGGTAATGCGAGTATTGGGTTTTTCTATAAAATTCTCATTAGCAGCTCGGAGTTGGGATTTGTGCTGCCAGGCAAAATACCCGCCTGGTCGGAGGATCCTCCCTTTGGTTGGAGGGGCAATACACCTCGCCTCTCCACAGAAACTTTTTTGGTACGAGCCCTACATATCCAAGCACCACCCTAGACGCAGAACGATTGATCAGGAATATTCCGAATTATACAAGCAAAAGTTGATATATACAGCTTTTTCAATCTTTGTATCCCTCTGTATAAAAAGAAAATTTAGATAAAAAAGGTACTTAGCTACCTCACAGAATAGAATGTTATTACAATAAAATACAGACAGACTGTCTCCCAAACTATTTTTCAGTAAATAAAGTTCACGTACTCTTTGACTGCACATTTGTATAGACAATTTACATGAATGTCTATGTTTAAATTTATGAAGAGAACTGCAAAGAACATTGAAGTAAAAAAGTAATTGATGACTATACGAATTCTTTGGCTTTTGAACAAAGAATTGTATTAAAGACTACACTCAGCACATCGTAAAATTGAATTAAAAGAACAACGATAACATACCATCAAGACTGGACTCCACAAAGGGTTAGCAGAGGTTTTCTTATTAATTAATAATTTAACTCAATAAAATGTAAATGTGAGTACTTTGTAGGCTTTGAGCCTTTTTTATGTGACCTACGCAAATGTTACTCTGATCTGGTATAGTCGTGCGACGGGTTATTGAGCTCCCTAAATTATGGTTGAGCTACACAATGACTGATGCATGCGTGCCGTCAGTTGGGACTGGTCTACTCAAAGCCCCTATGGCTCTTTCTTCAAAAGGCCATTTCAGACTTTGCCCTACATTGTAAGACACATATTTGTTACTATACAATGTCTGGACTTCAAAAAAGACTATAATTCTCTGGGTTTTGTTTCGGCGTTTCTTCTCAGAGGTCGTCAGCTAGGAAATGCCGGAGCCATCTATAAAAAATAAAAAAATCAATCATGAAAAATTATGTAAAATATTGACTTGTAAAAGTGTTTTTAAAATATCTATTTACAGAAATAAATATCATTTAATTATTTGTACTAATTGTAAACCCAGATTTTAAGTCAAGTCAAGTCAAAATAATTTATTCAAGATAGACTACTAGGTAGTATTTTATAAACGTCAATTTTTACAAAGACAGCCCCCAAAACGCCAAAACGCCCGCCCGTCACCGCTTCCTAGTGTTTTGGCTGAGAAGAATAAACGGCGCAACAAACTCCCCAGCAAGGGGTTAGACAGAAACAAAAGAACGCCACTTGCTACGATTCTTGCATACTTCTTTCGCTTCGTACAGATTCATACAATTTGTCATACACACACGTCGGTTGCGAGTACTACGTACCTGATCTTTTTGAAAAACCCCACCAATTCTAGAGCATCCCGCTGTACGTCGAATATGTTTTAAAAGTGGTTTACCTCTAATTAGAATTCAGAAAAACCTCTTTCAATTACTATTGCCTCTTTCTTTTGCTACAAGTCAGTAGAAAATTGCTTTTAAATTAGACTTCCTCTTCCTACCCTGTAATAAATGAGAAAAAATAGGTTCCTTTTTTGTCGTTCCCTATCTTCAAAGTAAAATAATAATAGTTTTAGGGATTATTGTCTCGTTCTATCTTTTTTGTAAAAGTTTTTACATACAAATACAAAAGTTTATTTTAGAGGGGCTCGTGGCTAAGTAATGACTAAGCTGATCAACTGAACTGCAATCACGAATCACGAAAATGAACAAGACAATCAAGTTGAAGAAAGTTAAGTTACAAAAAGTTGTATAGATGCGGTCTTAACTCATAATTGTTAACGGTATTTTTTAAAACGTTGTCCCTCACTAAGATTTGCTCTTGTATTTTGGATGCGTTTACAAACACAAATTTCACATGAACAAATACCTAGGGGGTCTACTCCCTGAGCACGAAGTCCGTAGTTTCGACCTTAGTTACGGGCGTTTCCTACTCCGTATCACCTACGGATGGATGATGATTCGTTCAGGGCCCGAACTAAGAATGAATGACAACACAATTTGACAGGTGTCAAATTCTGTTGTCATTGATGCAACTCGCGATGTGTTTTTACCCGTTCGAAAAATTTAATTTGACACTTGTTTTATCGGACTCCGAAGTTTCGGAGAATTTTCGAACGGCTCGTAACTTCGTTAACGGAGATAGGGAGTAGACCCTCTGACCCGGAACATCTATCTGTACATACCATGCGAGGTTTAAATCCGCGGCGCCTAATGCACAATTCCACGAACACTGCGTCATTGGAGCCGTCAAAATCGGTTTTCGGTACGAAAAGTGAAATAACATCACATATTTTATTATATACCGCGGAAATTTACACACCGTACTTAATTTACAAATTCCACGAAACGAACCAAATTTAAATGGATTCCGACCCAACTCAATACAATAACGATAAAAAAAACGATTTTACCGTTACAGTTTTACCGGAAAAAATAACGCGTATTGAAAAAAACTAATAGAAATGCAAATATTGTAAACAGTTATGTAGATTTTATTAACGGTTCTCAAAAAAACGGTTTTTATTGGTAGCGGTATTTGGCCTTGTTTTCGTTTCATTTCAGCAGAGAAATATAATTATTGAAATTCAATCGAATCGAACAGTGATAGTCGCTATTACGGGATACTGTGTTTAAATATCAAATTTATACTAATAGGTATTATGTCAAAGTAACTATGTCCGTCTCTTTTTTATTTTTTTACGCCTAAACTGATGAACCAATTTCGATGAATTTTGGTACATAGTTACCTTGGAGGAGGTCAGAGGCTACCTTTGTATCAAACGGTCTTTTGGGATGTGCTTGAAACCTCTGGGAACAAATAGTAGTACTTAAATTAGCCTCTGGCTTTATGTATTATGAAAGGTCACCAATCGACGACTGATCACAGCAACCACAGTAAAAACGGACAGGACTGCTATTCTGTGTAATTGTCATTAATGTAACGGCTTCTTGTATCTGCTTAGTTATTCTGTTTAATAACAAGTTTGACCGACAGATCGAAACACAAAGGTACCGCACTCAATATTTTTAGCCTTTTTATAGTACGTTATGGAAAATCTCTCATCTGCCAATTGGGGAGGTAGCACGGTATGTCTGACTCGTACCGACTAAAAACCGCACTTACCTTCATTTGCCCTATAATCAGGACCATGAGACCCGTGCAATTCACCACGAGAATGTTTTAAGCCTAGCATTTTTCCAACTCATTTAATCCATTCTAGTTTCAATCGCAAGGAAAAACTAGCACAGAATTCGGTTAGCATTTTTCAGAGGACAAAAAAACAATGAAGGATTCAAAGAATTTCAATAGTACCCCAACCTCCCCTTACATTTACACGCCCCTAATTAGCGACACCAGAGTTAAATTCTCATGAATTCCAAAAGCCAATTAAAACAAAATATACGTAATTATTGTAGAAGTGAAGCTGGAGTTAACGTTGAATTTCATCAAAGCGATGGTAGGTTACAATGCTAAATTAAGCGACATTGCCCAACGCACTGCAACAACTTACGACATTATCAGCTCGCTCATCATTGTTTAATCATCCTTAAATAATGTCTTCAAAATAGATTATATCTTATCTATCCTCAGCAAAATCTATTGTCTCCTATTCTATCTATCAACGGTTACGATCTTCGATTGAGCGGTCCCCCAAAATAATCGCCCCAAGCGCAAAGAGAATTTGCTAAGTTCACTTTACGCTAAAACGACCAACCGTTTTGTGGCACGAAATCGCAACACAATCATCGTAATACGCAAAATACGCGCTTTGTCGCGTAGTTACAGAAAACAGACATAATTATTTTACAGGACACAAATATTTTGATGTGATGAACATAAGTGTTTGCGTTTGTCTGAGTGTCTCTTATGTATTTACAAAAAAGTATATAAGTATTATATACTTTATTGTAAATATCTAGTTTTTATAGTACGGAAAATCCTCATGGATTCTCTGCCACCCAGGGAGGTGGCGGGTATATTGGACTCGTACCGACTAAACACCGCACTTGCCCTACAGCCAGCGGAACCGCGAAATTCACCACGACCATGACGGGATTATCTAGTACCTACCCATAGTACCTACAAGCTCTGTTTAGTATGGGACTTGATGGTGCTGTGTAAAATTGTGCTAGAATATTTATCATTCGCATCGCTTTATTGTGTGTCAGCCTTTAAGGCAAGTACAGACAGGGCGCGGGTGGCGCGGTGAAAAGAAGACGGCTCAATTAGTGGGTTCGAACGAGTGGTCCAATTAACCCCGCACTCCCGTGAGTATTGCGGCCTAGTCTATTAGCTACTTTGATCTATTCTTTTATATAACGATTATTTTTGTTGTTCCAATATCTTTGGCTACGGTAATAAATATAAAATAGAATAGAATATTCTTTATGGTACATCATAAACAAATGCCAAGTACATGTTTATAAATGAATAGAATGGTACAATGGACGGTCTTATAGCTAAAATCGATCTTTTACAGACAACCTTTAATTCATTAGAATTTTCTTTTAAATTCACGTAGTTAAAAAATCATTTTCACTCTCCAAACCTTTTCCCAACTACGTTGGAGTCGGCTTTCAGTGTAAACAGATGCTTTCTGAGTCTGGTTAGTGACTACTGTGAGCCGAGTACAACATAGTTGGTAAAAGGCTAGGAGGATGACGATGTACAACAATCATCATCACATCAGCCACAGGAGGGCCACTGCCGAATAAAGGCCTCCCCCATAGACTTCCACAAAGACTGGTTATATGCCACCTGCATCCAATGACTTCCAGCGACCTTTACCAGGTCGTCCGTCCATATCGTTGGAGGCCATTTTCCACGCTGCGCTTTCCACTAACAATCATAGGTAAACGTATTTTTCCAATTCCTCCACTAAATAAAATAAGAATACAAGTCTATAATATTTTTGTGGTGACCTATTAAATTTATATTGTGGTCACTAGGTTTCGTGTTTGAGGTGTAGGGATGACTGTGTGTAAGATAATAAATTAAAAGTCCGAAGGCTAAATGACGAAATATTGAATCGACTTTAAATTACTTCGCAAATCCTTAACTAATAAAATTTCTTACTATAATACGTGTCGTCGGTAGTACTGATTACGGAACATCTAAAGTTAAAACGCAACACAAATTTTCACTAGCCAAAACATATGCGTCTGAATTAACACTACAATACTACTATTTTTGTAATAAATCGGCTTGACACAAAACCCTGCGTAGGTACTTTTACTTTTAAATCTTAGTACTAACGAGGCCAGACCGACATTACAATTCCCTTCGGCCCTAAACTTAGTGTAGGACACGCAAATTACGAAGTTCCAGCTCAATCGTACCACATTTCGGTACGAAAACCGCACACGAGTGAAACAGCTGCGGATCATCCCACGATGCTAACTAGACTTGGGGTTACGACTAATTTAAAGACAGTGTTTAGATTTTGGGAATTTAAATAAAACCTTATTTATATGGACTTCTTTTACCCTAAAAATGTGCCCGCGAGGTGGGAGCGTCCGGTAACCGGTTAATAAACTTTCGGTACTGCTATACCAAAGAAATATGGAGAACAAAAGCTGGTCTTTTGTGGATTGCTAGAATTTACACACCGCGCCGTCGAGAAAATAAATAAATATTCTTGGTCAATTTTACATAACACCATCTATTTCCAAACTAAGTAGGGTTTGTACTATGGGTAAATCCCTCAGGCACGATATTTTACTCCATCGTATCAAGCGAATGGCAATTAATTACTATACTCAAAGTCAATTTGTGTCTTGGATTCGAACTCGAGACCTACGACTTGACAGTGAAGTGGTCATACTACTAATACTATACTTAATTATAATAAATTCAATAAAAAATAATATTATTTAATTCAATGCATATGAAACTTCTGGTCTTTAAGTTAGTGTAAATTCTATTTCAAAGATCAGTGTCAAAAGAACAAAGGTTAAGGATACAAATAGAGAACTAAGATTTAAGTTTATATTTAAATCTTAGGTCTGGATATAATTTGTGTGCACGTATGTGTAGTATGTGTAAACACCACACACACACACACACACACACACAAAGGTGTGTGTGTGGTGTACCTGTATGTGTATCAGTAGCATATCAATGCCCGTATCACTGCGATCGATAGATTACAATAGGTACATACACTGATTCAAGTCCTCTCTCAGTCATTACACTCAAATCCGGGTTGTCCTATTTCGCGGACTACATAATCTTATCGATGTCCAAACCTCAACAAAGTGCGATAAACCCGTTTATCCGTGCGAGGCCGCCCCGGATATAAATGAGAGATTTTCCGGATGTAACTTCCAATTGGTAACCGAGTTTCCGGTTATAATCCAGGCTCAATTTTAAAGGTTTGATGTTAAAAAGTATTTACGTGTCCATGATAAGCTGATCCGTTTTGTTTTGAAATTTACATTCTTTTTTGTTTTTATTTTACGCGGACGGTTTGGTAAATATGTAAAATAGAGGTTTATACATACATTTAAGGAAATTATTTACCCTTAGATACTATCATGACTACAATTCCCCGAAGGGTGGGTAGGTATACTAATAAAAATATTGCTAGGTAACAATTATTTCAGACCTTAAATATACCGGCGAATTGTTTGTGTATACCTCGTAAAAAAATCCACTTGAAAAATATGCTGGTTTAATATTACCTACATGAGTAGGTATGCCAAACCCTTAGGGTAGCATAATTCAAAAGAATATATTATAGAGGATTTGAATTTTTGTCATTTGAATAAAATTGGTATTACCCAAAAATTTAGTTGCGGAGGTCTGATGGCAGTCGCTTCGTGTAAAATACTGATATTAAGCCGCATCTGGTTAGACTGGAAGCCCACCCCAAAATGATTGGGAAAAGGTATGAAGAAAGAAAGAATTAAAACAAAAATGTTTTACTTCATTCTCCATATTATATTTTGAAGTCAATCTGCTTGTTGTGACATTAATAACTAAAAAACCCGACTGCATAAAAACACTTTAAAAAAAACTAAAAAGACACAAGCAAGTCTAGTAGTCCAGACCTATGTAAAGTAATATTGAATAACTACACCATTTAAATGTTTTCATGATCGATAAATACATAAAATAATAAATTATAACGTAGAATAAAGTCAATCTTGCCGTCGGGACCCATTCAAAATCGTGACCGTCTCTAAAATTCCCAGTAATGGGTCCCGACTGCAAGATTGACTTTATTCTACGTTATAATTTATTATTTTATGTATTTATCGATCATGAAAACATTTAAATGGTGTAGTTATTCAATATTACTTTACATAGGTCTGGACTACTAGACTTGTTTTTGTCTTTTTAGTTTTTTTTAAAGTGTTTTTATGCAGTCGGGTTTTTTAGTTATTTTAATTACGTAACTTGTTTCCGGATTTTTAGTGCAAAACTACGAAAAATCTGCAGACGCTTAATTTAAAACTAAGGTGTGTTATTTACTTGTGCAAGATTTCGCAAACGATTTAATTCTTGTAACGAATTGAGGTCATGAGGGTTATTTAGAAGTCTTCTTGGATCTAGCGTACGTTTGGATAGTCACAACGCACGAATACTACGATGTTGAGATGAAGATGATTTTGAATTTACTAGAACTATCTAAATACTAAGAAAGAAACTAAATAATAGAAATAATAGGAAGGAATATATATTTATGTGCAAGTAATGTGTGATGAATGCATGAATTGATATATTTGATTATAATATGTATTTAAGTCATTTATTTCAGTTATGTAATGGTTTACTATGTGTATGTATGTGTGTCACCCACATATTACGTAAAGAAAACTAAATAGGTACATATGGACAGTAAAAATAATTCAGAATGCTTGATAAATAAATTATAACAAACAAATCGTATTTCCTAACCTCGATCTAAAACTACCTACGGACATTAACGAAGAAATTATTTATATGAAAAAGTAGATGATTTCCTACAAGTCCCTTAACAATAAAGTAATGTAATGCTTTCGCTAATTGCTACCGAAAATTTGAGAATACATGAAACGGAATGCTCAAAACATATTTTTCAGCCCACGCATTAAAGCGCATAAAATCCGCCATATTGTTTTTTTTTAATTTCATGTACCCAGTGACACTCGTGCCATCAAGACAAATCTAATGAGGTATCATTTATCTAAATCGGTTGCACCGTTGAATAGTTACGAGCGGACATAGGAACGGACATACATACATACATACATACATACACGTCAAACACATAACCCTCCTCCTTCGGCAGTCGGGTAAAAAGTCAATCAATATTTTTAAAAATATATTTTATCCCCCTCATACTCCGAGCTTTTTTAGATGCGGCTGAATATCAGTATTCTACACGAAGCGATTGCCATCAGACCTCCGTAACCCAATTTCTGGGAAATACCAAGGTTCTGTTAGGCTTTTGGGTTTCTCGACTACCACTAACGATTGTCAAAAGTGTTCGTATGACTAACGGGACCGACGGCTTTACGTGCTCTCCGAGGCACGGAAAGGTCTCGATGTATTAATAACGGTCGCCAATCCACAGACTGACCGCGGCTAGCGAAGCTTAACCTAACAGATCTGTTGATCGGCGTAATTATAGTTTATCCACGAACCCCACATAATATTTTATCCCCCAATAAACCTATTTAAAATTCCATTTAATTTTCAGATTACCAGCACGAAAAAAGCAGCTATAAAATGGAAACTTTAATTAAGTAGGTTCTAAATTTAAATAGATAGCCTTTCGATAGCCGTTCGCGATTGTTTATAGACCTCTCAAGGTTTTATCGGAGCTGTTAAACGGACCATGACCCCATCCCAGTCTTAATCAATCAGGCCCAGATTGGTCGCTTCTATAAAGGTACAACCACATCGTGAGCTGCGCGATCTCAAGCAAGCGGAAAAATGCGAACTTTGTTTAAAAATTACATCATTTCGTTCATCGTCAGATTTCAACTTGTTCACAGGCCAATAATTTATTGGTGAGCGTTTTTAGAAAACAAAGGTACATACATATACTGATTGATACTACTGTCTTACTTTAAAAATATGGTTCTATAAGTTCGATTAAGCATTTCTTCTCAGAGGTCATCAGTTAAGATAACGTCATCCTGTAATAAAAGCCAAAATATCAACTCGTGAAAGTGCCTTTAAAAAACCTATTAAAATCGAAATACCTATATCTTATCTTAAACGCACATGACATAATATTCTACAATCAATAAAAGCTTGTAAAATTATTATGTAGGTAAGATTATACGTTATTGCTAGTAATGTGGATGCATCTTTAAGCAGAATTGAAAGGCTATTTCCAGGACTTCATTAGCAAAGCAACCAACATAAATCAATAAATTTTGAAAATAATTTTATTGTAAATGAATATAAGTACACTTTACGCACGGGTTGAACATGGATATCGAACAGAACTGGCTCCCAAGACACAGGTTTTACCCAGTTTGGGAGACAGCTGTCTCTGACTTCTAAACCATAATTTGCTTTAAATACAATGTTATTTAGGTACTAAATTTTCTGTATTTTTGTATGGCTATGCTAATAAAAATATTATTGCCTTTATTTAAACTTATACATATTTTTTTTATTTTTAAATATTTCATCGTAACATATAAAAAAAAAAAAACATTTAAAAATATAAAAAATAGAAACCCACCGGCATCGGGAGCAGGGTCCAAGCTACCGGTGGTCAGGGCCCCCGAGAGACAAACCTCCTAACGATACGGGCTGTGTCCAAGAGTACTGCTTTCTGTATCAAGCCCTTGATCCAGCCATCCAACGAGAGCCTCCTTAGATGTTGGTCGAGGCTCTTGGCTATTAGGCCATTGGCTGACACAACGATTGGTACAATGATTGCTGAATTCACCTCCCCCATGTCAACAACCTCGTGTGCCAAGTCGAGATACTTTAAAAAATATTAAAATATTATTATTATTATAAAGACTTAAATTTAGGTTAGGTCCCTTTGGGATAGGTCAAGCGTTTGTTGTTGTCTGGAGGTCTGATTGTTTTTTTTTAACATAGATTTAATTAGACCTGCTTTATCCTTTGCCGATTTTTTTGTAAAGGACTTTAATTACAGTGGTACAAAAACTAAATAGAAATCGAGTAAATTGACATATTTAAGCGAAATATTTATTATGGGATACCGATACTTAGGACTTGTAATTTCTGTAAGTAGGGACTTTTCTTTTATAGATGTTTTTTTTTCTGTCTTACTTCATAATTATGACATATATCTGATCAAAACATTTTTGTATAGCATCTTATTTACCTGAGATCTACAATAAAGATTTGACTTTTTTTTTATTTAATTTAAGGGATTATAATTAAAAACTAAATGTATATTATTTATTATCTATTTACATAATGTACAAAAAAAAAGGAAAATGAAAAGAACTAATAAATAATTATCACGTCCAAGCGTCAAAGTATTCCTCCACATCGCTGTCATCTGGTAACGTTCCCAGAAGACAAAAAAAGATATTTGAATTTGAAAATTAGTTTCGGACTAGATTGTCCTGTGTAAAATTTCTGAAATATTTATTTATTTATGGCAATATATAAAGGAAACAATACCTAAGATCTAGTACCAGTAGCAGGTCAAGGTATCCAAAACTAACAAATTTTCCCAATTGAATATTTATCATCAACCCATAAACTGACCAACTGGTGGGCACGGGTCTCCTCTCAAAGAATGGGAGGGATTAGGCTATAGTCCATCTCGCTGGCCTAGTGCGGGTTGGCAGACTTCACACGCTGTCGAGAAAATCTCTAAGGCATGCAGGTTTCCTCACGATGTTTTCCTTCACCATTTAAGCGAGTGATAATTAATTATTAAGTCATATGAAGTCCCAATGGAATATGAACCTTATTATTATTATTTAATTTTTTCATTTATGTACACACATTAAAAAAAAGTAACATGATTACGAATTTGTCTGGATTTCTTTTTCAATTTCCTAGTTCAAAATAGCCTCTGTAAATATTCCAAAAAACTATCAATCTACTCAGCCTTGTTATACTGGCCATCCACGTAGCGAACTGAAAGGGCAATCCGTCAAACACAGCGGCACTTAATAAATTCTGTTCGCAAAACAAAAAGCTCGATGTGATCTACAAAGGATAGCCGTATCTCTGAAAGTTGGGCGTTTAGGTCAGCGATATGATTTTTTGTCACTGAATATAATATAAAAATTTTTTTCATCATCAACTCATATACTGTCCCACTGATGGGCACGGGTCTCCTCTCATATTGAGAGGGATTAGGCTATAGGCCACCACGCTGACCTAGTGCGGGTTGGCAGACTTCACACACCGTTGAGAAAAATCTCTAAGGTACGCACGTTTCCTCACGATATTTTCCTTCACCGTTTAAGCGAGTGATAATTAATTATTATTAATACGCACATGCATTCGAAAATTCAGAGGTGCGTGCCTTGGATTCGAATTCGAGACCTTCGACTTGGCAGGCCAATGGTCATACCACTCCTTCACTCTTCACATTTTTTTTTTTTTTATGGAGTGAGGCAAGCGAGGAAACGGGTCAACTGATAGTAAATGATCACCGCCGCCCATTGACCACAACACTAGAGGGGTTGCAAGTGCGTTGCCGACCTTTGACAAAAGAATAGACTCGTTTCATTTTTTCGAGGCTCTCTTCTTCTTATTTCTGTCCAAAGAACCGTGCCCCATAGACATCTTCTGAGTTCTTAACCGTCTTATAGATGGTTAATGATCAAAGAGTCTTGCTCTGCCTCACTTTGTCACATGTATCTTTTAAATCTTTTTAAAAGCAGTGACAGCCTAGTGGTGTGACCATTGGACTGCCAAGTCGAAGGTCACGAGTTCGAACCCAGGGCACGCCTCTGACTATGAATCTGAATAATTAATTATCATTCGCTTAAACAGTGAAGGAAAACATCGTGAGGAAACCTGCACACCTTAGAGGTTTCCTCACGGTATGTGAAGTCTGCCAACCCGCACTAGGCCAGCGTGGTGGACTATAGCCTAATCCCTCTCATTCTGAGAGGAGACCCGTGCCCAGCAGTGGTACAGACATATGGGTTGATGATGATGATCTTTTTAAAAGCACTACTAACTAATGGGTGTTTGTATACAACCGGAACCAACGGCTTTACGTGATTTCCGGGAAACGAGTGGTCTCAAGCCACCCATCCATACACTAACCGCAACAAGCTCAGCAGGTTGACTATTCAGGGTTCAGACGATCGTTAATATGGCAGCATAAATAAATTTCTAGAACCTTATTTACATAATTATCACCAATAAAAAAAAGTGTCTCCTATAATGGTGTTTACAGTGTAGAAATAAGATTCCTTCACGCATGTTAGTCAAAATATGAAGTTAAATAGTACGAGAATATTATTATATTATAAGCCTAGTATATTTTCACGACTGTTATTCGAGAAATATTTTTTGAAAATCAAGCTTGCAGCCATTTTGTAAAGTGATCTGACAACCACGAAATAGAGGTATTAAATGCCTGTCAGACTGTCACTTATTTTAAAATTTGACAGTTCAGAGTCTTCGCGGTCTCTCTGGCCTAACGTCCACGTAGGCGGAGTGAATATGACAAATGATTGCTAACATTACGATGGGAATTTTTATCTTTGACAGATATAGGTGATCCCCGGTGGGCGAAACGTGATATTCTATAAAAAAATATCTTTTCGATGCAAGAAAGTGTCTGAAAAATGAAATGCTTTAAGAGATTTTGAAATTAGAATTGATAGTGATGTGACTTTTATTATAATAAATGCTTACGTGATTCTTTTGAAGTTTATAAAATGTTTTTTTTTGTGTAATAATATACCTTTTTTTACTGTGCATTTCGGGTGATACAGAATTGTTAACTAAAACAGCAAATTGCTTTACTACTTAAGGAATGTTTTTTCATGAATGCTGAAAATATAAAATTAAAGTATTTATACGAATCTTACCTTCATGCCACTCCATTAGAATTTCGGCCTCAATGATGGTCCCCTTAAGGACATGAATTTAAGTCGGGGTTAAAACTTCAGTTTTATTTATATAGTACGGAAACACCTCATGGATCGTCCGCCACTTAAGGAGTTGGCAGGGTTTCGTATCGACTAAAAACCGTACTTACCTTCGCTTGCCCTATAGTCATAGCTATGAGATCCGTGAAAGGAGGTCATCAAAAGTCCATACAACTCAGCCCAAATTTATACCTGAGCTACATGACAGCTGTCAAGTTGATAGTTTTTACTATGAAACCAATAAGAAATGTGCCAAAATTACGTGCGTTTGACATTTCAAAACTGACAGTGATAGCAGATAGCTGTCAAGTTGACAGTTTTTACAATAAAAACAATATGAAACTGATACTAGTGCCTAGTGTGTTAAAATGGCGTGCGTTTTTTCAAATTTAAAGTAATTTTTTCTCATCCCCTAGTGAGCATAAAAAAAGTATGACGAGTTTTAACCAGCGTAATACGGGGTATTTTTTCCAATAACTGTACCCTCAGTACATCACTTGGGCAGATTTTGGTGACATCCTTTGCCCCAATAACTTTAAAGTTTCTGAGGTTATCAAGTGGTTAGTAATAAAATTTAGTTTCTGCCTACTGCTATGAGAAAAAGTATGAGTGCAAAAAGAATGCATATAACAACTGTGTAAAAGTGTATGTATTATAACAACGAGGACTTTAAATAAGTAGAGTCTAACATAACCCTCAACCTAATTATTATTATTATTCACACCGTCTGCATGATAACTACCTTCTTATCGCTAAACCCATAATCAGTAACAACTACAGTTCAAAAAACCGCTTAACAACATCGAACAAGAGTGCATGAATTATTCAATATAAATCCATTGAGGTAGTAAACCATTTACATATGCTCGCACTTATGTACTTACATAAGTATGTGTTTTTTTTTAATCAGAGTCCGCAATATAATTCACTTATAATCTAGGTAACTAACTTGGTGTCTTATAGGTGAGAATGAACAGGTATCTTTTTGGGTAAGCGTGTTCCACATGCGACCTTGTCGTTGGTTATCGTCAGGTGAGACTGAGGTCAAACGCAAACCCGTCAACAATAAAAAAATATTAGTTTGATAAAGACAGATAAAAATATAACAATAATTATTATCACTTATTTAGAAAAAAATTAAAATAATAAGATTGGTGTTAACAAGATGTAGTCTTTCAGTGATAAGACTCACAGAAATTGTAATTTACACATTACCGTTATCGTGATCAACATTTTGTGTGTCACTGAGCAGCTGTGGAGCTTAATCCACAACGTTGTGATTCATAGTTTCTGTGTGCTTAATAACTCAATGTAGTCAACATATTTTACGCAAGTAGCAGAAGCAAAATATTGCAGTGCATAGCATTAACATGCTTTTACATACATTTACAACATAATATTATGTTGAAAAACTTATTGTTAAACGGAACACGGCCGCGACCAAACTGACAGATGACAGCTGATTTAAATAATGGCGGCAAAATTTGAAAATTGTTTCGTCACTACTCAACCGCGAAACAAATAATGTTGATCAAGTTTTCAGCCGTATTTAAAACTAGCTATTGCCCGCAGTGTCATTCACACCCCAGGGAACTTCTAAAAAGGGATTGAAATAAATGATATTTGAATTTGAATTAACCGGGCACAAAATAAAACACTGAGCTACTGAGAATGTTATAAAAAAAATCCAATAACACTGCTCTACTTGAGAATCGAGCCGAGGACCTTTAGCGTAGCTGTCGCTCTTATGACCACAAACCTCATTTATTACTATTACATGGTGTATTATTTGCCTAATTATACAGGTGGACCGTGTGTACATTTTGGTACAACTCTGCCTAACCGTTCGGAGAATACAGTTGAGATGGTATGTTACTTAATCGGAAGCCCAAAAACCCTGACAATCAGTCTATCCTCAACATACCATCAATTACCAGCGCAGGTATTTCCGATCCGGTACGACATGGCAACCTTCAAGAAGCGAGCCTATTCTTATCTCAAAGGCCGGCAACGCACTGGCAACTCCTCTGGTGTTGTGGGTGTCAATGGGCGGCGGTGATCACTTACCATCAGGTGACCCGCTTGCTCGTTTGCCTCCCTCTTCCATAAAAAAAAAACGCCTGTATTTTCCGAAGGGTTAGGCAGAGGTGTACTAATGTACACCCACATTTCGCCGGTATGTTTTAGGTCCTATGTAATAGAGGGAGAGCCTATTGCCACTAACCGGGCAAAAATTCAGACACTTAGTTGCCACTGAGAATTTCATAGAAAAACCCAATAACACTTTGCTCGACCTGGAGATCGAACCATCGTCATCATCATCATCATCAACCCATATACTGTCCCACTGCTGGGCACGGGTCTCCTCTCATATTGAGAGGGATTAGGCTATAGTCCACCACGCTGGCCTAGTGCGGGTTGGCAGACTTCACAAACCATTGAGAAAAATCTCTAAGGTATGCAGGTTTCCTCACGATGTTTTCCGTTTAAGCGAGTGATAATTAATTATTAATACGCACAAGTTAACCGTATTACCCAGAAATTGGATTCCGGAGGTCTGACGGCAGTGACTTCGTGTAAAATACTAATATTCAGTGGCATCTGGAAGGACAAGGACAACAAAAATACATAAGAAACACCCAGACAAACAAACACTTAAGTTTATCGCATAATTATTATTATTTTTTTATGTGATAGGGTGGGCAAACGAGCAGACGGATCACCTGATGGTAAGCGATTACCGCCGCCCATGGACACCCGCAACACCAGAGGAGTTTCAGGTGCGTTGCCTGAAACGAAAATATTTGTGTCTTGTGGGAATCGAACCCGGGAATCGACTTTGTGATCAGCAGTCCAACACTGGAACCACTAGACCACAGATGTCGTCAAAGTTATAGGTATGCTATACAAAAAAAAGGTATATTTGTATTATATATCCAATGTCTCGTACCCATAATACAAGCTTAGTTTGGGACTAGATGGTTCTGTGTAAAATGTCCCAAATACTTATTATTATTAGTACCTATGTACATTCGCAGATAACATTCAATCTTCAATCACACGGGTTATAAACTTTGTGCGCGACTGTACTCGCAGGAATCATTACATATATTTCGTCGCCAGTAACACCTGAGATTCGTAAACAGTATTTATTTGTATGTTTATATCGGTTCAATGTGTTCCGCTCGTGTGATTTTTCACATATCTTTTGTTTTGTTATTTCAACAATAATATTATCTTGTTTCAAAAAAAGTGTTATCATGTACAATAGTCGTGGTATCAATAAAATAAAAGATAAAAGGCCTTATTTCAAACTATAAGTGAACCTATTATAACATGGAACCCGGGACAGACAGCTTTACGTGCTCTTCGAGGCACGGGGGATTCTCGATGTGTTAATAATAGTCACCTATCCAGAGACTAACCGCGGCTAGCGAAGCTCAACCTTTCATATTAGTATACTTCTTAATAATATTAATTACTAGCGTTATTACAAAACCTCTATTTAATAAGTTTAAAAAAGGGGTGAATTGAGACAAGCCTTTGAAAGGGATTTTCAGGTTTCGTTATTATAGTTTGATGCCAACAAGGTCTTCTAATATAATTTAGGAACAATATTAAAATCCCTTTTTCTAACAAACTATAATAATTAAAGCTGAAAATCCCTTTCAAAATCCCTTTCAAAGATTTGTCTCGATTCACCCCTGCATCCTTATTCACCCCGTTTGACTAGTGAAAATTATTCAGCTTTAATTAAGTTTTTTTGACATATCACACATCATAAATATTTATGTGATAAACATAAGTGTTTGTGTTTGTCTGGGTGTTTCATAAGTATTATAATTATGTATTTACAAAAGTATATAATATTATATCCATTGTCTAGTATCCATAGTACCAGCTCTGCTTACTTTGGGACTGTATAAAATTATCCAAGAATATTTATTAAAATATGTTTGAGAAAAAACGCCGTCCCATTTGCAATGCGAAAACAGCATCCCATACACTTAAGCTAGCAAGTGATTTGCTCTCGAAATATGCATAATAGACGCAGTGCAGTCGTCGCTAGCATACTCGCTTTAATCTACTATGTATGCGTCTGACGTGAGTTGGCCTTAATGGGATGGAAGGATTTAAAAAATGCATAGTAAGTTTGATAAACTGCACAGTGACTGCATAGTAACAGATAGATAATGATAAATCATATCATCATTCTCCGATCCTTTTCCCAATTACTTTGGTGACTCCAAGTTTTTTCCAAAGCTTACAGTCTAACCAGATGCGGCTGAATGTCAGTATTTCACACGAAGCGATTGTCATCAGACCTCCGCAACCCAATTTAAGGGTAATACCGATATCCTGAGGATAGACTGGTGTCTTGCTTTTTTAGGCTTCTGACTAAACGATTGTCATAGGTTATGAGAGGTATGAGAATCGGGACCAACGGTTTTGGTTTCTCGGTGTTTTAAGGATGGTCCATCCACAGACTGGCTAACTTAGCTTAACCCTGTAGGTCCATCGATTGATACATGGGACTGAAATATACTACTATACCAGCGAACTGTAGGTGTGCCATCTCTGCCATCCTTCCAGGAGTAGCCGTGATGGTATGTTATGTTACGTTATGTTATAATGATAGTAACAGTGAAAGAAAGAAATAAAATGTTTATTGGTACCAATAAAACAACCATAAACTTACATATTTAAAATAAAATAAAAAAACAGAGAAGTGCAGTATGGCAAAAGGAACCGGCTCATCAAAATGTTGACCCGTTTGTAAAATAGCTGCCACATTGATCGACTATGTTTTCAATCTTAACTCACACTACTTCAACTGTACCATCTATTTGATTTAATGGTGATGATGTTATCGATGATGCATTATATTATGCAATTACGTCAACCCTAAAATTTCCAATTTGGTTTTCTCTCAGATCTCTGCAACAGTGAGCAAGGTTGCCAGTGCTCCACGAGGAAACGTTGTATTGGGGGGGACTTTGAACATTATATAACTGCCAACCCAACTATTCTTCACGTCGGGGTCACCAGTTTAGGGAATATTATTATGATGGTAAGTGAAAAGGATTTTTAGCTCAGAAAAAGAGGCGTGTTGCTATAAGCTGTATTTTATTGCGACTAAACTTATGTGGCGGGCGCAGCCGCCTCTACACATACACATATGTAGTACGTACGTTCTTGTTGTGCATATGTGAACTGCAAGGATCCTATTACCTTCACACATGTACAACAATTATATACTGTAACCCTACATTTCGTTTAAATGGTCGGCAACGCGCAAGTGATACCCCTGCTGTTGTAAGCGTTTATAGGCTACGGTAACCATTAGGTGAGCCGTATGCTTGTTTGCCATCTTAGTAGTCTAAAAAAAACTAATGTACTGATCCATCATGACGTCATTAAGCCGGATGTTACAGTCTTGACACATCAAAGTCAGCTGGAAAGAAATCGCCGACATCAATTTTTAGTGAGCTATAAATTGAAGAAGTATCGCGAAGTAGGTTTTTGGGGTTCCGCGGTAGCTGAAGTTGTTTCATCTTCCTTCTAGACTTTTCCAACTACTTTGGGGTAAGATTCCGGTATAACAACATGCTGAACAACATTAATTTATTTGAAGCTTATACGGTAAAGGAAAACATTGCGAGGAAACCTGCATGCATTAGAAATCGTTCTCGACGGTGTGTGAAGTCTGACAATCTGCACTAGGACAGTGTGGTAGCCTGTCCCATTGCTAGGCACGGGTCTCTACCGGTGCCCAGCAGTGGGACAGTATATGGTTTGATCTTCTTCTTCTTCGTGTCGATGGAACAAGGATATAATTATTGATTTCTTACATTTACGCGAATATTATACATTGAAATAAAACTATTTGGTCATGGCCACGGGTAGACTCAAAAGGGCTTTTTGAGACAAAAGATAGCCTATGTCCTTTTCCAAGGTCTAATCTATCTCTGCACAAAATTTCATCGTAATCGGTTCAGCGGTTTCAGTATGAAAGCGTAACAAACAGAGTTACTTTCGCCGTCAAAGTTCTCGCCTATCACTGCTTATCTAGTATAGTTAAAAATATGTTTTTAAAATACAGCAATTTTTACTCTAGGACCCATAAGTCAATTCTGAAGTTCACGCTTCACCAATGTTTTATACCTCTCATGGGTTGCAGCCATAACATTCAACGAGGAGCCATTAGTAATGTATACCAAATATATTTTTCTTTTATACCGCCGTAAATCATGGTAACGCATGGATAGGGACAATATATGTTTCTATGCAAATGTTGACGCAAAGCGTTTGTCTGTCGGCCATTTTGGTGATTCTGTATTTGAAAACGATAATAAAATAGGTGTTTGTCTTTTTTTTTTCTGTTTACGCAGGTAACCTTCAAAAGGCTACTGGTTTACGGGGGTTAGACCGGGGAGTGTGGGATTTTTACCCACTGAAACCACCCCGGTGGCCGCCATGGCACATGGAGGAGGGTACTGTGTCCTAGCTGTATGTACAGTCAGGATCATAGTAAGATAGGTGGATGCATGGTTACAAAAAGTTGATCTATGGACCTTTCTGGTCTAGTGCTTCGATTGCCCAGACAATTATTGGAACGAAGTTTTGGAACGAAGTTCCTTATCGCGCGTTGTGAAAGGGGGCTAGACGGAAAAAAATCTTACGAAAAGTTGTCACGACACTTTTTGCTTGTCAACAATATTTGAATTTCGAATTATTGAGTGAATGACAATATTTGAATTTCGCGCGTTGTGAATTGTTGAGTGTATACAGGTTTTTTGTAAATAATAAATAAACGTAAATACGAAAATTGAGCCTACTGATTAAGTTTATATAACATTATATTTGTTAATAATAAAAGAAATATTATTATAACTTAAAAAAAATAAAATTTTATTACAATTCCTTCACTAATTAATCGAGAGGAACTTCGTTCCATCCGGGTGTCCCTTGACACCTCTCAAGTTTTTATTGTTGATTTGCAGCTACAGTATCACTGCGACTGACGTTGTGACGTTTCCTCGAGCACCCATAACCCCTTTGCATCCTCCACTCCGCCGAACAGTCCTCGGTGCAAGCTCTATCATCCCCCGGCTCTGCAGACTGCTGAATAGCTGCAGTGATCTTGTTGACGTAAATTCCGACACATTTGGCAAGTTGATTAGAATAACATCCAACTTTCTATAAACTCAGTTATAACCTACCTACTATGTAAATTATAATCATTGATGTCAGATTTTTTTTTGTTGTTGCTTTGTTTTAACATTATTAATATATTATTGGTCACTATTGCCTTGGTATATGGTCACCTTAAACTGCTAATTTAGCGCATGCGGTGCTTACTTGTAAGATATTGGTACATTATAATTGTTTTATCATAATGTTTAATTTACTGTAAATACTATTCAGTGTAAACAATTGTTAGTAAGCCAAATAAATAAAATAAAATAGATTGTAGCCGGTCTATTGTGATCGCCACTCGTCGAGTTAGAGTTCACCGCTAAACCCTGCGGCTACTATAAATTGCAGGATTTACTTAGAGGTAAACTCTTAAAATTGCCCAGAAAAACACAAACACTTCTGTTGAACACATAAATATATATGTCATGTTAGAATCTAAACCACGACTGGGACCTCGTGATCAGCCATCCGACAATTAAACTACAAGACCACAGACATCATCAATAAAACAGATTTCATCCTAGTAGGTATATCTGCTTGAATTCTATACTTCTGTTTTAATAAAACTAACATAAAAATAAAATATTACTGTGTAAAACTCTAGGTGATACTAGTTTTTATTTTTAGTCAACAATATTTTAACAAAGTTTGCATTCGTTAGGTTGTTTTACATTCGTAAACCGTTGAACAATGGGTTCCTATTTTAAATCGATTCTTTTTTCGGTTTTTGTATTTGGTTAGTCATTGTTATCCCGAGCCGCTGGCCAACACTAGTTCTATTTTCAAAAATGAATGATGGTTTTTTTTTTGAGAACTTGAAATAAGTTTTATTTGTATTTCGAACCTCATGTGCTGGTGCGTTATGGTCGAGCTATATAATAGCTGATGTATGCGTTCCATCAGCTGCGATTAATATTCTCAAAGTCGCTATTGATTACTCTTCAAAAGACCTATTGCCTTGCATTGTGACAGTTTTAAGGCAAAGCCTGACAACAATTCTATCCCCAGGATATCGGTATTACCCAGAAATTGAGTTGTGATCTTATGGCAATCACTTCGTGTAAAGTACTGATATTCAGCCGCATCTGGTTAGACTGGAAGCCGACCCCAATATAGTTGGGAAAAGGCTCGCAGGATGACACTACTAGAGTCATTTTATTTAATTGATTATCTATGATAGCAATAGACAAAGACTGTGAAAGCGAAGAAACGACGATTTATTTAGATTTATTTCTTTCTTTCAACGCGCTTTTGATATAACTGGTGTTGCTGGCATCTACAGGCTGCTGTTGCCATTTACCCGTATGCATGTTTGTCTTCATAATACAATACCAAAAAACTAAAGTTACTTTGAACACGAATTTCCCATTTCCCACGCAAACACATCTTCCTATCCTTTCTAGTATTATACGTAAATTTATCATCGGATATATTTACAAAAAGCGAGCTCTGTTTGATGTGTAGGCGCCGCCATCGGAGTGTGAAACCACGGTATTGTCGGTAAATTGTCTTACAATTGAATTCAGCTCGCGGACGGCTCTCTGCGTCAGGCCATTGAGTAATAACGACCAGAAATATCACTCATAAAATGGATGGAATGGAGCAGTCTTATTGTGTTATATTTGGTCAACCATCCACAAACTGACTTGACAAAACTCTTGCAGATCGGTTGATTAATATAGCTATTACTTTACATAGTGAGCCTCTCTAAAAGTATGTAGCGACATCTACCGCGCTACATGGAACTACAAACAAATCCTGAATCGCGCAAGCAACATTTGCAACGCTAGTTTTATATGTACAGTGTGTTTGGGAAGCGGTTACCGATACTTTAAGGGCATATTATATGCTCAATTTTACCGACAAATGCACTTTTCTATATACTCCTAACCCAACATTTTGCGAATAGCAGCCATCTTATTTTAAAATAGGGTATGTTCAATAAAATGCTAATATCTTTCAATTTAAGAAACCTACAGAGGTGCAAACGGCACATTGTATACAACCGCCCGACATCAACTAGCGGGCCGTGGCCCGCCAGGCAAAAACAGCCGTCTGGTTGGAGGATCCTCTCTCTTTGGATGGAGGAGCTATACACTTCGCTTCTCCACAATTGTGTCCCCGACGTGATCCCAGTCTCTCCACAAGACATTTGTAAATACGAAATGTCATTGAAAAAAAAAGTTTATAATCATCATACACCCCCTGTGAGAGTGAAGCGGGGCTCGTGTTTAAGTTATAATTACACTGATTAACCAATCTGCAAGGTGAAGCTGCGATAGCCGTCAGTCTGTTTAAGAATGTATCTTAATACACGTCGAAACTCTGTGCCTCAATGAAAGAGCTCACCCCTAAGCAAATCCTGCAATTTATAATAGTCGCAGGGTTCAGCGTGAGCTCTAATAATGCAACGAGTGGCGATCACAATAAACTGTCTGCTCGCAGTGATACTCCATTCGCTTTATAATAATAAAAAAAAGAAAAAGAAAACTCTGTGCCTCGGAGAGCACACAAAACAGTCATATTATTTGAGTATCAAATCCACCGTTTCAGATCTCTCGAAGTCCATGGTGAATTGCTCAGATATTGCTCCAATTTTGACAGCAAATAATTTATATAATACTAGCAACCCGCCCCAGCTTCGCTTGGGTGCAATATACTACCTAATAACATGCATATATTATACATAAATATAGCCTATGACACTCACAAACAATATGGCTTTATTAGTAAAAAAAAATCCAAGTCGCTTTAGTAGATTAAGATTTAAGGGATTACCCCTACAGCTCACAAAACTTTACCTCTTTATAATAATTATAGTATAGATTGTACAATAATGAATCTTCTGTAGTGCCTATTTTGTGGCAAAGCTCCATGAACCGCTTTTCGCTTAGCAGTAAAATGCGTGGTGATTTAAATGTGGTGTAATAACGTCGCTTTAATTGAAAAGCTCCGGTTTTACTTTTGGAAATTAAAATTATTAATTTATTTCTTTCTAATGTGAAATTAAATTCTTGTACTTACATGGATAAAACATAAACCGTAACATAGCATCACGCCAAATATATATTCTGTATTTATACATAATTTTATGCATTCTGTTCGAATACACATATTTATGTGATTAACATAAGTGTTTGTGTTTAGTTGGGTGTTTCATAAGTTAATAGGTATGTATACGCATATACTATGGGGAATGCTCCGAGGAATTATTCGGATTGATCCCTGCTGCCACTTTCCGCCATCATTCCACGCGACAGCAGTTCCATCCCCATCATCTAGATGGTTGGCAGTCCACTACTGTGCGTTTCTCCAGAAAATTTCTGCCTCGCACAACTAAACTGTGGAATAAACTGTCGCCTGCAGTATTTCCGGACTAATATGACCTTAAAACCTTCAAGAAAAGGGCGCACTCCCTTTTAAAGGCTGGCAACGCGCTTGTGACTCCTTTGGTGTTGCGGGTGTCCTTGAGCGGCGGAATTCGATTACCATCAGGCGATCCGTCTGCTCGTTTGTCGCCTATCCCGTAAAAAAATTAAATGTATTTACAAAAACAAGTATACAAGTATTATAATTATCCATTGTCTTGAACCCATAGTAGTTAGTTTGGGACTGGAGCGTATAAAATATGCAAAATATTTATAATTCTAAAATTAAAACCCAATACTTCATAATAAATAACGAATCAATTTTGAGTTCTATTTCAAAGTAATAAAACCGAATATCGATAGCTTCAGTCTCGTACTAAAAGTACATACATGATACCCTCAAATGTTACATTTGTCGTAAACGATCAGAGTACGACATAATGCCACTTCAATAGACCTGGGAATTCGCGTGAGGCACGCTAAACGTTCCATGTTAAGGAAATATACGGAATTGAATTACGTACAGGCCTGCTGCTTGTGAATATACCATAACGCCTGTATTCGCCTAAGAGTTAAGAGTTGAGAAAACCCAATAACTCTTTGTTCGGCCTGGGAATCGAACCTGCGACCTCAAAGTTTGGATTTGTGCTTAGTTAAAGGCAACCGAACTGAACTTCGAACTGTGGGTGGTATATTACTGTATACCTCTGACTAACCTTTTGGGGAAGATGGTCGTGATGGTTTGTATGTTATGTTATTGCATACAATAGCCCAAGACAGTTAAACAAACGATTCAAATATAGGTACTACTTAATAATCAGTCACTTACTGATTATCGAACAGTACCCGTAGTACCTATTATAAAACAGCCCATATGTATGTGACAAGCAAGTTTTCAATGTCAGAAACAATCACCATGGCAACTAATTCTTCATTTTCTTCGATTTATTATAGGAGTCTTTACTCTAACATAGCTTACCAAACCGCACGAGATTGAATTCTGTCTATAGTCAAATTTTCAAACTCTCCGCTGATCATTCATTCACAGGTTTTATTGACCCACTGCAAGGTGCCTACTCCTTTTTACACCATTCATTCCTGTTTTGCGCCAATCTTATCGAGGTCTTTCCAACACACTTTACTATAACACCCACATGGCCATCAGTCTTCATACGCTCCGTGTGCCTTTTTTTTTTGTTTACGGGGAAACCTTCAAAAGGCTACCGGTTTAAAGGGGTTAGACCGGGGAGTGTGGGATTCTTACCCACTAAAACCACCCCGGTGGCCACCATCAGTACATGGAGGGGGGCACTGGGTCCTCTTAATAGACCACCCCAGAACCCCCTGTGCACCGCCTATTAAGGCACATCCCTGGGGACACTCCGTGTGCCTACTCTGGGCCGCCATTGCATCACAAATCTACTCCACTCTATCCTCCACTTTAGAGGACATTGGTGTGGAACTCTGTGCTATTACTGAGAATTTGTTACAAGAAACCAATAACACATTGCTCGTCCTAAAATCCCAGGACTTCACAGTTTGCAGCTGCGCTTGCCACAAAAACGGATTCCAAAAAAACATTTCCGTTCGCAATGTTCTCCCGTATGTATCAACACGCGTGCATGTGAAAGGAATTCAGCAAAGTAAGCTCAACTTGTACGCTTTTGTGAGCGTGCCTCTGAACGCGTGGGCAATGTCGCGAAATTACACTGAATATTATGTTTGGTACTAGTTCATAACACAGCTTTACCTTTTATGTAAAACATTAGTTCAGTTTTTACGAGAGGTAGGACATAGTGGGAGTAACTTCACTCAAATTGGAGCCGCCCGACTTGGGAAATACCTCCGCTTTGCAGATAATCGAAGTGAAATAATAATGCTTTGAGCTGTGTTGTGTTCCTTACAGTGAGCAAGATTGCTCGTGCTCTGCGAGGAAACATTGTGTTGGCATTGGGGGGACTTTGACTCTTATACTGCCAACCCAACTATCTTTCATGTCCTTCTCCAAGGTCTAATCTATTTTATCAAAATCAGGGGCACTTTAGGCGTGAAAGCGTAACAGAGATACGGACAGAGTTATTTTCACTTATATAATATTAAGTAGGGAAATAGAGGTTATATACAGTAGTTGATCTTTTCCTTTCTCCAAGCCTTTTCCCAACTAATTTGGGGTTGGCTTCCAGTCTAACCACATGCAGCTGTTTATCAGTATTTTACACGATGCGACTGCTATAAGACCTTTATAACCCAATTTTTTTTTGTTTGTTAGGGGTTGGCGCAAAAACTACACATCTAATATATAAAATTCTCGTGTCACAGTTTTCGTTGCCATACTCCTCCGAAACGGCTTGACCGATTTTGATGAAATTTTTTGTGCTTATCGGGGAGGTCTGAGAATAGGCCAACATCTATTTTTCATACCCCTAAATTTTTTTTTTATGGCAAAACAATGTTTGCGGGGGCAGCTAATTAGATATAAATTTGGTTTCCACTGTTCTAAAGCATACGCTCCAACTTAAACTGACTAACTGCTATGTAATACCGATACACTGAGGATAGACTGGTTGTCAGGATTTTTGGGTTTCTGACTATCACTAACGATTGTCATAGGTGTTCGTATGATAACCGGGACCGACGGATTCACGGCAGCTGATATACAACAATTAATCATTAATTAATTCTATATTCCATTTCCTATAAGCATTAAATAATAAACGACAGTTATTGTGTTATAAAAAGCAGTGATAACTTGATATGACCATTTGACTGAGAAGTCAAAGGTCTCGAGTTCACCGAAACACCTTTTGAATTCATGTGGGTATTAATAATTAATTATCACTCACTTACACGGTAAAATAAAAGATCGCGAGGAAACCTGCATGCCTTATAGATTGTTTTCGACGGTGTGGGAAAATTAATGAGGAATGTTCCAGGCGAACTCAAGGTTATCCGATCGCACTATACATGCATTTGTATATATCAAGACGTTTTCATCGAAGTAACGATGGCGTTTTAACATAATTCAATAAGGTCTGTTATAGTGAGTGTGTGAAATGTTATTATAACTTTTAACTCCATAATAAATGAACATCATCAACCCATATACGGTCCCACTGCTGGGCACGGGTCTCCTCTCATTGAGAGGGATAAGCACTAGGCCAGCGTGGTGGACTAAAGTTTTTGACTAATTGTGTCCTAAAACCTTTAAAATATTCTGCAGTCAAATAACAGTCACGTTGTATAGAGGCCAGCACATCAAGCTACCACAATCTGTCAAATTTCTTTGATTGATTTTCAACTTTAATCCAAAGTAATCAGGTCCATATTAAATTGGGAAAATTTGTCAGTTTTGGATAGCTTGACCTGCTCGCGTCTGTACGTAGATGGGAGATATTGGAGATTATCATATTATTAATTTAGTTAAAAGCTATTTCCACATATATGTATTTGTTGTAATTGATGATAAAATACAATTATGTGGCTTCATCAAACACGCGAAAATCGATCTTAAAGTTAGATTTATAAGAAAGTCAATTTCTAGAAAAATGTAAATAAGTTAAGAGCACTTTGCCATCGATTTGTGCCACCCACAACTTCAGGGTTTCGGCCAAATTTTCCATTTCCATCTGTGTTCCTTGCCAAATTCAATGCGAATACAAATAAATTATTACCATACAGGGAGCATAAACAATGACATATTCGAATACTGAAATCGTTCAAGGTCAAAGCTAACAGCATATGGGGCGTTATACAGGGTGTATTTGGAATTAAATCGGCTTAAATTGCCAAATCTAAGAGGATATTATGTGAATGATAGTTGAATTTTTGCAAGAACACAATTTTTTTTTTACCACCACGACCATGGAAGGGTGTCATGGGACCTCCGCAACCCAATTTGTGGGTAATGCCGATATCCTAAGGATAGAATGGTTGTCAGGCTTTTAAAGCTTCTAACTACAACTCACCGTTATCATAGGTGTTTGTATGATAACCTGAACTGACGGGTTTACGTGCTCTCCGAGTAATAATAAATACGTTTATTTTTTCATCTACAAATAACTTATTGCTAGGTTTAACTACAGTGCAAAAACAAGTGTGTTCGTTGTTAGTGCTCTCCGAGTCATGGAAGAGTATTATGTATGATCACCCATACAAAGGTTAACCGCAGCTTAATCTTGCAGATTTGTAGATTAGCGTAGTTATTAATTAGTCATGTACTCCTCAAGGGATTCATTTACTTATTTTTTCAAATAATTTGCCGACACGTTTGGCGCCGTGGCTGAACGATCTTATTCTGAGCTATGTGTTGTAGAGGAAATGGTTAAAAAATTGTATATTCATTAATAAAATATTTTTATATTAGAGGCTTGGCTATATTGTGTATGGGTGCAAGGGTTAGCAAGTACTAAATTAAAAAATTATATAGATTTAAAATAATTTTAGCCAATGGGTTGCGTTCAATGGGTGGCGCGGGCGAGCAAAAAGTGTTTTCATTCGAAAAAAATAAAGTCATTTGGTAGAAAATTTGCTCTGAAACAGATATCTGCGACGATAGTTATAATGTATTTAAACATGCCCTTTTAAAGAAAATTGATCGAAACAATGAGGACTAATTAGGTTTCTTTTTTCTTTTTAAAAAAATTATGTTTCCCATTTGCTTTCCCCAGCTCACTAAAGTTTAAATTATCATGTGAATGATGTGTATAGTTTTAATTGGATTTCAGGATGAATACTATGATGTTTCATTGAATATTTTGTAAAACTTAATCTGTTGTCTGTTACTGTACCTATTAAGTAAAAATAAAAAAATAAATAAAAATATTACAGTGGTAGGTATCAAACCAACGATACAATACAACCGACCTTGCCCTATATTATAATTCCTTTAAAATAATTAATTCAATTTTTGCCTTGGGCTTGTTCAGATAGGCAGATCAGCGTTGCTATGACTAGGGCACGAGCCACTAATTTAAGAAATAAATATATTATTAATTCAGATATCATGTTATTTAAAAATATACATAGCACCTTTTGAATAAATAACACTTTATTTACAGTCCGTTATGCTCGTAATCCGATCTTTTAAACTAACCATTTTTACAAAATCATGGCAAAACAAAAATATCTTTGATGAGTCACTCATTTAAAAATACAACCTGTATATACATAACAGTATTAAGAATCTCTCAGATGATTTAACAAGCCAAATACTGCCATCTTTCTTTGAAACAGCTATAAAAGCATTCGATTTACGAAATAATCTATATGAAAAGAGAAGACATTAAGTTCGCAATTCACTTTGAAAGCAGTTCTACCGTCTTCCTAGTTCTGTGGAGGAAAGCCTCAAATTTAGTGGATATTAAACATAGCGAAGTAATTCGGTTGGCACGAATGGAGCCGGCGAACGAAATAGTAGTTTTATCTTGTTGAATAAATGGTTTTAAAACGAATAGTTGTTTTACTAGCTATCGTTATTGTGCATAAATTTTGTGTCTAGTGATCGCAAGTGCAACCACTATGCTAGAGGTTCCGAATTCGATTCCCAGAATAAGATTGAAAGTGTTAATGGGTTTTGTACTAAATTCTCAGTAGCAGCTCGCTACAGGCCTGCTACTGAGAATATCATAGAAAAACCCAATAACACTTTGCTCGACCTGAGGATCGAACCCAGGACCTCTAACGTAGCAGTCGCGCTTAGGACCACTAGACTAATGAGGCAGTCAGTATAACCATAATATTTTTTTAAAATTAAAATGTATCAAAATTTACCTGCATTTTCACCGACACAGCTTTCCGCTCGTACACAGTGACACTAAATGCTTTCACTACACTGCACACTGTACACTATTAGACTACTAGACTTTCACTACACTACTAGACTTTCACTACACTATTTAATACTGATTATTGAACACTATCCACATTCTACTTACTAGTGGACTTAAAGTCTGTTCCCTCTCATTGTGAGAGAAGACTCGTGCCCAGCAGTGGGACAGTATATAATAATAAAAACTTTATTTCGGGTGGCATAGACCCATAGAAACCTTAACCTAGTACACTTCTTTTTTTCCTTATTTGCCATGACACCTATACAGGACATAACCCTCTGATGCTGAAAGGTTCAGTCAAAATATGATGATGACATTCTACTTAAACTAATACTGAGTATACTCCATTTATAACCTTAGACAAACAATAGTTACAACGTACAGTAAGTCAAGCTATCTAAAACTGTCAAATTATCTCAATTGAATATGAGTCATGGCTTTGTTTTAAAGTTGAAAATGTATCAAAGAAATTTAACAGATTTGGTGAGTGGCTTGATTTGCTGGCCTCCGTACGTTACAAGATAATTAAAAAAAAATGTTATCTATTTACCACAAAAAAATTGAGAATGAAAATGCAGCAAAATAAACAAAATTACACAATATCCTAAGTACCTATATTATAAATATTTGGTCGCAATTTGTCTGATACTTTAAATGGAGTATAGTAGGTACGTATTTATCTCTCATCTATGCACTGACCAACTAATTTCGCAGTTCTTTCTTTACAACTAACGTATTAGGTACGTAACACTCAAACTTACCTATTTATAACCACAGAGCAGTACATAATAAACAAATTGTAGCTAACTTTCGCGTCACTGTATTTTTTTATATTCTATGCGGCTCGGCGCGTCCGCGGCGCGTGCGCGGCCGTGACGTCACGGGTAGACTGGCGATGACGCCGATTTTTCTTGTTGAAGCGAGATTTTCATTCTACCCTCTCTTGCATTTAATTTTTTAATTTATTTATTTGCGGCTATAGTATCACTGTGACCGTAGTCGGTCTATTTTGATCACCTATTGAATTTCATTAGTAATTTTTACTAAGAATTGTTGGTTATGGGTGCGGTGGTATTATTTCATTGTAAACTTTGATGAAATGAAATGATAACACCATCGATTTTTTTAAACTATGCCTCAAAGGGCATGTAAAGCCAGGTCCTGGTTGTACTACGAACACCTACTTCTTATACTATTTGACTAAATCGCCTTGTAAATCCTAGTAGTTATGCATAGTTTTTTTTATCATTGTTTGTGCACCCCGTTTCACAGTTTTGTACGGTTTATAATAAATTGTAACAACGACCCGCCCCCGCTTTGAACGGGTGCAATGTACTAATAACATACATATGTTATACTTAAAAACCTTTCTCTTGAATCACTCTATCTATTTAAAAAAACTGCTTCAAAATACGTTCCGTAGTTTTAAAGATCTAAGCATACATAGGGACAGACAGCGGGAAGTGATTTTGATTTGTATTAAGTAGTGATTAGGCTTGATGCTCGAGTATTAACTTCAATGGATCTCTTCCATTAGGTTAGGCAGAGACTAGATTTCTATTTGCTATATCCTCAGTAGTTGAGTACAGAGGCCAGCACATTGTGGAACGGCGAGGTGTATTGCCCCTCCACCGAAAAGGGAGGATCCTCCAACCTGGCGGGCCACGGCCCGACGGTTGATGTCGGGCGGTTGTATAATATATACTTTGATTATATACTTGTCTAGATGCCACATTGACACGTACAGAATAGCCCAAATAAAGTCTACTAAAATTGGTAGACTCTCTTCTCACTTACGTCAGTGTCATTTGGATCACTTCAGGGTGTGGAGTTCTCGAAAAATAATTAATTATGTCGGTATGTGCTGTCAAATTGTGTCGCAATTATGTGGGAAAACCGTATAATTACACTAAGATCACATTACATCGGTAAGTTTTGTTATTTAACCTCTATTATTTTATGAAAACATGATTTTTCAATTCGTTAATTTGTAGGTTCGACAGAGTAGCCGGTGTTGTCAATTTATTACAAGGGAGATTTGGCGAAACTATGGGAGATAAAATGCAAATATCAGTCATCATCTTTCGATCAGGAGAAAATTTTATTATTTTAATAATTACCTACATAATTTATTTGATCAGTAAATGATAACTTGCCTTCACAAAATAAATGAAGTCTAAATAGTATTTTTGTTAGTTCTTTCTAATATTTTGGGTTTCAGATTTCTTAAGACTGGAGAGACATTATACAGCGGACACGAAATGAAATATAAAAAAAAACTATTTCGAAAACAAATACAAAGAGATGGATTTTGATCTTTAAATTGCTGTATATATTTTTTCATTGTATTTTTTGTTTTTATTAAAATAAATAAAACACTAATCTATAAAATAATTACTTTATTCAGCCTATTTCGTTTAACTGTCATCCCATTAAATAATGGAGAAAAGGTAAGTTAATAATTTGGAGCAGGCATCCCTAAACACGCACACCTTGACAGTTTGACTACAATAAGTACACAAGCGGTACTCACACATATCACGCAATTTGGCCCCAGTTTTCGCGTGTCGTTTGTTTGCATTGCTCCATCTAGACAAGTATATAATCAAAGAATATATACAACTTGTGTTGCACGTAGTTCCATGTAGCGCGGTAGATGTCCCTACAGAACAACATCAAGCTACGACAATCTGTCAAATTTCTTTGATTGATTTTCAACTTTAATGCAACACGATAAGGTTCATTTTCAATTGCGAAAATTTGACAGTTTTGGATAGCTTGACCTGCTGGCGTCTGTATATTATTACCCTTCAATAATATTGTATAAATATTTGTATATATAAAAGTCAGAGGTGCGTGCCTTGGATTCGACTTCTAGACATTTGTCTTGGCAGTCCAATAATTACTAGGCTATCACTGCGAAAAATTATTAATTACCAAGTATTATTTCAAGTGAGGGTAGAACGAAAATTTCTCATTTCATTGCGATAATAATCCGCCGTCACCGTCAGTGTGCCCGTGGCTGCAATCGGTGCTGCTCGATTTAATCGTCGCGGAAAAAATCGTGCGTTTTTAAGTTTTATGTGTAAAATGTAAATTGTTGTGTAGATATTTCTTTTGCATTTATAATTTTGTTTGTTAATTTGGTAGGCGTTTTGTGAAAATGTGTTGTGTTTGTGTATAGTGTAGTGAGATTCTATGCAAATTAAATTCGCTAAGTTACAATAGGAATTGTGTCTATAATTTGTTGCTTGACGGGTTGGTCTAGAATATTTTTCTTTCTTTTATGCTCATTAGTGTCAGTAGCGATTTCAATCGCACCTGTTAAGCGGTCAGGTCCTTCCTGGGTTCTATTTCTAAGATGAGCTTGCGTATTGCATGAAATTCTCAGTAGAAGTTTGGAAACCTATGGGAATCCCAATTCATTATAGCGCCGGGTTAATGGAATTAGGCTCGCTTTATATTACATAGGACCTAAAATAGACCAGTGAGTTCTGGGTATAAATTATATTTTTTAATTATTGTTATTTTTGACTGCCTCATTAGTCTAGTGGTCCTAAGCGCGACTGCTACGCTAGAGGTCCTGGGTTTGATCCCCAGGTCGAGCAAAGTGTTATTGGGTTTTCCTATGAAATTCTCAGTAGCAGCTCGGAGTCTGTATTTGTGCCCGGTTAATGGCAATAGGCTCGCCCCCTATTACATGGGACCTAAAACATACCGGCGAAATGTGAGTGTACATTAGTACACCTCTGTCTAACCCTTCGGGGAATACAGGCGTGATGGTATGTATGTTTTTTTTTAATGAATATCATCTCAATAGTAACTCGTAGACTAGATTACGTCGGGCTCATTAACATATAACGGTGATTCGTATTAGTACACTTCTGTCCAACCCTTCAGGTAATACAAGTGTAATGTTAGTGTATGTTATTGAGTGAAAGTTTCAAAACATGTGTGCTGGACTGGACGAAGTGCTGATGAAATAACAGGTATGCTATGAATTGTTTGTTTCGGTTGATGAATATTTTGATTACGTAATTTTTTCTTAAAATTATCTATCATGACTCTAGGTATGTTCGGATATTTCAGTCTGCACATCAACAATTACTTGAAATATATAGGTACAGAGGGCAGCACATCAAGCTACTCCAATACGTCAAATTTCTTTAATAGATTTTCAACTTTAATACAAAATAATAAGTTTCATATTCAATTGGGAAAATTTGACAGTTTTGGATAGCTTGACCAGCACTGGCTTCTGTACATACACATATTTCGAATACACTTCTTCAATTTTTACTAGGAGATCAAAGCTATTGCGCAGATTATAACTCAATTAATTAGGGTCTCCCATACACCGAACCGGACCTCAACATGCAGGTGGGCCCATAACATGATCTAAAAATATTATAGATGATAATAACAAAATCAAAATAGTTTTATTTTTATATTTACCATAGTTTTAAGTACAGGCACTTATGAAATGTCCAGTCTTGGTGCACGGTTCCAAATTAGTCGTTTCCTATGGAGAAGAACCGGCAAGAAACTCCATGGTTACTCTTTTAAATTATCGTTTTGTACAATAATGATCGATACAATAAATTGAATACTTACATGAGAGAACAATTTAGGAATTGCAAAAATTACAAATATATAACTGCTAGGCATAAAAGAAGGTTCTAGCAAAATATAAGATATAGATAGAGAATATAGATCTATCCAAAGTTAATATAGCAGACATCATTAGTTAGGCTGTCATTGGTCAGGCTTATCGGTAGATTAACTCGTATAAAAGCTATTTCTTAAAGATATTAGAGAAATAAATGTAATTAAGAGCGTATCACCTGACTTCCTACGCAGGTAAGATTAATTCGAAACGTAATTTGTATGTATGAGTCGGTCAAAGTATAAGTTGAATAGTATAGGATAATAATAATATAATCTAAGAACTAAGGCTAAGTAAGCAGTGATACCCTATTGATATGACCATTAAACTGCCAAGTCAAAAATCTCAAGGTCGAATCCAAGGCCTCAACCTCAGATTGTTACTCGCTTAAACGTTGAAAGAAACCGTAACCTGCATGCCTTAGAGATTTTCTCGATAGCGTGTGAAGTTTTCCAACCTGCATTAGGCCAGCGTGGTGGACTATAGCCTAATCCATCTCATTCTGAGAGGAGCCCTGTGATCGGTAGTGGGATAGTAACAGGTTGATGATGAAGCTAGCCCAGAACATTAATTTTCATGTTTATGTTAATCAAAAAACATCTAAAAACACATAGCCTATGTCCTCATAGTCGAAACTATCAGCATAACCAGCGCATTATAGTAGTTATTTTTTATTTTATTTATCATTAACGGATGCTTGACATTTTCAATGATATTAATTTTAACGAAATATATGTTCCATCGTTCCTATAAAACGTGAAAGAGAAATTTAACTTAACTGGAGGGACGAGTGCATTATTTCCTCATTTTGGACAGGTTTTGTTATAATCGGTCGAGCCTCAGTTCAGCCGCCTGTAGGCTACTGGGCTAGTAGAAAGACGCTTGAAGTAGCCTAAGAGAAGTGTTCGTCGGAGAGAGATTGTTGCTGTAGAGAGGTAATTACCGGAGATAGGCCTCTCTCTGCCATCATTTTACTGGCTCAAACGCTCATTAACCTGGCTCTTCCTAAAGAATAAACGTTTCATTAATATACCTAACGAAAATTTAATCATTGTTAACTTCATAATACATTTCAAACTTATTTTTACGATTCGTTAACATTGAGGTTAAATTTAAGGAGATCCACTGCGATTGAAACGTCGGTATAAACTTTTATGGGTCTATAAACGTAAATTGAAAATTACGACCTAGTTAAGAATTCAATTTTGGTTTATCTATCTATCTAATAATAATAATCGCTCGCCAGCCAGGTGGAGTGACGACTTACGGAAGGCAGCTGGCAGTGACTGGATGAGAATAGCCGAAGATTGGGCTTTGTGGCGTTCACTATGAGAGGCCTACGTCCAGCAGTGAACGAATATGGGTTAATGAGGTTGATCTATCTAAGAAATCAGTAACTGTTCTTAAGATAATAAGCTTTGAAATAAAACATACGGATTTTATCGCGTTATATTGATATTATATTATATTACCACTTCAGTCTACCCGTGACCATGGACGCTGTAAAGGGCCCGAAACGTCGGGATTAAAAATATCAATATAACGCGATAAAATTCGTAAAAAGAAGTTTTATTTCAATGTATTATAATATTCGCGTAAATTTTATGACAGAAATCAATATAATAAGCTTTGCTCATGATGTAGGCTGCTTCTAGGATGGTACCACGGTATTGGCAAATATTATGCAGCTAAGCAGTAATATGCCAGTATTTTGTTCGGGTTTAAAAGGCTATAGCTAGTAAAATTACTGGGCATATGAAACTTAACAACTGAGGTCTCAAGGTGAGAACGCCCGAGTGATACCGTTGGTGTTGCTGGCAGCTGTAGGCTGCAATTGCCGCTTACTACACTTACTGTCATACCGTCCTCATGTTTGTTTGTTATTTTATCCAAAACAAACAAATATCCGCAAATTACGTACGGCCGCAGTTGAGAATGCAAAATGAAACCGGTATATTTAAGTTATGGGTTTAATTATGGTAATAATTACATTATATAGGTTTAAAACTAAGATTAGATTCTCAGTAGGAGCTCGGAGTTTGGATTTCGTGTCTGATTAATGGCAATAGGATAGCCTTCTATATGGGATTTAATCATATCAGCGAACTGTGGGCGTACATTAGTACAACCCTTTGGGGACTACAGGCTTGTTTATGGGTGTTTTTATTCATTGTTTAGTTTTGCGGTTGTGAGTAACATTGCGATCTCAGTCGGTCTATTGTGATCGAAACATACTATTTATATCATTATCAACTATGTATGTCCCACTTCTATCCTCAGTAAGGAATAAGGAATAAGGCTACATTGATTCTCCTCTGTTTGACGACGACAAAATTTCTCGAGCATGCAGGTTTTCTCACACGATGTTTTCCAAGTCAAAGTCTAATGTTTTAATACAATTAACACCGTTATTATAGTTACTTTTGAAATGTCAAACAATAGCTGCACTGTTCCAAATATGGGCCTCAGGAGGAAGAACCGGGAAGGGTCCAATAGATACTCCTTTAAATAATTTTGTTATTTTTTTTTAACTTTCTTCATTGGACTTGAGTAGAGTGTTCAGAATGGTAGACGTAACAGTCTATATTGTTTAGATATTATAATATTACCAGCTTTTACCCGCGACTTCGTACGCCTAGACTTAGTAACACAATTGTTGTCGGATTTTATTCATGGGATAAGAAGTACTCAATGTTAGGGAAATTCCCGCTTTGTTCCGAAAAAAGAAGTATTCAATATGCCAGCGCCAATCACAAACTATTAACATTTCATTTAAATCCCGTAAGTAGGTCTCCTACATAAGTTTTCTGGGAATTCTCACATAATTTTGTGGTAAAATATATTCTATTTGTTATTCCCGGTCACTTACTATGTGTACTGTATGAAATTTCATTCAAATCACGTAAGCTATTAGTTTTTCGGAATTTCCGGGATATTCCCACATTTTTCTGGGGTAAAATATATCCTGTTTGTTATTTCCGGTCACTTACTATGTGTGTATGAAATTTCATTCGAATCCCCTAAGATATTAAATTTTCTGGATTTCCGGGATATTCCCACATTTTTCTGGGGTAAAATATATCCTATGTGTTATTCCCGGTCACATACTATGTGTGTATGAAATTTCATGCAAATCCCGTAAGTAGTTCTCCTATTTCCTTTTTTCTGGATTTCCGGGATATTCCGACATTTTTCCGGGATAAAAAGTCTATGTCCATCTCCTGGCTCTAAGCTACCTCCTCACCAATTTTCAGCCATATCGGTAATGCCGTTCTTGAGTTATAAATAGTGTAACTAACACGACTTTCTTTTATATATATATAAGATGTATATCACACCGCTCGACATTAAAAATACCTTTTATAAAAAACTTTAAAAAGTAAGCAACGCTTATCGAATAAAAAGTACTAGGCAAACATGACATAATAAGAGCTCTAAAACCGATCATGAAAAGACTCGGGTAAGTGATCTACTTTTATAATAGCTTTCTGGCGATACTGCGTGCTTTAAACTCTTAAAATTTTCTAAACTCCTGGTATCACCGGAGAATACCTAACGAAGATTGACTTAACTTAAGGTGAAAGATTGAAAGTATGACTGGAAAAATTTGGTTATTTTCGGGCACATAATATTCGGTTCATTCCATAAAGAATATGAGATCCCTAAAACACACTTATCCATGATAAACATAAAATTCTTTAGTTGTACGTGTATGAGTGTGTAGGCGTCATGTTTTGAATATGAATGCTACTCATATTTATAAGATAACGCACGAAATTCAATTACGTGGTATCTACAGTTTACTTATAATATGGAACATTTTACAAGAGGGCGATTTTTTCAGGAATAATATTTGTTTCTTTTTCTAATATTAACGAATGATGATGTATATTATACCTACAAGGGCACTTTTTCCCTATCAGTCTTTTTTTTCATCATCAACCCATATACTGTCCCGCTGGGCACGGGTCTCCTCTCATATTGAGAGAGATTAGGCTGTAGTCCACCACGCTGGCCTAGTGTGGGTTGGCAGACTTCACAAACCGTCGAGAAAAATCTCTAAGGTATGCAGGCTTCCTCACGATGTTTTCCTTCACCGGTTAAGCGAGTGATAATTAATTTTATTATTAATACGCACATGAATTCGAAAAGTCAAAGGTGCATGCAGGGCCGGATCTACCTTAAGGCTTTTTGGGCTTCAGCCCAGATTCAAGGGGCCCCCAGCTAAGTCAAGTCAAAGTCAATATAAATCAAATATTTTATCATCTCATTTTTTTCTATAGTTTGAGTAATTAGGTGGGCCCCTAAGTACTATTAGCCAAGGGCCCCCTAAACTCACGGTCCGGCTCTGGGTGCATGCCTTAGATTGGAACTCGAGACCTTTGACTTGGCAGTCTAATGGTCATTATCACTAGGCTACACTGCAGTTATTATGGAATCATGAATATAAATGGTGAGTTCATTTAAAGAAACCCAATATTTTTCTATAAGTTCTATTTTCTTTTCAAATTTTTTTACGACTTGTAATACGAAATGAATCTTGACCTGATTTAATAGCCAACAAATCAAAGTTTTACAAGGAATTTTGATAATAAAGTTAGAGAAGTGGTTGAGTTTTCTGAAAATAAATTAGAAAAAACTCGTTTAAAAATACCTTTAGTAAGGTGAATCACAGTAAGGTAATTATTTTAAATACTTTATAATATGAAAGACTATTATTCGGTATGCTGATGAATCGAACTGTAAGGTGGAACTGTAAGAGGAAACCCGTGCCCAGCCGTGGGTCAGTATATGGGTTGATGATGATCCATAATAACCATCAAAAACGTATTTTTTTAATAGTTACTAGATGATTCTAACAGTAGTCTGAAATACTTTTTTTTTTTTATATAAATAAATAAATATTTTTGGGACATTTTACACAACACCATCTAGTCCCAAACTAAGCAGAGCTTGTAGTATGGGTACTAGACAATGGATATAATACTTATATAGTTTTTTTTGTAAATACATACTTATAATACATAAGAAACACCCAGACAAACACAAATATTAATGTTTTATCCACACAAATATTTGTGTCTTGTGGAAATCGAACCCACGACCGCATGATCAGCAGTCCGGCACACGAACCACTAGACCACAGACGTCGTCAAAACTTATGTGTATAGAAAGTAAGGAAAGTTTGCGATTTTGTAGCTGATCCATCTTCCGAACCTTTTCCCAACTATGTTGTGGTTGGCTTCTAGACTTCTCAGACGCGACTGAATATATTTATTTTGGTTGTAAAATAAATATATTCAGACAGAGACTTCTGTAACCCAATTTCTGGGCTACACCGGTATCCAAGAATAGACTGGTTTTTGTGGTTTTGAACACCAATAACGACATTTTTTAAACGAACGTTGCTGTGCTTCACATCAGACTTCTGTAACCCAATTTCTGGGCTACACCGATATCCTATGGATAGACTAGTTTTTGGGCTTCTGAACTGAAGCTTGAAATTGGGCTTCTGATACAATTAACACCGTTATTATAGTTACTTTTGAAATGTCAAACAATATCTGCACTGTTCCAAATATGGGCCTCATGAGGAAGAGCCGGGAAGGGTCCAATAGATACTCTTTTAAATAATTAATGTTTACTATGTTATTTTTCTTTTTAACTTTCTTCATTGGACTGAATATATTTATTTTGATTGTAAAATAAATATATTCAGACAGAGACTTCTGTAACCCAATTTCTGGGCTGCACCTACTATATCCTAAGGATAGACTGGTTTTTGGGCTTCTGAACATCACTAACAATTTTTTTAAACGAACATTGGATTGCTTTACAGCAGTCTACTGTAACCCAATTTCTGGGCTACACCGATATCCTAAGGATAGACTAGATTTTGGGCTTCTGAACTGAAGCTTGAAATTGGGCTTCTGAAGCCCAAGAACAGGAGTTACAGCCCAAGGGTTACAGAAGTCTGCAGTGAAGCATAGCAAAGTTCGTTTAAAAAAAATCGTTAGTGATAAAAATAAAAAAATCGTCCAGAACACCACTTACGATTTTTTTTAAACGAACGTTGCTTTGCTTCACACTTAGACTTTCTCCTGTATCGTGGGTGTGTTTACAAACACAACCACCCAGACCCGGAACAATTACCTGTAGGTCATACAAAAATTTGTTCCGTGTGGGGATTGAACCCACAACCGCTGCGCCAATTGTATCGTCAAATATCTTATTTTCGTATGACATCCGAGATCTCGATATTTTCAGAATGGACACCCATTGATCGCAACAATCGCAGCTTGATATCTTCTAGCTTGATATCGTTGGAGATCGATTATTACTTAGCTATGAGACTTTCAATCGATGTTTATGTAGGTAACAATACTGAAATAAAACAACCAGCATTTACAATGAAATTTTATTTCCCAATAACTATTCATAATTATTTTATCTTCATCATAATCAAACATATATTTACATGTTCACTAAACTGTTCTTATCACGTTGGTAACAGTATAAAAAGTTCGTTCGGTTGGCCTTGGGCCGGCACAATATAAGCTAGAGATGCGACAACAATCACAGGTGAAAATAACAGTGCGATTTCTGCATTGTAAATTATAGTTAGAATTAAAATGAGCGTTGTCACCGTTGGTGGATGAAGTGAAGTGGTCCCGGCGTGAAGCTCTGCTAGGCTTTCTTCTGGAACAAATGGGAAAGTATTAGTGAAAAGTAATAAATATTTTTCAAGGGAACTGTTCTTCGTTGATATCATATCTGATCATCAACATATTTATTGTCCCATTCCACGGGACCTCTTTCAAAATGAGAGGGTTTAGGCTATAATCCACCACGTTAGCCTAGTACGGATCCCGTGAATGAGTTTTACAATCACAAATAAATAAATAATAAATTCATATTCATGGAAAATGTTACACAGCACCAAACTAAGCAGAGCTTGTACTATGGGTACTAGATAATGGATAAAAATACTTTTTGTTGTTGTATATACATACTTATAATACATAAGAAACGCCCAGACAAACACAAACACTCATGTTCTTAAACACTTGTGTATTTTTTTTTAATATTTATCATTAAAAGTTTTGTTGGCAGTGGCTTTGACCCTTATACTGACAATCCTATTATTCCTCTTTCGTTTTACAGGGTCGGCAACACGCAAGTGATACCCTTGATGTTGCAAGCGTCTACAGGCTACGGTAACCGCTTACCATCATGTATGCTCGTTTGCCACCTTGATGGTATAAAAAAATACAGTTTTTGATTATTCTAGACTTATCATAATATTTAAATCTCCTCAAAATATACTTTATTTAAAATTAAAAAAACAAAAAGTATTAAATAAAAGTGCCAAACTCTATTCAAATAATATCAAGATAAGAAAATTAACTCTGAATCACCGTCATAACTTCAATAATTCCCAGTCTTTGGCGGGGATCTAGTCTTTTTCTCAAGTTCCGCAGTTGAATAGGGCATAATTACAAACTACTGAAACTCGACTGTAACAGCAAGTCTTTAACTCCATAAGTAAAACGGCAATAATGTCTAGTTTAATTTGACTTTCATGTGCACCTGAATTTTCAAACGTCGTTTGAATCCAAATTAATGTAGGTAAATCTTTCTCCGTTGGGCTTCAAACTTCAGGTTACTAAGAATTCCTATTTCGCACTAGACTAGTCTAGTTTGGATAATGTCCATCATCCTCCGAACCTTTTCCCAACTATGCTGGGGTCGGCTTCCAGTCTAACCAGATGCGGCTGAATATCAGTATTTTACACAAAGCGACTGCCATCAGACCTACGCAATCCAATTTCTGGGTAATACCGATATCTTGAGGATAGAATAGCAGTGATGGCCTAGTGGTATGACCATTGGACTGCCAAGTCAAAGGTTTCGATTTCAAATCCAAGGCACGTACCTCTGACTTTTCGAATTTATTAATAATTAATTATCACTCGCTTAAACGGCAAAGAAAAAACATCGCGAGGAAATCTGCATGCCTTAGAGATTTTTTTCGGCGGTGTGTGAAGTCTGCGAACCCGCACTAGGCCAACGTGGTGGAATATAACCTAGTATCTCTCAATCTGTGAGAAAACCCGTGCTCAGCAGTGGGACAGTAAATGGGTTGATGATGATGTATCCCGTCGGGTCGATCCTGTAAGGCTGGTAAGTAAATTTAGCTTATTCACTGGCTCACTACCACACCAAGTTCCTGAGCTGTGTAGCCACACTTTTTCACTGTCAGCTGTGTTTCTACTTTCCCGCCATTCGCAGTGACTGACAGTTGACTTTAGTGACATTAGCTACCTCACCACTTGTGTGTGTTAGACAGTGTTTACATATCTATTTAATAGATACACTACAACGATAAAAGTGAGAGAGAAAATATTAAGGAAACTTTCCTCTTTACTTTCCTCCTTACTATTCTTTCTCCCTTCTCAATCTACAAAAACTGAATGGCTTGAGAGCGTACCGTTGAGCACGTGCACAGAAACAGTATGGGACCTGGCGCCTCGTACCGCGCACGTGTAGTTCCCTGCGTCGCTGCTGTTAACACGTGCCAGGCGCAGCTGACTGTCAGCACCTCCCGGCACCTGCTCTGTCTTCACACTGTAACAAACAAATACTTTAGTATTGATTTCTGACATTTATGCGAATACTATACATTGAAATAAAACTATTTTTTACGGATTTTACATACATACAGACATACACTCACGCCTTTTTCCCATAGGGGTAGGCAGAAACTAAAGAACGCCACTTGCTACGATTCTTACCTACTTCTTTCACTTCGACCACATTCATACATCTTGTCATACATACACGCCGGTTACGAGTACTACGCACCTGACCTTTTTGAAGAACCTCACCAATAAGGTCGGTATAAGTTTTTCTAGGGCGTCCCCTCTCGGCGGTTCCACTGACATTCGCCATATAAATCCTTTTTTTTAGTCGCCTTTCATCCATTCTCTCGACATACCCAAACCATCTCAGCATATTCTTCTCAATTCTCGTCACTACATCGTCTTTTAAGCCGCAACGTTCTCTTATCACACTATTTCTCAATCTGTCATTCCGAGTTACACCGCACATACTTCACAGGGAACGCATTTCTACAGCATTTATTCTACTTTCATGTTTCTTCTGCCATACCCAACTTTCACTTCCATACTTAAGTGTAGGTACGGTAGGTAAGGAGATTTTATCTCGTTATATTGATATTATTAATCCCGACGTTTCGGACCCTTTACAGCGTCCATGGTCACGGGTAGACTGAGGTTGTGGGCGTCTTGATGATATAATTACTGACAGCTACCCTACATTTTTATTGTTACATTTTTGTTTTGTTACATTTTTATTGTACAGTAGATATAGTTACTTTACTAAAATACTTTAATCTCAAATTCCATACTAATAATAAATTCAGATATCCTGTCCTATTTCCTACTAATCCTATCCTACTAATCCTATCCTACTAATATTATAAATGTGAAAGTTTGTGAGGATGGATGGATGGATGGATGTTTGTTACTCTTTCACGCTAAAACTATTGAACGGATTTTGATGACACTTTACAGTATTATTATTTATATATCAGAATAACTTATAGGCTACAATTTATAACGATTTTGAGTTAAATAGCCAAATTACAACGATAATTAAAAGTAACTTTTCCACGCAGAAGAAATCGCGGGCAGAAGCTAGTGAGATTAGAACTGCCTTATTAGTTTGCATCTAGATGAAGATTGACAGTTTCGATTTGTGCCCGGTTAATGGCAATAAGCTCGCCTCTATTACATGGGACTTAAACAGGGCAGCGAACTGTGTGTAGATTAATTACACTCCTCTACCTTTCCGGAATACAGAAGTGATGGTATGTTATATTTAACGAATACATTTACATATTGTTCCCAAGAAAGTTATTCAGAACATCAACGTTCTATTGGCTTGTCAACCGTGTGTTTTTGAGAGGGATCTATTTAAAATTTCATAAATGTCTGGCCCGACTTGGAAGTTTAACGTTCGCGTCGGCCGGCCGAACATTGTATATTTATAAGCAATCCAGTCGGCTTCCCTTTTTCTCTACACTATAATATACCGATAGAATGTAAAGTAAACCATTATTGCCACGTTTGGATGTGTGATTTGAATTATTAATGAGCCTTGAAATTATAATGATAAGTGACTGAAAAGGGTTTGCGTGATTAAATATTTATGTTTCGGCCAGTTAGTGAAATAAAATTCTTTGATGAAGGACCAAGGAGTGGCAGATTTAAATGTAAACCTAGAGAGTTTTTCTATTATATATCTATCTATCTATGACTACTAAGCACGCAACCGCCCGTTACCCGTTTCATACATGACTTGTCCATCCCATGGTTGTCTGTAAGAAATTGCTTTAAGCGATAAGACCGCCAATTGTAGATACATTATGTGACGTTTGTTTTCTTTTTATCATTTTCTCTGTATTGTGTTATACAATAAAGAATATTCTATTTATCTATTCTATCTAAAGAAAACTAAGAAAATATTACAATTGAAATAAAACTACTTTTTTTCGGATCCAAAACGTTGGGGAATAATATCAATATAACGAGATAAAATCTGCAAAAAGTAGTTTTATTTCAATAGCTCATATTCGCGTAATAGTCAGAATTCAATGAATATTGTATTGATTTATGAGATTTTTAACACTAGATAGATGGCGTTGTTTCTAAAGTGACAACTTCTGAGAATTATAGAATCTTATTCTGATTAAAAGATTGATTTCGGGAATTTTATGTTGTACGGAAACTGACACAATAAATCCAGTTGTAAACTGTCAAAAGATTTCTGTCAGAAATAGCCGACATTTGACTGTTTTTTCTCTCGAACTACATATTTCAAAATATTTCAAGTTTGTTGGGTACTAAGTAGTATAAATACTATGGGGATTGTGTCTCCCGGGCAAGTTAAGATTTATTCTAATGACTTATATCTATTTTACTGATATATCTTGACTGATTGATATATATTTAGTATGAATGCTATATTTGCCGATTGATATTGTACACAACGGATGTTTAACTATTGTGCATGTAACTTTACTATGAAAATGTGTAACAATTGCAGGCAAAACAATAAATCAATAAAAGAATAAAAATAAATAAATATCTATGTACCTGTTAAAAACTACCCATTTAAAGATTGACTACGGAAAGCACAGGTTCGCTGTTCAATTACATATGTATTTTAGGTACAGAACACACGTGTGGTTTGTTTTTATTGAACACTAGCCATTTCCCGCGACTTCACTCGCATGCCAAAAGGCTTTTTAAGACAAAAGTTGTCCTATATCATTCTCCATAACTGTGCCAAATTTTATTAAAATCAGTTCAGCGGTTTAGGCGTGAAAGCGTAACAGACAGACAGACTGAGTTACTTTTGCATTTGTAATATTAGTTGGGAATTATGTCATTATATTTTTCATTATTTAAAGTGATAGCATGACTGTGGCAATGCATAGTGATTACGAGTTAATTAGTGTAGGATATTGTTATTATTGTAACTATTAGCTTTTGCTCGCAATTTCACTCACGCGAATGTATTTATTATTTATAATGTATTATTTTATTCCATGAAATAAGGACGGGCCTATTTTGCATTATCAAAACTCCAAGCTGCTACTAAGAATTTCATAGAAAAACCCACTAACACGTTGCTTGACCAAGGAAATGAAAAAATTGCGCAGCTCTGGTAGGTGGCGCTTTTGATCCACGTGTGCCTTCTAGTAGGAAGCGATTTGAATCCTCGCACTTTGAAGGCGTCGCAGGCGCTGGACCACAGCAAGCTCGTGGCGAATGTCACAAACCCCATGATCAAGATATACACCGAAAGGATATATCTTCTTGTATGGGATCTACCATGAAGTGTAAAAAAAGGCTACATTATGTAGAGAGAACTAAACTTTTTTCTAGAAAACAGTTATCATTTTTTTTCAAGATTTCAGACTGTGTCCCATATCTAGTGGAAATAATATTGAAGTAATGGTTTCCTTTGGGCTGTAAGACGGCAAAAAAACACGGTGTATAGGGCTAGAGTGGCTAAGCTAATGCTAGTGAGGTTTTTAGGCCATTTTAGACTTTGCCCTACATTGTAAGACATATATTTGTTACTATTCTATGTGTGGACTTTAAAAGAGACTATGATGGTTCAGGCGTTTCTTCTCAGAGGTCGTCAGTTAGGAAATCTAGCTTAAAACAGTATTTAAAATATTGACTTGTAAAAATGTCTTTAAAAGATCTATTTACAGAAATAAATATCATTTATCATTATCATAGGCGGTAGGAGTCCACCATACCCTGGCACGTCCTCAAGTGGTGAATGATCCGTGAGAATTTTCCGTACGATAGGAAAAGGTTCTATAGCGTAAATAAATAAATATTCTTGGACAACTTTACACAGCACTATCTAGTCCCACACTAAGCAGAGCTTGTACTATGGGTACTAGACAATGGATAATAATACATACTTTTTTTTTTTGTAAATACGCACTTATAATACACTAGCGACCCACCTCCGCTTCGCACGGGTGCAATGTACTAATAACTTACTTGTATTATACATACATTTTTTTTAATAGATAGAGTGATTCAAGAGGAAGGTTTCCTCTTGAATCACTCTATCTATTAAAAAAAACCGCATCAAAATCCGTTGCGTAGTTTTAAAGATCTAAGCAAACACAGGGACAGACAGCGGTAAGCGAGTTTATTTTACTTATACTATGTGGTGATAAGAAACACCCAGACAAACACAAACAATAACGTTTATCACATTTTCTTTTTCCGATTTCTGGGAATCAAACCCACGACTCCGTTATCAGCAGTCCGACACGTAAACCACAGACATCATCGTATCAATAATATTATGGAACAGAAGATTATTCGATAATTTATTTAAGCCTTTTCATAACCAACTCCGCTTATTTCAAACTTATGTAATAGTAACATAAACGTTTTAATACATAGGTAAGCTTAATCCAGAAGACTTTCCAGGCATATTAGAATCTATTCAGACATAAATTCTCTCCTAATCCCTTCACTAGAATTTAAATTGAAATAGTCTAGATCTTGTTACACTTCTCACGAGTATATGCGGGTTTAAATCACTCTGAGATTTGCTCACAAAAGTATGCTTTGATTAATGCAAGTTGGAGAATATAAAATTTTAGGAGTGTAGATAGAAGTAATTTTTGTTAAAACAGTTTTTTTTCACGTCTAGCTAACACATATTTTTTTGTCCGTAGTAAATACAGATAATAATGCGTCTTATGCGCAGACGCAATTTTTATTATTTTATTATTACCACAATAGCTAGGGCACAAATATTAGACTACCTCATGAGTAGTGGTTTTAGGGTAATATGTATATGCACTGTGTTAATTATGAAGTTCACGATATTTTGGGCAAGAATAAGACGTGTTACCATAAGCTGTAGTTTATTGCGACTAATGAAATAACTTACTTGGCGGGCGCAGCCGCCTCTACACGTAGGTACCTACACACATTCTAGTTGTGCATGTGTGAAACCGTAGGTATCCTATTATCTTCACACATGCACAATAATTGTATAAACTGTAACCCTACAGTGGTCGTAAGTGCGACGGCTATGTTAGAGCTTCTGACGTCGATACCCAGGTAGAGCTCCGGTCTTGCTACAAAGTTCTCAGTAGCAGCTCGGATTATGGTTTTGTGTCACGTTCAATTTCAATAAGTTCCCCGCCTATTACATCGGACGAAAGAGAGAGAATGGATGAAAGGCGACTACCAAAAAGGATTTATATGGCGAATGTCAGTGGAACCGCCGAGAGGGGACGCCCTAGAAAAACTTATACCGACCTTATTGGTGAGGTTCTTCAAAAAGGTGCATAGTACTCGCAACCGGCGTGTATGTATGACAAGATGTATGAATGTGGTCGAAGCGAAAGAAGTATGCAAGAATCGTAGCAAGTAGCGTTCTTTAGTTTCTGCCTACCCCTATGGGAAAAAGGCGTAAGTGAATGTATGTATGTATTACATGGGGTCTACACAAACTGGAGAACTGCGGGAGTTTATTATTACACATGTATACACATGTGTACATTAGTACACCTCTTTAACCTAACCTGACCCTTCAGGGAATACAGGCATGATAGACAGATGTTAACGTTATGTTATGCTAAACTTAAACGCTAATATATCGTTTATAAAAAAATAAGAATGTACCTTATCCCTCCTCTCGTAGTATCAGCATTCAAGGCTCGACCTTCGTGGAGCCACGTGAGCAGAGCAGGAGTTTCCACGTGTCGGGCTCGGCAGAGCAGGGCAAGGGTTGACTCGGCCTCGTAATACTTCTCTAGAAGTGGGGCACCGGCTTCGTCGACAACCCATACTTGTGGTGCTGGGGATAAAATTTACAGGGTTAATTTTTATTGTACTATAGTTTTAAAAAAGTATATGGGTTGCCAGATGGTAATCGAAAACCGCAGCATATAGACGCCTGCTAGTCTATTTCTTAAGATCGCAGTTACGAAATTTTATTTGTGATTCTTTTACCCAGTAAAGGGGACATTAATTCCCATCATAGGTCTACTACTAAGGCTAGATACATCTAGGGTTGCCATCTCTAAAAACTGGCAACCAGGACAAGTAGCGTGAAAACCTTGGTTTTTGAGCTTGGAGTCTTGGAGCTTAACCGGGCATGTCGTGAATCCAGCAAATCGGTTGCTCGCGGCCTCCCGGCGACCAGAGACTTGAAATCTTTTAAACACAGACTACAAATGGAGCCCGGACGCTCCCCAGACGCCCTCTAAACTAGGACAAATCCAGGGAAACCCGGACGGATGGCAACCCTAGATACATCACTCTTCAATCCTAAACCCCAAACTTTTTGATATACTGCTAAGTTCTTCTCTCTTTACGCTCTACGCCCCTAGTTCCACAAGCTTAAGCCCTTAATCAAGAACTAACCCTTATAGCTCATTAAGGGATTTTTAAGTTTGTGGAACATTACAATAATGGAAACATCAAATAGAAGAATCACATGTGAAAGCAATTACTACGTCAAAAGACTGATAATAACAAGAAAAACTTCTATATCGGAATTAATTAAATGCAGCAAAAGCGCGAGTTACTTACAAAAACAAAATAATGTCACCCAACTTCCGACACCTACCAATGAATACTCGTATGACTAATACTTGCTTGATACCTACCACTTGTTAGTTCAGAAAACTCATTAAAACTTTCATGTTACCTATTGATAGAAGGAGAGAACCTTCCTCGTTATTATAAGTATGTCTTTTACTAAGTATTGAATCAGACGAGCAACTTTGAACACACAATGGAGTTTAGAAGAAGTAGGGGAGCAGACCTCCCCTACTTCTTCCAGCAGTGGACTATTGTAGACTGATGATGATGATGATGATGAAGAAAAGGGAAACATCAAGACGGACACAGACAGCAGCTCCTTTATACAATTTAGATATAAGTACTAAAGAAATTAAACTTTATCTCGGTGGCATAAAATGCATGTTATGTCAGAATAACAATAACAACTGTGTTCAATATGAAACATCCCTTGTCATTGAGTTATAATTTAAATTAATTTCTTCATCATCAACCCATATACTGTCCCACTGCTGGGCACGGGTCTCCTCTCATATTGAGAGGGATTAGGCTTTAGTCCACCACGCTGGCCTAGTGCGGGTTGGCAGACTTCACAAACCGACGAGAAAAATCTCTAAGGTATGCAGGTTTCCTCACGATGTTTTCTTTCACCGTTTAAGCGAGTGATAATTAATTATTAATACGCACATGAATTTGAAATTCATTTCTTAGTGTTCAGATAATTTCCAACAGTCTGTATAATCAGTTTGGATCAATTTTATTTCCTTTGTTCCAGCTTTGTAAGTCAGATTCCACACTAAGCTATAATCTTTATGTCGCTAGTACTTTATAAACATACAGCTAACGAACATAAAGTACAAGTTCGAGTATTGGGACTCGAAACAAATATCCACTACAGCAAATATGAAGTCAACTACTTTAATATAATTATTTATCATCATCATTATCATCAACCCATATACTGTCCCAGTGCTGGGCACAGGTCAGAAGGATTAGGTTGTATCGTCCACCATGCTGGCCTAGTGCGGGTTGGCAGACTCGCATGCCATCGAGAAAAATCTCTAAGGCACGCAGGTTTCCTCACGATGTTTTCCTTCAACGTTTGAGTGAGTGATTATTAATGCGCACATGAATTCGAAAAGTCCGCCTTAGATTCGAACTCGAGACCATTGACTTGACAGTCCAATGGTCATAACATTATGACAAAAAGAACATAACATTTTATATAGACGAACTTAATGCTATGGACTTATAATATGTGTTAATGGTAGATATACTTGTACAACTAATGTTGTACGAGGCAACATTTTTGTTGCTGACGTGTGGTTTTAATAGTTGAACGTCTGTACAGACCCTTGTACTTATAAGGAAAGGGTTCAAATTAATAACGATGTGAGAAGCATAATTATAATTGAGTTTGTGTTTGAGAGGGTTTTGTGTGATGAGTGTGCTCCAATTAAGAGCATATCATCAGATAACTTTCATCATTTAATTTATTCAAAAGTCGGGATTTAAAAAATGAGATACGTCGCATAAAGTCAAAAAGGTGGATCAATGGAAGGGCAACCTTTGCCTAACATAATATTATAAGCTCATAATAAAAAACAAAACTAAGGTGAATTTTATATTGCGACACACCTCACAACACGGTACATACGCCAGCAGGTTAAGCTATCTAAAATTGTCGAATTTTCCTGATTGAATATGAAACTTATTATGTTTGTATTAAAGTTGAAAATCTATCAAAGAAATATGATAGATTGGGGTAAACTGATGTACTGGTCTGTGTACTGCTTAAACTGTGTTAAACCTTCCGGAAGAAATTATCTAAATGATAGTGAATACCGTATCAAAATCCGTTGTGTAGTTTTAAAGATTTCAGCGTACAGAGGAACAGACAGCGGGAAGCGAATGTGTTTTATAAAATTACTAGCTGACCCCGCAAACGTTGTTTTGCCATAAAAAAAAATATTTAGGGGTATGAAAAATAGATGTTGGCCTATTCTCAGACCTCCCCGATAAGCACAAAAAATTTCATCAAAATCGGTCAAGCCGTTTCGGAGGAGTATGGCAACGAAAACTGTGACACGAGAATTTTATATATTAGATGTATAGATTTATATCCACGGTCAACGTTCAAAATGCAGACCCGCGTCCCTTCGTGGGTCTCGTCGTAGTGTGACATTTGCTTTAAAGTCAATTTCATCTCAACCTTTCTTGTTATAATATAATACCGCAAACCAAATATTCGATTTTTGACCACCACTTCGTTACACTATCCACTTGCATATACACCAACAATTATTATAAAAACATGTAAATATTTGAGACATTTTACGGCACGGTCTAGTCCCAAACTAAGCCGAGCTTGTACTATGGGTAGTCGAAAAAAGATAATATACAACCTATACTTTTTGTAATCCATACTAATAAATAAGTGCAAGCAATGATAGCCTAGTAGTATGACCATTGGATTCCCAAGTCGAAGGTCTCAAGTTCGAACTCAAGGCACGCACCTCTGACTTTTCGAAATCATGTGTTAAAATATTGCGTGGTAAAATTCTACACAGCCCGGGCGTTTTAAACACGTTGTGGGTTGTGTGTACCAGATGGGTACGTGGGACGGCGGAGGCGGCTGCCGCTGCTGTGGGAGCCGCCCCGCGCCCGCTCGCACCAACCTGCTGCACCGCGCGCCGCTGACGCGAGCGCTGCGTATACTCAATGGTGTCAAAACGGATTGACTGTTTCAATTGATGTACTTTGAGTGAATTCACACGGGCCGCATTTTGCATTGTAACTTCTTGTTTGGAATAATAATATATACTTATAACTACAACTACGCTATTGTATTAGGTTAAGCCTGTGATGATAGCTGTATGTGTTTAAATAAATAAATAAATGTGCGCATTTATTATTAATTATTTCTCGCTTAAACGGTGAAGGAAAACATCGTGAGGAAACCTGCATGCCCTAGAGATTTTCCCAACGGGCAGCGTGTGAAGTCTGCCAACCCACCTATAGCCTAATCCTTCCCATTCTGAGAGGAGACCCGTGCCCACAAGTGAGACAGTATATGGGTTAATGATGATGAATATGTATAATACAGCTGTAGTTTTTTTTTTTGAACGTGCTAATCTCTAAAATTACCAGTAAGATTTGAAAAAATATTTTTGCATTTAATCGCGCAATACCTGAGGAAGTTTATATAATATTTAATATTACGCTGAGATACGTAGCAGCCGAGAAAAATGTTAGGACGGGTTAAATCTTGAGGCACAGCTAATACATTAAAGACACTAGACAAACACAAAAACTTATGTCCTACGAATTAACCACTAGACCACAGACAAAATGCTTGAAGTCAGTTTTCCATTTGCTAAATCCTATCTCTAATGAGGAAACTATACTGCTGCGTTTAAATTACATTCACTCGTTCTGAACTAACAGAGCCTTTGTTAATAGAGCTGAAAATTCTCATTACTCAGCTATATAGTTGGAACTTCTGACGAACATCCGGCACAATCTAAAATCCTAGACATTAATAATGCCGAAATATCGATTACGGCTCGGAGTATCTTTGGAGAACCTTCATATCTTTAGAGGTCGAAGCTCTAGATTATATATTGAATATGAAAATTTAGACCAAGAATCCTAACATTGCGATGCAAAGAATACCTAGAATTCAGACTAGTTAGGAAGACGGATAGCAACGATAAATTCACTGTTTCTTCTTTTTTTTTGTATCTTAGAGAATTTATTCATAAGATTTAAAAATCGGGGCAATTTGTGGAAGCCCTTATATTTATATTCTCTCATAGTTTTTTATTTCGCAATGTTTTGTTAAAGTCAGTTTCTTGCGAAAGCTATGACTGGTGAATCAACATGATTATTAAAAACATTGATACAGGAGCAAGAATGAAGTCTCTTAAATAGTTAATCTACATAAAAACTTTCACAGTAGGTGGATATATTATCACATTTTCCCAAGGCCTAGATGTTGCAGTCATACATTTGAAAAAAAATAATTATACCAAAAGAACAAGCATACGGCCCACGCGGTTACCGTAGCCTATAGATGCTTGTAACACCAGAGGTATCACTCGTGCGTTGCCGACCCTGTAAAACAAAAGAGGAATAGTTGGGTTGGCATTATAAGAGTCAGTCTCCCAACTGCCAACACAACGTTTCCTCGCGGAGCACTGGCAACCTTGCTCTCCATAAGGAACAGAACAGCTCAAAGCAGTGTTATTTCACTTTCTTTCACAAACGATAACACATACCTACGCATATTCACCAACACTAACAATAACTATATGTAGACGATACAAATATTATTTTGTTCCGGGAATTGCCGAATCACAAACACAGCAGTTGATTTCTCGACTACTGCTTCAACTGAAGCCAACTGAACTGGCTTGAAGACGTATCCTACTTCCTTCATTAATTCCTTCCCAAACATTCAAATTCCGCGCCTTAGTCGCCCATAAACCTTAACAAGACACACTGACGCCCTCTCATGGCTACGGCGGGTACTGTTCCGCTGGCTATCAAGTCTGTCAACGATTCAAAATCCGAAGCGGCCGCTCGCGAGTGAAATAAGAAATATTTTGGTAAAAAACTCTTTACAAGTGCAGCAAAGTGTATAAAGGTGGTGTATGTAAGTACCTAACATAATTCATATTCCTATTTTTCCCCAGTTTTCTGCCTGGGTCGAGTTTAGGGAATTTCATCATAATTAAGCATAAACACAAACTCTACGTCAGTTTGAACCATAATTCCTCTGAAATGCTTTTCCATGGTCTTAATCTAGCTGCTACATCAACTGGGTCATCCATTACTGTCCAAAAAATATGGTCTAACTGAAAATTTGAATACTTTTTTATGGAAATGAGCTTGCCCACTAGACCAAACCTAAATCCTTTCCGAGACAGATCTGGTAAACTTGATTTATCGTTACATTAATCATATTCAAACATTTGAATACATTTATAATATTGTTCTTTATTTATAGTTCTCAGTATTTTTAACATTTAGTTTCATCCATCTATGGACATGTGTTGCGCAGGATTGAAGAGCAGATTACCAATAAAGTTTTGAGCAGGGATGTGGATGGATGGATGGACTTAAGGAGGGAGATAAAAAAAAGACGGAAGGAGTGTGTGAGAGATGATATGGGATGACGGCTGAAAGAGATTTATGGACCCTAATTAAGTTATTGTAAAAGCAGGAGGAAGATTATTTTTGTTCCATCTGCCTTCTACATACATGAACGTTTTCTAAATCTGTCATCCTAGCCTTTTCCTAATTACATTGGGGTTGGCTTTCAGTTTAATCAGGTGTGGCTGAATATCAGTTTTTCTCGAAGCGATTCAACAGACCTTTATAACCCAATTTCTGGACAATACCGATAATCTAAACATAAGCTGGTGACAGGTTTTTCGGACTTCTGACTAATGAGCACCTATGACGATCGTCATCGGTGATATCTGGTTTCTTATGATTACCAAAAGCGACATCTTTTCGTGCTCTTTGAAGTACAGGGTCTTAAAATGGTCACCAATTCCTGGACTCACTGCGGCAATGCAGATCAATTGAATCAGTGTAGTTATTAATTGGCCACGAGCTCCTCGAATATAAAGGGGTATGAAAGAAAAATCTGTCAGTATTAACTTTGTATCATAATACTACACAATAATCTATGACTTAATCATCATCAACATCAACCCATAATACTGTTCCACTGCTGAGCACAGATCCACTAAACCGTACTAAGTGACTACAGTCACCACGAAACGAGAGGAATTAGGCCATAGTCCACCACGCTGGCCGAATTAGGGTTGGCAAACTTCACGCGGTTTCGACAAAATCTCTCAGGCATGCGGGTTACCTCACGATGTTTTCCTTCACTAATTGATAATGAATATGCACATGATGTCGAAAAATTCGAACTCGAAACCTGTGACTTCAACTTAATTCTAAACTATTTTATAGAAAGATATAAAAATACTCTGTAATTTTCGTAATACTATGTCAGCTGACGCGTGATCGGGGTCATACACGACAAGTTCGACGCAACCCAGCGTCTATACACAAATTTTTCACACACCAAAAATCGGAAAAAGTTATACTTTTGGCTAACCTTTTCATTTTTGGCTAGTCGTAGAACAAACGTTCTGTTATTTTTTTATAATCCAGTATAAATATTAACATAACAAATACACAACTAGGTTACTGTTACCTCATTTCGTTAAAGCACAAAAGTTAATTTGTTTTCGGAGCACTCATGTTAATACCTGATCCCATTTCTCTGAACATCAAAGGTAATGCTTGGGGCAATTTAGTGGTTGCTGTATATATATATATGTATGGCTGTGAGATCTAATTGAATCCTGCTAAGTATATATATTGTACTTATCTACAGGCTTTTTGGTTTAATGTGTGAATCTAATAGAGAGAAACTTAAGAACGATGGAGAATATTTGAAGGGATTCTGACCAAATGCCTAGGATATCATGCCTGCAATATAATTTTGTCGTACCTTGGCTTGTACTGAAACTATGGCTGGAGACGTGATATTGTGGTATCAAAATTATATCGTGCCATACATGTTAACCCTCCAAGAGTTTAGTGAGCGACATAGTTTAGAACAGAAGGCTACTCCTACTAAGAATATGTTAGAAAATGAATTCTAATTCAATTTCAGTGTCATAAACGAAAAATCGTCTCCTTTGGGTAATTTTTTAGATTTGCATTTGACATGTATGAAACTAAAACTAGATCGGAATTATATATTGAACTTTTTTTAGTACCAGAGTTATCCTTCAGTCTAATTTTGTATGATATAGAAAATGTAGTTTCTCGGAGGACTGGTAGGAACTTTACAGGTGTTCCATGCATAATATTTGACAGATAGGTTGACCAAGTCAATTTCCTGGGTTTCTCATGAAAAACAGCTGATTACAATTAAGTAAGGGACAAGAGAACAAAACATTGATAATAGATTTTTTTGAAACAAAAACGGCTTCGCGAATCTTCTTAAATTGATCAAATACTAGTCTACGAACGACCATGACATTTTGCATTTCCCAAATGGCTCTTAAAAAGGGTCTATAGTGGACTTTAATGCCGGATATGGCCGTATTCCGGTAAATCAGCGTCTCGGGACCATCCAACATACATTATTTATGAGCATGTCCTATAGATGATGGAGGCCGGAATAGGCACGTGGTTAGTTTTATAATTGCTTTTCTGTTATATTATTTATATTCCATCCCTAAAAAGGATTAAAGTCAAAGTCAATATAATTTATTCAAGATAGACTACTAGGTAGTACTTTTTGAATGACGTTCAAAAAGTATAAAACTACTGAACGGATTTTGATGAAACTTTACAGCATTATTATTTTTACATTAAGACAGCCCCTAAAACGCTCACCCTTCACTGCCTCTTAGTGTTTTAGATAGGAAGAAAAAGCGGCGGAAAAAACTCCCCAGGAACATATTTCGATCTGTTGATTTATAGCATTTTTTTTTTGTAACACTGTGTAAAATTAATAAATAATATATATAATTTTGGTCAGATTTACTTATTAATTGCTATAATTGATGTCAGCCAATGCACACATTATGTTTTGGCATCGAAGTTAATACTCAAGCATAAATTATAGTATTAGCAAGCCCCCTCTTCAATTCAATTATTTCGGTGAAATGGCGCATACAAGCAATGATAAAAAAAACTATGCATGATTACTAGGATCGTTTTATTCCCTGCAACATGGTTGAGTCGAACGACGCCGACACACACGTCATACTCGTGAACGGGTGCCGTCTGTCGGGACTGGTCAGCTCTTACTGTCAATGGCAATCTTTTCCTTTTATTTATTTCTATTATTTTTTATTCTGGATTAATTTAGATTAGATTAGTTAGTAGGTACACATCAAACTGCATTATTCTCATTAACTATTCTTATCAAACTTGTAAATCAAGATTAACATTGTAATCATGTTTTTAAAAAAGAGTGTCTATGGAGTTTCTTGCCGGTTCTTTTCCATAAGACCCACTTTTTGGAACCGTGCAACTAGTTTTGACTTTTCAAAAGTGCTACTTTATTGGTCTAATTGAAATAAAACATTTGACTTTGACTTTAGGACCAACAAGGCATTTCAGCAACTTGGAAGTGAAAATTAAAGCAAATTTACGAAACGTCACCAGAAGCAGCACCCGTTCATGAGCATGACGCACGGATCAGCCATCAGCCCCCTCGCCATTTTAGAGGGAAGGAGGTGACCCGATCAATGACGCTATCGGAAGCAATGACATCGAAGGGAGCATGACGACTTTACAGCCAAGTGTACATCATACACACACGTTGAACTGATGAGTTGAATCTTTTATCATCATTCGAACCATTGAAGCTAATTCAATAATTTTAATTGAACCATTTGCTGAAACTTTACAAGAATAGGCAACGAATGAAACCGTTTATTGCAATCATCAATCCATATACTGTCCCACTGTTGAGTCTCCTCAATATCGCAATGTTTCCCATTAATTTATTAATCAAGGTGATTGACCTACAACTTGGCTGGCTGTCCAATGATCATATCGCTAGGCTATCACTTCTATTTTATAGTTGTGTGCAAACAACCATAAATAAAATCATTTTTTGTTTTATAAAAGTATTCTCAATACTTAGTGGTTACTGTGTTTACCTACTGTTAAAAACACTTCCGAGTTTTTTTAAGCGTAATTTAACGAGATTGCTAATTAATAAGTGCCTTTATAGTATACTCGAGTGTCTTGACTATAAATTGTAAGTTCTGATATTGTACTTAATCTCATTTTATTAATATCTGTAATTGTTTTAAAATTAAATTAAAGTACGTAAGTACAAATTCCATAATTTTATTGTAAATAAATAGAAATGAAAGGCATAATAAGAAATACATACCAATTATTTTAATAAGAACTTTCTGTAGGTACCTTATTAATGCAAATAAATTATTTTGATTTTTTTATTTTGATTTAACTTTAATTATGAAATTACAATAACGATATACACAGAAACGGCTTGTAAATACACGATAAGGATTCTGTATTTCTTTTAAGAAAAACCAATCAATGTACTGCTACGAAAGAATATCTATAAGATTTACCTTTGTTAGCATTTACATGAATCTCACTGAAACCTAAATAAACTTAGCTCAAAAATTTTATACAAAAGAGCCATGAAATATTTTGCCTTCATTTAAGATTATCATTACTCTTGTTTCTCCAAAGTACTAATCATGTATGCTATATGCCTCTAAGCTATAATCATAATATTATCTTTATAAGTTTACTCAGTTAATCGGCTTTCGTCTAAGAAGGGTAAACATTATGGTTCGTAATTTTTTATTTGAGGGTATTACGAAAATCTTGTGTAGTATAAAACTGTGTAACTACCCTCAAATATAGCATAGCATGATCTATTATCCTAGACATTTTGTAGCGTCCATTAAACTGTTTTATTACTCAAGATTATGGAGGGTACGAATACGGTTTTATGAATAGGGACTATCGTAGTTAGGCATCTCCTCAATAAAACTAGTGCTGACTGAATTCATTCATCATCACACACACACACACACTCACACAAATTATACAAACACACCTATCGCATGCATTTTTATTAATTATTTTTCTATTGCTTTCGCATTCAAATGTCAAAATCATTGTAAGATTACCACTAAATATTAGATCTCTATGTACTGAATTGGCGGGGGCCTGGTAATCTGTATGACAGGGCTACCTAGTTCAGATACCAGTCTCCCACAAAGGATATGCTGCTAATTTTATTATATATAACCTTTGTGGAAGAAAACAATAAATATTATTATTATTCTCGTAAATAAAAAAAAATACCGATAACCGGTGAGACTAGAAACATGACATTTAGCACAGGAGTTTCTTACACAACGTAGGTGAGTACTAATATGCGATGGAAAAAAAAACCAAGTGTATTGGAATATTGAATATATAATTATATATAATATAATTGTGTATTATCCTTTGGTTTATTTCAAATACTAATAATTTATTAAAGTTAAAGTTCTAGAAAAATATTATATTGTCTCATTATCAGAGCCAACATTGCACTATTTATTATTTTCCTAGAGCATCTATTTAAGTATTTGACGAGCCTTGAAAAAGATTATACATAAATGTATGTTCTAAAATGTGTTACTAGATTGCGCTGATTATGAATCTTATTACTTCCAAAAACAGTAAACATTATCTGAAGGAGCGAAACCGTGAAAAAAAATCATAAAATATACTTTTTTACTTACTATTAATATGCAAATAAGTCCTGCTGACTCTAGGCGGATGGGTAGATATCTGACACTCGTATACTCCTTCGTCGTCCGGCTTCACCTCCCTGATGAGAAGCCTCCAGTTTCCAGGGTACCTCCTGGCCACCGTCACCCGGTTATCAGCGGCGTACGTGACGGCACCCACTGTGAGGAGCTCCGGCATTTCATCCTTGCCTCTACGGCGAACCCAGGATACCTAAACCAAAGATAAACGTTGTTACCTGACTTCTGTCTAAATGTATAGTTACGAATTGAATAAAATTAAAATAATATAATAGATAAATAAAAAATGTGAAGTCGACGCTGGGTCTGGGTTTTTGTAAGTGAAAGTTTGTATTTGTAAACTCATCCACGATATAGGAGAAAATCTTATTGTGGGGCAACATTGTTATTTAAAGAAAAAGTACCTGATAGTGACGCTAGCAACACCAAGAGTATATTAGCACATCGATTTATTGATACGCCAATTATAAAATCTCATTTGCTCAGTAATTAATTCTGGGTTTATTATTCAAACTGGAAAACAAACTGCTGTTTCGTCGTAGTATATTTAGCAATATGATGGTAATCGTACAGAAGAATTGTATAGCAGAGTTTTATCAAGGATGTTTGGACGGTGATACTGTCTCTATCTGGGTGCTGGTAGTGTATATGAAGATCTAGATGTCTGTAAAAATTATATCATGGTGAATTACACGGATCCTATGGCCATGACAATAGTGCAAGTGAAGATAAGTGCGGTTTTTAGTCCAACATACTCTGCGGCCTCCTCACATGGTAGATGATTCATGAGAATTTTCCATACACATACATACACTCACGCCTTTTTCCCATAGGGGTAGGCAGAAACTAAAGAACGCCACTTGCTACGATTCTTGCATACTTCTTTCGCTTCGACCACATTCATACATCTTGTCATACATACACGCCGCTTGCGAGTACTACGCACCTGACCTTTTTGAAGAACCTCACCAATAAAGTCGGTATAAGTTTTTCTAGGGCGTCCCCTCTCAGCGGTTCCACTGACATTCGCCATATAAATCCTTTTTGTTAGTCGCCTTTCATCCATTCTCTCGACATAGAATTTTCCGTACTATAAAAAAGGCGTATATAAAGGTTCCCTACACATTCATCATCATCATTTCAGTCAACAGAGATTCACTGCTAAATGAAGTCCTTCCCTATAGACTTCCACATGGTCCGATTACATGCTGCCTCCATCCATCCATTCTGATTAGTATAGCATTTAAAGGTTCCAAAAGATTTAAGTACAGTATGAAATTCAGTAGGTTCTATATTTAAGTAATATTTTAGTATGTTAAGTGTTTGCTCAGTATTTTTAGCTAAACTAACAACAAAGGATGTCACCAAAATCTGCCCAAATGATGTACTGAGGGTACACTTATTGGAAAAAATACCCTGTATTACGCTGGTTAAAACACGTCATCCTTTTTTTTTATGCTCACTAGGGGATGAGAAAAATAACTTTAAATTTAAAAAAAAAAACATTTTAACACACAAGAGTATCAGTTTCATATTGTTTTTATAGTAAAAACTGTCAACTTGATAGCTATCTGCTATCAGTGTTAATTTTGGAATGTCAAACGCACGCCATTTTGGCACATTAATAACAGTTTCAAGCAGTGATAGTCTAGTGATATTACCATTGGACTGCCAAGCCAATGGTCTCGAGTTCGAATCCAAGGCACGCTCCTCTGACTTTTCGAATTCATGTGCGTATTAATAATTAATTATCACTCGCTTAAACGGTGAAGGAAAACATCGTGAGGAAACCTGCTTACCTTAGAGATTTTTCTCGTCGGTTTGTGAAGTCTGCCAACCCGCACTAGGCCAGCGTGGTGGACTATAGCCTAATCCCTCTCAATATGAGAGGAGACCCGTGCCCAGCAGTGGGACAGTATGTGGGTTGATGATGAATAACAGTTTCATAGTCATTTCATAGTAAAAACTGTCAACTTGACAGATGTCATTTAGCTCAGGTACAAACTTGGGCTGAGTTGTATGGACTTTTGATGACCTCCTTTGATCAAAACGGGAAGTGACTAAACATTTTAGAAATAGCATTGAAATTCATTTTGAAGCAAAAATCGCCTTTATTAATAAGATATTCTACATAAACGCCAACCAACAAAACGATTCGTCCATTAAAATTTACATCAAAATCACTACGCTTGTGATCCTAATCCCCAGGTATTTAAGCCATCAACGAAGGAGGGCATCAATTGTTGTCGGATCGTTAAATCTTCTCCTAATGGTCCATCGTGACACTGTAGAATTCCCAAATGAATTCTCCGTGAAAAGTTAAGTGATTAGTACCAGTTTACGTCTCAATATCAGCTGTTGATAGCATAGTTTTGGTAATCTCGAGCTAGAATGAATGGAATATTGAGCCGTTACAAACATTTGGGGGACAGAAACGTTCAAGTAAATTGAATTCTGCCTCTCTTCATAAAATATAAGTGTTACCAGAAATTACAACCAGAAAATCTTAAGTTTAAAACTTTTTTATTTTTAAGTATCTATGGCCACGTTTTTGTATTCCAAAGAGAGACAAAAAGTAGCTTATGTCCTTTTATGAAGTCTAATCTATATCTGTACTAAATTTCATTAAAATCGGTTTAGCAGTTTAGCCGTAAAAGTGTGACATACGGATACAGTTACTTTCGCATTTATAACATCAGTAGGGAGTATGAGTGCGTACATCCTTAAAAGTAAAAATTTGATCTAATTTTTTAGGCTCCGGAACCACCTAGGTAGGTACTTCATCTTGCGATTGGAAATCTACTTTATAGTAGTTGAGAGAGGTAAGGTAGATAGAAAATACGAACTCTATTTGCAGGAGAAAATTGGAAACTTTGATTTTACTTCGTATGTCCAATTTTACTTCTGCTTGCAATATTTTCAGGTTGATTCTAAAATATCCCTCAGAAGTGCATTAAAATGGATGTTATAAACTTACTTTGTATCGGGAATGATCAGTATTTGTGGTTTAAAGTTTGTTTTGATTTAAAACTTACAAAGCATTGCAACCTGAGTATTTCTATTTCTGGAGGTCATCATTATCCAAACCATTCCCCAACCATGTTGGGGTCGGCTTCCACACTACCTTATGTAAGTAGATGCGGCTGAATATCAATATTTTACACGAAGCGACTGCTGTCATATCTCCGCATCCCAATTTCCGGGCGGATAGACCTGCTGTCAGGCTTTTAGGGCTTTAGACTACTTCTAAGGATTATCGTAGGTATTCTTAGGACAAACGAAACTGACGGCTTTACGTGCTCTCGTCTCGAAGTGTTAAGAATGGTATCCCATCCACAGCCTGGCTGCGGGTAGAGCAGCTTAACCTTGCAGATCGGTTGATCAATGTAGTTATTACATAGCCACGAGCCCCTGCCCCCGTTGAGCATTTCTGGAGTTCTCCTAGAGAAGTTACGGCATTAGTGTAGTGGTCGTTAAAGTGACTGCTGTGCTAGATGAATGATGATGATGATGAAAGAAGTGTTATTGGGTTTTCCTATGAAATTTTCACTAGCCGGAGTTTACGGTTAATCGCAACTATTACATGGGGCCTAAACTTACCTGCGAACAGTATCAAGCTACCACAATCTGTCAAATTTCTAATAAATACCATTTTGCCTAACGCAATGCTAAGCTATGCTATGCTATTGATTTCTGATATTTACGCGAATATTATACATTGAAATAAAACTACTTTTTACGGATTTTATCGCGTTATATTGATATTATTAATCCCGACGTTTCGGACCCTTTACAGCGTCCATCTTAATCTTAGCAGTGGGGGCTGGCATGGCCAGCAACACTTCGACCAAATGTGATCTGTTGTGTTGTCCCCAGCATGGTACATTCCTTACTCTTCAAAGACGTGGTTCATGAAGGCGGCTAGCCCACTAAGAGGAAGGAACCTGTAGTCCTCTGGCTTCGGGTATCCGTTACCGAGATGACTCATCCGTTTCGTCGCTAGGACGTCACAATCACACAAGATGTGCTGCATGGTTTCCCTGAATTCACCACAAGCTCTGCAATCATTGTTCAAGGTCAGCTTCATTTTATGGAGCATGTCATTGGTTGTAAAATGCCCTGTGAGGGCTCCGATGACAGCTCGGGCTTTGTCCCTTCTATTGTTAAGTATGAATTTGGAGATGCGTGTGGTGCTGCTGCCGAAAAATCTTCGTGAGTGCTCTAGCCCTAAGCTATTGCACCACTCCTCTTTGTGTTTTGTATCGGCATATTCCTGTAAGGCCTTCTTGATGGCGCATGTTGGTAGTCCCATACATGGTTCTGGTCCAATCATGGCATTTGCCGATCCGGTTCTAGCTAACTCATCGGCCTTCTCATTTCCTTTAATGCCTGCATGCCCTGGGACCCAAACCAGTCGTAATCTGTTCCTGCGGCCTAGCTCATTAAGAGTTTTTATGGCATTTAGGACCAGTCTGGAGTTGACTTTGTAGGACGTCAGGGCTTTGAGTGACGCTTGGCTGTCGCTTAGAATGTAGATATTTTTATTTTCTACTTTCCTGTTTATGTTTTCATTTGCGCATGCGATAATGGCATACATTTCTGCTTGAAAGACCGTAGTGAGTTCTCCTAAGCTGTTCCAGAGTTGGAAAGATTCTGAGTAAACTCCTGCTCCAGTACCAGATCCAGTTTTTGAACCATCTGTGTACCATATTAAGCTATCAGTGTTCGATGAGAGCCCTTGCTTCCATTCATCCCTTGTGGGGACATATGTTTTGAAGTTCCTTTTGAAGATTTTTATTGACGTCATTGCGTCATTTATCATATTAATCTTCCTTAAGAGCTCTTCGGGTAGCTCCATTCTATGGCGTCCATGGTCACGGGTAGACTTATCAATATAACGCGATAAAATCCGTAAAAAGTAGTTTTATTTCAATCTATGCTATGCTATTGACTATAGGGCAAGTGTAGGCAAGTTTGACATACCCTGCCACCTCCCAGGGTGGCGGAGGCTCCATGAAGCTTTCTCGTACTATAAAAAAAGGTATGTTTGTCGCAGCTCAGGATTTTTCTTAGACCCAGGTATATCTTATTTAATTAAAGTACTGATTATAAATATATTTGAACCCTAAACTAAGTCACGTTTTTAAATAAGAGGTTTTTTTAACCAGATTTAGTATTAAGACACTAAAACCTTTTATTTAAATTTTTAGCCATTAAAATATTACACACCATCACGATTATATTCCCCGAAGTGTTAAGCAGAGGTGTACCAACGTGGTATACATTGGTACAACTCTGCCTGCCACAGTTCGCCTATATGTTTAGGTTCCATGTAATAGGGGGCGGGCCTATTTGTCATTAACTAGTCATAAAGCCAAACTCCGACCTGCTACTGAGAATTTCATAGAAAATCCCAATAAGACTGCTTGACCTAGGACCTCTGACGTAGAAGTCGTGCTTAGAACTACTAAACTAACGAGGTAGTTTCAATTAAAATATTCCATGATGCTATTGTTTTTGCTTTATGTAAATACATACAAGTGTATCTTCACAAATTAACTATCTAAAAATTTATCACGTACCAACCCTTCGAGGTTTAAAGTATACAAAATTTAAAGCTAGGGATAATAATTTTCTCATATAAATTTTACCAGCCGATTAATAATCCTTTCTAATAGCTCCCACGACGACCACTTTGTAGACAATGGCTGTAACAATTCCAATAATTACTCTAGGTGGCGCCACTGTCCCTACAATGGCCGCTCTTGCCGCCATTAACGAATTTAAGTCGTTTTTGTCTTGATCGCTCCATTAAGTGTAGATGAATAGAAACCTCTGCTTGTTGATTGAGTTAATGGATTTTGTAGGCGATTGTATCTTGAGAAATATTGGGTTATTTAGTTTTAAATTTATTTCTGAAGGACCGATTACATACTACCTATACTTGACCGAAGCTGCTTTCAAGTTTGTCTATAATGGCTACTGAGATGACATTGATCAAATATTTTTTTAGTACAAAACCTTGGAATTGATGAAATTTTTCTGTGTCTCCATTAATTTTTATAATAATATTCAAAAATTTCATTAGACATTTAACTTTATAGTGAACATCGCAGTGTAGTTAGTTTGTAAGTTCAAAACTGTCGTAAACGAGCGCCCTGGAATGAGATTCGTAAAGCGTCATGTTGTTTAATGGAAGCGACTAACGAAGTGTGTAAAAGTAATAGTCTGCGGCACTCGGCTAACTCCGTATATCTTCGGTTCACTTCGTATCTCCGTATTAAGGTCGATGCCCACTATACGTTTCCAATTTTTCAGTATTCAATTATTTTATATCTTCTTTTTTTAATATCACAAAAGTGGCAAACAAGCATACTGATGGTAAGTGGTTACCATAGCCTATAGACGCTTGCAACACCAGGGGTATCACTTGCGCATTGCCGACCGGGGAAAACGAAAAAAGAATAGTTGGGTTGTCAGTATAAGGGTCAAAGTCTCCCCCCCCCCCCCCGCCATTGCCAACACAACGTTTCTTCGCGAAGCACTGGGATCCTTACTCACTGTAAAGAATACAACACAGCTCTAAGCAGTGTTATATTTTCACTTCAGTTTTCTGCAAGGCTGAGGTACTTCCCCGGTCAGGCAGCTCCAATTTGAGTGGAATTACTTCCACTTATTATATATACTTACTACTTATAATATTTTAAATTAAAACAGGGTATTTCTATTTAAAGAAAACACATAACACAGAATTTTTCTTGATAAAGTTCAATTTAAAAAAATATATCAGCTTATACTAGTGATCGCAAACTTTTTTTTAAATTACGTAAATGCATCTGAACTAGTATTGGACTAAAACGGTAGTATAGTGAGAGCCAACCCTAAAATCGGGTAGCTAAATAAATGATAGCCGTTTTCTGGTACATTATTAATTACATTTCGTTCAAGCTGATTTGGGCGTAAAAGAGATATAGAATGAGATAGTGAATAATATAGTAACAGGATGTGGAAGCCAACGAATGCCTAGTAGCCACATCTACAAAATTAATCATTTTCCTCTATTGAGATGTTCAGTAGAATGGGCAACATTAGGTGAAATTGGTGTTCAAGAAAACTTACATAACCGATGTTACATTTAATCTCTAGTTTAATTAATTGAACGATTAATTCGTTCTCTACGCGCACTACCGGACACTTGTTCTGCAGCACTCGCGACCGTTAGTAAGGATGATGGTAGTAGTTAAACTACTCGAGTCTCGACACTGTATTGATACTATATTGCAATTTTTTTTATATTTACAACTTTGCAAGCCTAGTTAAAATCAGGAGAATCTTAACACCGCGATTCAGGATCGGCCGGTTTTCTAACAACACCATCTAGTTCTATTATGAAAACTAAATTAAATCTACAATGTAAGAAATTAAACAAAACTTATCAAATCATTCTATACGGTGTTTTTATACATAACAATATTTTATAAACCATATCTTAAACAATAATATTAATAATAAATCCTTTATTTTCAGGCTACGATGGCCCATAAATACATACCTTAAAGATTAACATATTATATACTCGTAATAATATTACAAAAAGTTTGGAAATTAAGTTTGGAAACCTCAAATCTATTTAGAGGGTAAGCAATGTAGAATTTGTGAAACATAATCAAGGAGTCTTTGCTTCCCTATACCAACTTCAAAAGCCAAATCTTTAAAACAACGTAAGATAATAATTATTACCTTTGCAATTATTATACTGAAAGAATGGTTTCAAAAAAGCTCTAGTAATTAATAGCTCTAGTAATTTTATGTATTAAAGTAGGGATTTAAGAATATAAAGTTTTTTTTGTTCGTATAAACGAGTATGGATTGGATCGCTTTTACCAGACAATCTACAAACATATACTCTCACCTTTTACCCAGGAGTATACAGAAATGTGAGGACGGCACTTGCTTGACAATTCTTGCAAACTTATTTTGCTATGTTTACATACATACACATGCTCTTGTTGCTAGTACCACGAACCTGACCTCTTTTGAAGAACCTTACCAATAAGGTCCGTTTATGTCTATATAGGGCATCCTCTCCCGCCGCTTCCTATCAGCTTATTACCATTTCTCCTCATTCAGTCGTTGGCTCATTGCTGAGCGTCGTAATGTACAGTCAACAAAGGAGTTGCAAACCAAATATGCATTTTTATACAGATTTCGACATAAATAATTACGCGCCAAAGGGTTAGGTATGTAGCTCTTTACAATACCTACGTTATGACACATATTGCGTGATACATTATTACACAATATTTATCAAAACACAGATTATTAATTAACTGCCTATATAGCGAAACAATTTCGTTTAGGAAGAGAATCCATTGAAGATGAACCGCGTCCAGGACGACCTTCTGAGGCCATTACGGATGAAAACATTAAATTTTTGGAGGAGAAAGTACTGGAAGACAGACGGATGAAAACTAAAGAATTATCAGCAATGACTGGGCTTTCCAAACCAACGGTGCTTAGAATGCTGCATAAACATTTGGGAATGAATAAGGTCAGTGCAAGGTGGGTCCATAAATTTCTTTCCGCTGTTCAAAAGCAAGAAAGAGTGAAGTGCTGTAAGCAGTTTTTATCCCTTTGTGAAGGTCGTCAGAAAGAAGTTTTGGATTCGAACGTTTCTGGTGACGAAACTATAGTCCTTTACCATGATCCACTCTCGAAGAGAGAATCGATAGAGTGGCATCGTCCGAGTTCACCACGGCCAAAAAAAGCGAAGGTGACCCCATCCCAGAAAAAGATTATGGCCACAATCTTTTGGGATTGTGAAGGAATTTTACTGGTAGATTTTAAAGAACGCAACACCACAGTGACTCGCGAGTGCTATGCTCTTCTACTTCGTCAATTGCGAGATGCTATCAAAGATAAACGACGAGGGAAACTGTCCCGAGGAGTGTTGCTGCTTCACGATAACGCGCCGGTGTACACGTCCGCTGTTTACACGGCTGCAATCAGGGAATGCGGCTTCACTGAGCTCAACCATCCACCCTATAGTCCCAACTTGGCCCCAAGTGATTACTATTTATTCCCAAATTTGAAATCTGACTTGAAAAATTGACACTGATGAAGAGGTGAAATCTGCAGTTTTGTCACATTTTGAAGAGAAAAATTCAGAGTATTTTTTTAAGGGTATAGAAATGTTAGAAAAGCGTTGTAAAAAGTGCATTGAAATAAATGGTGACTATATTGGGAAATAATAATAGTGGTTTGATATCAACCCTTCATTTTATAGCTCAGGCCAAAAACTTTTGGACCTTACTAGTACCTCTTTTGTTGACCGTACCCGACCTAACTTTTTGATGATGTCCTTCCACTTGTGGCGATCTTTTGCCAGTTGAAGAGTGTCTGAGATCTTGGTGTTGAGGTAATAATAAGCCATCATATACCATCTTGTGGGGCTATGTCTTCTGGCTATTGCCATTAACTGATCATAAATCCAAACTCCGAGCTGCTAATGAACATTTTATAAAAAACCTAATAACACTGCTCGACAGCCCAAAACATAAACAAGAAGGCGATGTTTCTACCCAAAAGTAGCCAAAAGTACTATTATTTTCCTTCCAAGTTAAGTGAAATAACTAAGGCTAATAAACACTTACTTAATTCAACAAAACGGCTATAAACACGCTAAAAACCACTTCTGGTAGATTTGCTTTTTAAAATATGTGGTTCCGCAATCTAAATGGTGTCCGTTTGAAAGAGGGAAATACTCTTATCTTGAATAAAAAAAAAACACAAAAAGCACACTTAAATATTCAATGTTCAAGGCAATATGCTTTGAACATTGAATATTTAAGTGTGCTTCTTTATAATATTTCTTACTCACGAAATGTACATAGTTATCTAAATTAAATAATTTAAAAAAACTGCTACTTTTACGGAATTGATCACGACATTATATAATATACTCTAATATCGCTTACCTTTTATATTATTAGAAAATGATAAATAATTGAGGGGCTCGTAGCTAAGTAATAACTAAGCTAATCAACCGATCTGCAAGGTTAAGCTGCGCTAGTCGCGGTCAGTCAGTGGATGGGTGTCCATTCTTAACACATTGAGACCCCACGATCCTTCCAACTATGATTGGGTCGACTTCCAGATGCGGCTAAATATCAGTATTTTACACGAAGCGACTGCCATCGTCTCCGCAATTTCCGGGCAATACCAATATCTTAAGAAAAGAGCGGTTGTCAGACTTTTTGGGCTTTAGACTACCACTGACAACTGTCATGGGTATTCGTATGTCAACCGGGATTGACGGGTTTACGTGCTCTCTGAGACACAGGGGAGTCTTGAAAAATGAACTTGTTAAGAATGAACGCGAACCTTAACTTGTAGATCGGTTCTTGCTGAGCTACTAGCTAACATAGTCGTATAAAGAGAAACACTTAAGGTACACTCACCGTTTTATCCTGCAGTAGACTGATCCGGCAGTTCAGATGAGCATCCTCACCCAACTGTACGGTAATCTTCGTGATATTTCCATCAGGAGCATCTTCGAAGCTTGGCCCATACTTCCTGTCATGGTCGAAATAAGTGTTCTTCAAAACCACATGTGGTACCATTTCTACTTTCATCGGCTTTGAAGTCCCAGTGTCTTGGGAAGGTTGTGGCACTTTGAAGGACTTTGTGCTGTCTATAGTTGAGTTGCCAAGCCTTAGCATCACTGGTGCAGGTACGATGCCTGTGCTGAGCGCGTAGAATGTGGTCACCGTTTGAGTTTCTTCTGTTGTACTGGTTGATGGGTTTTCTGTGGGAAAAAGGTGTTCTTTTTAATCTTGCCCTAAACTATCGTTATCAAACAGTAATTTATTGTCTCAGTGCTGGACAAGGGTCTCCTCGCATAATGTAAAGATGGATGGTGTAAAAGGATTGACAGAAAAGGGAGTAAATGATGATGTGACGGCTGACAGAGATTAATGGAAGAAAAGGACATACTGCGCTGACCACAACTAAATTGGGACAAGGACAAGAAGATGACGATGTTGATGATGATTGACAACTTTTTTTTTGTTTAGCATGAACCCTGAATGATGTGCTATCTAGATATCTAGACGTTTTATCAAATAAACTCCATCGCAGTTGATGCAGTAGAGTTGGCCTCGTAAGTTGAAGATGTAAAGAAGTTTTGGGTCTAACTCTTCGAATTTGATGGTTAGAGTCCAGTGTAAGGAATACCTAGTTCCTTAGGTAACCATTAGAGGCTATACAAGATTTCCATAGAAAATAACCCTAACAACTATGCTACTAGCTATAGAAAGATAGAATTTGTCTTACCTGTAGTAAATTGACATACGACTATCTGTGTAAGGAAGAACACGCTCGCACTCCACATAGCGCCTGGTCGAGGCTCTGCCCCCCACAGGGCTTCATAATCTGAAACAAAAATAAATATCAAATTAATTTTATGTAACTGATACAATTAAGGCCCCTCGCCCACGGTAACTTTTTGTAGCGATGCTGTCGCGCGATCGCTAGCTGTTTGCCCTCAGCCACACAACGATTCAGTCGCGATGCGAACGCGATACTGTCGCGCTTCTGTCCGGATTGCAGTACTCCACTCACGCGCCACCCTCCCTCCGTTCTCTCCCCGATGTCGTCCGATACGGTCGCGCGTTAGTAGCGTGTTGACATCGCTTCTGTAGCACGTTGCAAATGCGACTAACGTGCGTTACAAAACGCGCAGACAGCATCGCTACGAAAAGTCACCGTGGGCGAGGGGCCTAATAAAGCCGATGTTAAAGACCGGTTATTGTCAAAGAAGGCTGAATTTCTTTAAGGCTTAACATCTTTCATCGTGCTTTAACGAAAAAGACTTTTCAAAAATCTAAAAAATTTAAAAAAAAAACTTAAGAATAATAAAATTGACAATATAAGTACGTTGTAATATTAAATGCACAGCCTAAATTGTTTGATCTGGTAATTTTGACTGCACGTTCGGTGTACCGGCTAAGCGGCGCTTTTTTCATCATCAATCCGTATACTATCCTACTCTCCTCTCTTTCTCCTATCTGAATGAGAGAGTGGTATTAGGCTATAGTCCACCACGCTGGCTTAGTGCGGGTTGATAGACTACACGCCGTCGAGAAAATCTCTCAGGCGTGCAGGTTTCCTCACGATGTTTTCCTTCACCGTTTAAGCGAGTGTTAAGTTATTATTAATACGCACATGATTTCAAAAAGTCAGAGTTGCGTGCCATGGATTTAAACTCAAGACGTATGAGTTGACAGTCTAATAGTCATACCATTAGGTTATCACGCTTTTTTATTGTCATAAAATGACAAAGCCGCTTGCTAGTAATTGGAAAAGGTAAGGTAAGGTTAAAAGTAGTTTACTTTAACCAACAAGTTCTAACCTAACCCGAAATTGGCCCCAAAGTACCCTTTACCCTTAATAATCTTACAAGCAATGAAAAGCTAGTAAAACCGCCTTTGTTCTTGTATTTTGGAAGATTACCGAAGGCGTATCCTGAAACATAACATCGCTAATTAACGTAATTGCCCCATATTCCTTGTACGCAAAATATTTTCCTTTATAGGAACCCTTCAATATTTATATATTTTTTTCCTACCAAAAACATACTGGTAAAATGGAGACAAGTTTTCCGAAAGTGATATAAACGGTTTTGATCGGTTCTTTGCTAGTAAATTGGTAAGAGACTTCGATCGCTTTTTTAAATATTTTAATACTACTATCTAATGTTATAAAAAACTAAATTTTAAATTTAAAGTTTTTTTTATGTACAGTTCGTTTACCTGAAAATTGGAACACTATGACTCGGTACTTTATTTTTAATATTTAGATACATTTTTACACAGCACCATCTAATAACTCCTAACGAAATAGAACTAAGCAGAGCTTGTACTTACTATATAGGTACTAGATTTAATACTTATATACTCTACTACTACGCGAACTAACTGTAAATTAAGTCGTGTCGGTTGAGGAGCAAAATACTTGCTTTTCAATAGGTGTCACTGACGTCACCATAAAGACGTAAATTCAGAAAGCGAAGGCCAAATTCGTCATGGCGGGTAGGTATCGCGGTGGCTTAGTGGTCATAGCGTCTGGTGTACCTAACCAGAAGACGCAGGTTCGAATCCTGCGCGCGGTCGAATTTTTCCTTTGCTTAATAACTTTAAAATCTTAGCATGGAAAAGGCCAAAAAAAATACTAAAAGTAAATTGTAAATACATAGATTAACTGCATAGGAAACACCCAGAACAACATAAACACATATGTGTATCACATAAATATTTGTGGCCTGTGGGAATAGAACCCACGGACCTCATGACCAGCAGTCCTACACTCAAACCACTAGACCACAGACATCGTCATTTATACCAAGAGTTATAAAAGCTAAACTGTCGGGACACTCTGGAGACAAATTTAATAATAGAATTGTATAAATAACTAATGCAACTCGACTTTAGTATAATGTACGTAAAACTTGGCAGTGCTCTACCGTGCACTGAGATGTTGTTTAGTTGAAAAAACAATGTTGTACATTATTTTCTACTTTTGCTGAGTCGAACATATAAAAGAAAAATACAATGATGAAACAAGAAATGTAAAATGCAGCTAAGGGTTGTTGTATTTATACCTACTACTATAATAAAAGCTGAAACTCTCAGTCGGATTTGGAAAAAGTCTTGTATTTGATAACATACATTTTGATAGTTTTGCGTTGGATTATCTTGCCGGGCTCCTTGATCTTGCTTCCCTTCCATGCGACCCCATATCAAGAGCTTTTCCAATATAATATTTCCAAAAAAGCTGACGGCACGGTCCTTTTTGTTTCTAACCTATATGATCCCACTGCTGAGCAAAGGTCTCCCCCGTCTCCTTCCACTGATCTCTGTGTAGTGCTATCTGAGGCCAGTCAGTCCGGAAAGCGTCCAAATGGTCCTGCTAGCGTTTTCTGGGCCTTCATCGGCGTCTATGGCCGTCTACTGGCAACCATTGGGTTACGATGTCGGCCCATCTCTCCGGGTGCATCCGGGATACATGACCCGCCGAATGCTACTTCAATCTAGCGGTCTTTATACCCACATCAGCGCGGCCAGTTTTTGAGCGCATCTCGTTATGGACTCGGTCTGTTAACTACGTTCCTAATATAAATATTCAGTTTTAATTATAAAAAGATCGTTAAAATAATAATTAAGTTCTTTCAACCCATCAATCATTCTCTTTTAAGTGAAATAGGGCTGCCACAAAAAATATCTCAGTATTTTTTCTAATGGTAACTTTTTTACTGTCTTTGGTCATAGCTTCCGCAATTAAAAGTTTAAAAAAGTAGTCGTGTTTTGTTTGTAACTTTTTTTTCTTTTCTACGAGCGGAGTTTCCGTGGAGAGTCCTACCGTTCAATAATGGTGTACCTGAGACTCAATTGTGAATAAATTTGGTAGAATTATAAGTTTTAATAATGTTTGGATTTAGTTTTTAAATTTCACTAGAGCTGTTTTACTGGGGGTTCAGTAACAATTTTTTTAATGTCAAATACTGTTTGTGATCGTAGAGCGAATATATTGTTGTTTTTTTTTGCTGTTGGTATATTAAGAGAGACTTGTGGATAAGCTGTAATCGATCTGCAAGATTTTAAGCTGTAGCTGCGGTCAGCCCGTGGATGGGTAACCATTCTTAACACATCAAGACCCCGAAGTGACTGCACAACACTGTTTTGAGCCGTGTTGTGTTCCTTACGGTGCTCCGCGAGGAAACGTTGTGTTAAGGGTGCATAGTTCAAGCTATATTCTGCCTGTATTAGGCATGCAAATATTTATAATTATATAAAACAATTAAAATACTATTATATACATTACTAAATATTATTACTTATTATTACTATAACTATCCTCAAGCTATCGGTATAGTACCCAGAGGTATAAACTGTATTAACTAGTCGATACCATGATAAAATCTTATCAAGGCTGATAATAAGGTTGATTTTCCAGGGAACGGCGGTTAATAAATGATATTATGTTGGCACTCTTGGTGCCTAATTATAATGCACCCCACAATGGAACGTCAAAGATATTCGATCATCAGCCTATTTTATTACGTTATCGCGAGCTAGTTGGAAAATGTATGAAACAAATGTTTGGATAAATAAAATACCTTAATCAGTTGCTTAAAATAGCTTAAAGGCTTGTATGCCACGTGAGCGGTTTAAAAAAACAACCTTCAAAATAAAAATTATACTTTAAAAAACCTAAAAATTTTGAATATTAGCGATAGGTATGTGTACCTACATATTTATGTACCCTACAAAATTAGTGTACCTAAAATAAAGAATAATCTATCTAATTTACTTAAAAAGTACTTAATGTAAGGTATATTAGTACTCCACAATCAAGGTCCAAATCCCCAAACTTCAATTTTAAAAAAAATGTATGTACCTACACATTTATGTACCCTACAAAATTAGTGTACCTAAAATAAAGAATAATCTATCTAATTTACTTAAAAAGTACTTAACGTAAGGTACATTAGTACTCCACAATCAAGGTCCAAATCCCCAAACTTCAATGTATGTCCAAGCTTAATTAAACTTAGTCAGTCCTTCACATAACAGCCCAGTTCCACTGAAATTTGACCTCACAAAAATGTACGTCAATTTGCGAATTTTCATCAAGAGTTTGGGCTGCATTATCAACAGTAATACAAGTGTACAGGGCTTCATTCGTAATTGCGTTCGTTCCGGTCGTTAACCTTCTGTCGTCCTTTGTTTTAACTCTTTACAACCCGCAAGGAATATGGGATACAGGATAGAAGGTAGCGGTTTAAGGAAAGGAAGAGCAATTGGAGTGGGAGATGACAGTAAATTTTTGAGGACTGAATTTTTTGGTGCAGTATTTTGAAAATTAAAATAATTAATTAATACAATCATTAAATTAAAAAACACAATTATTAAATTATCACTCGTATAAACGGTAAAGGAAAACATCGTGAGGAAACCTGTATACCTTAGAGATTTGTTTGACAGCGCGCCGCGTGTGAAGTCTCCCAACCCGCACTAGGCTAGCATGGTGGACTATAGCCTATTCCCTCTTATTCTGTGATAGGAGACCCGTGCCCAGCAGTAGGACAGTATATGGGTTGATAATGATTTTGAACAATCAAGATAGAAGGTAAAGATCTATCAACCCATACTAAGTCCGTGTGGTAGACACAGTCTAACAGTTCTCATTATGAGAGGAAACCCGTACGCAGCAGGAGAATAGTAGAAAATTATGATGGAGATAGGAGAATACAAACAGCAACCTGAATACAGAGAAGATTTTGATTCAGAAAATCTCTATAACGAAACATAAGACAAAACGTTAAAGAATGTAAAAGAAGAAATAAAATATTTTTAAGATGGAAGGTGGTAGGTTTTGGCACCATGAGCAGAGGATTATCAAGTTCTTATGGGGAGATATTTTTTATAGATTGCAAAATATTCTACCTTTATGTAATAATCTGCTAACATTGTCAACGTAGCTAGTGAAATTACTGGGCCTATGAGACTTTACAATTGAAGTCTCCATACCGCCACCACCTACTGATGTTGCTAACATTTATAGGCTACTGTACAGTTACTGCTTACCACCTGTTTGCTTGTTTGCCATCTTATAACAAAAATAATCTTATCTTAGAGGACAATACTTCAATTGTTTTATTTTGTGAAGATATATTCAATAGGCTTGCTTTAGTATACAAAATTAAAACATTTATCAGTTCTTTGCTGTTTAGCAAAATAACTTTTACTAGATAAACTCCTTCATAAAGAGCAAAGTGTTATTCTATTACTACTTTTACTACCAACACTCGGAAACTTAATTAATTGAATTTTATAAGTTGCCTAAGGTTGTAAAATTATGGCAAAGTTTCTTATGAACAAATCGTCGTCGTCAGTCTGTTTGACGTAAAACGGCTACTTTTGTAGTAACTTATGTAAGTAAACTTTTGAGATAGGAGTTCCCTCTTTGAAGTAATAAATCACTCAATTGCAGTACAATTAAAACGTCAAATGTCACCAAATGTATCATCCGTCAACTCTCAAAGCTTGCGTCAAAGCGCTAATTATGTTAGCCTTTAATTTCTTCGGGAAGCCAAAAGTTTTATCCAGCGAATGTTTCGGGAAACGCCTGCGGACCAAATCTGAATGTAGGAATTTTGCGAATACAAAAACTGGAGGCTGTTTTTGAATTTTAATTTCACCCGCAACTTAAAACGGATGCTTGTGACGTATTTTTTAAACACAAAAGGGATTTGGAGATGAATGTAAAATTTACTATGGGTTTCCAAGAATAAATTAAAATATCATTATATCGGCCAAGGGATGACCAATGGTGAACAAAGGCTTTGTTTAATAAAAATATGGCACATCATTTTCTGGTTAATTAATATCAAAAGGTACAAAAAGATGGCTCTGCGGAAAATGAAAGCAGATCAGACAAATACTCCATCAAAGGTATTCTTGGTACAACGGACTGTCTTTTGTCGTATTTTGTGTTTATTTCATTATTTTTAAGCACCTTTGTCTATTCCTATGAGGAAAGTACAATTATATATTTTATAATCCAGAAATCGCAGTAGTGCTTTACGTAACATTATGTGGAAATTTTTGGAGGTCATCTTATTATACACGTTTAGTTATTTACTAAAGGCGTGTTCAAGCAGATAAGTAATTATACCTACTCAATAAATTGTTCATATTACGGTTTAAGACATTTATTTATCAAGTCAGAATACAATAATTCACTTACATCTAGCCAGTGGCATTCTTTAGTTTACGTTTACGAAAAAAAGCGTAAGTATATGTATGTATGTATGTATATCATGAAAATTTTGAGTACGTAGCCTTTTTGCTTCATCATACCGTGTCGACACGAAAAGAAAGAACAAAATAAAAGGAAATAATAAATTATCTTTGTTGTAGGAAAGAACACGCTACTTATTAATATTCACAACTCCCACAAAACAAAAGACGCCATAATTAATATTCCCTACAGCTTCTTTTAAAATGCTTCGAAGTTTAAAAGGAGCACATGCCCCCATAGAAAAGATAACTCGTAAATCTTTGGAAACTTTCAACGGCGCGGGCGTTCAAGACTGTCGGAATTTCCTAGGAACAGTACAATGCGGGTTACTTGGGATGAAAGTATAATATAATGGTTGAGTAAACTTAGTGGCACCAGGGATCGTGGCTACAATATTATCTATAAAAAGCTGTTCTTAAAGTGCTTCAAAACTCTTGATATTTCATGTAATACTGAAGTCTTCTTTAAACTTAAGAAAGGTAGAGCATAGTGGGAGTCATTCCACATTAATTGGAGCTGCCCGACTGGGAAAGTACCTCCACCTTGTAGAAAATCGAAGTAAAATAACACTGCTTTGAGTGTTGCCCTTACGGTGAGCAAGGTTGCCAGTACTCCGCGAGAAAATGCTGTGTTGGCAGTAGGGTGACTTTGACCCTTACACCAGTCAGTCCAGTCAATTTGAGTGGAATTACTCCCACCATGTGCTACCTCTCTAATGAAAGGAATATAGATTTTTACTGATATCCCCTGAACAATTAGAAGATTCCGTTTATAACTCACTTGGAACAGTTGAGACTGTGCAATGGCAAGTATAATTTCCTTTTTTTTAACTCTGCTCGCATAAAAGATTAAAATTGCGAAAAGTGCTCTCGAGCTAATTAAAACTAGTATTTATTTGCTTAAGCTATCAGGATTGCTTCTCGAGATTTATGTTAGTGTTAATAATTAATCGAAGTCGGAAAGGGAATACGAAGTCTAAAGGGAATGTATTTATATTAACAATTTATGTTTCACGAAGTTGGACAAAATCGAGAAAAAATAGACAGATAGATAGATTGTCTTTATTGTACACAATAGGACAAATCAGAAAAAAAATGCAAACGTTACAAGAGTACAATTATTGGCGGTCTTATCACTAATCGCAATTTATTATTATTAAAAAATATTTAATAATATACTGACATAGGTACGTTGTTAGCTTGTAAAACAAAAGTATCTATAATTGTTAGTTTTTTTATTACAAATATTTTTGGACATTTTACATGGCACCATCTAGTATTCAACTAATCTCGGCTAGTACGGTCGACAAAAGAGTTAAGTATACAGGCAGCTAATTAAACATTTTTAAAGATTGTGTAATTATGTATCACGCAATATGTGTCAAAACGCAGGTATTGTAAGCTGCTACACATCAAACCTTTTGACGGGTAATTATTTAAATCACAATCTGTGTAAAGATGCAGATTTCGTTCGCTACCGGTATACCAAACTCTTTTGTTGACTGTACTATGAGTGGACAATTGATGTGATACTTATGTAGTGTATGTGTACCCAGACAAACACAAACACTTATTTTCGTTTACCATACAAATAATTGTGTCCTGTGGGAATATAACCCACGACCTCGTGATCAGGAGTCCGACACTCGAACCACTAGATCACAGAAGTCGTCAAGATAATAGAAGTAACATTAGTACGAAAAACGGGAACGATAAATTCAACATCAAATCTCAATAAACTATAAATACATAAAGTGTCCGGTATACCGAACTGGAGGATAAATTCATATCCCTAAAATTTATAATATCTAATAATACTTTTGTTTTTTTCAGTATAGAATTTATATTCTAGAATATTTTCATAATTTAATTAGCCTTCACGTGTAGAATCTCATTGGGACCATTAATTCTTCAACCATAAACTTAACCAGTATACAAATCAAATTTAATTACTAATTTTCCCGAATAGCCCAATGTTCTAGCCCAGATTAGTACATGAGCGTTAGTAAGCCATATATACCCTCGCCACTCCAGACTCAGTCCACAATAAATTGGGTCAAATATCTAAACTTGGAGATCTCTGGCTAAAACTATTAAACCTAGGTAGACCTCAGACTTAAGCCACACCACGCAATGCATCCTTTGTTATTCAATTTTCAAGCAAAAGTTTTTAAAATTCCGGTGAACTAGAAACTCCTTGGACAAATAAAAGGCATGTTTATTGGGAAAGTTTTCGTAACATAAATATAAACTGTCTAACATTAATGAAGTTTGAAACATTAGTTAACTTTGATAGTCCAGTTAGGTCTCGTAAATGTCAGAAGCATGTCATGTGCAAAAAAATAAACTAGGTACACATGGACATGTTAAACTGTAATATAAGGTGACCTCTCATGTTATGGAAAGCCTATATAACGCGAGCTCAACTTATACTGGCAGTGTATATGTAACAACCCGGGTTTTTTTAACAACTTCACATGACTTATTGAGGACAGAATCGACTCTAATACGAAAATCTATACCCCAATGATGGGAATAACAATGTTTCTATGTAGTTAAATTAAGTGTGAAAAAAATAATAGAATTTTAAAAATAGTAGGGATTTTACGGTTTCCATGGCGCCCCGCCTGCTTTCGCCCCGTAATCTGATTTAATGCCCCCTTATTTTCTCTGTTCTATTTCCTCCTCTGAAAACCTTCAGCGCCCACAAGAGGGCGTTATCACTCACTTTGAGAATTACTGATCTAACTTTTCCGGAATACAGACGTTGTTATGTTATATTCACATCCTCTCCTAACTCAAATTTGTATAACTCGGAATACAATACCAATAAATCAGCAGATGTGTGCCTTTAATCTTGACACGGAAAATTGAGTATGAAAACATTACTACAGTGTTTCGTTCCTGCTATCACGTTCCTCAATTATACTAAAATTACTCGGTTAATAAATGAAAATCCTTGGGAGCCTTAATTTTAACCTGCGCTGTGTAAAATACGAAGGCTGTTTAAATAATTCAGACGCACTGTACGGTACAAATGTAGCCGTTGAGGGTTGATACTGGCTCTCAAAGTTTTGGAGAATAGCCCCCATGGAAAACTGTTGATATTTTTTAACCGCTTTTCTATGAAGATGTTTTTTTTCTTGAACCCAAAAAATAATATCATAAATAATTATGATATTAAAAGATTCTGTCATGCATCAGATAAGACAGCGTGTTAAGTCCTACACACTGTTATTTACATACCACTTTTGCTGTTAAACCAACAATAACAGTGTTGTTTACGTAACAATGTCTTTGAAGTAGATCATTTTTCAATTAAACCTGTAAATAAGTTTTAGTGCTAAGTTTGTAACACAAATAAAACATTAAAAGATAATTATGAAATTTAAAAATACCTCCCAAAGTTTTCAGGACAGCCCCACGGAAAACGTACCTACTGTAATTAATTGTTTGGAAAACTTTGGATAGTTTATTTCTTTAAAGTAGTTTTTTAATTGAACCTCTAAATAAGCTTTTAGTGCAAAGTTAGGAATTTTGTAATCCAACTAAAGTACCTACTAAATAATTGTGAAATGGTGGCTCTCAAACTTTTTAGAGTAGCCCACGGGAAACGTACTTTTATTCAACTGTTTAGGAAACTTTGGATATTCACTTTTCTTTAAAGCAGTTTTTTTTAATTGTACCCATAAATAAGTTTTAGTGCTAACGTGAAGGATTTTTTTTTATCCAAGTACAGTACTTGGATTACAAGACTTGAACTTTGATACATAATATAATACCTGAAAACCTTCCCACGGAAAATGAGCCACTCACTTCCCTCAAACATTTGGTTTTCTTAGAAATAGATTAGGAAAACAGATTTTCTCCAAAATGTCCTTTAAACGGTCGCCCGATTTATACCAGTTAATTACTCAATTGTTCTACCAAATTCGATAACACAATAAATGTCTGCCTTAAGTGCCAAACAATGATTAGTTGTCCAAACATTTTGATACACTTAAATCTGATCATCAATCAACTTGTTTGTTTGAATCTATATTGTTTGTCGAGGGTCTTAAAACTATAAGCTGTCGTTTATTTAATTTATTGTTATCTATCATTTAAGACTACACGTTCTAATACCCGCGAGCTGTGGTACCCATTTGTGGGGTCTACTAATATTATACAGACGTCAGCACATCAAGCTACCACAATCTGTAAAATTTCTTTTATCGATTTTCATAGGTTCATATTAAATTGGGAAAATTTAACATTTTTGGTCAGGTTGATCTGCTGACGTCATAGAAACCGAGACCTAAGTACAGAACTTGATAGTCTAGCCCAGTGGTCGAACTTAGTCGATTTGGCTCAGTAGCTAATCGAGCTGACCCATGAAAAGCACGCTGTACTAAAATATGACATCCGCATTATCGTGCCATATTAGTTTCCATACCGACTAACCCAAAAATTTAACCAAGAATATCTAAGAAAGAATAGCTTTTAGTCACAGATGGCCTTTATGACGTCACCAAGGAAGAAGGGTGCACTTAGGGCCAGCCGCGTAAAAGGGATGCAATTAATTGTAGGGTGTCTCTTAAGATGTTGCCAAAATTACTTTTGCTTTTATTTATGGTCAACCATAAACGGTATTAAAAACATTACGGAGAATATAGAAATAGTGGATCTGATAATCACAAAAAAGGCGTCATTTTGGATTATAACTATTTTCTCTTGTATGGGGAGTCTTCGCATGCTAAATACCGTTATCTTTTTCTAAAATTGTGTTTGTAACTTTATTTTTATTTAATTTTAAAGTCAAAACTTTTGTTCAATATGCATAATGTTAAGAGAAGACTTTTCAAATTTATAATTTTAAAAATAAATGTGCATATTTATAATTTAATTATCACCCGCTTAAACGGTGATGACAAACATCGGGAAGAAACCTGCATGCCTTAGAGATCTTTCTCGATCATAATTATGTGAAGTCTGCCAATCCGCACTAGGCCAACGTGGAGGATTGTAGCCCAATTCCTCAAAATCTGAGAGGAGACCCGTGCCCAGCAGTGGGACAGTATGGGTTGTTGATGATAAACCGTCAAGGTAACCGCATATTCCATTAGATTTTTTAAATAAAAAAAAGTCGAGGTTTAATTAAATTATTCTTCAGAACCCGACTAGGTCATTCTGTCGCCACATTCATATAGCAAGGAGCCGAACAAACTATATGCCCAAAGCCAAGGTCGCTTCTAGCATTGAGTTATTGTGCATAAAATTAAAAACAAAATATACAAATCAAACATAACTTTGAGAACCACCTTTACGTTTGCACTTCTAGTATTTACAACGGGAATGTTTTATTTGTACAGTCAAGCACACAATTCTCAGCGACCTACAACTTAATGTACACTTAAGCACGAAAAACAAACTTGTAAAATCCCTTACATGTTTCTCTTTACAAAAGGAGGCGCTTAATAGCTGTATTTGTTGCTCGACTGCAAGAGAAAGCCATAGAAAAAATAAGTGTTACGTGCAGAATAGTCACAATGGTATAAATTGTAGACCAAGTTTTTTTTTGGGTATCTAGACAACATAAGTACCTACCATCACGCATATATTCCCCGATGGGATAGACAGAGGTGTACCAATGTCCACGTACAGTGCGCCGGTTTGTTTAGGTCCCTTGTAATAGGGGGCGAGTCTATTGCCATTAACCGAGTACACATCCAAACTCCGAACTGCTACTGAGAATTTCAAACCAAAACCCCTGGAACCGAACCCAGGATCTAACGTACCAGTCTAGTGATCCTACTACACTAACGAGGCCGTTAAGTGATTACTACGCAGATTAATTTGACTGGAAGTTTGGTGTAGCGATTAAGGTGGACATCACGCCTTTACCGCTGCACCTAGTAAGAACACACGTATTTGATTCCCATCAGAGACAAATATTTATGTATTCCATAAATTATTGGTTTCGAGTGTTAGTGTACATTGTTTCCATTAATTTTATGTCTGTAAAATGCTCTGCGACACATGGCTTATTGCCTAGTCCAGGCGCTGTATTTTTTTTTTTTTAACTTTTTAGCTGCGCTTGCGATCAGTTTATTGACGTGTGACTATTCTTAGCATATTTTTTTTTTTTAATATTTTTTGGGATATTTTAAACACCATCTAGTCCCAAACTAAGCAGAACTTGTACTATGGGTACTAGATAATGGATATAATACTTATATACTTTTTTTTTGTAAATACATACTTATAATATATTAGAAACACCTAGACAAACACAAATACTCATGTTTTATCCACACAAATATTTGTGTCCTGTGGGAATCGAACCCACGACCCCATGATCAGCAGTCCGGCACTCGAACCGCTGACCACAGAGGTCAAATTGAGACTCGTAACTTAATTATGTAGGTACAAAGAAAATAATGCTTGAAATGAAAATACCAACAGATCAACAATAACATTAGACTCTTAGAAAGCTAACTTAAAAATGTCGGCTCCGTTTGCAAGAGTTCGTAAATTCAACATAAAGAGAGGAACAATAAAACGATTTTACGAGAATGGCTAACACGACACGATTTTCGCGCTTTAACCGCCGCGGGCTCACGGGAATGCGACTCTTGTAAGCAGTTAAAATGTAGTCAAATTAATTGTTAGATGTGACAGCGCTATTTAGACCGTTTGCGGTAGGTACTATGTCTTGCAATTTATGAGTAAGACGCCCAGAGTTTATCTGTGAAATTCTCAGTAGTAGTGAATTTATGGCCGGCTGATGGTAATAGGTTCACCTCCTATAGAATCAAAAAAATATACAGGCGTGATGATATTATACTATGTTTAAGTATAATCTATCGCTCGCGCTCGCGGTCACATACGCTGTCCATGAGACCGCGTGCGGTAGGTACGTGCACGCGCAAGTCGCTAGAAACAATACACGATCTAATTATATGATTGTACTCTATAGTATATTCGTCATGAACCCGTAATACATGTCCCACTGTTGGGCACGGGTCTCCTCTCGCAAAATTAAAAGGATATGGCTATAGTCCACCATGCTGACCTATTGCGGACTGGCAAACTTCACACTTGTACATAAATATCACTGAAGTCTACACAAAAGTAAAAATAATTCGATACAATGTGATTTCCAATTTTTGGGTTTGAAACTCGTGATTACCTACTTTAAGCAACTATTCAAAAATTCTCGCAAACAAATATCGTCCTATTTAGTCCCCGGCAAGAGCGGCATTGTGTGTTCATATCCTAAGCTTTTATGGCTGATGTTATGAGCGAATCGATTGCTTTCCGATTCGATGTGAAACTGTTCAACTGTTTGTATGAGAAACTAGTAAAAAGAAAGGGTTTTACGATAGTTAGAGCCTTATGTAATGAAAAATGTTTTATCATTGCTGACTACAATAGAAGTTTGCATTTAAAACGATTCTGTTGAAGAATTGATCGATGAAGTGGGGGATTTGCGTTCTGTAAGATGTTTATTTACGATAAGGTTCAGAATCTCATATTGCTGCTGGCATTTATCAATCATTATGCAACAAATAAACCTTTGAATTGGATTTTGTTAAAGTGTCTAAAATATTATCTTCTTTTGTCACCTTTATTTTATTTATGCTAATCTATAGGTACTAATATTATAAAGAGGTAAAGTTTGTGAGATAGTAAGTCGTAATCTATGGATCTACTGAACCGATTTTGAAAATTATTTTACCAATAGAAAGCCACATGAGTGACTACTGTGCATGAGTATTTGTGAGTGTGTGGCTATATCTGAAACTAGCAGTCGGATTTGAAAAAATATTTTTGTATTTTGATAAACCAATTCTTAGGGAAGGTTTAACATCACGCGTAATAAAGCCGAAAAGCTTTTATGTTCATTTCTTTGAAAGCGCTAATCTCTGAAACTAGCAGTCGGGTTTGCATACCATCACGCCTGTATTCCCAGAAGGGTTAGGCAGAGGTGTACTAATGTATACCCACATTTCGCCAGTATCTTTTTAGGTTCCATGTGCGAATGTGGTGCGAGCCTACTTCCATTAATCGGGCACAAATCCAGACTCCGAGCTGCTACTGAGAGTTTCATAGAAAAACCCAATAACACTGCTCGACCTGGGGATCGAACCCAGGACCTCTAGTATAGCAGTCACGCTTAGGACCACTAGACTAATGAGGCAGTCGGGTTTGATAAAAATAATATTGCATTTGATAAGCTAATTCTTGGGGACAGTTATCATCACGCGATGACATTTAGGGGCCAAGCAATAAAGAAAAATTCAGAGCGGGTGACCACCAGGCACAGCAAGTTAACTATGACGGAAACTTCCAGATGTAACTTTTTATACAAATCGAATTTTAAAATGCCTAAAGCGTTTACAAAATAACTTCTTGTTCTTTTTTAACACTATTAATTTTAAAATTATCAGAACCTCATACTATGTGCTTTCAACCAGGTTCTTGCTATGCGCCCCACAATTGAAATCGTGTAAAGCAATGCATACATGTCATGTACTCATGCAATTATAATTATGTTCCTAGTATTAATACCTCCTCACTTTATTTTGTTGTAAGACACAGCTGCACTTGAGGGCGTCGTGGTTAAGTAATAACTACGCCGATCCATCGATCTGAAAGGTTAAGCCGAGCGAGCCGCGGTCAGGCTTTGGATAGGTGGTCATTAAACATATTGCAATCACTCCGTGCCTCGGAAAACCCGTAAAGCAGTCGGTCCCGATTGTAATATTGCCCAGAAATTGGGTTGGGTCTGATGGCAAACTGATACTCAGTCACATCTAGCTAGACTAGTTGCTGACCTCAACATTGAGAAATAGATTGATAATTATTTATTCTATACTAAAGGATACATAGAAAAAGAAACAAACGTTACATAAGTTCAATAAAATTGGCGGTCTTATCGCTAAAAGCAATTTTTACAGTCAGCCCTGGAATGAACTTAGTTGAAAACAGCCTTCGAGGAGAAGGTGCAGCTGAATATTACACTAAGCTACTCCACTGAACTATGGAACTCAATTTATTACTGGGCAATGCAATATCTTAAGAATACATTGGTTGACAAATTTTTCTGACCATCAATAGCGAGCGCGCTCTTCTACCTCGTTTTCTTCTACCAATTCTGGTAGAGTCTTGTTATGTAAAGAATGTTCACCTTTCCATAATATTACACCTTTGGAACTTGCAGATTCGGGTCACAAACCCTATTTATCTTATAACCTTTGAAGTAGCGTAGATAAGGAGTTGCTCCTTTTCTTTCACTCCACCCTGTCAGCTATCACCTCTTTATTCACACCTCCTTTTCAATCATATCGTTCTTCTATCTATCCTCTCGTCTCCATTTTCCCCTCCATCCGTCACCATGCCGCTTTCAGTCGATTGCGTTTCATCATTGTAGTTATTTAGTGTTTAAAATATAACATACCATCACGCCTGTATCCCTGAACGGTAAGGTAGAGGTGTAATGTAAAACCACAGTTCACCGTAATGTCCCCTACTACATGGGATATAACCCATGTAATAGGGGCGAGCTTATTGTCATTAACCGGGAACAATTCCGAACTGCGAGCTGCTACTTTGTATTTTCTAGAAAAACCCAATAACACTTAGCTCGACCTGGGAATCGAACTCAAGACCTCAAGCGTACCAGTCGCGCTTATGACCACTATGATAATGAGGCTGTTATTTAGTGTTTTATTTCTACCTAATTAGTTTTAAACCGTGTTAATCAAATTTTATAAAAATATTTATAAATAATCATGTCCCCAGCATAAAGGGTTCCCTTTCCACTTTTTCGTTAATTACATCACTTTAAGATATCACTCCGAAAATTCATATCAGCATTTTTCTTAAAATACCCGTTTAAACATTAAATTTCCCCCGAATATATCCCCAGTCTGTGTTAAACCTTTAAAATATAAAACAAAAATAGCAAAACGCGGCTTTTACGGCCGCAGCGGACGGGTTGACGCTTTAAAAGGCGAACCAATCTCCATTACTGGGGGACATGTGCACGGAAGTCCATTCCGGCACGTGCTCCTTTCGTGGGGGCTAAGAGAGTGGCGATTCATAATGTTGACATTCGCTGGACGCTGGACTTATGTTCGTATTCAATATTTTTATCGACGTTTTCGTTTTTAATATCGTAAAATTTTCTAAAGTATTTTTATGTTGCAGTTCTTTTAAAAGATTTGTGTGATGAATTTCTTGGTAAAACGGCTGCAGTATTATAAAATTAAGCTTTTAAAAAAACTAGTTTATTTTTTCACCTTTGCCTCATTGATCTAATTGGTTTAAATCGCGGCTGCTTAGTATGAAGGGTGATACCCATTCAAAGCAGTGCTGTTGGGCATTTCTATCAAAATCTCAGTAAATGTTGCAGCTTTGACCTTAGATTTATGGCCTGTTGATGGCATTATACCCTATTACATAACACCTGAGAACATACTGATGATGTAGGGGTATATTAGTAAAACTTTAAAAAACCTTTACGGGACACAGACGAAGATATAAGAAGGTATACTTCAAATAGTCAACATGAAATGTTAAAAAATATTTAAATTTTCGTTACAGTATCAGGGAGTTAACGTGCACGATATTCGCTACGAGGTCTTGGTGGATAAAATAGGCCTTCAGGAGTGTGAGTGAAACCACAGGCAACAGCTAGTGTAACTGTAAATGCACTAGAATTTTAGTTCCCACGTGACGTTAGCAACTATCGACCGTATACTCTTAGTTAGAGGGTCGATGTTACGGTACGTGAATTCAAATAGAGACTGCAAAAGGGTTTGTACACTGCAATTCGAAATTTGAATCGACCAATGAAAAGGAAGTTCTCAAACAAACAAATCGGGAAATTAAAATGTTGAGAAACGCTGGATATACAATGTATGTACATACATTTTGCGTCGTATATACGAATATTACATCTGGTATGCTTACTATGTTGATCTGATGTAGCCTGGATAGTATTATGGTTCCTGTAAGTAGGTTAATGTTTTGTTTATATGGAGAGCGCTGTCTACTTCCCACTGACAACACCAACTATATGACAGAAATGTCGTATTTGCAGTAATAAGCAGACACAGATGTTCACTCTGAGATAGATTATTTTTTAAACCACTAAAGTGGCAAACAAGCATACGGCCCACCTAATGGTAAGCGGTTACCGGAGCCTATAGACGCTTGTAACACCAGGGGCATCACTTACGCGTTGCCAACCCTGTAAAACGAAAGAGAAATAGTTGGGTTGGCAGTGGTCGAAGTCCCCCCACTGCTAACACAACGTTTATTCGCAGAGCACTGACAACCTTGCTCAACGTAAGAAACACAACACAGCTCACAGCAGTGTTATTTCACTTCGATTTTCTGCAAGGCGGTGGTACTTCTCCAGTCGGGCAGCTCCAATTTTAGTGGAATTACTCCCACTATGCCCTACGTCTCTTAAAATATCTCTAATATGTTTAAGGTACTATGCAATACGGGGTGGGCCTGGGCACAAACTCAAATTCCGAGCTGCAGCTGAGAATTCTCTAAAACACGGATGCACGAAATATTAAGTTTAATATGAAGTAATTTGTACTATTTAAAATACCTAGCGCATCCTGAACTCCGATCCGCTAGGTATTCGTAACACTATTTGATTTACTCGACCTGAAAATCGAACCCAAGCTCAACGATTCGATTGCGAACACTAGATCAATGAGGCAGACGAAAAACAAAGTTAAGCAAAGAAAAGCTAATTAATTAATTAAGACTAATTAAGGTCAGGCGGCTGAAACTAAATTAGTTGTTACGGTTCGATATTTTAATAAAACAAAAGAAAAACAAGTAATTAACTTACTGAATTCGATGAATTTGTTCACTAGAATAAGGTACAGTTAGCAACGAGTGAACACGATGCAATTTTTAAAACGCTTCTACATTTTTATTAGAAACGTGTGCTACCTTCTGTATATACATAAGATAATTAAAAGCTTCAGCTTAACTACTTATTTAATTAATAGATTTGTTAAATAGTGATGTTTTCAAAATTTCGTCGTATCAAATATTCTTTGCTGATCGTAGCTATTACAAAATATATTAATTCCAAAAAAAAAATCATCATACATAATATATGATGTGTTTTGTAAATATAATATTATGTTTTACAAACGTTTTAAGAGAGTTAAGGCATAGTGGGAGTTATTTCACTCAAGGAGCTGCCCGACTGAGAAAGTACTACCGCCTTGCAAAAAACGAAGTAAAATAACACTGCTTTTAGCTCTTGTGTTCCTTACGGTGAACAAGGTTGCCAGTGCTCCGCGAGGAAACGTTGTGTTGGCAGTGGGGGGACTTGGACGCTTATACCCAACTATTCCTCTTCGTTTACAGGGTCGGCAACGTGCAAGTGATACCCCTGGTGTTGCAAGCGTCTATAGGCTACGGTAACTGCTTACTATCAGGTGGGCCGTAAGCTTGTTTGCCACCGTATAAAAAAAATACAAATCATGTAAAAGAAGTATCGATTTCCTGAGAGTGTTTCTGGGTATCCTGATAAAGTTTCAGTAGGCTTTCAGTTGCTTCATGTAAAATATTAATATTCAGCTACATCTGGTTTAACTGAAAGCCTACGTCAACATAGTTGGCAAAAGGCTTGGATGGCGTAATCATAAATTTTACATATTTCGTGTGAATTGTAATAAAGGTAATCTCCCTCTTGTTTCACTCTGATTACTCTTGGCAACAAACCCCGTAATTGATTAACTTAACTGAATTTGTTAAGGCCTCAGATTTGGCGGGACGTTCATCTCTCCAAACCTGAGGTCGTTACCGTATTTCGATAAATAATTGTGTTAAGAATAATGCTTGAGATTTTATGTTTCAGTTTTCGTAAATTGAGTTGAGGGCTTTCATTATCATACTTCATCATCGTAGCTTTTTCCTATGTTGGGGTCCGCTTCTTCTCTAACCAGATGCAGCTGAATAACAGCATTTTGTACGAAGCAACTGCCATCAGACTTCAGCCACCCAATTTCTGAGCAATACTGATATCCTGAGGATAGACTGGGTTTTTGGGCTTCTAACGATTGTCGTTGATTGTTAGCATGACAATCGGTACCAACAGCTTTATGTGCGCTCCGAAGCAGGGAGGGATCTTGGTGTTGTTGTAAATGGTCACCCATCCACAGACTGACCGCGACTAGGGCAGCTTAACTTGGCAGATCAGGTGATCATCGTAGTTATTACTTAGCCACGAACCACTCAAGGGCTTAATTTACTTATTTTGTCAAATATATTAATTTACAACCATTTAAATTATTAATTCAGCTTCAGTCTTCTTCTTCACGCACTTACCCATAATACTTGGCGGTCATTACAGAACGCCGTAATGCTACGATTCTTGCATACTTTTAAATAAAGAACTTAAAGCGGTGTAATGCAAACCAGCTCAGAAAAAAACACTTTAACCTCTTTTCAACGCCAATCTATTGGTAATAAAACCTCTTTACAAAAAAGTACTTCTAAATTCAAAAAGTTCAAACCTCATTGACCCTCTAAAAATACGACCTGTTTATTTGTACCCAAACTATTCACATTTGGAAGGACTGGTGGCAACTGGCACCATTGAGTGGGTACGTCCCACCATTTTTCTTTCCCAATCCGATACAATGGCAGTAATCGGTGCGTAACGAAATTGAATAGACGTTTTAGGGTTCCCACAAACAAATGCAATCAATTACTGTACCGAAAGTAATCTAGACGACTTGGTTACATTCTATTGTTATCTGAATTACCTTGGATTAAATTAAATCGTCTTTTATTAAAGACTGATTTATTCTTTCGGTTTTATTGTAAGTGGGTTCTGTGGATTGTTGGATATTCATTGGCTTAATTTAGGTTTTCTATTGTAATGTACTGGTATATGCTTTGATGGTGTTTTTTTAATGAATTGAATACATAATGTATCACGTTGCAACCAAAGCATTTCAAACGTTGTTTAAACAACTTTTTACGGATTTTACATTACATTGATACTAGGATGTTCCGGTGTCAGGCCCACAGGGGTTTTTTAACACAAGAAGTAGCCTATGTCTTTCTCCAAGGATTAATCTAATCTATCTTTGTTCTTACCAAATTTCATCAAAATCGGTTCAGTGGTTTGGGCGTGAAAGCGTAACAGACAAACATACAGAGTTATTTTCGCATTTATAAAATTAGTCATCATCAACTCGTACTGTCCATCTGCTGGGCACGGGTGAGAGGGTTTAGGCTACAGTCCACCACGCTGGCCTAGTGCGGGTTGGCAAACTTCACACGTCGTCTAGAAAATCTCAAAGGCATGCACACAGAACAGTAAAAATCTATTCCGTGGGCTGCAGGTTTCCTCACGATGTTTTCCTTTACCGTTTAAGAGAAATACGCGTTTGAGTGTATAATATTAGTAGAGATTAAAAATCCCAATATTGGTTTGAAAAAGTATTTTTATTTCAATGTTTAATATTGCCGAAAGTGTCAGAAATCAATATGTTAGCAATATGCCAGCACATCAAGCTACCACAATCTGTCAAATTGCTTTGATTGATTTTCAACTTTAATACAAAACTATAAGGTTCATATTCGATTGTAAAATTTTCACAGTTTTGGATAGCTTGACCTGCTGGCGTCTGTACAAAACCAAAACGTTTTTATTAGGTTTTATATTTTTGATTCCAATGACAATTTTGAGCTTTGAATTTAATTGGGTCTGTAATATCAACCGATGGAATAAAAATTGCCAATCAGCCATAATATTTTACGAGGTGCAATAAAAATGCGCTCATAAACGATATAGCGAATTGGAGAATCCAAACTTGGCATTCGAATGGGATTTGATTATCATTAGTAGGTATTGTCAACAACAGTAGTAGCCCTTTAAAAAAAATCTAACTACCTGTTATACATCAATAGTTACTATCATCAACCCATATGCTATTCCACTGGTGGGCACAGGTCTTCTCACAGAATGAGAGGGATTCGGCCACCACCAAGCTGGCTTAATGCGTGTTGGCAGATTTTATGCGCCGTCAAGAAAATTTATCGGGCGTGCAGGTTTCCTCAGGATGTTTTCCTTCACCGTACAAGCAGTGATAGCTGAGTGGTATGACTTTTCGAAATCATTTGCGTATTAATAATTAATGGGTGGTATTTAATACTTTAACTGTAAATCCCTTTTTTCAATCAAAATATTCGAAATTAGCACCAAAAATACTGAATTGCACACTAAATTTGCTCATCAAAGTGTTATTATATACACTTTCTTGGTTTTCAGATTCGGTATCATTCTGATTTGATTCTGGCGATGTGTGGTCACAGTTCTAACCTAACCTAACCGATATCTGTATTTTGATGCTCAATCAGTATTTTTGATGCGCGGTTTATTATATTCCATAATTAATTATCACTAGCTTGTACGGTGAAGGAAAAACATCTTGAGGAAACCTGCGTGCCTTAGAGATTTTCTCGACGGCGTGTGAAGTCTGCCAACCTGCACTAGGCCAGCGTGGTGGACTATTGCCTAATCCCTCTGATTTTGTGAGAGGAAACCCGTGCCCAGCTGTGATGATGATGTTTTGCGAGTGATAATTGAAATATTTTACATAGTATATATTTATGACGAGTGGTCAAAAACTCACTTGTTTCGGGGTACTAATTTACTTCGAGAAGGTACATTTTATGCTTTTCTGGTAAGTATTAGGCCTTACATGAATGTGTAGCGACATCTACCGCTCTACATAGAACTACGAAGGCCTGAATCGCGCAAGCAACATTCGCAACGAAAAGTTGCATATATACAACCGCCCGACATCAACCGTCGGGCCGTGGCCCGCCAGGCAAAACACCCGCCTGGTTGGAGGATCCTCCTTTTTCGTTGGAGGGGCAACACACCTCGCCTCTCCACACTGGTGACCCCGACGTGATGCCAGTGTTTCCACACTGGTGACCCCGAGCAAGAACATCAGCGCAGCCTTCCAGAGACCAGCACCTTCGTCATCACCTTCCCCTCACAGCAGCCTTCAACAGCATCAAGCAGCAAGTCACACAGCCAGCCAGCACTCTTCCGGCTTCAACGGGCAGCCTGACCACATGCCTGCAGCAGACATGCAGCCTGGTCAGAACCCTCAGCCGACATCAGCGACTTGGCACAGCACACTGCACTTCGGCCGGTCAACAAGCAGGGACCGTCTCTCTTGGTCGACGCAGCAGCCAGCCACTACGCTTCGCTACGCTCCACTGCACTACCTCGACTCACTGAGGTCTACGCAGCATCGCCCCGACTCACTGGGGACTCATCGCACTCACCGCTCACAGTCCCGACTCACTGCGGACTACGCGGCATCTGTTCCGACTCACTGGAACTCGCAGTCCTGGCACTGGCAAGCTCCTCAGACGCACTGACCGCTGACTCATCAAGATCATCGACCTCCGGTCTCGGGGGGGAGTGATGTAGCGACATCTACCGCTCTACATAGAACTACGAAGGCCTGAATCGCGCAAGCAACATTCGCAACGAAAAGTTGCATATATACAACCGCCCGACATCAACCGTCGGGCCGTGGCCCGCCAGGCAAAACACCCGCCTGGTTGGAGGATCCTCCTTTTTCGTTGGAGGGGCAACACACCTCGCCTCTCCACAAATGTATTTGGTCTTCTGGTAGATCAGGATTAGGGTCTAGGAACTAGGGTCTTTTCAAGTTTATTTACAAGTTTTTTAAATTGATATACAAGAAATTTAAATTGTACATCAAGACGCCCATCACCTCAGTCTACCCGTGATGCGGGACGCTGTAAAGGATCCGAAACGTCGGGATTAATAATATCAATATAACGCGATAAAATCCGTAAAAACTAGTTTTATTTCAATGTATAATATTCGTGTGAATGTCAGAAATCAGTTGATCTACAAGGTTTGAATACGTTACCAATATTTTAATGATTACTTTAGCACGGAAAACTCTCATGGTTCTTCCGCTACATGGGAAGGCGGCAGGGTATATCAAACTCGAACCGACTGAAATCCGTACTTACCTTCACTTGCTCTATAATCATGGCCATGGGATCCGTGGAATTTGTGACGACCATGAAAGGAAAAGCACCTAACCTAGCTGTATACAGGGGTTACAAAACTACCCGTAAAACCCGTATAACGAGTCCATTGACAATATTTAAGAACCGTAGTAACGCAGTATAACATACCCCAAAAAAAGGAAAACAACAACATTTAAGAATGAAAAATAGAAAAACTATTAAAGTAGACAATTTTTGGGTAAATTAGGTACGTAGGCCTTTCTGTTAAATAATCTGGTTCTCTGACATGACAGCTGACGATTTTTTTGGCTTTGATAATTAATTATATTTTTTACGGGGTATTTTGTAACACGTTGTATAGTATATCACTCGCAGTTATATACACAGGACCGCCGTTTTCATAGCCTCGTTATGAGAGTCGTATGCTGTACATACGTCATTCCGCGAGAGTGCACGTCAAGTTAAATGTTTACGATGGCACATACTCGTACACTCTGCAACTTGCAAGTGTATACACTCGTGACATAAATTTTAAAAGAGGTAATGCTTCCTCCTTCGTTTTAATAGTTTTATTTACTCGTGTTTTACTGAACTGTGTGATATACTCAGCTGGGCAAATTGAAAGCAAGCAAAGATTTTAGTCAATGAGTTTGTTTGGCTTATTGTTTGATTTCCACGAATTTAATGCAAACTATTCGGCGCATCGCCACCGTTTAAAATTCATATTTTTCACAGTAAATTAATTTATATGCGTATGAATCAATATCTTCAGAAATATGTAAGCTATTCGAACATAAAGATTTTATTAATTAAAAAATACATTTTATTAATGCAAAAATACCTTTATTGTCATAATTTTACTAACAATGTTTTTTGATTTCTGCGGTAATGGTTACTGTACCACAAGTGCCAGTATCTACTCCTTTTTAATCATTATCATCAACATAAAACTGATCCACTGCTGGGCACCTGTCTCCTCTAAGATTGTGAGGAATTAGGCTAAAATAGTCCACCACGCTGGCCTAGTGCGGGTTGGCAGACTTCACACACCGTTGAGAAAAATGTCTAAGCTATGCAGGTTTAAGGATAGATCAGTTGTCAGGCTTTTTGAGCTTCTGACAACCACTTATGATTGGCATAGGTGTTCGAATCACAACCGGGACTGACGGTTTTAAGGTGTTCATAAAATTTTATATATTTAAAAATGTTTAGCATTCGTTAATACCAAATATAATAAAAAATCTCGATGTGTTAGGAATAGTCAGTATACGGGTGGGTGACAAAGCTGATAACATATTGATATGATAATATATTTTAAAGTTTTAAATTCATTAAATAAACTAATAACGACAGTTATCCTATATACCTACATATATCCCGATTAAACCCTCACCATTCAGCTTTCTATACAAACAACTTCAAAGAAACCAAATCCATTCACAACACCAATAATCCATTCAACTGTAATATTTGAAGACACAAATGTGCAGTCATTGGTTGAATGACTTTCTTTAAGCACATTAGACGGTGTGAGGTCGTCGCCAGCAAATACGAAGTACCTAACCTACTTCCTTTGGCTCACTACAAACTAAAACGACACTGGGAATTAGCAGCTGTCTGTGTGTTTTCCCGGAATACGTCGCAAAAGGCGTGTGTAATTGTGGTAATGTAGGCTATGATTGTTGTTGCGTATTATTTTCTTTATAAGTTAGTTATTATAACACCATACCTTCACCCTTGTATTTCCCGAGAAATTAGGCAGAATTAAACCTACTAAGGTTATGTGTGTGATGGAAAATAATCGATTATCCTCCTAGCTTTTTCCCAACTATTTTGAGGTCGGCTTCCTTTTATAACCAGATGCGGCTGAATGTCGGTATTTTGCACAAAGCAACTTTACACGCTTCATAATCCCTACCTCTTGTTAAGAGACGTAGGGCATAGTGGGAGTAATTCCACTCAAATTGGAGCTGCCCAACTGTGCCCAAAACGAAATGAAATAACACTGCTTTGAGCTGTGTTATGTTATGGTGAGAAAATTTGCCAGTGCTCCGAGAGGAAACGTTGTGTTGGCAGTGGGGGGGACAGACAGAAAAGCCTTATATTGCCAACTCAACTATTCCTCTTTCGTTTTATGGGGTCGGCAACGCGCAAGTGATACTCCTGGTGTTACAAGCGGTTATAGGCTACGGTAACCGCTTACCATCAAAATCTATTTAGTAGGGTAGATTCCACTACGAACTTTAAGGCATTCCACTTTGCCCCTCCAGTAGGGGCGGCTTGGTGGGGCAAAGTGGAATAATTCGTTTTTTCCTACATATTTTACACGCATAAATGAATACATCGATCTTCCATATTAATTAAGATCGATCTACATTCCTGAGGCATACTTTAACTTCCTTCTATATCTCATCCATTACTCTTAATATTGCTAACTTTCTAACTCACTTGGGTTTATAAAAATATCATAGCAGAGATATTTACTTATCATTAATTTGTATATAAAAGTTTTAATCTCGTTATTTACAGAATTGATTAGATTAATTTTGTTTTTCTTGTGATGTTGGTTTAACAAGTCGAAGGTCTCGAGTTCGAATACAAGGTATGTACCTCTGACTTTTTGAAATCATGTGCGTATTAATAATTATTAATTATCACTGAAGAAACGGTGAAGGAAAAGATCGTGGGGAAACCTGCCTTAGAGTTTTTTTTCGACGGCAAGCGTGGTAGACTATAGCCTAATCCCTCTAAATATGAGAGAGGAGACCCGTGCCCAGCAGTGGGACAGTATATGGGTTGATGATGTGATGCAGCTGATGATTACAATATGTGACATAATAAAGGTTTCTGGTTATTAGAGGCATTCTCGCAAGGAATTAATTTAAGGACCCGAATGCAATAAAAAAATAGAGGTGCGTGCCGTGGATTCGAACTCGAAACCTTCGACTTGGCAGTCTAATGGTCATACCACTATGCTATGACTGCTTCTGTATCAGCTGCATTAGCTGCATAACAACTAAAAATGAAAGAAACAGGTTAGATTTATTACAGAAAAACACAGTAATAAAACGACGACAAATTATTACAAAAAGTGCCATTAACGTACCAAGCTATAATTAAATCTAGAAGAATCTTACTGACAAATTATAAATATCACTTACAAACAATTTAGCGAAGATTGTGTACCCAAATAATACAGAAACAAAATTAATATTTCATTGAAAATGGTGCCACGATCGTGAAGTTGGAAAACTTTGAATACAAATGTTGTCGTACTAAAACAATCTTTAGCACAACTGAACAGCTCACTGAAGTAATGGATTTCAATGAAATGGTTTCTGAAAAGTTTTTCAGTGATACACGAATAAGTTTAACTTTGATTTTAGGGAAATAAATATTGTTTTCAGAAGTTCAGTCGTCAAATACTGAGTTCAAATGTTAACAGATTGAAAGCTTAACTTGTGAAAGCTATGCATAAATAGCTATTAATAAGAATTTATATTAATTTCAATTATTCTATTTTAGTAACTATAGACAAAATGTTGAATTACCTTAAAGAGTAGAAGCTACCGGCTGTCTTACTGATGGAACGTAGCAATAAACACAGGGGATTTTTTTATAAACGTGGATAGTTGGGTCAGATCCATAGAATATTTAGATAGTTATAAAAATAAGTAATAAACCTAAAATGAGTATAATAATATTAGAAAACGTAATGTTGTTAAAAGAAGAAAATAACAAACAAGCACTCAGACTCAGAACGAATGAATGAATTGACTCTTAAGATTTTGATTTTATACAGAGAATTACATGTTCCTAATCCAGACAGTCTTACATCAGAATATTGAACGAGGCCATAAACAAAACATCGTTACATTCTTAAATAAAGACCATTAAGATAGCTTACAAGAATTTGGGTCTTCATATTTAAATCATTAATTGAGTATGTTCCACAATGTGTAATTTAGGTGAAGTGAAGATCCATTAATTGAAAAATTATTAATTTATAAGTGGACAAAATATCTAAATATCGTCATAATTAATTATTATGGAAATTAAATTACTTGTATTTTAATATTATGTTTGAGATAGCTTTGAAATATATTTATACTATGAAACAATATATACATATTATTAATTTAAAATATATATATATATGTATAAGACTTTTTTTAAAGAAATAAAAAGAGTGGTCCTAGCATGCTCCCTTAAGGCACACCTAGAAATGATCTGAACACATTTAATTATTATCTAGGTAATACTGAATTTTATTTTGTGTTTTAATTATGGAACCTCTGAACAGTTTTGTCTTAAAACAACCTTCTTCCAGCTTTCCAATAATGTAAAGTATCGGCAGCTTCAAATTAGTCCCGAGGGAATATTGCCAGAGTCACCAAGATTGTTAGGCATGCTCGACGCTGGCTAATGCCACAGGCGGTTCCCAAGACACAGTGTAATATCATCACAAGATACCAATGCAAATACTGTAATGTAATAGATAGAATATTCATGAGGAAATAGGTATTTTACTTAGTTTCCAATCTCTTCTGTCCTCGACTTAATTATAATGAAATTCTGATTCTAGTAGAATTTGGAAAAATAATCTTTAGTTCACACAATATCGTAGATTACTTAATGGCGAATAGGTTTTATAGTTTCAGTAGGTTTTATTGTATGTGGTGGTATTTATAATACCTAATATTTATTGTTCTTAGTCTCTAATTCAAAATGTATTTCAAAATTGGTTGATTTGTGCGTAAAAACATGAAGAAAACTAATTAAATGAACATACCGTAACATTTCCCACGCCTGTGTTCCCTGAAGAACTAGGCAGTGGTTTACCTGTATATAAACTCACAGTTCACCGACATGTTTACATCCCATGTAATAAAGGGCGAACCTATTATCATTAACCGGGCACTAATCCAAACTCCAAGGTCCTACCGTGAATCTCATAGAAAAAATGTTTGTAATTTAGAATATTTTTTTTTCCATCTGCAATCAGCCCCTTGGATTTAATAAGATTTGACGTTAATTTTGAATAAAAAATCTAATATTAGTATGAAAATTAAATGTAAGGTTTAAACGACATCGTTACAGCAATTATGGAGAACGCGATTACAAACAAATAAAAATAAATGAACAAATATAGGTAATAAATATTAAAGCGTTTATTGCCGTGTCACCAGGCCAAAAAAATATACAGTTAATTCAAATGTCATAATATATTCAACGTATTTAATATATGACCTTACTTTATCACCAACCCCAAAACGAAACCTGTAAATAAATAACACGCTCGACCCTTTCAGAATATCAGTAATTTCATATCGGTTCCGGCAATTAATATGACACTTATCGACTGAGTGCCCCTTTGCCGTATCAGCGTCTCTGTCCCCCATACTCGATATAACAGAGATGGCACTCTTAACCACCAGAACAATACCGGCCGGAACTGGTAAATACCAGTTTATACTCGAGCGTGAACCTTTAATCAAAGGGGACTCGATAACCTTTTTATTGAGGGGGGGACTTTTATAGGCTTTTTAGATTACTGATAGGTTTATAAGGTCAGATGATGGATGGGCGACGGTACTTGAATTAATTAGACCTTAAAGTTAACGGTTAATGATATTGGCGAAGTTGAAAACGTTTGGATTCAATTTTTAGTAAAAGAATCGAGAAGTCGCTGGAAGCTTCGCTCGATGAAAGAAAAACATACTTTAATTGCCTGTCTTCCTACGCAAGGTGAGAGTTTCTAAAAGTTATGTTTCTATAAGGTACGTTCTTGAAAATACGGGTTAGAGAAATATACAAAGTGAAATACCACTCAGTCACTCACTCATTTTCACTATCTTCCAAAGATTTTTTTAAGCAAATAGTAGTATAATATCCTTCTCCGAGGTCTAGTCTATCTTTGTACTAAATTTCATCAAAATTGGTTTAGTGGTTTAGGCCTGAAAGCGTAACAGAAAGAAAGACAGAGTTACTTTCTAATAAATTTATAATATTAGTAGTGATTTCAGAAGTTATTGTATCTAGAAACTTGAAATTAGGTATTACTTAGAGCTGCTAATGGCAAATTCATAGAAAAACACTTTGTTCAACGTGGGAATCGAACTTAGGATCTCTATCGTTACAGTCGCGCTTAGGACCAATAGGCCAATGAGGCAGTCTTATTTACAGTTTAAAGTAAGAATTTTCTTTCAAATAGGTACCACAAGTATCATTCATCATCAACCCATATCCTGTCCCACTGCTGGGCACGGGTCTCCTCTCACAGAATAAGAGGGATTAGGCCCAACATGCTGGCCTAGTGCGGGTTGGCAGACTTCACACGCCGTCGAGAAAATCCCTACGGCATGCAGGTTTCCTCACGATGTTTTCCTTCACCGTTTAAGTGAGTGATAATTAATTATTTATACGCACATGATTTCAAAGAGAGGTGCGTGCCTTGGATTCCGATTCGAGACCTTCGATTTCGCAGTCCAATGGTCATACCACTATGCTATCAATGCTAAGTAATAATTGTATTACTTAGCATTGATAGCATAGTGGTACATTATGTTTCAAATAATTGTATTTGAAACATAATGTTATATTATACAATTTGACGTAAAATTAAGTTGTGTTTGTTTAATTTTGAATGTGAGCCAATTAAGCTATGCATAAACATCAGTAATGTTGAAGTGCTCAACAAAAGCAGTATTGTTTCATTCAACCAAATGCTCGTTTAATGTTAACACTATGTGCATTTACACATTAAATTGAAACTGATTTAGAATAATTTTATTCCTCAATTGTTTTCAGTTTATTGCTTAAATGTTACAAGAGAGGTAGGGTATAGTGGCTTCCACTGAAATTGAGCTGCTGGACTGGGGAAGTACATAGGCCAGCACATCAAGCTACCACAATCTGTCAAATTTCTTTGATTGATTTTCAACTTTATTGCAAAATACATAAGGTTCATATTCAAATGTGGAATCAGCTCCCGGTCCAGGTTTTCTAGGAGACTATAGCATGGGATTCTTCAAGAAGGGTGTGAAAAGATTTTATAGGCAACGCGCAAGTGATACCTCTGGTGTTGCAGGCGTCTATAGGCTACGGTAACCGCTTACCATCAGGTGGGCCGTATGCTTGTTTGCCACCTTAGTAGTATAAATAAAATTTAAAGATTATTAACTACCTCATTAGCGTAGTAGCTATAAGCATGACTGCTATATTAGAGGTCCTGGATTTGATTCCCAAGCAAAGAGTTACTGGGTTTCTTTATGAAATTTCCAGCAGCAGCTCGGTGGTTGGATATGCTAGTCCCCAAACCTGACGTTTCGGACCCTTTACAGCGTCCATGGTCTCGGGTAGACTCTATTGATAAAAATACAGAACGTCAGTAAATATTAATTTTCTTAAAAATAATCTTTCTCCGAGCCTATTCGTAACTATGCTGGGGTCGGCTTCCAGTCTAACCAGATGCTGCTGAGTATCAGTACTTTACACGAAGCGACTTCCATCAGAACTCTGCGACCCAATTCCTGGGTAATACCAATATCCTGAAGATTGACTGGTTGTCAGGTTTTTTTAAAATTCTGGCTATTACTAACAACCGTCATACATGTTCGTATGAAAACCAGGGCAGCTTAACTTGCTCTCCGGGTCTCGAATTGTTAAGCAAGGTCACCCATCCACAGACTGGCTGTAGCTAGGGCGGCTTTACTTAAAAAAAATGTAGGTAGTCATTTATGCCTTGTGACAATTTTATTTCAATTTATACACGTAGATAATAATAACATTTATTTAAAAAATATTCTAATTATTGAATTATTTCCGTTACAGGTCTGATTCAAAATATCTCAGAGAGGTGAGTACCTAAATTAGGTATTTTACAATTTTATTCAGTAGAGTATCCCAACCTTTCGACCTATCCCCTATTTATGTGGCATAAACTCAGATCTAGTAGTGAGATAGGCCAATTTATTATTAGAAAATGGAGGTCTAAGGCTCGATAAAGCGACCGTATGTTGAGAATTTAGATCACGTAGGTAGTATACCTACTCTATTGGACTGTGAAACAATTATTTCTTGTTAGTTTATTTTAGTGGGTCAATTTCAATTCGAAGGTCACATTCAATGAGGCTAATTAAGAAAGTGGGAATGTCTTATTGGAATTTAAAGTTGATTTAGATTTCATCATTGGGAGTTAATTATTATTTGTGATTAATTCATCAAATTTCGTTTATATTTAAAATGTCTTTTCATTCAACCTTAAATTTGTATTAAAAAAATTTATTACTAACGTAAGTATATAATTGATTGTAATTGATTACTATTTTTTTTAATTATCATCATCAGGCAACAAGATGCTATGTATCTTTTCCTTTTTTTTTTCAAAAACACTGCCCTTTTCTGGGATATTCTACTGTACCGTTTGGTGCGTTTTACAAACAAATTTTCATGGACACTACACCCATATCCTGAACATCTAGTCGTAGATAACCTACAGGTTGTTGTTCCGGGTCTGGGTACAAATATTTTACACTATTGGATACCTGAAATACTGGGCTTCCCTAGTTTAGGCTCCAGTCCACCACAGATAAATCATTATTTATTATCTATTGCCATTCTCCATAGTATTCTGTTCTGCACTTACTCTTTATTTTGTGGTAGTTTTTTTTTTTTTACTCTTTTAGGACTGTTTCACTAAAATCACAATCGTATGCCCAGAAGTTCACCGGTATGATTGGGTCCGATTTAAAGGGTGAGCCTATTGTCATTACCAGGCTCAAATCCTAACCAATCCTCAGAATTAGGATTTCACAGAAAAACTCAATTACATTGCTGAACTTGGAAATCGAAACCAGGACGTCAAGCATAGCAATTGCATTTACAATAATAGGGTAATCAAGCAGTAAGATTATTGAGAACATTTCCCCATAAAATTTGAATTAAAATAAAATCATATTTTGCAGTACCAACATAACAACGACAATGCAAATTTAAAATAGCAACGTCGCTCTTATTATCATGCGATCACACAGAAATAGTACAGAGTAGAATTGTAAAGCTTATCATCTAGACAAGAAGACACAAAATAAATTGCAACCAAGTCTGGCGCTTCTGGCACTGTTAATTTCGAGCTAGTCACACTAGACGACATGAAACCTAGTAACATTAGATTCTCTAAATAAATGTGGAACTATCATACATTACAAAATATGTATGAAGAGTAGTACAGTTTTGACTCAAAAATTGTTGAACTAGGGAAATACATAAATGGAAATGTTGGTTAACTTTAAATGACAAATTATATGCTTATATAGCTATGGGTCTTTCTTCAAATGACCATTTCAGACATTGCCCTGCATTGTAACACTTACATATTTGCTAATATCCTATGTCTGGACTTTTGACGACGTCTGTGGTCTAGTGGTTCGAGTGCCGGACTGCTGATCATGGGGTCGTGGGTTCGATTCCCACAAGACACAAATACTTGTGTGGGTAAAACATAAGTATTTGTGTTTGTCTGGGTGTTTCTTATGTATTATAAGTATGTATTTACAAAAAAAAAGTATATAAGTATTATATCCGTTGTCTAGTACCCATAGTACAAGCTCTGCTTAGTTTGGGACTAGATGGTGTTGTGTAAAATGTCCCAAAAATATTTTATTTATTTAATAGAGACTATGATTTTCTTGGTTTGTTTCGGTGTTTCTTCTCACACTACGAGGAGCCGAACAAAAAGGAAAAAGTCAGGGTGAAATTTATAATTCGAATGGAACAACATCTGACTGATCAGCTGGTATTAAGGAGGTGGCATTAAACATAGACGGGTAGGAGTCGCTGTGGCTTAGTGGTCATAGCGTCTGGTGTACCTAACCAGAAGATGCAGGCTGGAATCCTGCCCGCAGTCGAATTTGTCCTTGCTATAATAACTTTAAAATATTAGCATGGAAAATACAAATAAAACTCCAAAAAGATAATTTATAATTTACATTACCTATAGGAAATCAATATGTCAAATTGCTGCTAAACCCTATTTCTCTCTCCTTATATACAGACGCCAACAGGTCAAGCTATCCAAAACTGTCAAATTTTTCTAACTGAAAATGAACCATATTGCTTTGTGGTAAAGTTGAAAATATATTAAAGAAATTTGACAGATTGGAGTAGCTTGATGTGCTGGCTTCTGTACCTGTACCCAAGAGGGTTCAAATTGATCAAATTTAATTATAGTAGACAGATATTTAGGGCCCAGTACGCTCATAAATGAAGAAAAACTGTTAGTATAATCCTGTGACCTGGTACAAAAAGGGCCAAAGTCCATTTTTGTAAGAATCCCTTTTTGTATATTGGAGTGAAAATTAGAACAATCAAAGTTAACTTAAGCCCATTTTGTATTACGATGTTAGGCCCTAACTGCACAGATTTTAATAAAGAAAAATTGTTGGACCTTCTGCAACCTTCTAGCAGTCCGTTTTAAGCTACACTTGAAACTTTGTTCATGCTTTAATTTTTTTAGACTTTGGCCGTTTTAGCACCAGGCCACAGAATCAAAAGAAATATTTTTATTTAATGACACACAGCGATCAACATGAAGTAGACAACAGGAAGAGGAAGAGAGTGATTGCAGCGTTTGCAGGATGCGAAAAACCACAGATAAAGCACGATATACATAATTATGTAATCAAAAACACATAAAGAGATGACATTATTGTCCATATAGTTCACCTTTCTAAGACATTATGGAATGCAACAAAATATTGGTATCATCGATGTAAAAGCTCATTCGATCGATGTCCGTGCAAGTTAAAATGAAACTCCAGCCAACAAAGATGACAACGCTACCTCTTGCATATAGGACTCCGTGGAGACATTGTCTTGTAAGTCAAGAAGATTCTCAGGGGAATGTAGTCGTAACTACAAGTCTTGCAGGCACGTTGGGGACGGGGGCCTAGAGTGACATATTGTTTGGTAGAAGCTGCAACTTAGATGGCGCTTAAGCTTTAGATGTTTATTTTTTGCAATGTTGGTGTAATACAATGTTATTTTCTGGTAAGAAGTTTATTTATTTTTACTTTGTATAACACGGTTTACAATTACAATGCTCAAAGCGGACAGTATGACAATTAAATAATTTAAAATCCAATGTATTTTCAAATTCTCCAAAAAAGTCTTTGGGGTGCGAGAAAAATCACGGGCTAGTAACAAGGCTAGAAAGATAATACAGGAATTAATTAGGACGACGTCGCTGGTCTAGTGGTTCGAGTGTCGGATTGCTGATCATGGTGTAGAGTTCGATTCCGATAGGAAATATTTATGTGATTAACATGTTTGCGTTTGTCTGGGTATTTCTGTATTTTAAAAATGTTGTTAAACTCTCGCTTTTTAGTAGGGTTTTGCTGAAAGAATGTAGGGTGGTTGAGAACTCAAAAATAACGACAACGTTCTTCTTTGTCAACCTTTATTTTACAACTTGACACTGGTTGAACATTTAGTCGTTTTAATCTTGATGTTTCACTTAACTGTCCTCTTGAGTCATTTTGAATTCTTGATTTGATTCCAAACTTGAATTTTGGAACTGTCCGTGACATTTGCTCACACGAACTACTATCACAAAAATCTTAAATCGCGGCAATATTACAATGTTGCAGATGGTTAAACCAATGTATTTTCAAAAAAGTTCATAAGTATGTATTTGCAAAAAAAGTATTTACATATTGTACAAGCTCTTCTTAGTTTAAGACTAGATCGTGCTGTATTTATGTTCCAAGTATTTATTTATTTAATTTGAAAGGTAATGAGTATGACCCTTTTTGTTCAACTTCTAAAACCACATTTCTTTACTATACGCATGCGCAATTGCAGTGTGTACCCGGAAGCAGTACCTATGCCAAAATAAACCCATTATCGCACAATAAAAAGCCAACCATAAAAACATTCAATTTTCCTAATAATATCCTCTCAAAGGGACTACAGTTACCAACACGCATGCCACATTGTAAGTAGCTGTTAAGGGAGCAGGTGTTGAGAACAGCTCTGGAAAGCTTTTAACTTAAGAGCCACTCTTGGTGACTGCTACTTACCATCGGCCGCTTTGTGAAACTTTGATATGGGGAATAATGAAAAATTTTGTTGTTAGGTGTTGGGGGAGATATTTTTAGAACGATTTTTAGCCGACTTCAAAAATAGAATGTCAATTTTTTTAATCGGTTAAAAGTCGGTCATTTTGACTATTTTTATATATATGTTTTGATTCTCAGGTTGAGCAGTGTTATTAGGTTTTTTTAAATTCTCAATAACAGCTCGAATTTGAATATATCGCGCCCGGTTAATGGTAATAGGATTAAATAAAATAGGCTCACCTCCTGTTATATGGAGCCTAAATATACCTGCGAACTGTAGGTGTACATTAGAATACCTCTGCCTTACCCTTCAGGGAATACAAGCGTGATGGTGTGTTATGTAATATATTATTGTTTATTTTGCTAATACACAACAATAATTGACATCGGCAAATGCAGCTTAACCTTATCGATTATTACTTAGCCAAGATTCGATTAATTACGTTAAAATGTTAGACAGCTGGTTTTTTTTTTTGGTATCAAATTTTCGTAAAGAATCATCTAAGCTCTTACCTTAATAGCTCGGCAAAAAAAAGGAAGGCAGGTCGTTGTCATTTTAGTTAAATTGGACCTTTTCTAGGTCGTTGCCAGCAAAAACTCGCTTTAATGGCGGCAAAAAGATTTGTAACAAAAACTTCATTTACATTTTATCCACATGTCTATCAAGTAGGATAATCTTTTAGAGTTTTTTACCTTCTACCGGTAACGTTATAAAATAATACTGTACAACCTGATTTAGGGAATACAAACATTTAAGACAGTCATTAGTGGTAGTCAAAAGACTGATAACCAGTCTATCCTCAGGATATAAACCCAGGAAATTGGGTTGCGGAGGTCTGATGGCAGTTGCTTTGTGTAAAATACTGATATTCAGCCATTTGGCTTTCTCCCATGTTGGGTTTGATTCCGAGTATAGCCAGATGAAACTGAAAATGAATAATGTTCAAGAAGTGACTACCATCAGACTTCCGCAAACTAATAACTGGGTAATACAGATATCCTGAGGATAGACTGGTTGTCAGGCTTTTTGGGCTTCTGACTACCACTAACGATTGACATAGTTGTTTACGTGCTCTCCGAGGCACCGAAGGGTTTCGATGTCTTAAAAATGGTCACCCATCCACAGACTGACCGCAGTTAGCGCAGCTTAACCTTGTAGATTGGTTGATCAACGTAGTTATTATTAGCCACAAACATATACATTGCTTGGTGATATTTATTGGAATATAATAAACCGCGCATCAAAAATACTGATCGAGCAACAAACAGAACCAAATCAGAATGATACCGAATCTGAAAACCAAGAAAGTGTATATAATAACACTTTGATGAGCAAATTTAGTGTGCAATTCAGTATTTTTGGTGCTAATTTCGAATATTTTGATTGAAAAAAGGGGATTTACAGTTAAAGTATTAAATACCACCCATATTTATTTCTCAAATTGATTATATTTTTTGTACTAGATGGCGCCAGCATTTACTTGTGTATTTTGTCTGATACGTCACGTTGGCTTTTTAATACACTTCTCATCAGAAAAATCGAAACACCTTGCAAGTTTATGTTTTGTAAGGATTACCAGAAAAATGTGTATATTTAGGAATATATGTCTTAATGTCGTAACTATATTAGTGAATACTATGAGGTTTTCAAACCCTAATGTTAATGTTCTAAATAAAAAAATTAAAAAAATTGGTTTTGTATTTTGTTTATTCCGAAAAATATGATGAGTTCGATGACCTTGTCACACAGAACAAAGCAACTTATGATACTGCTTTCTCCCAAAAACAACTCCAAAATACCGCCACGATAATTTTCAGCATTCCCTACTCAAAACTTAACTACTTTCGACACGTTTAATGCGGATCGCTGTGAATACAAAGTTTATTACTTTGCCGAGTCACCGAAACGGCGGTGACGTCATTATTTCAGGGATAACACGCTGTATAACATCGAGGTACATTCACCGGCTACTGTAGCCAAGCATTGAAGAAAATAGAGGATTTATTGTTGGCAAGCGAGACAAAGGTTTGTGTCATACAACCTCAATGTTGTACATGACGGAATTAGGTATAATGCGTATTTTCTTTTTTCCAGAAGCAAAGAGGTTTTTAAAAGGTTTATAGAGCGGACTTTTGTAACAGTTTCATACTAAAATGTTGATCCAGATTTGATTTGTATTCTGTCTTTGTCAGGCTGACATAATATGACAGAAACAAAGCGACAGCGAAAAAAATATAATAGACTAGCTATACTAACTGTACTAGTAGTGATAGCCTAGTGAATAGCAGTGATAGCCTAGTGATACCATGGACTACAAAGTCAAAGTTCTTGATTTCAAATCCAATTCACACAATATCTCTAAGTCTTTGAATTCATATGCGTATTAATAATAATTATCATTCGCTTAAACAATGAAAGAAAAAACGTGAAGAAACCATGCCTTAGAAATTTCTCGACGGTTTGTGATCTGCCAACCAGCACTAGATCAGCGTGGTGGACTATAGCCCAATTCTTCTCAATCTGATAGGAAACCCGTGCCCACAGTGGAACAGTATATAGGTCCACGACGCTGGCCTAGTGCGGGTTGGCAAACTTCACACACCGTCGAGAAAAATCTCTAAGGCATGCAGTTTTCCTCAGGATTTTTTCCTTCATCAGGTCATATCACTAGGCTATCACTACTCTTTTGATTAAATCTGTACCATAATATTATACAGGATGTTAAAACTACCCGTAAAGCCGAGAGGAGGTTAAATGGGGTCTTATAACGAGTCCATTCACAATATTTAAGAACCGTAGTATCGCTGTATAACATTCCCCAAAAAAAGGAAAACAACAACATTTATGAATGAAAAATAGAAAAACTATTAAAGTAGACAATTATTAAGTAAAATAGGTAATAGGCCTTTCTGTTAAATAATCTGGTTCCCCGACATGATAGCTGACAAAATTTTTGGGTTTGATAATTAATTATATTTTTTACGTTGTATAATATAGTCACCCTATTTGTTATACAGGCTGATTCAGTTCGCCGCCTAAATCACAAAACGAGATTGTTTTTCAAACAATTTTACCCAGTCATGACAATTTATTTTTAAACCTTTTATATTGTAGACGTTTTAATCATTTTGTAGTATCAGTTTTCTTTTTAATTAAAAGTTCAGCTTTCTGAATGATTAAAGAGTTCTGTCAATAGCATTTTTTCCAGTATACTGGAAATATATTATTTATATATTCAAGGTAACTTTACAGCTTATAGTATTTTTTATAAATAAATATTGATTTCTGACATTTACGCGAATATTGAAATAAAACTACTTTTTACGGATTTTATCGCGTATATTGATATTATTAATACCGACGTTTCGGACCCTTTACAGCGTCCATGGTCACGGGTAGACTAGCCGTGACCATGGACGCTGTAAAGGGTCCGAAACGATATACGCGATAAAATCCGTAAAAGTAGTTTTATTTCAATAAATAAATATTCTCCAACGATTATACACAGCACAATCTAGTCCCAAACTAAGCAGAGCTTGTGCTATGGGTACTAGACAATAGATATAATACTTAATTAATGAATACTTTTTTTTGTAAATACATATAATACACAAGAAACACCCAGACAAACACAAACACTTATGTTCATCACATATATATTTTGACTGCCTCATTATTCTAGTGGTCCTAAGCGCGACTGCTACGATAGAGGTCCTGGGTTCGATCCCCAGGTCGAGCAAAGTGTTATTGGGTTTTTCAATGAAATTCTCAGTAGCAGCTCGGAGTCTGGATTTGTGCCCGGTTAATGGCAATAGGCTCGCCCCCTATTACATGGAACCTAAACATACCGGCGAAATGTGGGTGTACATTAGTACACCTCTGCCTAACCCTTCGGGGGATACAGGCGTGATGGTATGTATGTATGTATGTATAAATCGAAACCAAGACGACGTCTGTGGCTTAGTGGTTCGCGTGTCGAGCTGCTAAGGTGTATGCAACATGCCAGTGACGAAGGACAAGTGCCTTTTCGCAAATTTTCAATTATTTAGGGATGGACGTTGTATAGGGTCCGAAACGTAAGGATTAATAATATCAATATAACGCAATAAAATCCGTATAAAGTAGTTTTATTTAAATAATAATAATAAATATTTTTGGGACATTTTTACACAACACCATCTAGTCCCAAACTAAGCAGAGCTTGTACTATGGGTACTAGACAATGGATATAATACTTATATACTTTTTTTTGTAAAAACATACTTATAATATATAAGAAACACCCAGACAAACACAAATACTCATGTTTTACCCACACAAATATTTGTGTCCTGTGGGATTCGAACCCACGACCCTATGATCAGCAGTATAAATATACGCGTAAGACTCAGAAATCTATAAATATATTGATTTCTGACATTTACGCGAATATTATACATACGAGTAAAGTCTACCCGTACGGGTAGAGTCTACCCGTGACCGTGGACGCTGTAAAGGGTCCGAAACGCCGGGATTAATAATATCATTATAACTCGATAAAATCCGTAAAAAGTACTTTTATTTTAATCTATAAATAAACTACTTACTTATGTGCTTTGTGATCAATCAATTGATCCTACTCATTTATGAATTACAACCCTTTCGCTTTCAATTCTATTGGTAGGGTGGATGCTCGTTCATGGGTGTTTTCCGGTTGATATGATAAATGCGAGCGTATTATTCTCTTCAATTGAATCAATCATTTCTAAACGGCTTACAAGTACGAATCAATGAACGACTTCTGTGTCATTGTTAATTTTTTTATTGTTGTACATTTATGTGATTTGAATTACAATTGAAAAGTTGAATGTTAAATGATATTTATTTCTATAAATAGATCTATTACAAGTCAATAATATATAGCACCGGCAATTCTTAACCGACGACCTTTGAGAAGAAATGTGGGAACAAATTCCAGGGAATTCTTTTAAAGTCCATTTATACTAGTATCAAATATGTGGAATAATGAAGGGCAATGTCTGAAATGGCCTTTTGAAGGAAGAGCCACAGCGGTTTTGAGTAAACCAATCCTAGCTTACATGCATGCATCACAGCTTGGTAATATTAATAGCCGCTAAGCAATCTGTGCTAACATATTAATTGTTTTTTTTACAATTTTACACAGCACCATCTAGTCCCAAACTAAGCACAGCTTGTACAGACGCCAGCAGGTCAACCTATCCAAAACTGTCAAATTTTCCCAATTGAACATGAACCTTATTGTTTTGTATTAAAGTTGAAATTCAACCAAAGAAATTTGACAGATTGTGGTAGCTTGATGTGCTGGCCTCTGTACTATGGGTACTAGACAATGGATATAATACTTATATACTTTATTTTTTTAAATACACACATCAAAAAAAAGTTTGCGATCACTAGCATAAGCTGATGTAATTTTTTAAATTGAACTTTCAAGCAACATTTTTCGTTGTGTGATTTCTTTAAGTAAATAGAACTACCCTGTTTGAAAGAATCTAAAAAGAAGAAAAAAACATACTTAATATAATCAACCGTAACAAAAAAGAATTCGATTTTTCAAAGTGATCGCAAACTTTTTTTGATGTGTGTACAGAGGCCCGCACATCAAGCTACCACAATCTGTCAAATTTATTCGATAGATTTTCAACTTTAATACAAAAGCATAAGTTTCATATTAAATTGGGAAAATGTGACAGTTTTGGATAGCTTGACCTGCTGGCGCCTGTACATACTTATAATATATAAGAAACACCTAGACACGAAACATAAGTTCATCACATTTGACGACGTCTGTGGTCTAGTGGTTCGAGTACCGGACTGCTGATCATGGAGTCGTGGGTTCGATTCCCACAGGACACAAATATTTGTGTGGGTAAAACATGAGTATTTGTGTTTGTCTGGGTGTTTCTTATTGTAACTACAAAAAAAAAGTATTTAAGTATTATATCCATTGTCTAGTACCCATAGTACAAGCTCTGCTTAGTTTGGGACTAGATGGTGATGTGTAAAAATGTCCCAAAAATATTTATTTATTTATATTTACATAAATATTTATGATTTGTGAGAATCGAAACCACGACCTCGTAATCAGCAGTCCGAAACTCGAACCACTAGATCACAGATGTCGTTTCTAAGACGTTTTTTCCGTTTCCGCAATGTAGCCAGTGAAATTACTGAGCATAGGAGACTTAACAAATGAGGTTTAAAAGCGAGTGATACCACTGGTGTTACTGGCCTCTATAGGCTACAGTTGCTGCTTACCATCAAGCAAGTATGCTCGTTTGTCATCATATTTGTTTGAGATGATGCCAACGGCTACTTTCTACCATCACACCTAGACCACCACTTTGGTCTCATACCGTGCGATTCCAGAGGCATTTTCTCCCACGCACGCTTAGGTTGTGGAATCAGCTCCCGGTCCAGGATTTCCCGAAAGACTATAACAATGTTTTTACAGGTTCGGCAACGCGCAAGTAATACCTCTGGTGTTGCAAGCATCTATAGGCTGCGGTAACCGCTTACCATCAGGTGGGCCGTATGCTTGTTTGCTACCTTCTTCTTTTTATCGGGATATTTTTTTTATACCACATAAAAAGAAACCCGATAAAAAGAAAAAATACTAAAAGTCAACATAATTTATTCTCGGTAGAGAAAAGAATCGTGACTTTCAGGAAGCTTTTTATGTTGGAGATTATGTTGAATCCCTGAAGAATTTAGGTCGCGTCTAACAAAAGTTGGGTTGTCCTAAGCTGCTATCAGATTGGCTACAAGAGTAAAGTTTCTTATCTTTCTTGTAACAGACTTCACTTCTTTATAGAACTTATATTACATTAAGATAAAATATTTAGATATTTATAACGTGTGAATACTATTATTAACCCGTTGATGTATTCTACATTACAAACAAAACAGAACAATATATTTTTAAAGCGAAACAAAAACCGATCTCAGGCTGGATTGGTACAGAAGCCAGGTCAAGCTATCTAAAACTGTCAAATTTTCCCAATTGAATACGAACCTTATCGTTTTGTAATAAAGTTGAAAATCATAAAATAAATTTGACAGATTGTGGTAGCTTGATGTGCTGGCCTCTATACCTTAGGTAGAAAGGGTTCGAATCGAAGATCAAAATTTTCTTTCACTAAAATTTCATAATCCTTCGAGCCTATTCCCTACTATGTTGGAGTCGGGTTCCTGTCTAACCAGGTACGGGTGAATATCAGTATTTTATACTAAGCGACTGCCACCAGACCTCCGCAGCCCAATCTCTGGTCAATACCAATTTTTTTTATACCACCAGCAGCAATAAAAGCTTACGACCCTCATGTAAGCGACTACTTAACTGTAGCCTATAGACGCTTGCATCACCAGGGGTACCACTTGCGCGTTACCGACCCTGTAAAACGAAAGCAGTTGGCAGTATAAGGGTCAAAATCCCCCCCACTGCCAACACAACGTTTCCTCGCGGAGCACTGTGGATAGACTGGGTTGTCAGGCTTTTGGGCTTCTGACTACCACTAACGATTGTCATAGGTGTTCGTATGATGACCAGGACCGACGGGTTGACGTGCTCTCCGAGGCACGGAGGGGTCTCGATGTGTTAATAATGATCACCTATTCACAGACTGACCCTGCCTAGCGCAGCTTAACCTTGCAGATCGGTTGACTAACGTAATTATTACTACGAATTAATGATATTATTGATTAATAAAACTTTGATTAAAAAAGCAGTGATAGCCTAGTGGTATGACCATTGGACTGCCAACTCGAAGGTCTCGAGTTCGAACCCAAGGCGCACCTCTGACTTTTCGAATTCATGTGCGTATTAATAATTAATTATCACTCGCTTAAACGGTGAAGGAAATCGTGAGGAAACCTGCATACCTTAGAGATTTTTCTCGACGGTGTGTGAAGTCTGCCCACCCGCACTAGGCTAGCGTGGTGGACTATAGCTTGATCCCTTTCAATCTGAGAGGAGACCCCTGCCCAGCAGTGGGACAGTATATTGATGATGATGATGATGAATAAAACTTTAAAAAAATTACAAAACGTTTCCCTTATCATCATTTCCATTTTTAATTTCTTAATTCGTTTGCTACTTGTTATCTAAGTCAATAAGTTTAAGTGCACCTTCCTTTCCGTAGTTACTTCTATGAATACCAAATTCGAGTCTGGGCCGGAGACCGATTTGAAATTTCCGATAAAAACTTCAATTTCAACTTGGACTAGGTCTCAGATATGCGGGGAAGGTTCAAACTACCCACCTGCTAGTATTAAAGTGTTCTTTAAAAGATTAAAAATATATTTTTGGCTTTTCTTAAGCTTACCTAAACGTATATATTTTTGTTGAAGTCTGTGAGCGAACAGCGAGGGAATGGAATCAGCTGCCTGAGGCTGTATTTCCTGACGTGTACAATTTAGGAGTCTTCAAGTCACGAATGTATAGGTATGTTCTAGGTATGCATGCTATATCTAAGACCACATCGTTACTTACCATCATGTGAGATTGTGAAACAAACGCTAACCTATCTCTTATAAGAAAAAGTGCGGGTTAATAGCAATAGGCTCGAGGCCTATGGGACTTTAACATACTGCCGAACTGTGGATGTACAGTTAGTACCTCTGCCTCACCCTTCGAGGAATACAGGCGTGATCGTAAAACTCTTGAATTATTTTCAGATTATCTTTTTGTAATTTTTTGGCATTTTCCATGCTAAGATTTTAAAGTTATTTAGTAAAGGAAACATTCGACCGCGGGCAGAATTCGAACCTTTGTCTTCTGGTTAGGTACACCAGATGCTATGACTATTTTCAGATCGTCATGTTTATCCCATCAGCAAAAATTCGTAGTGATGGGAAACGTATTAAAGACTTGAACGCGACCAACTTATGTCCCAATACGTGCGGCGAACTGTCGTTATCCAGGGGACGGGATATAAATGGACGGTTCGTGCGAAAGACACCTTAGTGTTGAGCCCGCGACAGTGAGGGAATGTGATCTCTTTTTTAGAGAACATTTTGGGGATCTTTTGTGTGATATTAAACGTATATTTTATTATGTCTGAAAGAAGCTTTTCAGTTCATTCGTATTGAATTTACCTGTTCTATTTTTCAACTGTATATTTTTTTTTCGTGTCGCATTTGTAGTGTATGGTAAAACTGCAGATAAAAACATGCTCAAGTTACTAAGCATTATTTTGTTTTATAATATTATAAGCAGATAGCCTATAGACGAGTTTGAATCATAGGGACGCACCTGAGCAAGGCTTTTCGAAATTATGAGCGTATTAATTTATTACTCGCGATTCCAAAAATTATACGGAGAGGACTTGGGCAAGAACCTCCATAGACACTCTTCTAAAATATTTTTTTTTTACCAGTGACGATAAAGCCCAAAATGCTTTAAATAAGTTTAATTACCTACTAGTTGTTTCCCGCTGTTTCATCCGCATCCCAAAAGGCTATTTGAAACAAAGCGTAGCCTAACTTCTTCTCCTAGATCTAATCTATCTCTGTTCTTCTCTCACCAAAATTTATTAAAATCGGTTCATTGGTTTAGGCGTGAAAGCGTAACAGACAGAGTTACTTTCGGATTTAGAATAATTATTAGGTTGGGATTTTAAGAATTATTTGAATTTTAACACGAAAAGCGAATCATAAAATAATTGAATTGAATAAAAAGCCTAATATAATTTTCAATTCAACCACCCAGTTTTAATTCCTCATAGATATGCAAGCCAAATGGCTTGGAATTTTAAAAATTGCAAATTCACACGTAGATGTTTCACAAAGGCAGCTCAGTTGGCACGCCACCTCGCTTGGCGTGCCAACAGAGTCTATTATACACTGGTTCCTTTAACAAATCTTATAAATGCATGGCATTTTAAAATTCCGCCGACCTACTCTCCTTTTTCAGACATTGAGTGATGTTGTAATGAATTAATTCATGAAGTTTGTGGAATGTGACATTAATTTTGGTGAGTTTTGGCCTTCTTGTAGGTAATGTGTAAGAAGTCAGGCTTGATATATATATACATATTTATAAAGTGTTTGGGAAACGGTTACCGATACTTTAAGGGCATATTATATGCTCAATTTTATCGACAAATACACTTTTATTTAAACTCCTAACCCAACACCTCGCGAATGGCCGCCATCTTATTTAAAATAGGGTATGTTCAATAAAATGCTAATATCTTTCAATTGAAGAAACCTACAGAGGTGCAAATGGCCTTATTGTAAAGATAAGTGTTGAGGCTATGGAATAATTAAGCAATTTTCCAACATACCTATTTGTGGTCCTGGGTGATGCCAAAGACGGTTCATTACATAATCAACTGAGCCTTATTTACCTGTAACAAAAAGAAAAAATAATATGTTATATGTATGATTATAATGTTATAAATTCTATTAAATCAAAATACAGGCCTACAACTGCAAGACCAAAGGATACGGTGAGCTCGTTTTGCGTGAATCAGATTGCCAATAATTAACAAAAAAGTAGGGTAGCTGTCAGGAATTATATCATCAAGACCACCTCGGTTTACCCGTGACCATGGACGCTGTAAAGGTTTCGAAACGTCGGGAATAATAATATCAATATAACGCGACAAAATCCGTAAAAAGTAGTTTCATTACAATGTATAATATTCGCGTAAATGACAGAAATCAATAAGAAAAAATAAAAAATGTAATAATGATTCTAGACTGAAAGTGTGTCGTTGATGCAATTAGACTACGACACTATACACCGTACACTCAGTGTATACACCGATGATGTATGAATTAGCGCGGGTGTTTCAAATCGCTCACTCACCCACACACACCCACACACACCCACACCCACACCCACACACACGCGCACACACACACACACACACACACACACACACACGACATGTCTTGGCACAAACATCCTATCTATAAACATTTATTTTCTTTTATTTTTGTCATTATTTTTGTGTACCTACCACCTTAACCTATGTCTTTCTAGACATACTCTATCGTTTGCCTCAAAAACCCACTTGGGATGCAGTAATGACAAAATATTACAAATGAAAATTATGTATATATATATATATAATATTCGAATGCTATGCATATTCTCTATTGCAAAGTTCTATGTAAAATTACATTCAAAAAGGGAATTTCTAATTGCAACACAAAATGTAAAAGTCACAGCGTTGAAGGGAGAAATTCCTTTTATTTTCGTCCGCCTCGCTTTGACAGTACCAAATAAATAATCTAGCTAAGTGGATGACGGTATTATGAAAAACAGCACAAAATAATATTAACGTAGGTGTCAACGGGAAGGGAACTACATTTTGGAATTGTGTAATGTAATTATTAACAACACGACTTTATTCTCTGAAAGGTTGAGCAGAGGTGTACTAAATGTACCTTTTTTTTTTGACGGGGTGGGAAATGCTTTATGCACTACTCACCACTCCGGGGAGAGCGGTGGGGTGTGTCGGACTCCGCTCTGATAAGAGCGATCTACCGACTAAAACCAACCTCGGCGTTTCGCGTCACCACTTTAATGCCGAGACTACGGGAGCGCTGTAGCATTCGTCCGCAGAGTACTAAATGTACCTACACCAACAGTTTGTCGGTATATTTAGGTGCCATATAAGGTGGCCAGTCTATTATCATCAACCAGGCAACACCTAAATTTAGAGCTATTACTGAGAATTTTATTGAACACCCGAATAAATTACTCTACCTACATACTTAGCTGATGGTAAATTATTTAAGCGAGTTTTAAGAAAGTGGTTATTAAGAACTGTATTTTATAATATGCATGAATATTTTGCTAAGAAATAATGATTGTTATTGTTTTCATGATTGTTTATAAGATTGTTAGCACAGGCATACCTATGTTTATTAGATTTTAATATTTTCATTAATTTAAAAAAAATGTTAAACACGTTTTGTACACAGTTTTAAGCCATAAATACTTTGACTTTAGCTTTGAACGATCCGGTTTGAGATTTTTTTCAATGTGGCCTACGCAAATGTTCTTCTGATCTGGTATCGTCGAGCGACGGGTTGTTGAGCTCCCTAAATTATGGTCGAGCTGCACAATGCCTGCTCAAAGCCGCTATAGCTCTTTCTTCTAAAGGTAATTTCAGACTTAGCCTTACATTTGCGTGTTACTATTATTTAAATGTCTGGCCTTTAAAAGAGACTATTAACAAGGTCCCGTTCCATGTTTTCCCGAGAGACTATAGTATGGGGTTCTTCAAGAAGGGTGTGAAAAGATTTATTTAATTTAATCTGCTAGTTGTTCCTTTTTCAAGTCACTTGTTTTGGTTTTAATTTTGTTAGTACAAAACTGAAACTTTTCATACATCAAGTTATGTGAGTATTGAAAAACAAAACGGCCATGTCATTGCCATAATATACCCGTACGTTCACGCGCTGTTACGTATGAAGTGACCTTAAAAAGGTCGGGGTCGAGTTTCGCAACTTTCCGACATGGGTTCCGCACCCTGTAATTTTTTTTGACGTTGATATGTATTAAGTTACTTATTTTCACGGTACTTTATTTGGAAATGACTTTGCATAATAGTTTGGTTGAAATTTTGTGGGCGTAAGAGTATTATGTGTAATTATATTGGTCATTAGTACTGTTTATATGGAAAGCATTCTATGGATTGCACAAGTGCGCAATTAAGTAGGCCGCTGCAAAACGAACATGGCAAAATGGGAGGTTATTTTAAAAGTAGGTAATACTAAAATAAATTGAAGTATACTTGATACTAAAAGAAAGTTAACAATTTTTTTTCCACTGTTGTAGAAACACTTCCCCGTGTTACTTTAAGTAATCTTTTCTTGCGGCGCCATAAACCACTCGGGCAGTACCGGACATACGCATCCAACTCATCCCGTCCCCTTTTCCTAGGCCGGTCTTATTTATATTATTCGTATATGTTGACAGACAGACTTGATAGGCTCATTAGCCGTCGTAAACGCGACTAGTACGCAGGAACTATTTGATTGCATCAAGCAGACTTCAGCACCAAGGACGGTTAATTATAATACAATACAATAGGGTCGCTCCCTATTATATGGGACTAAAACATATCAGTGAACCGTGGATGTTGTACATTTAGTACTCCTCTGCGTAACCTTACGGGTAACACAGATATGATGTAAGCTATATTCACAGACATTTTACAAGGTCACCCTTGTCATTTCGCTTGCGGAACCCTGAAAAGTTGACGGGCGAACAATACAGTTGCGATGGCAGATAAGACACATATTTTATGGGTCACCACACAACAGGGTTGGCTAGGTTTTGATGTAGATTTTAGTGGTTAAGTTATGCTCATGTATTCATGATATCCTGGTACTTGTATTGTGGGTGTTGTGACAAATATGTAAATTTTCGAGTAGTCAATGGACCATTTTCAGTTGTAACTTGGAGATAAAGTACTAGCTGTTGCCCGTGGATTCACCCGCATCCCAAAAGACTTTTTGAGAAAAAAGCATATATCCTTCTCCGAGGTCTAATCTATCTCTGTACCAATTTTCATCAAAATTAGTTCAGCGGTTTAGGCACGAAAGACCGGGAGACAAAGTTAGTTTCGCATTTACATTAGTAAGTATGGTTCCGTTTGAAACAGTACGACAATTATGCTTTGGTTGAGGCAAGAGGGTGTTTTATGATTTTTCTTCAGAGCTAATTAATAGTTTATATTTTTTTTTTATTCTACTAAGGTGGCAAACAAGCATATGGCCCACCTAATGGTAGGCGGTTACTGTAGCCTATAAGACGTTTGCAACAAGTATTACTTGTGCGTTTCCGACCCTGTATTGAAAGAGGAATAGTTGGGTTGGCAGTTTAAGGGTCAAAGTCCCCCAAGCCCCACTGCCAGCCAATACAACGTTTCCTCGTGAAGCACTGGAATATATTTAACGTATATACATTATGCTTACGTATGACTTAATGTAACCTAAAAACCGTTCTTACGTGGTTCCGACGTGTCTTGGAGAACTGCCCAATCGACTATCCAAAAAAATAAAACGTAAGTACTTTTTAACGAGTGTAGGCATTCAGTAAGTACCTATTATTTTATTTTCTTGGATTTGTTGGTAAAATCGCTTAGGCTGGAGGAAAAAGTTGGTAGAAAGAAGGCTGTAAAGGCTTGACCTTGACACTTTTATACGTAGTGAAGTCCAAAGTCCCCAGTATTCACTTATCAGGTATTTTATGAGACTTTATTTGGGTTTATTTGGGAAATGATTTGTTTTTTTTTTCAATGTGACAAATGACACGAATTTAAAGAAAGAATAGTAATTTATTCAGCACAATTCATAAAATACAGGAAGGTACTAGGTATACTAATTGTATGAATTATTGCGCTGAAACGGCGCTGGTTCAGCATATGCCAGACGGAATGCCTGGCGCTGGTTTTCAACCAGACCCTAGTGGCTCACGGATAGTACAAGCCAGTTCAAAAATACTTAAATAAAAAATATTTAGAATACAATATAAACTTAAATAAATATAGTATACGAATATAAACAACAAATAAATAAATATAAAAAAAAAACATCATAAGTACACACTTACATATTAATTAAATTATGTGTGCGATGTGAAGTGGTGTGCGTGTTTAAGTACCTAATGCTTTTAAATATTAAGTTGTTGTTGACTGCAATCAGACCTGTGCAACTAAATTTTTGGTTTATACCGATACCCTGAGGATAGACTGGTTGTCATGCTTTTCGGGCTTCTGACTACCACTAACGATTGCCATAGGTGTTCGCATGACAACTAGGACCAACGGCTTTATGTGCTATCCGAGACACGGAGGGGTCTCGACGTGTTAAGAATGGTCCACAGACTTAACGCGACTACCGCAGCTTAACCTTGCAGATCGGTTGATCAGCTTAGTTATTACTTAGCCACGAGCCCCTCTTGACTATATCTATCTCACTGAAATTTATAATTTAATATTGATTTCTGACATTTACGCGAATATTATACATTGAAATAAAACTACTTTTTACGGATTTTATCGCGTTTTATTGATATATTATTCCCATATAGTCTACCCGTGACCATGGACTCTGTAAAGGGTCCGAAACGTCGGGATTAATAATATCAATATAACGCGATAAAATCCGTAAAAAGTAGTTTTATTTCAATTTATAATTTTATCTATAAATGTCTGTTAAAAAAATCAACAAAAGAAAACCATGCAATCGCCATAAATATCCAAAATCTCTCTCGCACTCCATTACCATTTCAACGTTCAAGATTCCCATCCGTAACGTCATCAATCATGGTGACGTCATCACGGTGTAATGTTTTGTATTCATTTGTGTGGCACAAGAAGCTGGTAAGGAGAGACGCCTGTTAAATAATAATATGCTGAGTCGTGAGCCTATGGTGAAATTATTTCACACTTGAGAAAATTAAGGCGTGATACAACTGAGCGTTTATAAATCGCACGGTTATCTAGCCTTAGTCCGGGATGAAACCTCAGTTTTTTTTTACCCCTAGAAGTAAATATTTTGTGATCCACGGACATTTGTTTCCATTCTGTGTGTTTATGTTTGTTAAGTCCCTCGTGACGTTTTGAGAGAGGTAGGGCATAGTGGGAGTAATTCCACTCAAAGTGGGAGCTGCCCGACTGGTGAAGTTCCTCCGCTTTGCAGAAAATTGAAGCGAAATAACACTGCTTTGAGCTGTGTTGTGTTCCTTACGTTAAGCAATGTTGCTAGTGCTCCTCGAGGAAACGTTGTGTCCGCAGTGAGGGGACTTAGACCCTTATACTGCCAACCCAACTATTCCTCTTTCGTTTAACAGGGTCGTCAACGCGTAAGTGATACCCCTGTTGCAAGCTTATATATGCTACGGTAACCGCATCATCAGATGGGCCGTATGCTTGTTTAATACGCACAAGATTTAGAAAAATCAGAGCCCTGGGATTTCAACTTGAGGCCCTTGACTTGGCAGTCCAAGTCATATCACTAGACTAACACTGCTTGAAATCAATATCTAAGTAGATTTGTTTACCAATGGCAATATTTTTGGAATGAAGCTCCTTATCGCGCGTTGTGAAAGGGGGCTAGACGGAAAAAATTCTTACGAAAAGTTGTCATGACACTTTTGCTTGTCAACAATATTTGAATTTCGAATTATTGAGTGAATGACAATATTTTAATTTCGCGCGTTGTGAATTGTTGAGTGTATACAGGTTTTTTTATTTTTAATAATTAAATTTTAATGAAAGGAACTTCGTTCCATCCGGGTGTCCCTTGACACCTCTCAAGTTTTTATTTTGCTCTACTAATGACTAGCTCTATTCCCGGAGCAGAATTACTACAGAAGTACGGTCGATATATATTGGTACACCTACAGACTTATCTCTTTAGGGATATATTTTGTAGCTAATTTTAAAATACCTTGATCTCCAACCAACGTCTCAAACTCACCCCGAAAGAAAAAAAATGCTTTAACAATGAAAAATAAGGTAATCAAAAAGTACTTATAAGATTTCGTAAATAAACAAGGGGACGATCAAGGTATCTGGGTTAATGGGATGCTAAAAGGAAGACGTCTGAGATTGACAGTATTCCCCGTAATAAATCAAGGTGATTCCTGATTGATTAAGCATTGGGGTGTGTCAAGAATATAATCAATCGATGGTATGGGTTCCGTCATTGAGAATTTTTTGATAAATATAAATAGTCATAAAACATACCATCACGCCTGCATTCCCCGAAGGGTTAGGCAGAGGTGTACTAATGTACACCCACATTTCGCCGGTATGGGGCGAACCTATTGACATTAACCGGGCACAAATCCAGACTCCGAGCTGCTACTGAGAATTTCATAGAAAAACCCAATAACACTTTGCTCGACCTGGGGATCGAACCCAAGACCTCTAGCGTAGCAGTCGCGCTTAGGACCACTAGACTAATGAGGCAGTCCTCATTATCCTCAGTCAAATTAATAGATAGATAGATAGAATATTCTTTAATGTACACCAAGAAGCTTATCTTATCTTACTTGGGGACTGGCTTAGCCAGCAACACTTTGACCAGACTTGTGTATTCCTTACTCTTCAAATACGTGGTTTAAGAAGGCGGCTAGCCCAGTAAGGAACCAGTTCTCTTTTGGCTTCGGGTATCCGGTAATAAAATAATTCCTACTAATATTACAAATGAAAGTAAGCCTGTCTGTTACGCTTTTATGCCTAAACCGCTGAACCGATTAAAATGAAATTTGATACGGAAATAGATCAGACCTTGGAGAAGAACAAACGCCATGCCAGTGAAACCGCGGGCAACAGCTATATAAAATATAGATAAAATCCGTAAAATGTAGTTTTTAGTTATTTCAACGTTTCGTTTTTATTTTGATATTTTTTTAATCGGTAGCGAAAAGATTGCCTTCTTAAATATTCAAGTCCTACTCTTTGGTGTTTTAAATTCATCTCAGTACTACTTATCCGCTGCCTCACCGACGCGGTCCATCAGACATGATGGGAATACTTTTACAGAGCTTCAATATGCGTCAATATTTGCATTGAGAAATTCGCTATTTTCATGAGGATTTTTAAATAAAGGTTTTTTTTTTAAATACCACTATGGTGGCAAACAAGCATATGACCCACCTGATGGTAAGTGGTTACAATAGCTATAGACGCTTGTAACACCAGGGGTATCACTTGCGCGTTGCCGACCATGTAAAACGTAAGAGGAATAGTAATTGGCTTGGCAGTATAGGTTAGTCAAAGTTCCCCACTGCAGCAGGACAATGGCTTAGGTACTAAAAAGCCTACATAAAAAAACCGATTTGTTTTGTAGTAGAACCTTTTTGTTGAAATATTTCAAACAGCTGACACCATTGTTTCATTTTGTTTTGTTGCATTTTGACCTCGATTCATTTCCTTTGATGTATTGCTTTGTTTGTGTTGATACAAAGAAAAAGGAAATCGTTTAATTGTTAATTATATAGCGAGGATAAAAATAGCAGCGATAGGTAGGTATTGTTTCCTCCCCGTCCCTTGCTCGAGCCGGCCCGTGCCGAGCCAGTAGCTTTAAATTCGCCCCTAAATAATTTAAACTCAGATCCAGCCGTCCCTAGCTGCCCCCCCAGCAACGCCCTAAGCCGAGGTTCGAGTCCCGCAGGGGACACCCTTAGCTGTGTTGCTTAGTTTATAAGTTGCCCCTGGCTGGAGGCATTTGGTGCCTCGCCACCTAGTCCGGTTAAGTTTTTAAAGCTCCCTCGAGCTAAAAACTATGTCCGTCCAAAAAAAAAAAAAATAGGTATTGTTCGAAGAATATTTTTTTCTAACTGATATTGTAATGTTAAGGAGCGGCTAGCTATGTAATAACTACACTTAGCAAGGTAGATGGATTACCATTCTGAGGACACCAAGAATTCTCCGTGCCTCGTCTTCGTTAACAGTAAATCCAATTGTTAGTGGTAGTCAGAAGCCCAAAAAGCCTGACAATCACTCTATCGGATATCGGTATTACCCAGAAATTGGGATAACAGTAGCTTTGTGTAAAATACTGATATCCATCCGCTTCTGGTTAGTCTGGAAGTTGACCCCAACATAGTTGAGAGCAGGCTTGGAGAAGGAAACAGTAGTGAGCCTAGTGGTATGACCACTGGACTGCACAGTCGAAGGTCTCGAGTTCGAATCAAAGGCACGCACCTCTGACTTTTCGACATCATGTGCGTTTTAATAATAATTAATTATCACTTGCTTAAAAGGTGAAGGAAAACATCGTGAGGAAACCTGCATGCCTTAGAGATTTTCTCGACGGTGACGTGTGATATTTCACACGTCGCAGCAGGTCTAGTGCGGGTGGCAGACTTGCCAACCCGCATTAGGCCAGCGTGGTGGACCATAGCCTAATCCCTCTCATTATGTGAGAGGAGAACCGTGCCCAGCAGTGGGACAGTATATGGGTTGATGATGATTGGAGAAAGAAGTGACGATTTCATTCATCGACAAAATTCCACTTAAAAAGGCCGCCTTTTTTCACGTATAACATATACGTGACATCTATTCTTAGCCTTAGAACACATCAGCGACATTGGCTCTACAATTTCGTTCTGTCTAACTTACGAACAAGATAAAAGTCTTGAAAACTTCTCTTCGCCGACATTCGCGTGTATCGCTTACGTTAGGCGATGTGACGTATTTACATTAAGTCTCGAAGTAGGCCTATATTGGAGGATAAAGTTGTAGGTGTTTGAGCTAAAGTAGTCGTACATCTTCAATATTGCGTGGTCTGACAGTTTGAAAAGTAATAAACGTAGACTTCATCGAAAATAGATTTTCATATATTTTAGGTGCTGAAATCAATTTATTAACGTTGGAATACCTTATTGTTATTGTAATAAGATGAAAAATTCTTAAGAATGTTATCTTTAGTGTTAAGAATTGTAGACGAGAAAAGACGAACCTAGACGAAGTTTTGTGAAACAAGTGAAGGAAAGGGTGGGGATCGAGTCGTATCAAGAAGTAAAACGGAAAGCTGAAGATAGAGAATAGTGGCGATTGCTCCACCGACAAGAGCTGAGCTCTTAAATTGAAGAAGAAGAAGATTAAAAATAATGATAAGCGGCATCTGTAGTCTCTGTAGCCGCTGTAGCCTCTATACGCCAGCAACCCCAGTTATTATACCTTTTTTATAGTACGGAAAATCCTCAAGAATCTTACCCCACGTCGTGCCGACTTACCGGGGCCACTATCCAGTCGCCCGCAGGCCACAACCAATCGTATCCCTAACGCGCTGTAACCTTGAGATCTAAGCTGTTATCTGATATGGCCAGTAAGAAATTAGAATAATCATCCCCCTAACCTTTTCCTGACTAAGTCGGGAGACTAAGCCTTTTTTTTTAGTACGGAAAATCCTCATGGATCCTCCGCCACCCGGTGAGGTGGCAGGGTATGTTGGACTCGTACCGACTAAAAACAGCACTTGCCTTCATCTGCCCTTTAGTCATGGCCATGGGATTCGCGAAATTCGCCACGACCATGATAGGGGAGACTAAGCCTAACCAGATGGTTAGACTGGATGCCGACCCCAGTTGCTGATCGCCAGTCAGACACTGGTGTCAGGTTTTTTGGGCTTCTTGACTACCAAGATTGTCACAGGTCACATTATAATTGGGAGCGTCGGTTGTACGCGCTCTCCGATGCACGGAGGGTTCTTGATGTGTTAAGAATGGTCACTGACTGACCGTGGCTAGTGTCTTGGCCACTTAGCCACAAGCCCCTCAAAATGGGAATTTCACCCTTAAATTTAAATGAACATACTCGTGGGAAGCCCGGATTGGTCGCTACGGTCTACGGTCATAAATTTATCGCATCAAAACAAGTTGCATTTACGTCCCTTTTCTATAACAAACATTTTGCACATATACACGATCTCATAATATATCGCACTGTTTCATTATTGTCTAGACAGAAAGAGTGTAATATAATAATATGATAATTTGCCTTAGTGACAAACCAGTCACCGCCCCCTCTGCAGAGGCTGCCTGGAGGAAGACGAGACAGAGACATGCTTCTGCACTGTCCTGGGATCGCTACATACAGGGCAAAGTACCTCGGTAACCCGAGCACTCTCCGAGAAGCTGTCAGCAACATTAAACGCCTGGCGGCTTTTCTCGAAGAGTTAGGGTGGTTCGAATGAACAACAGATTCCCACCCGCACGCAAAATACGCGCTTTATCGTGGAGTTGCGGAAACCAGCCCGTTATACCATACCATACCATACCATGGTGACAAACCACACACTATCTTCTCGTAGTTATACTGTTTGACCGGTAAATGTTTGCATTGAAATCACTCACACATATTGTGTATACAGCGTGAAATTATAGTCGTTTTGGAACCGCAACGTGGTAACTTAGGATAATTAGTAGTACAAATAAAAAGTATTAAGTTGACTGTACAGCTAATAATAAAAAAGTTGGCATTTCAAAAAAAAATTTCACTTGTTCGAGTTTGTTCGTAGTAGTGCACGAATATTTCATTCTTAAACCGCCTCAGTCTCAAGCTTGCCATTTATCAATGATGCGCGGCGGGCGGCGCGGCGGCGCGGGCGCGCGGCGCGGCGCGGTACGAGTCAGCTCATCAGCTGGTCACCTACCTACAGCAACGGGAGCGACGGACGGTCGGATGATCCGTCCGAGTACCTACTACGCGTGATTTAATAGCTAGTAGCTAGACAAGTACATTTTATTATTAAAATAAATTGCATTACGATGCAGATAGCGACGTAATTTGATGTTAGGTAGGTACCTAGGATCACAGTTCAAATTGGACAAGTATGGCGCCCAGCGAATCAGCTGATACGGGACACGAACGTAATACCTACATTCTTACTAAAAAAATTAGAATAAGACTGTGTGTAGGTAGGTTTTATCGTAGTTCTTATTTAAGAAAAAAAAAACGTTGCCCAACACTAGGATTTTCTCCTGTGTCTTGGGTGCATTTACAAACATAAATTTTCACATACACAAACACGCAAGCCCAGTACATTCACCCACAGATCATACAAATTTGTTCCGAGCGAGGATCGAACCCGCGACAGGCGCAGCAGTCGCTCGCACAGCCGCTGCGCATCAACATTTTCACGCCAACTACGTAAATTGTACCTACTCCAATTTCTCGTTCATACTTTACACGGGCTTAGGACCGGCAGAAATACTTTATTTGAATTGAACTTATCTTTATTTTACTGTAGGTATCAATAATTAGAAACAGAGAGCCAATGAACTGAGTAGGTACTTCAGGCGTTTGGATTTTTGGAATTTGAGCTATTTACAAAATTATTAACTTATGTACATAGCTAAGTACTTACCTATTAAAAGTTTATTTATAAATTGTTTACACTTCCCTGTACCGAAGCAACTACACGAAATGGAGTCTGCCGCGTTCAATACACAAACGTGCCCGTTTTATGCTATTGTCTTTTAGCCTATCACTTTTCACATTATCAAAGGCGTCCACTATCGCACTACGTAACTCGTTAAGACTTTCATGTTCACGGGTATAAAGGAGTCTTTTTATTTCCGACCACAAGAAAAATCCAGGGGCGTTAAGTCTGGGCTCCGTGGTGGGCAGGCCACGGGACCGCCGCGCGACGTGGCCTATCCATCGATCACGGAACTGATTGTTTGGGTAAGCACGCACAACACTTGCATAACGAGCCGGGCAGCTGACATAGGGCAGTTCTTGCCGGTGCATCATTGTTGTTGATGACGTGAGCTCGACGGAACTTATAGGGATGTTAAGCCATTATTATTTAATGTTTTCCATACAAAGCATTGGCCAACATTAAATTCTTGTGCCGCCATTCTCGTGCTTCGCCGCGGAGCCCGCTCGAAGTACCTACTCCAGAATAGCGTCTTCGTTCTCCTGCGAGTCATTTAGGCGCCCTCGACCTTGCGCGTGAGCCGGCACACGGAATTGTCCATGATTGAGAAGGCGCTGGGTTGCAGCCAAGTTGGTAGGGGTTGAAGGTACTTGAGGACTTTCAATCCCTCGTAGCCGCAGCGCCTTTAAATGTTCTGGCCGGGAATACAACCGCTTGGCCTCAGCTTTGGCCTTCCAAATTGTAACTAGTAACAGTGTACAGCTGAACCATTGTCAAGTACCTACTCCGCGTTCGAATATTCATACTGAAGACTCATTTTCGCGTGGCTACGTAAAACGTAAACAATGCAACCTTTATCGCGCGCGAGTTGCAGCAGAACTGGCGGCCTGGCGGGTGTGGGTCGGTTAACGGGGGTGGGTGCGGCGCGGGCGACGGCGCGGCAGCGCCCGCCGCGCCGGCGCCGCGCAGCCTGTTACTAGGGGTAGGTACATAATACATTACAGCTGTGTGCGTGGATTGTAGGCAGCGGGCGCCGCACCGCATCCAATGGGCGGATAACGTGTCTAGGCATGTTTTACCGCTTAGTGTTGTGTGTGTAACATTGAATGACATCGATCGTAGTGATCGTAGTACGTAACATTGAGTGGAATTATCATGAGTTCTCATTTTTTGTTCGAATATGACATTATTTTTAATAATCAATAAAATAATATATTTTTATTTAATTTAAATTATATTTTAATAGGTTCTATTACTGATATAGAGTCTAAAATTTTCGGTTCCAAAACGACTACAAAATCATCGTGTATACGCGCAGTACCGTGCGAGCGAATATGATCGTTGACGTGCTTATGGCCCCAGACTGTACATAATATATTTGAATCTCTGCTATACGCTCGTGTGTCCCTTCCTTTACGTTTAACACGCACTTCCCATCCATTAACTAGAAACGTCGTAAAGGTGAAAAGTCATGCCGTGAGCTTTGTCTAATGGTACATTAAAATCGTTGTAATGTGTTAAAATCTGGCTTTTGTACGCGTTTGCGGACGCGTGTAATAAGTACGAATATTATTTTAATTAAGTTTCTCATTATAAAGTATCTACTACTTTTTAAGGATTTTATCGCGTTATTGATAGTATTAATCCCGACTTTTCAGACCCATTAAGTACAGCGTCCATGATCACGAGTAGACTTTATAATAAATACATATTTTTTAACAATGTATATATTATATTTTATGTAATAACATACTTATTTATACATAAAAAAACATTCAGACAAACACGAACACTTCAATATGTTCATCACATAAATATTTGTGGTGTATTTGTGTTTTGTGGGAATCGAATCCACAACCTCGTAATAAGCAGTCCGACACTCAAACCACTAGACCACAGATATCGTAAAAATTATATAAATCTAAAAAGATAAATTACGTATAATTTAGTTTTATTTGAATGTCTACTATTCGCGCAAATTCCACAAAGCTAATGTATTTGATTTTCGGAAATTCTTCATGGATCGAAAGTCGCTGAACACAGCTACATTTTGATAACATAACAGCTCAAAAACTTGTCAAGAGATTTTTTTAATATGAAGGTACGGTAAATATTTAATGGTCATCTATGCAATGATTTCGCACATCCTTCACAGGTCAGTTACTTCATATTAAAAACCGTAATGAAGATTGCAACATTTTCAGCGATGTTCGTTGCTGACTGTACGTCGGACTCGGACTCCTTCAATCGGCGAGGCCTTACTGCGCATCTTAATCGAAGGCATGGTCATGTCAAACACACACAGCACTAGGAGCATTACCTGAAGAGGCAGCGGAATCCGCAATTCAGCAACCTGCAGGACATAGCTGATGGAAGCTAAAGGTCTGTCTGCGTCCTGCGGCATTTGATGCGTCTACTAATGGATAGAGAGAGAAGTGGATGCTTCTCTCTCACTTTCCACTGCTTCTTTTGCAAGCATACAGTCTTTACAGGCTCTCCAAAGCACGCAGATATCTGAATGATCACCCATTTACAGACTGACTGCGACCAGCGCCACTTAGCCCTTCGAGTAACGGGTTTTTATAAATGGAGCACAAGTTTTATTAATAATTAATTAACCTTTTACAGCGTCCATGGTAGGGTAGAGTCAGTCTGCCCGTAACTATGGACGCTGTAAAGTGTTCGAAACGTCGGGATTAATAATATCAATATAACGCGATAAAATCGGTAAAAAGTTGTTTATTTCAATGTATATTCGCATAAATGTCAGAAATCAAGAGAAACGTACTTTAACTTGTTTTCGTCCGCATATCTCTCATTCCTCACACAGACACTCTCCCTTTTTCTAGACAAAGTGCATTCGCATTAAGCGATGCGTTCAAACAAGTGAGATAAACTATATTTAAGGTAAAACCTACAGCTCGGCCATTCTGCCCCCTCAGTCTACGCAGGTGTTATTGTGTTAAAAATGAAACCCTTTACTGAAACAATGAGCAGCGTATAACAAAATAACTATAAATATGGCCAGGGCAGTTTCATAACGTTGTCATATAGAGGCTAACTAGAATTTACGACGTAACCAGGTAACCCAGCGAAGGAAGATAAACTATGTTTTATGGGAAACGTGATTAAAGGTAGCTTTGTGGCGGTATTACGTTTTAGTTACGGGCAAATATATTGTTGTGCTAGAATTAACTTTACCAGCAAGTAGTGATAACCTAGTGATATGGCCATTGAATTATAATTAATACATTAATCAATAATTATCACTCGTTTAAACGATGCAGGAAAACATTGTAAGGAAACCTGCATGAAAGATTTTCTCGAAGGCGTATGAAGTCTGCCAACCCGCACTAGGCCAGCGTAGTGGACTATAGTCCTCTCATTCTGGGAGGAGACCCGTGCCCAGCAGTGGGACAGTATATGAGTTAATGTGACGATTATGGTGACGGCCATTGAGCTGTAAAGTTGCAGGTCTCGAGTTAGATACCAAGGCACGAACTTCTTCTGTTTTTTTTTAAACTTCGCCACACTAGGATTTTATTCTGTGTCATCGGTGCGTTAACAAACACAAATTTTCACATAAACAAACACCCAGACCCAGAACAACTATGTAGTTCATACAAATATTTGTTCCGTATGGGGATCAAACCCACAACCCGTTGCGCAGAAGCCGATCGCTCAGCCGCTACGCCAAACGTGTCGCCAGTGCACCACTTTTTGAAATTATGTGCGTAATTAATGATCACTTGCTTAAACGGCGAAGGAAACCTAATGGTTGAGAAATTTTCTCCACGGCGTGTAAAGCCTACCCACCCACATTAGGCAAGCGTGGTGGACTATACCCTAATCCTTCTCTTCTGAAAGGAGATTCGGGCTCAGCAGTGGGACAGTAATTGGATTGATGACGATCCTTACCGCCCTCTCCTTTTTAAAGTGCGTAAAATCCAAATGGATCGTCTGCCACCTGGCGGGAAGTGATATGTCAGTCTCCTACTGTCTTAAAACTGCACTTAAGGCAAGTGCAGTTTGCCTTAAGTGCAGTTCTTGCCTAATGTGTCACGGCCATAGCCAACGATAGCTTTTCAGGCATTTTTATGGGTTTAATTCCCATGTAGCACAAAGTATTGTTGTTTTTTTTTTCTGAGATATTATCAGTAGCATCTTGGAGCTTGGAGTTTGAATTTGTGACTGGTTAACCAGACACCATGCAAAATATATTGTCGAAGCCATTGCTATTAATTCAGCAATTGGTGTAAGGCCCCGGCTTACGCGAATTGCTGAATTAATGGTAACAGGCTCACCTTTTGCTACATGAAACCTAAATACCGGTGAATAGTTGGTGTATATTAGTACACCCCTGATTAATCCTTTGGAGAATACAGTATGCACATAGCATACTGTATTCTCTGTTTTGGAAAGCCTTCTAACAACTCCTCCTAGAACAAAAATCGCCATATCGAACTCTCGGATTATAGCGAGCAATCCAATCGTTCACCCACTATGCCAAACGTGTCTAAATCAGTCTACGCATATCCAAGACGTTGGTAACAATCCCCGCATGGCACGTACCCCAAATCTTTACGACGCTCATAAATCATATAGTTTTCAAACTATCCCTGCTTTTATTCATGCAAAAAACCTAAGGTACTATTCGGAGATTTGGGTATGTAGCAGTAAAACCGTTACGTCGATGTGTTGAATACGTATTCCGATGTGCTATTTTAGGTTTAATAATTTAACATAACATAAATCATCATGCCTGTATTCCCCGAAGCATTAAGCAGAGGTGTACTCATGTACACAGTACACATGTGTTTTATGTTAATGCTCGATATATGATTTATGTTATAATAATTTTTTTTTTATGTGATGAAGCTAGTACTATGGATTCAAGACAATGGATAATTATAATACTTGTATACTTGTTTTTGTAAATACATTTTATTTTTTTTATGGGATAGGCTGCAATCGAGCAGACGGTTCGCCTGATGGTAAGCGATTACCGCCGCCCATGGACACCCGCAACACCAGAGGAGTTTCAGGTGCGTTGCCGCCCTTTCAAGGGGTTTGGGCCTCCGGTATCCTCACTCACTCGACGAAACACAACGAAAACGTTATTTCACGCCGGTTTTCTGCGAGGCCGTGGTATCAAGTCCGTTCGAGCCGGCCCATTCGTGCCGAAGCATGGCTCTCCCACGGTAAAATATGATAATATTTATATGTTATATCTATGTATGTTAATACTCGTATCCCAAAGGACAAAAGGTAGCCTGTGTCCTTCTCCAGCGTCTAATCTGTCTCTGTACCAAATTTCATCAAAATTGGTTCAGCGGTTTAGGCGTGCAAGCGTAACAGATAGACAGTGTTACTTTCATATTAATTATATTAGTAATAGTTCAGCTTCCTGGTGATAGACTCTTTCAGGATTTTTGAGCTTCTGCTGAGTACTAGACTAGCAACGATTGGCAGAGGTGTTCGTATGTCAATTGGGACTGACGGATTTACGTGCTCTCCGAGATCCGAGGGATCTCGTGTTGTTGGTGCATTTAATGGTCACCCATCCATAGACTGACCGCGACAAGTGCAGCTTAACCTTGTACATTGGTTGATCAGCGTAGTTATTATTAAACTAATGCATTTCGCAAAAAAAATAAGTTAATTATATATATACCTACTTCAAAAATAACTTAAGTACCTAAACACGTAGTTTTTTAACAATGTTACAAAAGCAATCATTTTACTATAAGGCTGTCATTTGTTCTGGCAACATGCTCTACATATCATTACCCCTAGGGTATTAAAAAGGCTTTCATCATTGAGTACGTACATAATAATTAGAATATAATAGGTAAAACATAATTTTAACAGTTAAATATTTCCATTATACAAAATTAAGCCTAACGTAGGTAATATTGTTGGTTTAAAATTTTAACACTTTGTCACCAACAAACTTTATATAAGCACAAACAGATATACACAGATTTTCAGTAGGTAAATAAATTTAAATTAACATTGCTTTTATACATAATTTGGTAGTGGCTTTAAAGTAATGATAGTCTAGCGATACGACCATGAACTACCAAGTCAAAGGTCTTGAATTCGAATTCAAGGGATTAATTGAATTTTAGAAATCATTGTACGTTTAATAATCACTACATAATATAAAACAAAGTCGCTTTCTCTGTCCCTATATCCCTATGTATGCTTAAATCTTTAAAACTACGCAACGGATTTTGAAGCGGTTTTTTTTAATAGATAGAGTGATTCAAGAGGAAGGTTTATATGTAGGATAATACATGTATGTTATTAGTACATTGCACCCGTGCGAAGCGGGGGAGGGTCGCTAGTATTAATTATAACTCAACAGAAAAGGAAATCAGAATGGTCACGGGTAGACTCAATCAGACCATAGACGCTGTAAAGGGTCCGAAACGTCGGGATTAATAATAACAATATAACGCGATAAAATCCTTAAAAAGTAGTTTTATTTCAAAGTTACTGTAAAGTTTCATCAAAATCGGTTCAGTAGTTTTAGCGTGAAAGAGTAACAAACATCCATCCATCCATCCATCCTCACAAACTTTCACATTTATAATATTAGTAAAATTATTTATTGTTCTGATTAAAAAATGAATTAGCTGTTGATGTAGGTACTAACATCTAAAAAAACTTTATAAAAAAAACTTTAAACCTTTATTATTTATTAATTTTATATTTTTTTTTTTTTTTTGCAAAACTTTATTTACAAAACAGCATTTAAATAGCATCGCCATCATTTCGATATCAGTCAAAAATATTCATTGCACATTTGATTTCGTTGAAAGCTTCAGTAATGGCTTATCATTTTAAATAAATGCACCATGCGGCCAGTTTGAAATCCGTTCACAATTTAATTGGATTGATTTTTTTAAATACTTTATCCAATATTTACCTATCAGTTTCCTGACTACAGGTTCGGCTTCCAGTCTAAATAGTTTTTTTTTTCAAGGAAATGCTGCAGGTATTAATGTAACTTCGATTTTAAGCGCGACAGATACGCCTTAGGTTCTTAGTTCTATGGTCGAGTAAAGTGCTATTGGATTTTCTATGAAATCCTCAGAAAACTCTCGAGTTTGGGTTTGTGGCCGTTTACATTAGTCCAGAATGGTGTACTATAGCCTAATCCCTCTCAATGTGAGACCCGTGCCCAGTAGTAGGACAGTATATGGTTTGATGATGATGAATGATCCCATAGTACAGTCAACAGCAAAAGTAGATGATCACTTTTTACTTGTATAATTTACAATCACATACTTTTGAATCACTTCGACGCCACACTGTTCTGACGCGAACTCCGTTCATTAGTATTGAGTTTCTGATTTTGATCATCTACTTTTGCTGTTGACTGTACATGGGACCTAAACATATCGACGAACTGTGGCTTACTTAAGTAGACCTCTGCCTAACCCTTCGGGGAATATAAGTGTGATAGTATGTTATGTGCTGCGTTGATTCAATGATTATTCTAGGCCTAAAATTAATAAGAACTACTTAAACAAATAGCAAAATATTACATGCCTTTGTCGATTCTATTTAAATAATGAAAAAAAATTATTTGTTAGACTAACATTTACCCATATATAATAAAAATAACTGCCTTAATGATCTAGTGTAAAGGTTCTGGGTTCAATTCCTAAGTCGGGCTAAAGTGTTATTGGGTTTTTCTTGTTACATTTACTTAGTACAGCTCGAGCAGAATATCCTAAGATAGTTTGGGCATGTCTAGACATTGGATGAAAGGTGACTAACAAAAGGCCAAAGTCAGTAGAAAGGCTGGGAACACTCTAGAAAGACATACACTGACCTTATTGGTGAGGTTTTCCAAAAAGGTCAATAGCGTAGTACTTGCAACCAGCCTGTGTGTCTCTTACAATGTGGACGAAGCAAAAAGAGTATGTAAGAATCGTAGCAAGTAGTGTTCCTTAAGTTGACCCGTCCCGACGACGTCTGTGGTCTAGTGGTTCGAGTACCGGACTGCTGATCATGGGGTCGTGGGTTCCATTCCCACAGGACACAAATATTTGTATGGGTAAAACATGAGTATTTGTGTTTGTCTGGGTGTTTCTTATGTATTATAAGTATATATTTACAAAAAAAGTATCTAAGTATTATATCCATTGTCTAATACCCATAGTACAAGCTCTGCTTAGTTTGGGACTAGATGGTGCTGTGTAAAAATGTCCCAAAATATTTATTTATTATTATTTACGTAGTTTCTGCCTACCCCTATGGGAGGCGTGAGTGTATGTATCTATGTATTCTTAAATGTTTCCTTAATAAATTTCTAAACAAGCTACATAAACAGCTAAGCTAATAGCTCATATATATTTATAGCTACACATGTACTTAATCCCGCGGCTTGGTGCGTATGAACGAGATTTCATCTCGTATCCCGCGAGAACCATATATTTTTCTGCGCAAAATGGTAATCTATGCTCTTAGGTTTACTCAAAAGATTTACAAGAAAGATTGTTCGTAAATCCTTTTAAATGCTCTCATAAAAGCGTAACAAGGCAAAATGTGACCATTTTCATACATTTTTTACCATTTTGAAACAGGAAATTGTTATTTCCGTGTGTCATACCTTCTTCATTTAAGGCTCGTTCACATATATTTAAAAATCTGTGTTTATCGGTTAGGCCGGTTTGAATAAGTCAATCTTTTTTATTTGGGTCAAACTTTTTGACCCGCTGAGATGGGCCGTAATGTAATTAACTTTTACAAAAAAATATGACACCTTTTCAAAATATGACTTTTCCAAAAACACAGCTCCTGCTTCTCTAGGAAACAAGCCCTGTGTCGTGAAGGACTTCACAAACATATAGACACGTGGTAGCGTGTCAAGCCAAGTTCAAGCTAACAGAACTGGTGAGCAGCACCGTGTGTAATATTATACGAACCATTTGGAGCCACTTTTCATCCCCTCAAACTCAAAAACTATTGATCATGGAAGAGCGCTATATTCGATGGCTAGTTTCTAACAGCAAGCCAAATTTTCGGAAGCATAAAATATGAACTTACAGCTTCAAAGCTTGCGAAGGCTATAATATAATTCGTATATGAAACTAGCCAAGTCGGACCTTAGGCCTCAATAGGTATATTATTGTGGAGAGGCGAGGTGTCCTCCAACGAAAAGGGAGGATCCTCCAACCAGGCGGGTGTTTTGCCTGGCGGGCCACGGCCCGACGGTTGATGTCGGGCGGTTGTATATATGCAACTTTTCGTTGCGAATGTTGCTTGCGCGATTCAGGCCTTCGTAGTTCTATGTGGCGTGGTAGATGTCGCTACATTATCCTTAGTTATAAGAATAAATTATATTTTAAGTTGTATATAAAATATTTTATGTTGTTATAAATAAATTTCAAAAAATATTTATTTGGACACACAGTGACACAACACGGACAATAAACATTGATACATTAAAATTCTCAACTATAACTAAGATACGCCCCTTGTCCGTGTGGTGACCCACGGCGGTACCAAAAAGGTCCAGTTCGGCGGTATGCCAGACAGCCACATAATGTGGAGTGCCTAGCGCTGGTTTTCAACTGCACCATTAAATGAAGTCACAAATGACAAGTCATTTTTATTTCATACAATTGATCCCGATCGATCCAGGTTTTCGTCCGGTCGATAAAACAACAGTCTATCTTGCACAGATTAATGAGTGCCACGTAGCCAATCAATAGATAATTTATGAAAAGAAATATGACAGATCAATAAAAAATGACAATGACAGATGAGGTTCACACTTTTAAACTAAGATTTCACATTTATATTTTTGATGGGATATAATTATCGGACACAAAGTGTACTCAGAATAGAAACAAATATTCTGTGGATCACACAAATATTTGTCTCGGGTAAGAAACCAACCCACGACACCCGACGCAATGGTAGTGACGTTGTGACTACTTTAACCGCTACGCCAAACATTCAGTCATCTTGAATCATCAAATTCAATGGCCGGTGCTAAAAGTAGCAGTATTTTTATTTTCTTTCAGTTTCTTTTTTCTTTAAAAAAAGTTGCACCCACGTTAATTAGATTACAAGAACGTTAATTGTAACGTTAATCGAGCATAGTGTGTAATAGCTAGTAGTTTGTAAAAAAACATACCTTACTAACCTAGAAATTACTGTTATATATCAACTCTGTTCTCTTAACAAAACCAGCCCTAATAAAGAAAAACAAAGCACCCTCTATTTGTCTTAGCGTGGAGTCGTGGAAATGGCTCGTTTTGGCGCAGGTGATGGCCAAGTAATCTATCTGTTCGTATGTGCTTTGACTTATTTATTTTCACGTCCGTTTTCTTTTCCTGGAGGATTTGAACAGGAAAGGGAAAGTGAAAGAAGTCACGTGCACTAATGATGTTACCTTTTGAGTATAGTTGGTTGCTTTTACTTTAACTTTGTAATATATATTACTTTTTCTTTTTCTTACTTTTTTTTAAAAGAGACAGGTTCCGCACTAAAAACAAGCCCTGAATCGCGGGGTACCTACTTAACAAATATACATATAACGGTCACAAAGTACGCCCATTTCTTTTTTAAAAATATTATTGGCCATTTTACACAGCACCGTGTAGTCCCAAACAAAGCAGGGTTTGTACTGTGGGTACTAGACAATAGATATAATACTTATATAATTTTTTGTTGTAAATACATACTTAATATACATAAGAAACACCCAGACAAACACTTATGTTCATCACATACTACTATTGCTATGAACCCAGAATTGATTATAAACCGGCAATTGGCAAATAATATTTGAATTTGGCAGCCTATCAAATATAAATTTCCCACCTAATTACTGAGCAACACCGATGACCAGCACATTTTGTGTGATTGTGACGTCCTAGCGGCGAAACGGATGAGTCATCTCGGCAACGGATACCCGAAGCCGGAAGACTACAGGTTCCTTCCACTAAGTGGGTTAGCCGCCTTCATTAACCACGTCTTTGAAGAGTAAGGAATGTATCATGCCGGGGTTAACACAACAGATCACATATGGTCGAAGTGTTGATGGCTATGCCAGTCCCCACAGTTAAGATTAAGATTAAGAGCAATACCGATAATGGAACTACCGGACGTCGGGCTTTTAGGCTTGTGTCTTCAATAAAATCAATATAAAAAATAAACCGTGACGAGCGGGGATTTACCGCCAAGTAAATTGCCTTTCTAAAAAACATTTTCATCAGAAAAACAGAAAGTCACTCTCTGTCTAAATTTGCTAAGCATGACGCACCTGAAACATTTTTCTTTAATGCCCGAGCCCATTTTTATTTCAGTCTACCTAGCCTTCCAGAAATAATGTCCCTATATTAATATAAACCGACCCTCAATTCAGAACACGCCGCTGAATAATTGAAGGCAATTTTCTGATTAGTACCAGTGCGAGTGTTACACTATCCTAAACCGCTGTTGGTTCTAATGACTGCTATCTACGTAAAGTGGCCGCGCCATTTGGAAGGTACCGCGTAATGTAGGAGGTACACTGAGATACAAACGATAGAATTTTGATTGGTGTGTCAGTACTGGCCTGTACAGAGTTGAAATATCATTTGAAATATTTATGTTGTTTCAGATGAGAGGATTGTTTGAAGTTGGCAGTTACCTGAAGGTAAGTTTTACATGCTTGTAATTGATGGATGGTGGTACTAGGTAGGTAATTTTATTTTATTCTAGAATAATATAGGTAGGACATTACGAGTATGTCCATAAAAGTGCTACTGAAACAATTCTTGTGACGTAATTAAACAAGACAAAGGAAGAACGATGGATAGGGGATAGGAATATTAGACATTTCAAATATTTGAAAATTTTAAACGAAAATTTTATAACATCAAGACCACCAACTCAGTCAACATGTGAGCATGGATGCTGTAAAGGGCCCGAAACGTCGGGATAAATAATATCAATATAACGATAAAATCCGTACCTAGTTGTTTTATTTTATTTCAATATTACATGGAGACCCTCGCCCAGCAGTGGAACAGTATATGGGTTGATGAACAAATGAAAAATATTACATACGATGCAAAGTAACAATTATTTTTTTGTATTATTTTTATACTAGTAAGGTGGCAAACAAGCATACGGCCCACCTGATGGTAAGCGGTTACCTATATGCCTATAGACACTTGCAACACCAGGGGTATCACTTGCGCGTTACCGACCCTTTAAATCTAAAGGGAGGGCAATAGTTGGATTGGCAGTATATGGCTCAAAGACCCCCACTGCCAACACAACGTTTCCTCGTGGAGCACTGACAACCTTGTTGACCGTAAGAAACAAAATACAGCTCAAAGCAGTGTTATTTAGTTAGTAAATTAATTAAAGTACATAGAAATTATTATCGCAGTAATAACGAGTATACTCATAATAACAACACCGTATCTTTTCTTTGTGTTTTTATAACAAGTCTGTGAGTCCTTTGCTAAATTACTGATTGGATTTCAAAAGAAAAAAGCATCGTTGTATCGCAAAAGAGAATCATGTGACAATTTGCTAACGTTACAAGCGTTAATTAAATTGACTACGGCATGTTTCGCAATGTATTTGCTCCAGTTGTATTGAATTCTGTATTTATGTCTATGTTTAATAAAGGTTTTTGCTTTAGGCCACCAATTGCCTCTCGACTCATTTTGGGAAATGTTTTTATGTACCTAGGTATCGTAGTTCTGACTCCTAACGACCCAAAATCTTATATAGCTAAATGTAACCATGCAAAAAAATCATTATATTATAGTTAGACGATATCTTATAATATAGTAATACGTGGTCATTCTAAGAGCCTTTTTCCAACTAAGTTGGGGTCGGTTTTTTTTTCGGTGAATATTTCAAATATTGAAGCGACTGCAATCAGAACTCCGTATCGCAATTTCTGGACAATACCTATCTTGGGAATAGACTGGTTGTCAGGGTATTTTTGAACTATCGACTATCGCATTTTCGTAGGTATCTACATACTCACACATGTATTAAGCCTTACATATATTCTAATAACCTTTTGTAAAAACAAAATAATACTAAAACTTTTTTTTGTTTTTTACATTATTTACTTATTATGTAAATATTTGTGTTCTGTGCTAACCAAACCCGCGTGTGATCCTGTGACCCTTGTGATCCGAAGTCCTACACACGGAGAGCTAACCACAGAGTGACGTCGTCCCAGGTACGGTTAGCAACGAAAGTAGCTGAACACAACTAAATTTTGAAAACATGACAGCTCCAAAACTTGTCAAGAGGTTTTTTTATTATAAAAATAAGGTAATTACTATATTTTTTTTTATATATTTGTATTTTTTAAATATGTATAATTATATATATCATGCATATATATCATTTATAACATATAATATTATGTTTATTAAATTTAGTCAGTCTAAGATCTCATAATTTTAATAGTGCATCTACTGTGATCTAATTATCTCTGCATCACCCTAAGGTTGTCAGGCAGAAAATGCCTAATGGCATTAAGACCGCCTTTGTACCATCAGTGCATAAAGAAAAAAAAAAATTTATGGTCATTGCTCATCTTTGCAATGATTTCGCACAATCTTCACAGGTCAGTAACTTCATATTAAAAATCGTATTGAAGATTGCTCAGTTCAGCGACTTTTGTTGCTGACCGTATCTACATATTGAGTTTTTTTTATTGTAAAGTTCAAAAGTACGTATTTTTTAATTATATGTTCAATGCATTGCGGTTTTTGATATTATTAAATCTGGACGGTTCGGTTTCTTTGTGACCTACGTGTGCCCCCAACTTAATACTTCGAAGTGGGTCAAGCTCGTACCGCGGTTAGACGGTTACTCAATGACTAGTCGTTTAGATGTCCGTCATCATAATTTGAACTCTATGATAGACCGGATCGACTTTTGATTGAAGACTGTAACAATAAAGTTAAGTTATGTGTGTAATAAGCAGTGTTAGATATTTTCTAGTTTAAGTTTGTGTCTGGTTTAAAGGTTCAATAGTGCTGTCATGTATTTTATTTATAATAGACACTAAACTGAAAATCCATACTATTATTAGAAATACGAGATTAACTCTTGTCTGTTTATTGAATTCTAACATTTACGCGAATATTATACATTGAAATAAAACTACCTTTTTACAGATTTTATCGCGTTATGTTGATATTATTAATCCCGACGTTTCGGACTCTTTACAGCGTCCATGGTCACGGGTAGACTCATTTGATTGGTGGATTATTAATATCAATATAACGCGATAAAATCCGTAAAAAGTAGTTTTATTTCTTGTCTGTTTGTCATGTTGTCACGCCCAATCGGCTCAACGAATTTTGATAATTTTTGGTATAGCGATTGATTGAACCTAGGATAAAGACATAGGCTAACTTTTATCTAACAAAACCTTTTGTATGTGAAACCGTGGGCAGTACGTGACAATATGAGATAAAGCTTTGTTATTCAGTAATGCCACATTAATTCCAAGAAAAAAATATTGTCACTCAGTTCGACCCAGAGAAGCCAGTAAAAGGAAGGACAAGGAAAAACTGTGAACGATTCAGCGATAAAAGGAATGTGTCAGCTGGTTTCCATCCCATACGGATATTATGTGTATTATTACAATGTTTGATAAACGATTTGATATATATTATATTGAATGAATAGTCACAAAACTATATTTAACTAGCTGGCCCGGCAAACGTTGTCCTGTAACTAGATGGCAGTATCTCCTACCAGGTCTAAACCTTTATGGGACACACAGGACACAGACACACATAAAAAATTTAAATAAAACTACTTTTTACGGAATTTATCGAGTTATATTGATATATTAATATCGACGTTTTGGAACCTTTCCAGCGTTCATAGTCACATCATTAGGCTATCACTGTTTTTTAATTCAATTAAAAATCAATTATATAACTCGGTACAATTAGCCAGTACCTAACTCCATGAAAATACCTCTTGTAATACAGTTTCCGTAGCTATTCAACAGTTCGAAACGAAGTAAGGTCATAAGTGAGTTTCGAAACTCCTATCCCAGTTCTCAACCAGTGACGTTTATTAGTCAACTCACACGTTCAGCCACGTTGATACAAAAGTTGCTTTGTTTGTTTAAAATTTGCGTCGTTTTTTGATGTTATTGTTTTTAGTATCAAAGTTTTGATTTAGAGTGTTTTTTGATGTTGTGTTCACAGATGTTTTGTAATTAGTTTTTATATTTAATGTACTGGTGCGTTTGAGATCTTGGGTTCAATTCCAAGGTGTTAGTTAGTCTGGATTTTATATGAAATTTTCAGTAGCGGTTCCGATATTGGATTTGCGTCAGTTTAATGATCATAGGCTTGCCCCTTCACCTACACCTTTGCCTAGCCCTTCGGAAAATAGAAGCAAGCACCAATAGAGTTAGGTATCCAGGCAACTAATTAAACATCTGTGTTTTGATAAAGATTGTGTAATAATGTATCACGCAATATGTGTCAAAACGTAGGTATTGTAAGCAGCTACATACCTAAACCTTTGGCGCGTAATTAGGTTTTTATGTCGAAATCGGTATAAAAAATCATATTTCGTTTGCTATCTGTATACTTAACTCTTTTCTTGACTGTACTTTACCAAATACACACTTTACAGTTTCTAGGAATATCAAAACGATTAATTATAACTAGTATTTCTGACGAGCCGTATCAAGCATAATAAAATACTACTAACTAAACCTCGGAGAAATTGAATCATTAATTTAACGGTACGGATGTTGTTAAGCTAACTATTCAAGTACATAGCTTTCTGAGATCCTCAAGCCTAATCATTTAGTTCTATTAACATAAATGGAATGAAAATATGAATGTGAATTGTGTAGGTACGGTCAGCAACGAAAGTCTTCTTTCTTTCTTTCTCTGTGGCATTTGATGCCGATGTCGACAATTCTGCCCATGTCAAAGTGGTTAAGAAAAACGTGTGTATGGGAAAGGAAAAAAAGGAGGGGGGAAAAGGAAATATTTAAAGTAATGGGAGCAACGAAAGTCATTGAATACAGCAAAATTTTTAAAACATTGCAACTTTAAAACTTCTCAAGAGATCTTTTTAATATGAAGGTAAACATTCAATGGTCATCTATGCAATGATTTTGCAATCTTCACAGGTCAGTAACTTCATATTAAAAATCGTATTGAAGATTGTAACATGCACAGCGACTTTCGTTGCTGACTGTACCTACTTGGAGTAGAAGATAATATTATATACAAAAACTAGGTAGATGAATATTCTTTAGTACATATTATATGACCTTTGGACTGCCCAGTTGAAGGTCTCGAGTTCGAAACCAAGGCACGCACCGCTGGCTTTTCTAAATTATGAGCGTATTAACAATTAGCGCGTTGTAGCGAGTGACGATTCACTCGCTTCAACGGTGAAGGAAAACATCGTGAGGAAACCTGCATGCCTTAGAGATTTTCTCGACGGCGAGCCTATTGCCTATGAATATAATAATATATTAAATAAGCCTATTGCAAGGAATTATAAAAACTAAATAATAAAAAAAAACTACTTAGGCTAGGTTAGGTTATTAGGTTTTTTATAATAAATACAAAAACACGATGCCTGTTTGAATTGAAACAAAGCTAACTTCTGATTATTAAGCTGCTACTTTTTCTAATATAATTAACCACAACGCGTTTTGAGCTGTTTTTTCACTCAATAAGCGTTTTCGATCTTTGAGCGTAACATGTATAAATTTAGCAAAATTCAAAAGCGATTTTTTCTTCTTTGAAATTGTATTTTACGAAGATATTATTTTCAAAACTATACTATAATGATATTAGTCTTATCTCAAACTTTCGATCGTCGTTTTGCGAAAAAAACAATTGTGACTTTTAGTAAAGTATAGGTACATATTGATGCTCGTGAACTCAAATAGGTTTAAGTCCCATGTAATAGGGGGTAAGCCTATTGTCAATGATGATGCATGATGCAGTGCAGCATGCATGATTTTGTTGATATGTATGATAACCTATTGAAAACTATTTTAATAAATTTAATTAAAAAGGTGATAAAAAACTCGTCTGAAATACTTTGCATAGGAAAACGAGCCTTAAATCACATGCAAGAGCGAGTTAAGGAAGACCCGAGCTTAATCACGCATCCAAAGCTCTCTACTTGATTAGAACCGTTTTCCGTGATTAATAGGGATTGTAAAGTACCTTTTAAAAAGTATTACTATTTAAGTTAACGACCCACATAAGTCCAGTTGATAGGTCCCATTTATATACTATTAGTATCCTCAACAGTAGTGGCCCCATTATCGATCCTTGGGGCATCCCTGATTATTCGTGTCACGAAAGCTTTTTTGATAAATCGTAGGTTGAAGATGACGATGTAATCTATTCCATGTCATTATTGAAAATATAGGTAAATCTTTTTTGGTAATGATATAGCAAAATTAGAGTACCATCATTTAGGTCTCATAATAAGTAGGTACGTGAGTAAAGTCTATAGGTTATGGTAATCGCTTACTATAATGTGGGCCGTATGATTGTTCGACAATTTAGTGGTATAACAAAAAAATAGTGTGCAACCAAACAAAAAACAAAGTGTTATTGGTATACTCTATAAAATTCTCAATAGCAGCAAGGAGGTTGAATATGTGCCTAGTTAAATAGCAATAGAAAAGTTGCTTGTGACAGGCAAGATTGAAGGGAAAAGACCAAGAGGGAGGAGCCCCATGCGTTGGTCCGACCAGATTCGTTCGACACTCGACTCCAGTGTGAGCGACGCCATCCATGCTGCGGAGGATAGAGCAAAATGGAGGAACATAGTTCGCAAGAAGCTCTTACATAGAGATCACGACCCTCAGCAGTGAGGAGAACGACTCAAGGAGGAAATAGCAATAGTATTGCATGGGACCTAAACATATCGGTCAGCTGTGGGTTTACCAGTGCCAAGCAATGCAGATATGGTAGACTGACATATGGCTGAAGTGGACCTATTTGGTGCCATCTTGGGACACCGCACCGACAAGACGCCTATCACAGTTTATAACTTAGTAATAATAATAATTATTATCTATAAGTTTACGGTATGTGTTGTGTGTCTTGGAATGTGTGTCCAAATAAATCATTTTCGATTCTTTCTTTCTCTACATTAGCAGATCTATGCCTAATTCTTCGAGGAATATAGGCGTGTTGCTATGTTGTTATATTTTATGTTATGCTTTACAAATCAGCAGCCTTTATTCCACTTTCAGCTTAGTGAGTCAAAGCTGTAACATCTTCCTTCATCTTCTTAGCGATTGAATTTTGAGCAATCTTTTATACCTATATAGTATGAGGAATCTATTTGCCAAATTCGAATTTTAAAATCATTTCAGTTCCGGTGATTCTACGATTTGACGTGATTCGTAAATGGCATTAGCTTTCAAATAAGTTACTTTTTTAAAATAAACCCAGGGTACAGAAATAATATGCACATAATTATACACACAAAATGCTGGTAAAATTGGCAGCATTAGCGTACTTGAAATGTCACTTTACTGAAGGGTCATTGCGAGAAGGAGAACAACACTGTTCAGGGCGCTAGAGATGAAATAAATAGTACCATTGCAGTGGTTGAAAATTGCGGAACATAATACGACATGGAAATGCAAAAAGGATAAATAAATAAATGCATTTCAACTTTGCTTCGCTAAGAAATTGAATGATTTCTAGTGGTAGTTTGAAATATGTATATTAAAGTTGATTGAAAAAATTTCATCTTTAGCGAAGATTTGGCTGAATAATTGAATATTCCGCCTTTTGTGTAGAAAGATTTGTTATGAGTTGAAATATTAGGTTTTTTAAAGAAAAAATCCCTTAAACAGGAGTAAAATATCCGTTATTTATCAATAAAACTATTAACTTGTTATGTGCGTGAAGCTGGAAGACTACAAAAGCTAGACTTCTCTGAAATTCCGTAAAGACTAAAAGCAACTCCGAAAAGTAATTATAGCTAAAATTTCCCCGCCAACGTTAATTTAGGAAACACGAAAGAACATAATTAATTTCTGCCACTTCCCAAAAATTGATGAAGATAAAATTAACGCTGAACGTCACGCCATGACATTGTCAAACGGGGTAAGCAGCACTCGTAATTAATGATCCCTTGTTCTAAAGTAAAAGGTTTTTCGATTATGTAATTAAGTGGTGCTACCAAGTCATGGCAGTTTCAGTCAAAAAGTGGATTTTTGAACAATATTTTGTATGGTAAATGAGGTTGAGCTTTTTGGCAAATCATGGGTAAGTACCGTACCAAACGCAAGAAAGTAAGGTATTTTTAAGTATTAAAGTTGAAATAAAATGGGTATGAATTTAATTGAATACATTACACATTAATAAGTTATAAGGTTTTCTGTGACAAAATTGATTAAGAGATTACGTTTTGGTTGAAAACACTGTCGATAGTGTTGTAATCGAATTACTGTTTAACTTATCATTAATTTGTTATTGTTTCTGTAAATAATCATTAGAATATTACTAAAAATTTATACCTATTCCATACCTATAGATTCCTCTTATAATTTCAAACTCACGGAAAACGTTTCAAATTTCGAACAAGCGAAGCCATAATACTGTTACCAAAGAGGTTTTCTGAAAAAAGTTAATTCCAAACTCCGACCCTTGTGATCCGAAACGTCGATAAATATACGTTATCTTCCATTGAAACTCATAGCCGAACGGGAAAAAACGTTAAGCATACAATGGCGGACACAATTACACGCCTTCTATAGTCGTTTGCATTCACGGCTCCGGTTTACTTTGTAATGTTAGTTGCGTGGACAAGACAAAAGCGTAGGATTATTGTGCGCACAGGATCGTTGCGACTGGAAGGACCACGTGAAGCTATTATAACATACATTGATGATATTAGCGGTGTCATTAATACTCGCTGATATTTCGTTGCTCAATATAACAGTAGGTTAAACTTATTATAAATTATATTATGATTTCTGTTTATCAGGAGTTATTATCGTGAAAAAAAAGCATAACTGAAAGAACGACCCCCATTCAACACACCACGCAGCGGAACTGCAATTGTGATGCCAGTAACTAGGTACCCTAATTTTTGTTTCTATTTTATTTGGGAATGTCATGGGTATTTGTAGACTGGTGGTGGCCAGGTTGAATAAAATGGGAACGAAATAAAGCCCTTAATATAGTTCATAACTAGTCATAGTTTTCTCAACATTGTTACATTCAGTCATGTTCAGGTTTAGTTGAGTTAACGGATAATCGTTACAATTTCACTCGCATATATTTAAGTAACTAGTACTTTCAATAGCTAGTTGCCGTGATCTAATCATTCATCAGCATTAAGCATTCAGTATTAACCTTCCCATCAATCAACGCCTCAAAGGACCACGTATCTATTTAGCACCAAACCTTTGATACGCGCCCGCTTTTGACTTGCGTCGCATAAACGTCCCCATTCGCTTATCTGCTATGAGTCTGCGAATGCCTCTGAATACAGTTTTAGCTTCATACGTCATCGTTGGCACAGACATTACCTGTACGTCATGGTGAATGTAAAATTTTGTGTTCATGTCGTTAAATGACGCACATGTACGATTATTACTGTTATCGTAACACGTACAGCAATTGGTGTCGTAAATTATATCATGTGCTTACATTTAATGTTATGTTTAATCATGTGAGTGGGTTCAAAGTTATCTAATTTTATTGTTAAGGGTTGTTGGTAATTCTTATAAGTGGTTATATTCTCTTCTACATTTTTTTTCTAGAATAGTATAGAATGTTTATCTGAGAGTAGATTTCCTATAAATTGAGTGAGATTTTTTTTTTTAAATTTTGTAGTGCCCTTTCATTACAATTTAGTTTTTTTTAACGTTGCCCCAGACTAAGATTTTCTCCTATTATCATGGGTGCACTTACTAATACCAACTTTACCGCAACAGCTACGCTGGAGGATTGGATTCGGTTCCCAAATCAAGCAGTGTTATTGGGTTTTTCTCCGAAATTCTCAGTAGCAGATACACCTCTGCCTTAACTTTTGGGGAATACAAGCGTGATGGTATGTTTTGTTTATTTGTTATTTATGTTATGTTAAATTACTATCATAAGGTAAGAATTTAAAACAAGCATAATTTGAAATACAATTTTATTTAAGTTTGAATCAAAATAAGCCTTACAGATGGATTAGAAATTTTATTGCTTAATGTAAAACGTAAACTAACAATAGGCCCTCCTAACTTTGAACTTGGTTCGTAACTTTAGATTAAGTACAAAAGTTTTTGAACTAATACTCTTATTTAAAAGATTAATAGTGTAATAGGCTGACGACGACCATCTAGATGAAAAATAAATTAAATAAAGTTTTTAAAATGAAATTTGAGACCAGTTTGTAATCTTACAAAAAAAATATTACAATATGCATTATATATTTGGAACATTGAACAAACTACGAAAATTTATATTTTAAAATATACATTTTCGTAGTTTAATGGCAATAAACCAACGACACAGGATATAGAATAGTGGTGACTATGCCACAGTCAAGTAAAGAGCTTTTTAACTCTGCAGAATACAATTGTCTTTATTATTCAGATATTATATAAATTGTTTAGTAATTCTATTAATTACTGTAATCTCGTACAATACTACACACATATACTACTCAACTAACTTCAGAGCGATCTATCATATATTGTATAAGACTGTAATTTATAGACTGATACTGATAATGATTATTGTATTTTAGTTATTAATAAAATAATAGAATTGTTCTTTTTTGTCTTTGTAAAAAACATTGTCTATAAAAAGGTATCGGTTTAAAAAGGCGAAAAAACTGTTAACTGTTACAGTAATGACATAGGTTTATCTTCTGATTTACGTTTCTTTGCAATTACTTGTTCACAATGAATTTGGATCCAACGATTTTTATTGGGACTTACAAACACTGACCATTAAAACAAAATTACTATCGAATAAATACATCTCACCCAAAACTTCAATTATGTAGAAAATAATCGAATTACACTTGACTTTTTCTTCACAAAAATTCTAGACGCTCCAATTGCTGAATTTCTTAAAACAATTCGCGTTTAATTGACAACTATTTTCAGAAAGTTCTCTTTCATCAAGTAATTATTGATGATTAAATTACTTGAGTCCTCAAAGCTGTTTAATGTTTAGTTCTTGGTGTAACATTTTAGGCTACTAACCTTTTTGCAATTTATTGTCGGCAGCTTAATGTAATTAAGCTTCGCAAACTTAGGTGGTTCAATTGAAGCTGTGGCGGAGCAATTCGCTTTTACGATTTTTTATCAACAATTACAACATTACATGTTGTCATACGAAGTTCTATGACAGGCCTTAGTGGTAGTCAGAAGCTCAGAAAACCTGAAAAGCTGTCTATCCTTAGGATATCGGTATTACCCAGAAATTGGGTTTCATAGGACTATTGGCAGAAGCTTCGTGTAAGTTGTTGATATTCAGCCGCATCTGGTTGGACTGCCAGCCGACCGACGATCTATCAAATAATTTTGACGGATTGGGGTAGCTTGATATGCTGGCATCCTGTACTAACGTATACCCACAGTTCTCCGGCATGTTCAAACTCAAACTCAAACTATTTATTTGCATACTAAGGTTAGTAAATATAATTATAAGGTTCTTAAATATAATTTAGTGTACAGCTTAGCACCTTTTTCAGGCGTTGCAAATTTCATAGTTAAATGTCGAACGATGCCACCTTACCTTGTAACTATCTTTTTGTATATTTTTGGCATTTTCCATGCTAAGATTTTAAATATATTTAGAAAAGGAAAAATTGAAAAATCGTTCGACATTTAACTAACTGTAAAGTAAGTTGTGTCGGTTGAAAAGCAAAAACTTGCATTTCAATAGGTGTTACTGACGTCACCACAAAGACGTAAATTCAGTATGGGAAGGAAAAATTCGACATGACGGGTAGGAGTCGCGGTGGCTTAGTGGTCATAGCGTCTGGTGTACCTAACCAGAAGACGCAGGTTCGAATCCTGCCCGCGGTCCAATTTTTCCTCTTCTAAATAACTTATACTATACCTATTTATTTTTATTAAAATAATAATATGACAAACAAGCATACGGGCAGCTTGATGGTAAGCGGAAACTGCAGTCTAAGATGCAAGCAACACCAATGGTATAACTCGTTGTCATCTTTTAACCTAAGTTCTTATGTCTCATATGAGTATTTTTTGTGGCTACATTGTATTAAAATCGGAACAAAATAACGTTAGTCCCGTTATATATCTTCACAAATTATATTAATCACATAATATAAACATGGTCTAAAATATTTACATATCAAATAATTATGGAAATGCTTTAGTTTAACATAATATATATTCTTTTATATATTATTAACACTACTCGTTTAAACTTGATCACCAATTTAAAATCATTAACAATCTTAAATCTGCGCCTTAAAATATAGTCACTCGATAAATAAAGACAAAAAAAAAGAAAGTCGTGTGTACTAAGACTAAAAAACAAGCAATTGTCTAGACGCAAATTACCATTGGTAGTTCAAGTTTTCTTCAAAGTAGCGGTTCTAGTACGAGACTTCATAATAAATCAATGTTCACAGCCGACTTTATTAACTACTTAAATAAACAAATAATATTCCTTTGATATTATCAAATGATGTAAAAAACCGTACAACGTTATTCCACGTTACTTAAGGTATTCCATTTATTCAGAATAATCCAAAGCAGTTGCGTGTTTAGCAATTTCTTTCAAATTTCAATGAATGAAGATAGAAATACTTGGAATTTCGATTATGAAAGCATATTTGATTTGTTTAATTACGAGCTAAATGTTTTGATTTAATGCCACGTTAGATTATCATTGATAATAATATACACTCGTAATACTACTACTAAATCCAGTCCCGTTTCGTTGTAACTCAGTCTATGAACATTAAAATTATATAGTTTTTAATATTGACATATCTACTATACACATACTTAATGTAAGAGCCTCATTAGTCTAGTTTCTACTACACTCTATACTCTCCTTTGGATGCGATTCCCACGTTGAGCAAACTGTAATTGGGGTTTTCTATGAAATTGTCAGTCGCAGCTCGGAGTATGGATTTGTGCCTGGTTAATATTATGCTCGACCCTAACATAAGACTTAACATATTGGCGAACTGTGGCTATACAAATAGTAGACCTCTGCTTAACCCTTCGCGGAATATAGGGTATTATGTTTATGTATGTAAAGTCCAAGAAAATTATGGTCTCTCAAACTTTCTAAGAGAGGAAGGGAATAGTGGAAGTAATTCCACTCAAATTAGAGCTGCCCGACTGGGGAAGTACCTTCGCCTTGCAGAAAATCGAAGTAAAATAACATTGCTTTGAGCTGTGTTGTGTTTCTTACGGTGAGCAAGGTTGCCAGTAAGTACTCCACAAGGAAACATTGTGTTGGCAGTGGGGGGACTTTGACTCTTATACTGCCAATCCAATTATTCCTCTTTCGTTTTACAGGTTCGACAATGCGAAAGTGACACTTGTAGTGTTGCAAGCGTCTATAAACTACGGTAACCGCTTACTATCAGGTGGGCCGTATGCTTGTTTACCTCAGTACCTAGTATAAAAAAAGTCTAGCAGTATCAATTAGGTAAATGTCATGAATTAAGGCAATATCTTAACTTACCTTTGAAGAAAGAGCAATAGGTCAAAAGTTCCCAGCTAATAATTTTTAATATTTAGCAACCTCACAAAATATGATCACTGTTTTTGACACTTCATTTCGTTGTAAATGTAAATACACTCATAAATATTATATTCTCTAAAAGATATTAGAATGAAATTTCTTTAATGTAAGCCGTATTTCTGTATCAAAATACCAATTAAACTTGCTATACACAGAAAACTCCACTTTGGAAGCGAAACACGAGGAAGTACTTACTTAATTAAAAAGAACGTATTTAATTATATCAATGATGTAACGGTACCTTTTGGATGTAATTAAACACTTATTCCGTAATTGAAGAGCCACTGGCCTTAAATATTTTATTTCTTTTTAATTGAAGGTTTAATAATTCACTTTTTCTAGCGTGATTATGTGGATGTGTCAAAAACAGATTGATAAAAGTGACATTTTGTTATTGGGATTGGCGGTTAATAAACTGAAGAACTCTCTACTGTCTATGGGATAGCTAGACCATCACTTCTGTGTTCCGTAAAGGGTTTGACGTACAGCCATCAGTCGATTCGAACTATACAAAAATACAAATATACCTAATAAAAAAACGATTAATTAGCGGCCATGACTTCGTCAGTGGTATAATGAACTAAAGGACGCAGATAGGTGTTTTCTTTCGACTGCCTGAGGTAGTTTTTTTCTTTCGCTAAGATTTAAGTATATCTCTAATAATTTATTTATAACATAGGAGGTATGTATGTGATCTAGAACCGAACACACATACCACAGTATTTGTAGTAAGACTTTTTTAAAAGAATCATTTATCTCGTACAAGTCCCAAGTCACTCAAGGATGATAGATTTATTGGCTAGTAAATGGATGCCTGTGTTAACGTATCGGATCGACCCCAATACACCCCCACTGGATATTTTAAAGCTAGACAGAAACCGGATCATGGTTCTGACAATATTGACCACATATTGGTCCAAATATTTGAGAACATGATATATATTGGCCTCAAGACAGATTGGTGTGTTGGAACTTGGAGCAACCTTTTCTTTTTGTTAGTTTTTAGGGTTCCGTACATCAAAAGGAAAAAACGGAACCCTTATAGGATCACTTTGTTGTCCGTCCGTCCGTCTGTCCGTCCGCCCGTCTGTCAAGACCCGTTTTCTCAGGAACGCGTGGAGGTATCAAGCTAAAATTTATATCAAATACTCAGGTCTACTGTCCCTTGGAGCTGTGAAAATCAAACTTCTAAGCCAATGCAATCAAAAGATACAGCCGTTTATGCCGCAAATTTTCAAAACTCTCAAGGGAATCAAAACCTACAGGGTACTTCCTGTGAACTCAGAATCTGGAAATTTGGTACGAAGCAACGTCTTATAGTACAGATAAAGGAAAATTGCGAAAACCATAAATTTTTAGTTACATCATATAATAAAAATATATTTAATTATTTTACAGTTACTACCCCTTTCCTCATGAACGCGTAGAGGTATTAAATTGAAATTCATATCAAATACTCAGGTCTATAATACCTTTAAGCTGTAACAAAATCAAACTTCTATGTCAACGTAATCAAAAGTATACCTACAGGTTTGTACGGACCCTCGGTTGATATGATGGTGGTACACGGCGGGTCTTCTATATCGTCAGTCTTCTCGGTGTCAGTCTTTTTTCTTAATAAGTCCCAAAGTCAAAATAATTTAATCTAGATAGGCTAGTTACTGGGTAGTACATTTTTAAGTCATTTTTATATTTTAGACAGCCCTAAGTCATTCACCACCTCCTAGTGTTTTAGCTGGGAACAAGAAGCAGCGCCGCGGCGTAACAAACTCCTTACTGGAAAATTTAAAGAAAAAAAAACTATCTTTAGAGGCTTGCTATTCAAATTCTAAGGTAATCTTAGAACATGGACTGGACCAACATAAATGTATATACCAAAATTGGGTGTCTGCTGGATCTAATACTGTTGTATTGTAAAGTGAATTTCAGCGACTTCCATAATAAGATATATCGAATAATATATTGATTTAATAGATTGATAAGTTTTAACCTAAAAATTAGGGTTTATTGCATTGTCTTGAGGCCAGTAAATTTCTTTCTGAGTTATAATTATTATAAAGAGCTGCATTACGCTTTAAAACCCAACTGATTCATTACAACATTGATTAAATAAGTCTACATATTAAAGGTACAGTCGGAAAAACGACGTCTGTGGTCTAGTGGTTCGAGTACCGGACTGCTGATCATGGGGTCGTGGGTGCGATTCCCACAGGACACAAATATTTGTGTGGGTAAAACATGAGTATTTGTGTTTGTCTGGCTGTTTCTTATGTATTATAAGTATATATTTAGAAAAAAAAAGTATCTAAGTATTATATCCATTGTCTAGTACCCATAGTACAAGCTCTGCTTAGTTTGGGACTAGATGGTGCTGTGTAAAAATGTCCCAAAAATATTTATTTATTATTATTATTATTTATTTGTTTATTAAAAGAGTTAGGTATGCAGTTAGCTAACATCAGTCTTGACTCAGATTGCGCTATAAATAATTATGAAAATATATAAAAGTGTTGGTATGTAGGCTGTTAAGAAGATGTGCGTTTTGACACACTGTTTGTCAATGTAAACATTATGTATGTCTTATTGGGTGTTTTGCACAATATTATACCTATTTATTTTAACCAGCTATTGCCAGCGGTATTACTCGCATTCTAAAGGAATATTTAAAACAAAAAGTAGCCTAAGTCCTTGTTCAAGATCTAATCTATCTTTGTAACAAACTTTATCTTTATTAAAATCGGTTCAGCGGTTTAGTAGTGAAAGCCTAATAAAAAGACAGACGAGAGACAGAGTTACTTTTGCAATAGTAATGTTTGTACAGAAATAGGGATTCTTGCCTTTACATTAAACCTTTTTAGTCTTAATAACTAATTTGGACTCGGTGCCAAAGAAACTGAACTTCAAAATAATATGATCTTTGATGATTGTTTGTCTGACGCTGAAACAAAATTAGTTATTAAGACTAAAAAGGATTCAGTTATTAAATATTCTTTATTTCGTTGGTGTTTTTGAAGACACTTTAATTTTTTTTTGTCGACTGTACCTTTTTCTTTAACAATTTTCTATTCTCATTACACTCATTAATTTCGAGTATATCACCTTTTTACGTTTTTGATCGTGTATCTTTTTTTTTCTTATTTCCAAACGCTTTCAGCATTAAGTCGTATAGAATATTCAGTGCGCAAATATTACCATTTCTTAAGAGATTTGGCAACAAATCGTCAAAACACAGGAAAGCTCTTATTTTGTTTAAAATTGATAGGCGTTCCCTTTTGCAGGAATTTCTTTTATATTTATCAAGTTTCGCGAAATTTTGCTTATGATATGGGAGTGAGAGGTGAGAGTCAACTGTAAAATCCGTTTTAATGGCATTGGTTCGTAAGATTGCTTTTTTTTTTTTAACACACACCTTCATGCCCGTATTAGGATTAAGGCAGAAATTTTAATAATAAATATTTAGGATATTTTTACACATCACAATCTAGTGGGTATGGATACAATACTTATATTTTTTTTATAGGTATATACTTATCTGTACTAATCTCTATTTTATTTATGTATTATATCCGTTGTCTAGTACCCATAGTACAAGCTCTGCGTAGTTTGGGACTAAATGGTGCAGTGTAAAATGTGTGGTGCATCGCAAAATATTTATTTATTTATTTTATTTAAAATTAATATTATAAATACAAAAGTCTGTCTGACGTAGCTAGTATTCTAAAAGAAACACCCAGACAAAAACACACAGGACACAAACACTTAAATAGTTATGTCCTGTGGGAAATGAACCTACAACTGCGTGATCAGCAGTCTGACACAACCACAAGACCACAGACGGTGTCTATAAAAATTGTACTATAGCACAACCACAGTTGAGTATGTTTCAGGTATACTTTAATAGAGGGCAAGTCTATTAACATAACCGCTAAGGTTTCAAAATGCTTTCTAGCAAAAAAAGGTATCAACCTTTTTTTACCTTTCCAAGTATTTTTCTGTTAGCATGAAACCTTTATACCTCCGCTATATCAAGTGGTAATGAGTTCATGAATTTAATACTATACAAAATCATTAAGTAAAAAGGTTGCGGTAGTCTGATGGTAGTTGTTTCGTGTAATATACTGATATTCCACTGCATTTGACTAGACTGGAATCCAACCCTAATACATTCAAATAAAACTATTTCTTCTAGCGTCCATAGTTATACTACCCGTGACCATGGACGCTGTAAAGGGTCCGAAACGTCGGGATTAATAATATCAATATAACACGATAAAATCCATAAAAAATAGATTTATTTCATAACGTTACAACATAAGTTTTATGTCTAATAACACGTTACAAGTGTTAGAAATTAATAAACCAATATATAGCTGAGAAAATAGAAGAATAGGTAAGTATTATGTAAATGAGACGGACCTAGAGAACCATTCAGCTGTCTCCTAAGTAAAGAGTCTTTTGAAATAAGGTGATAAGTATGCCTAATTTAATATGAATACATCAACTAGCTTTCCCGCTTTTTGAATATAGAATATAAATCATACGTAGTACATAATTATTACATGAAGTTGACGTTGTGCTTCTACTCGTACATTCGCTGAAAAAGTTAATTGAAGGGGAGTACCTACTCTAGGTTCGTGGGGATAATTCGCTCTTAATTCAAACTGTAAGCCCTGTTTGTAGCTTTGAGGTGCAGAGAACGTAAACATGAGGACCTAAGTTACTATTTATGAATTTGAATTTTGAAAATGGAATATTCGACTGAAGGTTAGTGCGCAAGATTCAGTGTTTATTAAAATACTAATAGGTACAGACTTAAGTACCCACACATGTATTTCCAGAAGGGTTAGGCAGAGCTGTACTAATGTTTACCTACAATTTGCCGGTATACTTATATCCCATGTAATGGTTATTTTGACTGCGGCTTGGCATCCTATGGTCATTTTTGGTACAAAATGTACTATCACTGTTTGGTGTTGCCTTTTAATTATATTTACGTAGACACAGACTATACAGAAATAAAACGACTGTGTAAAATCATCATCCTCCTACCTTTATCCTAAATTACTTAGGGTCGGTGCAGTATGTCTTTTTATGCACAATAATGTACTCAGCAAGCTATGGAGAGACCTATGCTTAATATTACCTACGCGACTGAATAAGAAATCAGGAGATCCGTAGAAGAAGAAAATTACCGACATAGCTAAATGACTTGGTAAGCTTAAGTGGCAGGGCACATAGCTCGTAGAACTGATGGCCGCTAAATACGAAGCGTAGGAAGGCCTTGAACGAGATGGATGACCTGGTATTGCTGGAAGTTATTGAATGCAGGCGGCATATCTTACATCATACCTTGTAGAAGTCTATGGGGAGGCTTTTTTTCAGCAGTGACCCTCTTAGATGATGATGATGAAGCAATAATGTGCTATACTTATTGTATTCCGGTGTAAAGGGTAATGTAGCCAGTAAAATCTCTGGGCATATGAGACTTCAAGATGAAAGTGGGCGAGTGGTACCACTGGTGTTGATGGTATTCGTAGGCTACAGTTTCCGCTTACCTTGAGACTGTCCGTATGTTTTTTTGTCATCTTACTACAGTAAAAAGCGGCGTTGACAACCACTCTACTAATATCGCGATATTTATATTTTTCCCCGCTTTTTCCCGGTGGGAGGTGAGAGCAATTTTTACGCTGAAGTAAGCATTCAATGACAAGGTTTTTCTTTTATCGGTAGAAAGGAAAATTACTACGATTTTATTTTATAAAACAAACGTGATATACAGTCAAATGGGGTGAATAGGGATGCTGGGCTGAATAGGGATGCAGGGGTGAATAGGGATGCAGGGGCGAATCGATACAAAACTTTGAAATGAATTTTAAACTTTAATTATTTTAGTTTGTTGGAAAAAAGGGACTCTAATATTGTTACTTTATTATAATAAACCATTGTTGGCATCAAACTATAATTTAAAGCTGAAAATCCTTTTCAAAATTTCGTCTCGATTCATGTTCTAGTTTGAAGGTCAATGTAGCTTGTAAAATTACCGGGCATATGAGTTATAATACTTAACAATTGAGGGGTCAAAATGAATTTTTTTTCGGTAATCCAAAAATAGTGGAATAAAGAGAGCTTACACTGCTTTCTTAGGTGAGTAAGTTCTGGATAAAGAGGGATCTTACAGCGTCTTGAAGACTGCATCGTGGTCAGTGATTTTAGTAGCTGAAAGCTGAATCTTACCAACATAAAAACAGTGTGTAACGTAACTGCTAAATGCTACAAAATTCAATTACCCTCAAAATCTCAGCCAAATTTCATGTAGGTAACCATTATTGCAAAAAGACCAAAGACAAGTAATTCCCAAAGCAAACACAAAAACGCAAAACTCATTTTCATACGCCTTATTTTCATTTATTTTTTTCTTAGCAGCCCCAATAATTTAGCGGTGGCAACAAGGTTCAATTCACTATGTCCCAAAATGTCCCGGTAGATTAATTTTGGTAAAAACGTATGAAAGGCGCCCTTCCTTCATTTTGCTAATTCACCTTATTGATCAGCCAATGGCTCCTTCTAATTTCGTGTGAGGAATTAATGGAATGAAAGGACTGGTTGTGTGTATATTGGAGCGTCTTGTTTTGTTTTTCACACTGATTTTGTGTGAAAGGAGGTTTTATCTTGGAGTTGTGGTGAGAAGGGGGACGTTGATTGTATTTATTATCTGTGGGTGTTAGCACCATATGTTTCATTTGGTGAGTGCTATTTTGTTGTATCGATAAGCTGTAAGATGACATTAAAAGTTTTTTTAAAGTGCTGTAAGTTCTAGTGAATGGTTTGTCGCCAGGGGATGCGGTGGAGTCGTGTCGTAAGTACTCGTACCGACTAAAATCCGTACTTGCCTCCCTTACAACAGTCATGTTCGTAGCGATTGGCGTTGGTCACTCGACCGCAGCATATATTGCTCTAGAGTAGTGGTACAGGAACCACGACACAAAAATAGATAGGTCGAGCTGACGAATTTCATAGAAGTTTTTCTATGAAATAAGCAAGTATAATAATAATAATATACACAACACCGTCTAGTCCCAAACTAAGCTAAGCTCGTACTATGGGTACTAACTAGATAATGGATATAATACTTATCTATATTTTTTGTAAATACATACTTAATATACATAAGAAACACCCAGACAAACACAAACTCAACGTCCAACACCAATGATACTAAATTCATTGGGGTTTTTCTATGAAATTTCCGGTTGAACCCGGTTAGTGGCGATAGGTTCGCCCTCTATAACATGGGACCTAAACATATACCAGAAAACTGTGTGTACGTACATTGGTACACCTCTGCGGAACCCTTCGGGGAATACAGACGGATGGTATGTTATATTGTGTGTCAACATTTATTAGTAATCTTTGTCAAAACAGATGTCGTTAGTTACCTGAATACCCAACTCATTTGTCGTTTGTACATATTAAACTCATCAGCATATTCCCACGCAGTTGTGACGATCGATATAGCAGAAGGCGGATACATTAAATATTTTATTTACACAAGTTATCGCGCCGTACTTGTGCCGAAAAAATGCTCGAGGAAATTGAATTTTAGGATTTTAGCAGGTAGGGTTATGATTCCGTAGGTAGATTATTTTTTGTACACTTGAGGTGAGTTCAGACTGTTCTGTGTTCTTCGTGTCGATTGTACTACTAATAGTACTTGAGCTCTGTTATTTTCCTAACGCCCTTTTTCAAACAACCTGTTTAGTAACCTATGACTTCATTGTAAAACACATAATATGTCTGATACTATTACTGCTGCCTGAAATTTAAAAGATATCATGATTCTCTGAGTTTCGGCATTTACGTCTCAGAGATCAGTTAGAAAATGGCTGCATCATCTACTATTTTTTTAAGTATCCGATCTTATTCTACTCCTACTATCCTATCCTACTCCTACACTATCCTATCCTACTAATAATAATATTATAAATCTGAAAGTTTGTGAGTATGGATGGATGGAAGTTTGTTTCTCTTTCACGCTAAAACTACTGAACGGATTTTGATGAAACTTTATAGTATTATTATTTATACATTAGAATAACATATGAACTATAATTTATAACGATTTTGAGTTGATTAGCAAAATTACAACGATAAAGTAACTTTTCCACGCGGACGAAGTCGCGGGTAGAAGCTAGTTTAGTATAAAAAATGTTCATAAAAGATAATTACGATTTCCTATATATTCTGAGCTATGTTTTAAATTTGAATTGAACCCAGGACCTCAAACGGAGCAGTCACGATAAGATGTAAGGCAATTTAATGAAGACGGCATTAATACATCTTAAAAAAATTGTTTGTTTGTGTGTGTTTAGGAAACTGGTTGTGTACGTAAAATTGAATTTAAGGTTAAAGGTTAAAGGTCACATCTGCTGGTAATGCTATCTTACTTACGTTATTACGTAAATGCAACGAATTTTTTAAGAGTACCCTCCTACACTACTCTTTTTGGTTATACTTTGTTAGTGTTTTGTTTGATATTTAACAAGAAGTAGGTCCTTATTTTGATCGTTTTTTGTTCGAAAAATAAAATTCATAACCAATGACTTCATTATGTAGTATTTAGTCGGTAGGAGACCAACTTACCATGAAGTTTCCCCAAGTAGCAGATGATCCATGCGGATTTCCCATATTTTATAAAAGGACCTAGTGAGCATATTTTATAATGGTAATAGGTTCATCTCCTAGTACATAGGAGGTCAACATACCAGCGAACTGTGGTTGTACATTAATACCCCTCTGCCCAACCCTTCGGGAGTACAGAGGTGGTAGTATGTTTTGTTAGATATTATTTGACTTTATACCATTACAAAATTTAATTATCAAAACGTTGATAGCATAAAGAAATTTTAACAAGCATTACGTTGAAAGTAGTACTTTGATAGGATATTACATAATTTAATTGGATTAGGAACTTTATGGTACTTTCGTATTCAAAACAGAAAATTTATGATATATTTTCTGTTTTGCAGTACTTGTAGTTAAAAAAATATGTAAATACCACTCAAAAGCAGATATAAAGGTATTCAAATTAAAATTTCTGACTGATGCATATCACAATGTAAATGTAAAACAATATCTCGACAGGTAAATAAAATAGTAATGTGAGAAGAATCTAGTTGACTGACTGATGCAGTGCCGTGAAAAAATATCCTGACATATAACATCATTATTAGTATATGCGAAACCTGAAACACGTGTCTAGTATTTTTATGTAAATAATCTATGTACAAAATTTCAAAACTTGTATCATGAAAAATCACAAAGTTATAAGCTTGTTAAGTTACCTGGTTGTCCGTACAAAAACATGCTCACCACGCGCAGGCGCCGCCCCGCGCCCGCGTTGTCGCGGCGCTCATTGATAATAATGTGGCAGTAGGTACCTAACCGTACGGCGATTTCCGATTGCATTGTATTTAACTGATGATACATCACACTTTCCACATTTTCCATCACACTTGCAGTCTTTGAACTGTCGTAATGGTCAAGTGTAGGTAGACATTAATAAGTACTTTATTTGTAAATGCAGCCGTAAGTGATTAAATGTAGTCAATGCGATATGTTGCACCTTATACCAAACACTGTAAGTTCAAAATGGATGAAAAGTGTTAAACATCACACTACTTAACCACAACAGGCTGTAGGTACAAATAAAAACGTGTGTTCATGTGTGTGACGATACTTTAATGTCAGATAGCTCCTCGTGCCGCACTGCCAGGAATACGTTATCACTTATCACCACAAACCGCTAGTATCCGTACCATTTCTTACACGAACACTATGCTTTTTACATACGATAGGTACACGTCAACCGAAACACAACTGCCGCGCGCTCGCGTTATCACCACAAACCGCTACTGTACGTACCATTTCTTAAACGAACACTACCTATGCTTTTTACATACCTACGATAGGTACAGATCAACCGAAATGCCGTGCGCTCGCGGTCGCGCTCTCGTTTTGTACCTACTTATTTGAACGGGAGCGACATACGTGCACACTTCCCTATAGCTGCCGGGCGACTGAAGTGGTTGGTTCACCCCCGGGCCCCGCCCGCCCCACTGCGCCCGCGCTGACCGCTCAGTGTCAGTGACCTGTGTTGCGCGCATATGATTGCGGATAGGTACTTAGTGTCGCTCGGTGTCCTACTCGTAATATTTTTTAAATGTTTTTGGGACAAAATACAAAAACATGATGTAAAAATTATTGGAATCGATTCAGTTACTGATTCTGAACAAACTATATTCAGGTTTCGCATATACTAATAATGACGATGTATACAGGCAAATCTAAATAAATAAATATTTTTGGGACATTTTTACACAGCACCATCTAGTCCCAAACTAAGCAGAGCTTGTACTATGGGTACTAGACAATGGATATAATACTTATATACTCATTTTTTTTGTAAATATACTTATAATACATAAGAAACACCCAGACAAACACAAATACTCATGTTTTACCCACACAAATATTTGTGTCCTGTGGGAATCGAACCCTCGACCCCCCATGATCAGCCGTCCGGTACTCGAACCACTAGAGCACAGACGTCGTCAAATATAAAACAATAATAACAGTTATAAAAGAAAAATCTGATTGATGTACATTGCACAGCCCAATGTCAATGTAAAATAAACTGGAAAACTAGATACAACTGTAATAAAAAAAGAACATCACTGACTGACTGTTGTACAGCCCAATGTAAATGTAAAACATAGACTTGACAGCTAGATACGACGATAGTAAAAGAAAAAGCTGACATAATGCATAATATCCTCGCCCAATGTAAACAACAACTTGGCAGCTAGATACAATGATAATAAAAGTAAAATTTGACTGATGCACATTGATTGTGCAGCCCAGTGTCAATGTATATATTTTAAAGGTCCAGTTGAAAACCAGCGCCAGGCAGCTCACCAGCGGTCTGGCATTTAGCTGAACTGGAGCCTATTTGACGCAGTCGTGGGGCACACATTTTTTTTTTTATCCTTATTTTATTTGTTTTGCCATCATGTTTTTTAATATTTTGTGTGCATTGTCCAAGACTGTATCAATAAATATTTTTCTTTCTTTTTTTTTTTCTTTATATATATTTTTTTATTTACTTGGAAACAACAAAGAATACACAATACATACTATAATAGTGTTACATTAAAATTTAAACCTTGCACTTCCTTAATTACAGGAGACCACAACATGTAATAATAACAAACAGAGGTTTTTAAAATAATATTTAGTGCACAATTATTTACACTGTCATTGCTCAAATAGCAGACACAATAATAACAAATGATAGCGTTGTCGAAAAATATAAATCAGGAAACATTATTAAATTTAACAAAAATAAGATATTATGCAGAATAAGAATACAATGAATACAATGATTTTTGATTTTGATGAATTACAGGTTTGACCTTATATATTTCTATATAGGTATTTCAACACCTATAACATAACACTGAGTAGCGTGCGGATAAGGGATCTGTATTTACCTAGCTTATTAGAGAAAATGTCAATGTTTTCTGAAGTACATGATACAGTATTGTACTGTTGAGCCATCCTAGCAATTGGTGAATGTTTTCCTATATTTGTTCTGCATCGCGGGGGTTTGAGTAAAGGGTGAGGGTAGCGAGGGATTCTGGAAGGGACATTATTAGATATCTTACTGAGAAGATCTGGGCAGTCTATAGCGTTATTGAGTAAAGAACAACATTATAATAGTAATACAGCCCAATGTTAATGTAAAACAACAAATCGACAGCTAGATACTATAGGTAGTATCTAGCTGTCGATTTGTTGTTTTACAAAGGGTTAGGGCCCTTCCTAACATTACCTAACCCTTCGGGGAATACAGGCGTTATTAATTTTGAAGGAAAACATCGCGAGGAAACCTGCATACCTTAGAGATTTTTCTCGACGATGCGTAAAGTCTGCCAACCCGCACTAAGCCAGCGTGGTGGACTATTAGCCTAACCCCTTTTAATCTGAGAGAAGAGCAGTGCCCAGTAGTGGGATTGTATATGGGGTAATGCGAATACCGACAAAGCGATAAAATTCTAGATATGTTAATTTTTGATAATTTCGTCCGAAATAAAAGTAAACTTTTCAAGAGTTTTTACCGCAGGAGAAACATGAATGAGACTAGCCCAGGTCTATGGAGATTGGAACTACAAATGAGAGTAGGAAGTGAAATCGGGATGCGTATGATGAAGATTATTTTTACTTCAATTCTAATATATATTACCATATAAATTATGTTGTAAAGGAAGTCTCTATAATATATTTCCATATATTGGCTTTGATATACAAAAGTTTCCGTCTGCTCATCCCCGGAAAATTACACGTGTACATTTCTATAGTATTCATACTTTTCCTGACTAGAATAAATAAAGCCTCAGGTGATACCAACTGGCACCTGAAGCTCTTGTAAACACTAAATCGAATTTACTGTTGGCATATCGCCAATACTTTAAACTTACTCCGTGGATGAGATTTTTAAATTTTAGAGAAGGAAATTCATTTACAGGAAGAAAGAAAGAAGGTTTCCGAAATATTTCCGAACTGAGCTGATAGGAGTAGCGGGTTATATTCGTCTCACAGAGAACAAATACTATTATTATTTACACGGACACTGGCTACATAACGGGCTATACATTTCCAGTATTAGTTGACCTATCAGGTGTATAAAAAGCCTATACAGTACGAGATCAGCTTATACTAGACAAACCCAACGCAACTACTATCTGGCAAGCTAAAATGATACTTGAGGAATAATAATATGATTCATGAACATGACACAACGTGCCATATTTATTTCCAAAATAACCTGAACTCGTAAGAGTATGAAAAGCTAATACGATGTAAGGTCACAATACATAATTATACTGGAAACTGAATACTGGCACGTTTTGTGTGTTGTGTGTCTTTTATTTTTTATTCTACTAAGGTCGCAAACAAGCAAACGGCCCACCTGATGGTAAGCAATTACCGTAGCCTATAGACGCTTGCAACACCAGGGGTATCGCTTACGCGTTGCCGACCCTGTATTGAAAGAGGAATAATTGGGTTGGCAGTATAAGGGTCAAAGTCCCCCTACTGCCAACACAACGTTTCCTCGTGGAGCACTGGCAACCTTACTCACCGTAAGAAACAAAATACAGTTCAAAGCAGTGTTATTTTACTTCGATTTTCTGTAAGGTCGAGCTCCAATTTGAGTGGAATAACTCCCACTATGCCCTACCTCTCTTGTGATTGACTTGATTCCTCAATAGGGTCATTTTAGCTTCCCAGATAGTGATTGCGTGAATTGATGACCATTATAAGCTGACCTTGCATCATATAGGTTTCTATACACTTAGAGGTCATTCTATACTGGAAATGTATGGCCCGTTGTGTATCGTGTGTTCGTGAATCTTATTGTGATTCGCCATTTTAGTTTCATAGCATCATGAAAAGGATAAGATGCGCTTGTCGCGGCGTGTATATGGATGGGTAACCATTCTTAACATTACGAGACCTCTGCGTGCCTCGGAGATCACGTAAGGCCGTCGGTCTCGATTGTCATACGACGTCTATGACAGTAGTTACTGGTAGCCTAAAAACCTCATAACCAATCTATCCTCAGGATATCGGTATTACCCAGAAATTGGGTTGCGAAGGTCTGATGGCAGTCGCTTCGTGTAAAATACTGATATTCAGCCGCATCTGGTTAGACTGGAAGCCGACCCCACGTAGTTGGGAAAAGGTCGGGAAAAGGATGAGCATCATGAAAAGCCAGAGCTTAAAAGTCACCATTATCTTTCCCCCTTCCATCTGACACAAAATACTCGTTCCTTAACAAAGACATTACCATAACAAGTGTTGCACATTAATTTAATGTGTTTCGACATCGTTTTGATGCGAACATAACCACGCGCGTTACGTTAATCAGTTGATTTTCCAGGGAATAACCAAGAAACATGTTTATGGAGAAACAGACTCTAATGATAACATCTTAGAAGACATAATTAAATTTCAGCGTGATTTGCGATAGGTACAAGTGTTGACATTATTTAGCTGTACTATTGTACAGCTAAATAATGTACTGATTAACGTAACATAACTTGACCTACTGGTCAAGTTATACAAAACTGACCATGGACGTGACCATGGACGCTGTAAAGGGTCCGAAACGTCGGGATTAATAATATCAATATACGCGATAAAATCCGTAAAAAGTAGTTATATTTCAATTATACAAAACTGTCATTTTTTCCAATTGAATTTGAACCTTATTAATTTTTATTAAAGTTGAAAATCAATCAAAGAAATTTGTAGCTTGAAGTGCTGACCTCTGTACAATAAGGCAATTGTTCATAAGAGTAATTCTGGTACTAAAAAAAAAATTACTGCCCTGTTTATGGTCCTAAGTTGTTAGTGGTCCTAAGTGCGACTGTTGGAGGTCCTAGGATTGATTCCCCAAACAGAAAATTGAGGTTGAGCAGGGTTTTCCTATGGAATTTTCAATAGCAGCTCCGCGTTTGGAATTGTGCCCGGTTTATGGCAATAAACTCGCCGCATATTACATGGAACCCAAACATACCGGCAAACTGCGGGTGTACATTGGTACGCTTCGTCTTAACTTAATAAGGTTCATTGTCAATTGGGAAAATTTGACAGTTTTGGATAGCTTGACGTGCTGGCGGCTGTACTCTGAATTCGTTATTAATCAAGTTGTACATTGGGCCTTGTGCCCTTAACACCTAAACTCGTTAAAAGTTAGTGGCGTATATATTTAAATAGTTTTTTGTTTCATCACAGATAAAAAAAAAAACTTAAAAAATCTGAATTCTCTGGACACATTCTTATTCACTTGCCTGGCTCTCCATGTCTCGACACTTACCTGAAATCAAGGATATGACTGTTAATATGTTAATCTATAATACGTCATAGTATAAAACAAACTCACTTCCCGCTGTCTGTGACTATGTACGCTGAGATCTTTTAGTAGACCTCTTAATTTTGGATTTGGAACGGTTAATGGCAATAAACTCGCCCCCTAGTTCATGGGACCTAAACATACCGACAACCTCTGGGTGTACATTGGTACACCTCCGGCTAACCCTTCGGGGAAAACAGACGTGACGGTAGGTACTATTTTTCTACTAAGGTGTCAAACAAGCATACGGCCCACCTGATGGTAAGCGGTTACCGTAGCTTATAGACGCTTGCAACACCAGGATTATTACTTGCGCGTTGCCGACCCTGTAAAACGAAAGAGGAATAGTTAGGTTGGCAGTATAAGGGTCAAAGTCCCCCAGCCGACAAAAAATTTCCTCGCGGAGCACTTGCTCACCGTAAAAAACACAAACAGCTCAACTGCTTTTAATGCAGTTTGCACTAACATTTAGATAATTTCTTCCGAAAGGTTTATAAATGTGTATATAAAATATAAAAATGTAGGGTAGCGTCAACACATTAAATATTAGATCTTTTTCCAATTTCCGTTTACGTTACTTTGACTTAGATAGGTTCGGAAATTAATTAACTAAACACAAATCTAGTGGTTATCGATATTATTGAAGCTAACCGCAGTTATCTATTAAGTGTAAGCTGGTTTAAATGGTGCGGTTTGGAAACTGTGTTTAGGATTGATAGAGTTGGTTAGTTCAATTAACCATGTTATCAAACTATAGGAGGACTTTCTTAAGGAAATGATACTGATTATTTTAGGTATACCAAAACATACCAAAATTTAAGTAAAATAGAATAACACTACTTTGAGCTGTGTTGTGTTACGTAGGGTTGCCAGTGCCCCACGAGGAAACGTTGTGTTGGCTGGGGGACTTTGACCCTTACACTGCCAACTCAATTATTCCTCTTTTGTTTTACAGGGTGGGCAACGCGCAAGTAATAATCCTGGTGTTGCAAGCATCTATGAGCTACGGTAACCGCTTACCATCCAACGTGTATACGGCAAACAAGCATAATAAAATTAAGGCCCCCCTGGGCCGTATGCTTATTTGCCACTTTAGTAGTAGGTATAAAAAAAGTACCTACCGTCACTTCTGTTTTCCCCGAAGGGTTAGCCAGAGGTGTAATGTACAGACGCCAGCAGGTCAAGCTATCCAAAACTGTCAAATTTTTTTAATTGAAAATGAACCTTATATTATTGTAATAAAGTTGAAAATCAATCGAAGAAATTTGACAGATTGTGGTAGCTTGATGTGCTGACCTCTGTACATTGGTACACCTCTGGCTTTTGATTGGTAATGGCATGTTTAAGTCTCATATACTATATACTAAACAAATCCAAACTACAAGCTAGAATTTCGGAGAGTATGGTAACAGTGACCTATTCTATTTTATACTAGCTGCCAGTCGCGGTGTCACGCGCCTTTTTTTCGTTTTGCTCGGCGCCTATTGCTCGTAGCGTGATGTTATATAGCTTATAACCTTCCTCGATAAATGGACTATCCAACACAAAAAGAGTTCTTCACTGCGAACTAGTAGTTCTTAAGATTAGGTTAAAAAAACAATAAAATCTTTAGCTTTGTAATATTAGTATAGATAAGGTATTTGCCTTTGCATTGTACAGTGGCTAGCACATCATGCTACCACAATCTGTCAAATTTATTTAATTGATTTTTAACCTTAATACAAAACAACAAGGATATTGAATATGAAATTCAATTGGGAAAATTTGACAGTTTTGGATAGCTTGACCTGCTGGCGTCTGGAAACTCGACTTCTAAAAGATCTAAATTCTTGTCATTATCCAAGACATTTGAAAGAATCATTCAATCGTCATTACCGTCAACTTTGGCCTTGATAAATTCCTCCACAAGCAAATATTTTAGTGCCAATTTATGTCACGAAATTGGTGACAGAGCGAGACAAAAGATAGAAACATAAAATATCAAGATAATTTGCAACAATTTGCGCCTAGGGGCTATAAACCAAACTCTTTATTGGTACAATGAAATACTGACAACAACAAGGGGTGGTAACACCCTTATGCATGAAAGGGATGACAGAAAGGCAGCTATGAATTTTCTTTTATTAGTAATTTATACAGGGTGTACATTTAAACGTAGCAACCTTGAATGAGGTTAAGTCTTTTGTCCTTAAGTTGTTGGTTCGAGGTTAACTAGGGATGTTTTATTTCAAGCTATCCAAAACTGACAAATTTTCCCAATTAAATATGAACCTTATCAATTTGTGTTAAAGTTAAAAATCAATTAAATAAATTTGACAGGTTAAGGTAGCTAGTTACTTACGGTGAGAAGGTTGCCCCGCGAGGAAACGTTGTGTTGTCTGGGGGGGGGACTTTGACCCTTATACTGCCAATCCAACTATTCCTCTTTTGTTTTACAGGGTTGGCAACACGCAAGTTGTTACAAGCGTCAATAGGCTACGGTAACCGCTTACCATCAGGTGGGCCGTATGTTTGTTAGCCACCTTAGTGGTTTAAAAAAAATCGGTTTAGCAGTTTAGGCGTGGAAGCGTAACAGATAAAAAGACAGGAGAGATAAATTCACAGGAGTGATAAATAGACAGGAGAGATAAATAGACAGGAGAGTTACTGTCGCATTTTTAATATTAATATGGAAGTAGCCATAAGTAAAGATTTTGATAGGTCTCAAGCAGTAGCCAAATGTTTAGGCTTACAGTCACGCTTTTTTTTTCAATTAGAACATAAAATAGTACTATTGAAAAGTAAAACATTGCATGGTTCTAAAAAGTAGGTCTTATGGAGAAGATATATAATTATGAAATTCTCAATATTAGCTTGGAGTTCGCATTTAATTTTTGTTCTCTGTCAATGCCTCCAATGCTCCAATGCAATTGCCTCCTGTGACCAAAACATACCGGCGAACTGTGGGTCTACAATTAGTACACCTCTGCTTTACACAGTGTCGACGCCGGTTTTCCCTGCTCGTCGACCGTATTATTTTAACCTTAAAACGCATTTTATATTGTATTGTATTGAGCCACACACTCCACCAAATCCCACATACGTCACTTTCACTCATTCGTTATTCATTAAAAAAAACTACTGAGACACACGCCTAACGACACCACATCCAATTCTCTTGTAATTTCACTGAAACGGATTAAATCCTGTAAAAGTCACCAAAATCATCTTTTGTTCTGCGTGAACACACTGTCAAAACAGTCGTGATAGTGTATTAATTTCTTTATTACTACAGTAATTATATCCTTTATAAGATAGTCGCGTGTTTTGCGGACTCCAATAAAAGCCCTTCCCACACCCAGCAATGACGAAATTCAACGGCTATCGTTTACGTTAGCGTGTTTTTGACGGGTGTTAACGATAACGGAAATCGTTATAGCCATCGGGAGGGCTATTGTAACCGCCTTCGGGCTTTTAGTGACTGTCAATTGGATTAATAGTGTTGTAACCTCGTTGAGTATATATAGGGAGGGGAAGTGATGAATGGGCTTCCGCGGGTTTGTGTATTTTTGAGGACATTTTTGGGCGTTAATGGGGATGTTTTTATTGTTATGTGAATTTATTACAGTTATAGTGTTAGGTGTGAATTCGTAATGAGGTTATCCGGAAAAGAATTGGAGAGCTACCGTAATAAGCAAACTGAAATGCTGGATCCATCTAGCATTAAAAATTCAAAACATTGACTTGTAAAAGTGTCTTTAAAAGATTTATTTAAAGAAAATAAATATCATCATATCCATCATATCGTTTCATTTCAATGACTCAGTTATAATATTTTAATCCGTAATTGCTTACTCAGTTAAAGCTCTTGCAATTCATAGTAATTTACATTAAAATCAAATCCAATAGGTTTAAATAGTCGCAAATAATGCGAGATATTCTGTTTCAATAGATTCTGGTTCAATAAATTCTGTTTCAATATACAAATACCTTAAATCAATTTGAATTGTTATCTTGATTTTCTTCGGGCTATAGATTAATTTTATGCAAATCTAGATAGACTGAATATGTTAAACTAGATCGAACGGTATTAAGCCAAGTCAATGTATTTAACTATTAATTTTCAGTTTAAGTGACCGAAGAGTTTAAAATAAAAACAAAAAGCTTAGTTGGAGTGGGATTTAAACATAATTTGCCGCAGGAACAAGTTACAACTAGTTTGGGTCCCAGGGCATGTAGGCATTATAGGAAATGAGAATGCCGATGAGTTAGCTAGAACCGGATCGGCAAATGACATGATTGGACCAGAACCATGTATGGGACTATCAGCATGTACCATCAAAAAGGCCTTACAGGATTATGCCGATATAAAACATAAAGAGGAGTGGTGTAATAGCCTAGGGCTAGAACACTCACGAAAATTTTTCGGCAGCAGCACCACACGCATCTCGCATGTTCATACTGAATGACAGAAGAGACAAAGCCCGAGCTGTCATCGGAGCCCTTACAGGGCCCATTTTGCAACTAACGACATGCTCCTTAAGATGAAACTGGCTTTGAATAACGATTGCAGAGCCTGTGGTGAATTTAAGGAAACAATGCAGCACATTTTGTGTGATTGTGATGCCCTAGCGGCGAAACGGATGAGTCATCTCGGCAACGGATACCCGAAGCCAGAAGACTACAGTTTCCTTCCTCTTAGTGGGTTAGCCGCCTTCATTAACCACGTCTTTGAAGAGTAAGGAATGTATCATGCAGGGGTTAACACAACAGATCACATTTGGTCGAAGTGTTGCTGGCTATGCTAGTCCCCACAGTTAAGATTAAGATTAAACATAATTATCGAAAAGCTGGGTGTACAGAAGCCAGCAGGTCAGGCTATCCGAAACTGTCAAATTTTCCCAATTGAATATGAACCTTATTATTTTGTATTAAAGTTGAAAATCTATCAAATAAATTTGACAGATTGGGGTAGCTTGATGTACTAGCCTCTGTACAATGAAAGAAAGAAAATTTTGGTGCTTACACCTCAGCTTAACATTTCAGGGAATACAGGCGTGCGTATAATTTAAAAATGTATGAAATATTTTTTCCGTCTTTCAACTATTTTATTAGGATTTCATTATCATTACGAAGAAAAGTAACCATACACAACATAAAATGGCTTTTTCTCTACATAACGCCATTGCTACGATTGTTGCTTATTTGTTTTACTTCATCTACGTTCATTCATCTTGTCATACACACGCGCCGGTTATGAGTAGGTACGCACCCCTACACAAGTCAGTCACATAATTTATTTTAAGTTGAAATTGATTCAAGTTTAAGTAGCTGCTAATCGCTGTACAAATTAAAAAATGCAACAGAACTTGTATGAAATTAGCCGCCGATTAATTTAACGCGAACTTACGCTGATTTGATGTAATAGGTATATACCTAGGGCCTAAATTGAAATGGATCACGGTCACTATTTACGTACTATGAAGATAAAAAAATATATATTCATCATCAACCCATATACTGTCCTACTGCTGGGCACGGGTCTCCTCTCATATTGAGAGGGATTAGGCTACAGTCCACCACGCGGGCCTAGTGCGGGTTGGCAGACTTCACAAACCATCGAGAAAAATCTCTAAGGTATGCAGGTTTCCTCACGATATTTTCCTTAACCGTTTAAGCGAATGATAATTAATTAATAATACGCACATGAATTCGAAAAGTCAGAGAGGTGCGTGCCTTGGGTTCGAACTCGAGACCTTCGACTTGGCAGTCCAATGGTCATACCACTAGGCTATCACTGCTTTAAAAAAAAACATTATTAAAATTTATATAAACTAACGTAAAACTAAAATATTTATAGCATACGGCTCACCTGATGGTAAGCGGTTACCGTAGCCTATAGACGCTTGTAACATCAGGGGTATCACTCGCGCGTTGTCGACCCTGTAAAACGAAAGAGGAATAGTTGAGTTGGCAGTATAAGGGTCAAAGTCCCCTCACTGCCGACACAACCTTACCTCGAGGAGCACTAGCAACATTGCTCAACGTAAGGAACATAACACAGCTCAAAGCAGTGTTATTTCGCTTCGATTTTCTGCAAAGCGGAGGAACTTTCCCAGTCGGGCAACTCCAATTTGAGTGGAATTACTCCCACTATGCCCTACCTCTCTTAAAATAGTCAATGTCTCGATATTAACCGTTATTACTTAACTATAAAGTTTATGGCTCATATATTACTTATTCTCCAAGAGTATGATGAACTTGTTCCAAAATCTGAGGATGATTTCGTCAATAGAGGGTAACAAATGAGTGTGTTCAAAGGCGATGGAGCGCGAAACTGTCACTAATATAATCATAACAACGTCGCGTATCCAAAACCATAAAAGATATTGTTATTAGTGGTTCTAAGAGCTATCAAACTTTGAGGACTTTCCGACACCAAATATTATAATCTATGTTACGGACTATATAGGAAATCGATTTTAATAATCTTTAATAATAAACTCCTTAGTTTCAAGTTTATATATTTCTGGAGGTGATGCCAGTATTGAAGGATGATCATTATGTAATATTTTCACGCCTCGTTTCTCCTAAAGGTAAGACAGAGGTGTATTATATACAGTTCGCCGGTATGTTTTGGTCCCATGTAATGGGAGGTATAATAATTAACCCACCAACGGGGTAAATCTCAATAACATTGATCAACTTGGGAATTGAAACTAGAACCTGCTCGCTCAGAAATCGTGTTGTGATCCCTTTTTAGCCTTTTCTCAGATCGGTTTTTAATCTAACCAGATGCGGCTGAATATCACTTTACTTTACACGAAGCGACTTCCATCAGACCTCCGCAACCCAATGTTAGGACAATACTGATATCCTGAGGATAGACTGGTTGTCAGATTTTTTGTCATACGTGTTTGTATGCCAACTGGAACCAACGGCTATAAGTACAGAGGCCAGCTCATCAAGCTACCCTAATCTATCAAATTTCTTTGATAGATTTTCAACTTTAAAGCAAAATAATAAGGTTCATATTCAATTGGGAAAATTACAGTTTTGAATAGCTTGACCTGCTGGCGTCTATACCTACTCTCCGGGGCATGGAGGATGAATCTCAATATTTTAAGAAGTCAATCTGAACTATGTACCTACAGAAATACCACGGCTAGCTCAGCTTTAATTTTAATTCTGTTTCGCTTCTCATGGAATAGTCGCTTCCCGAACACATTGGACGAAGGACAAACCACGCAAGTCACCCAACCTACAACTTAAAGTCATTGTGTGTTATCTAATTTTGTCCCTCACTTAAACAGAGTGAAGTAGCGGACACGGTTGCTTTTCTTCTACATTCCAGCTAAGTCAATTTAAGTTTCTTAAGGTACTAGAAAATGTACCCCGAACAAATTACACAGGAGTCACTGTGCTTAAGAAGTTTAAGTACAGGACACTTCATATGAACTTTCATATAAGTGCAGAGAAAGTCTTAGATGTGGGTAGATAAATTGTTGTGTTTTGCTTTGATATTGAATATGTTAATGAATCCAAATAACATGTTATGTGCATGAGAGAATAAAATAAATGTGACCTGGAACCAGCTATAAATAGGGTCAAAAAAACTCGACAGCCTGGCCAGAACTCTGGTTTAAGTGCGACACATCGTCACCAACCCATATACTGTCCCACTGCTGGGCACGGGTCTCCTCTCATATTGAGAGGGATTAGGCTATAGTCCACCACGCAGGCCTAGTGCAGGTTGGCAGACTTCACAAACCGTCGAGAAAATTTCTAAGGTATGCAGGTTTCCCCACGATGTTTTCCTTCACCGTTTAAGCGAGTGATAATTAATTATTAATACGCACATGATTTTGAAAAGTCCGAGTGCGTGCCTTGGATTCGAACTTGAGACCTTCAACTTGCCAGTCCAATGGTCATACCACTAGGCTATCACTGCATGCGATACAAAAAATACAATATTCTTTATTTGACACAAACACTGGAAAGGATAAGAGAAGTATCCACCTCTCCTCCGATCCCTATTATACGAAATGGATGCCTGACGGTGCAGACAGACCTTCTTCCTCCATGAGTTGTATCCTGCGGGCAGCTGAATTGTGAATTGCGATAGTTTTGAGCTCGTGGACAAGATGTTGATGTTTTAATTAAAACTATTCGACTACCAAGTCAAAGGTCTTCAGTTCAAATACAATGCACGCAACTCTAACTTTTCGAAATCGTGTGCGTATTAATAATTAACCAAGGAATACTAAATTACTAATACTAAATTACTGAAGGAAAACATCGTGAGGATTTTCTAAGTTATGCAGAAACCTGCATGACTTTGATATTTATCTAAGTCATGCAGGTTTCTGCATAACTTAGATATTTCCTCGACAGCGTGTGAAGTCTGCCAACCCACGTTAGGCCAGCGTGGTGGACTATAGCTTAATCCCTCTCATTCTGAGAGAAGACGTGTACCCAGCAGTGGGACAGTATATGATTTGATGATGATGAGGATAAATAGAATAGTTCTAAGCATGCTTTATTCAAAAACACACAAAAAATACTCCCGAAACTCCGAAACACAAATTCCTCGATTCCATCTTAAGCTGACTGTAAACATTTGCTGACTCACTGTGCTATTAAACTAACGAGATGAAACATTCAATTAAGTGAATGAAAGATAGTGAGCAACATCCTGATGAACTAAGATTGGGAGCCACAAATCGTTTGTTGATAACTTAAATTCGTAACGAGGGTAGACGAAGATTGGATTTGCAATTAAATGGTCCACAAAGGTCGAATTAGACGCTACCACCGATCTAAGCTTGCCGTCTGTCAGAATAGGTCAACTTAACGATATCAATTCATATACTGTCCCACTGCTGGGCACGGGTCTCCTCCCACAGAATGAGAGGGATTAGGCTAGTCCACCACGCTGGCCTACTGCCGGTTGGCAGACTTCACACGCCGTAGAGAAAATCTCTAAGGCATGCAAGTTGCCATAAAGCTGTCCTTATAAATAATCGGAGGAATGATACGGATTTATGGAGAGTAATATACCGTTTTCGGATACGTTTCTATAAACGCGTGTAATCTTCGCCGAAATTCGCCGAAGTTTGCCGGTATATTTAAGTACCATGTAATAGGGGCCGAACTAAAAAACCTACCATTATTATATACTGGTTTTAAAACTTGTTTTGAAAAATAATGCTCAAAATTTGAACAGTGCACTTAAAACTTTTAACTACTATCACTTACATTATTGCATTTATTTTTATTCATAAAAACTTAGAACTTTCAAGAATGAATTACTTCGAATGTTGTCCATTCTTTATCGAATTTCTAAGTGCAAGGTGTTTCGGAATTGTCCAATTCCGTTGCCGGATTTCGCAATTCTTTCTGATCTGAAAATATTTTTTTATTGGCCAATATAATAAATTGCAAAGGGAATAAATTGCAGATAGAACGTATGAAAACGATAGCACGGATTTGCGCTAGACTGCATCATCGGTCACAAACCAGCGTAGTGTGAAAATGTCGCGCAAATATTTTTTAGTTTTAAAAATTATAAAAAATATATTTTTTTTTATATCGTCACTCGTCAGAGCTTTTTGATGAACCCAATTCAGCCATAAACTTACCATAATATTCAAATCCGAGGCCACAGCATCGATCGATTTACAAGTTTGTATTAACGTTTTTTTTTTTGTAATATCTTGCAACACAACAATCAAGAAACTTTTGAAAAATGTCCAAAATCTTCTAATATTATTTTTTTTTTATTAAAACGTATTGATTTCTAACATTTACGCGAATATTGTACATTGAAATAAAACTATTTTTTACGGATTTTATCGCGTTATATTGATATTATTAATATAATTTTCAATACATTCCATTATATATACCATCACGCCTGTATTTCCAGAAGTGTTAGGCCGGGGTGTTCACTAATACACACAACATTTTTAGACTTATATTAGAAAAAAAATATTCAAGTAAATATCTTGTGAGAGGATGGTTAGATCCATTCTGTTGCATAGTTTGAGCGGTCACTGTTAATATCATTCGGCACTCAAGTCTGAGGGATGAAACCCTCTATATATTCATATACAGTACACTATTATGTTCCTTTATTAAGGTCAAAGTCAAGGCGTCGATAAAAGGGCTTATCTGAAATATATGCAATGGTTTAGCGGCTTTAGAGTGACGAGCCGCTTAAATCTCGGGTAAATTGACAGCGTCTATTGGAAATTTCTTACTTATACTGTCACGCCTATACTCTCCAATGGGCTAGGCAGAGGTGTACCGACTAATTTACTTCCACGGGTCGCCTATATGTTTAATCGCCATATAATAGGGGGCGAGCCTATTGCCATTAATCACCAAACAGTACATCATCATCAACCCATATACTGTCCCACTGCTGGGCACGGGTCTCCTCTCATATTGAGAGGGATTAGGCTGTAGATCACCACGCTAGCCCTAGTGCGGGTTGGCAGACTTCACAAACCGTCGAAAAAAATCTCTAAGGCATGCAGGTTTCCTCACGATGTTTTCCTTCACCGTTTAAGCGAGTGATAATTAATTATTAATAAGCACATGAATTCAAAAAGTCAGAGGTGTGTGCTTTGGCCAAACAGTACAGTTACTGTTTTGACCCAACCACCCTCTTAAGATCGTCGGCTACGTTTGCCGATTCGCGGTCTCCACTCAAGGACTCGTCTGCTCCAACGACCATCGGTCCGTCGACAGACATGGCCGGCCCACTGCCACTTCAGTTTGCTTAATCGGGAAGCTATGTCAGTGACTCCAGTTCTTTTCCGGATAATTTCATTGCGGATTTTATGCTTTAAAGAAACCCCGAGCATAGCTCGCTTCATCGCTCGCTGAGCAACTTTAAATTTGTGGACTAGCCCAACTGTAAGTGTCCACTGTTTATACTCAGTTCAAATACAATAAAGTAATGTAGTCTGAGGTATGTTACACTGCAAATCCAAAACTTAAACATAAGTTCATACGTGCAGCACAATTTAGTAGAAACAGGGTTTCTTCGTTAGCGAAACTTATAAAATCAACATACATGGAGTTTCTAGTATGGTCTTATTATCAAAATGTTTGTCTAACTAACTAGTAAGTGAATCTGGGTTTGCTCGTGTGATGCTTGTTTAATTGCCGTTGAAGACTTGGTAGTATATCTGCAAGCGGTTGAGGGGTTAGTTACTTAAAAATACATAAAATTTTAAGGCAGAAAAAACATGAAAGTAGAATAAATACCGTCGAAACGCGTTAATTGGGAAATATGTGCGGTGTAACTCAGAATGTTAAAGAAATGAATATTAGAGAAATTATGGATAAGGCAATTGCGGTTAAGAAGTTTTTGTTAAATACTATGTATATTGTGTCTCTGTCGTCTTTATCTACTTTATATCTTTCTATCCGCGGAAGCTTGTAATTGGCCTTCTCATGTGTGTAACATTAGTTTACATATCTGTAAATTTATTAACTTTGTTAACCTAGCTGTAAGATTTCCTAAAATTGTTAAAATAAAATAAGAAGACGTTGTTATTACCCTCCGAGCCTTTTCGTGCTCTCCGAGGCACGGAGGGATCTCGATATATTAAGAATGGTCACCCATCCACAGACTGGCCGCGGCTAGTGCAGCTTAACCAATTATTACTTAGCCACGAGCCCCTCTTAGTCTTTGAGTTTGAAAGACGATGTAGACAAGATGATTTGGGCATGTCGTGCACCGAAAAGATTGCTTTAATTTTTTATAATATTATAAAACTTTACTCGACCTGTATATCGAAACCAGGACGTCTAGCATAGCAGTTTTGCTTAAGACTACTAGATAACTGAGCAGATGGTTCACGAAATAAAATTAATATTCGAATGACGTCATCAAGTTATTGCCTAAACAAAAAACAGGAACCTTTAAAAGATTTTATCTAACAAAAATACCTGCAATATAAAGATATTTTTAAACAATGGACGGTCTTATCTCTCAAAGCGATTCCTTGAAAGAAATGGACATGACAGGTCTGAAAATAAAGCAATTTATTTTCTTAAAAATATCTTATAAGATAGACTACGTTCTGACGTTGATACAGTTTTTTTTGTACCACGAAGGTGGCAAACAAGCATACGGCCCACCTGATGGTATGCGGTAACTATAGCCTATAGACGCTTGCAACACCAGGGGAATCACATGCGCGTTGCCGACCTTATAAAATGAAAGAGGAATAGTTAGGCTGGCAGTATAAGGGTCAAAGTCCCCCCACTACCAACACAACGTTTCCTTGCGGAGCACTGGCAACATTGCTCACCGTAAGGAACGCAACACAGCTCAAAGCAGTGTTATTTTCGATTTTTTGCAAGGCGGACTTCCCCAGTCGGGCAGCTCCAATTTGAGTGGAATTACTCCCACTATTCGCCCTTAGCTCTCATAAAAGTGGTACTCAGTGGTCTCAGTGGTCGTTAGCATGATCACTATACATAAGGTGCTGGGTTCAATTCTTAGGTAAAGTCATGGAACTCCCAGTAGCAACTCACGAGTTTGAAGTGGGTGTCTTTACGAACACATTCACATAATCAAACACCCACACCTGGAACCATTACGTATAGGCCACTGCCTAATTGCTTCGATAGTTTAGTGGTCTTAAGTGCGACTTCTAGTCTGCATCACAAAAGTCCTGAATTCAATTCCCAGGTCTAGTATTGTTGGGTTTTTCTATTAAATTCTCAGTAGCAGCTAAGCGTTTGGATATGTGCCCGGTTAATGACAATAGGCTCGCCTCCAGTTACATGTGACCTAAACATACCAACAAACTGTGGACGTACTTAGGTACACCTCTGCCTAACCCTTCGGGGAATACAGGCGTGGTAAGTGTTACAAATATTTGTTCCGAAGGGAGATCTAATCTGTGACCTGAAGAAGTTAATCACTCAACCATTATTACCTACTTTCCTTTATATCATAACTGACACGCTTTTTTTGCTTTCAACACTTCAGCGCCCCAAATTCCTAATTAATTAACATACAACACGAAAAGAAAAAAAAAAAACACTTTAAATTATTAATCCGACAAACTCAGCCCGCGGATGGCTCCTTAAATATTTACACCGTTGAATATTTCACTTAACATCGTAACTTATGAAAATTTCAGGTGGTAATAGCTAACTTTATAACTTCGAAGTTATATTTCATTCGGTTTGTGATTCATGTAAATTCGGGAGTATTCGCTTGTGATGTTACAGAACAGATTCGAGCATTACATCAGTAAGACGAGCGAACCGATTTTTTTTATGGGATAGGGGGCAAACGAGCTTACGGATCGCCTGATGATAAAGGATTTCCGCCGCCTATGGACACCCGCAACACCAGAGGAGTCACAAAGCGCATGACAGTATTCCAGTGCGTAACATGTTATGAAACAAGTTGCTACATATCGTGCAACTGCAGTCCTTTTTTATAGTACGGAAAATCGTCATGGATCCTCCGCCACCCAGGGAGGTGGCAGGGTATGTCGGACCTCGCACTTGCTTTCACCTGCCCTATTGTCATGGCTATGGGATCCATGAAATTCACCACGACCATGACAGGTGCGATTGAAGTCCTAATGATATGACCATTGGTCAAAGTCAAAGGTCTCAAGTGTGAATCGAAGGCACGCACCTCAGACTTTTCGAAATCATGTGCGTATTAATATTAATGTGGCATTCGATTAAACGGTAAAGATATAAGATTTGGCCACTAGACCACAGATGTCGTCGAATAGCCTCTATCATAGAGATCGCAGTACGGTGGGTCTTGTACAAAAGCCAGCAGGTCAAACTATCCAAACAGCCTGTCATGGTCATGGCGAATTTCGCGGATCCCATGGCCATGACTATAGGGCAGGTGAAGACAAGTGCAGTTTTTAGTCGGTACGAGTCCAACATACCCTGCTACCTCCCCGGGTGGCGGAAAATCCATGAGGATTTTCCGTACTATAAAAAAATAAAAAAAAAGGTCAAACTATCCAAAACTGTCAAATTTTCCCGAATGAAAATTAACCCTATCTTAATGTGTTAAAAGTTGAAAATCTATCAAAGATATTTGACAGATTGTAGTAGCTTGATGCGCTGGTGTCTGTACTGTGTATTCTGTTAGTAGGTACAAATTGAATGTCTACACAGGTAGACCACCTTTTCCTGTGAGGACATTCAATCTGAAAAAAAAAACTAAACCAAACCAAACGTTTTCAATTTACTGAACGGTTATGATATTCATTTTCAATATACAGTTAGAAATACACCATTAAAATAAACTTTAACAATGTTTTGTTCTTGTTTCTGATGTAACTTTTAATGGAATCCGTTTCTGGGTATACGTATAAGTTACTTGTTTTATAATGAACTTGAAGCTTTGAAGAATACATACTTTTAACATCATATCTGTACTTCCCGAAGGGTTAGGCAGAGGTGTACAATAGGAAATATACATGTGATTCAAATAAGTCATATATTTTTATTTGTGTCTTCATCAATATTTTTGATTAAAAAATATTTTTAATTAAATATATAAATCAAGCGAATATGACGTAAAAGTCTATGACACCAAATGTCAATATAATTGATTGCGTAGTGTTTTACTAAAACAAACCGTTATAGGAGTGTTTGTAGGTGTAGGAGTGTTATTTATTTTATTGCAGGAGTCTTTGCGATTTGTGACATAAAAACACCTATTATCGTTAGTGGTACTCAGAAGCCCAAAAAGCATAACAACCAGTCTATCCTCAAGACAACGGTATTTACCCAGAAATTGGGTTGCGGAGGTCTGGTGGTAGTCGCTTTGTGTGAAATACTGATATTCATCCACATCTGGTTAGACTGGAAGCCGACCCCAACATAGTTGGAAAATAAAGCTCGAAGGATGTTGAAAGGAGATATAACTCTCCTAATTTTTATAAAATCTACATTTCTCGAAAACCACTTTTATAATACCGCAAAGGAAATTTTAACAAAAAACTTGTCTAAAAACAACCCAGTTTACACACTTTGTTGCAACAATGACACAGACAAAAGAATATCGCTGCTAAGGTTTTAACTGTATTCTTTATACAACAGACCAGTAAAATATTACAGTGTATTTTAAACCTAAGAGCTTATTCAGATAAAGCGGTAACTACTATAGAGTTTCTTGCGAGAAAAACTGTATTTTACGTTGAAATTATTATGCAGTGATAGCCTAGTGGTACTCGTATGAACATTGGACTGCCAAGGTCTCGAGTTCAAATCCAAGGCATGCACCTCTCACTTTTCGAATTCATGTGCATATTAATGACTTTATTTTAAAAAATAAGCGTCAAAGTTGGTTCCCGATCAAAAACAGCCGTTGAATTGAGAACCTTCTCGGCTTTTTTAAAGTCGGTTAGTAATTTGATAATAAATTATCATCTATCCATATAATGTCCCACTGCTGGGCACGGGTCCTCCCCTCAGATTGAGAGGGATTAGGCTATAGCACACCACGCTGGCCTAGAGCGGGTTGGCAGACACACACCGTCGAGAAAAATCTCTAAGGCATACAGGTTTCCTCACGATGTTATCCTTCACCGTATAAGTGAGTGATAATTAATTATTATTCGACGACGTCTGTGGTCTAGTGGTTCAAGTGTCGGACTGCTGGTCACGAGGTCGTGGGTTCGATTCCCACAAGTCACAAATATTTATGTGATGAACATAAGTGTTTGTGTATATTTCTATATTGTGTGTATTTCTTATAATATTTTAAATTATGTATTTACAAAAAAGTATATCTCAGTATTATAACCATTGTTTAGTACCCATACAAGCTCTGCTTAGTTTTGGACTAGATTATTATCCCAATCATTATCGGGACGTAATAAATTTAATAAACGTTAAACGTTACCAAACATAAATAAATGTATATTAATGACTAGAAATGTCATGAATAGTCATTAATTATTAATACGCACATGATTTCAAAAAGTCAGAGGTGTGTCCCTTGGATATCTTCCGTGGCGTTACAGTGCGGTGACTGGAATCGAAAGATAATAAATATGAAAAGAATAATTTATATTCTATCTTTCGATTCCATTTTGATTTCTGACATTGATGCGAATATTATACATTGAAATAAAACTACTTTTTACGGAGACTGAGAAAGACAGTCTACCCGTGACCATGGACGCTGTAAAGGGTCCGAAACGTCGCGATTAATAATATCAATATAACGCGATAAAATCCGTAAAAAGTAGATTTATTTCAAAGAATATAAATACTTTAAAGAAACAACACAGCAGACATTAAACTATTCAGCAACATTGTTATACTTTGATAGCGTTGGGGCAAAAGCTTTCACATTAGGTATGATAAGCAAGTTCCACAGTTTAACTCTAGAACTATGTCGGGGCTACAAAGTTAGGTGCTACCGTGGTGTCTTATATACATTTATACAGAATGGTGGCACTTTCTTACTTGTTCTTTATACACAATCATCCTTCGAACCATTTTCTTTTTTAATATTTTTGGCCAATTTTACACAGCACCATCTAATCCCAAACTAAGCAGAGCTTGTACTATGAGTACTAGACAATGTATATAATACTTACTATGTACTTTTTTTTGTAAATATAAATGATACACCCAGACAAACACTAACACTTAGGTTCATCACATAAATATTTGTGTTCTATGGGAATCGAACCCGCTAGACCACAGAGGTCGTCATGGAATGGTCACCTATCCACATAGTGACCCCGGATAGCACAACTTAACCTTGCAGATTGGTTTATAGGTTAGTTACTATTAAGTAACAAACATTAGTTTAGCGACGAGCTTCTTAGTATTTACACACAATGTTTGTAAAAAATCTCATTCTTATCAAAGACTTTAATCGTTAGATTTGCCCTCATCCTACTTATACCGCTCGATAAAGTGTTCATATAGTTAGATTAGTAGTCATAGTATCTGGTGTACCTCACCAGAAGACGTACGTTCGAATCCTGCCCACGTTCGAATTTCTCCTTCGCTAAAATAACTTTAAAACATAGTTTTTTTTTCCATATTCTACGCATTAAGTTCCTCGTTCTTGCTATCTTCGCACACAAGTACAGTACACACGTAGGTGTACCTACATTTGCACAAAACGGCTTACTCGTCAGAAATGCATTACCACGTGCTAATATTCGCTGAACGAGGTGCTTCAGCCTCACGCCTGCAACCGTTTGTACGACAATATCGTATGAATACTGCTGTAATAACCCGCTGAGACTATTTTGTATCCAAAATAACTGTATTTGTATGAAAAAATTAGAAATAAAAGAGAAAACTGCTAACAGAAAGAAAGACAGAAAGAAAACTTTATTTGCTAACTGCTACGCTAGCGGTTCTGGGTTTTATTCGATTGGATTTGACTGTTGTTGTAGGTTTTTTTTATATCTCTAAAATTGCAAACAAGCACACGGCCCATCTGATGGTAAGTGGTTACCGTAGTCTATAGACACTTGTAACATCAGGGGTATAACTTGCGCATTGCCGACCCTGTAAAACGAAAAAGGAATAGTTGGGTTGGCAGTATAAGGGTCAAAGTCCCCCCACTGCCAACACAACGTTTCGTCGTGGAGCACTGGCAACCTTGCTCACCATAAGGAACACGACAGCTCAAAGCAGTGTTTTACTTCGAATTTCTTCAAGGTGGGGGTAATGCCCCAGTGAGGCAGCTCCAATTTGAGTGGAAATACTCCCACTGTGCCCTGCCTCTTAAGAGAGGTATTTCCACCAACTCGGTTTTTCTATGAAAATCTCAGCAACACCTCGGAGTATGGATTTGTGCCTGGTTAATTGGCAATAGGCTCACCTTCAGTTACTTGGGACCTAAAAATATCAGAGAACTGTGTGTGTATTTGTATTTAGGTCACCTCTGTCTAACCGTATCGGCAGCAGTACCACACGCATCTCCAAATTCACACTGAATAACGGAAGGGACAAAGCCCGAGCTGTCATAGGATTTTTACAGGGCATTTTGCAACGAACGACATGCTCTATAAAATGAAGCTGGCTTTGAATAACGATGGCAGTAAGCTTGGGAAACAGTGCAGCACATCTTGTGTGATTGTGACGTCCTGGCGACGAAACGGATGAGTCATCCAGGCAACGGATACCCGAAGCCGGAACTGGTTCCTTCCTCTTACTGGGTTAGCCGCCTTCATGAACCACGTCTTTGAAGTGTAAGGAATGTACCATGCTGGGGTAAACACAACAGATCACATTTGGTTGAAGTGTTGTTGGCTATGCCATCCCCCACAGTTAATATTAAGATTAAAATTAACCGTATGGATAGCTGCCTAATCCTAGCCTCCTAGCACAGGTACCTATATATTTTACTTAAAGGGAGCTCCCTATTTAAGCTTTACTGTTAAAGTTGTACAAATTTCTGCAATATCCTTTTATTTTATTTATTATTAATTATTATACGCGTGATGGTATGTTTTTTACATTTGCAAATCCTATCCTATCATACTCCTACTAATATTATAAATGTGAAAGTTTGTGAGAATGTGTGGATGGATGTTAATTACTCTTTCACACTAAAATTGCTGAACGGATTTGGATGACACTTTACAGTATACTATTATAAGTAGTATACTAATATTATTATTTAGACAATTGAATAACTTACAGGCTATAATTTATAACGATATTGAGTTTATTAGCCAAATTACAACGATAAATAAAAATAATCACGCGGACAAAATCGCGGGCAGAAGCAACTTTATGAATATTAATCTCGACAAAAGTACATGTTGTGAGGTAATTAGCGCAAGATCTGAAAACTAACAGACTGGTTGTCTGTTATCTATCACATTACACATCAAATTACGTCACTATAATAATATGGTCGTGATATAAACAGCAATGATTTCAAATTCAACCTGTAATAATTCATATCTTTTTGAACAAATTTATTCAGTTTTTTTTTTTGCATATTCCATGATAAGATTTTCCATGGTAAGGTGGCACGTTTGACATCAAACTAACTGTGAAGTATGTCATGTCCGTTGAGAAGCAAAAACTTGCTTTTCAATAGATATCACTAACGTCACTATAAAGACGTAAATTTAGAATGTGAAGGCAAAATTCGAACTGGCGGGTAGGACACGCCACGAAGCCACCGGCTTAGTGTTCATTGCATCTTGTGTACCTAACCAGAAATAGCAGGTTTGAATCCTGCCCGCAGTCGAATTTTTCCTTCGCTATAATAACTAAATTTATTTTGTTTCAATTTCGACATCGGTTAAGTATTAACCGGGAATGAAATCAGCTGCCTGAGTCTGTATTTCCTGACGTGTACAATTTGGGGGTCTTCAAGTCACGAGTGAATATGGTATCTTCTAGGTAAGCGTGCTACATCTTAGACCACATCGTCACTTACCTCTAGGTGAGACTGTGGTCAAATACTAATCTATCTCTTGTAAAAAAGAAAACCTATGTTGAATATTCGTCAATGTTCTTTGAAACAAAATTTTATGAAAATTAAATGAACTTAGTATATATAGTATAAATTACTTAAAATATATGCTCAAGTATCATCAACCGATTATATACTGTACCAATGCTGGGCACGGGTCTCCTCTCAGAATTAGAGGATTAGGCTATATTCCATCACGCTGGCCTACCCCGGGTTGCTAGACTTAACGCCGTCAAAAATTTTTTCTAAGGTACGGTGGTTTCCTCACGAATTTTTTCTTTTACTGTTAAAGCTAGTGATTATTAATACGCACATGATTTTGAAAATTCAGACGTGCCTTGGATTTGAACTTGAGATATTTGACTTAGCAGTCCAACGTTCATTATATCACTATCATTGTTTGTATGTAGAATAGAATAGAATAAACTTTATTGTACACCATGATAAGAAGCAACATGTATATTTACTTTATATAAAACAGAGATTAAAGTCAAAGTCAAAATAATTAATTCAAGATAGTCTTCTGTAGGTAGTACTTTTTAAATGTCATTTTTGCATTTAAAACAGCCCCCAAAAAGCCCGCCATTCATGTACAGTCAGCAACGAAAGTCCCTGAACATGTAGCAATCTTCAAGATGATTTTTAATATGTATGAAGTTACTGACCTGTGAACGTTATGGGAAATAATTGCATAGATGACCATTAAATGTTTAGGTTACCTTTATAGAAAAAACCTCTTGACAAGTTTTGGAGCTGTGATGTTTTCAAAATTTTGCTGTGTTCAGCTACTTTCGTTGCTGACTGTACCTGTGTATTAGAGTACCTAACTTAACCATCCTGAACAAAAAATCTAACATAGATGTGAACATCAAAATAATAACCCTTCAAACGCCTTGCAAAACTATAAAAAAACCATACATTTTCCCTGTTGCTGTTACCAAGAAACATTGAACATTTATTATTTAGGAAAAACGCGAAACGTTTCTTTGGAGCGATTACAGTGGCAATAATAACTTTGCCATTACTCAAGTTACCTAACGATCCATGCTACCTTCATGCGATTGATACGGTAACTACAGTTTTATGGCCCTGCACCACAGTACAAGCAAATATAAGAATGCCAACTCCAAGAAATTATTAAAAAATACGTCTTTCTGCCCTCGATTATATGTATATGTTGTCGCAAATAAATGCATTTGTTTTAATAAACTGCCTCGTTTGTCTAGTGGTTCTAAGCGCGATTGCTACGCTAGAGCCAGGATGGATTTGATTTCCATGTCGAGCAATGTTGTTGTGCTTTTTAATTTAGTAGCAGCTCGGAGTTTGAATTAACAAACTGTGGGTATACATTGGTTCACCTCTGCCCAATCCTTTGAGAAATACAGGCGTGACGGTATGTTATTTAATAAGGTATGATATTGAAAATCTCCCATGCTTCTAATTTATAGGCATATTGGAGTTTAGTGAATAGTTTTTAATGTGCAACATTATTCTCTATCTACGTAGGTATATCAATACATTTGTAAAGAATCTTTTAAAAAATAAGGTCTAATTTCACTTGCATGGCCCATGGGTCTTTGTACGGCTTAAACACTTTCTCTTCTGAGAAACTGTACGTAATCTTACTGTATATACGTAGTAAAAATAGAGTTAGGTATAAAGGTCGTGAATTACATCTGCGTCTTGACATAAATTAAGTTATGAATTTGCATCAAACGTGTTTAACGACACGTTTGGCGTAGCGGCTGAGCGATCGGGTTCTGCGCCACGGGGTGTGGGTTCGATCCCCACACGGAACAAATATTTGTATGATCTACATGTAGTTGTTCCGGGTCTGGGTGTTTGTGTATGTGAAAGTTTGTGTTTGTAAACGCACCCACGATACAGGAGAAAATCCAAGACTGGGGCAAATTCTTATTTAAAAAAATATATATATTATTCCCCAAAGGTTTCAAGGGTATGTAGGCAGCTAACAACACCCACGTTATACGTGATTCATTATTTTTTATTTTTTTGTCAAAACAGCTGATGTCGTTAGCTACTGGTATTTTAATTTGTCGAATAAAATAATATAGTAGATAGATACTTATTAGTCAGCGGTAACAACTCTTTAAAGGACAAAATATTTTTATGAATACAAAAAAATGTTTAAGTGGTGGGAAAGTCTTGCAATTTAATGATGTGTCAAAAGATACACTGACATACATAACTCAATTCCAAGGCTTTTCTTTTCTTTGGCAATTGGGAAGTATGTCGCAGTGTCTCAAGCGGCCAAAATGCCACATAATATTTTGCTTCTCCGATGTCGTATATAAATATCATCGTTGTATAAATCGATATTGGCATTGGACCTTCTGAATATTTTTTGGCGAATATTGCCGAAATAAAATTTGTAGGTAGAGGTTACCTACGATTCGTTTTTGGATACACCATTTATGTTATAAATCTCTGACGCAATAGTTTCGGATTTCTTATCGTTTTGTGAATAGGTTGTAACTTCGTAGTTTGACATTACTTTTTATGTTATTATTAATTTCTTTTTAAACGTAGACCGTTCTATACTCAGATTTATGTTAAGTCATTTTTGGTTATCTAGATATGGAATGTTACTGGGTTTTTGTATGAGATTCACGGTAGAAATTTGGAGTTTGGGTTATTGCCCAGTTAATGGCAATAGGCTCCCCCCATTACATGAAACATTAACATACCGGCGACCTGTCGGTGTATATTAGTACTCCTCTATCTAACTCTTTGGAGAAATATGTGTGATGATAATATCTTTATATATTTTTTGTGGTTTTAAAAAAAATATTTGGAGTATTCTTAGATATTTCGACTTAGATTATTGGGATTGACCAATAATCTAAGTCGAAATATACCCAAAACTAAATTCAATCAATTAACTAAATTCGATCAATAATACCCAAAACTAGGTTCCGGAATTCTGATGGCGGTACCGAAACCAATTTTCAGCCGCATCTAAAAAGACTGGAAGCAGACTCCAACATTATGTAGTTGGAGAAAGACTGATATAATGATGAGACTAATATATGAAACCCATAAAAAATATACTGTAGACAGATTTGGGGGCTGATCACTGATCAATCACTGTTAAGTTAACATTCTTAACACGAGACCTCTCCATGCCTCGGAGAGCACGTAAAGCCGTGGGTCACATTGCCACTCGAACACTTATGGCATTCCTTATAGTCAGAAGCCCAAAAAGCCTGACAACCAGTCTGTCTAAAAAAAAGTATATAAGTATTATATTCATTGTCTAGTACCCATTATAAACTCCACAACGGTGTTGTGTAAAATGTCCCAAATATATTTATTTATGTTACTTATTTATTATTTATCTTCAGGATATACCAGAAGAGTTTTACCCAGAAATTGACTTGCGGAGGTCTGATGGCGGTTGCTTTGTTTAGAATACTGATATTCAGCCGTTTAAGGTTAGGTTAGAGGAATAGTTGGGTTGGCAGTTTATGAGTCAAAGTCCCCTCACTGCCAACACGTTTCCTAGCGGAGCACTGGCAACCTTGCTCACCGCCAGGAACGCAACACACCTCAAAGCAGTGTTATTTCACTTCGATTTTCTGCAAGGCGGAGGTAGGTACTTCCCTAGTCGAACAGCTCCAATTTGAGTGGTATTACTCCCACTATGCCTTATCTCTCTTAGTTTCCATAATACATTGGTAAACTCCGTTAAAAGTGTTGAATTATGATGCCCGGCTTGTGCTCTTGTGTACGAAGCCTACTATTTCACCAAAACGTGACTGTTGCTCATACTAAGATATTACGTTTGTCCCAAAAATCGTGCCTTATAACGTTTCATGTTTGAGAGCCATCTATAAACTGATATACTGGAACATTTTATTTTGGGGTTCCGTTTTCGGCAGATGGTAACTATGAGGAATTTGAATTAGTAAAGGACATTGGATACCTTTGAAACCTTTTTATATTTCACCTCTGAACAGATCTATACCAAATCATACCATCACTCCTATATTCCCCGAAGGGCAGAGGTATACACCCAGAGTACGCTATATGTTTAGGTACCATGTTGTAATATTGTCATTAACCGGAAACTAATCCAATCTCCGAGCTGCTACTGAGAATTTCATAGAAACTCAATAACACTTTCACTCGACCTGGAAATCGAACCCAGAATGGCTAGCGGCTTATTTATACACTGATGAATATATGTTATTTATACATGTAGTGTACATGTTTATATAAGTAGAATAATTTACTATTACAACTATAACAAATGGAATGGCTGTACCAATCCAAAAGTTGTATGGTACTAAATATTTTTTTTAAATATGCATCGAATTAACTCACAATAGCTTTTGTCCGTGATTTCACACACATTATTATAAAAACTGAACAATATATAAATAGGAGTGTAATAAATTGAATATTGTAATAATAAATATCAATTAGTCAATAAATGTAATAACTTAGTAATTTTAATTTTGTAAACATTAATTTTTATACATTTCTAACACACAGAAACTCTAACTAATGGACGTTGTGTATTGTTATAATTGGACTTCAGATTCAAGTATTGTATTCTTTTGTTAAATTAAGTTTGTATGTATTAGTCTGTAGTCTGTTACTTTACCTTAAAAAAAAAAAGTTAATCCAAATTTATATAAACACGATATAAAAATAAATCACTGTTAACAAAGTAGCTTCCCGCTGTCTGTCCCTATGTATGCTTAGATCTTTAAAACTATGCAACGGATTTTGATTCGGTTTTTTTTAAAGTATAGAGTGATTCAAGAGGAAGGTTTATAAGTATAATACATGTGTGTTAAAAGACTTAAAAGACGATGTAGTGACGAGAATTGAGAAGAATATGCTGAGATGGTTTGGGCATGTCGAGAGAATGGATGAAAGGCGACTAACAAAAAGGATTTATATGGCGAATGTCAGTGAAACCGCCGACAGGGGACGCCCTAGAAAAACTTATACCGACCTTATTGGTGAGGTTCTTCAAAAAGGTCAGGTGCGTAGTACTCGCAAGCGGCGTGTATGTATGACAAGAGGTATGAATGTGGTCGAAGCGAAAGAAGTATGCAAGAATCGTAGCAAGTGGCGTTCTTTAGTTTCTGCCTACCCCTATGGGAAAAAGGCGTGAGTGTATGTATGTATGTACATGTGTGTTATTAGTACATTGCACACGTGCGAAGCGGGGACAGGTCACTAGTGAACACATAAATAACAAATTCTTTATTGAGATAAAAGAGTATAATAAATATCATCATGAACCTATATACCGTCCCACTGCTGGGCTTATTAAGCTATAGTTCACCATGCTGGCCTAGTCCTGGTTGGCAGACTTCACACAACGTCGAGAAATCTCTGAGGCATGCAGGTTTCCTCATGATGTTTTCCTTCAGTGTTTAACCGAGTGATAATTAATTAATAATACATACATACCATCAAGCCTGTATTCCCCGAAGGGTTAGGCAGAGGTGTACTAATGTTCACCCACATTTCGCCGGTATGTTTTAGGTCCCATGTAATAGGGGGCGAGCCTATTGCCATTAACCGGGCACAAATCCAGACTCCGAGCTGCTACTGAGAATTTCATAGAAAAACCCAATAACACTTTGCTCAACCTGGGGATCGAACCCAGGACCTCTAGCGTAGCAGTCGCGCTTAGGACCACTAGACTAATAAGGCAGTTAATTAATAATACGCACATGAATTCGAAAAGTCAGAGGTGCGTGCCTTGGATTGGAACTCGAGACCTTTTACTTGGCTTTCCAATGGTCATAACACAAGGCTGTCACTGCTATTATGCTATCATGCTATATTATGCTATATTATGCTATATTGCAAACTGTTTTTCAGGGACCATAATTACAATTATTATTGAAATCATGTTGTTTTACGCGAGTAGTCACTATCTCATGAAAACTTCTATAATTGGCATAAAGTTCAAATATTAATAATTTTATGAACTTCTACAGATAGAACATCTGCTTATTGTTCAATGTATATTAAAAAATAGGAACCGCCACCAATATTTATAAACTCATTTTAAAACATCTTTATAAGCGTAGTATGGTTGAAAACCGCAAGTAAATCTTAAGACCAGAACGTATATATAACAGTTTAAATAAGACTAGTAGTTGCCCGCGGTTTCACTCGCATCCCAAAATAATTTTCGAGATAAAATGTAGCCTATGTCCTCCTGCAATGTCTAATCTATATCTGTACCAAATTTCATCAAAATCAGTTCAACGATTTAGACGTGAAAGTGTAACAGCTAGAGTTACTTTATGGTTATATGTACGGGACCCTTCAATAATCTGATTAATATACATACAATACTACCCTAAAGCCTTTTGCCTTGAACAAAAAGGTCTATTGTCTTGAAAAATATATTGAAAAATTTTCTTTATACCGAAAATATGGCTTTGTAATATCAGGCTTTGGTTATGGACATTTCTTGTCCAATCAATAAGCTTAGAAACATACCAATTTTCCGAAGGCTGATAAAAGGCTATCTTCAGCAAAAAATAGTTTTTTTTTACTGTATTATGGTATACAATTGTACGGAGGGGCTCGTGGAGCTAAGTAAAAACTACCTTAATCGACCGATCCGCAACGATAAGCTACGCTCTCCGCGGCCAGTCTGTGGATGGGTAACCACTCATGCTTTGAAGACCATGTAAAACCATCGGTCCCAGTTGTCTTAAAACCTATGACAATTGTAAGTGGTAGTCCGAAGCCCAAAAAGTTTGTCAACCAGTCTATACTCAGGATATATGATGGCAGTCCCTTTTTGGAAGTACTGGGATCACATTGGAGTCACCAGTGTGGAGAGGCGGGGTATGTTGCCCCTCCAAACACAGGAAGGATCCTCCAACCAGGCGTTGTTTTTGCCTGGTGGGCCACGGCCCGACGGTTGATTTCGGGCGTCTGTGTACAACGTGTTACAAAATACCCCGTAAAAATATAGTTAATTATCAAAGCCAACAATTTTGTCAGCTGTCATGTCAGGAAACCAGATTATTTAACAGAAAGGCCTACGTACCTATTTTACCTAATAATTGTCTACTTTAATAGTTTTTCTATTTTTCATTCATAAATGTTGTTGTTTTCCTTTTTTTGGGGTATGTTATACAGCGTTACTACGGGTCTTAAATATTGTAAATGGACTCGTTATCAATGGAGCCTTAATAACGAGTCCATTTACAATATTTAACCTCCTTTTGGCTTTACGGGCAGTTTTGTAACACCCTCAACATGCATCTTGCGTTGCGAATATTGATTGCGCGATTCAGGATTTGCTCGTATTTCCATTGGGCGCGATAGATGTCGCTACAGCTTCGTGTATAATACTGATATTCAGCCGCATTTGTTTAGATTGGAAACCGACTCCAACATGGTTAGGAAAAGGCTTGCAGGATGACATTAATACTTCACAGCCTTTTCTGAAATAATCCTTTGTGATACATAACACTACCAAGTACTAACTAATTAGTTCGGTCGTGAAAAATTACGCCATCCATCGCCGTCTGAGAGACTCTTACGAAGGTTTAATGTTGGACTTAGACTTTTCTTCTATTTACAACTTGTAAATTAATTAGAATTAATGAAAAAAAACAGTGATAGCCTAGTGGTATGACCATTGGACTGTCAAATCGAAGGTCTCGAGTTCGAATCCAATCCTCTGACTTTTCGAATTCATGTGCGTATTAAAAATTAATTATCACTCGCTTAAACGGTGAAAGAAAACGTCGTGAGGAAACCTGCATACCTTAGTGATTTTTCTCGACGGTTTGTGAAGTCTGCCAACCCGCACTAGGCCAGCGTGGTGGACTATAGCCTAATCCCTCTCAATATGAGAGGAGACCCGTGCCCAGCAGTGGGACAGTATATGGGTTGTTGATGACGACAGTGAAATAAATGTGGGTTTGGCTACATGAGCTCAGTCTAACCTTTTATATATTATTATACTGTCGTGAGAGTATTATGTTATTGTATGGTTTTATAAGAATCCTAAATAAGTATGGCGACTGTATAAACAGCGTCGTGTTTTGTGCTAGCTTTTTTACGGTACGACGGAAATAAAGACATGAAATACTTCCGCGGAAGACAGTGCAAGGCATGAGAGGGACCCGCACTAGGCCAGCGTGGTGGACTATAGCCTAATCCCTCTCAATATGAGAGGAGACCCGTGCCCAGCAGTGGGACAGTATATGGGTTGATGATGATGATTTGTTCGCAGGAAGTTACAAACATACCTTGTTATATGACTTAAATTATTAACATGTTTCGGTTGGGTGCAAAGTCAGTTTTTTTTATAACCGACTACTTTTCATTTGTCTAAGAAAATGAAAATAAATGCAGTCTGATCTGCCGCTTAGCAATAATGGTAATGTTTGTATAACAACCGGGACTGACGGCTTTAAGTGCTCCCCGAGGCACGGAGGGGTCTATAGTTGGAGTCTAGACTGTTAATTATTATTATTCAGCCATTGTCGATAGGACAGTGTAAAGACCTAACTACCTCAAGGCTATTTTTGGTCAATGTCTGCAGAAGAAGTCAAGCTTACAAGAGAGGTAGGGCATAGTGGGAGTAATTCCACAGAGACTGGAGCTGCCCGACTGGGGAAGTACCTCCGCCTTGCAGAAACTCAAAGTGACATAACATTGCTTTGAGCTGTGTTGTGTTCATTATGGTGAGCAAGGTGCCAATGCTTTGCAAGGAAACGTTATATTGGAAATGCCTCTTATACTGGCAACCCAACTATTCCTTTTTCATTTTACAGGACCGGCAACGCGCAAGTGATACTCCTGGTGTAGCGTCTATGGCAACCGCTTAAAGTGGCAAACAAGCATACGGCTCACCTGATGAGCCGTATACTGGTTTGCCACTTTAGTGATATAAAAAAAATATATATGCGTTTCGATTAACAATATTCCAGTAACTAAATTTTTGCTTTTAATTCTAAGCCTTGTAGGAAACAGCTAGGATGATGCGGGCAACTCCATGACCCGGAAAACGTGACGTCATATCGTGACAAAAGCTCAAAGTACCCTCATAATAAGCCGAGAAAATAGTAAAATACAAACCCTTCACAGACCAAGGGATCATGACATTACATAATGTATGCGCGCTTAAGTATTCAACAAGATATTTGGTGCACGAATTAAATAAATTATTCATTCGTAGCAGACGCTTGAGTGCGTGTACTTGTGGCTTGAGACTGACCGATCGATAGTGAGGATTGCTACACATGAGGTGAATAGTGATATCTTGGTATAAGTGTCTTCTCACATACATACATAGACATCACGCCTGTATTCCCCAAAGGTTTAAGCAGAGGTGTACAGTCCGCAACAAAAGTCGCTGAACAAGATGCATTTTTTATTATCTGATAGTTACTGACCCGAGAAGGTAGCACGTGTTCTTTGTGTTTAAGATAATTACAAGCTTTACCTTAACTAGAATTGAATTAAAACCTTTGGTTTAATGATGTTTTCAAATTTAATTTTGTTGAGCGACTTTTGTTGGTGACCGTTGCAATGTATAGACGCCAGCAGGCTATCCAAAACTGTCAAATTGTCCCAATCGTAAATGAACCTTAACAGATTGTTTTAAAGTTGAAAATCTATCAAAGATATTTGACAGATTGGGGAACCTCGATGTGCTGGCCTCTATAAACCTCACCTCGGTATAAGTGCATTGCTGCCCTCATCCCATGAAATTACCGCCCATAGGGTGGCACATCTCAATGGACCTACATACTATACTTTATTATACATACTATAGTGATCTCAAGCGTGACTGCTAGGAACATGTCCTGGTGATTCCTAGATCGACCAGTGTTACTGAGTTTTTGCATGCAATTCTCAGTATCAGATCGGAGTTTAGATTTTTGCCCGGTTTATGACAATAGGCTCGGTCCTATTACATGGGACCGAAACATACCGGTAAAGTGTTGTCTTTTTTTTTTCAAACAGTAAAATAATAAACAAGCATACTGATCGCTTGATGGTAAGCAGAAGCCTAGTATAGCAAGTAAAACTAATAGTATAAATAGCGCGTTGTCATCTTGAGAACTCAGTTATTAAGTCTCATACAACCAGTAATTCCACTGGCAATATTGCACTTTCAACCTGAAGACATTAATTTATATATTAAACCTAATACATATTAACTTGAAATGCAAGCAAAGCTGTGGGAACCAGCTGTATCGATATAACACGATATAATATAAAACGTTTGTTAAATTTCTCTGAACCCATGAAAAATTATAAATGATGTTTATTTCTGCAAATAGATCTTCTAAGGACACTTTTACAAGTCAATATTTTACATATTTTTTTAAGATGGCTCCGCCGTTTCCTAACTGACGACCTCTGATAAGAAACGCCGAAACAAACTCAGAGAATTATAGTCTCTTTTAAAGTCCAGACATAGAATAGTAACAAATATGTGTCTTACAATGTACGACAAAGTCTGAAATGGCCTTTTGAAGAAAGAGCCATAGCGGCTTTGAGTAGACCAGTCCCAACCGACGACGGCACGCATGCGTCAGTCATTGTGTAGCTTACCCAAAACCCAGATCGCTGTTTGAGGCCAAAAAAATGCCGGTTTGAAGTGGAATTGGGCTGGACATGTCTGTCGCATGTATATATGCTGTGGTAAACAAAGTACAGAAGCCGGCACATCAAGCTACCACAATCCGTCAAATTTCTTTGATTGAATTTCAACTTTAATACAAAAACATAAGGTTCATATTCAATTGGGAAAATTTGACAGTTTTGGATAGGTTGACCTGCTGGCGTCTGTACCGAATGGGTCCCACAAAACGGCAGACGTCTACGCGGCAGGCCTAGACGGAGATGGCGGGATGAGCTTGACTTTTTCTGGAAGGATTGGGCCCAAAATAGCCTTAAACCGTGAGGAATGGAAGGAGGGTAGGAAGGCAATAATAATAATATAAAAAATCTGTGAAAAAAAAAACGATTTCACACTTACATCAACCCAAGCCTAAACAAATTGGATATCAACAAATTGGTTTCTACACTGTTCTTGAGACCCGAAACCGAAAATGATAGAAAGGATTTTCGGTCGAGATTTTCTGTTCCCATTTTTTTTTCTACAGATATAAACAAAGATTGTTTCGACGTTTTTTTGGGTTCCGGAACCCCAATCACAAGGCGTATGGTATCTTGTAACGAATGAGATCACCGGGTTGATACCCTTGGGGGTCGTAAGAGGCATCCGAAGGACAGTAAATGCCGTTTCTACTTCATGGGTATCGTAGAAATGACTAGTGAAGAAAATTGATTTTAAAAATCTGTTTTCAAAGATCATTACGCTTGTATTCCTTGGAGTTTGAGGCAGAGATGTACAGTAATATACATCTATAATTTTCGGCTATGTTTAGGTCCCACTAGCTTCAGCCCGCGACTTTGTCCGCGTGGAAAAGTTACTTTTAATTATTGTATCAAATTAAAACGATAATTAAAAGGAACTTACTTTTAATTATCGTTGTAATTTGGCTAATTAACTCACAATCGTTATAAATTATAGTCTATGTGTTATTCTGATGTATAAATAATGTTTGTCTGTAAAGTTTCATCAAAATACGTTGAGTAGTTTTAGCGTGAAAGAGTAACAAACATCCATTCATCATCACAAACTTTCACATTAATTTTATTATTATAGTAGGATAGGAAGTAGGATTTAAGTTAGGAAGTTAAGTTAGGAAGTAGAATAGTAGGATTAGTACATAATAGGATAAGATAGGATGTATTAAGAGGCCAATATATTACCATTAACCGATCATCACCTGAAAATGGCTCCACCGATTTCGCAGATTTTTTTTTGTTGAGTTTTATTTGTAACTAGCTGACCCCGCAAACGTTGTTTTGCCATAAAAAAAATATTGGGGTGGGTCACCCTTATCACATATATATATGTGCACACAAAATTTCATACAAATCGGTCCAGCCGTTTCGGAGGAGTACGGTAACTAACATTGTGACATGGAAATTTTATATATTAGAAGATGACAAAGTTTGTATGAAAGAAAGTGATTGGGAAATACAAGAGCGATGCGGATAAGAGAACTCGTGGCTAAGTTGACTAATAACTGATTTGCAAGGTTGAGCTGCGCTAGCCGCGGTCAGTATGTGGATGGGTGACCATTCTTAACTAATTTCTTGGTACTTGATAGCATTATTTATTACATGAGATTATTTCAGAAAGGACTAAGTATTAATGTCATCCAGCCTTAGGCTTCTTGTTTATCCAGATGCGGCTGAATATTAGTATTTCACACGAAGCTACTGCCATCAGACCTCTGCAACCCAATTTCTGGGCAATGCCAATATGCTGAGGATAGATTGGTTATTAGGCTTATTGAGCTTATGACTACCAATTCTGATTGTCATAGGTTTTCATATGACAACCGGGACTCACGGCTTTACGTGCTCTCCGAGGCACGGAATGGTCACGATGTGTTAAGGATGGTCACCCATCCACAGACTGACCGCGGCTAATGTAGCTTAACATTGCAGATTGATTGAACAGCGTAGTAAAACACTGTGAATAAAGATCATAATCCCGTGGCATTTCACAAAAAAAATACGATTGCGGTATTTCGAGCTCAGTCCGAGATCCGACGAGGAAGAATATCAGTATTCGAAATTTAAATCGATTTGGCAAGTAATAGATACTAGTGAAGCACTTTAGTGTTCTACGAGAGGAAACGAAATGCGGGACTATGCGGGATTCTCCATTGTTCAGCTTGTTCTCAATTTGAAATAATTTAACCAGCAGTGTTTTGTTTTGTGTTAGCTTATTTGTACAAATATTTTCTTTGTTTGGCCAAAGGAATTGCAACTATGTTTATAAAATGTTACAGTTTATTTTCTTTTACCTAAAGAAAACCACAGTGTTGTAAAAAAATCAAATTACTTATATTTAAAATAGATTTAAAATAATGTTAATTACTCGTAACTTATTAAGGCTAACTTTTTGGGAAAAAAAACCGACTTCAAGGATTGTGTGTAATAGAAATCGGTCGAGTTGAACTAATATATCGCTAGCGGATAATAAGGATCCACGCGGATGACGTCACAGGGCATCCATTTATTGTATACCAAAACCATCTCCAGAATATAAAAAATACTTTTCTGAAAACCGCATCAAAATTGGTTCAGCCAACCGCGAGGTAATCGCGGACAAACATACATACATACATACATACATACGCAGAAGTCAAACCGAGAACCTCCTTGTTTTTGAAGTCGGTTAAACGTAAACTGTCTTCAAATGATTAGACTTATATCTTGAAGTATCTATGACAGTAAAATTTGAGTGAAGTTTACTATAATATTATACCTTGTACAACATACCATCACGCTTTTATACCCTGCAGGGTTAGGCAGAGGTGTACTAAAGTACACCCACAGCTCACCGATATGCTTCAGTCCCATGTGTGTGTTAGTTATTGAAGTCCCCCATGATATAAGGCAAGTTCCCTAGTGCTGAACAATCTAAAAAAAAGGCGTATCGAAAAAATACAAAAAAAAATATACGTTCTCTTTTCTTTGCATTACAGTGTAAATAGTTCTCCGAGGCTACAAAAACAGTATAAAAATACTATGAACCTTTTACAAGCACTAGATGTCCTACAATATTACACTCGTATCCTTGACAGTATGACAGAAGAATACTAATTTAGCTAGGATATATCGTAACTTGGGATACAGGATACTAAAGATAGCCTGTTTAATGTAGGTCGAGTAATAGAACTTTGTAGACACAAATAGTAAAAGCAAGTCCACATGACAATCGTTAGTTGTAGTCAGAAATCCACAAAAGCCTGACAATCAGTATTTTAACTAGTTTTCCTAGTCATACTATCTCAACTCATAATGAGATACTATCTCATTAGTCTAGTGGTCTTAAGCGTGACTGCTACGCTAGAGGTCCTGGGTTCGATCCCCAGGTCAAGCAAAGTGTTATTGGGTTTTTCTATGGAATTCTCAGTAGCAGCTCGGAGTCTGGATTTGTGCCCGTTTAATGTCAATAGGCTCGCCTCCTATTACATGGGACCTAAACATACCGGCGAAATGTGGGTGTACATTAGTATACCTCTGCCTAACCCTTCGGGGAATAAAGGCGTGATGGTATGTTATGTTCCTAGTCTAAAATTTATAGTGCACATCAATTCAGCTAGGAAATGCCGGCACCATTTAGTATTAATTAAATATTGACTTGTAAAAGTGGCTTTAAAAGATCTATTTGCAAAGATAAATATCATTTATTTTATCATTATCATCAGCACTGATAGCCTAGTGATCATAAGCAGTGATAGCCTAGTGGTATGACCACTGAACTGCCAAGTCGAAGGTCTCGAGTTCAAATACAAGGCAACGCACTGTCTGACTGACTTTTCGAATTCATAGCATATTAATAGTTAATTATCATCAATTATTTGCCAAGGAGTTTCTTGCCCGTTTTTCTCCATAACACCCACTGTTTGGAATTGTACACCTAGTTTTTCATAATTCAAAAGTACTTATAATAAGCGACAACCAGCCTATAGACACCATCAACACCGATATCATTCAGGCGTTGTCAAATGAGACTTAACAACTGAGATCTCAAGATCTCAGTTGTTAAGTCTCATTTGCCCATTTCACTGACTACATTGCCTTTGAAATCGAAACACAATAAAGAAGTAAATAAATATTATCTTTTTGTATTTTTTTGGCATTTTCCATGCTAAGATTTTAAAGTTATTTAGCGAAGGAAAAATTCGACCGCGGGCACGATTCGAACCTGCGTCTTCTGGTTAGGTACACCAGACGCTATGACCGCTAAGCCACCGCGAGTCCCACCCGCCATGACGAAAAAAATACAAAAAGATAGTTAGTAGGTAAGGTAGCATCGTTCGACATTGAACTAACTGTAAAGTAAGTTGTGTCGGTTGAAAAGCAAAAACTTGCATTTCAATAGGTATTACTGACGTCACCACAAAGACGTACATTCTGAATGTGAAGGCAAAATTCGTCATGGCGGGTGGGACTCGCGGTGGCTTAGCGGTCATAGCGTCTGGTGTACCTAACCAGAAGACGCAGGTTCGAATCCTGCCGCGCTGGCGAATTTTTCCTTCGCTAAATAACTTTTAATAAATATCTTTGGGACATTTTAACACAGCACCATCTAGTTCCAAACTAAGCAGAGCTTGTACTATGGGTACTAGACAATGGATACAATACTTATATACTTTTTTTTTTGTAAATACATACTTATAATACATAAGAAGCACCCAGACAAACACAAATACTCATGTTTTACGTACATAAATATTTGTGTCTTGTGGGAATCGAACCCACGACCCCATGATCAGCAGTCCGGTACTCGAACCACTAGACCACAGACGTCGTCACAATTGTGTTAAGCACATTATTGCTGTACGTCTGAATATTTGGCAATGCGGTGGTAAGGTCAGCAACGAAAGCCGCTGAACACAGCTACATTTTGAAAACATAACAGCTCCAAAACTTGTCAATAGATTTTTTTTTATTATAAAGGTAAGGTAAAATTTTCAGTGGTCATCTATGCAATGATTTCGCACACCTTCACAGGAAGATTTCAACATGTTCAACGACTTTCGTTGCTGACTGTACCATGCGAGAGTAACTCGTAGTTATAGTTATGTATATTGTCTATCTAAATATCAGTTAGTCTACCAATCAGTCAGTCATACTCGTATAAATATAAAATAATTAACTTCAGTTTATTTCTTTCGTCTAGAATATTATGCTTCCGCAAAAAATACCAGTGAAGATTCTATTCAATATACAAGGGTTTTGCTGACAAAACAGATAGTATCCCTTTTGGAGATTGACAAATATCATAGTAGGGGTAATGCGTTGTTTTATGTAGGGGTCTGTCGACACTGACGCCCTCGGGGAGGCTAGGAAGTGATAAATCGAATTTCATCAGAATTTCGCTTGTCCCGCACTATTCTGTGACAAGCGTTCTGCGTTTAGTAACATCTACTGGAAATGTTTTAAGAACTATGTAGAATTATCTCTAGATTTTTGAAAGTAGTACGATGTTTTTTACATTATTCCAAAGAGCGATCAATAAGATGTAGATATTGTAGTAATTTTGTAGTGTGAAGTGTATCCAACACGTACTAGGACAGCATAGTGAACTTTATCTCTCTAATTCTGGGACGAGACCCGTGCCCAGCTGTCCCACTGACAGTTAATTGAGTTGACAAAAAAATATTTACTGCCACAATAATAATGGTATCCATGAATCCCCCAAAAAATTCTAAGAACATCCTGTGTATCCACCCACGGAGACGCGAAGGCTGTGGTTATCAGAATGAGTCCTTAGGGAAGTAAGGGTCGAGATGGATTGAATGTCATCAGTGTTTCGCGGTTAAAGTACTTTGGTTGATAGGGCTGTCCCCACCCCGCGGTAAGTGATGTCATCTAGGAGAAGTTATTGGATTGCTTATGCTGAAAATTGTCGTTTCGCTTTTGTTCTAAGTGTCAATCCTATTTATGGTTTTAATTCTGCAAAAAGTTTTTGAATGTAGAGTAACCTATTTTTATTATTAAATGATAAATGATGATTGCTTTTGTTCCTTTGTTCCTAGTTTTATTAAGAGCCTAAAGAGGATATAAGATGGTGCACGGAATTCAAGTGAACAATAATTCGGGGTTTCAAACTGGGGAAGAATAAACACAGTAAAACGAATGAGTGCCAGTCTTGCATACTGATGGTGGTAGATATTGAGGCGGAGGCGGCATTAGATCCTACGTGTGTGCACTTTTACTGATTTAATCTGATACGTAACACAAAGGTTCGTTTCAACATCATCAACCCATATACCTACTGTCCCACTGCTGGGCACGGGTTTCCTCTCGCAAATTGAGAGGGATTAGGCCATAGTCCACCTCGCTGGCCTAGTGCGGGTTCAGACTTCACACGCCGTTGAGAAAATCTCTAAGGCAGGTTTCCTTACGATGTTTTCCTTCTCCGTTTAAGCGAGTGATAATTAATTATTAATACGCATATGATTTCGAAAAGTTATAGGTGCGTGCCTTGGATTCGAACTCAAGACCTTCGACTCGGCAGTCCAATAGTCATACCAATAGGCTATCACTGCTGTTGTTCATTAGTTTAAAAGGTTTTAATAATAAAAATATTTGGGACATATTACACGGCAACTTCTAGTACCAAATTAAGCAGAAGTTATACTAACAGGTACTAGAGAATTGATATAATACCTATATACTTTTATTGTAAATACTGAAACTAAGAAATACCTAGCCAAACACGAATATAGTCACTGACTAAATATTTGTGTCATTTTAAGTTCGAATCCAAGGCACGCCTCTGACTTTTCGAATTCATGTGCTTATTAATTAATTATCACTCGCTTAAACGGTGAAGGGAAACATCTTGGAAAGGTTTCATCACGATGTTTTCCTTCACCGTTTAAGTGAGTCTCTAAGAGAAAATTTCTATTATTTTCTCGACGGCGTGTGGTCTGCCAACCCGCACTAGGCCAGATTGGTGGACTATAGTCTAATCTCTCTCAGCGTCAGCAGACTTCACACGCCGTCGAGAAAATCTCTAAGGCATGCAGGTTTCCTCACGACGGTGTCCTTCACCGTGTGAGTGAGTGATCATTAATTTAAAAAGCACATGATATCGAAATCTTAAATGTCTTCGATTCGAGCTCAATTTGACTTGGCAGTCCAATGGTCATTCATACCTATCACAATTACAAACTTAATCTTATGAATATTATACAAAAGCGAATCACTTATCATTCGCTCAGTTACAGATTATTCACGAAAGGTCTGATGGCAGTCGCTTCGTTTAGAATACTGATATTCAGCCACATCTGGTTATACTGGAAGCTGACCCCAAAAGGGAAGACGATGACGTATCTAATTAAGAATGTATTATTCTTATAAAGCGTAGACATCCAATATGAAAGAAATTGTGAAAATTCTCACGGCACTGGCAAAAACAAGATTAATACGGGCAGCACCGCGGGGCATAGCTAGTTATAATAATGTAATAAAGTCGTTTAATATTTAATTTAAAGTCTACGCATAAAAATGATGTTCTAAATTTTCCCTTCAAAATCTTGTTCTGGTTTATACTTAAATTGTTAAAGAAAATCTACTATTTTTTATTAGGTAAACGGTTTTTTAATTATTTTTAACTCATTTGTTTACTCAATATAAAAAAGAAATTAAATTTATTTGTGAAATATATTATAGGTAATAAAGTTTTATGAATCTCGTATGGCTTATTGGTGTAGTAGTTGCAAGCAAAGCTGCTGAGCACGTGGTTCTGGGTTCCCAGGTCAGGCAAAGTTTTATTGGTGTTTTCCATTAGGAACTTCTTATTAACAGCTTAGAGTGTGTATTGATGCCTTAATGGTAATAGGCTTCCTATAATCAGTACATCTCTACCTAACCCTTTGAGGAATACAGGCATCATGGTATATAATTGTTTAATTAAGGTTTCATGACAATATAAAAAAAATTATGAATATTATCCTAATCATTTAAAATTTGAATATATATATTCAAGAAGCTACTCATTAAAATTATAACCAAAATTAAATAAAAATAACTAACCGTAAATAAACACATTTTTCTAGACGAAACTGTTTAATAATTTAATTAAAGCCACAGTGACATTAAAGCGTACTTTCGAATATTAAAATTTACATAAAATCTAGAAATCTCTAGGGTACGACGGCTGCTTGCGAAATATTAATAAAAAATATGAACAAAAGTCCATTTGTTTGAAGGAGTGAATTAATTCAAAACAATTTGAAATAAAGTACAGCTGCTGTAAGATGGAAACTGAATTTTAATATATATGTATTTTAATAATATATATAATTTATTTTTATTTGATACAATAAAAAAAACTTGTTATTATTCCTAGTGATTTATACAAGATTTGTTCGAATCCTGATAGATTTATTACACATAAAAATATAAAAATCAACTTTATTACGGGCACAGTGAGCCAATTCCGATTAATGTATTCCGAAAAATTTTATAGCCACATAAAACTTCGCGGATAACCGTAATGATGCGAAAGGTAATAAGTTTTTATATACAGAAAAAAATTAAAACTGGCAATGGAAATTGCCCTCATCTCATATTAATTAAAAACACAACTAACCTGCAAAATGAAAAGGTCATCGTTTGTTGTTTCTGCAAATTGGACAGCGGCGACCAACGACCATAATAATTAAACCCAAGTGTACACTTACACTAGTAATAAACACTTTAACACTAAAATACACTATACATATTATTAAAACGTACACAGTATTCACATAACTAGTTTAATTTCCTAGTAAAAGTTTGACCACGTTTATGATTAGATCGTAGAGCGCGGCATGGTTCGCTACGGCGTAGCGTTCGGGGCGGCCGGCGTAGCACGACTGAGGCTACGGCTACGCGGGGCTACAGACGGCGCAAGTCCGAAGTTAGGCTGAGTATACAAAAAGATGATATTTGAAAAAAATAGGAAGAAAATTTGATATATTTAAAAACGTGACCATGAGCCCCCTGCTCATTAATGCCAATTATAATAAAAGTAACTATTTGAGACATTTGCTAAATTTTGATTTTGAGACTTTTTGAAATAAAACTACTTTTTACGGATTTTATCGCGTATATTGATATTATTAATCCCGACGTTTCGGACCCTTTAAGACTTTTCAAGACGCTCAACACCTCAGTCTATCCATGACCATAGACGCTGTAATGGGTCCGAAATATTGGGATTAATAATATCAATATACGCGATAAAATCCGTAAAAAGTAGTTTAATTTCAATGTATAATATTCGCGTAAATGTCAGAAATCAATTTGAGACTTTTTTTTTTACAATTTTGGTGTATTTATTTATTTAATTAAATAATTTAATTACATAAAACACTCCAATAACATATTTACAATTTAAAACGAATTAAACAACTAGTTAGTTACTTGCTTAGTGTATAAATGTTTATAGTATATTTTATGTATTTTTAGTTTTAAATGTGATGAATTTTGATGCGGCGTCTTATGATGTTTGCTTTAGTTATAGACGAGGAGATCCTAAACTAACAAGGGATCCATATTATGTTACAGGCTTAGTCCATACACTGAAACCCAGCCACGTATACACGGTGAAATTTTTGTTGTTTGAGAGTCGAAAGGACGAAGCCATACTTACCATTATGAACAATTTCTGCTATGGGATCAACCCTGAAATAGTGAAAAAAAGTCAGTTGTTTCTTAAAAAAGTGCAGAGTGATGAAAGAAATTGTTTATATTATTATCGGTGTATGGCGTCGCCTTTCTAGCTCTAAACAACTAAAATCTCACAGTGTAGAGATTGCTAGAAGGAGTCAGCATAATCGCATGACTGGCTGGTTTTATTATATAAGGGGTACATAAGGAGTACATACGGAGTACATAAGGAGTACATAAGGAGTACATAAGGAGTACATAAGGAGTACATAAGGAGTACATAAGGAGTACATAAGGAGTACATAAGGAGTACATAAGGAGTACATAAGGAGTACATAAGGGGTACATAAGGAGCACATAAGGAGTACATAAGGAGTACATAAGGAGTACATAAGGAGTACATAAGGAGTACATAAGGAGTACATAAGGAGTACATAAGGAGTACATAAGGAGTACATAAGGAGTACATAAGGAGTACATAAGGAGTACATAAGGAGTACATAAGGAGTACATAAGGAGTACATAAGGAGTACATAAGGAGTACATAAGGAGTACATAAGGAGTACATAAGGAGTACATAAGGAGTACATAAGGAGTACATAAGGAGTACATAAGGAGTACATAAGGAGTACATAAGGAGTACATAAGGAGTACATAAGGAGTACATACGTTTTATTTCAATATCTGTATAATTATGTTATATATAACTGTGGACTGAACTGTCGCCTGCAGTATTTCCAGACTAATATGACCTTGAAACCTTCAAGAAAAGAGCGTACTCCCTTTTAAAGGCCGGCAACGCGCTTCTGACTCCTCTGGAGTTGCGTATGAATGTAGACAAAGCAAAATAAGTATGGAAAAATTGTAGCAAGTAGCGTTCTTTAGTTGCTGCTTCTTTTATGGGAAAAAAGCGTACTCAATACTCAATTCGTTTATTGCACTCCCAGTTTATGGTATCAATCATGAACTCTGTCGTGCATGGAAATGTAGGAGAGAGGAAGAAGCTATACCAAATAATAAAATTAACATGGAACTTATATTTGAAAGGATTCCCGAATCATGTTTGCTGAAGTTCTATAAATCTGTAAATCATCAACCCATAACTGTCCCACTGCTGGGCACGGGTCTCCTCTCATATTGTGAGGGATAAGACTATAGGTCCACCACGCTGGCCTAGTGCGGGTTGGCAGACTTCACAAACCGTCGAGAAAAATCAATAAGGTACGCAGGTTTCCTCACGATGTTTTCCTTCACCGTTTAAGCGAGTGATAATTAATTATTAATACGCACATGAATTCGAAAAGTCAGTGTGGCTTGGATTCGAACTGAGACTTTCGACTTGGCAGTCCAATGGTCATACCACTAGGCTATCACTGCTTTTAAACATCACTGTTTTAAATCTGGGAATAATAACTGTAAATTAATTTAGCCTCAATCAGTTTATGCTACGCTTTTTTTTAATATGCATATGTGTATGTACGGATGTTTATTACGTGTTTAAGTATTTTGAGATTTCACTATTAACTGATTATAATACTGTAGCTGGTTGATTCCCAGGTCGAGCAAAATGTTATCTATTGTTGATATCTGTGAGATTCTTTGTAGTAGCTTGGAGTTCGGATTTGTCCTTATTACATGGGATCTAAAATATATCGGCGAACTGTGGGTATACAACAGTTCACTTTTGCCTAACCTATCAGATAGATATAGGCGTGATGGTATGTTATGTCATGTTATTAACGCAAAAGATTTTTACTGGAAAATATGCTACTGAAAAAATATGTTACGCGCTGTCTTCCACACGTAAAGATGTGATGTTTTGTAATTTTTTTCTTCTAACTTTCTTTTTATAAATAACTAAAAAAAAAACACTTTTGTGACGATCACAGCTAATTTAAAGAAGATGAGATGGAATTATACATGAAGGCCGCCTAAATTTTCATAGAATTTTATGAGAGTAAGTATATTGATTTTCTAAAATTATGAAAACTTTCAGTTTCCAAAAATAACTTATTATACCATGTACAAAACAGACACTCTGTGTCCATTCCTACCTTTAAGTTATCCCTTCCCTTCACTTTGTTGTAGTGTTAATTGTCTTTTAAACAAGGTACAATAGGCAGGAAGGCAAAATCCATAGGATTCAAATCGCGTGGGATCTAGTACCTACGCTGGAAAAAAAATACATACCAGTAAAAAATAGGGATAATATTCCCAACTTTTCATGGCGTCGAATACGATACATTATTATAATAATAAACTTTATTTTTAATAGAGATTGCAGACATACGAAGTATACTTACTTATGTATTATAAGTATGTAATTACAAAAAAAGTATATAAGTTTTATATCCATTAGTTTTATAGTTAGTATTCAGTTTTATATCTATTATCCTTTATTTTATTTCATATCCATAGCACCCATAGTACAAGCTCTGCTTAGTTTGGGACTAGATGGTGCTGTGTAAAAAATTAATTAATAATTAAATCATGAATTATTATTATTAAAATAAATTAATTAATTAATATATAAAAAGTAATTTACGGGAACCTCTACAGAAGTAGCTGTTAACTGCTCTCTGCTTATACAATAATCTGTATTTAAATATAAAGAAGTATGTATCACAAAGTTTGTAGGGGTTATGCTGAAGAAAAATAAAAAATTATTTTTACTAGAATAATTATCTGAATTAAAAATTATCGCATTATTTTTTTTCCAGTACCTTAACAGACAAATTAACCGCTAAATTATTGCGACCTACATTCATAACATTTAGAAAGTGTCCCTTTAAACACACCTGAAATTTTTTCCCCTAATATAAATTTACATTTTTACACATTTACAGATTGTCCCGTGTCGGCTGTAAAATATAAATATGAGCGGGTAAATTAATCCTCTCAAATCTGGGACATTTTCGCAGCTCACTCTATTACGAGCATATGAAATCAGCTTTATTTATTTGGGACAAAAAATGTACATAACCTAAAAATAATTTATTTGCGTAGGACGAGTCTTTTGAAAACAGTATACATAATGTACTTGTATACGCAAACGTTTAAAGGTAACTTTGAGGGTTGGACATTTGTAAGTGACATTTTAGTCACAGATTTTTTATTATGTGGAAAACTTAAATGTCAGACTAATTTCTAGTTACTAGATTAAAACAAAATTCAAACAAATGAATCAAACAATTTGCTAGTAATTCTTTTTGTTTTGCTTTAGGCTTTTGATATGTTCAGCAATAAAATAACAGCATTGCAAAAAAAAAAATACAAGTGTTATTATACTACTTAACATTTTTTGGCATTGCTATATAGTAATGTTGTTCATAAATTATAGTATTTCAAATTATACTAATTGCTGGAAAACTACTCTCAGTCTCTATAAGATCAATAATTATAATTAGAGTTCCCCAAGGACCCATTGCAGGTCTCTTATAAAGATGATAAATGCATATGCAAATAACTATGTATATTTTGTTATTTAAATGTCAATAACAATCTCCTGACTGTTTTAATATCAGTGACAGTTCATTCATTTACATTTATTGAAAATTCGCCAGTTGTTGGTATAAATAATAGAGAACGAATAAAATAAACAAATAAAACTCTGATGGATCACTTGCTTGTGTCCATTCGTCACATGGATTTAACTGTAGTATTCTGTACCGTGCTGAATTTTGATTGCTAACTGGTTGGATCCACAGAAATCCGAAAATATTTATGTACATACCGACAATTCAGAATTCAGATCCAGAATTCCGGATTATTGCTTACCCTTGTGAATATGTAACATTTATACTAAATATATTAATACACTAAATATATAAAATTATACTTTAATAGATATTTTTGATGATTTATACAACAATAAATATACAATAAATAATTTTTCATCAGCAGCTGCAAGATGTATAATAAACAAAAGAAGTATGCAAGAATCGTAAAAAGTGGCGTTCTTTAGTTTCTGCCTACCCCTATTGGAAAAAGGAGTGAGTGTAGTATGTACGTAAATAAATCAAATGTAGCAAAAATCCAAACTAATACTTTTATACAAAAGATCAACCATCAAGTAGGAGGTACGTTAGATAATAAATTGCCATATAGGCGGTACCAGCTTGTCAGATTTTCCTGAATTCGTACAGTCAAAGGTTGATAATTTACTTAACCAAAGAGCTTAAAATTTAGCATTGGCAAGGCTTCTGGAATATACGCTAAATTACCTATCGGTGTAATAGTGTGTAATAATAACAATAATAATTAATTTTGCTCAAAACAATGGTAACATAAAATTATACAATGATGATAATGATCAACAGGTTTGGTCATATTTATGACATGTTAAGCAAGATAAGACATCTTAAGAGAGGTAGGGCATAGTGGGAGTAATTCCACTCAAATTAGAGCTCGACTGGGGAAGTACCTCCACCTTACAGAAAATTGAAGTGAAATAACACTGCTTTGAGCTGTGTTGTGTTACTTACGATGAGCAAGGATGCTCCACGAGGAAACGTTGTGTTGACAGTCGGGGACTTTGACCCTTATACTGCCAACCTAGCTATTCCTATTTAATGGCATGGAAAATTCCAAAAAATATACAAATAGATATTCCTATTTCGTTTAACGCGCAAGTGATTAGTGTTACAAACAGACGCTTGTAACAGCGGTTATCGCTATAACCGCTTACCATCAGATGGGCCGTATGCTTGTTTGCCACCTTAGTGGAATAAAAAAAACATATAAAATTAAGTATTTTATATAGTTTTTATAGACAATACAATGTGTAGTATATGGAAAACCTAATTCTTCTGGTGGTGACCATAATATTTGATAGATACATAAGCGACTATCATTCACTTATTGTTGGCCTACAGATCTTTACAGAAGACAATACAGAAACTGTCACAACAATTACGAAAATTAATATATTTAATTTTATAAAACTGAACTGTTCTGCAAAAAATATATTCAGTATTCCGTTTTCATCCACAAAATAATAACGAATACAAATACAAAACACCAATGTCATGCCGGATATAAAATAAACAACTACGATATAATCTGGCAACAGATATTTCTTCCTGCTGTCTCCATTGACCCAGTCATTATACTATCTTCGTAAAAATATATCGTTTCAGATAATACCAAAACAGTTACAAAGCGTTGTCATATATCTTTTATGTTTTTTTTATACTAAAAAATAAGATTAATTCACTTTATGAGTAATAACAGAAAAACTGACTGTCCCATGACACAAGAGGTGATTAAAACAAGATTATTATGGCGTGCCATTGGTTTACAATGATGTTTCTTATTATATTTATAATAAGTATGTAGGTATTTAAAAAATAGAATTAAGTATTATTACATGGAATATAATAAACCGCGCATCAAAAATACTGATTGAGCAACAAAATTACTGATTAAGCAGCAAAATACAGATATCGGATAGGTTAGGTTAGAACTGTGACCACACATCGCACGAGCCGAGCGAGCGAATCGAGCGGTGTCACGGTAGCGGCCGGCGAGTGCCAGAACCAAATCAGAATGATACCGAATCAACCCAGAAAACCAAGAAAGTGTATATAATAACACTTTGATGAGCAAATTTAGTGTGCAATTCAGTATTTTTGGTGCTAATTTCGAATATTTTGATTGAAAAAAGGGGATTTACAGTTAAAGTATTAAATACCACCCTTATTATATCCATTGTCCCGAGTACCCATACTTTGGAACTAGTTGCTGCAGTTTGCCACTCAAACCACAAACGTCAAATTGAATATTTTTTGTGTTTTTCATTGTATTGATATTCTTCAAATACCGTCACCACTACGTTAAATATAACAAAGAAAAATGGTACGAATTCATTATTCATCGAAATTCGTGATGTTTTGCGTGAATCTATTAATTGTTATCCGAATAAAATGCAAATGCTATTTATTATTGATGTAAACCCGCCTTAACAGCTTTGCACGCTAATAAAATTAGGCATCTCTCCAATTTCAGTTTCAATAAAACAAACAACTTACACTTTGCTTGCCAAATTTTTGTATCTTTACGCTTGTGTTTTGTGGTTACAGTTGGACTATTAGGAAGGACGATACACTTTGTTCTATTTTTCTGTTTTTAACTCTATTCGTTTTAGTTGAGTGACTATTTCGGTTAAAGTCGTATATCTAAATGATATACGATTTTAACCGAAATAGACACTCAACTAAAACAATGGTGTTACTATATTTATACTTCACTGTACATGAAAAATATTATAGTGTATAATGCTTTTCTACTACTTTTGTGTTACACTGTATATCGACGACGTTACATTTTTTGAGAAACTGACTTTCTTTAAAGTGTACCCTACATTGTGACTTTAAGGTCGATTACCACGTGTTTTGATGACGCCACATTTGTATTTTTAACAAAAACTCCTATCTAACCGCAACTCGACGATATTCCGCGGTCAAATATATTGACCGCAGAATATTTTAAAGTTTTTCGGAAACTAAACTTTTTTTTTTTCACTTTGTGTATTTTGTGGTCGATGTTAGTTAGAAGGTATTGGCACGTCACTGTCGATACGATAATCTGATGTACAGTGTAGTACAAAAATAGTAGGAACGTATAGTACTAACCTAACCAAAGTGAACAAAAATGTATTAAGAACCTGGAAGAGCCAACATTAATATATTTTTGGATCAGTAACTACCAGAATACCAGCGCCAGGTGTCATAGCGTCATATGCTGAGCTGGTACCCATTTGCTACAGCTGGACCCACATCGACCAATAATACTTTAAAAAACATTAATATGTTTCTTTGATGTACTTTCTTTCACATTGTCTATTCTAAATTATATTTATCTCTTACCCCTAGTGTCTTGTTGGTGGCAACAAAAGTTTTTTCTTTTCTTCTTTTCTTTATCTAATAGCTCATCAGCTGCAATAATTAAATCAGATATGAATATAGTGTATATTATTTACCCAGCACAACACAAATGATTATGAGGTCATAAAATATGAATGTTGTACTTTGTTAAACCTCTTTTTTCCCCAGCTAAAACATTAGAAGGTGGTGAAGGCCGGATATTTTGGGGACTTTGACTTAAAAGCGTCTGCTTCAATCTTTTGTGTAAAATAATAACGGAATATTACTCATTCATACAAAAACACAAAAAAATGACATACATCTTATACATCTTATCAATTATAATGTTCAAAGTAAAATTACTTTTAATGTCTCTTACAATACAGTCTTAAATCAAAATGTGTGCACAATATTTATCTCTACCAACAAGGCCAGTAGAAAGTGTAGTTTTAATAAACCCAGGCATTGTTCCAAGGAAAGTTTCAATAAAACAAATGACTCACGACTGGGTTTGCCAAGAAATTTTCCACCCCTTATCTGTTGGCCTTCGGCTGCACTTCCATATTGTATCCACAAATCCATACGTCAAAGGTTTTGCGTAACAGGCTTGTTATTCAACAAATATTTCGAAGAAACTGTAAATCATTTCCTTGGAAATGAGCCTTTGATTTTAAACACAATATTCAACGACCGCCTTTTAACTGTAGATGTCTCTTGGATATTGTCTTATATACAACGTGTTAAAAAATACCCCGTAAAAAATATAATTACTTAATTATCAAAGTCAAAAATTTTGTTGTCATGTCAGGGAACCAGATTATTTAACAGAAAGGCCTACGTACCTATTTTACCTAATAATTATCTACTTTAATAGTTTTTCTATTTTTCATTCCTAAAATGTTGTTGTTTTCCTTTTTTTGGGGTATGTTATACAGCGTTACTACGGTTCTTAAATATTGTGAATGGACTCGTTATAAGGCCCCATTTACTTTTCGACTTTACGGGTAGTTTTGTAACATTCTGTATAATCAGTTATGTATAATTTAAGTTATATACAATAAACAACAATTAAACAAAAACATCAAACAAAAATAATAAGAAACGATACATAGGTATTTTAAAAAAAGGCTGGCAGCATTATTTAGCATTACTGAAAAATGCTACCACACGAGTTGTGACGTCATCATCATAATAATAATTAACCCATATACTGCCCCACTACTGGGCACTGGGCAGAATAAAAGTTAACATTGCAATATTGATAATTAAAAATTTTGACATCGGTTAGACTGCATTCTGAACATTAAAAAATTTCATCATTTAATTTATTTAGTATAGCCAATTTACACCCAGCACACAAACATTGTAAACACTTATTTTATTAACCTTCATTCTAAATCATTATTCTAATTATATTATTTATTTGGGATAAGAAATTTTAAAAAGAAATGTGCAAAATATTACGGTTGGACCTATTTCGCTGAGCTATGAATGGTTGCCCAATGTAATAAACTCATATCGTCGGTGATTCTCCAATACCGCGTAAGTAACAATCTTATAACAAAGTGCTACTTACGCGGTATTGGAGTCTCGCTGACGATATGCACCCTTTTGCTATTTTAATGTTAGCTTGTCACATTTTTTCATAGTTTTTGCCTTGTAAAAAAGCAGAAATTGGCAAAACATAAGACGTCTCGATTTAAACCGTATTTTATCTGAAGTGATTTGTTTGTGTTCGCAATATTACCTCGTCTCCGCCATATTGGTACAGTCGCCAACAGCGGACCCAAAGGACTTGTCTCAATTTGAAGCAAACGTGTCGGGGAATGTTGCAGCAGCGGTGAGAGGCTTTGGTAAGCGAGCTGATGAATGATGGGGTGAGGTTTTGAAGTATGTTAAATAAAAAGATGTTTGTCGTGCGAAAGCGAGAAATGTAATAATGGATAACATCATACAATTTTTAAAGAAACTTAAAGACTACGGACGACATCTAGAAACGCGAATTGAACTAAACGGGCGGTCGAACACATATCACAGTATACAATATAGATCCTTATGTCCATGTATTAGAGGTCATTTTTCTTTTAACGCATCCTGCGATCTGCCGTCTACCGTACAACGTCATCCTTGTCTACAGTCTCGTGATTGGTAGAAACTAACGTGAAGTTAGAACATGCCCCCGGCCTTGGAAGCAGTGGCTTTCAATGGTCTTCAGTTGCAGCATCCTGGTCCACATCTTGAAACAAAGGACAAATCTTGGCGAATGCGCGCCTCACCACGCCTGAAGACGTTTGTATGTCTGCCACACGGGATATGCCGTCCTTTCCAGCGATAGTGCGTAGGACACGTCCCAAATGCCACTTCAACGGCGGTAGGTTATTGTCCTTAATAACCACTAAGGAGTCTGGTTGTAGGTCGTCCTTATTCGTCCTCCATTTTGTCCGCATCTGCAGCTCGGAGATGTATTCCTTCGCCCACCGATTCCAAAAATGTTGGCGAAGTTGCTCCACCCTTTGGTATCGCCGGAGACGACTGGCAGGAACATCGCGTAAGTCATCGCAGGCTGGCGCAGTCAGTGGTCGGCCAATTAGAAAATGACCGGGAGTGAGCGGAGAAAGGTCCTGAGGATCGGGAGAGAGGGGAGACAAAGGTCGGGAATTAAGTACGGCCTCTATCTGTGCTAATACTGTGCTGTACTCTTCGAAAGTAAGGTGAGCATTACCTATTACGCGACGAAGATGATATTTACTCGACTTTACTCCTGCCTCCCACAGACCACCAAAATGAGGAGAATAAGGGGGAATAAAGTGAAATTTAATATTTTGACTATGTGCAAATTCTAAAATATCTGAACTACAATTGTTTAAAAATTTAGAAAAATCATTCATTACACCTACGAAGTTACGAGCATTATCAGAATAAATTTCTGCAGGCTTACCACGACGTGAAATGAATCGTTTTAACGTTAATAAATATGCTTCGCTGGAAAGGTCACTAACTAACTCTAGGTGAACCGCGCGTGTCACAAAGCAAATAAATAAACAAATGTATCCTTTGATAAGTCTAGCACCCCTACCTTTACGGTTCAAGATGAGCACTGGCCCAGCGTAATCTACCCCACACTTAACGAATGGAAGACTAGGTGTAACTCGCTCCCTAGGTAAGTTACCCATAATAGGAGTAAGCGTCTTACCTCGAATACGCGTACAAATGACACAGTTGTGTACTACTTGGCGAGCTAAATTCCGGCCTCCTACAGGCCACCAGGACTCACGTAAATGAAACAGTAATGCCTGCGGAGCAGCATGGAGAAGCTGGATGTGCTCATGACGAAACAACAAAGTGGTAAAGTAATGTTTACTGGAAATTACAATGGGATGTTTTTTACTGTAAATAAATTCATCGGAATTGACTAGACGACCACCTACACGCATTATCTTGTAGTCATCTAGAAATACGTTTAATTTAGATAAACAACTTTTATTTTTAATAGTCACGTTATTGCATAATGCCTTATATTCAACCGGATAAGATTCAATTTGGCATAGCCGAGCTAACGTCTTATCAGCAAAATCTATCTCGTCAACACTAAAGTTGTCAACATGCCTATTATTTTTATATCGACTGTTATGAATGAAACGCAACATATAGGCCGCTGCACGCCTCATACGTTTAAATTGGGAAAATCGGTGGAACGGAAACAAAGTCGATTGAGTAGAATCCTGAGTTACAACTGCGGTGACACATGACTTAACCTCGGGTAACTTGTGAATTTTGAAAGAATCTGGACCTTTGTGATCGTCTATTGAAAAGGTAGGATAGCGAAGAAATTCAGGACCCTGCCACCATAAGCTGGAAGATGAAAGTTCTTCCAACCGGACTCCCCGCGACGCCAAGTCAGCAGGATTGTTTTCACTCCCGACATGACGCCACGGGACCTCTAATGTATGGTCATGAATTTCCGCGACCCTGTTTTGGACAAACGTCTTAAGTTGGTTCGGCCTCATGTGAAGCCACCCTAAGACGATCGTGGAATCTGTCCAAAACACGATTTTATTAAAACTGCAACGTAATGAGTCGCGTATCTTGTCATACAGACGGGCGCCTAATAAAGCCCCACAAAGTTCGAGACGAGGAATACTTATAGGTTTTAATGGCGCGACCTTCGATTTAGAAAATAATAACCTAACCGTTACTGTTAGATCACAATTAACTGTACGAATGTAAATACACGCGCCGTACGCCGTCTGAGACGCATCGCTAAAAACATGAAGCTCAATATACCTAGGCTGCGTACCTATAACATGGCGCGGAATGCGAATAGTGTTGAGCGCTTGCAGGGAAATAACAAACCGGTTCCACACGCGCGCCGTGTTATCAGGAACTTTGTCATCCCAATCTATTTTTAGCAGCCATAATTGTTGCAAAAGAACTTTAACAACAATGATAACGGGACTTAGTAAACCGAGGGGGTCAAAAATTTGCGAAACTTTAGATAAAATAGACCTTTTAGTAATCGGTTTGTCATTATCAATTTGAATTTGTGAGTTGAAATAAAAATTGTCACTTAGATTGTGCCAGCCTATACCTAATGTTTTAGAATTGATATTATCACCTAAACTTAACGGTTTAAACTGACTAGACTGACTCTCATCATCGCCCCGAAAATTAAATGTCCATTTCCTGAGTGGGAAACAACCTGACTGCAACGTTTTCTGGGTGTTATCGCATAAATCTAGTAATTGTGATTTGTTATCTAAACCCGTGATAAAATCATCAACATAAAAGTCTTCCCTTATGGCTCGAGCAACACTAGCATCAGGAGATTCAGTAGCTAATTGTTTTAAGCACCTCACACTAAGAAAAGGTGCGGAGGCGGTTCCGTACGTGACTGTATTCAATTTGAAAATACCTAAAGGCTTCGACGGATGGTCACGCCACAGAATCATTTGCAGACTACGCTGACCCTCATCCACTAGGCACTGCCGGTACATCTTCTCCACGTCGGCGCATGCAACGTACTTATGCTGCCGAAAGCGGAGAAGAATGGCAATGAGATCGCCCTGTATAGGAGGGCCAACCAGCTGCAAATCATTCAGGGACTTGCCGGAGCTGGACGGTGCACTTGCATCAAACACCACGCGCAACTTGGTGGTGGTGCTGAGCTCACGCAACACGCCATGATGTGGCATAAAATAACACGGGGATTCGTAGGAATCTACCTGTGTCATATGGCCTAAGCTGAGGTACTCCTGCATAAAATTGGAGTAAAGATCTTTATAGTCTGAAGAACGCTGCAAGCGCTTTTCTAAGGCTAGAAATCTACGCTCTGCCTGGGTATAAGAGTCTCCCAAGGATTCAGGTGACTGACGAAGTGGAATGTGCACACAGAATCTCCCTTCACTATTGCGAGTAGTAGTGCGAACAAAGTGATTCTCACATTTCTGTTCTTCCTCAGTCTGTACGTCTCTGACCTTGGGTAGGTCCTCAATCTCCCAGAACAGACGAAGTTGCGTATCTAATGAATTAATAATATTGCAATGAATTGGCACATTTTTACGCGTTTGAATAGCGATAGGTCCAGAAATAATCCAGCCTAGTTTGGTGTTCTGTAGAAACGGTCCACTAGACAAACGAATTTTCCCGTCTTCTAACAGATCCCAAAACCTATCTGCACCAATTAAAATATCAATAGTTTTGTAGTCTGAAAATTGTGGATCAGCCAACCGTATGTTATCTGGAATATAGATATTTGCGTCTAATTTACATATGGCAGGCATCGATGCTGTGATCCTAGACAATACAAAACAATGAATCCGTGTAGAAAATGAATTATTGACGCAGGATTTGATAACGATTTCACAAGCTTGCGAACAATGTACTACCGTATCACCTACGCCTCGAACTTCGTTAGTGGACTGTATAAGTGGTGAATTAAGTAATTGACATAATGATTTAGAAATAAAACAGCGCTGGCTGCCATTGTCTAGGATGGCACGCGCTTTATGGTATGTGCCATATGCATCGGCTACTTCAACAATCGCTGTTGACAATAACACAGATTGCACACCTATGGACTTACTAGACTCCGTTTGCATGTGTGCCTTGTTTACTTGAATTGAGGGGGCGGAGTCCGCGGCAGGTGCGGGCACGGGGAGATGCGCCAGCGCACCACTCGCACTCAACGCCTCAGTGTTTGTTGAAGTATGGCATGAGACCGAACTATTAGCAGCATTGTGCAACAATGAGTTATGTTTTTGGTTACAGTGTCTACATGGCCCAAACTTACAATCAGTTACCAAGTGCCCTGAATTTAAACAATTCTCACATAAGGTGTGATCGCGTACAAGTTTAAGTTTACTGTCTAAATTACTTTCTATAAACTTCTTGCACTTATACAAGCGATGATTTGCGTTACATTTTAAACAAGATTTATAGCGTTTTTCGTTCGTTTTGTCAGGCTCGCTAGAAACATTGCAGTGTGACGTGGTATGAGATTTTTTGTGTTGTTTTTTGATCTCAGTGTTTTGTGCGTCTTTTCCATGTGAACGCTGCAATGAATCCAGCACGTCTGCTGTATTTCGAAGAAAATCAATGATATCATTAACTTTTAATCGCGATTTAGAATTGTTCTCATTCAGTTTTGACAATCTAAATTTATGAGCTTCCCATTCTCGCTTGGTAACTTTATCTAATTTAGAAACTATAAGATAAATAGTCACTCTGTCCCAAGTGTCTGCAGGTTCCCCTAGGATAACTAATGCGCGTATATTTTTTAAAACTGTATCAATTAATTTTCTAATTAAAGAAGGGGACTCTTTAGTTATTGGAGGTATAGTAAACAAAGCATCAAGATGATTATCAATTAAAAGATCGGAATTATTGTATCGGTTGAGTAATAACTCCCACGCAACCTGATAATTTTTAGAAGAAAATTCTATGGAATGTATGACTAGTTCTGCGTCACCCTTTAGAGAAGATTTAAGGTAGTGAAACTTTTGAATAGTAGAAATATCTTTAGAATCATGAATGAGTGAAGTAAATGTATCTCTGAACTCCAACCAATGCTCATAGGAACCGTCAAATGTAGGCATGGTAATAACAGGCAATTTAACTGAACTCGGGTTATTCTTGCTATTATGACCATGATTTTGACACGACCCGGAGCAGTCACCAAACTCATCAACGTTCAGCATAGACTCAGCACGAGATATTGAATCGTAGTAACCATCTTCGAATATTTCACGTTGCGATAATTGTGCATCTAATTCACTATCTGCAATTCTTTCTTCTATTTTGGTTTGAATACTATTAAATTCAGCAAATAAACTAGCACATCCTTGAATTCTTAACTTTAAATCAATGCGTTTTTGATTTGAAAAGTCGCTTTCTTTTAATAAAGACTCTAAATAATTATTGAATTTAGTAAGCCTGCCCTTTACTATTCCACGTTTCCTAACCAAATCGCGAACTAAATCAGCACTTTCTACACTAAGTAAAATAGGAGATTTATCACGACATTTAGCGGATTCAGTAGACATTTTGGTGGTCAGTGAAAAGAGGAGTACTCACGGTTTTTGTCGAGCCCTGGTCACACAACGCTGATGCAAGCAACGTCACCAGGTAGTAAGGACTTCGCAAAATCACGATATTCCGAGAATACACTGCAGTAATTCCACTGAAATGTAAATACAGACACAGTATAGCACCAATAGAATAGGAGGTGAAAGAAAAGAGTAAGGATTGGCCCCACCGATTGCGTATGATGATGGATGAAATTCCACCAAAACTGCAGTTCCAATGTGCGCTTGGCCTCCAAATAGTCCTTTTGGCTTCAGTTGTCCTTTTAGGCAGCTTACTTCTCCAAAATCTCGTCCCAATTTGCAGGATTTCAGCGATTTCAACTCGATCCGCCACGTGCAGGAATCCACGGTCCAAAGGTCGCTCGTCGATCTCGTAACGGATTGGCGCAGGTGTGGGCCAAAAGCAGGATACGGCGTCGTCCAAATTAGTATACGGCTGGAAGGTCCAAATTATGTTGCAGCAGCGGTGAGAGGCTTTGGTAAGCGAGCTGATGAATGATGGGGTGAGGTTTTGAAGTATGTTAAATAAAAAGATGTTTGTCGTGCGAAAGCGAGAAATGTAATAACGGATAACATCATACAATTTTTAAAGAAACTTAAAGACTACGGACGACATCTAGAAACGCGAATTGAACTAAACGGGCGGTCGAACACATATCACAGTATACAATATAGATCCTTATGTCCATGTATTAGAGGTCATTTTTCTTTTAACGCATCCTGCGATCTGCCGTCTACCGTACAACGTCATCCTTGTCTACAGTCTCGTGATTGGTAGAAACTAACGTGAAGTTAGAACAGGGAATTTTGGGTCTTGTGGGGAAAAGTATGAATGAATTTTCAAGTATTCCATTTAGTATTAATTTTCTTTACAGTAACAAAATAAACGAATAAAGGCAGCTATCATTTAGATTAGTAACATTCAATTTTTTTTAATAATAATAAATATTCTTGGACAATTTTAAACAACACCGTCTAGTCCCAAAATAAGCAGAGCTTGTACTATAGGTACTAGACAATGGATATATTACTTATATACTTATTAAGAAACACCCAGACAAACACAAACACTTATGTTCGTCACATAAATATTTGTGATTTATGGAAATCGAACCCACGACGATCAGCAAAAGACGACAAGCGAACCACTAGACCACAGACGTCGTCCATATATATAAATATTACATGTTTTATTTTTGATAATAAGGTAAATAAAAATCTAATGGTTTCATTCCCATTATCTCCATAATTCTTTACTTTCCAATTGCGATACGCCAGGCAGTTAACTTAAATAAATTACCTAATGAATCACAAGAAATCACTAGCAGATGATACATTGAAATTAATTTATTTCAATTGAAATTAATGCTTAATACAAATCAGTACTGTGCCATCTTGATTAATTTAAGTAAAGAAGATAAATTAAAATAAAACTACTTTTACGGATTGTATCGTGTTATATTGATATTATATGACCTCTGTGGTCTAGCGGTTCGAGTGCCGGACTGCTGATCATGGGGTCGTGGGTTCGAGTCCCACAGGACACAAATATTTGCTATTTACAAGCTAAAAAAAATGTTAAATAATATCAATATACGTACGTGATAAAATCCATAATGAGATGTTTTCTTATTTTTGTCCCTGTTAAAAATCAAATAATGTATAGTGAAGAGATGGCAACAAGTGTTACCTACTTAAGGTTTTGTTTAATTTGTAGGTCACAGCACTAAAAAGGTTGAGAAACGATGACCAAAATAATCACCAAAACATAAATCTTCAAATTTAGAATATCGAGAAAACAATAAGACGACACCAAAATAATTATAAATGACACATACATGACATAGTCGACAGCTTAAAACTCGACATAGAATATTAATTTCTTCTATATTTTGTGAGAAAAACATGTCTTCCCAACACATTATTTTTGGCTCGTATATTAAATTCAACTGTCGTTCTTAATATTTCTCAGTTTTGGCAAGCGCGTGAGTGGATTACTTATTACAGTAATGACATGAAATTAAATATGAAAGTAGAAAATGGTTTTCGGGTTGACCTCGTACGTTCTTATGACATAGCCTGATTATAATTATAATTATTATATTAGTGTTTGAAAATAAATAAAAATGTACATATGGCTACATTGATCAACCGATCTGCAAGGTTAAGCTACGTTAGCCACGGTTAGTCTGTGGATGGGTGACCATTCTAACACGTCGAGACCCGTCCGTGCCTTACAGAGCACGAAAAGTCATCGGTCCCTGTTGTAACCATAACACCTATAGCAATCGTTAGTGGTAGTCGGAAGCCTAAAAACCCCATAAAGCTTATACTCGGGATATCGGTATTAGGTACCCGTAACAGTCGCTTCGTCCATCACATCATAACGCTTGTATGACGCAGAGGTGTACCAATGTACACCCACAGTCCACCGATATGCTTAGCTCCCATGTAATAGAGGGCGAACCTATTGCCTATAACCGGGCAAGAATCCAAACTCCGAGCTGCCACTGAGAATTTCATAGAAAAAAAAACCAATAACACTTCTCACTCAGTTCGTGTAAACTACTGATATTTATCCGCATCTGTTTAGACTGGAAGCCAACCCTAATATAGTTGAGAAAAAGCTAGGTGCGTCATGAATGAAGTCGAAAAATGTCACTACAATAGAACACAATGTCACCAATGAACCTTCAAGTGTCAAACGCGTTCTTTGACCTAGGTGTTGTAATACGGGTCTAGATATTTAGGTCGCACCGAGCAATCTCCTAATACGGCTCCGGAAATCTCTCGTGATTCTAGTGACAATGGTGATGCGGGTTTGCGTATGGTCCAAGTGATAGCGATATTAAAAAAAGTGACATTTTATTTTATTTTATTTTTTATTATTCTGGTACCTAGTAAAAAATGTTTAAAGCATAATACCAAAGTCGCTGAAAACAATTCAATTTTTAAAACGCTTTAAATTTTTTTTATTAACTAGAAGTTACTGACTCGAGGAGTTAGCATGACTTCTTTATTTTACAATTTTTAGAATTACAAGCTTTACTTTAACTAGAATTTAATCAAAGTTTTGGTGTAGTGATGTTTTCAAAATTTGGTTGTGGTCAACGAATTTTTTGCTAACTGTACCCCGGACGAACTCTGCAACAGGAGCAGAGTCTATCTTAAAATCTGATAACCTTTTTAATAAAACAAAAAAGAAATGAAATGAGCAAACGATGGAGCTCGTTCTTCTCAGCTACTATTGTACTTCCATCTCTTTTTGAATTTAATTAAAAGTTTTGATGTAGTGATCTTTTCAAAATTGTGGTTGTGGTCAGCGACTTTTTTGCTAACTGTACCACCCTGGACGAACTCTGCAGCATCAGTAAAGCCTATCTTAAAATCTGATAACCTTTTTAATAAAACAAAAAAGAAATGAAATGAGCAAACGATGGAGCTCGTTCTTCTCAGCTACTATTGTTCTTACATCTCTTTTCCTTTCCATAGTCGCTTCCCTCTCATGCCTTGCACTGTCTTCCGCGGAAGTATTTCATGTCTTTATTTCCGTCGCACCGTAAAAAAGCTAGCACAAAACACGACGCTGTTTATACAGTCGCCATACTTATTTAGGATTCTTATAAAACCATACAATAACATAATACTCTCACGACAGTATAATAATATATAAAAGGTTAGACAGAGCTCATGTAGCCAAACCCACATTTATTTCATTGTCATCATCATCAACCCATATACTGTCCCACTGCTGGGCACGGGTCTCCTCTCATACTGAGAGGGATTAGGCTATAGTCCACCACGCTGGCCTAGTGCGGGTTGGCAGACTTCACAAACCGTCGAGAAAATTCTTTAAGGTATGCACGTTTCCTCACGATGTTTTCCTTCGCCGTTTAAGCGAGGTATAATTAATTAATAATACGCACATGAATTCGAAAAGTCAGAGGTGCGTGCCTTGGGTTTGAACTCGAGACCTTCCACTTGGTAGTCCAATGGTCATACCACTAGGCTATCACTGCATTCGTTTCATTTTTATTTCATTTCATGAATACCACAATTTTTGGCATAAATATCTGCCTTGTTTGTCTAATGGTTCTAATCATGACGGCTACGCTAGATGTCCTAGGTCGGGCAAAGTTTTGAATTGACGATTTGGTGCAGCGGCCGAGTGATCGGCGTCAGCGCCACGGGTTGTGGGTTCGATCCCCACACGGAACAAATATTTGTATGATCTACATGTAGTTGTTCCGGGTCTTGGTGTTAGTGAATGTGATTGTTTGTGTTTGTAAACGCACCCACGATACAGGAGAAAATCCTGGTGTGGGGTGACGTGTTTTTTTTTTTAATTAGTGTGAGTTTTTCTATGAAATAGTCAGTAGCAGCTTGGAATTTGGATTTGTGCCCAGTTAATGGCAATAGGCTCACTCCCGTACTTGACTAACTCTGGGTGTAATAAAGTACGACTCTGCCTAACCCTTCGATGAATACAGGCGTGATGGTGTGTTGTGTTATCTCCATACTTCGAGCTGGGAATCCGAGGTCGAGCAGTGTTATTAGGATTCCCTACAAAATTCTCAGTAGCTGCTCCGAGATTGTGTCTATTACATGGGACCTAAACATCCTGGCAAACAGTGGATGTAAGACAGTACACCTCTACCTAATCCTTTGAAATACAAGCGTGATGCTATGTTATTTAATTTTATAAGCTACTATTTGCGTTTCCCGATACATGATAGCGCTCCCAAATTGATAGCCTACGTAAAATGAAACATGGCAGTCGTATTAAGGATGTTTGTTGATGCTGCAAGACCGAAGCTGATATACTGTGACATGTATCTTATAGTCGTAACAGTAAATCGTATGAAGCTTGAGAAACGACGCGTGCCACAAAGTTGAGATATATTTTGTATGTCCCACATAAAACAGCGCCTGCGATAAGAGAAGTCAAAACAAAATCAAAATAGTTTTTTACTAACTTTCGCCTTCGGTGTCAATCGCATTTCAAAAGAAGAAAAAACAGAGACAACAGCCTAGCTAGCCTATATCCTTCTACGCCTAAACTTTTTGATGAAATTTGGTAGAGATAGATCAGTGATATTTAGTTGATTGGATAAGATATTTAGAAGAATAGAGATGGATCTACTACAACAATACTACCTTGGTTACAAATAAAAATGTTATCAAAAGATTTAGGCTCGAAATGTAATTGACAGATAGACAAACAGAGTTCCTTTCACATACATACATACACTCACGGCTTTTTCCCATAGGGGTAGGCACAAACTAAAGAACGCCACTTGCTATGATTCTTGCATACTTCTTTCGCTTCGACCACATTCATACATCTTGTTATACATACACGCCGGTTGCCAGAACTACGCACCTGACCTTTTTGAAGAACCTCACCAATAAGGTCGGTATAAGTTTTTATAGGGCGTCCCCTCTCGGCGGTTCCACTGACATTCGCCATATAAATCCTTTTTCTTAGTCGCCTTTCATCCATTCTCCTTTCACATATTTTATAATCAAATCAGTCTATCCCAGTCCATTGCTGGACATAGGCCTCTCCCAAATCGCGCCGCAACACCCATATTTTATAAAATCGGTAGAAAATTAGGCACAATATACAGGCACTTATGAAATGTCGAGTCTACGAGTAGGTGCACGGTTCCAAATGAGTCGTTTACTATAAAGAAAAAAGGGCTAGATACCATTAAATTATCGTTATTTACAATGATATTCGATACAATAAATATAAAATCGAATACTTACATGAGAGAACAATAATTTAGGAATGCTTACGAAATATAGAAAAAAGAACAGCTAGGCATGAATGAAAGGTCTAAACAGTTCTCCCATTTGCGTAAAATAAATATGACAGTGACATTCCAGGTATTCGCTTTCTTTTATTGTGTTAAATTAAAAAAAAAGCAAATATTCTGGCCAAACGACAAGCAAAGCCTATAGACACCACAACACCAGTGGTATCACACACATGAACAGAATCACCTCCATTTTTTTAAGTCGTTTAATAACGGTTATAATAAGTTGAATGTTAAAATGTTTGTTATGATGCCAAACAACGAACTTCGCGTTTAAGTAAAAAGTAGGTATATAGTTTGCGTTTAAAAGTTACTTTAAATGTTGTTGCAAGTTTTATTGTTAAAATTTTGTGTTCCCAGCTTTTACTGAGCTCGTTTTCTTGTATACTAAACACGAATACAAGCTGTAAAGACGAGGTTTGTACATTATATTGTAGTTTAACTTAATCGTTTGTCTAGTAGTCTTAAGTGCGCCTAATACGCTAGAGGTCCTGAGTTTGATTCCTAGATTGAGCAGTGTTATTAGGTTTCTAAATGAAATGTTCAGTAGCAGCTCGGAGTTTGAATTTATCCCGGTTAATGGCAATAGGCTCGCCACCACATGGGACTTAAATATACTATTACGTGAACAATGGTTGTAGATTGGTACACCTATACGTGACTCTTTATGGAATAAATAAATATGTTTTTGTATATTTTAGCGCGGTCATAGCGTATGTTGTATTTAACCTTCGCTTAAATTTTTCCTTCGCTGAAATAACTTAATATATAAAACAGTTCCCCGCGATTTTACTGTAGTCCTTCTATAAAGTCTAATCTATCTCTGTACCAAATTTCATCAAAATCGGTTTAGGCGTGAAAGCGTAACATACAGAGTGACTTTTGAATTTATAATTTAAAATATAATGTAATTATTAGGAATTCTTATATAGGTACTCAAATTAAAACTACATAATTACAAAAAGCATCCTGCCTGACCCAGATCAATCATGTGTTTAAATTAACCTAGCGGTGATTTTAACCTAAAAATATATTATAAATTAGTATCAAAAATCTTTGAAAATTTAGCTGAAATACTGTTAATAAATAAGACCTATGTAATATCCATTTCTCCACTGTAATATCTGACAGCCAGACGCTACGTCAACATGTCTCCTTCATATTAAAACACCTGTTCCTCCAGATGGATTATATAACGTCAGGTCTCATGCAGAAGCGTGTCAGCCATATTTTAAAGTTTCGTATTAAGTTAAAAATGTTTAGAATCGGTGGAGGTTGCATATATCTTCTTATTTTTACGTTGACATTGTGAATAATCGTCATCAAACGCCTGTATTACTAGTGAGGTTTAACAGAGGTGTATTAATGTATACTCACAGTTCGCCGGTATGATTAGGTCTGTAGGATGATGATCTCTACACTTAAAGATTAAATGATTAAGGACCGGGATGATCAATAAAACCGCCCGTGATGAGTGCTGTAAATCCACTGACTTTATTTCGTGAATAATTATAAAAATGTGTATTAAATGTGCGCGCGTATGCAAACGCTGAGGTTGCTAAAACTACATACATATTATGTTGATGTGCGGGTTCACCGTACAAGGTCCCATGTAATAGGACATAGATATGTTAGGATATAATAAAGATAGAATGGGGGGAGTCTATTGACATTAACAGGGAACAAATCCAAATTCAAAGCTGATATATATTTTTTTTTTTTGTAAGAGATAGGTTAGCGTTTGAGCACAATCTCACCTGATGGTAAGTGACGATGTTGTCTAAGATGTAGCACATTTACCTAGAAGATACCTATTCACTCGTGACTTGAAGACCCTCAAATTGTACACGTCTGGAAATACAGACTCAGGCTCAGAGACTGAAATACAGACTCAGCTGTTTCCATTCCCTCCCTGTACAGATAAGGAATGTCGAGGCAAATCGCTTAGGGCGGGTTTCGGGAATTTCCACCATGAAACGTTAACTAGCGACCCGCCCTCGCTGCGCACGGGTTCAATATACTAATAACATACATGTATTATAAATATAAACCTTCCTCTTGAATCACTCTATCTATTGAAAAAACCGCATCAAAATCCGTTGCGTAGTTTTAAAGATTTAAGCATACATAGGGATATAGGCACAGAGAAAGCGACTTTGTTTTATACTATGTAGTGATAGTGATAAGAATATTTATTGAAAATCCTAATAACACTGCTTGGTCTAGGAATTGAACTCAGGACTTGTAGGGAAGCAGTTGCGCTTTTGTTATTCCCTCATTCAAGCCAGTGTTACGTATGAACCTCTAGAACCATTTAAAACGAACGTGATATCCCCAGCGTCCATTTTATTTTTACGACTCTAATTCTAAACTGGTTCAGTTAAATTCAATACCCAGTTCCAATTACGGATACCTCGCGGGCTATATTACTTTATTCTCAATACCAGTTATGTAGGCACGGTTTTTGGGTTAATTAACGTGCAATATCTAGAACAATTATATTAAAATATTATACAGGATGTTACAAAAATACCCGTAAAGCCGAAAGGAGATTAAATGGGGCCTTATAACGAGTTCATTCACAATATTTAAGAACCGTAGTAACGCTGTTTAACATACCCCAAAAAAAGGAAAACAACATTTATGAATGAAAAATAGAAAAACTATTAAAGTAGACAATTATTAGAAAAATAAGTACGTAAAATAGATACGTCAGCTAACAAAATTTTTGGCTTTGATAATTAATTATATTTTTTACGGGGCATTTTGTAACACGTTGTGGGGGCGATACAATAAGATCACACTTCGATGATTTGATCTAGATAAAAAAAAATTTATTGTTCAAATGTTCAGTAATTCAGATAACACAATTTTGTGTCGAGACAAAATGGCGGTGCGTACAAGCTCCGTGTCGTGCGTAGTGAAGTTTGTGCAGTTCCTCCGCCGTGAAGCACGCAGCGAGCGATGTTGTTACGGTGCGTTCGTAATAATTTGTAAATATGAAGAAAGGCTGCATTCAGGCATAGACACGTTGTATTTAAAACAAAAAATTTATCAAAATCGGCTCTGTGATTTAGGCGTGAAAGCGTAACATGCAGACAGAGTTATAGTCGCATTTATAATAGTGGGAATTAAGTAGAGATTATTAAGAATATGGATTTTTAAAGAAGTTATTTAAGTTTTAAAGGAAAGTTATTAAGACGCTATGACCACTAAGCAGTGGTCATAGCGTCTGGTTAGGTAAACCAGAAGACGCAGGTTCGAATCCTGCCCGCGGTTTTTCCTTTACTTAATAACTTTAAAATCTTAGCATGGAAAATTCCAAAAAATACAAAAAGATGGTAAAGGAAAGGTAATAGTAAAAGGTAGTAGGAAAGGTCTTAGAAGCATGAATACTGCTTCTGTCAGGACTTTGAAAGAGACCATGATTGTCTGAGTTAGTTTCGGCGTTTCTTCTCAGAGATCAGCCAGGAAATGCCAGCGCCATAAAAAAATACCATAACCATGAATTCTTTTAAGGGGATATTTTAATTGCACCTCTATTTATAAAGTCAAAGTCAAAAATAATTTATTCAAGATAAACTACTAGGTAGTACTATTTGAACGTCATTTTTACATTAAGACGGCCCCCAAAACGCTCGCTCATCACCGCTTCCTAGTGTTTTGGCTGGGAAGAAGAAACGGCGCAACAAACTCCCCAGCAACACGTTTCTGTCTGTTAATTTACGATAGGTTTTTTTTTTTTATTTGTTGACGTCGACAAACGAGCAGACGAGCCACCTGATGGTAAGTGGTCATAGTCGCCCATGGACATCTGCAACACCGGAGGAGTTGCTGATGCGTTGCCGGCCCTTAAGGAACCTGTTTACACGCCGTTTGAAGAACCCCATGTCATAGCATACAGGAAAAACCTCAGCAGGGAGACCGTTCCACATCTTGCAGGTGCGCGGGAGAAAACTGCGCGACGCTCTAACATTCTTGGAGACCCACGTCTCCAGAGTGTGAGGATGGGCTCTGCTTCTGAGGCGGGTGGTGCGATGATATGATATATGATAGGTAAAAATTTTAATAAAACAAAATCTTTATTTTGCATAGATTAAATAAATCTTCATTGCTATATGTCAGCCAGTGCACACTCATTATGTTTTGGCATCGAAGTTTACACAATTAAAGCAAACGAAGTGTCTCAACTAGCAACTCTCAACCAGTCTACCCGTGACCATGGACGCTGTAAAGGGTCCGAAACGTCGGGATTAATAATATCAATGTACGCGATAAAATCCGTAAGAAGTAGTTTTATTTCAATGTATAATATTCGCGTAAATGTCAAATCAATATGTCTCAACTAATTAACACAAAGTATAACAAATATATTGACTTGCACACTAAATTATACAGTCTTACAACGGAATTTCTAAATATTATCAAATGGATAAATGGTCACCAAATATTGGGTTTAGGTTAGGTTAGAACTGCGACCTCAATCGGTCGGCCAGAGCCAATTACATAGATACCAGCAGGTCAAGCTATCCAAAACTGTCAAATTTTCCCAATTGGATATGAACCTTATACTGTTGTTATAGTGGAAAATCTATCAAAGAATTTTGACAGATTGTGGTAGCTTGATTTGCTGGCCTCTGTACCTATTATACTCAGTTTAGATTTAAATATTTTCAGTAGTTTTGATTATGAAAGAGATTAAAAAAAAATTACGCAGATTTTTTGATTGGCTGTTAAATACTACCCTTTTCTAATTCTAGCCAAAAAAAATCTGATCGAGTATTGCAATACAATAATAATAAAATTATGCTATAATAAAATAAATAAATATTATTTGACAATTTTACATAGCACCATCTAGTTCCAAACTAAGCAGAGCTTGTACTATGGATACTAGACAATGGATATAATACTTATATATACTTTTTTAATAATAATAATAAAACTATACAATAAAAATATACTAGTTCAGAATACAGTCTCAATTAACTCTAGATCTTCGGTTAGGCCAGTTTGAACCTAATAGACTTAATTATGTAAGATCCATAAACAATAGGGTGTAGGTCGCGTTGCCGGCAGGCCGTTATTTATTAAAGGCAAATTGTGGGTACCGTGCAATAATAGCAGGATGTGACGTCATTTACCTCCACTTGGAGCCTTTGTTACTGTGGATGTATGTGTGATTTTATGCAGATATGGTATTATGCTACTGCGCAATGATTATATGACTTTTGAATTTTAATGAGAGCTTTGTGCCCTCTATTAGATGACTTTTGAATTTTAATGAGAGCTTTGTGCCCTCTATTAGATGACTTTTGAATTTTAATGAGAGCTTTGTGCCCTCTATTAGATGACTTTTGAATTTTAATGAGAGCTTTGTGCCCTCTATTACATGACTTTTGAATTTTAATGAGAGCTTTGTGCCCTCTATTACATGACTTTTGAATTTTAATGAGAGCTTTGTGCCCTCTATTACATGACTTTTGAATTTTAATGAGAGCTTTGTGCCCTCTATTACATGACTTTTGAATGTTAATGAGAGCTTTGTGCCCTCTATTAGATGACTTTTGAATTTTAATGAGAGCTTTGTGCTCTCTATTACCTGACTTTTGAATTTTAATGAGAGCTTTGTGCCCTCTATTACATAAATTTTGAATTTTAATGAGAGCTTTGTGCCCACTATTAGCTGATTTTTGAATTTTAATGAGAGCTTTGTGCTCTCTATTAGTTGACTTTTGAATTTTAATGAGAACTTTGTGCCCTCTATTACATGAGACTTATACATATTTATATTTTTTGAAATGCCGCCTCTTCTTCTTAGGTCATCGTGTTTGCGGCTTCCGCTCGTGTTGGCTTACCCAGTTAAACCACGTTCGAGCCTCGTTTCATCTAGTACACCAATTTTATGCAAAATTATAGATCCTCACTTATTTTATGTAATGTTTTCAAGATTCATGAATCATTAGCTGTTTTACAATATCAAAACTTATGGAAAGAATTCATGAAAAGTTTTAAAAATTTAAAATTTTTAAGAGCCTCTTAGCTATCTATTTTTTTTTTTTAATCATTTATTTCAGGCAACAAGGCCCATATAAAAATATAATAATACAATATAAAATAGAACAAAAAATAAAATACTATAAAATATATACAACAATAACAAAACTAAGTATTACTATTCCACACGTAAATTCGTCGTGCGTCGCTCGGTGTTAGGTATCCGGCCTGGGAACCGCCGGAATAGTACACCTTTCGGCCAAAACTCTTCCTTCATGAAAGTCGACAGATGTTCGGTCGGTACTCTAATCACAAAAGATATATCTATACATTCTATACATTGGTAACCTACGTAAGCATACCTAAATTTATCTCTTCGACTGTCTCGTTAGTCTAGTGGGCCCAAAGCGCGATTGCTATGCGTCCTGGATTCGATTCCTAGGCCGAGAAAAGTGTTATTGGGTTTGCCTTGGTTTGAGAGGAGACCCGTGCCCAACAGTGGGACAGTATACATATGGATTGATGATGATGATAGTAGGTAAAGCAAACGCTGTAAAGCATTTTTTTTTTAATAATATTTTTGGGACATTTTTTACACAACACCATCTAGTCCCAAACTAAGCAGAGCTTATACTATGGGTACCTACTAGACAATGAATATAATACTTATATACTTTTTTTTGTATATACATACTTATAATACAATATAAGAAACACCCAGACAAACATAAATACTCATGTTTAATCCACAAACAATTGTGTCATGTGGGAATCGAACCCACGACCCCATGATCAGCAGTCCGGCTCGAACCGCTAGACCACAGAGGTCGTCAATTCGACTAACTGTAAAGTGAGTCATGTAGGTTAAAGGACATAATAACAATTATAATATGTAGTAACAAGCCTTGCTAGGCCAGTGGTCCTAAGCGCGACTTTCCATTCCCAAGTCGAGCAAATTGTTATTGGGTTTATCTATAAAATCTTAGTAGCAGCTCGGAGTTTGGATTTGTGCTCTGTTAATGGCACCCCCTCACCCCCTATTCCATAGGAACTTAACATACCACTGAAATGTGGGTGTACAATTAGGATACCTATGCCTAACCCTTTGGGGATTACAGGCGTTATGGTATCTTTGTGTATATATAAAATTTAAGTTAACTTTATTAGTTTTTAACATATTTGTTAAGTTACGAACATATAAAATGAAATGTTCCTTATTTAAGAAAATTACTATTACAATATTATTTATGTTTTTCAATAGGTGTTACTGACGTCACCATGAAGACGAAAATTCTGAATGTGAAGGCAAAATTCGACTTGGCGGGTGGGACTCGGTGGCTTAGTTGTCATAGCGTCTGGTGTACCTAACCAGAAGACGCAGGTTCGAATCCTGCCTGCAGTCGAATTTTTCCTTAGCTAAAATAACTTTAAGCATGGAAAATGCCAAAAAATACATAAAGATAAATTACTATATCGTCCACATAGCATTATTTAAATTTTTCATTAAAAATAACGACGAGTAATGGGTAGTGCAAAAGTTTTTGATTGCACTACTAATTTTAGACCATCTCCATAATAATGAATCTTAAAACTTATCTGTAGAGCAATTCGCTTTTATAGCTCTAGTTTTAAGGTTCAAAATCTCGTGTATTTCTACTTGGCAAAAGGCGACTGGTAGAGCAATTACCGCTAAGCGCCGTATATGATGTACATTCGAGATGGCCATTATATTAATGATAATTAGTCATATATTACTTTGGAAATCCTTCAACGATACACGGGCAAGTTGTTTTTATTATAGGCTTACTAGATTCGGATATTCGCAGCTCACTCTCCATCACCGTTCATGAAGCCGTCCAGGCAGCGGGTGACCGATACAGATGGCGAAAAATCATACGCAATAAAATCATTCCCAGAGAAGGTCACGACCCTCAGCATTGAGGAATACGAATTAAGGAGAAAGGAGGATTAGATTCGGAAATGATTTATATATTCTGTATGTCCGTTGTTGAGTAAAGGACCATGTCGACTATTCATTTAATAGAACAACTATACCATAAGCAGTGGCTTTCTTATCGGCCTTCTAACTCTTAGATTGAAATCTGGACAGAAAGGTGGGCGCAGAAGCTAAGGGATTGACTTCTGCGCTGTGACCACTTGCTTTTCAATCAGAATTTACGTCTTTATTTGTCATAAGGAGTATATAAGGAGTACACCAGGAGTACATAAGGAGTACATAAGGAGTACATAAGGAGTACATAAGGAGTACATAAGGAGTACATAAGGAGTACATAAGGAGTACATAAGGAGTACATAAGGAGTACATAAGGAGTACATAAGGAGTACATAAGGAGTACATAAGGAGTACATAAGGAGTACATAAGGAGTACATAAGGAGTACATAAGGAGTACATAAGGAGTACATAAGGAGTACATAAGGAGTACATAAGGAGTACATAAGGAGTACATAAGGAGTACATAAGGAGTACATAAGGAGTACATAAGGAGTACATAAGGAGTACATAAGGAGTACATAAGGAGTACATAAGGAGTACATAAGGAGTACATAAGGAGTAGATAAGGAGTACATAAGGAGTACAAAATTCATGCCCGCCATGACGAATTTGGCTTTCACATTCAGAATTTGTGATAGCCTAGGCACGATTCGAACCTGCGTCTTCTGGTTAGGTACACCAGACACTATGACCACTAAGCCACTGCGAGTCCCACCCGCCATGACGAATTTTGTCTTCACTAACTAACTTTAAAATTTTAGCATGGAAAATGCCAAAAAATACAAAACAAGGAATTTATACATAAAACAAAACAAAAATGAGGTTATACACAAAATAACATTAGTGCTGCACTCACAGAACTTGAGGTACATGACCATGATTAGTTCATATTTGTCCGCGAACAAATCGCAATTTGGGTAGGCTTGTGGTTGTGGTTCCGATTTCCGCACGGAACATACAGGTGTACAAATATTTATGACTCTCCAGGTCTAATTTTCTTTCACAATACTTTAAAACTACACGATAAAAAAGTATTTATATACCTACTTATTAAATTAATACTCTCACAAAACGGTCACATATCTGCGTGCCAAACATAGTAATTACGATATATCCTCGTGGGAGCTCGCTTATGCATTCTGAAGATTTACAGCTGTGATAAATTTAGCCAATTTATATTGAAGACTAGGTTAAGACTGCGGCTTCGCTCACGTGAATCTAGAAGCAATATTAGAATTAGAATTTAAAATCTGAAGGAGAAAAAACTACACAAACTCACGTTCACAGTTTCATCAATCTCCTAGCCTTTTCCCAACTTTATTAGCTATGATATAGGATAGTTTCCAGTCTAATTCTTAGTATTTACACGGAGCGACTACCAGGAAACCTCAAAACTGAACTAAACTTAACCTCTACCTTGCAACAAATTGGACCTGCCCCAGTAGTGAGAACGTAGCAGAAACATTCTGGAAACATTAATACTAAGTTAAAATCATTTATTCAAGATAAACACTAGTTTATCTTGAATAAATGATTTTAACTTAGTATTAATATTAACTAGAATAATGAAGGATGAATAAAGGGAGAACGTTTTGGGGTTGCATAATAGTTAGTACTGAAGTGGTTCAAGATGTGAGGTGTATTTGATACCACTTACTAAATAGGTCAGTCTAGACTGAGTGTGTACTAGGTACTATCTAGGCAGAGAATTAAAACTCAGAGCGAGAAGCGACAAACTTTACTGAAGGTCAGGAGCGAAGTTAACATTACACGAAACAACAAAGATATTTATACTGTAACTTAAAACTAATTAACAATAATAACGGTTCGGACTTGACCGTTCTGCGCAGGGGCAACACCCTCTTCAATATGGTCGCTAAGCACCGAACAATAGACTCATTAGCAGTCATCTTGCCTCATTAGCGCATCGCCCAATAGATGCACCGGCGCCATGTTCCGGGAGGCGTAACTAGGCCGTTGCAGCGACTTAGGAGGCGGGGCTATGCACCGGTTTTGCACACGGCACCAAGATCACCTCATGTGACGTAAAATCGTATGATCCTGTGCTGCGTTGAGTTGTGCGAGTTACTCGCTACACCACTGCCGCTTCTGGTCTGTCTGACGGTGTTATTGGGGTGAACTGGTTCCTGGGTCTGGACCTGGGTTTGACCTGGGTTCAGGTCTTCTCTCGTCACATATGCTGGCTTGACACGGTCTATTGTCACCTTCTGTCTCTTTCCTTGGACTTCGATGTCAACTGTCTTCTGGTCACGACTGAGCACCTTGTATGGACCCATGTATGGAGCCTGCAGCGATCTTCGTTCCGGGCCTTGTCGCAGGAAGATGTGGGTTGCAGTGCTCAAGTCTTTAGGGATATAGAAGGGTCGTCTGGAGCTCGAATGCCATGATGTTGGTTGTGGCGTCAACTTTGCCATATGTGCGCGCAGTCTGCTGACCAGGTCGGTCATATCCACGACGTCTTGTGCAGGTGCAGTAAGGAACTGTCCAGGCAAACGGAGTGGTTCGCCGTAGACGAGTTCTGCTATTGATGCCCCGAGATCTTCCTTCCACGCGCTGCGGATACCCAGCAGCACCCATGGAAGTGCTTCTGTCCAGCTCGAAGTTGCGTGGCACATAATTGCGGCTTTCAGCTGGCGATGCAGTCTCTCGACGAGACCGTTAGCTGCGGGATGGTAAGCAGTGGTTAAGTGGTGAGTGGCGCCTATGAGAGCGGCCAGGCCCCTGAAGATGCGGGACTCGAACTGCCTTCCGCGGTCTGTGGTGATGTGCTCAGGGCAGCCGAACCGGGCAATCCACCCGGTGGTGAGGGCGGTAGCGCACGTCTCTGCGGTGATGTCTTGCAGGGGGTACACCTCAGGCCAACGTGTTGCTCGGTCGACGACAGTGAGGCAGTACCTGTAGTTAGAAGACAACGGTAACGGACCAATTAAATCTAAATGAATGTGGCGAAAACGTGCCGATGGTGGTTTAAAAGTCTGGAATGGAGCTGATGTGTGGCGTGTCACTTTACATTTTTGGCATGCTTCACATTCCTTTGCCATTTGTCGACAGTCTTTCCTGATACCTGGCCAAACAAACCTTTCAGTGACTAGCCGAACACTAGTTTTGACCCCAGGGTGACTTAAGTTGTGGAGAGAGGAAAATACCTGTCTGCGGAAAGACTTAGTGATGAAAGGACGTGGAGTTCCTGTCACATCACAGTAGACCTCCATGCCTCGGAGAGACTCTGTTTGCAGCTGTTGAAGGCTTCCAGTAGTGTTGGCGTCATCGTTATTGGATGTGACCCTCTGATTTTTGGACCGGCGAGAAGACTATTGAGAGGTGCCTGCTTGGGAGCTGCTTCTGGAATGAAACGGCGATAAAAATTTAACATTCCAAGGAACCGCCTAAGTTCTTTAACAGTCTTAGGTACGGGAAAATCCTGTATGGCTTGTACTTTGCTGTCAAGAGGCTGAATACCTGCTGCCGAAACTTTATAGCCTAAAAACTTTACCTCTGCTTGACCAAAAATGCACTTGCTGTTGTTTAATAGCACTCCGTATTTTGCCAATATCTCAAACAGTTGTCTCAGGTGTTGCTGGTGCTGTTCGCTATCCTTGCTGAAGACCAGGATGTCATCCAAATACCCATAGCAGAAAGGTAGGTCTCGCAGAACTTCATCAATAAATCTCTGGAAAGTTTGTGCGGCGTTTCTGAGCCCGAAAGTCATAAACGGGAATTCGTATAGGCCGAATGGCGTTGTTATCGCCGTCTTGGGTATATCCTCGCAGAAGACTGGGATTTGGTTATACGCCTTGACCAAGTCTATGGTTGCAAAGACAGTACTACCTGCTAGCTCGTGTGTAAAGTCCTGTAAGTGCTTGATAGGGTACCTATCCGGGATAGTGCGTGCGTTCAATGCCCTATAATCCCCGCATGGACGCCATCCGTCGTTCTTCTTAGGGGCTAGGTGCAGTGGAGAGGACCAAGCGCTTTCTGATGGGCGTGCTGTGCCATTTTGTAGCATCTCCTCAAATTCGTGTTTCGCTATTTTGAGGCGTTGAGGGTCCAAGCGTCGGGGACGGCTGGAGACTGGTGGGCCTGGCGTCGTGCGTATGTGATGCACTGTATTATGTTTAGGAACAATTGGCCTTCCAGCAGGGCGGGTGAGATCAGGAAATTCCTTCAAAATGCGGTGATAGTCACTGTCATCGACTATTGTGTGGACGGACGATATATCTTCGGCTGACTTGTCTTGCGGCGCCTGTACTGTAAGTGTTGTAATGTTATCTATTAGACGCTGGTTTCGGCAGTCGACAATCAGATTGTAATAAACTAGAAAGTCTACCCCTATTATAGGCTTGGTTACGTCGGCTATTATAAACCGCCAAGAGAATGCACGACGAAGTCCAAAGTCCAATGTCAGTGGAAGAAAACCATAGGTGTTAATAATTGACCCATTTGCTGCGAACAACTCGTACTTTGTTTTTACCCGTGGCTCCCGAACAGCGGATCGCGGAAAGACACACAGGTCTGAACCCGTATCTATGAGATATTGTATCTTGGTTTTGCGATCCGTTATGAAAAGGCGGCTTGATATTGCATGGCAGTCCTCAACCGCCATTAGTGGCTGCGTTGGGGGTTTACCGACTTCTTAATATACGCACAGGGCTGCGTGCATTTTCGCGCGTTATCGCCAAATCGATAGTGATAACGGCAGTACTGGTGGTCTCTTGGCCGGGATCGAGATCGGTAACGGTTCTGGTTGTATCTCCCTCTAGACCGTGAACGTGACGTACGATTCAACTGCGTGCTCATGGCTTCTACCTTTCGCGTTAGTTCAGCTACCGTCTGCGTCAATGCCTCAATAGCGCTGCCTTGCGGATCCGCTGTTGAAGGTTGCATGGCAACTACTTGCCCGGGCACTGGCATGGTAGTGGCGGCTACTTGTGTGGTTACTGGCACGATGTCGTTTATCCTGTCCACCAACTCTGCTACTTCCTCTAAACTGGCACTTGCTTGCATCGCGACTATGGTTTGTAGGTTTGCTGGTAGCCTGCTGGACCAAATCGACCTGATGAAGTCGTTGGGGACGGTGGGCCCAGCCAACTGCTGTAAGTGTCGGAGGAACTGCGTGGGTTTTCTATCCCCCAACTCTTCATGCATGAGCAGTTGCTTAATCTTGCGCTCCTGAGAAGCCGACAACCGCTTAATCAATTCTGCCTTAAGCTTTTCATATTTGCCGGTTGCCGGTGGGTTGACTATGAGGTCCCGTACTTCCGCTGAATGTTGAGATTCCAGCTGCGCTAGCACGTAGTAAAATTTGGTGTTGTCGGTAGTAATATTAGAGAGTACGAACTGACCTTCTAACTGCGCAAACCATAGTAGCGGATCATCAGCGTTAAAGGCAGGGGCTTTAACTCCCACACGGTATGCCATGAAGAAGTCCTTGTCTTCCTCGGTGCGTTTCTCCATGACTGTTGCGTACTCAGCTTCCGGTTACCAAGACTCCAAATATTGGTAACTGTCGGGGGTCACCAGTGAAGTGGTTCAAGATGTGAGGTGTATTTGATACCACTTACTAAATAGGTCAGTCTAGACTGAGTGTGTACTAGGTACTATCTAGGCAGAGAATTAAAACTCAGAGCGAGAAGCGACAAACTTTACTGAAGGTCAGGAGCGAAGTTAACATTACACGAAACAACAAAGATATTTATACTGTAACTTAAAACTAATTAACAATAATAACGGTTCGGACTTGACCGTTCTGCGCAGGGGCAACACCCTCTTCAATATGGTCGCTAAGCACCGAACAATAGACTCATTAGCAGTCATCTTGCCTCATTAGCGCATCGCCCAATAGATGCACCGGCGCCATGTTCCGGGAGGCGTAACTAGGCCGTTGCAGCGACTTAGGAGGCGGGGCTATGCACCGGTTTTGCACACGGCACCAAGATCACCTCATGTGACGTAAAATCGTATGATCCTGTGCTGCGTTGAGTTGTGCGAGTTACTCGCTACAGTACTTTTGAACCTCATTTTTACATATATGCAGCCGTTCAAAAGTTAGTACTTTCGAACGTCATTTTTACATTTATGCAGCCCCAAAACGTTCTCCCTTTATTCATCCTTCATTAATCTAGTGGTTAGTGCAACTGCCTAGCTAGAGGTCCTGGGTTTGACCTAAACATACCATCGAATTTAGATGTACATTAGTATCTCTCTGCCTAACCGTTGGGGGAATACAGGCGTAACGGTATTAAGCGATAAAAATCTTAAAAAGTAGATCTATTTTAATGAACTTTTTTTTTTCATCTATTAAAATCTAAAATCATCTATTCGTTGCTGTAAACTCACCGTTTCATTACATTGTAATCTGAAGTTTTATACACCGTAAAGACTGGTTTTGTAATTTAGAGGTAATTTCATTTTGATAGAATTTAAAATTACTTGGAATTAAATTTGGTGTTTATCTTTTGGTATATCTTTACAGTTTTTAAAGCCTATAACAAAATAATGAATTAGGTTAAAATGTTTAAGTTTGTAATAGACAATATCGAAGTTAATTTACTGTATTACTGCCTCTGCTTATGGGTGTCTATAGGCTGCGGTTACCCCTTACCATCAGGCGCCCCGTGTGTTGTGCCTGTTCAATCATCAACCCATATACTGTCCCACTGCTGGGCACGGGTCTCCTCTCACAGAATGAGTGGGCTTAGGCTATAGTCCACCACGCTGGCCTAATGCGGGTTGACAGGCTTCACACGCTGTCGAGGATATATTAAGAGAATTAAAATTTAAAAAAAAAACTAAACATATTATTCAACGTGTTACAAAATACCCCGTAAAAAATATAATTAATTATCAAAGCCAAAAATGTTGTCAGCTGTCATGTCAGGGAACCAGATTATTTAACAGAAAGGCCTACGTACCTATTTTACCTAATAATTGTCTACTTTAATAGTTTTTCTATTTTTCAATCATAAATGTTGTCGTTTTCCTTTTTTTGGGGTATGTTATACAGCGTTACTACGGTTCTTAAATATTGTGAATGGACTCATTATAAGGCCTCATTTAATCTCCTTTCGGCTTTACGGGTAGTTTTGTAACACTCTGTATATCTCTGCCTAAACCTTCGAGGAATACAAGCGTGATGGTATGTTATGTTTATGTTATGTTATAACTATACTGTGGCAGTGGTTTTGTGGGTGAAATTGAGGCTACTCAGGAGGCCCATCCAACTATTCCTCTTTCTTTTTACAGGGTCGACAACGCGCAAGTGATACCTCTGGTGTTACAAGCGTCTATAGGCTACGGTAACCGCTTACCATCAGTTCGGCCGTATACCTTGTTCACCACATTAGTGGTATATAAAATAAACCTGAAGCTGCTGATAGAGAACAGTGGCGATTGCTCCACTGACAAGAGCTGAGCTCTTAAATTGAAGAAGAAGAGAAAAAAAACCATCATGCCTTTTCCCCGAAGAGTTTGGTAGAAATGTATTAATGTACACCGAAACAAACCCAGGAACTTATTTTAATTCATTAATTTAAAAACCGAAGCCATTAATTTTAGAAATCCCTCAGCCATAAACGTTTTTAATAAAAACTATTACAACTGCAATAAAAGTTATTAAATTGTTACACGTCATTCATAGGACGACAAGTTTATTGCAACTTCACGGCTGCAAGCCGAGAAATTATTAAGAAAAATGAAAAATTCTTGTAACATCTGGTACTAACGGGTTTAAAATTACGAATTTGTGCAATGTTTATGCATCAGTTGGAGTTTAATTAACTTCTTAACCGTCTTGTTAATATCTTGGTTTAATATTTGATATTAGTTACAATTACTTTATAAGATAATAGTTGTTGCCCACGGTTTCTTCTTTTCTTAATAGCATTCCAAAGGGTGTGTTAAAAGGTATTTATTTTTATTTATTTATATACGCTTTATTGCACACCAGAACACAATTACAAAAATAAAAAGCCACATAAAGAGTTGGTATGTCCTTCTCCAAGGTCTAATCTATATCTGTACCGAATTTCATTAAAATTGGTTCAGCGGTTTAGGAGTGAAAGCGTACCCAACACACAGAGGTAATTACGCATTTGTAATACGAGTATTAGTAGGAATAGTAGATAGAATTATAAATTTTAGCGAAAGAATAATATTTAATTTATTTTCCATTGTAGCTGACGTCAACTAAAAGGCGTAGAATGTGGAAGATAAATTCGATATTACAGGCCGTGGTGTCGGAAGCGTAATGAAATGAAATGATATTTATTTTCTGTAAATAGATCTTTTAAAGACACTTTTACAAGTCAATGCTTTGATTTTTTTATGCTTGAAGGCGCCGGCATTTCCTAACTGACGACCTCTGAGAAGAAACACCGAAACAAACTCAGAGAATCATGGTCTCTTTTAAAGTCCAGACATAATAATATCAAATATGTGAGTTTCACAATGTAGGGTAATGTCTGAAATGGCCTTTTGAAGAAAGAGCCACAGCGGCTTTGAGTAGGCTAATTCCAGCTGACGGCACGCATGCATCGTAGATAGATAGATAGATAGAATATTCTTTATTGTATAACACAATACAGAGAAAATTATAAAAAGAAAACAAACGTCACATAATGTATCTACAATTGGCGGTCTTATCGCTTAAGTCGTAGTTGACTAAAGTGTCCGGTGTACGCAGGTTCTCACTTGAGGTAGATTTTTTTAGTCGCTCATATTTATGTTACAGAACAATATGTGTAAAACAACGTTTTCGTTTTGTTCAGCGTTTTCCTATGTAGGGGTCGGCTTCCATTCCAATACAGTCTAATCAGGAGTACTGATGAACATATTATAAGTATTTTACGACTGCCATCAATGATAGCCTAGTGATATGGCCATTGGACTCTCAAATCAAAGGTCTCGAGTTCGAATCCAAGGCACGCGTATAATAATTACTTATCACTAGCTTAAACGGTGAAGGAAAACATCGTGAGGAAACCTGCATGCCTTAGAGATTTTTCTCGACAGTGTGTGACGTCTGCCAACCTGCACTAGGCCAGCGTGGTGGACTATAGCCTAATCCCTCTCAATCTGAGAGGAGACCCGTGCCCAGCAGTGGAACAGTATATGGGTTGATGATGACTGCCATCAAATCCCCGCAACCGAATTTCTGGCCAATACCCATATCCTGAGAATATACTGGTTGTTAAGCTTTTTGGATTTCTATCTACCATTAACTATTCTCGTAGATGTTTGTATGACAAACGGGGGTCCAATTTACATGCTCTACGTGGCACTAAGGGTCTCATTGTGTTATGAATGGTCACTAATCCACAGACTGACCGCAGCTAGCGTAGCTTAACCTTGCAGATCGGTTGATTCGTTAAATAGCTTTATATATTAATGTCATAATGACTGCCTTATTATTCTAGTGGTCTTAAGCGCGACTGCTACGCTAGAGGTCCTGCGTTCGATCCCCAGGTCGAGCAAAGTGTTATTAGGTTTTTCTATGAAATTCTCAGTAGCAGCTCGGAGTCTGAATTTGTGCCCGGTTAATGGCAATTGGCTCACCTCCTATTACATGGGACCTAAACATACCGGCAAAATGTGGGTGTACATTGGTACACCTCTGCCTAACCCTTCAGGGAATACAGGCGTGATGATATGTTATGTTATATTTATGTCACATTTCAAATTAAAATGCGGCTGGCATTTCACAACAAACACGCAACAGATCATAAAATATAATTTTATTATGTTTAGTTTTAAAGAAAAATAGGATACAAAAACTTCTAAGTAACAAAACAAAGGAATCCTTTGAGCTGATTAACACATTGCAATTTTAATTTTGCATTCCACGTTTTATATTCAAAAAATAATTTCATTTGGTTTCACATTTCATGAGGACCAAAGTCTCGTGGGATGTGATTTAATAACGCTTTACAGCCGAGAGCTTTCGGTCTAATTGCTGAAAAGTTTTCAACATCTACAGCTTGATGACATATTTTTTTTTAGTTTTTTAAATATTTGAACGTAGCCGAGTTAATGGTTGTGTCTTTCATGTTCTTATTTTTGTTTTCAAAGCTAGATTTTAATTTTTAAATGTAACTAACTGTCAGCGACCATAAAAGCCGACAGAGCGAAAGGTCCTGTGTGCGATTCCAGTCGAGCAAAGAGTTATTTTTTAAATAATTTTTAATAAATATATCGGCATGGGTCATGAGTACGGAAGCTTTAACGGAACGCAGCGCCACCTAGCCGACGTTAGCTGCAACTCGCTGGTACGTCACACATCGCGTGATGTTGGGTGGGGGTGCTTGACAGAGTCGTGTCGTTATCGGTCGGGAGAGTGCGGCGCACATTGGTTGCCTGACTCTGGTCCGATGCAGACGCACGGAACTGTCTCGCGTTTCGTTGTGTCAAAGAGAAGAGCAAATTGGCCAATCTACGTGTTTCAATTCTGCCCAGGGAAATATCTACGCTCATGTGATGTCCGACGGTGGTGATTCTACCGGCGACTTTCCCTTCTGTTCCGACAAATAAATATTTTTGGGATATTTTTACACAGCAAAAACTAATCAAAGGCAAATATTTTATTTAAATTAAATAGTAGTTTTGAAAAGTCCAAACTAGTTGCACGGTTCCAAAAAGTGAGTTTTAAGATCCATCAGTCAGTCATCCGGTTGGATACAAACTAATTACGCTTTTTCCAGTTAAAAGGTTCCTCGAAAAGCTAATAGCTCTAATATTTATAGTATGTCAACGTCTTTGAACTAACTGCCGACCTTGGATCATGTGACGGGCGGTTAAAACTTAATGGTGCGATATGTCAAGTGAAGCGAACGAGGATCATAATATATTCTTATGTATATGATTGCGAACAAAGCCGGTATATTGATAGCCGGAGATGTAATAACATATTATTATGTTTTCTTTTGGTTTTCTTTGGCAATTTTCCTTATACGTTAGCCATAATAGAAGATTACAGAAGTCTGTACCAAGGCTGGTGGTGATAGAATATTATAGTTTTAAAACGGTTTACATAATTGAGTACCACTTCTTGGGAATGATATCAATCGATATTCCTTTTGGTTATTTCCTTGTCTTTTCCTTTGTTAAAGTGGAATTAATTAATCAAGTCTGTGTAAGTATATAATCTTTTCCTTTCAACTTAATGATTGCGCCGCCTCTTACCATGCTTGCCTAATTACTATGAACGTAAGGGAGTCAACTCTTACTAATTAAGACATTTCTCAAAGGGCAATGTTTGAACTTTTTCCAGCTTTTTCTGTGAGATGAGACTGCCTCACTAGCCCAGTGGTCATAAGCGTGACTTTTACGCTAGATTTACAGCAATAGTGTTATTAGGTTTTCCTATGAAAAGAAAAAAAAAGTCGTGATATCCACTAGGCTTTTAGCGCTTTTTTACCATATTTTATGACCGTAGGACTGCCAAGTCAAAGAGTTAAAAATTCTAGGCACCTCTGATTTTTTTTTTAAATTAATGTGCGTATTATTAATTAATTGTTTTCCTTCACCGTTTAAGCGAGTGACGCTTAAACCGCTTTCACCTGAACAGAGGGTAGGGACGGTGTTAAACAACGATATCCAGTAGAATGGCGACGTCTGTGTTCTACACACATCTGACTTTACAAAATCAGTGCTTCACGAGGAAATGTTGTGTTGGCAGTGAGGGAACTTTGACTCTTACACTGCCAACCTAACTACTCCTCTTTCGTTTTACAGGGTCGGCAACGCGCAAGTGATACCCCTAGTATTGCAAACGTCTATAGGCTACGGTAACCGCTTACCATCAGGTGGGTCGTATGCTTGTTGCCATCTAAGCGGTTTTTAAAAAAAAGAATTAATATTAATTTATCACCTGCTGGTGAAGTGATAAAACCTGCATTCCTGAGAGATTTTTTCGACGGCGTGTGAAGTCTGGGTCAGTATATCGATTGATAATGATAAAATTCTCAGTAACAAAGCAGCTCGGAGTTTGGATTTGTGCCCGGTTAGTAGAAACGTACGAAACGTTCAAACGAACTCTGAATGCACTAGTACGCTTTTACCTAAACCTTAGATAGATACAGCGTTTTTAAATAGTGACCTTGTTTTTGTTTACGGGGGAAATCTTGAAAATGCTATCGGTCTATGGGGATTAGACCGGAGAGTGTGGAGTTTTTACCTACTAAAACCACCCATCCACCATGGTCACCATCAGTACATGGAAGGGGACACTGTGTCCTCTACATATACCAACCTAGAACCCCCGAAAAATGCTGCATGGGATGACCTTTAACTACACGAACCGATAACACTATCATCACCATCTTCTTACAATTACCCCAAATTACAGGGTCAGTGCAGTAGAAGTCATAAAATATCAACGTAATCACTCCTCATAAAAAAATTAAACCTGTAACAAGACGCCATCTACTGGTACGAGTGTATACCACTGCGTCACCCACTTAGATTGCAACCCAAACAAGATTCATCAAAACATCAATGCACGTAACAGTATAGACTACTAGCGCCATCTATTATACGTCATGTGTAACGTCAGCGATAACATCGAAGATAACCACTACATACGAAAAAGTATACATGAAGCACATATAGTCATCGGGCCACCTATATAAACAGTGACCCTCCGAAGAAACTCACTCGCTAGCCAGACGGCACAGAGGACGATAGCCCCGCAGTCTCCTTTGGTGCCTAAAGCTTTAACTGAGCGGTAGCCCCACAGCCCTCAGGAAAAGACAAGCTAGGAGGTTAAGGAATACGATAGCCCCGCAGTCTATCGCAAGAACCACTAACAGGTTGATCTAGACCAGTCTCAGTGAATTAAAAGTTTGTTAAGTGTATTGTATTTTAATAAACAAATTCCTATCTGTCATATCGTTGGTTTCATTCACCAGCCACTATCATAAACCAATTTTAGTTCTCGAAAACCGACCAAAAAAAAATCTTAAGACATCACAAAACAACAAGATTATACTATTATCGAATTACACTTTCCTCAAGAGAATATGTAAAAAATATATAGGGATATAAAAAGATGTTCCGTCGCCGCTAGAATGGAACTCATGAATAATTGAGCGGACCATGGAGGCGGACATAAGTCATGAATCGATGACATTGAGTACACATTTTTGACGGACGCGGCAACCCTACTGATTGGGATATTTTTACAGATAAACTCATTGGAATAAACTTACAAACTGCCTTATTAATCTAGTGAACAGTTTTTGCCCGCGCGAATGCTGAAGTTTGAAGCCCTGAGTTTGATTCCCAGATCAGGTTAAGTGCTTTTTTTTTTGGACTAAGTTGGCAAATTATCATACGGTCCACCTGGTGGTAAGCGGTTACCGTAGCATATAGACGCTTGCATCACTTGCGCGTTTCCAACCCTGTAAAACGAAAGAGGAATAGTTGAGTACGCAGTATAAGGGGTCAAATTCCTGCACTGCAGAGTTTCCTCGAGGAAACGTTGTTGTTTTCGTTTCGTCGTTTTGTAAATTAAAGAGCGTGTTCTATTATAAGGTATAATCGTAAAAATAAATAAAAGTTACAAATGTTCGTTATGAAATTTTATAGACGTTGTTCGTGTCGTGGTTGTAAGGCATAGAGAGAGAGACCGAGCGCCTTTTTCTTGCCACAGATAATATAGATAGCTAATGCATGATTTTATACAAATCAATAATAATTTAAAGTTCGTGGCGTCATCTGTCTGCAGAACGCGCGCAACACCGCTAAACAACCGCGCGCCCCTGCAAACAGATGGCGCTGAACAGTTGTGTTGGTAGTCGCGTTCTTGGGTTTACCCGCTAAGAAATTGTAGCGGTTCAGAGTTTGGATTTGTGCCTGGTTAATGACGATAGTCTTACTTTGGTATTACATGGGACCTAGACGTACCGGTAAACTGTTGTTGAAATGCAGTACATCTCTGCTCCTCTTATCCTTCGGGGAAGACTGCCGTGATGGCAGTGGTGGAATATATTTATAAAAAAGTGAAATAATATATTTAGTTAACGTAGTTGTGGACGCCAAACGTTATAGACATACTAGCTCTGAGCCAGACCAAACGACCCTACCAATGGGGATATAATTAAAGTTTGTTGGATTTACCAAATTGTGGTAAGCACGACTGCTATGATTGAGGGTCCTGAATTTGATTACCACATCGGGCAGTATTATTGGGTTTTTATATGAACTTTTTAGGAGCACCTCGGAGGATTACCCCCTAGATTTCTGCCCAAATTGCCCCCATTACATGGGACACAAACATACCAGCAAACTGGTTTACTGCATTGTCAGTTTACTGCACTACACCTCTGCTTAAACTTTGGGGAAAAAGAGCGGTGATGGTATGTTTTGCTATATGCCATATCCACCATAAACGTTACTCCACGTCCTCAGTCCGTCCTATTTGTATTCGGATTGCGGGCAGCGTGTTCCTCACTATGCCCCACAAGATTGGTTATGCGTTCTTACGTTATTATGCTGGCGTTTGTGTCATCCGGGACTCCGATCTGCTACATTGTTTATTATATCTTGTATCGCATTGTAAGGAATATTCGAGACGATTCATTAGGTTTTTTTATTTTTGTCCGAGGATTAATTTTATTTGTTGTAATATGATAACTGACAAGCATACCATACGGGCTGCCTGATGGTAAGTGCATTATAAAAAATAAAATACTACTATACTTCCAAATACTATGTCTGTTCAATTATATAAAAATTAACAAAACTATTTAGCTAATCGAACTATATAAAATCTAAGGAGGTTATTTTAGCGAAGAAAAAATACAACTGCGGGCAGTATTCAAACCTGCGTCTCCTGGTTAGGTACACCAGACGCAATGACTACTAAGCCACCGCGAGTCCCACCCGCCAGGTTGAAAGCCATTCTGAATTTACCTGACGTCATGCATGGAAAATGCCAAATAATACAAAAAGATAATCTAAGAATGATTAGGCAGAGGAGTAGCAATGAACACTCACAGTTCGCCGATATGTTTAGGTCCAATGTAATACTGCCATTACCCGGGTACAATCCAAACTCCGAACTGCTACTGAGAATTTCATAGAAAAACGATAATAACACTTTGCTCTACCTAGGAATCGATCCCAGGACCTCTAGCATAGCAGTCGCGCTTAGAACCACTAGACTAACGAGGCAGTGACTACATGTTATTATTATTATGTTCTTTAACCGACATGACTCACTTTTCAGTTAGTTCAGTACTATACAGCGTTGCCTTTACTATCATCATCAACAACATCAACCCATATACTGGCCCACTGCTGGGCACTGGTCTCCTCTAAAAGAATAAGAGGGTTTAAGGCTATAGACCATCACGTTGGCCCAGTGCGGGTTAATAGACTTCACACTCCATCAGTAAAATTTCTAAAGCATGCAGGTTTCCTCACAATGTTTTCCTTTACCATTTAAGCGAGTGAAAAACAATAAATGGTTTCAAAAAGTCAATTCCTGATTTTTTGAAACCATTAATTATAATGGTTTAAAAAAGTCAGGCTGACTTGACTTGGCAATTCAATGATCATATCACTAGGCTAACACTGCTGTTGAGTGATACAATTAAATTATCCTAATTAATGTTCATTTAAGAATGAAATTCCTTCCCCAAATTAGCCCCACACAAAAACACACACGTCAATCTTGGCAGCAATTTTCGCGTGGAATCAAAACCTGATATTCTCATAAATAAATTTACTATCAAGATAGCAATGACTGGCGCTATTCGGAATGTTATTATGTCCAGGAGTTGTGTGTTTACCCCACTGGGGTAGTATATTGGAACAAAATAAGACACTCTATAGATATTTGCTTAGCACTTGAGAGCCCTATATTTGAGTCCCTTAGGCGATATTAATGTTTTTGTATGGGACCTTAAATAAGGGTTTAGCTAACACTTACTGATATAGGTAGTCAAATATTACGCAGAAATGGAAGTAATAATGGCCTTATTAAGCAGTGATAGCCTAGTAATATGGCTACTAGACCGTCAAGTCATACGTTTCGAGTTCAAATCCAAGGTAACTTCCACTTTTCGAAACCATGTGCGTATTAATAATACATTATCACTCTCTTAAACGATGAAAACATCGTGAGGAAACCTGTATACATGAGAGATTTTCTGCACGGCGTATGAAATCTGACCAATCCGGACTAGGCCAGCGTTGTGGAATGTAGCCTAATTATAATGTAGTTATGAGAGGAGACCCGTGCCTAGCATGGTAGTAGGTGTAATTACTGCCTCACTAAAATGTTTGAGAAGAATTACCTACCTCAATACTTAGAAGTATGCATCAAATTCAATATAAACTCGGGCTTTTTCATGTCGTTTTCATCGAACTTTGCTACAGAACTTTGCTATCCCCTACGCTAAATATACATAAAACAACTTTTAAGATACACAAATACGTGAGGGTCGCTTTCCAGCCTAACCAAAGGCGGCTTAGTATCAGTATTTTACACGAAACGACTGCCATCGTGCCATCAGCCCAATTTCTGGGCTATACCGATATCCTGAGGATTGCGTAGTTGTCAAGCTTTTTTGGTTTCTGACTACCACTTACGATTGTCATAGTTGTTTGAATGACAACCAAGACTGACTGCTTTACAAATACAAACACAAACAGTTATGAGTATATTCTCAAATAACACACACATAAACTTAAGTAGCACAAACATAAACTGAACTCACTACCGTCGCAAGCAGGTGCGGTTTATAATTTCATATCGAACACGACAATATTCACAATGCTATGGAAATCAGCTTACTTTGCAGCTGTCTAACAAGTTTATGAATAGGTTATAATGAACAGATGTGTCGACTATTGCAGAATGAAAGAAAATGTTATTTTGTATGCAATGAAATATGGAATATACTGTCGACGTTTAATGTAACTGCTTTGTTCAAAAATGTTAAATAAAGGTCTGTGATTCAGGGATAATGATGTATTAAATTAAGATAAGTAAGGTGTAGAAGTAATTCCACTCAAATTGGAACTGCCTGACTAGGGAAGTACTCAACACCGGTGGTACGCACGAGTGATCGAGGTGACTGAGGTGTCAAGATGACACATCTTGACACCTCAGTTGTTGCCCTTCAAACCGAAAACAATAATAATCATTATCATCAACAACCCATATACTGTCCCACTTCTGGGCACGGGTCTCCTCTCACAGAATGAGAGGGCTTAGGCTATAGTCCACCACGCGAGCCTAGTGCGGGTTGGCAGACTACATACGCCGTCGAGAGTATCACTAAGGCATGCAGGTTTCCTCACGATGTTTTCCTTCACCATTTAAGCGAGTGATAATGAATTATTAATACGCACATGATTTCGAAAAGTTAGAGGTGCGTGCTCTGGGTTCCAACTTGAGACCTTGGACTTGACAGTCCAATGGTCATACCACTAGGCTATCACTGCTTTTGTATAGTAATGTTAACACCTTAATGTTAACATATTGTTTAGTGGCATAATATTTAGCTTTTCGAATCTATCTGCGTATTAATAATTATTAATCACTTGCTTAAAAACGGTGAAAGAAGGTTTTGTGAGGAAACCTTCAGGCCTTAGAGATTTTTCTCGGCGATATGTGAAGTCTGCCAACCAGCACTGGACCGGCGTGGTGGACTATAACCTGAACCCTCTTCATCTGAGAGGAGACCCGTGCCCAGCAGTGCGACAGTATATGAGTTGATGATGAATCTCAGTTGAAGTGCATAAGCAGAGACTACCACCTTAAAAAATGAAAAATAAAAACCTGTTCCTTAACTTTTTTAACGAATAATTTTATTGAAATAATAAAACTACTTTTTACGGATTTTATCGCGTATATTGATATTATTAATCCCGACGTTTCGGACCCTTTACAGCGTCCATGGTCACGGGTAGACCAGGTAGGTCCAGTCTATCCGTGACCATGGTAAAAAGTAGCTTTATTTCAATGTATAATATTCGCATAAATGTCAGAAATCAATATGTATTTTTTTTACTTTTTAGTAATATATATAAGTACCTAAATCTTAACTTTTTTTCTTATAGTACGGAAAATCCTAAGAGCTTATTCGCAATTATGCCTGGTGGTGGACTGAAAATTGGTGCGGTGAAATCGCTAGAATTGCTTTAAAAGACATAGATTAAGATTTACTTAACCTATGAAATAAATCTTGAATATAAAAAACGTATATAAAAAAGTAAACCCATGAAGTAAATCTTAACCTATGCATTTCAAAGCAATTCTAGCGCAATTTTCTTCTAAGATATTTCAGGCGATTAATATTACAAATCCCAATATAATTCAGCTCCATCACTTTGACTGAAATAAAGTCCAGTAATGACATTTTAAATTCGCCATCTCGCCTCGGAAGCGAACCGAGGTCGTGGTTTAATAATCAAACTTAATATTTAAACATTTGTTACTAAACAGGGCCGTTCGCGTAAAAATGAGAATGAAACTTTTCTAATTTTGTGCCCAAAACCTCGCCCATCGGCTGATTAAATAAACAGAAAGGAGGTTTTTTATACGTTCGTAATCTTTGCAATGAAACTCTTTAGAACTATTTAAGTGTTTTGGCGCCTTCTACCGGGATATTAAGGTGTGAATGAGTTTATAGAGTGAAGAGAGAGAATGAGGTAGTAGTAAAAAATAATGTTAGTTGTAGATTAATCTGTTTCTATCACTATTTTATTGTGTTTACTTTTAGTTTGTAATTGTTTTTCTTTTAATGTTTTTTAAAGTTATTGTTTAAAGTTTTAATTCTTAAAGGCTAAGTATTTTATTTGGTATAAATTTATTTTATAACGCAATTGTAATGAATTAATTCAAGGTCAATGCTGAAAACCAACGCTGTCGGTGTTGCTTCTCCGCAGCAAAATGCTGAGCTTTGACCTTTTTTCGCTCACACGATGCACATCCCTCTCATATAATTAAACTTAAGGCTTTTATTAATTTATAAATTGTATTTACTATTTTTGTGTTTATATTTTCCTTTTTTTTTGTTATGTTGTCACTTGGTTGCCAACTTAGTGTCTAAACTGACATGTTGGCCTTTGGCTCACTAAACTGGACTTAAAAAGAGACTATGAGTTTGTTTCGGCGTGTGTTCTCAGAGGTCGTCAGCTAGGAATTGCCGGAGCCATCTAGCTTAAAAAAATATGTAAAACATTGACTTTAAAAGATCGATTTGTAAAATAAATATAAGACGATTTATTATGAATTGTGAAATAATAACGTTTTATGTTGCTCTGTGAACAAAGTTTTTATTTTATTAAAACATATTAATTAAAAATATCACTTATGTAAATATTACATTTATGTATCTATAACAACTCTTACCTGTGAACAAAGAAACGACATTAAACGTTTATTGTTCCACTAAATCCCTTTTTACAATTATTTCATTTTTATAAAAATCTTAAAACAATATCTATATGTCATCGAAGATGACAAGAAACCAAAAACAATATTACTATTATCTTATGTTACAAAAGAGGTTAATTAAAGTTTAAAATTAAGAAACATAATGCATTATTTTCTTTACATAAATATAATTTAAAATAAGCCTAAGGGACTCAATGATAGGGGTCATAAGTGCCCCTCTTGAAAAAAAAAGGGTTTATTTATAGCAAGCATTCTATTATTATGGTATTTTTGGTACGCATGTATTCGTAACAGACACTACCTAATAGCTAAAGTAGAGCTTACTAATACCAAGACAAATGCAACTAGTTCGAAACAACTAGAACAAATTGAAGCACATTACCTCGTCCCCAGCTTATGTTGTGCACTTGCAACTAAGTTCTGTGCTACACTACTTCTACCAAGTGTCGCACTACGCTCTCTGAAGTTTTCTTGAGTATGCAACCCTTCAGCTTTTGTTGTTTAACTTACAGAAAATACTAGTTTTTGCCCGCGATTTTACTGCTCTAAATTTTATATTCATGTTCCCTTGCCCGGTTGTCATACAAAGAACTATGACAATCTTTAATGGTAGATAGAAGCCCAAAAAAAGCCTGACAACCAGTTCAACGTCAGGATATCGGTATCACCCAGATTTTGGGTTTGGGAAGTCTGATAGCAGCCGTTTTGTTTAAAATACTAATATTCAGCCGCTATCTGGTTAGACTGGAAGTCGACCCCAAGATTATTGGGAAAAGGTTCGGAGGATGATATTAATAACTTCTGAACAGTATTTGGACTGATGATTTGAAGAAAGTGGCTGGCAGCGAATGGATGCGAGCTGCCCAAGACCAGATGCTTCGGTATGAATTCAACATACTCTGCCGTCTCCCCAGCTGGCGGATGATCCATGATTTTCCTGTACTATAAAAAGGGATGGTTGGTGGTCTTTGAGGGAGCTCAAAGAGCACCAACTATCCTGCAATCCTGCCTATGTTCATCAGTGGATGGCAATAGGCTGATATGATGAGCAGTATTTACAAAATATTCCTGGACAATTTCACACAGCACCATCTAGTCCCAAACTAAGCAGAGCTTGTATTATGGGACTAGACAATGGATATAATACTTATATATATTTTTTGTAAATATATTACACTTAAATTATATAACAAACACCCAGCCAAACACAAGCACTTAATATTTATCACATAAATCGACCAGAAGATTAAACGAGACTCGTAGATTACGAACACGAATGAGTTTTAACAATGTTATCCGTAGGTTTGATTTTTTTAATTCTCTAGAGTGATTTACATATTATAAGTAGCTTTTGACCCTGACGTCGTCTGTGTTAACTTAAGAATTACCTGGATAAATTCTATATGTTTTAAAAAAATCATACCATCACGCCTGTATTCCCCGAAGGGTTAGACAGAGGCGTACTAATGTACACCCACATTTCGCCGGTATGTTTTAGGTCCCATGTAACAAGGGGCGAGCCTATTGCCATTATCCGGGCACAAATCCAGACTCTAGCTACCACAATCATTCAAATTTTTTAGATTGATTGTCATCTTTAACGCAAATCAATAAGCTTCACATTCAATTGGGAAAATTTGACAGTTCTGTATAACTTGACCTGCTGGCATCTGTACATTAAATACTGCTTAACCCTTCAAGGAATACAGGCGTGATGATATACTTAGTATGCTATCATCGATAGAAAACCACAATCTACAAGAAACACTCAACTAAAATCAAAACAAACATTGAAGAGGTTATGACGGAACGTTAAGAGGATCCTAACTGGAGATAAACCATCTAACGTCAGATTAAGTTCTAGTGACGTCACCCGACTCGTCCCAACTCGGATTATCAAACAACCGTTTCAGTATTACACTTCTCCATCGGCCGATAACATGACCCTTGGTTAAGTTTAATCGGTAGTTTAAAGTTACCACTAGTGTGCAATGTATAGATGAGAATCTTTATGATAGTTATGTTTGTGTTACTATCCGCAAGCCGATTACTGTAGCCCGATTCGCGTAATTAAAACCGTATCGATGTCGCAGCGAATTAATCGTTGAAACAGTTTTGTTATTCACATCCATCAAATTTCACATTAAATTTAGTCAGCAAAAATCTCATAATGTTTTATGAAATGAAATTATGAAATGATATTTATTTTCCGTAAGTAGATCTTTTAAAGACACTTTTACAAGTCAATGCTTTGATTTTTTTTATGGCGCCGGCATTTCCTAACTGACGACCTCTGAGAAGAAACACCGTAACAAACTCAGAGAATCATGGTCTCTTTTAAAGTCCAAACATAATAATATCAAATATGTGAGTTTCACAATGTAGGGTAATGTCTGAAATGGCCTTTTGAAGAAAGAGCCACAGCGGCTTTGAGTAGGCTAATTCCAGCCGACGGCACGCATGCATCAGTCATTGTGTAGCTCGACCATATTAGATGGAGCTCAACAACCCGTCGCACGACGATACGACGTTAATAGTATCTACTGTAATCTTATTCTCTCTGCATCACCCTAAGGTTGTCTGGCAGAAAATGCCTAATGGCATTAAGACCGCCTTTGTACCATCAGTGCATAAAGATAAAATAAAATAAATAAAAAATCCATCAATCGGAGCGATTTAGAAGTAGTCCTATTGATTGAAAAATCGTTGAACTGTGTTAGTTCAATGATTTGTATCGATTCGATTGACGGATATGAATAGGAAAACTGTTTCAACGATTAAGTCGCTGCGACATCGCTACGGTTTTAATTACGTGAATCGGGCTACTGGTTAATACCGATATCTTTAAGATAAACTGGTTGTCAGGCTTTTGGGTTTCCGACTACCACTAATAACTGTCATAGGTCTTCGTTTGATAACTGGAACCGATGTTTTAATATGCTCTCCAATGTAATTGAGCCTTCATATTTTTAAATTCTCGTACTCGCAAGATTTCACGGTTGAAGTGGCAATGGGCGGGGCATGTGGCTAGAAGAACGGATAGCCGCTGGGGAAATAAAGTCCTGGAGTGGCGACCACGCTTAGGAAAGCGCAGCGTAGGACGGCCACCAACTAGGTGGACGGACGACCTCGTGAGGGTTTCAGGGAGTCGGTGGATGCGGTCTGCGCAAGACCGATTTTTGTGGCGATCATCAAGGGAGGCCATGTTCAGCAGTGGACTCCGTGGCTGATAGATAGATAGATAGATAGATGTTTAAATTGGTCACCCATCCTAAGTCTGCCTCATTATTGGTGGTGTAGTGGTCGTCCTGGTTTTAATTTTCAGATCGAGTCAGGTTACTGGGTTTTTCAATGAAATTCTTAGTGGCGGAATTTAGATTTGTGGCAACACGTTCGCCCCCTATTACAAGGGACTGTGGGTGTTCATTGGTACACTTCAGCCTTACCCTTCGTGGAATAGAAGCTTAATGGTATATATTTAGATAACGATCCCTACTGTTTTATTGGCTTATTTAGGCACGGGAATTGCTAAGCGACTTGCAAATAATCATCGTCACAAGAAGGATTTCAGAGTTGTATTAAATCCTCTATTGCGTTAAGGAACGAATAAAAATCTTCTAACAATCCAACTTCGGCTACGAAATCGCTACGACTCTACGAAATTGCTACGAATCGCTACGAAATTACTACGAAAGCGGGAAATACATATGTATGCCATATAAAATGTCGTACCCACTTGATTTGTCGTACAATATGCAGTTAATATAAACAGGCTAAAGTTTTTCCACCATTATCCCCTTCCCTACCGTTATCCCCTTCTACTGAAAGCAATCGCGGGACTTGTAAACATGGTTGAAATTTTTCATCATAAGTGCTTATCTACTACAGTTGGTATTGTTAGTGAGTTTGTGTGTGTATATTTATTTTTGTTTTTAGTACTTATGATATCAATGAGGTTATGGATGATTTAAGATAAAGGGGGTAACTCAAATACAAATTATGTGTGAATGTATTTTTTTTTTGTTGTATTGATGGAGTTTCTTGCCGGGTTCTTCTCCATAAGACCTACTTTTTGGAACCGTGCAACTAGTTTTGACTTTTCAAAAGTGCCGTAATGGTCTAATTGGAATAAAATGTTTGACTGTGATGTTATGTATTTTTTTTTTTCATAAAATTTAATTTTCGCAGTCCTAAAAACAAAAGTACTAAAATAAACTTACTGTTGTTAGTAAAAATGTTTTGTTAGTGGTCGTAAGGGCGCCTGCTATGGTAATGAACCCAGGCTCGACCCAGGTTGAGCACAGTGGAATTGGATTTTCTATGAAATTCTCAGTACAGGCACAGATTTTGTACCCGGTTAATGACAACAGGTGTACAGACGCCAGCAGGTCAAGCTATCCAAAACTGTCAAATTTTCCCAATTGAAAATGAACCTTATCATGTTGTATTAAAGTTTAAAATCTATCAAAGAAAGACAGATTGTGGTAGCTTGATGTGCTGGTGGTATTTATGTCACTAGTAATAGGGGCCAGTCTATTGCTATTACGAGCATAAGTGCAATCTCCATGCTGCCATGTCTGGAAACGGACCGATGGCTCTTGAAGCAGACGAGTCCTTAAGTTGAGACCGCGAATCGGCAAACGTAGCCGACGATCTTAAGAGGGTAGCTGGGTCAGAATGGATGCGGAAGGCGGAGAACCGGGTGTTGTGGCGCGATTTGGGAGAGGCCTATATAGGAATAGACTGCGAAAGGCTGATTTGAAGTACAAACTCGAAGCTGCTACTGAGAATTTTATAGAAAAATCCTATAACTCTGCTCGTCATAGGAATAAAACCCAGGATCAATGAAATTTGAAATATACCGTGTTTAAACAATGCCTGCTTGGTTACTGAAATTTAGGCTTCTAGTTTTATCCACGAAAATGGCCTGAACTACTTCGAGAAAAGGATGGTACGGTACTGCCGTGCGCCCAGATGCCGAAACAAACTCAATGATGATGAAAAAAAGGGATATAAATATATCCAAACATTCTAGCAGAAAAAGTAGACGAAATCTATGAAAACAGCTCTATTTCTATGCTAGGTGATGTGTATGTGATATGGCACAGTTCCCGGCGTTTCACGGAAACTTTAATTTATGTATGAGCATTGTCCAGGAGTTTGTTATCTCTGGAAGTGCGCCAATTGCAGATACTGTGTAGAACTTTACCATGGAATGTTAGTTTACAAACGACTTCAAAAAAGAGAAGGTTTTTTAATATATGGAGCTATAATTTTATCTGCTGTTGAGTGCAACTGCTGTGTTGCTGGGAGTGGGATCCACGACTATACTTAAGGCACGCTATGATGGCTGTTACGGTAATGTACGAAAAAAAAAACGCAATACATATTGTATATACTTTTTGTATTAGTATCGTTAGATCACTATTGACAATAAAGAACAGCAATTTGCTCCATCAAATGTAATTACTAATGAATACGAAACTTCATGAGTGGACAAACGTCAAAACAGCCATCATAGAGTCAGTCATTTCAGTTTTTTTTAATAAAGGTAAAAACGAACGACGTTTTTATTCAGCCCTACAAGATGTGAGCATGTTAGTAGATAAATATGCGCTGTAATAATATATTTAACGACCTCCGTAGTCTAGTGGTTCGAGTGCCGAACTAGTGATCATGAAGTTGTGAGTTCGATTCCCACAAGATACAAATATTTATGTGATGAACATAAAGTTTTGTGTTTTTAATATTATTATTATGTATAATTGTTACGCTCAAAGATCGAAAACGCTCATTGAACGAAACAGCAGCTCACAACGCGCTGTAGTCAATTATAAAAATTATTTTCTGATTTTTTTTTCGGCAATTCGTCACAATTGCTACGACGCTTTGCTGTTCAACACTGGCGCCATCTAGTAGTAAAACATTAAATGTAGATAACTATAAATCGGACTGATGCCTTTCGGGACAGACTGGCCTCAGATAGCGCTGAACAGAGATCATTGGAAGGAGATAGGGGAGACCTCTGCGGTCTAGCGGTTCGGGTGCTGATCATGGGGTCGTGGGTTCGATTCCCACAGGACACAAATATTTGTGTGGATAAAACATGAGTATTTGTATTTGTCTGGGTGTTTCATATGTATTATAAGTGTGTATTTACAAAAAAAAAGCATATAAGTATTATATCCATTGTCTAGTACCCATAGTATAAGCTCTGCTTAGTTTGGGACTAGATAGTGTTGTGTAAAAATGTCTCAAAAATATTATTATTATTTATTATCATTATTACCTTTGCTCAGCAGTGGGTTCATATAGGTTAGAAAAAAAAACTATAAATCTAAAGAAACTTAACATACCATTCCACCAATAATAATCTAAGGGTTAGGTGTTGTAAAAGTGTCTTTATACAATCTTACAGAAATAAATATCTTGTAAAAATTTCCGATCAGCGTATTTAGTAAGAATTACCCCTCTTATCTTATATAGAACATAAAAAATAAGTACTAATAAAATTGTACCTCACAAGGAAATCTTATCAAAAATGTCTATGTAAAGGGTTGTACTCATAATGTAAGTAAAACCACCTACCTTATGTAAATATTTGTAAAACGCTTGATTTTTTTACTCCTCACTTGTAACTGAAATACAGTAAAAAAACGGAAATAATACAATATTATTTCGGTTTTTTTTTTATTGTACTAGCTTCTACCCGCGACTTCGTCTGCGTAGACTACTGGCAATAATTAACACAACAAAAAAGAATTATCGAAATTGTTCTATCAGTTCACGTGTGATGCGATGACGAAGGGAAATAGTGATTCATTTATAAATATATAGATTTCAGTTAACTACATATATTTTTCCATAGGGGACTAAATAATGATGAATCAATGGCCATGTCAGGTCATGGTTCAATCAATCAAAATAGTTTTATTTTCATATAAACCATATACAGGCACTTATAAAATTTCGAGTCTAGACTCGACATAAACTACTAATTTGGAACACCTAGGTGCACAGTTCCAAATTAATGGTTTCCTATTGAGAAGAACTGGCTAGAAACTCCATGGTGAACATGAGAGAAGAATTTAGGAATATTTTTAAAATTACAAATATATAAAATGCTAGCTAGGCATAAAAGAAAGGTCTAAACAGTTCTCCCATTTACAAAGAGTTCAAACTAATACCACTATATAAATTAAATTAGTCCCGGTTGTCATGGGTAGGTAGTCAGAAGCCTGACAACCAGTCTATCGTTAAGATATCTGTATTACCTAGGAATTATGTTGCGGAGGTATAAAATACTGATATTTAGCCGCATCTGTTTAGACCGGACCTGAACATAGCTGGTTAAAAAGCTCGAAGGATATATAAGAAGTCCAAAGGTAATCGATTCTTGTAAATAATTGATATTAAGCCAAATCTTGGATTAGAAACCAATCCCAATATAGGTGGAAAAAGGGTTAAAAAAAATACCATCTTTTTGTATTTTTTTTTTTTGGCATTCTCCATGTTAAGATTTTAAAGTAATTCTGGTAAGGTATACCAGACACTATGACCATTAAGCCACCGTGATACCTACCCATCATGTCGAATTTTGCCTTCACATTCTGAATTTAGGGTGACAATATACTTTCCAAAAATATAATAAATTTTGCTCTCTAACAAAATGGTCTCAAAACTTATTTCATCAAAATTTCTAAACAATTCGTGTAAAATATATTCGCTATTAATTAATTTTAGGAGTATGTTACCAATGTGGTTTGAAATAAAACCTGTGTGAAAAACTAGTGCCAATAATATTATCAGTGCGGTTCTAAATTTGTTTAATTAATTACTTCTCTCTTTAGAAGCATGAAATACTTAATTACCTCAAGAGAGGTAGGGGTTCCACTCAAATTGGAGTTGCCCTACTGGGGAAGTACTTGCAAAAAATCAAAGTGCAATAACAACACTTTGAGCTGTGCGTGTGAGCAGTGCTCCGTTAGGAAACGTTGTGTTGTCTGTGGACTTTAACCCCTAAACTGCCAACACAACTATTCTAATTAAGTTTAACAGGTTCGCTAACGCACAAATGATACCACTGGTGTTGCAAGCGTCTATAAGCTACGGTAACCGCTTACCGTCAGGTGGGTCGTATGCTTGTTTACCACCTTAGTGGCATAAAAAAAAATACATTTCATGCCATGTTGTCCGTTGCAAATCTATGTGTATCCTCCCTAAGGACGAATTTACATATCAATAGCTATGGTGAGGAAAATGTGGATTGTAAACGATGTCATTGTTTTTTAAGACGCAATATTGCTCGTGTGTTCTCGATAGGATTATGGGAATTTGCGAATTATTTTGGTGTTCCCCATAACTATTATTTTATTTTTGTTTTCTTTGAGATACGGGACCAGATATCTTTAGTCATGTATTGTATTTTTTAATATACGCTTGTAAGGGATTCATGGATAAGTAGGTTTAATAACTAGTTACGCGGATCAACCGATCTGCAAGGTTAAGCTGCGCTAGCCGCGGTCAGTCTGTGGATTGGTAACCATTCTCTTCACATTAAGACCCATCTGTGACTTCGAGAGCACGTGTGTGTGGAGTGACTGCCATCAGACCTCCGTAACTGTTATTCTGAATATAAACTGGTTGTCAGGCATTTTGAACTTCTGAGTATCGTTAATGAATTTCCGAGACCAGACTTTACGTGTTCCCCGAAGCACACAGAGGTCGAATATTGTTCACCCATCTACAATATCACCGCGGCTAGCTCAGCTTTACCTTGCAGATCAAGTGATTAGCCACGAGCCCTTCGCCTCTAAGATTTTTTATGTCCAGTCATATTTTATTTCTGCTTATTTCATATATTATCGAAGAGAGGTAGGGCATAGAGGGATTTGAGCTTTGAACTGTGTTGTGTTTTTACGGTGAGCAAGGTTGTTAGTGCTCCACGAGGAAACTTTGTGTTGGCAGTGGGGAGACTTGACCCTTACACTGCCAACCCAACCATTCCACTTTCGTTTTACAGGGTCGGCAACGCGCAAGTGATACCCCAGGTGTAGCAAGAGTCTATAGACTACGGTAACCGCTTACCATCAGGTGGGCCGCATGCGTATTTGCCACCTTAGTACTATAAAAAAAAATATATAATATTCATTAATATTTCATATATTTATATTCTATAGATACATTTAGTCCATAAATTATACAATATTGCTAACGTTACCGCTTTTAGATATATAATACAGTTTAAGTTCACACAAAAGGAGGAAGATCGTATAGGTGCCATATTTCCCGTATATTTCATCTTGAGGCGCTGAACTAACCAAAGATTTATGAGGCTGCAATCAAGTTGCACGCTTTATCAAAATTTCAGCGGCTGTAAAGTAACGCTCATGAAGGTATAGCGAACGAAAGACTGTGAGTTTCTCCGAGCCTTTTCCCAACCATATTGGGGTTGGCTTTCAGTCTAACTAGCTGCGGCTGAATATCAGTACTTTATACGAAGCGACTGACTCCGCAATTTCTGGGTAATACCGATACCCTGAGGATAGACTGGTTGTCAGGCTTTTTAGGATTTTGACTACCACTAACGATTGTCATAGTTATTCGTATGACAACCGGAACCGACGGCTTAACGTGCTCTCTGAGTCACGGAGGGGTTTCGATGTAGGTTAAGAATGGTCACCTTTGCACAAACTGACTGCGACTGTTAGCTGACCAACCGATATGCAAGGTTACTTACATATCGGTTGATGAGTTACTTAGTTATTACTTAGCCACGAGAACGAAAGACTGTGAGTTTAAACTCTGCTTATTACGGTTTTGACGTGGGCCCACTCTTTTTTTTTTGTTTGTCCTAACGCCTATGTGGGGCCATTGTCTATTCATAAATATAAATAACATATCATCGGTTTCCAGGCTCGACCTGGAAATCTAGGCTCATGGCTATCAGGCTCTGGAATGAACTAACTGCTGCGGTGTTTCCCGTGTGTCTATGTCCTTATTCAAGCCAGGCTTCATTTGAAGGAAGAGAGCTCTTTTTAGGCCTAAAAAGAGCTCTCTGCCACATACAGTCAGCCACGTCACTTTGTGGATGGCTGACTATTTTTAACACATCAAGATCCCTCCGTGCCTCATCAGTCGCTTTGTGTAAAATACTGATATTCAGCCGCATCTGGTTAGACTGGAAGCCGACCCCAAATTTGTTGGAAAGAAAGAAACAAAAAACGTTTATTTGCCATAGACAAAACACACTATAATGTCGCTATATATTGGGAAAAAGGCTCGGAGAAAGGAGGTCGTTAATCCGGTACACCGCGTCTTCGTCATCACGAATCAATAATGCAATACCTGGGAATCGAAACCCGGTACCTCGCACTCGGTATTCCAGCTTATGCTCACCAGACAAATGAGGCAGTTATGTTACCTTGAAGCACCAAACTACGCCTTTTCAAATTGCTAGTCAAATATTTTGAACGAAGATAAAATGTAAGAAAAACATTTTCTAATAAGATTTCATGGAAGGAAAAGCCGAGAAAACCAGGGATTTATCGGACAGCGGTCGTACGCGGCTTAGGCGATATCTAAATATATTCACCTTCGTAACTAAAAATCGATTTTCGTACCGATCCAAGCTGGTAGTGAATGAGTTAAAAGAAAATTGGGATAGGAGATAGTTCAATTAACTATTACCTTTTAAACGATCAGATATTTCGTCATTGACATATTTGATTGACCCACTGCAGAGTTTAAGCCTTTAATAGGCGATACCTACTTTCTAATCGCTAATGTCTGTCTGTTACGTTTTTACGCCTAAACCATTGAACTGATTTTGATGAAATTTGGTACAGAGACAGATTAAACCTTGGACATAAGCTACCTCTTATATCAAAAAAATGTTTAGAATACGATTGAAACTGCGTTTAACAGCTAGTCATTCCATAAAAACAACATTCCAGCTACAGCAATTACTAGATCTCATCCTACAAAAGCATAACATAACATGGAGCTTAGTAAACCATATTTTATAGAGTAATATATTATGTTATCGAGTCATTCGTATTCTGGATGCTTACTCTATCGATCGTGGCGGACCGATTACTCGCTCCAAGCTCGCTTGCTGGGCCAAGCACTGTCTCAATATAGGGTGGCAATGCCATTTATTGTCTATACTTTAATATTAGAAAAAGGAAGTTATTCTAAGAGAGGTAGGGTACAGTGGGAGTAATTCCACTCAAATTGGAGCTGCCCGACTGGGGAAGTACCTCTGCCTTGCAGAAAATCGAAGTGAAATTACACTGCTTTGAGCTGTGTTTTGTTCCTAACAGCTTCCCACCTGGGAAGGTGGGAAGCCTGGTGGGAAGGTGACAGAATATTCTAACCGTACTTGCGGTAACTTGCCCTATAGCAATGGCCATGGGATCCGTGAAATTCCCTACAACCATGACAGGACGAATACCTTAGGTCTAATGGTTCATTGTTCAAATATTCCCGTAGTATATTAATAAAAGGATTGCCTCGAAAAAATCGAAAACCACGGTATGACCGCCCATTGTATGTCTTCAAATTCAAAATGTTTGTGTCTGTATATTAGTTAATTACTTGGTGTAAATTAAAGTATATAAATAAAGAAATATTAAAAAAAAAAAATGTTCAAAGTGAATAGTTTTATTCAAAACCCACTCCTTTAAAACACGGCATTGTACATTTAAGTACTTTGTCTGCAACAGACAAAAAACCCGACACCAAATTGAAGTGTTCCATTCTACCAATTTAAGATTTTCAGAACGATCATCCTTATAAGTATCCTATTTCTGTAACAAAAAAAAAGCACTTTAAAGCTATCAACAGTTCAGTTCACCCTACTCGTTCCAGCTATAGTTCAATGAACGAATATAAAATCATAAGCAGCATACATAAAAATTCAAAGTACCGACTTGATACGCAATCGTAAAACAAGATGATACCAGCTAGTAACATATTTGTTCAATTACTTCATTTTCTTGAGTACTACAGTCACTGAAGCCCACGATTTATATTTATTCTCATTTTATTTCAGATTGGTGAGTAAATTTTCGAGCTTACTTCAAGATTCAAAGGATTCATACTCATAAATCCGCGCCAGTAGATCTCTGCACGATTATTTCCGAGTACAACCCTGTAATAGCCTAGTGATAGCCTAGTGGTACTATTGGACTGGCAAGTCGAAGGTCTCGAGTTCGAACCCAAGGCACGCACCTCTGACTTTTCGAATTCATGTGTGTATTAATAATTAGTTATCACTCGCTTAAGCGGTGAAGGAAAATATCGTGACGAAACCTGCATGCCTTAGAGATTTTTTCGACGGTTTGTGAAGTCTGCTAACCCGCACTAGGCCAGCGTGGTGGACTATAGCCTAATCCCTCTCAATATGAGAGGAGACCCGTGCCCAGCTGTGGAACAGTATATGAGTTGATGATAAAGTATAACCCTAACAACCTCTAACATAGCAAACCATCTCGCCTGTATTCCTCAAACAGTTAGGCAGAAGTGTACCAAATACACCAACAGCTTGCCGATATGAATTGTTAATCGAGCACAAATCCAAACTCAATCCAAATTAACCCAATAACACTTTGCTCGACCTGGAAATCAAAGCCAGGATCTATAGCGTAGCATTCATACTTACGACTACAAAACGAATGAGGCAATAGTTTTTAGCATTAGTCAATAAATCTATCCTATCTTATTGTAGTGCGGTACATCCTTATACTTGTCACCTGGAGTGAGTTCAGGATGTTGAATTTGCACTGACTAAAAACCATACATCCCATCCCTTACCTTAAAGTCACTGTTATTAGAGTCGTAACATTTTATTTATTATACATTCATTTATTATGTTTTTTTTTGTATGTATACACTGATATGGCTTATTGGCTGCAAATAAAGATTATTATTATTATGTCCTTTATTAATCTTATTACATACTGATTTATTTGCATAAGGCAATTACGTTTAATTTGAAACATTAATCAATATATCCGAACTGGTTAAAATAATTCTGTAAATAACCTAACCTAGTTTTCGATTCTAAAACCAATTAAGAAACTATCTGAAGTTAAAATAATATTGCTCAAGTCCAAAAACTTGGCAACTGAAGTACATAAAGTTTATCCCTTATCTTAAACACGATGGTCTGAAGCCATAACTCGTTCCCCGAAGTAATTGTAATAAACTGGAAGGCTTATTACCAGTTATCAAAAGCCGCAATTTATAACTCCATCTGAAAAAGGAACTTGACTGAAAGTTAGGCTGACTACACACGGTCAGTATTAACTAATCCATTTTACCTACTTGCTGCGTTATGTAGTTTTTGCTGAGATCTGTAGTGACATCTATCGCGCCACATAGGAATTTCAACTACGCAAATCCTGAATCGCGCAAGCAACATTTGCTGCCAGGCAAAACACCCACCTGGTCAGAGAATCTGGCCTTTGTGAAGAGGCATCACACCTCTTCCCCCCACACCCGTGATCCCGACGTTATATCAGTGTCTCCACAGGGCTACCAATAGTACGAACTCAGTATTTAAACATATATATTATTAATACATTATTATTACAGGGTTTCCCCACGAAATTAATAAAAACTGGCAATTGGTATTTTGCCCTATTAATGGCTATAGAGGGACCTAAAACTACCGTGGGTATTATAAAGTAATAGATTTCTGCCTAACCCTTCAGGGAATACATACCTACGTAATTTCACAGATCATTCCTTGCATTTTGAAGCTCAACTAATATAATTGACCACAAAACGTTGTGAGCTGTTTTCGATCTTTGAGCGTAACATATATATAAATATTTATCACTCGCTTAAACGGTGAAGGAAAACATCGTGAGGAAACCTGCATACCTTAAAGATTTTTCTCGACGGTTTTTTAAGTCTGCCAACCCGCACTAGGCCAGCGTGGTGGACTATATATAAAGCCTTATCCCTCTCAATAAGAGAGGAGTTATACTGTCCCACTGCTGGGCACGGGCCCAGCATTGGGACGGTATATGGGTTGATGATGCTGATATATATATAAAAAAGGGAATACAAGCGTAATGTACCTATGTCAAAAGGTGGATAACCTTTATTATGCGTAAAAATTTTGTAATTTTAACATATTTTACGGCAGTCGTAATTTTCGGACAATTTTTTAAGAGTTTTATTTTTTTATCTTAATGGGAGTCCGTGTACTTCCGTCTTTAGTTCCTCTACTACAGGTCAAAAATTAGAAAACTTCAGTGTCATTATTCAAAAACCTTTAAAGGTCAAGGTCACGGTGTATGTTTTTGAAATATCTTCCTGCCGCTGCAAAAATTAAAACTGCCGTTTTCCTGGTATCTCTTAATTATAATTGTGCGTAATCTTGGGCTTGTGAAACTTGATATTATTTATCAAATGAGGGTGAATTTTTTTTTTCATTTAGCATAAATTATTCTTAGAGTATCTTTGGTCGTTTTGAATGGCGCAGCATAATAATGACATAAATGTATTTATTAGCGAAGGAAAAATTCGACTGCGGGCAGGATTCGAACCTGCGTCTTCTGGCTCAATACATCAAACGCTATGACAACTAAGCCATCGCGAGTCCGACCCGCCAAGGTGGCAAACAAGCATACGGCCCTCTAGGACACCACCCACCTTGCAACAATACTGCTTTACGGTGAGCAAAGTTGCCTTATACTATTCCTATTTCATTTTACAGGGTCGGCAATGCGCAAGTGATACCCCTGGTGTTACAAGCGTCTATAGGCTATGGTAACCGCTTACCATCAGGTTGGACGTATGCTTGTTTGCCACCTTAATGGTATAATAAAAAAAAAGCTCCAATTTGACTGATGTCAATGACGTCACCTTACTTTACGTACCTACGTACGTATGTATGTATTCTTCAAATTTCACATACAGCATAATGAAGATAATATTAAAACTAAGTTAGCAGTGAACCAAAGAAGATAATGAGTAGGTAATACAAGTAAACACATAATTATACGTTCTGAAATAATTAAATGTTATCAAGGTCTCCTGTACCCAATCTTATAGGTATTCATAATTTTGAGGTAAAATTTTGTTACGCAAAATGAGAAATTGCGAACTGATTTTCAGTTCAGAATTTCGCTTTGTTTTTCTAATTAATGATTTTAGTGATACAAAAGATTTGGGTCACGGAGGATTTGTGTTTTTTCCTGGTTTTTTAGAGAGGGGATCGTTATTTCTGCAGTAATCGGACAATAGGGGTGGAAACAATATCGATTGTTACAATTAGAACGTAAGTAAGCCTTGTTAAGTCAGAATTCCGTATTTTATTTTCATGGGAGATAAAATATTGATTTGCAAAAATAAAATGTCATAGTAGGATTATGCTTTTGAGACCGTGCAACCAGAAAAAGTCTGACAACACAATTTCAAATAATCGATCCTGTTGATGTAACTTGTATTTTTTTTCGTGTTGTTGTAAAATGACAAACAAGCACACGGGCCGCGGGTGGTAAGCGACAAACGGACCCAGCGACCCAGACTTCATCAACACCAGTGGTATCACTCGCGCGTTATCAGCTTGTGACCTCATCTGATAAGTCTCATTTTGAGCAGTAATTTCACAACTCCAAAACCGGAATACAAGAATATCTATTAGCACATAATTTCTTATCAAAAGAATTAATAGCTCGGCAAAATTAACAGCCGAGTTTTACCCGTATTTCATTTTCAATTGAACAAAGATCGATCTTCCTCCGAGCTTTTTTCCAACTAACCAGATGCGGCTGAACATGAGTATTTTACACGAAGCAACTGTCATCAGCCCTCTCTGATATCCTGAAGATAGACTGGTTGTCTGGCTTTTTGGGCTTCTGACTAGGTACCATTAACAATTGTCATAGTTGTTCTATGATAGCCGGGACCTACGATTATACATGGTTTTCTAGACAAGAGGGGTCTCGATGTATTAACAATGGTCACCCATCCACAGACCAACCGCAACTAGCGAAGCTTAATCTTGCAGATCAGCTTAGCTTAGTTATTACTTAGCCACGAGCCCTTCAAATCGAACAATCGATATGATTTCAATGAATCAGTTCAGGTCATCAGTGAAGGTATTATTATTTTCAGTATAGAAAATAATATTATATACCTACCTTGAAATAAAATCATTTAGGTACCTTACGCAACAAACTTCTCGACAATTTTTCAAAACTATTTTAACCTGTAGAACAGAGTAACTGTGATCAATTAATCAGAAGTTTAGTTGTGGCACAGTTGCAAGTTAGTTCGGTTTGTACCACTACCGAGGTACCGATGAACTTGCTTGATATATACCTTGATATATACGGTAGGTATGTACAGTAACCATAGTTGCCTACTTGATGTTGGTAAAAGTTTGTGAGAAACAGCTGGGACTGTTTTAAATGAAAGTCTTGTGGAAATATTTGAGATAAGGTGTCGGGATTTGCTTTGATATCAATTCGGTAATTGTTCAGATTGACTTATATGTTTTGTGGCGGGATTTTTAAACGTGAGGTACAGGATTCAATATTTATTTATTTGTATATACTTTATTGTATACCATAATAATAAATACACCGTCCCTAAGGATATTTATTCGAGGTTGTAAGGCAGACGCCGTTTTCTTTCGGCAATAGAAGTTATCGGTCCACCAATCATCTACATCCATAAACCAAGTAGTTTTTATTTACCATATTTTACAATAGTCCTGCATCCACCCGGGATACTCCATGGCTGTACTCTCATAGTGCAGTCTTGGAGTGTCCCGGGTTGGTGCCCCATCCCATATTTAGAACAAAGCTCTCCAAGGGGCCTCTACGCGTTGGACCTGTGTCCCCGCGCAAGCCTGCCAAAGGACCGGATGTCTTCCTTACGGGAGATATGCCGTGATATCCGAAATGGAAATACAAATACAATTAAAGTACTTGATGCAATAAAAAAACATACAATGGGTGGCCTTATCGCTAATTGCAATTTCTTCCAGTAATAGTAAAGTAAAGTAAATAGTAAAGTAAAGTAAAGTAAAGTAAATAGTAAAGTAAAGTAAAGTAAATAGTAAAGTAAATAGTAAAGTAAAGTAAATAGTAGTATTAGTAGTAGTATACTAATAATTTTCAATAGTAAAGCATTAGTAGGTTATTCGAGTAGGAAATCTTTAGTAACTGTTCGGGGATATGATTTAAGTCCGATATTGGCAATAGGCTCGCTCCCTATCAAATAGGATCAAAAAATAAACCATCTAATTGTTTCTGCCTATCCCTCAATGGAATACAGGCGTCATGGAATGTTGTATTGTAATGCATTTCATGCACTGACATTTTTTAACACGTTTTACGGACTTTTTGCGGTGCCATGACCAGACCATGCTTCACTTGCTGGAGTGCCCAAAATGCACGAAGGACCTAAAGAACACCACTGATGCTGGAATTAACGTGGACAACTATTTATTACTTGATTATATAACTATTTTTATTTAATTTAGTTTAGTTCTTTTTATTGTAATGTCATTAATTTCTTCTTTATCTTACTTTGTTCACCTAGCTAGACTATAAGTGCATGCTGTGACCTATAATTGGAGGAACACACCATTATAAAACTAAGTCCACTTTTATATTTAATGTATTGTGTGTATCCTGTGTTGATGGTCCATATATTAAATAAATAAATAAACTACTGGGCTCAAGAAATATAAATAATGTATTTACTAGCAACACGAAAAAAAGAAGAAGGGGACTTTGTCAATCTTGACTATATCATCCCTAGATTATTATATAAACGGTGAAACAAACACTATAGGTCTATTAATTTAATTAGAGACCCGCCTTGACTTCACACAGGTATAATTTGACTTCGCACAGGTATAATTTACTACGTAATAATAACATGCATCTATAATACATAAATATAACCTACGATACTCACAAACAATGTGGCTTTCTATTGGTAAAAGAATTTTCAAAATCGGTTCAGTAGATCCAGAGATACGATCTCACAAACTCACAAACTTTACCTCTTTATAATATTTGTGTTGGTGATGTCAGCTGAAATTCAAAAATAAACTCATTGACTTTTCAAATACAACGTGTTACAAAAAACCCCTTAAAAAATATAATTAATTATCAAAGTCAAAAATTTTGTCAGCTGTCATGTCAGGGAACCAGATTATTTAACAGAAAGGCCTACGTACTTAGTTTACCTAATAATTTTTCTTTTCTACTTTAATAGTTTTTTCTATTTTTCATTCATAAATGTTGTTGTTTTCCTTTTTTTGGGGTATGTTATACAGCGTTACTGCGGTTCTTAAATATTATGAATAAATAAATAAATCTTTATTATCACATACAGTTGTGCTTACATCATTTAGTTGTACTTACGAATATTTACACCAGAAAAGTTAGATAGGCTCTGGTACCCAAGGTAAGATTGAACTTGTGTTATGGGTACCAGTTCCACTCCCTAAAGTAACATAAACGGTAGTTGTAGTGAACAAATGATTATAATTATGTTATTATAATTACTGCCAATATATATGTGTGAATGGACTCGTTATAAGACCCATTTAACCTCCTTTCGGCTTTACGGGTAGTTTTGTAACACCCTGCATATTAAGCATTATAACACTAATGTTCGAACAGCTTTATATAGTGTAGACGGTGTACGTGCCGGGACATCGAGACACATACAATGTAAATTTTATGCACTTTCAATTTTATTGTACAGTCGCCAGCAGGTTAACCTATCCAAAACTGTCAAATTTTCCCAATTGAATATGAACCTTATTGTTTTGTAATAAAGCTGAAAATAAATCAAAGAAATTTGACAGATTGTGGTAGCTTGATGTGCTGGCGTCTGTACTTCTACACAATAACATTGTGTACGACTAGCTTCTGCCCGCTACTTCGTCCACGTGGAATTTGACAAATTACAATGATAATTATTATTATTAAGTTACTTTTAATTATTGTATCAAATTAAAACGATAATTAAAAGTAACTTACTTTTAATTATTGATGTAATTTGGCAAATTAACTCAAAATTGTTATAAATTATAGCCTATATGTTAATCTGATGTATAAATAATAATATTGTAAAGTTTCATCAAAATCCGTTCAGTAGTTTTAGCGTGAAAAAGTATCAAACATCCATCCATCCATCCTCACAAACTTTCACAAATCTACAATTTTATGATATTAGTAGGATAGGATAGGATTATTGTCAATTTAGTTACATTCTTTCGTGTCTTTTTTTTTATAAAAACTTTCACCCACACTAAGTTTTCCTCCTGTATGTAGTGCCTTTACAAACACAAACTTTCAACACAAATACCCAAACCCGGAACAACTACCTATGGTCATAAAAATATTTGTTCCGTGTGGGGATCGAACCCCCAACCTGTGCCGCAGAAGCCGATCACTCAGCCGCTACGTCAAACGATTCTGCAAGCATCAGACTCTATTATCGATACTATGATCTCACAAGTCCTTATCACAGTCAATATATTACCGGTTTCAGACGCCACAATGTCGAGACAGATAAATTTTAAAACAACATTATAACCGATTTTCACCAGAATAGAAGGTAAAAACGGCATTACGAAACGATTTTTTTTTTTCATTAGGCAATTACAACAGGTAGCAAACATAACATAAATAGATATGAAAAAATACTATAGCATCGCTCTGATTGGTACCCTAACGTAATCGCGCAGCATGATAAACAATATTATTATTATTAAGGTATGTTAAGAGTTATAACAAAGCAATTATTTATGACTAGCAATTATATGACTATTCTCAGACACACATTCCATCATAAATTAATGTATCAGAAAACAATCACACAGCTTATTGATTTCTGACATTTACGCGAATAATATACATTGAAATAAAACTACTTTTTACGGATTTTATCGCGTATATTGATATTATTAATCCCAACGTTTCGGACCCTTTACAGCGTCCATGGTCACGGGTAGACTTATATACGCGGTAAAATCCGTAAAAAGTAGTTTTATTTCAATCACACAGCTAACAAATTCTGCAAATTCAGGAAATAAAGATAAACATATTCAGTATAATGACGACGTCTGTGCTCTACACATCTCTAACGTTTGAAATCATTCCTTCACGAGGAAATGTTGTGTTGGCAGTGGGGGGACTTTGACCCTTATACTGCCAACCCAACTATTCCTCTTTCGTTTTATGGGGTCGGCAACGCGCAATGCAACGTCTATAGGCTACGGTAACCGCTTACCATCAGGTGGGCCGTATGCTTTTTGCCATTTTAGTGGTTGAAAAAAAAAAGAATTGATATTAATTTATCACCTGCTTAAACGGCAAAGGAAAAAATCGTGAGCAAACCTGCATGCCTGAGAGATTTTCTCGACGGTATATGAAGTCTGCCAACCCGCACTAAGCCAACGTGGTGAACTATATCCATTCCGTCTCATTCTGAGAGGAGGCCCGTGCCCAGCAGTGAGACAGTCTATCATGATGATGATTATATGGTTCTGCTCATGCTGCTGAGTTCGTTTGAGGTGGTTACCATTGCCAAGTATTCTGCAGCTAAGCAATAAATAAATATTCCTGGACAATTTCTCACAACACCATCTAGTCCCAAACTACAGCTTGTACTATGGGTACTAAACAATGGATATAATATTAATATACTTTTTTTTGTAAATACATACTTAAATTACATAACAAACACACAGACAAACACAAATACTTAATGTTCATCGTAATAATTTGTTAACATTATTGTGTTTTGGTTTGAAGGGCAGTCTAGTCAGTGAAATTACTGCGCGTATGAGACTTAACAACTTACTGAGGTCTCAAGATAACAATATCGTGCTAATGATACTGCTGATGTTGCTAACGTTTATATTAAAGGCCATCTGTTTGTCATCTTATAGCAACATTAAAAAAAACAATTGCTTCAATTGAGCTTTAGCGCAGTTTTTATTTAAAACCTGTATTTTATTTTTATGGAAGACGAAATCTTGGAGTTTAGAATACCTGGAATAAATCTAGAATATCGTACAATGAAGAAGACACACATCGCCAATACTATTTTTATTACAAAATCCTAGGTGGACCCGGGCCCAAACTTTGTCTCACCCAAGACGCGCTGGATACCATCCAAATTTTGTATTAGACTTTCGAGAAGCCATCTCGAATACTACGAATTTAAAATTGGAATGTTTAACAAGTTTACGAACGAAATAAAAGAATGTTGAGGGAACGACCGTCTACCTTGAAATAAAATATGTTTAGGTTACGCCACGACAGCTTTGGTGTTCTATATTTGAATTTTGTTTTTCTTTTATTTCTGGAAGGTATTTCAGGTACGCTATACAAAAGTGAAATCCATTTCTATAACACAACGTTTATAGCTGAAAAATTTGGAAAACCAGCACTCATAAAGCAATTCACTATAACTTCTTGAAGGTGCGTGCAGTCGGCCAACCAGGTCTATAGCCTGACCTTGCTCATTAAAAAAAGTTACCATCTTTTTAGCAAAAATTTAAGAATTGTACCTACCTATATTCGGGTAGGACTCGCGGTGGCTTTATGCTCTTAGGGTCTGGTATACCTACTAGAAGACGCAGGTAAAATCTTAGTATGGAAAATGCAAAATTGAAATGCATTTCAATATTAAGCACCTATTATATGTAATGATTTTCTAGTTAAACTACAAAATCATTTTACATTAATGCATTCATTCGTATAATAGCATTTTACAACATCATTAAAATCGAAATTCAGGCAACTAGTTATAAAACTTTTGCTAGCAGTTCTACAACTATGAGTCCACTCAAAATTAGTGCAATTAAGAACTCAGTGTATAATTATAGTAACATTGAATGTGCAATAGGGTAATTGAATTAGTATTACAATTCTCCAAGTATTTATCAAAAACTTAAGGTTATAATGAAGGCAGACTTTACACTTTTTGAAGTTACACATTCGTCGTACCAAAGCTGAACATGCTTATTATGTTTAGAGAATAATGAGACAATGTTTCAATGTTCAATGATCATTATCTTGGTTATTAATTAAAGTAACTTGTTTAATACAATGACGTCTGCGGTCTATTGATCAACAACGTCGTGGTTTCGATTCTCACAGGACACAAATATTTATTTGATGAACGTGTTTGTGTATGTCTGGGAGTTTTTTATGTATTATAAGTACATCTTTGTAATGACCCAAATAGTTATTAATAATAATAATTGATTCGCTTTATAAGCCTCCTCTGAAAATTTAATCGATTACTGAATTATAATTCTGGATTCCTTGGTGTTTGTGACGTGAGTCGGGACGCACTATGCCTGGTTTAGTTCCTTGAGCCTCTTAGCTGACTTCATCAACCCTTAAAAATGTTATACAATCAATCTCATACTATAATATTATAAATATGAAAGTTTGAATGTTGGTCTGTTTATTACTTACTCAATCACGCAAAAACGGCTTAAAAGATATGCATGAAATTTGGTACATAAATAGTATGTGGCCGGGAATAACATATAGGCTACTTGCTTTTTATCTCAGAATATCATTCAAATCCCGTAAGTAGTTCTTCTGTAATAGTTTTCCGGAAATAGCCTGGAAATAAAAAAAAAAACTGAAATAGAAGAACTACTGACGGGAAATTTCCTACACAAATATTATGACCGGGAATACCAAAAAGTATAGGTACATAATCGTCCAAAAATTATGTAGTAATTTCCCGAAAACTGATATTGGCGACCGACTTACGGGATTTTAATGAAATTTTGATACACAGTCAAATAGTTTGTGACTAGCACTGTCCTATTGAATACTTCCAATCCCGAAAAAAAAACTAGAATATCCCGGAAAAACCTGGAAACTATTTTGTGACCAGAACTAACATTAAGTACTTCTTATCCCATGAAATCAAATCAACAACAATTCTGTTGCTAAGTCTACGCGTACGAAGTCGCGGGTAAAAGCTAGTATTTAAATAAAAAGTTAATTAAATACCATAACGTAACCTAAGTATGTCTGCAGGTTAATAATGGTAATGTTAAGGAGAAACGTTTGTAGGTCCGCTAACTTGATTCTGTTTTAAAACGAAACGATCTCCAAAGTTCTTAATGGATCAAATAAACACATTGTGATTTTCAAGTCTTATTTTGATTCATACTTAAATTGCTGTAAGGATACGTTTAAGTAAAAATGATGTTTGCATATTTTTAGATATCTTATTATATTACTAAATGTGTTTTACTAAACTAAGCTAAACTATATTAATGTGTATTAAGGGAATCTACATGAAATTGTGTACTTTTTTCTTAGAGAAAATATATTCGTTCATCTTATCTACCATTTTTTAACATGAAAATGATATATTTATTTCTTACATTAACGCAAATTGAGATAAAACTACTTTTTATAGATTTTATCGCGATAAATTGATATTATTAATCTCGACGTTTACTATTAGTAATTATATCATCAAGACGCCCACCACCTCAGTCTACCCGTGACCATGGACGCTATAAGGGGTCCGAAACGTCGGCATTAATAATATCGATATAACGCGATAAAATCCGTAAAAAGTAGTTTTATTTCAATGAAAATGATATTTCATGTCACATAATGACACCTTATGGATCATAAAATATACATGATTATCATCTTCTCTAATGATTGAAGATGAGGTATTACTGTATCTTCAACCATTAGAGATGAGAAAATATATAAAACATCGCATGTCAAATGAACTGTGGGCAGAAGAAAGTACCGAATGGGTCCCCAAAAACGGCAAACGACAGCACGGCAGGCCTAAATGGAGTTTTTTTTTTTTTTATGTGATAGGTTGGGCAAATGAGCAGACGGATCGCCTGATGGTAAGCGATTACAGCCGCCCATGGACACCCGCAACACCAGAGGAGTTTCAGGTGCGTTGCCGCCCTTTCAAGGGGTTTGGGCCTCCGGTATCCTCACTCACTCGACGAAACACAACGAAAACGTTAATTCACGCCACGGTTTTCTGTGAGGCCGTGCTTCGTGCCGAAGCATGGCTCTCCCACGGTAAAAAAAGGAGATGGCGGTATGAACTTGACTTCTTCAGGAAGGATTGGCGCAAAATAGCCTTGAACCATGAGGAATGGAAGGAGGGTAGGGAACCCTTTGGCTTGTAGTGGGACGGAGTTTTAATAATAATGAAATCACTATATAGTATAAAACAAAGTCGCTTCCCGCTGTCTATCTGTCCCTATATATGCTTAGATCTTTAAAACTACGCAACGGATTTTGATGCGGTTTTTTGTAATAGATAGAGAAGTAGGTTTATACGTATAATACATGTATCTTATTAGTACATTGCACCCGTGCGACGCGGGGGCGAGTCGCTAGTATATCATAATCTAAACACCTGTATTCAGCGAAATCCTGTTTTTAGGAAAAAAAAAACCATTATAATATATACCTTTATCTCGTTTATTGAATTGATTATAATGTGTAACCTATAAAGTGAATACACAAAATAAACAAAGGTATAAAGCAAAGCCAGTTGAAAACATACAGAAATGTCCCCAGTTTTCAATCTGTCTACCGAAATTCTGGCAAACATCCAGCCAACGTCCGAAATCCGAACTTTAAACCAGTTCCTGTATATGTAATAGTTCTAGTTTTCAGTCAGGATTTGTATCGTTTTGGATAAATGTTTGCCTAGATTAATTATTTTGGTTTCAGTCTCAAATTTGAATAAGGGTTTAGGTTTCATATTTTAATTACTGTAAATATATACGTTGTAGCAACGGGGAACCACATACCATCATGCCTGTATTTAGCGGTACGTACCACGCGGAGTTATTTTCTCATTTATAACATTAGTAAGGATTATCCCACCAAAAACATTCTGTAAAAAACTAGGCAAGTCTCGATGGAGCTGCTTGGTATAGGTCGATATCTCTAATAGTTTGGTTGGGCTCTTTTGTTTTCTAATCAGGGTCACCAGGTACTCCAGATCTTCGATTATCCTAGTTTTCCCTGTATGTGGCCACTAAACCCTAACTCTGTACCAAATTTCAGCTCTCTGAGTTAGTGGGAAGTCTATTTTGATGATCATGAGTAAGTGTCATAAATGCGAAACTTTGCTTTCGCTTAACTTCAGAACTAAATGACCTACAGACTTGAAATTTTGGATTTTAAGTATGTGATTATAGCTTACTGGATGACAAAAATTTCTGCGTTCTGGTCTTATCCAGAGGTTCTCAAATAGAGGCCTGAAAATGCGGCAAAATGGTTCCAGTAAAGGATGGTACGGCAGTGTTTGCTTCGCGCTCGACTTGGCGGAGGCACTGCCGAGCTCCCAGATATTTTTAGTACATTTCACCGCCGGCTGCCCCGCGCCACATGCTGGTTAAATCGCAATAAATATTATTAAAGTATATTTTTCTTTCGAAGACGATGTAATATCGATATTACAATGAGAAATGTATAAGACAAATAATCCACTAAAGCTGGAGTACTCAGGTGTATCGATATAAGCAATGTAATCGATATGAATGTGCACTTTATAGCTGCCGGAGACACTAAACAATGTTTTATTACAACTACTGTCGGTTTATGTTCCAATTGTAAGTGGTTTATCGAGCGATTGTTTGTCTGGTTGCGGACATCCTTTGTGATAACATTTTAGGAGGAAGCCAATAATGTATTGTTTTTTTCATATAAAATACCCTCACGCCTGTTGTTCGATACTTATCGAACACATCATCATCAGCAGTTTTGGCTCAAGTAGGTTACGCGTGTGCACCAGCGAACTGCGCGATCTACGTGAGTTAGTGCATGATCAACCGGCATACTTGTAGCACTCATCATTCTCATTAGCCTTAATTAGCGTAAAGTGTCGGAATAAACTCTTTCTTAATCTCAGCTCGGACTTATCATTTAGCACCCGAAATATCTATCAACTCGTGCGATATCGTACATATTGGTCCTTCGAGCCGGATTTCGCGAAGAGTTATGATGAGGTGTAATAACCCTAGAAAGATATTCATATTGTGATTACGTAAAAGATAATCATGCGGGAAATTGACGCGTGAGTTTTAATTAGCTGTAATATCGAGTGTTATTCATTGATTTTAATAAACTAATTGTTATTATTATATTAACATACCTATCAAATGATAAATACCATTTTTTGTTTTATATAGGTATATTGAATAACATCAAACTCTTCTTTAATTACCAAAACTTAGGATTGCAGGTCATATTAATGGCAATAGTCTCTCCTCCCTATTACATAAGATCTAAACATATCGGCCAACTGTAGATGTACTCTAGTACAACTCTGCTTACCCCTTTGATGTTGAATATAGGTGAATTCCGCCCTTATTTCACTATAAAAACCGACCAATGAAACGGATCCCAAAATGCACACTTTTTATACGCTTTACCACCTTTCTTATAAAAGAAATACCATTGAACCTCCCGTCGACCTCTTCCATTTACTATTTTCTACACAAGCACCTCATACAGGTATATTTTCCATCAAAATTTGTCCTTTAACCCTGCGACTGGTACCACAAATTTGTATTCATCGCGCGCCGGCCGACCACCGGGCGCTGGCAACAGATTGGGTCTATTATACCCCACACAATATCCTACGTTCTTCGGTAAAATCAATGTAAGGAGGGTTAAAAAAGGGTTTCGTTACAGGCATTACTTGAGATCGTATTTCAACTGAACTGCGGATTTTACGCCTGGATCTTTGATGTGTGTGGTATATGACCTTGGGATGTTATTTCAAGATAAATTTGGCATCTGAATTTTAAGCGACAAATCCACACATACCTAATATTTTAGTTAAAAATATGTAAACTATTCAAGTCAAGTACAATTAATAATTATAGTACCAACAATTTTATGAGAGCTTCTCTTTTTTATATACCACTAAGGCATACGACCCACCTGATAGTAAGTGGTTACCGTAGCCCATAGATGCTTGTAACACCAGAGGTATCACTTGCGCGTTGTCGACCCTGTAAAACGAAAGCGAAAGAGGAATAGTTGGGTTGGCAGTGTATGGGTGAAAGTCACCGCCAGCACAGCGTTTCCTCACGGTGCACCTCTTGATAAGTTTTAACTACGCTTATCAACCGATCTATAACGTTAAGCTAGCCACAGTCAGCCTGTGGATGCGTGACCATTCCTGACACATCGAGACCCCTCTGTGACTCGGAGAGGATGTAAAGCCGTCGGTTCCAGCTGCTTTGCGAAAACCTATGACTATCATTATTGGTAGTCAGAAGGCCATAAAACCTGACAACTAGACCCATCCTGGGGATATTATGGTATTGCCATATTTAGTATATTCTGAAGATAGTCGGGCTGTTAGGCTTTTTGGGCTTTAGACTAATGACTGCACACTATTCATACATCAATGTGCATACATCGTCATAAGTATGCGAATGACAACCGGAACCGTCGGCTTTAATGTTCTCTGAAGCAAGAAATTAAATCCAATATTTTTGTAATAACAAGCCTTATAAATAACGTCTGGCAGTTTCAAAATAATTTGTTATGGAAACATGATCCAGCAATCTGTGGTTGAAACCATAATTTTAATTTATTTCTTCAACTTGTTTTCCTTTGCGGGCACTTTTTTAATAATATTTCAAGATCTTTTCATTTATGTCGATTGATAAATGATATTTAGTAGTACAAATAGATTTTTTAGGACACTTTTGCAAGTCAATATTTAACACTACTTAGATATCGCCGGCATTTCGTAGCTGACGAGCTCTGAGAAGACACGTTCAAACAAACTCATAGAATCACGGTCTCTTTTAAATTCTAGACAGGAACAGTATCTATTCACGTTTATCAGATACCTATGTGTTTTACGATGTGGGGCAATATCTGAACTGGCCTTTTGAAGAAAGCCATAGCAGCTTTGAGTTTACCAGTCTTAACTGACGGCATTGTGAACGAGTAGCTCAATCATTTTTTATTTTATAGATAATTGTGGTCTAGTGGTTCGAGTGCCGGACTGCTGATCATGGGGTCGTGGGTTCGATTCCCATAGGACACAAATATCTGTGTGGATAAAACATGAGTAGGTACTTGTGTTTGTCTGGGTGTTTCTTATGTATTATAAGTATATATTTACAACAAAAAAAAGTATATAATATTTATCCATTGTCTAGTACTCATGTTACAAGCTCTGCTTAGTTTGGGATTAGATGATGCTGTGTAAAAATGTCCCAAAATATTTATTTATTTATCTATAATACTAATAATTATAAAGGTGAAGAGTTTGTCTGTTTGTTTGGTTGAACGCGCTAGGGTAGGGAACGCGCAAGTGATACTCCTAGCGTCTATAGGCTACGGTAATCACTTACCATCAGTTGAGCCGTATGCTTGTTTGCCACCTTAGTGGTATAAAAAAAGATCCAAATAAAACTAAAGGTACATTACACCTCTGCCCAACCTTTCAGGGAATAAAAGCATGATGGTATCAATTTCTGATCCCAAAATAAACATCACTAACCTAAGTCGGCTGTTTCTAAAGGCGTAGTTAAGATTAATCTTGCATTTTGAGAAGGGTTCAAACTGATTGTCGGTGACACTAATTATTCAGATAATCAATTCTTGACCATTTAGCGTAACAGTGTCCATAAATCATTTAGCTTTAAAGTGTCCATTGCACCAGTATTACCAACACGCAAAATTAGATGATGGAATGCATTGGGATTATGTTCAGGCTAATTACGTAGTATGTATTTTATTAATGGATGCTTGGGATTGGCAAATAGCGTGTAAATAGTAATTTAATTAGTTTTTAAAAGAGACCATGATTCTCTGTGTTTGTTTAAAGACTTGTCGGCGCCATCTCGCTTAAAAAATGAAAAACATTGACTTGTAAAAGTGTCTTTGTAAGCTCTCTTCATAAACATACAAAAACTTATTTATAAGATATATTTACGGAAATAATCTAATAGTCTGCCGCCACCCGCACGAGGCCAGCGTGGTGGACTATAGCCTAATCCCTCTCAATATGAGAGGAGACCCGTGCCCAGCAGTGGGACAGTATATGGGTTGATGATGATGATGACGGAAATAATAATTATCAGGACCCGTGAATCCAAACCAGTGAATCAAAACCCTTACGCTAGGGGATCTGGGATGGATTCACATGTCAAGCAACAGTTGCGCAAAAAAGAATTATGTGAAATCCTATATTTTCATATTCAGCCGTCCTACACTATATTGTCTAGAAGTTTAATCTAACCGGACGGATATCAAATTATTTATCGTTCAAGCGAACGTTAGCATTTTTATTTCAAATTCAGAATCTTCGTTTCTTAGTAATGCTGTTTGTTTTTGCAAAGTATTGTGAAATTGATAGATGATGGACTGAATGTTACCTTTAACTAAATAAAATAAAAAAGTGAATTTAAAAAAACCTGACTGTAAAGAAAAAAAAAATCGTCAGGAATATGGCTAACAGATGAGACACATTGAACATTCTAGACCAGATCAAATTTTCCTAATAATGGGTCTCAACTGTTGTAACTCTAGCAAGATTATGACAAATCGATTCACGCAACGCGTTTAGTCTCTAGAGTGCAACAAAGGAGAAAAAATACATACATAGTATGTATGTTTCTTGACTAAACGCGTTGGCCGATTCTGATGATTCTTACGTGAATCGATTTGTCATAATCTTGCTAGAGTTACAACAGGTTTATGTATTACATACACCATTTGCGTCGCGCTGTCGGGTAAAAATGGGCATTTTTACTAAAGAGTTTGAGGTCTTTTCCTTGCTATTTATGATTTTCATACTCAGAAATATGACTTTTAAATCAAATAAATATAATATTGATTTCTGACATTTACGCGAATATTATACATTGAAATAAAACTATCATAGCTAGTAAGTAATATTGGACATCCGATACGGATATACTGTTGATACTTATTGTATAAATGTTAACACCTACTGTACACAATTGCGCAATAAATACATTTATTCTATTCTACTTTTTACGGATTTTATCGCGTTATATTTATATTATTAATCCCGACGTTTCGGACCCGACGTTAACGTAAAAAGTAGTTTTTTTTTTCAACCAAATAAATATTCTGCAATCTGAATACCATGCAGTCTCCACAGTACATTAGATAAATATAACAATATAATATTATCACGCTTGTACACTCACAATTCGCCGGGATGTTTAGGTCCCAAGTATTAGGGGACGAGCCTGTTGCCATTAACCGGGCATAAATCCAAACTCCGAGCTACTACTGAGATTTCATAGAAAAATCCAATAGCAATTTGCTCAACCTAGGAATCGAACCCAGTAGATGAATACTCTTTTTATTTGCTCATAAAAATTAAAACAAAAAAGAGTTAACTATGACTTGATGATTGACTACTACTATCTTCTATTTCATTACATTCAATTCAAAATTCACTCAAGTCATTTACCTATTAACGATAAGGCAGTCAATATTCGACACTAGAGCGCACCTTTGTAAACTAATAAATAATGTATGTGTTGGTATTTAATCGATTTGATATTGCAAAAATTAATCGATTATTATTATTTTTATTAATGGCAACACTGTCACTGAGTTACTATAAAACGCATAGGTCACTTTTAACTCTGCTCTTATTCTATCCAATTTGTGTTAGGAGGCAGACACTATAATTATCCTTCCTAGTGTAGCGACATCTACCGCGCTACATAGAACTACGAAGTCCTGAATCGCGCAAGCAACATTCGCAACGAAAAGTTGCATATATACAACCGCCCGACATCAACCATCGGGCCGTGGCCCGTCAGGCACAACACCCGCCTGGTTGGAGGATCCTCCCTTTGGATGGAGGGGCAATACACCTCGCCTCTCCACACTAGTATCTAAGTAACGTTGAATAATAATTAACGTTCTACAGTTATAACCTCTGCATTTTATTTGCCGCTTATAACCCTAATTCCTATAGTATGTAATTATGTATGGTTGTTTTGTTACGCGTTTGCCTTAATCTTGACTTAAATTCATGAAAGTTTATTATTATTGGGGCTACGTGGTGTTTATGCTTTTGTTTATCGAAGGGCTGAAGTTTGTCGACAGGTTTCAAGGCTGACACGACGTCAAAACAAAGCATGTGTCTATACAAATATTATAAAGCTGAAAATATTTTTTATTCGAAGGAGAAGATGAAGAGAGAAAATTTATTCTGACAACCACAATACAGGACAAAATACAAATTAACAAAACAATTTGATAAGTCTTAAAGATCCTAATATCTCGGACGCCCTCAGTCTTTGGAGAGACGTTGACTCTCTGTGCGCGTTTTATCGTCTGTTTTATGGGGAGTTTTTTTTTTTTTTGACGGACATAGTTTTTAGCTCGAGGGAGCTTTAAAAACTTAACCGGACTAGGTGGCGAGGCACCAAATGCCTCCAGCCAGGGGCAACTTATAAACTAAGCAACACAGCTAAGGGCGTCCCCTGCGGGACTCGAACCTCGGCTTAGGGCGTTGCTGGGGGGGCAGCTAGGGACGGCTGGATCTGGGTTTAAATTATTTAGGGGTTTATGGGGAGTGTTCCCAAGAGCTATATGAACTGGTGCCTCCGTCACTTTTTTATCATCGCACCACTCGCCTCAGAAGCAGAGCCCATCCTCACACTCTGGAAACCTGGGTCTCCAAGAATGTTAGAGCGTCGCGCAGTTTTCTCCCGCGCACCTGCAAGACGTGGAACGGTCGCCCTGCTGAGGTTTTCCCTGTATGCTATGACATGGGGTTCTTCAAACGGCGTGTATACAGGCTTCTTAAGGGCCGGCAACGCATCAGCAACTCCTCCGGTGTTGCAGATGTCCATGGGTGACGATGACCACTTACCATCAGGTGGCTCGTCTGCTCGTTTGTCGACGACAACAAATAAAAAAATAAAACTAAGGAAGTACGTTAATCTGTGCGATGTCAGATGCTATGCGATGCGGTGCTATTTGGTTGAACGCGTTGATCTGAAAAACTACTAGTTCTAATTGTAAAAATCTTTTTAGGCTACCTCGATAAACGGACAATTCAACACGATATGTTCCCATTATGGTCCCATATAAATTAGAGGCCATCTATTGCCAATAACCGGGCACAAATCCAAACTCCGTGGTGCTACTGAGAATTTCATAACAAAACAACACTGCTCGACCTGAAAGTCGAACATAAGACCTCTAGCGTAGTAGTTGTCGTTAACGAGTTAGAATAGGTTTCTAAACTCATAATCCATCTCCATTACGTTTGTAAAAAGAAAATGTTTTAAAATAATCTAGACATTGCCGTAGCATTAAAACATTCCTCAAAAAACAACCGTGAAAGGATTGCGTCGAAATTCAACACTCGCCTCTCGTTATGAAAACTCTTTGTTTTTGTAATTTCATATCCGAAATAAGTTCCCCTGAATCCCGACAGTGAAATAATATTATCCTTTATAACTCTTAGGTATTGCGTTGCAGACGAGCGACTTGACGCTATAACTTATTTGATCACGCTACTTTATAGTACATTGTAATCCAATGGTTTCCTAGAGACGCTTTCCATACGCGCAGTAAATAAGTAAATAAGTAAATAAGTAAATAAGTAAATAAGTAAATAAGTAAATAAGTAAATAAGTAAATAAGTAAATAAGTAAATAAGTAAATAAGTAAATAAGTAAATAAGTAAATAAGTAAATAAGTAAATAAGTAAATAAGTAAATAAGTAAATAAGTAAATAAGTAAATAAGTAAATAAGTAAATAAGTAAATAAGTAAATAAGTAAATAAGTAAATAAGTAAATAAGTAAATAAGTAAATAAGTAAATAAGTAAATAAGTAAATAAGTAAATAAGTAAATAAGTAAATAAGTAAATAAGTAAATAAGTAAATAAGTAAATAAGTAAATAAGTAAATAAGTAAATAAGTAAATAAGTAAATAAGTAAATAAGTAAATAAGTAAATAAGTAAATAAGTAAATAAGTAAATAAGTAAATAAGTAAATAAGTAAATAAGTAAATAAGTAAATAAGTAAATAAGTAAATAAGTAAATAAGTAAATAAGTAAATAAGTAAATAAGTAAATAAGTAAATAAGTAAATAAGTAAATAAGTAAATAAGTAAATAAGTAAATAAGTAAATAAGTAAATAAGTAAATAAGTAAATAAGTAAATAAGTAAATAAGTAAATAAGTAAATAAGTAAATAAGTAAATAAGTAAATAAGTAAATAAGTAAATAAGTAAATAAGTAAATAAGTAAATAAGTAAATAAGTAAATAAGTAAATAAGTAAATAAGTAAATAAGTAAATAAGTAAATAAGTAAATAAGTAAATAAGTAAATAAGTAAATAAGTAAATAAGTAAATAAGTAAATAAGTAAATAAGTAAATAAGTAAATTCTGTAGTACACTTCTGCCTAACTCCGCAACCCAATTTCTGGATAGCATCAGAATCCTGAGAACAGACTGGCTGTCAAGCTTTCTAGGCATCTGACTAGCACTAAAGATTGACATATTATGTGTTAGTTTAACAACCGGTACCGACGGCTTTACGTGCTTTCCGAGGCACGGAGGGGTCTCGATATGTTAAGAATGGTCAGCCGTCCACAGACTGACCGCGGCTAGCGCAGCCTAACCTTACAGATCGTTAGATCAGCACAGTTATTACTTAGCCACGAACCCCTCTCCTTTTTATTTAAGGAGGCCAGCTACCACAATCTGACAAATTTCTTTGAATGATTTTCAACGTTAATACAATACTATAAGGTTCATTATCAATTGAGACAATTTGACAGTTTTGGACAGCTTCAAAACAAGAGTTGTTATAATTATTAAGTCGCTCGTTTACTACATTTGTAATAGATCCAAAAAATAAAATAAATAAGACTTTCGGATCATTCTCTAGAATTCTATTAAATTCCAGCGCAAATCGTGACCTTTTTTTGATAGAAGATGAGTGGGGATGGTAAGGTACAGCTATGCTCTCTCAAATGCACGTTGGCCTGCAAAGTCATTCTTAGTATCATTATCTTAGGCATTGTTTCATATGAGCCTATTGCCGTCCACTGCTGAACGAAGGCCTCCCCCAAAGAGCGCCAACCATACTGGTTTTGGGCAGCCCGCATCCATCCACTGCCAGCTACTTTCTTCAAATTATCTGGGTAACGTGGTGGACAACGTGGCCGACCGGGAACTATTTAGTGGAGATAAATTACACTCGGAACACAAAATATACAAATTTATTGACACTAGTACGGTCAGGGCATATCTAACGATTTAAATCTTTGTGTATGTGCATATTTGAAGATTAAGTGCGTTAAAGTAGGTTAAATAAATAGCCTCGTGGTGGTAAGGACGGCTGCTAAGCGTCAGGTCGGGGTTCAATTCCCTGGGCGAGATTGTTATTGGGTTTTTTCTAGATTTTCAATAGTTGAGTTTGGATTTGTGCCCGGCTCGCCCCTTATTATAAGGGACCTAAACATACTGGCGATCTGTGGGTGTACATTAATTATAATTATACACCTCTGCCTAACCCTTCAGGGAACACAAGGTTGGTATGATAAGTTATGTCAAATTTGACTGATTTTGGAACTTGTAATTGAAATCCTTTATTTTTCATTATTATATGTAATATTTTATCGAATCAAGGGTTTCAAATTGTCGACTTGAACCTAGTTAACAACGTTGACGCTTAAAATAAATTCTAGACTACGCACAAACCCACCATGCGTGAAAAGTCCATTTTCCATTTCAGTTCATTTCAAAATGTAGAATGCAGTAGTACTGTACGGCGTGGCGTTAATGAAAGCTAAACGAGGAGAGAGCGAAGCTAGTTATTTTATATGATTTAAATGGACACTATTTTTACGTAACACATGCAATCTTTGGGAATATTTCTAATTTTGTAATAAAAAGTGTCCCCTCGCTATCATCATCATCAGCCTATATTAGTCCACTACTGGACGTAGGCCTCCCCTAATGTGCGACATTTCACCCTGTCCTCGGCTTTTCACATCCAGCTTCTACCAGCAGCCTTTCGCAAATCATCAATCGCAGGGCGTCCTACACTATGACTCCATGTTCACCTCGCAAAGACTCTTCCATATTTTGAGATGCGTTTATATTTATACCTATATATTAACATCATGTCAATCACAGAAAGTCCACTGCTGAACAAAAGCCTTTCCCATAGACTTCCACAAGGACCGGTTATAAGCCTCCTGCATCCAACAACTACCAGGTCGTCTGTCCATCTCGTTGGAGGCCTTCTTACATTGCATTTTCTTTTGCGTGGTCTCCACTCTAGTACTTTTTCGGCCCAGCAGCTATCATTTTTACGCGCTATGTGCCCCGCTCTCTGCCACTTCAACTGACTAATCTTTTCAGCTATGTTGGCAATAACACTTAGACCCAGAGAAACTCTTAAATCACCCACATAGTTATATGACAATGTAAAACTTTAAGAGATAATCCATAACCATTAAATTAAATGAGAAGAAGGACGGAGCTAGGCGAGAAATGACGCATTTTGAAGTAAAACCTCGCTTAGCAAACCTGCTTGTTTTTTTAACAGGAACGAATATAAATGGATCATTCGGGCAGCATCAAATTATTCGGGTATTGAGCGTTCGACACGTAAACAGGTTTAAACTGGATTTTATGGGTATGTACAGCTTTTTTTTACAAATGAAATTAATAATCAAGTGTTTTTGGGAAATAAATCGCTTTAATCGCCTGTTGTTTAAAAATACTTGATTATTAATTCCATTTTATAAGAAAAAACTTGTATGTTGTACTTCAGAAAATAAAAAAAAAACAGCATGTCAGACCAAAACACGGTGCCAATCTCAGCTGATGCTATGGCCGCATAATTGCTGCAGCACTGATTTTGTGATGAAAATCTGTGTGCGAATGCTTTTTTAAACCGTGAGTAATCCAGTGCGTCGGTAACAACCGCGAGTTATTGCAGACCATTAGAAGAGAAACGTGGTGTGTCTTGGCTATGTCCTACGCCATGAGAGATACGACCTTCTTCAATTAATCATGATGAGCAAAATCAAAGGCAAACGACGTGCTGTACGGAGAAAGAAATCTTGGTTACGAAACATCTGCGAGTGGACCAGAATTGCCAGATTCGAAGATCTGTTTCACTTGGTACAAGATCTGGAGAAGTTTACTGAGCTGACGGCCAACCCTCAGTAATGGAGAGGCACCCGGAGAGGTATGTTTAAAAAAAATACAATAGAATATATACAATACACTTTTCAAAGTTTGTACCGTTATTTTAATATTCTCAAAGAACTAGTTCATAATCACTGGTTCCAAAGCATATTTACTGTGCATAGTGAAATCACTTTAAGCGAATTCTTTGTGAAGTTACCTCATGTACTCATAATTTGCGGTTTATCTCATAATGTATTCTGCATGTACACAGGCTACGTGCTTTTGGTATATTCTTATACTCATGTGCAAATAATCTCAGAATAACCAGTCGTTTGAACAATTTATCATCTGCCTTTGCATGTCTTTTGCAAAATCTATTTTGCACACACCATACAAATTCTCGTGTCACAGTGTTTGTAACAAAACTCCTTCGCAGCAGGTTGACCGATTTTTATGTTTTTTGGAATGAAGTTCCTTATCGCGCGTTGGGAAAGGGGGCTAGACGGAAAAAATTCTGTCAAAAGTTGTCACGACACTTTTTTCGAAATTCAAATATTGTTGACAAGCATTCAAATATTATTGAGTGAATGACAATATTTGAATTTCGCGCGTTGTGAATTGTTGAGTGTATACAGGTTTTTTTATTTTTAATTATTACATTTTAATGAAAGGAACTTCGTTCCATCCGGGTGTCCCTTGACACCTCTCAAGTTTTTTTTTTTGTGTATATTGGTAGGTCTGAGAACAGAACGTAAACTATTTATCATAATATCTTTTTTGTAAGTACAGACTCCAGCAAGCTATCCAAAACTGACAATTTTTTCCAATTGAATATGAATCTTATTATTTTTGTATAAATTTGAAAATCAATCAAAGAAATTTGACAGATTGAGGTAGCTTGATGTGCTGACCTCTGTACATAACACCCAGACAAACAAATACTTCTTACGGCAGTAAAATATTTTATGGTAATCGAACCCACGACCATGTGTGATCACCAGACACTCGAACCACTATACCATAGACGTTGATGAAATACTGTTTTGTGGATAGTAAGTACAATCGAGAAACTTGGCGGTTGACCAGTTTTCACCCTTATTACTAAGGGGATAGAATCGAAATGTGGTCAACCTACATCGATCTTCGCTGAACATAGCGGAAGATAAAGTCTTTCAGTGTCTTACGATCATCAGTTGTAGGCATTGCGGTATGCCGTGTTGGGCCATAGAAGTCGTGAATTTAGATAGTTGTGTTGAAGAAGAAATGTTTAGATTCTTCTTCTTCTTTATGTTACCATTTTAGATTCCATTATTTTTTTTTTATGTACAGAGGTACTTATAAAAATAATGGAATCTAAAGGTGGTTAACAAGCATACGGCTCACCTGATGGTAAGCGGTTCCGGTTGGTATCACATAAGGGTATCACTTGCGCGTTGTCGACCCAGTCAAACGAAAGAGGAATAAAGTTATTTAGAAAAGGAAAAATTCGACCGCGGGCAAGACTCGAAACTGCGTCTTCTGGGTATCGCGGTGGCTTAGTGGTCATAGCGTCTGGTGTACCTAACCAGAAGACGCAGGTTCGAATCCTGCCCGCGGTCGAATTTTTCCTTTTCTAAATAATTTTAAAAAATCTTAGGATGAAAAATGCCAAAAAAATATACAAAAAGAAAGAGGAATAGTTCGGTTGGCAGTATCAGGTCAAAGTCCCCCCACTGCCAACACAACGTTTGCTCGCGGAGCCCTGGCAACCTAGCTCACTTTTAAGAACACAATACATTTGTTTATTGAGTACACCAACAGCAAATATATAGTACTTAAAGTCTATAACAATAAGGCATGTGTTCCCATAAGCAGTACCAATAGGAGTAAATAACATTTTCAGTCTCAATCTAAATGTGTTTTAGGATTAGGACACGGTGATCTCATTCTGCGTGAATCGGAACGCTAAAATGAACAACAAAGTAAGGTAATTATGACAGATGTCTACCCATGACATTCATCCTGTATAGAATCTGAAATGTCAGGAATAAATAATATTGCAATATTATATAGCGCGATGAAAATTGTATAAAGTAGATTTAGTAGTTCGTTAGTCTAGTGGTCATAAGCACGATTGCTACACTAGTCCTAGGGTGTATTCCCAGGTCGAGCAGTATTATTGTTTCTTATGCAATTCTCAGTAGCAGCTTGGAGTTTGAATTTGCCCGGTTAATAGCAATAGGCTCGCATGCTATTACATGAGACCTAAACATACCAGTGAACTTTAGTTTTACATCTCAACCTAACCTTTCGGGAAATACAAGTAAGATTGTATGTTATGTAATGTCTAATATTCGCGTAAGTGTCAGCAACCAGTATTTTTTTCCAATTTTTTATTATAATTTTGTCATCAAAACTCCTTTGTCGCGAACTTCATGGCCTCAATACGCACGTCCCTACCATAAGTCATTACGCTCGCGATGGGTGCTTGTCGTTACAACTTCAGCTAGGGTCACCGCGTGATTTACTGTTGTTTTGTTATATTCGGCTATGCGGTTACTAAGTAATATGTTAGTCTTTGACCTTTAGTAGGATTTCTTATAATTTTCTTACCTAATAGTTGGTAATAGACCTAGTTTTGATGGTATGACATTTCCATTTCCTGATTGTTGAATGTGACTACCTCATTAGCGTTACCTCTAACACTAGGTTCGATTCCCAGGTGGAATCAAATTAAGGTTTTCTGATAAATTCTCAGTAGCAGCTCTGATTTGTACCCGGTTTTTTAAGATGCAAACAGAACACATTAGTGTACGTCTTACAGCAATGCGGCTATTCAGAGTGAGAGAGAGAGAGATTTATCGAAAGAGACAGACAATTTCAATTCTTGACGTTTTATCTGTCACTGTCATTTCATGTGTGACGTTTACATTACAGTCGACTCTAAATACCACAGATGATATTAGGTTTATTTATTTATTTATATTATCTTCAACAGATTTTGTGCGAGGTAAATAGGTTCGCCTCTTATTATGAGACCTAAACCGGTATTTTTAGCTCACATATAATAGTGTATGACCCGTGGGTGTACATTAAGTCAGTGTCTGCCTAACCCTTGAAATACAAGCGTGATAGTATAATAAAAGCGTGATATACTACACTAGTTTCGTACTTAACGTTTCCCGACACTAAGATTTTCTCCTGTATTGTGGGTGCCCTTACAAACACAAACTTTTACATACATAAACATCCAGACCCGGAACGACTATCTGTATTATACATTTATTTGTTCCGTGCGGGGATCGAACCCACAAGCCGTGGCACAAAAGCCGATTTTTCAGCCGCTGCGCCAAACGTGTCAAGAACAAAATTAAACATCAACGCCAGGTACGCACATCCCTAAGGCTGTAATATAAAGTATATAAAGTGTCTATTAATAAGCAATACTGCCTTATTTTCTCCACCAACAAATCTCCCAGCATTTCATCACTCCATCTTGAACCACAAAATGATAACTTGATGTATCGTTTTCAATACATCCGCTGTATTACGCTTCAAACCAATGTCATGGAACACCAACTTATTTTACACATGAATCGCTAAAACACACTCTATGTATACATGAATATAAGGGTGATGTAGTCCGCATAGTTATGTTTGCAGCAAAATTGACTGTTAAACTCATGACCTTTATGTGTAAGTGCGTGAAAAATCGACATCTTAGCTTTAATATGTTATGTTCAAAGATCGAAAACGCTCATTGGCGGAAAAACAGCTCACAACGCGTTGTGGTCGGCGATATTAGAAAGTAGAAGTAGCAGCTCAATGATCAGTTGATAGCTTTGTTTTAATTTAATCTGGCATCGAGATTTTGTATTTATTAAAAGAAAAACCGGTCAAGTGCGAGTCTGACTCGCGCACTGAGGGATCTGTATAAACCTGTAGGTATATAAGTCAGAGTTACAGTACTTTTATTGCTAAATGAAATGAATTTCAATAAATACCCCTACGCTTTCACGAGGAAAGGGGTAGTAAGTTTAAAACTATTAAAATATAAAATTATTTTTATTATATGATGTAAATAAAAATGTATGCTTTTCGCAATTTTCCCTTTATCTGTGCTATAAGACGTTGCTTCGTATCAAATTTCAAGATTCTGAGTTCACGGGAAGTACCCTGTAGGTTTTGATTCCCTGCGAGTGTCGAAAATTTGGGGCATAAATTTGGTATAGGTAAGATGTCTTTAAAGATTGTTTATAAATACTATCATGTTATAGTAAATTATGATAGTAAGACATCTGACTCGCTCATACTTAGGACTTTAAATGATAAAAAACCAATATGCATTGGTACACACAACTGTACATATCACTATTCAAACAATGTTATATTGAATAGAGATCATTTGATGCATCCTTATCTACTAAATTAGATATGCAGTTAATTACACAAAACAAATGTTAGTATATACCCATACAAAGTTGAAAGCTGCAATCCTTGAAAATAATAGAAAAGAAAACTGAAACTGTAAATATGAGTTGTCATATTATTACTTCAATTTTGATAACAATACTAGGTACTGTTATCTAATAATTATATTGGTATGCACAGTGAGTGGTGTTCACTTCTCTCACTTTCTTCACTAATAGATACCTACGGTATCTAGTGGAGTGAAAATATAAGTAATTGGTTATTTGCTTCTTATTATCTCAAAAAGATAATCATATCACATTCACATAAATAAGACAACATCAAATCTAATTAAATTATGATAAAATATAAATTGGAAGGGGCCTGACATTGACATAGGTGCAGACAATTGGTATAAAATAATTATAATCAATACCCTGGAATAATCTATTAGTAGCAAGTTTATTAATTCAAGAAATAATATATTGCTCGACATAAACACAAAGTACTTAAAGTAAATAAGTATTTAAACTTTTGCAAAAGGGTCAATTCTCTTTTCTAGGCATTTCCACCATTAGGTATTCTTTAATTCTTAAAACTTTCAAACAAGGTTAGGATGAAGCTGAGCCTATCACAATAGTGCCACATGGATTGCTCAACCTAAGGTTCCCAACACTTATATGTCAATGGTTGTCTCACATCTTTTGATTGTTCAACAGAGAAATAACCATTCATATTCAGAAAGAGCCTGCCACTAGGAGATTGTAGTCTGGGGATCATTATCTTACCAGACAAGGAAGAGCTATCTGTACTTACAGATACTTATTATAATGGCTTCCATCATTGAATTAAAACAATCCCAATTAATAGTTAGGTACTGCTTAACATGAGTGAAATTAAAACAAATTTGTTTTCCTTTATCAATAGCCATAGTGCTAAAATTTTTATATATTTCTACGACAATATATAAGTAATCAACGTTTAACACAGCTCCGAGGGACAGTAGATCTGAGTATTTGATATGAATTTCAGCTTGATACTTCTATGCGTTCCTGAGAAAAATGGATTTGATATACAGACAGACGGATAACAAAGTGATCCTATAAGGTTCAGTTTTTCCCTTTGGAGGTGCGGAACCCCAAATACCTAACAATCTAACATAGCCTAAGTAGTATTTCTTTATAATTCAGTTTTTATAATTTCTTGCATTTTGAAGTTCGACCACAACGCGTTGGCATTTGACACAAATTCGAATGAATTTTCATAAAAACATAATACAATGTGGCTCATTTATCCAGGCCTATAAGTGGTCCAGACATTTTTTTTGGTTTTAGTACATCCCAATGATCAATCTAAACGCAACATATATTATGTTCCGCAAAAAGTTTAAAAGTTATGCATTTTTAAATTTATTTTCTTATAATATCTGCTTTAGTCCTGTAAACCTAGTTGAAAGAAAGAAAGTGAAATTGATTGCACTAAATCGAATCAAATTCGGTGTGTAAGTACCATAGACATGTAGCCAGCAAGCATAAGTTATAAGTAATTTACCCGTGTTGTCTTTACCCAAAACCAAAACATTTCAAAACATGAATCGCTTTGTGTATCAAAGGAAAAGCGAACGTAAAGACTTGTTATTTCTAACTTATCCGCGTCAAAACGTGTCAGGTTAACGTCATCCAATTTTGATAACGTCCGGTGTACAGAGGTCAGCACATCAAGCTACACCAATCTGTCAAATTTATTTGATTGATTTTCAACTTTAATACAAAACAATAAGGTTTATATTAAATTGGGAAAGTTTGACAGTTTTGGATAGCTTGACCTGCTGGCGTCTGTACATTAGTATACCTCTGCCTAACCCTTTAAGAATTACAGACGTTACAATGGTATGTAAGTTGCATGTTTATAATATAATAATATTTGGGACATTTTACACAGCACCATCTAGTCCCAAACTAAGCTGAGCTTGTACTATGGGTACTAGACAATGGATATAATACTTATATACTTTTTTTTTGTAAATACATACTTATAATACTTAGAAACACCCAGACAAACACAAATACTCATGTTTTATCCACACAAATATTTGTGTCCTGTGGGAATCGAACCCACGACCCCATAATCAGCAGTCCGGCACTCGAACCGCTAGACCACAGAGGTCATCGAGGTCGTCGTCGTCGTCGTCGTTGTTTGATTGTAGCATGGTTCCAATTCCTGGGTCAAGCATAATTTTACTGTCGTTTATTTTATATACTACTAAGGTGGCAAAAGAGCAGACGGCCCACCTGATGGTAAGCGGTTACCGTAGCATATAGACGCTTGTAACACCAGGGGTATCTCTTGCGCGTTGCCAACGCAGTAAAACGAAAGACGAATAGTTGGGTTGACAGTATAAGGGTCAAAGTCCACTGCCAGCACAACGTTTCCTCACGGAGCACTGGCAACCTTGCTCACCGTTAGAAACACAACACAGTAACAATTGTAACAAACAACACAAAGCAGTGTTATTTTACTTCGATTTTCTGCAAGGTGGAGGTACTTCTCCAGTTGGACAGCTCCAATTTGGGTGGAATTACTTCCACTATGCCCTACTCTTAATCAAGATCTTTTTCTAAAAGAATCTTAGTAGTAAGTGGCGATATGCAGTATCTGCCTACCCCTGTGGCGAAAAGGCGTGAGAGTTTATTGACCCTTATTATCCAATTACAATAAATCTACTAATTAGTGATGTTGATAATCGATTATCCATGATCGATTATCAACATTACTATCACAGCATTGTGATGACAGGAAGCAAAGGTAAATAAATCTTTCATGATTATTGATTATTTGAGTGAGATATGTATACCTTTGAGATAATTAAGATAATTTTACCTGTTTCAATCCATTATCAATAATCGATTAATCGATTATCAACATCACACTACTAATCGACTTAAGTTCTCAGTCGATAATCAACACTCACAGGCAACCTCTAAAACCGTGTTATTTCTAACAACATATCAAGTTTGACGGTGAAATGTTATGACATCTTATTTCATTCAATTACCCCTAATGGTTTCCTTAGGAAAAGCTTAAAGAACCTGGCAAACATCGCGTATCGATTGACGCTACGTTAAACCACACTTGTTCTTCTGTATCTAACATAAATTTATATACTATCACTGAGTTATGCAGAACTACGCTGATATTTACCATTCACATTAGTCCACCACATTGGCAAATTTCACTTGCTATTGAGAAAATCTTCCAAGCATGCAGGTTTCCTCACAATTTATTCCTTCACCGTTTTAAGCGATGTTTTTTGTTTTTATAAAAAAATCTTTGCCCCACACAAGGATTTCCTCCTGTATCGTGGGTGCGTTTACAAACACAAATTTTCACATACACAGACACCCAGACTCGGAACCTGTAGATCATACAAATATTTGTTCCGTGTGGGGATCGAACCCACAACCAGTGGCGAAGAAGCCGATCGCTCAGCCGCTACGCCAAACGTGTCGTCATTAGTGTAGGTAATTAGTTATTATTAAGCACGTCATTACGAAAAGCAGAAGCTCTGTGCGTCTTGGATTCCAACTAGAGAATTGTAGGGGCAATAGCCATATAAATAGGATATTTCTTCTATTGGCATTAGCCGACCACAGTCCACGGTGCTACTGGAAAATTTACCTATCAACACTGCTCGAATTAGGAATCGAAGCCAGGACCTCACTTCAGCTTAAAGCAGTGATTTTACTAGAAGGGGTGAAATATAGGGGGCGAGTATTTCATTCACTCGGTGGTACATCTCCATTAAAATCATAATTAAATTCTCAAACTAAAATACTATGTTATTCAGTTGTTTTTGTTACTCTTTCGTATTTTCTCATTTTGCTACATAGTAATTTTAATTTCAATTAAATGGAATAAAAATACTAATGCTACAATGTTTCTGTTGGTTCATGAAATGAATACAGTTATGCAGTAGATTAAGTTCTGTGGAATATAAAATCAGATATTTTATAATTTACTAAAGGAAAATATGAAGGGTAAGTACAGGCTCACCACCTATTAGCTAAGTCCGAAGACTCTGAGCTAACGTAAGGATTCTGAGTCTATGAGAGGATTTATTCCAAATGAGAATAGTCTATCTTTTTTTTTATTGCCTACAGAGGCAGACGCTCAAGCGGCCCACCTGATGGTAAGTGGTTACTGACATCAGCAACATTGGGGACAGAGCTTTGCCGCCGCCTACTATGTGTGGTAGAAAGCTATTTTTAGGCTTCGTTTGAAGAAGGACATGTCATAACGCACGGGAATCACCGCAGCAGGTAGTTCATTCCAGAGCCTGATAGTACGTGGTAGGAATGATTTTTGGAAGCGGACTGTGCTGGATGAACACCGTACACCGTACTGAGTACCGTAAGTAAGTTTAAAATACAAATGATTACAAATTAATTGTTTTTAAGAAAGTCAAAGATAGTCACTTATGTAAAACCTGTATATTCTTTTCCTTGTGATTTGAATTATTTACAACACTGAATGAACACCCACAGTTTGCCGGTGTGCTTTTTTATGTTTTGAAAAATAAATAGCTGAAGCAACTGCTACGCTATAGCTCGATCCCCAGGTCGTGCAAAGTGTTATTGGGTTTTTCTATGATATCTCGGTAGTAGGATGGAGTTTGCATTTGTACCTGGTTAATGGCAATAGGCTCGCCGCTTATTACTTATATGTCCCATATTATTCTATCTCTAATATTTAATGGTGTATTCTATATTTTTTATAACCGTCACTCTGAACGCCATGGTAAATTAACATTTTTCATTTAACTACATTTCACTAATCAGGCAGTCTAATTAACATGCAGAGAATACATAATTATATCCAGAGAAAATCCCAGAGCACTCTTGAAACGACTCCTTTAACATCTATATGAAGCATAACACAGTTTTTTAATCCACAACGGAATGAGTTCGCAGTAATACTGTGCAGAATACTGATCGTAAAACGCAATGAGCTTCGTCACCTCTGTTACGTTGTTCTAGTTTTAGTTTTTGTAATTTCATGCTTATAGTGTGAACTGGAATGAGAAGCGCGAGGCTAAATATATTTACCGGTATATAATCGAAATTAACCGCTCTTTTCAAACCGGTTCCGAGCCCTGAGGCTAAGTATTGACGACGTCTGTGGTAATCACGAAGTCGTGGGTTCGATTCTCGCAGAACACAAATATTTATGTGAGGAATATGTGTTTGTGTTTGTCTTGGTGTTTCTTATGTAATTATAAGTTTGTATTTACAAAAAAAAACTATTACCCATAGTACAAGCTCTGCTTAGTTTGGGACTAGATGGTGCTGTGTAAAATTGTCCAAGAATGTATTATTATATTTATTTATTAGCTACACTGATCTTTAGAGTGGTAAGGTTAAGTAACATATCGATTTCTAACGCTTACGCGAATATAAGACATGAAAATACAACAAACCTTTTCAGATTTTTATCGTGTGTATTGGATATTATTCATCAAATTTACTAATAAATTGAACAGACAAAGGGTTATTGAGTTTTGCTATAAGATTCTCAGAAGCAGCTCAGAGTCTGGATTTGTGCCCGATGAATATTGCCCGGTATTCGGCTCGCCCCTTATTACATGAGACCTAAACACACCGGAAAACTGTGGTATACTTACGCATCACGCCTTTCATTAACAAATTACACCAATAATTTTCTCTAAAGCAGTGTTGTGTGGTATCTATCAACACACTACGCTAGCGTGGTTGGCAGTTTTCTATCTATTATTACTCTACAACAGCTTTGCACCAACCTTTTGCATATTCACAACTCAAAGCAGCCGAAATAATGCAATAAAGACAGTACTTTTCTTTTTTAAATAGAACATAGACCGCCACAAATTTGAAAAAAGATTCGTAAAAAAAATCAGTTCATGTTGAATTCAAGAATTCCACCGATAAACAAATCCTTGGATCGTAACAACATTCACTCCCAGCGCAAAGTTCCTAATAATCTTTTTGATCTTAAAATTCTTCAATAAGAATTTCCCGGTAGGAATTCCATTGTGCTGGCAAGTCGAAGTTAATCTAAGGCTATGTTGGGGCTATTCAAAGCGGGTTTGATAACAATGCTATGAAAAGTATCCGCTACTCAAAAGTGCGGAGATGAGGCACAAATGTACAATACTAAGAACATCGAGATTGCTTAATACCAGAATGTTTTGTGTTATTGCAAATCTAGGGGATTTTTTTATTATTCTGAGTAGACAAACTGGCCTTAGAGAGCTCTGAACAGAGATCAGTGGAAGGAGATGGGTAAGACTTTAGCTCAGCAGTGGAATCACATAGGTTAGAGAAAAACCATAAGGATTCGATTACCTCTCTCTGTGGTCTAGTGGTTCGTGTACGGGACTGTTGGGTTTGTGTTTGTCTGGATGTTTCTTATATATTATAAGTATTTATTTATCAAATAAAATATATATAAGTATTATATCCACTCATAGTACAAGCTTTGCTTAGTTTGGGACTAGATGGTGCTGTGTAAAATGTCCCAAAAATATGATTACTAGTATATTATTTATTATGCAGACGTAAATAATTTGGTCTCAGTTGTCAAAAGAATACGACACTAACACTTCTTACGGAATGATGGAATAACGGTTGTCATAATCGTTAGTGGTAGTAAGGAGTCCAAATAGCCTAACAACAGCCAGTTCAAAATACTGATATTCACCCGCATATGCTTGAACTATAAGCCAACCCTAACATAATTAATCAACCAATATACTGTCCCAATGTTGGACACGGGTCTCCTCTCAGATTGAGAGAGATTAGGCTATAGTCCACCACGTTGGCTTAATGTAGGTTGGTAGACTTCACACACCATCGAGAAAAATCTCTAACGCATGCAGGTTTCCTCACGATGTTTTCCTTCACCGTTTAAGGTGGTGATAATTATTACAACCGACATGAATTCGACAAGTCAGAGGTGCATGCCTTGGATTCTGAGACCTTTGACTTGGCAGTCCAATGGTCATAATACTAGGCTATCATTGCTTTACTGATATTGTCATCAATTTAAATAAATCGCTTTGCACAAATCTCAGCAATTCAGCCATGTTTGATCTCAGAAACACTTAATTTTCCTGGAAATGACACATAAAATAGACAAGGTTTTTTGTGTCGTACACTTTTATTGTTATGTCTTTGGGGAATGTGCTGTCTTTACTGCATTATTTCGGCTGCTTTAAGGAGTTTGCAGTGTGGAAAAGCTTGGTGCAATGCAGTTGTAGCGGAATAGTAACGACAGAATACTGCTGAGCCGTGGGTTAAATTTTTTTGGGAATTTAAAATTGATTTCTAACTCAGTGAAATCAAAGGATGATAATTTTTTTCTCACCGTAATAGCACATGATCCAGCAATAGTATATTCGACTTAAAAAGTCATTATTATAAAATATCATTTCACATAATTTATTACATATTTTCAACTCAAATATACATGTTTTCAGCTCAAATATACATTCTAATTTAATATTTAGGTATATATTGAATTGCGACTGGCTGAATAGAGGTAAAAATCGGTCTGTCTGGGCATTTCTTATGTATTATAAGTATAAGTTTATTAAAAAGTATGAAAGTATTGACCATAGCCTAAGCCCTCTCATTCTGTGAGAGGAGACCCGTGTCCAGCAGTGGGTGTGTGGTGTCAAGAACACCCAGACCAACACAAATTCAACCGATTGCCCAGCGGCTGAATGAAACTTGAGAGTAAATTAGCAATATACTCTCAAAATCACCACGTATCAGAACGTAATAATGTATGTACTCGTCGTATTTCAGTTAACCAATCAAGCGGTCTCGTCTCTCATTAACAAAACGGTTGAACAACAAACAATTGTTTTGCGTATGTACACACATCGCGAGCCGCAGTTGTTAATTTGATGCGACTAATTTCGGAATGATCGGATATCGATCAAATTAAAAATCTGTGTAAGCCACATAAAGCCTTTATTACCCTGAACTGAAGTCAAACGGAACAGAACAATGAGAGAAATGTCGGAGTCCCACCAGTAAAAAGGTTTTAGAATTCTTTAATTTAAAATGTTGTTAAGGAGGTTTCTAGTTTTATTTACCGGTTTGTGAAGTCTGCCAACGTACTTTAAGCTAATAAGTTGAAGTATTAGCAATGGGGCAGGTAATAGATTGACATGGTTTTAATCTTAGCAGTGGGGGCTGGCATGGCCAGTTCATGAAGGCGGTAGCCGCGATCGGGAAATTTTGTTTGCAATAAATTGATTGTTTCATTGGTTGTGTGAAAGAATTGACATCTGTCAACGTGGTCGTGGTGGACATTTGCCAGATATCATTTTTCATTTATAATTGCCAAACTTTTCTCTTCATAATACAATAAAAATTTGAATCATCTTCATCTAAATTCTTTGTTTTATTTTGTTTTAGAAAACAAAATTCTTGTTGAAAAACCCGTTATATGTGATCTGGACTCACCGACGAACTGTGGGGTACATCAGTACACTTCTGCCAAAGTCGAGGAATACAGGCCTGATAATGATAATTGCTTTCAACCGGAAAAAGGAGACTTTCTTCCATATATTACATGACTTTTTTTTGCATACGAAAACGTTTTTATCTTATCGTCCACGTAACTTCACACATCCACTCAACAAAAGTAATTTAGCAAAAATACCTCATACATACTTACTGTAATACTCTAGAACAAATTACAAAGCTTTGAGTGACGTACTTTTACGTAGGTACAGTCACAAACATAAATATGTATACACTTTGCAAAATTCAATAGCGATAGCAAATTTTTTTTAAACATTGCCCCATACTGGGATGTTCTCCTGTATCGTGGGTTTCCACAAACACAAATAATCACATACATAAAAACCATGTAGGTATTTGGATCATTCTTACACAGTGCAGCTCCATCTAGCCCCAACCTAAGCAGAGCTTGTACTATGGGTACCATAATATTGATTTACTTTTTGTTATGTAAATACATTCCTAGGCATAAGACACGCCCAGATAAACACAAACACTTGTTCATCAGATAAATAAATATATTTGTGTCCTGTTAGAGTCAAACCCGATCAATAGCCCGGCCGTAGTCCGACACTCGAACCACTAGACCATAGCTGTCCTCAAATTATAATTACTTTGAACATTATATCTCAAAGTTGCAATTGTCACGAAAAAATTGCTTTAAAATTGTATTTATTGTATACATATTTCTGCTCTTGACTGTACCTACATATTATATTACTCATGAAAATGTAGCGATCATCCCGAGCGGTGGCTTTTTAGCAAATTATGTGAGGCGCCAACAGCTACCGTTTTAGTTCAATGGTGCGAAAAATATCTGTTGTGAAATGTTCACTCGCTCCGCTGTCAGTGTGATAGCCACTTTATTATATTTCGTATTTTGTGTCCCGGATTTTCGGAGGGGAAATGTGGTAATAATGGATGCGCTTTTTTAGCCAAGAAAATGAAATGCCGTGACATGTTTGGCGAAGGCTGAGTGATCAGTTTCTGTGCTATGGGTTGTATCGATCATTGTTATCATCAGTCTAAATTCATACACTGCTAGACTTAGTGAACGCCACAGAGCTGAATCTTCGGCATTCCTTATTCAGTCACTACCTGGCTTCCGCAAATCGTCACTCCATCTGCGGCAGGCGTCTTACCGCTTTCAGCTTACCTAGACGCGCTCTCCACTCGAGAACTCGTTTGCTCCAGCGTTTGTTAGGTGTACGCGAGATGAATGGGATCTCGCGTAGTCCGTGTCTAAGAGTTTTTTATGGACCATTTACCATTTATTACCAATAAGATTACACAATACACAAACCGTTTGTCATAAAAAAGTGATTCATTCCCAGATAATATTATTATGATATTAAAAAAAAAACCTATCCCTTTTTCGCCGCCTAAGCTCCAAATTTAAATCCTCCATCTCCACTATAATTTTGCATTACCAAAACCATTTCACATATAAATCTTCGTGGGACTATCAAACAAAAACAGTTAATAGTTTTCATACCCACATTATGATAACGAGGGGGCCAAAAAGAGGCCTCCAAACAAAATAAGTTTAAATTGTTTTTTTATGACGACCAACTTTCGGGTCTCGATAGTGTATTTATTGTCAGTGTGTGCTGTGTGCATTATGAGGGTTAAAGGGCCGTTTGGGATTTTTTATTCACTTATTCTTTTCTAAACAATATATTTGGTAGTTATTTTTTATTTTATTTGGCATTAACACATACCTACATACATACAGTATACATATAGTGATGACCTAGTGATATGGATCATTTGGACTGCCAAGGAACTAATAAAATAACTTGCTAGTGATTAAATATTTTCGCGACTATTATTATTAAATAAGCTTCAAAAATAAGAGTGTTATAAAAATTAAAAACTGTCAGCTGAATAATGGCTTCTCCTTTAACATAGCGAGCATAATTAAATAATAGATAGGGCCAATTCAAATCATATAGCGAGGTACTATAAATAATGAATTTAAAGAGAGGTAGGAGTAATTGCACTTAAATTGGAGCTGTCCGACTGAGGAAGTACAGTCAACAAAAGAGTTTGGTGTACAGGTAGCGAACGAAATCTGCAAAGGGTTTGATGTGTAGCAGCTTACAATACCTGCGTTTTAGCACATATTGCGTGATACATAATTACACAATCTTAAAACAAAACACGATGTTTAATTAGCTGCCTTTATACTTAACTCTTTTTTCGACCGTACCTCCGTCATGCAGAAAGTCGAAGTGAAATAACACTGCTTTAAGCTGTGTTACATGTCGCTTTGAATACTTTTTCTTCATTACGGCATTCACTATGCAGCTAGTCTGTGTTAAACTGATAATGCTACTAATATAAAAAAAAGAATAATTATCGTGAATGATTTTAGCGTACAGGGCGAAAAATGACAATGTCTTTTACAGATTAACAAATTTACAGTCGGCAAATTTATTGCCTTTTTAATCATTATCATAAAATGTCCTATGCTTTTTGCGTACAGGGCGAAAAACGACACGAGATTAACAAATTTACAGTCGGCAAATTTATTGCCTTCATTAATCATTATCATAAAATGTCCTATGCTTTTTGCGTACAGGGCGAAAAACGACAATGTCTTTTACAGATTATAAATATATACGCATAAAACATTTACAAAATAATTTTATGGTTCTCTGGTAGGATAAAACTTATAAACAAAAAATTTGTCTTACGTTATATTATTTTTTTACAGATTACTACTGGTCAAGTGTTAAACGGATCTATGCTTTGACTGTGTAACTTCTACGGAAAAACACTAACACCTGAGATACAGGACATGTCCTAGTTCAGGTGTTTAAGAGGACTTTAACAAAAATGTGCAAATATCTAGCTTCATCCCATTTTTCATGTCTTACCATTAAGCATATCTGTTTTTCAGTTTTGCCTCTCCTAATGTATTAGGCTTCTAAGTAAATAAATTATTATTGTTATTATTATTATAGATTAACAAATTTACAGTCGGCAAATTTATTGCCATTTTTCCAAGTAATGATTCATATTATTATAAATGTTCAATTCTTTTAGCTTACAGGGCGAAAAATGGCAATGTTCTTTACAGATTAACAAATTTACAGTCGGAAAATTTACTGCCATAAATATTCTCAGGTAGATGTCACCTGCTTGGACATGCAAACCACACATGACCTGAAACTGACAAAAATTCAAGTACAAAAATATCAAAAAAAGTCGCACCTTTTTTCCACGCTCTTCGATACAACGTACGTAACCGATATACATGTAACCTACGTATACAAAAACAACCGAACAATAAAACGTGCCAAGTTTGAGTTGGATGCCGAACGATGCGTTCCGCCGATCGATACTTTCAGGTATATGAAAAAAAAAAAACATATTTCTTTTTATTTTATACTAGCGGCCCGCCTCCGCTTCGCATGGGGGCAATGTACCAATAACATGCATGTATTATACACAAAAACTTTCCTCTTGAATCACTCTATCTATTAAAAAAACCGCATCGAAATCCGTTGCGTAGTTTTAAAGATCTAAGCATACATAGGGACAGACAGATACCTGGAAGCGACTTTGTTTTATACTATGCAGTGATTTGAAATTCATCATCATCAGCAACCCATACTATCCCACTACTGATAAGATTCTCTCAGATAAGATTATATAGTTTATCACGTTGGCCTAGTGCGGGTTGGGAGACTTCACACACCTTCGAGAAAAACCTGTAAGGCATGCAGATTTCCTCACGATGAAAACAGAATTCCATATGATGCCTTAGAGATGGACAGGAGTGGTCCAGCAGTCGCTGGAGACCCCGCTGACTCATAGACCCTTTCAAAAGCATTAACTGAACATACTCACCATCAAAACGTCTAAACAAATCTTGCCGTTTTTGATACTCGTATGATTTACCGATCAACTCTTACTCATGGAATATACCGGTCACAGTGATACTGCAGCTGCTAAAAAATAATAAAAACAATGGTCTTTTTCCATTTCCATAATAAGAGATGCATTCACTCACAAACATCCTCTTACAGAAAACTGTCATACCCGATCGACCTGCCATACATTTTTACACGTGCAGAATTGTTAGAAAATTTCATCAGCTCTCGTGATTGGCTAAGATCCGCACGAAAGTGTAGAACATACCTCTTTTGGGAGAAACAAAAAATAAATAACACGATCTGTATGTGGACACAGCGACCATTGTACCGATAGTCGTGTCAGCCAATGGCTTAATAGCCACGAGCCTCGACCAACACCTTAGGAGGCTCTCGTTAGGCGGCTGGGTCAAGGGCTTGATCCAGAAAGCTACTGAAGAAAGGTACTGCTGGACACGGCTCGAATTGCTAGGAGATTCCTTTATTCCTGATTCTCTGGAGCCCTGACCGCCGCGGCGCCGGTAGCTTGGACCTGAAAAATATGTGGTTGTTGACAAATGAAACACATGCGATCATTCGAGAAGGATCCGGACAACTGATTTTTAATAACAACAGAAATGACAGTTTAGCTATAAAAAGTTCCAATACATTACACCTCCCGTGTTAAACCAGAAATAAAATAACAAACCTTTTTTTTACAAAACAAACAAACAATAATTAAAGAAAGTAAACATTAATTCAGGCTGACTGCTTTTGCCTGTATTTGGGCCTTGACATTTATTAATCCTCAAAACCTAAACGTTTTGGGGGCCTTCTGAGACGCTGAGGATAACGGTGGTCTGGCCGCGTCGGTGGCGTCATAAAAGGTGTTGATGTCCCAGGGCTGACCATGGTTTCTGAAGAAACATCCCCTTGAAAATCTCTAGGCTCAACAGAAGGCATAGATTTCTCTAGGACATTTCCCTCCTCAGTAACCCGCAATTGAGGGTCTGCTTGTAACCCTTGGGGTGATGGAGATACCACATTACTTGGTGGTACGGCATCATTAGAATAATCAGGAACGGTTATATCTGACAGCCTAGGAATCCTGCTCCTAATTTGATCTATATGCTTCCTAACAACCTGATCGCCCCCAACGCCCACAACGTACCTACACGACCCTTCTCTGTCTAATATAGTTCCTTTATTCCATTTCTCTTGTGCCCCATATCCACGATACCATATTTGCTCCCCAACCGCAAAATCTCGACGTACGCCCCCAGCGCGTAATACCTGCTGCTTTTGGGCCTCGATAACCCTATTCTGAAGCCTACGGTCTGGCCGAAGCAAATCTAACCGACTACGTAAACAACGACGTTGCAACAATATGGCAGGACTTTGACCCGTCGTACTGTGTGGTGTGTTTCTACATATACTGCAGCAAATATGTTTGTAAAGCTGCTTCTACATTAACATTATCCCTTAAAGCCTTCTTTATAGCCCGTTTGCAAAGTTTGACTGCGTTTTCTGCCGCACCATTGGAAGCGGGGTGATATGCGGGTGAAAATAACTGCCGAACTCCATTGTTCCTTAAGAAATTGCTAAAATCTGTGCTGACAAACGGAGGACCCTGATCAGATACCAGCTCCAAAGGAAGACCAAATCTAGCAAACGTCGCTCGAAGCACCTTGATCACACTTGCTGCGTTCGTGTTGGACATTTCAAAAATCTCCAACCATTTACTATATGAATCTACAACTACCAGGAATGTTCTGTTTTTGATTGGCCCAAGAAAGTCGACATGCAATCTAGTCCATGGTTGAGACGCATAAGGCCATGGGCAAGGTGGAGCATGTGGTGGTGCGTCCATCTCCGCGGCGCACGTTTCACAACGGCGACACTCAGCCTCCACGTCCTCGTCGATGCGCGGCCACCAAACATAACTCCGCGATAGAGCTTTCATTTTAACTATACCCATATGGCTGCTATGTAACTGTAGCAAGACCTGCTTCCTCAACGCTAAAGGAATGATCATGCGATAACCCCACATCAAACACCCGCTATCAATATAAATCTCAAATTTCCTCATGAAATACGGCTTTAGTTCATCGTCTGAACAAGTTAAAGGCCAGCCCGATTGGACATACAGCATAACCTTGCTAAGACAGGCATCTTTAGCCGTCCATTTACAAACTTCATTATTCGTTATTGGTAAAAAGTTTTCAACAAAATTACAATATGTTACCTCCTTAGACTTAACTTCTTTTCCTTGACAAGACGGTAACCTTGACAACGCATCAGCACAATTCTTTTTTGATGACACAAACTGAATGTCGTAATTATACCCAGACAAGAGAATCGCCCACCTCTGAAGACGAGATGCAGCCATAACAGGAATACCTACCTTATCACCGAAAATATAAGTTAAAGGCTTGTGATCAGTTCTTAATAAAAACTTCCTACCATAAAGGTAGTGATGGAATTTCCGCACACCGTTAATAATCGCCAGCGCCTCCCTATCGATTTGAGCGTACGCCCGCTCGGATACTGTGAGTGAACGTGATGTGTAAGCAATCGGCCTCTCGCCCTCCGGAGTCAAATGAGATAATACCGCGCCCACGCCAACACTGCTCGCATCCGCCGTCAACACTACTGGTAGCTCCAAAGAATAATGCACTAGGACTTCACTGGATGCTAACCTATCCTTAATTGCCAGGAAAGCGGATTGGCACACCCCACACCAACTAAATCGAACATTGGACTTCAACAGATTGTATAACGGTGCCATTAATGTACTAACATTTTTAATAAACTTACTGTAATACATCACCATGCCTATAAATGCCCGCAATTCAGACACATTGGACGGTGCCGGTGTCTCCACAATAGCTTTAACCTTGTCGGAACAAGTGTGGATTCCGTCTTTACTAATCATGTACCCCAAGTACTGAACCGATTTAGCAAAAAAAACACATTTCTCTTTCTTGATTTTAAGCCCATGAGACTGCAACTTATCAAAAACGTTATGCAAATTACTAAGATGCTCCTGGGTAGTTTTCCCAGTTATGATAACGTCATCAAGAAATACTCCAACTCCCGGCATATTTGCAAACAACTGTTCCATACATCGTTGGAAAATACCCGGGCTTGACGACAAACCGAATACTAAGCGATTGTAAACAAATAAACCTTTATGCGTATTAATAGCCGTGCAGCGTTTAGTCTCATCTAAAACTATTTGAGAGTAAGCCTGCGACAAGTCTATTTTACTAAACCTTACCCCACCATCCAAACGAGCTAACAAATCCTCCACTCTGGGTAACGGGTAACGATCTATTTCTAAAAATTTATTAAGGGTAAGCTTATAATCTGCGCAAATTCTAATGGTACCGTCTTTCTTAACCACGGGTACAATGGGTGTGGCCCAGTCTGAGCGCTCGATGGGGGTGAGCACGCCATCTTGAACCAACTGCGCTAAGGTGCGTTCCACAGGCTCGCGCAGAGCGTACGCAAGAGGTCGCGCGCGCATGAATATCGGGCGCGCCTCCTCCCGCAAGTGAATACTGACCGGCGGCCCAGTGAAACGTCCCAAGCCGTCGGCAAAAACGTTACAATATCTGGAACTGAATACATCCAAATTGAAGTCTTCTAAACATATCTTATTAAATTCAGATAAATTGACAGTTGGCATTTGAATCCCCATCTCCATAATCCATTGTCTACCTAACAAGGCCGTTTTCCCATTTTTTATTATATACAAATCTAAGTGTTTAACCTTATCTTTATATCTAACCCTCGGTGATATAACGCCGATTGGATATACCATCTCGCCAGTATAATACCGTAGGACAATACTACACTTACTAATCTTTAAGTTACTAAATTCCTTCTTATACATTTTATAACTTATGCAGGATATCGCACTGCCGGTATCGCACTCCATACTAAGCTCTTTGTTCTGAACCTCCAAATTAACCATAAAAGGTTTGCATTGACTAAAGGATAAAAGATTTACACTTATGTCAATTACCTCTTCACTGCCCTCACTATCATCATCCACACTGCAACAATCAGCCTTTCCGACATCAACACAGTGCTGATTCGATAGATTCGGACACATCCGTTTAAGGTGTCCCGCCTTATTACAGACGCGACATACGTAACGTAAGAATCTACAGGTCGCCGTTCCATGTGATTCACCACAAGCTTGACATTGTTGCTGTTGTCCCGGTTTTCCTAGCGGCGCTTTTCGAGCATTCGTCACCGACGCTCTACGTTGGTGAAAGTACGCGTTTCGTGGCTCGGCCTCCCGCACCGTACCGTTCTCAACTCGCGTTCCTTCCTTAAGTTTGATTGACGCCGCCGCGCCCTTCCATCTGGTTCCTTCCACCATGTTACAATCTGCCCGTGCCACTATTTCTTGGCCTTGCACCACTGCAGCCGCATCTTTTACAGCGGCTTCAAGACTAGCCGCTAAACTGTACGCTTTAGAAAAGTCAATTTTCGGTTCCGCAAATAACCGCTGACGAATGACTTCGCTACTAATCCCGCACACCAACTGGTCCCGAAGGCTTTCCTCCAGCCATCCGCCGAACTCGCAAGACTTGGCCATTTTTTTTAAAGTTGCTACGTACTCCGCAACCGTCTCACCAGCTTGCTGTGTCCTTTTCCTGAATTTGTACCTTTCTGCTAGTTCACTTGGCTTGGGTTGAAGATGTTTAGTCATAATCTCAACAATTTCAGAAAAATTTTTATCGCTCGGCTTATGTGGTGTGCAAAGGTTTACAAGCAACTCATATGCTTCCGCACCCATAAGCGTAATTAGAGTTGGTAAAAAAAGTTCTTGTTTCACATCATTTACAAGAAAATATTGTTCCAACCTTTCGACGTAGAGTTTCCAATCATCCTTGGTAACATTGAACTCGGAAATTTTACCGATTGGCATAATGCTGTTTTGCCGAAAAAGAAAAAAGATTAATATTATTTTATATTAAAATGCACGGTAGACTAATCTGAAAATCCTCGTCGCCACTGAAAAATATGTGGTTGTTGACAAATGAAACACATGCGATCATTCGAGAAGGATCCGGACAACTGATTTTTAATAACAACAGAAATGACAGTTTAGCTATAAAAAGTTCCAATACATTACAGGACCCAGTTCCCGATACCGGTGGGCCTCTATTTTTTATGTTTTTAAATGTTTTTGTCTTTTAATTTATTTTATTAAAAAAAATTAAAATATTATTTGTAAGAATAACGGAAATAATAGTAATTCTTATTGTTTTAATTTTTACATACATGTTATAATTTTTACATTTCAATTTACGGACCCCCAAAAAAAGTGAATATGAATAAACTTTTTACAGTACAGCTGCCGTTTACGCCGATCGTAAAACATTGGATGGACTTTCACGAATATGTTCGACATTACGAGTTTTACGTTTTAACGTAGGTACAAACGCCAGCAGGTCAAGCTATCCAAAACTGTCAAATTTTCCCAATTGAATATGAACCTTATTATTTTGTTTTAAAGTTGAAAATCTATCAAAGAAATTTGGCAGATTGGGGTAGGTTGATATCTGTATATCACTGAAGTATAGTTACTAATGTCATCTTAGAAACTTATTTTTTTTCAATTGGTCATTTTTTTTGGGCATCTTTGGGTAATTTTTTTTGAAATTGTTCGCGTTTGACGTTTAGTAGAATACCATTTGACATTTACGGAACTGACACTAGATCGGAATTATATTTTGAAGTATTTTTAAGTACCAGAATTACCCTTCAGGATATGTATGTATTTATTTTCTTTAAAAAATTCTCAGTAGCAGTTCTGACTACCAATAACACTTTAATCGACCTGAGAGTCGAATTCAGAACCTCACAATTAGCGCTTGCACTAGACCAAAGTAGTAACAAAACCGATATCAAAACAAATACTTCGCTGGTGATCCAATTAGTAAGCCAACATAATCTAACCATCGACTAACAACCCATTACGATTACCAATTTGTGGCCTTAACGCGGACAGCTTTAGGCCTGACGTTATGGTGGAAGCTCCAGTACACATTACACAAAATACTTATTTAATCACAAACTGGATTCACCGTCAAAAAGTTGCTTTATATTGTTGTACCTACACTATGTATGTATGTATCAATCTATCTTCAGGATATTGGTATTGCCCGGTATAGGTCTGGTAGGTCTAATGCTGCCATCCTTACGAAAAGTGCAATAACTAGGTTAAACATGATTTCGAGAAAAGCGCGGTTAAAGATTTTATTTTTTGTTTTGTTTCTATCTCCGTCACTATACACGGTATCGAGTTGAAACTTTCTCTAGATGTTATATAATAATGTAGAGTATATTATGTGGTATTTAATGTTTGTTCCCGCATTTATTCGCGCTATAAAAATCAATAAATACTATAATGTTAAGTACTATTACTATGTAGAAAGAATGTTTACTATTCATAACCGCATTATGTAACCTATTTATTGCATTATTGGTTAGGAAACCTACATGATGCATTTTTGAGTAGCAATTTAGTATTTTTTATGAACTGTTTCCTAACCAAAAGTGCATTAAGTTTCTTATTTATTGCGGTTTTCATTTGTAAGAGACAAGTTTAAATATCATCATAAATGCAATAACTCAAACTTATTGTACTGATAACTAGTAAATGAATATTACAAACGACATAAGCTAATTTTATATGTAGTAACTATACTTATTGCAGATATAGTTAGTAAAATTACTTAATAACTTAAGTATTGTTATTCCTATCTATAGTTATATCGGTCTTGATAAGTACATCTTAAACCTACCTAGATATTGCAGTTAGTCTTAGTATTAAAACCGGCTTCGTCATAGATACGTAAAAACTGTCTAAGAAGAATAATATAGATCTCGTTCTGCAAATTCCTAATATGTACTTAACTCAATTCGGCGCAAAACTCGAGTTATTGCACTTTTCGTAAGGACGGCAGAATGGCAGTCTTCATGTAAAATACTGATATTCTACCACACCTAGACTTGAAGCCAACATGGTTGAGAAACAGCTCGGTAGAAGATGAGGATGATGTTGCTTTTTTATAGCACTAAGGCGGCAAGCAACCATACGGCCCACCTGATAGTAATAGACGCTTGTAACACTAGGGGTATCACTTGCCGACCCTGTGAAACTAAAGAGGAATATTCGGGTTGGCAATATAACGGTCAAAGTCCCCCCTACTGCCAACACAACGTTTCCTCGCGGAGCACTGGCAACCTTGCCCTTAGTGTTGCAAGTGTCTATAGGCTACTGTAACCGCTTACCATCAGGTATGCTCGTTTGCCATCATATTCGTACTAATTTAACGTAAAATTTCAACTAGATCAATTTTTGAATTTCACAATTTAAGAAGCTACCGCTTGTCCCTCAGCCAAAACACTAGAGTTTTACAACGCAAATTTGGGTTTTAACTGTAAAAGCGTCTGCCACGTGATTGCTCTGAGGTCGTATTACAATCCATTTTACGACTACACCTAGCCGCGGTATGTAAGTCGAGGAAATTAAACGTGTTTTCCAGCGCGCAGATTTGCAAGAACAAATATGTAACACCGACTCACACTGCCCACAAAATAAACAATAAAATTACAACTATTAAAACCTTTTACATATAATATATTCCAATTATATACAAACTTACATTGTAAAACTCCTTAGCTTTGTGGTCCTTAGCGCTGCGGTTGAGGTCCTGTGTTGATTCCCGATATCGAATAGTGTTTTACTATGAAAATTCATTAGCTGATTCGGAGTTTGGATTTCTTTTCGGATTACTTGCTGTTAATGGCAATAGAGTCGCCCCCTATTAAATGGGATGTAAACATACCGACGAACTGAGTCTTGAGTTGATTTTCAACTTTAAAACAAAACAATAAGGTTTAATTGCGAAAATTTGACAGTTTTGGATAGCTTGACCTGCTGGCGTCTGTACATTGACGCATACATTACATACTTTGTAATTACCAATATCTTGGAAAACAGCAAATTAATGACGAAAATTTGATGTCATGTAAATACCCACCTCAAACCGTAAACTCCAACCAATGGATTGCTGACCTTTGAGTATTTGTTTTTATCCCTCAATAAGGACCCTGTAGCCTTCTTAGCAAAGATTAAATCGAATTAAGAATCCGTTGAACAAACGCCTAAAAATCAATTAATTGGGCTTTACAAATCAAGGCCTTGCCAGGCCAAAAACTGTACCGAACTATACTAAATTTCTAAAGAACTTAAGCCTTTAAAAGAGTCGCTAGCCTCGAGGCCTCAACATTCAGAGGCCAAGGCTTGTATTAATTAAGCTAATGTCAGCTTTAGTCTACAACTGGCCTGATTAAATTGTAGTACGGTCTTAATTAAAAAGATATCCCAATGTCTGTGGACTTTCATTAGCGATATAACACGTATTAAGAGGTTTTTTCTGGGTGTGAAAGTTTTTGTTTTTTTTTGCTATCTTTGACTAATCAGAATAGTATAGTAATATGATTATTGGACTGCCAACTGTGTCTGTCTCAAGTTCCAATCGAACCGTTCAAATTCATGTGCGTATTCATAATAAATTATCACGCACTAAACGGTGAAGAATGATAGACGCCAACGCGGCAGCCCGAGATAGCGGAATGAGCTGGACGCGTTCGTGAAAGACTGGTCCTTGGTAGCAACACACAGAGAGAAGTGGAAGAAAAGTGGGGAGGCCTTTGCCTGCAGGGCAAATGGAACACTACAGGCTTGTAATAATGAAGAAAAACATTGTGAGGAAACCTGCATGCCTGAAAGATTTTCTGGAAGACGTGAAAGCCTGACAATTTTTTATAAATATGTCTGAAATACTGATATTCAGCCACATCTGGTAAGTCTGGAAACCGATCCCAATATAGTTGGGATAATTAAAAATAGCTCGGAGAATTCTGATAATGATCGGCTGACTTTCAGGTGGATTATATCTTAGAAACTTTTGGTCTAATTTAAGTCTTCAATGTGACGAAATTTTCCAAAATTCACCTGTAAGAAAACAAATAAAAACTTACCTGCAACTTACTCCCGCTCGGCCAAAACTTATAATTTAAATCTAAGTCCGTTGAACTGAACACTTAATTCAATCTAAGCCGAAACCAAACTCCTCTCCCACTAGGTGCCAACAAAAGCATATTATTTAAATTAAATCACTTATTTCTTCAAAATTCCGTCAACTTTGAGAGGACAAAGAATAGGATTATTCACTGTTCACAAAACATAAAATTACAAACATTCTTCATTCAAACTTCATAATGAGAGGAGATCCTTCAAAAGTTTTCATTAAGGAAACGACTCGGCCAATAAGGAAAGAACTGGGTGACAAGTTATTATTAATGCAACCAGCAAGGACACAGTGTGGGAGATTCAGTTGATTAAAATAAGGTTGTATTCAAACTGAGTAACATAGAGTGGTAGTGCATAGTGGGAGTAATTCCTCTCAAATAGGAGCTGCCCGACTCGGGAAGTACAGATACCAGCACATCAAGCTACCCCAATCTGTCAAATTTATTTGATTTCCAACTTTAATACAACAGTATAAGGTTCATTCGATTCGGAAAGTTTGACAGTATTGGATAGCTTGGCCTGCTAGCGTCTGTACCTCAGTGAAATAACACTGCTTTGAGCTGTGTTGTGTTTCTTACGATGAACTAGGTTGCCAGTGCTCCACGAGGAAACGTGGTGTCGGCCGTGGGGGGACTTTGACCCCTATACTGTCAACCCAACTATTCCTCTTTCGTTATCCATGGTCGGCAACGCGCAAGTGATACCCCTGGTGTTGCAAACGTCTATAGGATACGCCAACCGCATTGAATTATTATTGTCTGGACTTTAAAAGAGACCATGATTCTTTGAGTTTGTTTCGGCGTTTCTTCTCAGAGGTCGTCCACTAGGAAATGCCGCCGCCATCTAGTATTAATTAAATATTGATTTGTAAAAGTGTCTTTAAAAGATCTATTTATAAAAGTAAATATCATTTAACATTTATCATCATTTATCACTCTTCATCATCATCATCATCATCAACCCATATCCTGTCCCACTGCTGGGCACGGGTCTCCTCTCGTATTGAGAGGGATTAGGCTATAGTCCACCACGCTGGCCTATTGCGGGTTGGCAGACTTCACAAACCGTCGAGAAAAATCTCTAAGGTATGCAGGTTTTCTCACGATGTTTTCCTTCACCGTTATCACTCTTATTATTCGCAAATTGTTTGAACCATTGACACGATAAGAAGAAGCAGACACTGCATTTTTTGTTCTATGGTCTTAATCAGTAGATTTAATTAGAGCTACTTGGCACCTACTAATTATAATAATTCTTATTGAAGCACTCTTCCCCTGAAAGTTTATGAATGCTTACTTGAGACGCGATAAAAAATAAGTACTATAGCCTCATTATTTCTAAATGTCATCTTAACTCTATCTCCAAGACTCCATCTTATTTTTCCAACAAATTTTAATGGTAATGCTGATGAAGGTGATAAAGGGTTGATTATTACGGTGAAAGTGGTTTTAAATAGAGATTAAATTCTAATTATGCTGTAAAGATTTCTGTTAAATCTATCTATTCATAGATATCCCTTCCCGCTGTATGTCGCTTTGTACGGTAAGATCTTTTAAATTACATAGCGGATTTTGATACGGTTTTCACTATCATTTAGGTAATTACTTCCGGAAGGTTTATATGTTATATAATACATGCGTGTTAGTCACATTAGTGCTCTGTCTCCCAAAATACAGGCACTAGCCTAGTTTGGGAATCAGTTCCAGTATGTATTGTAAAAAACAACGCATAGAAATCATATCAACATTTGTAAAATTATTTTTGTGATAAATAAACATTTTTCATTTTTTCATTTTCACATTGCACCCGTGCAAAGCCGGGGCAGATCGCTAGTACATACTATAAAACAAAGTTGCTTCCCGCTGTCTGTACCTTTGTACACTGAGATCTTTTAAACTACACAACGGATTTTTCAAAGGGTATAATAATGCGTGTTATTAGTACAGTGCACCCTTGTGAAGCTCAGGCGGATCGCTTGTTGATTTATATACTGATATGATAACGATACTGGTCTAGTGACTCGTGTGTCGGACTGTTGATCATCGAGATGGTTCGATTCCTACAGTACACAAATATTTAGGTGTTTGAGTTTCAAAAAATAAATAACTATTTTTAGTATATTTTGGCATTTTTCATGCTAAGATTTTAAAGTTATTTTAGCGAAGGATTAAATCGACTGCGGCCAGGATTCGAACCTGCGTCTTCTGGTTAGGTACACCAGACGCTAAAACCACTAAGCCACCGCGAGTCCCAACCACCAGGTCGAAGTTTGACTTCACATTCTGAATTTACATCTTTATGGTGCCGTCAGTAGCAGTTATTGAAAAGCAAGTTTTTGCTTCTCAACCGACATAACTATACACTTAGTTCGATGTCGAATGATTAATAAATATTGTCTTTTAAATGTATCATCATTTAATTATTTTAGGTATTTGTTCTACTCTAAATGCATCATAGTGCATCTATTATTTTTAATTTACGGAACCCAATACTTACTAGCGTATCTAGCTCACCACTATTTCCAGTATTTCTTGCAGTTTGTAGCCATTTTCTCGAATTGAAGGATTTCCTTTAATTCCCTTTGAACCAAATAGGAAGAAGCATTGTCTTGTGTCTAGAAGATATTACTGTACCGTACTAGCGCTCGTAAAAATGCAACGTAGGGAAGAAAACAATTTTATATCTATTAGAATAGAGTTTAATTTTGATTGATGATTTTATTTGAGTTATACAACGATATGTAATATATTTTAGGACTTGATCGTGGAGCTCTATTTTTTTTTTCTAAAATAAATGAAGCCTAATTTGTTCCTTATAACATCAGCTATCTGCTAGTGAAAGTCCCGTTAAAATCGGTGGTCTAGCCGTTTCAGAGATTAACTAGAAAAACAGACAGACATATTTTTTTTGTAGGTAAGTACTGTATATACTTTCATATGCATATTGTGAAAAGCTGTTAACTTGGAATTACAAACAGACACTTCAATTTTATTTATGTGTGTAGATAATACTTTAATACTTTTCTGTAAATATTACAATAGGTATCCTACTTATAATACATAAACACCCATCAGCAGTCCGACAATCGAACCACTAGATAGACTAGACTTCGTTAAAGTTTCAATAAGTGACATCAGATTTAATAATTTTCGATTAACTCTTCAACAAATTACAGACAATGCAAAAGGAGGTCATCAAAAGTCCATACAACTCAGCCAGGTATATCACAGCTGTCAAGTTGTCAGTTTTTATTATGAAACTGATAATAATGTGCCAAAATGGCGGGCGTTTGACATTCCAAAACTGACACTGATAGCAGTTAGCTATCAAGTTGACAGTTTTTACTATAAAAACACTATGAAACTTAACTAGTGCGTTAAAATGGCGTGCGTTTTTTCAAATTTAAAATTATCTCTTCAATAAATTACAGACAATGCAAAAGGAGGTCATCAAAAGTCCATACAACTCAGTCAGGTATATCACAGCTGTCAAGTTGTCAGTTTTTACTATGAAATCACTATGAAACTGAGAATAATGTGCCAAAATGGCGGGCGTTTGACATTCCAAAACTGACACTGATAGCAGATAGCTATCAAGTTGACAGTTTTTACTATAAAAACACTATGAAACTTATACTAGTGTGTTAAAATGGCGTGCGTTTTTTCAAATTTAAAATTATTTTTTCTCATCCCCTAGTGAGCATAAAAAAAGTATGACTAGAGTTTTAACCAGCGTACATAATACATGGTATTTTTTCCATTATGCGTACATCATTTGGGCAGATTTTGGTGACATTCTTGGTTCGTTATTGTAATAAGGCCATTTATTGAACTATGGAATTTCATCGCAACGATTTGTAAAATTCCTATAATTTGTTTTAAAATAAAATAATGCAATAGGTAAAACTATATTTTATCACTAAAGAGTTAAGGTCCATATTTCATTATATTTAATACATACATTCGAAATCATTCGAAAATTTCTTGGAAAACAAAGCGAACTTAACAAGGCTGATAGTGATGTAGCCGCTTTATTGAGTTATACACCTTGCAACGTTTTCAATTTAGAACGCATAACACAACATTACAACAGATGCATTCCACTTGATACTAAAATTCTACGTGTTAAAGCTCAAAATTGCATAAAAGATACAAATGAGTGTTTTAATAATGTTGGGCTGTTTGTACAATAGTTTATTATTCTTTTGTGTTGTACAACTGAGTTAGTTGAAATTAAAAATTCTTTGTCTCTAAGAAAGAGCCCATTGGTCTCATGGCTGTAAATGCAGCCGGTGAATATGACGTTCCGAGTTCAACCCCCAGGTTGAGCAAAGTATTATTGGGTTTTTATCGATTTCTTTTAGTTCTGATCTTGGATTTGTCTCAAGTCAGGCTGATTCCACGAAGAGCGGTAAAATCCAAACTCTGGTCTGCTACAGAATCCAAATGACACTACTTGCCTTAGGAACCGAACCTAGGACCCATCGCTTGTCTCAATACTTTTTTTCTTAAGACTGATAAGTACTAATAACACACAGGAAATAAAATTAATACCTCAAGGTCTCGTAAGAAAGAGTTAACCTCCGTATTCACAACACAGCCTCATTAGTCTACTGGTCGTAAGCGCGACTGCTGTGCTAGAGGTCCCGGGTTCGATTCCCAGGTCGGGCAAAGTGTTATTGGGTTTTTTTTCTCAGTTGTAGCTCTAAGTTTGTGCCTGGTAAAATGGCTATAGGTTCGCCTCCTATTGGAGCTTAAACACACCGACGAACTGTGAGTTTAAATTAGTACAGTCAACAAAAGAGTTAAGTAGACATATAGCAAACGATATACGCATTTTTATACAGATTTCGACATAAACAATTACGCGCCAAAGGGATATTTAGCTGCTTACAATACCTACGTTTTGACACATATTGCGTGATACATTATTACACAATCTTGATCAAAACACAGATTATTAATTAGCTGCCTATATACCTAACCCTTTTGTTGACCATACACCTCTGCCTAACCCTTCGGAGAATACAGGCGTGACGATATGTTATGTTCACACTCGAAAAATTGCATAAAATCTGAACAGTTTAGCGGTAATATGCAAATGAAAGTATCCGAATAGTGAAACCAGATTCAAAGGGCTCCAACTGAGGGCGCCGAATATCCGCAAACAACGGCCTTGAATTATTCAATAGATGTATTACAGAACTGTACATAGAGAAGAAAAGCGGGAGCGATTGATGGCGCGAACTGCGACCGAGGATGCGCGTTGCCGACCCTGTAAAACGAAAGAGGAATAGTTGGATTGGTAGTATAATGGTCAAAGTCCCCCACTGCCAACACAACGTTTCCTCATGGAGCACTGGCAACCTTGCTTACCGTCAGAAATACAACACAGCTCAAAACAGTGTTATTTCACTTCGATTTTCTGCAAAGTGGAGGTACTTCCCCAGTCGAGCAGCTAAAAGTTGAGTGGAATAGGTATAGGTAAAAAAAACCACGGATACAAGAAAACACAAGGATTATTTAGTAGATTTAATCTATACTCAGAATATCGATATTACACAGAAATTGGGTTGCGAAGACTGATAGCAATTGCTTCGTGTAAAATACTGATATTCAGTTACATTTGGTTAGACTGCAAGCCAACCCTCCCAAAGGAAAAGGTTCGAAGGATGATGATATCAAAAAGAAATAAATTTTATTCTAACAGCTACAACACAAGACAAAATACAACAAAACAATATATTCAGGTCTTAAATTAAGAAAGTACGTTATCCTGTGCGATGTCAGAATAGGTCCCTATCTCAGCATTGTGCTTCAGCAAGCACAGTGCTCAGTATATCTCACTCGAAAGCATTTTAGTTTTGGCAAATAAACGCATATTGTTTCTAAATCGCTGCCGCTTATGAGCTACATAGCAACCTAACCACTACGTCAAGACATCGGCTGGAGGATACTTTTCCTATATGCTTACGAGCTCTCATCGGTTTCAACCCCAAGCTTCATCTTTAACGGGCATTATTCACCCATTTTTTACGATGCACGACCATTTCACCACAAGGCAATGCGCTCTATTTTATAGTTCAATATTGTAGAGAGAAATACTGTATGAATTTGGGTTTTTATACGGTTTGTTATGTTATGGACAAAGTATAGCCTTGCAAAGGATATAGCAAACCCTGATGGAAGGTTGTCATAAAAATGAAGAACGGTTTTCTTTAGGAGGATTGTAAGCAGTCTTTTATGTATGTGAATAAGTTACACTTACAGGGGTTCGTGGCTAAGTGATAACTACACTGATCAACTTATCTGCAAAGTTATGCTGCCCTAGCTGCGGCTAGTCTTGGATGGGTGACCATTTTTAACATATAGAACCCTTCCGTACCTCGAACAGCACGTAAATTCATCCCCAGTTGTTATACCAACACCTATGACAATCACATCAATCTTCACATTCTGAATTTACGTCTTTATATTGAAAAGCAAGTTTTTGCTTCCCAACCGACATGACTTACTTTATTAATTAATTCTACTCTTATATTACTTTTGCCACACTGGGACAACAAATTTACCTAATCTATTGTTTAAAACTTGACGCTAAATGTCGCCATTTCTAACTTATTTCTATACGTAAATGACACTGAAGAAATAAAAAATAATAGACGTTCATTTGCAGTATTTGTCCTTAGGGGAAAATAATTTCAAATAAAGTGAAATTGGCTGCAATAAATTATTCCATATTTTGGCAAAATGGTTATAATTCTTCGAGCACTTTTGTTTCTATTCAGAAAAATATTGTTTGTTTTGTAGTCAGAAAATGTAGCCAAATTGATACTAATACTTAAGTGCAAGATCATATTATGTATTGTACTAAAGGACGCATGATTTATAATACTGCTATGAACACTTAACGGTACATTTTTTGCACATTTATTCGGCACTGTAACAGGAAAAAAGTGTTTGTCTTTTTCTATACCAAACCAGTTGGCAGATCAGTTGACAGATTAGTAAATGTAAGAAATAAATAAATAAATAGAAGTAGTTGCAGGAAAACCCAAAAATATTGATCTTTTAAGTCACATTTACCCAGTAATTTTGCGGGTTACTTCACCCTTCGAACCGGGGTACAATAATTAATATACGAACATTATTGCTTAAGGGATGTGATAAAAGGCAGCGATAGCCTAGTATGCCCATTACCCTGTCAAGTTCTCGAGTTCTATACAAGGCATGCACAATGATGCACATCTGATTACATTAATTTGATTACATGACGACGTCTGTGGTCTAGTGGTTCGCGTGTCGGACTGCTGATCACGAGGTCGTGGGTTCGATTCCCACAAACCACAAATATTTATGTGATGAAAATAAGTGTTTGTGTTTGTCTGGGTGTTTCCTATGTATTATAAGTATGTATTTACAAAAAAAAAAGTATATAAGTATTATATCCATTGTCTAGTACCCATAGTACAAGCTCTGCTTAGTTTGGGACTAGATGGTGCTGTGTAAAGTTGTCCAAGAATATTTATTTTAATAAATTATCTCTCGTATAAACGGTTAAGAAAAACATCGTGAGGGACCTGCATACATGCCTGAGAGATTGTTTTAACGGCGTGTGAGGTCTGCCAACCCTAACTAATCCCTCTCATTCTGAGAAGAGACCCATGCCCAGCAGTCGGAAAGTATATGGGTGGAAGATAATATTTTATTATTTTTATTATTTTAAATTATAGGGCAGATTATATAACAAATCCACTGATCCACAGGCAAACTGTGATCAGTATACCTCTGCCGAAATCTTTCTGGAATATAGGTTTTGTATTACAAACCTCATTTACGCAAATTTATTTTTTGTATACCATAATGTACAGCATGTTCCATTTTGTCGAGTTATGTCAACATAAATGTATGTAACAACCCTTTCTTGCGATCTCAGGGTTGGTGTCGTATTAAAAGTGGTTCAGAATATTTGTTTTTATTGAGATAAGATGGAAAAACCTGGCCTCCTGATGGTAAGCGGTAGCCCTAACATAAAGACACTAGTAATATCACTAGCGCCTTATCATCATGACACCTCAACTGGTTTCTCTGGCTACATTGCCCTTCAAACTGCAATACACTAATGTTTGCACATTAAGACTAATATTTGGTAAGGCGGTGGGACGATTTAAGAGGAACTTTGTAGTGCATGAGTAGAAGATATACCTTAAATGATGAAAGAAAGAAAATTTATTCTGACAGCCACAAAACAGGACAAATTACAATTTAACAAAACAATTTAATAAGTTAAAACTAAGGAAGTACGTTATCCAGTGCGATGTCAGAATAGGTCCCTATCTCAGCACTGTGCTGCAACAAAAAGCAAATCAAGCTGAGTATTGCTATCGCAATTCTGAACAACTTTTACTACGGGACCCTCTATGTTGTCTATGGTATACAAAATGAGGTTGTATAATGAATTTTGTTTCTTCACCAATGCTGCCGATACGTCACACCACAAGACATTGTTAACCACAAACGGATATAAGATACTTTCCCCCTACAATATAAGTCACGGGAAATCTCTTGACCCATAATTTCGGCCCACAAACCATAGACAAGACGGCGACCACATTAATACAGATGATATATTACACTTTCAGTGCTAATGGAATCCAAAAAGAAAACTATTGTAATGGCAGGACAAAATTCGTCCGAGTGGAATAATGTTAAAGAGTGGTGCAACCTTTTTGTAGTCATTCAAAGGCCGATGTGGGTTTCAAAGGCCCCTGATGCCAAGAAAAGCGTTCACTTTAAAAATGGTAAAGGAAATAAAGTTCGTTTTTTACGCACGAAAACAGAAAGTTGGGAAAGTAATTTTGAAATGATGCTTCCTCGTTTTGAGTGCGAGCGAAGACAATCTTCTTTTATGACGCAGCGCCTTTCAGACCACTGTCATATTGGAGAATGGCCATTATTGAACATAAACTTCCCATATATAATACAGAACTGCAATAAACAAATAAAATTTAATCTTAAAAAAAACGTTGCTCCACTTTTTTCACGTGTATTGTGGGTGCGTTTACAAACGCAAACTTTCATATACACGAACACCCAGACCCGAAACAACTACTTGTAGATCATACATTATATATTTTGTTCCGTGTGGGTTTCAAACCCAAGATCGCTCGCAATAGATATACTAAAATACAATTAAATAGAAAACAAAAACACGTGAAATGTTTACACTTTAAAGGTATAATGAGGGGTTAGGCCGATATGTACAGAGGCCACCACATCGAGCTACCACAATCTGTCATATTTCTTTGATATATTTTCAACTTTAACGCAACAAAATAAGGTTCATTTTCAATTGGGAAAATTTGTAAGTTTTGGATAGCTTGACTTGCTGGCGTCTGTACATCCCCAAGGTTTACCGATACGTTTTAGATCCCTTAGAAAACGGGGTGACTATTACATGGGACCAAAGATTTCAATTAAAAATGACGAAATTCAGTTATATACATTGAGTTTTTGAACTCTTCTTCTTGATAAGTTTATACAAAAGACTTCAATAATTAAATGAAACACTTTATTTTAAAAAATACAGCTTTTTGTGTTGGCAGTGGGATACTTTGACCCTTATACTGTCCAAACCAACCCAATGATTTCTCTTTCATTTTACAGGGTCGGCAACGCGGACTCCTGGTATTGAAAGCATCTATAGGCTACGGTAACTGCTTACCATCAGTATAAAAAAAAACAGCTTTTTATCGTAGTGAAGAGTATTTAACTGTCCCTTACGTCAACCGAAACTTTCAGCACCAATACACTCAGAAACTCCCGGGTCATAAGTAAGCATTCTTTATTCGACCTTGAACCCGATTCAAATGCGGAAACTAGCAACTGAATACATTGAGTCAATGTATTCAGGGGAAGTTCAAAGCTCAAGGTCAAAATACTTTATTTGATGTATTGACCTTTGATATCGAAATAAGAATGACTAGCAACTTCCATTTCAAACACTGGATTGAACCGTTTGAAAGGGATGTATCGTTTGATAATCGTATTGAGAGCTCTGTGTGATTAAAAAATGCCTTATTGATCTAACTTTAATCGGCTAGTATTTAATTGCAAATAAAAAAAATCGTTTTATATAACAACATAATTCCCAATTCTAAGCAGAAATACTTATTGCACAGCAAAATAGTCACTTCAAAATATTGTTATATACACTATCTTGTTCTCAAATCATTCAGATTTGGTTTTGGCGATGTGTGGTCACAGTTCTAACCTAACCGTTATCTGTATTTTGCTGCTCAATCATTAATTTTGTCGCTCAATCGGTTTTTTTGATGCGCGATACTAGTCTGATTAGGCAATTAAATATTAAAAATAATAAAACTGATGTCATAATAACTATGTGATATGTATTGTAGATACCATATAATATACTGTCTCATTAGCCTGGTGGTCAAACTGCGACTGCTATGCTGGAGGTCCTGGGTTTGATTCCCAGGTCGAGCAAAATGTCATCTAGTTTTTCAGTAGCTGTTCAGAGTTTGGATATGTGCCTGGTTACCTTAAGGCTATATATAGGCTCTCCCCTATTACATGGGACCTAAACATACCGGCGAACTGTGGGTGTGCAAATTAGTACCCCTCTGCCTAAACCACACCCACAGGCGTGATGATGTAATATAATGTACATATACGTGTTACAAAACATAATTAATTAGCAAAGCAGAATTTTTTTCAGCTGTCATGTCAGAGAACCAGATTATTTAACAGAAAGGCCTACGTACCTATTTTACTTAATAATTGTTTACTTTAATAGTTTTTCTATTTTTTATTCATAAATGTTGTTGTTTTATTTTTTTTGGGGTATGTTATACACCGTTACTACGGTTCTTAAATATTACGAATGGACTCGTTAAGGCCCCATTTAACTTCCTCTCGGCTTTACGGGTAGTTTTGTAACATCCTGTACCAGATTTTGAATATTTTACCAATACTTTCTAGTCGTGCCCAAAAATGTTTGTAATAAATTCTATAGGTTTTTTTTACTTGATTCCTGTCTCAAGTGACCCTGAATGTATTTTGTTTATGATAAAAGTATCTACTGACTAGACAAAATAGCCAGCACTTAGAATATTGAAATTTGGACATGCCTGTATTTCCGAGTACGTACAACCCGAAACTCTTCAATAGTAGGGTGAGCAGGCATCTTCTGGGTGTGCTTGCTCCACCGTCAACCTCATCTTTGCCCCGGAGGTAAGATTGAAGTCAAAAGCAAGCCCTGGCAAACCTTGGCAGTGGGGGATTGACTGAATAGGTGGCGCGAGGCACTGAATCACAGTTATAAATATAATATTTTTATTGAGGTAATCAATCCTTCAGCCGTAATAGAAACCGGAGTTGAACCAAGGCACTTGAAATAATAACAATTTTAAGAGAGGTATGGCATCGTGCGAGTATTTCCACTAAAATTGGAGCTGCCCGACTGGAGAAGTACCTCCGCCTTGCAGAAAATCGAAGTGAAATGACACTTTGCTTTGAGCTGTGTTATGTTTCTTGCGGTTTGCCAGTACTCCACGAGGAAACGTTGTGTTGGCAGTGGGGGGGGACGTTGACCCTTATACTGCCAACCCAACTATTCCTCACTCGTTTTACAGGGTCGGCAACGCGCAAGTGACAGCCTTCGTATTGCAAGCGTCTATAGGCTACGGTAAAAAAGATTGCAGGGTCTGCCCTGCGATCGGGCTGGTGTCTGCACCAGCCCGATGGTCGGATGACATTGTGAGGAGAATTAGTGGGTGCAACTTGCATAAGATCGGCAATAGTTTCGGGATAGAATGCCTTCACTCAGCAGTGGGTGTTACCAGTTGAATAGATAGATATCGGTATTGCCAAATAAACTTCGGACTGCACGGGTATTACAAGTTCACTTTTTTGGGTGACCTTGAAATGGAATGTGCAAATTCTATTTCAAGGTCACTCTAAAACTAATCCAGTGTTGTTTTATCCAAGCCATTTTACTGCCAAAAAAGCATAGAATACATAACAGGGTCCCCATACATATATACTAACAATTACATTAAGTGTTTGGCTATGAGCCAATGATACTATTAATGTTTCCAGATTTATAATACCATAATCTCTCGAGTTAATTGCTAAAGTATATACGAGTGTTTTTACGTTCCATCGACCAAGGTTGCTAGGTTAATGGAGTGTGCATATATCGATTATTCGATGAAGTAAAACATTCGTAATCGATTAACGGTTGGGTAGCCCTTACCTTTCTAGTAATGGGAAAGTTACAGGCAAAGAAGTTAAACGGACATTGCCTTTAAGCAAAAAGCGAGGCAAGATGTTCCGTACCGGACCACAGCCTTTTTTTTCGACAGGGGAAATGTGTGTCAGTTGCGGTGCCTCCAATAATATGACACCCCAACTTATGGTGACCGCTCCAGTACACTCAGACAAAACTAATCGAACCCACAACTACGTAATCAGCAGTCCGACACTTGAACCACCAGACCACAGACGTCGTCAATTCAAACCAAAGCCTTAAGTCTTCATTGTAATATTCATATATCCTCCATTTCCTGAGCTTATGTAATTACTAACGACTTGCAATCAATCTCTGTCACCAGCGAGCTCCTATTCATTGGTCTTGGAGCAAATCTTGGTAGCTTTATCAGTATCTAGAATTTGTGGAGTCAGCTTCAATAGTGAGATGTTACAAGCTTGTTAGACGTACCAACTTTATAGAGCTAGAATCTATACTCATTAGTCTACTGGTCCTAACCGCGACTGCTACACCAGAGGTCCTGGGTTCGATCCTCAGGTCGAGCAAAGTGTAATTGGGTTTTCTATGAAATTCTCAGTAGCAGCTTGGAGTCTGGATTTGTGCCCGGTTAATGTCAATACGCTCGCCCCCTATTACATGGGACCTAAACATACCGGCGAAATGTGGGTGTACATTAGTACACCTGTGCCTAACCCTTCGGGGAATACAGGCGTGATGGTATGTAGAATCTATACTATCCTTACTAATAACGAAGTCTGTGGTCAGCTGTTAGTGTGTTGTACTGCTGATCATCAAGTCATGAGTTCCTAATAGCGTTGTAATAATAAAAAAAAAATAAAAAAATCTTCTACAAAATTTCAATTACAAAGTACAGACGCCAGGGGACTAGATTATATCAAATAAAATAATAATATGTGTAAATGCCCCAAATAAAGTTATTAATATTATAAATGCAAAATGCAAAAGTATCTCACATAGGCTTCTGATAAAGACCTATTTGTCTCAAAAAGCTGTTAGCCGTTTGGAATGCGGACTAAACTGCGACAACAGCTATATGTAATAAATGAAAGTGTCTGAATTCCGTTCACTGTCTGAAACCGGAGTGACACTGTGGATGGCTAACGAAATTATGTCCCCAACGAATGCACACAGACCTCTGAAATGCCATATCTCTCAAATGGTTTATTTTCGTAGTAACACAAATTTTTTTTTATAACCATAGAGAATGGAGGAGTTCGCTTGTGCTCTTAATAAATTATTTTTAGTTATGTTTATGTATTGCCTTATATTATTATGTATATTTTTGTTTATATTATATAAGTACAGTCAGCAACGAAAGTCGCTGAACATGTTGCAATTTTCAATATGATTTTTAATAAGTGTGAAGTTACTGACCTGTGAAGGTTATGCGAAATAATTGCATAGATGACCATTCAATATTCAGGTTACCTTATTAGAAAAAACCTCTGGACAAGTTTTGGAGCTGTGATGTTTTCAAAATTTTGTTATGTTCAGCGACTTTCGTTGCTGACTGTACCTACGTATATATTCAATCGAATATATATCTCGGTAGTAGTCGTGGTTGCCCGTGGCATCACTGATTATGGTGTTGTCAGAATACCAGCGCTGAGACATTGCTTTTTTTAATGTCGCAACATTTTGCTGAGATAGGGTCCTTTTTGGCCTCGCACAGGGTTGCTGTAGACAATGTATACTTATGTGCCTACTTGATTTCTGTAGGAGTTCAAATAAAGTTTTCTTTATTTTATTCTAATACAGATTTTTCGATCACAATAGACTGACTGCGGTTGCAATGATACTATAGCCGCAAACAAATAATAACTACCAATACAGGCAGAGAGGTGTACTGCTGTACGCCCAGAGTTTGCCGGTATGTTTAGGTCCCATGTAATAGGGGGCGAACCTATTGCCATTAACCGGGCACAAATCTAGACTCCGAGCTGCTACTGAGAATTTCATAGAAAAACCCAATAACACTTTGCTCGACCTGGGGATCGAACCCAGGACCTCTAGCGTAGCAGTCGATTTGCATATATGTAACTGGACGCAAATCCAAACTCCGAGATTGTACTGAGATTTCATAAAAACCCAATAACACTTTGCTCAACCTGATAATTGAATTGTCTAGCATAGCAGTTGTGTTTAGAACCACTAGGCTAATGATGCAGTTACACATTATCACAATACCATGGTCCTAAATATAGGGCAAGGAAAGATGAGCGTGATTTTTTATCAGTTCTAAGACGTTGTACCTAGGTACTCCGCTGTCGACGATCCATGAAGGTATTCCCACAAAAAAGTTTTGGTTCTTCTTAATGTCACTTTAAGGATATTATGGCCAGTCATTTCATACTCTACCGTTCTGTGCCGAAATAAAAACTAAGGTATGTCTCATCTTCATTAAAGAACTCTCTATTACATGCAATCCAATACAGAAAAGAGGTCGTAATTGTTGGTTTTCAATTCAGTATTCTCAATTTGAATTTTGTGTAAACGCTAACTTGAGTTACAATTTTATATTTCGTTGTCAAAGAACATCTGTTAAAAAAATACAAAAAGCTGCAAGTATAATTCAATAAAGGATTTTATTATCACATTTACATTATAAAAGGCAGGATAGGACGCCTCATAATATATCCCAATAGACCGTTATGACTATCTAAATAGCTATTTAAAACTTTTTGTAAAGCCTTAAAATACAATGACGGTGGGGTCCAAACGACCAACATAGTTATATTCAAATAACAAGGGTTAGTATCTCGATGACGGGCCATCCGGAGGGTTGCTATTGAACATTTTGGGTCAGTAAGACCGTACTCAGGTGGGTGCAGGGTTGGCTCTGAAAAATGGCGCCATTGTTGAAGGTGAAAAAGGCCAATTTTTTTGCCGTTATCCATTTAATGGTGAATGAAATTGTTTGAAAAATTGTGTCAAGTACTTTTTCATTGATACTCAATTCTCTAACTCAACTTTTCTTTAAAAATTATATTTACATAGTATACGACAAAGTCGCTCCCGCTGTCTGTACGCTTAGATCTTTTAAACTACGCAACGCATTTTAATGCTATTTTCAACAATAGATAGACTGATTCAAGAGAAGTTTTGTATGTATAAAAGATTAAAAGATGTATTGTAGTACAGACGCCAGCAGGTCAAGCTATCCAAAACTGTAAAATTTTCCCAATCGAATATGAACCTTATTACTTTGTGCTAAAGTTGAAAATCAATCAAAGAAATTTGACAGATTGTGGTAGCTTGATGTGCTGGCGTCTGTACATTGTACTCGTGCGAAGCAGGAGCGAATCGCTAGTATTGAATAAATAAATAATACCTACTAAACTTATTTAAATTAAAAGTTCCCAATGAAATAAAGCATTATAATGTTCTCTAGGATCGGAGGATGTTCCTCCGAGCCGTTCCAACTATATTGGGGTCGGCTCCCAGTCTAACCAGATGCGGCTGAATATCAGTATTGTACACGAAGCGACGGCCATCAGACCTCCGCAACCCAATTTTTGGGTAATACCGATATCAGTTATAATATAGTTGTCAGCTTTTTAGATTTCTGAGTACCATTAACGACTTTCATAGATATTCATATGGCAACCAGGATACGGCTTTATGTGCTTCTCCAAGACACGGAAGGGTCACGATGAGTTAAGAACCCATTCCCAGACCGACCGCAGCTAGCGCAGCTTAACCTTGATGATCGGATGATCAGAATAGTTATTACTTGTCCAGGACCCTCGCCTAATGTTCCTATGTCCTCTGCTTGAAATCTTATCTAATATATAAAATTTCCATGTCACAATGTTAGTTACCGTACTCCTCCGAAACGGCTTGACCGATTTTTACCAAATTTTATATGCGTATTCAGTAGGTCTGAGAATCGGCTACTATCTATTTTCCATACCCCTAAGTGATAAGGGTGGCTTGAAATAATTTATATGGCAAAACAACGTTTGCGGGATCAGCTAGTATATGTATAAAAATCAAATGCTGTTCATTAATCTCGCTAAAACTCAAAAACGGCTGGAGCGATCACGATGAAATTTTGTGTGTGTGTGTTTGAGTGGATCCCTTAATGGTTTAAATTCACCATTGGCACTTGAATCGACTAGCAGAACTACGTCTGTCGGGTCAGCTAGTATTATATATCTGTTCCTCAGAGGTACCTCTACAATAGTAACTCCACTTTTTTTGAAAACATGTTTCTTGCACCGTTAAATATAAAACTGGTTCTTGCGATTTTAGCGGTACAAGAAACATATTTTCAAAAAAAGTGGAGTAACAATTGTATACCTCTGAGGTATAGATATGTTTAGGTAAACTACATGTGAAATAATTTTTACCAAGGTATATAAATGGATACCTAGAACGTAATAATAGGCCGGCCTTTCATTTCTCTAAAAAAAACCAGCAAAAACCAACATTTTGTTCCACTTCAGATATTTTACATCAAAAATATCCAAGCTAGCCACAAACCACAGCAATAATTAAAAAGTAAAATAATCAGACGTCCGCAGCAACCTAAATGGACGCTAATGACGTCATTCATAACTAACGTCACAACTATGATGCAAGACGCTGCATCGCTCAAGTTTCCGTGCCGCGATCTAGACTGTAGCTACTAATTGCGAGAACTTTGTGGAGAGTTCTAGAATGTTGCTTTATTTTTGTTTTTGTTGATTTTTGTTTCTATTTTACGGTAGTCCATTTTGAATTATATTAATAAAAAGGTTCTTAATTGAAAAACGTCATATCCCCAAAATTTCTGAACCGATTTCTATTATTATTTTTATTTAGATAAAATGAAAGAGTATTCTGCCTCGTTAGCTTAGTGGTTCAAAGCACGAGTGCTACGCTTGAGTTCCTGGTTCGATTCCCAGGTTGAAAAAAGCGTTATCAGGTTTTTTTACAGTAACAGCTCGAAATGACAATAAGCTTGACTTTTAGATAAGCGTGCCACATCGTTACTTAGCAACAGGATAGATTCTGGTCAAACACTAATCTACCTTTAAAAAAATTTAACAGTTTGACAGTTTTGTATAGCTTGACCTGCGTCTCTACACATTATTTTTCTAAAAAGTTATTTGATCAATGATCTTATTTGTTTACGAATGGCGAGCGTATCGTGCTCAAATCGGTGTCTCTATTTTATAATAACTAAACATAAAATGTAGTACATCATTATAAACCACAATAAATCCACACTATTAGATAAAAAGGCTTTGAATAGGGTCGCCCTATATTTTACTAAGTAATATTATGTTCAAGATTTATAAATCTGGCCGCAATATTCTTGGAATGTCTATTCCATTCAATTCATGAATACAAAATTTGTTTTGTTTTATTTGCGAAAGAATGTCTTGTGGATTTGTCATTTGTTATTTAAGCGGCCATCTTGGAAATACATAAAAAACGTATTTCCTTACTTTTTAGTTCTCATTCTCAACTTCGTATAACGAATTCTTATAACATCAATTATTTGTTTGCTAATGGCAAAACATTACCTATTGTTATTCAAGATCTTCAAATGAAAATACCTATGTTCAACAAATATAAGATTCTATTATATTCCCTGAACGGTTAGGCAAAGGTCTACTAAGGTACATCCACAGTTTGCTGGTATCTTTAGGTTCTAAGTAGTAGGGGGCGAACCTCTTTGCTCGACTTGGGAATCAAACTAGAGCATCAATCGTAGTTGTGGCGGTTATTATATCCACTAGATTAATGAAGAAGTTACAATAATAATACATTTTATTTCTCTCAAAAACGTACAATTAAGTACACAATATAAGTTACGTTGCTGCCAACGAACAGTGATAGCCTAGTGGTATGACCATTGGACTGTCAAGTCGAAGGTCTCGAGTTCGCACCTCTGACTTTTCGAAATCATGTGCGTATTAATAATAAATGAAGTGTCACTCGCTTAAACGGTCATGAGGAAACCTGCATACCTTAGAGATTTTCTCGACGGCATGTGAAGTCTGCCAACCCGCACTGGGCCAGCGTGGTGGACTATAGCCTAATCCCTCTCATTCTGAGAGGAGACTCGTCCCCAGCAGTGGGACAGTATATGGATTGATGATGATGATAATTTACGGGCAAATTCAAACCTTTGTGAGAGCTGGAGTCTATACTGGGTTCGGGACCTTTGTAACAGATCTCCAGGCTCACATCCATAAAATTACAATAATACATTAAATTGGACTTTCATACTACTATTAGAGGAAATGCATCATCATCAGCCCATATTTGTCCACTGCTGGACATAGGCCTCTCCTAGTGAACGCCACAAAGCCGGATCTTCGGCTTTCCTCATCCAGTCACTGCCAGCTGCCTTCCGCAAGTCGTCACTCCACCTGGCCGGCGAGCATCCTACACTACGAGGAAATGCATAATATGAAGATATTTTAAATACTTCTTTTATAATAAGGTCCTAAGTCTATTGCTGTAGTGAATACCTGAAGCCTATTCTTAACTTACCACTATACTACTCCTCTACTCGCCTTAAAGTTAGGCTATAATTAATCACCTTTCGATACCCCGGGGGTACAAAAAGTCGATCGTGTCAAAGCTATGACGAAGTTAATTAAACGCTTTGACGACCAAGCCTCTATCTTTGTGAAGGAATCGACTGATTAATTACTGTACCGGCTACCAATGAGCTGAATGACAGGTTTTAATATCTCAATGGTTATTTTTAGACAGACGAATGAGGTCGCATTTTGTTGCGTATAAAATGGGTTACAAAAAAGGATTGTTAATTAATGATAAATGTTATTTATTTCTGAAAATAGATCTTGAAAGATACTTTTACAAGTCAATGATTTGTATTTTTTTTTTAACTTGATGGTCCAGCATTATCTAACAGATGTTTCTCTGAGTTTGTTTTAGTATTTCTTTTCAGAGATAGAAATTACCGGCGCTTTCTAGCATTAAAAATACAAAACATTGACTTGTAAAAGTGTCGTTTAAAATATATTTACAGAAATAAATTTCATTGCATTTAATTATTTACTGAGAATTAAATAAAAACCGGCCAATTGCGAGTCGGACTCGCGCACGAAGGGTACCGTACCAATATTTGCGAGCAAAAAATGGAAAAAAAATACGTTTATTGTATGTTGTAAATTTTAACTGCCTAGCTATCACGGTTCATGAGATACAGCCTGGTGACTGACAGACGGACAGCGAAGTCTTAGTAATAGGGTCCCGTTTTTACCCTTTGCGTACGGAACCCTAAAAAACGATAACAATTTGCTCTACTTTGATCGAACCCAGGACCTGTAGCGTAGCAGTTACGATAATAACCACTAGGCTGAGACAGTTACAAAAAATAAAAGTATAAGAAACTATTAACCTAAAATTTATTGGTACCTTGACTACCTTGGCAGATTAACCCTACGGGCAAAATAGGCGTGGCAGCAAAACAGTATAATCTAAACGTGTAGATTGTAGATAATGATAAAAACGTCATGATTACTTATTATTGTCAATAATTGAGCAATTTCATGTCGTCTGAGATCAGGTGGTTCGAATATCGGACTGGTCATGAATTAGTTATTTTTTAATGGATTGCGCATCAAAAATACTGATTGAGCAGCAAAATACAGATATCGGATAGGTTAGGTTAGAACTGTGACCACACAACGCACGAGCCGAGCGAGCGAAGCGAGCGGTGCCGCGGCAGCGGCCGGCGAGTGCCAGAACCAAATCTGAATAATACCGAATCTGAAGACCAAGAAAGTGTATTAAATATCTAACAGTATAGTATAATTGATTTATTTGATGAGCAAATTTAGTGTGCAATTCAGTATTTTTGGTGCTAATTTCGAATATTTTGATTGAAAAAAGAGGATTTACAGTTAAAGTATTAAATACCACCCTTTTTTAATACGACTATGGTAACAAACAACCATACAGCCCACCAGATGGTAAGCCGTTACCGCAGCCTATAGACGCTTGCAATACCAGGGGTATCACTTGCGCGATGTCTACCCTGTAAAACAAAAGAAGAATAGTTGGGTTGGCAGTCTATGGGTCAAAGTCCCCCCTCTGCCAACATAACGTTTCCGTGCGGAGCACTTGCTCACCGTTTACGTGTAAAATTGTCCCATAAATATTTATTATTTAGGTATTTATTTACTTTAGATTAAATTGATGCTTATCTCAAGTGATTCTCCGACACTATTTATGGAAGAATTTAATACATATTATGTATCTAACGGATGCTTCAATGTCTTGAAGATAATTGTTATCACATCTGATAATTATAGAAATATAGATAGTAATTTCCATACATTGCTTTTTTAAGACAACAGAAAAAAAAAACATGAAAATTATTTTCGAAAAAGAATGTGGATGTACTTATGTACACCTGTACCTATGCCTTCGATACAGCCGTGAAGATATGTAGCAGACTTTATCAGTATTACGTAACCACTTATCTACACAGGCGTGCAAAATTAATCAAAAGTATGTATGTAAACTAAATTTACAATTTACATAATGTACAAAACAAAGGAAAATAAAAAGAACACTAAGTACTGGAATGTTACTCTTCTCTCTTGCAAGCGTCTATGGGCTACGGTAACAACTTACCATCAGGTGGGCCTATAAGTTATTTATATAACCTTAATGGTTATATAAATAACTTATAGTCATGTGCAAAATACTCCGGAGCATTATTGATGCACCTGATCTGCATGAGGATTTGTGTCGATTTTTTGTTCCTAACAACTACCGTCGCAACCGAACACACCTTTTGTTTGCCGTGCCCTGGTGTCGCACCGTGGCGCGTGCTAAATCGCCAATACTGCGCTCGCTGTCTGCTCTCAAAGCTCTCCTGTGCGCCAATCCTGACTGTGACTTCTTCGTGGATGGATGGCCGTTAATACTGTCAAGGTTAGTAATGGTTAATATACCATAAAGCATTGTAAAGTAGCGTGCTTATTAGCATATATAGCATAAAGCAAAAGATATCGTAGAACTTTGAACACCATTAGTCAGGGTGTCTGCCTTTTTGTGAGAACGATGTATAATTTGTGTGTTTGTATTCGATTACATTAAAGTAAATAAAAAAAAAACAGAATAACCCTAAAACACTACAGCTAGCAGCTAGCTACCTATATCTAATATAGAGTATAATATAGATAAGGAACAAATCACAACAATGTCACTATATAATTATTTATCAGCAAGATAACATTACATACAGTAAAACAATTAAAACGAATGATGCGTTTCTTGAACATTTTTTGTTTGATATTTATTTTTCAAAGTTGTAACTGTGAAAGTGTGCTAGAATCACCGGTGTATGGATATCATTGGAAGATTGGAGTACCAAAAGCCTTCAGGCTACAGAGCCAGGAGTCTTTGAGAATCGTTGGAGGAAGTCAAGTCAGCACTGCCGATGCTGTACCGCATCAGGTAATAATAATAATAATATATTATTTCATAAAAAAGGAAATTGTAGTACATGAGACACACACAAAGTTATACATATACTTTTGTACTATGTCAAACACAATCTGGTGGGTGAAGTTCTGCTTTCCTAGCTAGGTTATGGAATAACTTGTATTAAGGAATAACAGTCCCTATCCCTTAAATCCATCCATCCATCCCATCAGGTAAGGTTCGATAAATTTTGTGTCAAAATAGCTTTCAATTGGACCATTAGAAGCGGCTATTGTCATAATTATGCAGCTGACGAAACAGTGATAGCTTAGTGTTATGATTCTCAAGTCATTGGTCTCGTAATCATTTGCGTATTTATTATTAATTATCACTCGCTGAAACGGTGAAAGAAGACATAGCTAGGAAACCTGTCGATGTCTGAGAGATTTTCTCAACGGTGGGTGAAGTCTCCCAACTCGCATTAGGCTAGCGTGGTGGACTATGGCATAATCCCTCTCATTAAATGGATATTAAATGGGTTGATGATGATTAACAAAAAAACTTGCTTGATTATAAAAAGTGGAAAGTTATTTATTTATTTATTTATGTTAATACGGATTACACCAATTACATTAACACACAGATGAAAAATAGAAACAAACAGGCTAGGTACATTAAAACACTATTTCCAAAAGAATTACTATAAGTTTTCACAAAAACTGAAACACACACGCTGGATAGTTTTAAATTCGTCTATAAATAGTTCACAGTCAGGGTAGGTTTCCAAGAGGCAATTGAGCGCGGACAAGACTCGCGGAATAGGGGACGATGCACGGGCCACTGTGCGGCATGCGGGCACAGACAGTGGACGGTGCCGACGAGCTCGATGGTAGTTTCTCGGAGCATATAACTGCATCAAAAAATCCTATACTATTAAATCAGCAGTATTAAGTATTATAATAATGAAATATATAATAGTAATTTATATTTTTATCTCTGTGTGAACGCGTACTCGAAAATGGCTATAACAATTTCTAAAGAAATACTGTAGGAGTTGGGGGAGACAAATAAAAATCAATCGCTATTATTTTTAATTATATCATGAAATAAAAAAAAAAATCTATATTCATAGGCTGGAATTATAGCCACTCTGATGACCGGCTGGACATCAGTATGTGGAGGGAGCTTAATATCTGCTACCCGCATCCTCACCGCAGCCCACTGCTGGTTCGACGGGGCAAGCCAAGCGAGAAGATTCACCATCGTTCTTGGCTCCCTCACCATCTTCTCAGGAGGGATCAGGATGGATACCACTGATGTGACAATGCATCCTTCTTGGAACTACCTGCTGAATGACATTGCTATTGTGAGGATAGCAAGAGTAACATTTACAAGTAAGTGGCGTATTGATACGTGGGAGGAAAAAGCTATGCTTGTTTGCCACCTCAATGGTATAAAAAAAAGAGCAACCACACGCTGGTGTGGAGAAGCGAGGTGTATTGCCCCTCCATCCAAAGGGAGGATCCTTCAACCAGGCGGGTGTTGTGCCTGGCGGGCCACGGCCCGACGATTGATGTCGGGCGGTTGTATATATGCAACTTTTCGTTGCGAATGTTGCTTGCGCGATTCAGGACTTCGTAGTTCGCGGTAGATGTCTACCGCGCTACATAGAGCCATCATCCTCCAAGCCCATTCCCATCTATTGTTGGGGTCGAAGTATTTTCATATTTCATATCATTTATTTGCATTCCACAGTGTCACATTAGACGGTTTACATATTTACTTAAAAGCTAGAAATATTATGGACTCTGTAGGGCCAGCATTTTTACAATAAATGTCATAATGTTCGTTAAATTAATTTATAGTATTCTGTAAGTATTTCAACAATGTTATAAATGATTATTTTAATATTCTAAGATAATTATCAACAGTAAATATATTGTAAAAATAAGTGTTTTATGTAGGTGTAGATTAGTCTAGTTAATTTTTTTTTTCGGAACGGAAAATCCTCATGGATCCTCCGCCACCCAGGGAGGTGGCAGGGTATGTCGGACTCATACCGACAAAAAACCGCACTTGCCTTCACCTGCCCTACTGTCATGGCCATGGGATCCACGAAATTTGCCACAACCATGACGGCTGTGGTCCAGCAGTTGCTGGACCCCGTCGATAAGCGAAGCCTTTCCTCGCATACTGTTTTAAGGCACGCTCGTTACAAGCGTGCCGCCTACTGGGGCCATTGTCTGGTCAGGCGGCAGAGTCCCCCAATTCAACCGCCCGCAGGCCACAGCTCATGGAGGCTGAAGGTCTGTCTGCGCCCTCCGGCACCCGGTGTGGTTACTACGGATCGGGGGAGAGGTGAACAATTCTCTCTCCCTTTCCGCCGCCTCCTTTGCAAGTGTGACTTGCTCGCAGTAAGATGCGGCAGCTTCCCACGCACTCTCGCTCTCGACCATAGTCTGAATTACAGCCGGAAGCGAGAGGTCACCACCCACTGCCGCGACTAGATCACGAAACATTAACTTTCGGTATATAACTCTACCTACCCTTCGGAGAAACAGGCGTAATTACGGTGTTACAAAGACAGCTATTATATACACATATAAATACCACGAGTACATGTAAAGAGGTTACGTCAGAACAATTAACGATTAACTTTAGTGGAAACAAGATAACTGAGTGAAGTACCTACATCCCCGAAGGTATTCCCCGAAGTGTAACTAGTCTAAACTAGTGTAAACAAATCTAAACTAGTGCTCACTAGTGTAAACTAGTATAAACTAGTGTAAACTAATCTAAACTAGTGTAAACTAATCTAAACTGGTGTAAACTAGAAGTCCTATTAGAAGTAGAGAATACATGATCTTTTTTTTTTCAGACAACATTCAAGCAATCCCTTTACCGACTATGGCAGAGGTTAACCTTAACTTTGTGGGATCCACTGGAGAGATATCTGGTTTTGGAAAGACCAGCGATGGTATGTTTTTTTTTTCTGTTTGCTTCCTCAAGTAAAGGCCACGATTAGAGGTTGTAGGCCATAGGCTCTATGCTGCATAGTTCATCTAGGGTAGCACAGACGCCAGCACATCAAGCTACACCAATCTGTCAAATTTGTTTTGATTGATTTTCAACTTTTACACAAAATAATAAGGTTGATTTTCAATTTGGAAAATTTGTCAGTTTTGGGTAATTTGCCCTGCGGCGTCTATACCAATCCCCAAATAAATGTGCTAACATTATTATGTTCCGGGTTGAACTGTAAGTGAAATTACTGAGCATATGAGACTTAACAACTATAATTAACTTATTTACTAAAACATACATATATACATTGAAACAATATTCAATTTCATCATCATCATTATCTTTATTAGCCACAAGAGAAACCTCTTGTGGCTAATAAAGATAATGATAAGATAAGATAGATATAACCAGAGATAAGAACCAGGTGCTTTGTCCATCTCGTTGGAGGCCGTCCTACGCTGCGAAATAATATTAGGTACTTTCCAAAAAAGGCAAAACATAGGATTGTCTTACAACGTATTTTGTCCTTAATCGATTATATCTTGGATCTGTGATGCAATTTAGTAAAATATATCATTCTAAACAATTAATAACTTTCCACCTTTACCATTCCAAATCCAATGGGATTGCAATATGAAAATATGCTTTCGACACAGAATACGAACAAAATGGTGTTCTTGTACGCACAAATGAGCTGGATGCCGAACAAGGGCCTTTGTGATCCCAACATGCTCCCAAACCAACTAAAACAAAGGGAAATTTAATGCCCCCAAGCAAATTTCACGATTTCCAATTAATTTCATAATTTGTATAGCCCTTAAAAATGTTGGGCGAGTTGAACACCGTAATGTACATTTCCTATTATTAATTCTTTGAATTATGATTTTAAAAGCTTTGTTTGTTTTGTGAATCTCGTTCAGTAAGCCGTAACATGATAATTGTAATCTAGGGGAACTTGTCAAGAGTTTTTTTGTTATTATGAGGGTAAGCTAAATATTTAATGATCATCTACGCAATCATTTTGCACAACCTTGAAATGTCAGTAACTTCATATTAAAAATCGTATTGAAGATTGCAACTTGTTCAGCGACTTTCATTGCTGACTGTACTGTAAACCACGCACCGTAAAGCGCAAAGTAGAACGGCCTCCAAAAGATGGACAGATAAACTGGTAAAGGTCGCTGGAAGCTGTAGGATGCAGGCAACATATAACCTGTTTATGTGGAAGTACACGGGAGAGGCTTTTGTTCAGCAGCAGACCTCCTGCAGCTGATATGATGAACGGTATTGTATTCTATCTTTTACAACATAAAAAATACGAGCTACTAGTCTATTGCTAGCCGGAGAAGGAATAGTTAATGAATGATAAATGATATTTATTTCTGTAAATAGATCTTTTAAAGACACTTTTACATGTCAATATTTTACATTTTTTTTAAGCTAGATGGCTCCGGCATTTCCTAGCTGACGACCTCTGAGAAGAAACGCCGCAACAAACTCAGAGAATCATAGTCTCTTTTAAAGTCCAGACATAGAATAGTAACAAATATGTGTTTTACAATGTAGGGCAAAGTCTGAAATGGCCTTTTGAAGAAAGAGCCATATCGGCTTTGAGTAGACCAGTCCCAACTGACGGCATGCATGCATCAGTCATTGTTTAGCTCAACCATAATTTAGGGAGCTCAACAACCCGTCGCACGACGATACCAGATCAGAGGAACATTTGCGTAGGCCACATAAAATAAGGCTCAAAGCTACCAGACAGTTCAAAGCTGAGTATGTATATTTAGCCTAATAGGATAATGCAGTAATAGTATGACATTTCATACAAAGAATATTTTTATACGATTTAGTAAAGATGCAGTAATATAGTGGTACACTTTACTGGACAGAGACCTTTAGCAAAAATATATTTAAAGATTTATAAAGGAAACTCCTTTGTATTTTTTTTTTAGGATAATTATAATTTGTTCTCGTCTGCTAATACAATTATAATAATAATAATGTTTATTGGCAATATAAAAGAACAAACCTTAATTACAACTTCTAACAATCCAGTGATATGTGTCTAGGAACATAATAAGTTTGTTTGAGCTTGATTCGCACTGACCTCCGTACTAGTTAATACTGTATCACGGTAGGTCAGTGTTCCTCGTACACAAACACTCACTCACACACTTCCCACAACATTTTACAATTAATTGTTGGTAATGTTCAGTTTAAAACTATAGAATTAACAGACGTAACATATTAGATGACAATATTTAATATAATAATTTGTTAATTCTATAGTTTAATTATACTGCTGATATTGCCTAAGCTGCCTCATTAGTCTAGTGGTCCTAAGCGTGACTGCTACGCTAGAGGACGTTAAGTCGATTCCAAGGTTCCAAAGTGCAGTGTTCAATAACACTGCTCGACTCTCAGTTTAAAAAAGAAATAACCAAAAATAACACTGTAATCATGGACTTTGTTGTCGGTTCTTCCCAACCCACTTTTTGGAACCGTGCAACTAGTTTTGATTGTTCAAAAGTACTATTTTAATGTTCTAATTGAAATAAAATAGTTAACTTTGATTCAATTAAATTTTCAGTAGCAGCTCCAAGTTTGGATGTTTGCCTGGTTAGCAATGTCTTAGGCAAATATAGTGTGGGACGCCCAGCGACACGATGGACAGACGATATGAAGAAGGTAGCTGGCAGCAAATGGATGCGGGCTGCCCAAGACCGGTATGTTTGGCGCTCTTTAGGGGAGGCCTACGTTCAGCAGTGAACGGCAATAGGCTGATATAATGATAAATGGCAATAGACTCGGCCCATATTACATGAGGCCTCAACATACCGGTGAACTTTGGGTATACATTGATACACTTTTGCCTAACTCTTCGGGGAAAGCATTTTTTTTTCATGACGTTGATTATAATCTTCTCACAGCCCAAAACAGTTTCCCAACAACGACTTCTCTGCGCCATACGACAGTGCCAATAATTTCCAATGCGGAGTGCCAGAAAAGTTACACAGTGACTTTACATGGTAGCCAGCTGTGTACCGGCGGAACTGGTGGGAAGGGGACCTGTGATGGCGATTCTGGTGGACCTCTAACCGTCGTGCATGCAAACAAACGGATCTTGGTGTGTATCTTCATTACTCAAATTAATTATCACTTGCTTGGGTGAGAGAGACAAAGTCAAAGTTTATTGCTTCATGTGTAAATATACATAGGTCGCAACATGAAACCCTGTTAGCACAGCATAAAATAATATTACCTAACTGTCTTTTTGTATATTTTTGGCATTTTCCATGCTAAGAACTAAATAACTTTAATAATATTACCTAAGTATATTAATAAATCACAAGTCATTATAATTAACAAATTACATGCTATGGAAACAAAATTATATCTTACATTAAATTAAAATTGGCTGACAATCTAACATAAAATTTAAAAGAGGAGTGGAAAAAGAATGGGGAGGCCTTTGCCCTGCAGTGGAACACTACAATCTTCTAATAACAATAATATGACTTGCTTGAACGGTGAAGGAGAACATCGTGAGGAAACCTGCGTGCCTTAGAGATTTTCTCCACAGCGTGTGAAATCTGCTAACCTGCACTAGGCCAGCGTGGTGGACTAGAGCCTAATCTCTCTTATATTGTGAAAGGAGACCCATGAATGAATGAATGGCAGATTGAGAAATAGTGTGACAAAAGAACGGTGCGGCTTAAAAGACGATGTAGTGACGAGAATTGAGAAGAATATGCGGAGATGGTTTGGGCATGTCGAGAGAATGGATGAAAGGCTACTAACAAAAGGGATTTATATGGCGAATGTCAGTGGAACCGCTGAGAGGGGACGCCCTAGAAAAACTTATACCGACCTTATTGGTGAGGTTCTTCAAAAAGGTCAGGTGCGTAGTACTCGCAACCGGCGTGTATGTATGACAAGATGTATGAATGTGGTCGAAGCAAAAGAAGTATGCAAGAATCGTAGCAAGTGACGTTCTTTAGTTTCTGCCTACCCCCATGAGAAAAAAGCGTGAGTGTATGTATGAGACCCATATACTATACCTATATTTATGCTGCTATATTGTTATGAAATTTTCATTTTTTTTTTCAATTTTTTTGTGTGTATTGTGTTTGTTATAAATAAATGTTATTTTCTTCTCCTTCGTAACCTTTCGGAGAATACAGGCACATAACATACCATCACTATATTAGGTTTATACTATATCATGAATTTCAGGTCGGCGTGGTTTCTTTCGGATCTGGAGAGGGTTGTCAGGCGAGCACCCCTTCAGTCTTCACACGAGTTACAGCTTACCTGGCATGGATCAATTCCAATTTATAAAAAAAAACAATCGTAGTTAATATTTAAACTTAATTGCAATTTTTTAAGTGATGTCGTAAAAAATACCTGTATTTTTTTGCTTATGTAAATTCTAAAATTTATTATACAAATTATTATTTTTAAAAATTTATTTATCCTTTGTATTTTGTTTGTTCACCTTGATTATGACACGCGGACAGTTAAAATAAAATTTCCTTTACCTATGCTATGGTACAATAATAACAGTTACTCTGTTTCCATGACAACTAGGTCACGTGATTAATTCACAGTGACGTCATCGACAGTTTGACGTTTAACATGTTAAAAAAAATATTTTTTTTAATTTTTTTGATTTTCGAATCAATTTTGACTTAGTAATTGTATTTAATTTTCTTTTTTAACTAAATAGATGAAAAACACGAGATAAAAATAGGTGGATTACTAAGCAATTAATTTTATGTTTATCCTGAAATAAATCTTCATCATTTTATTGAAGATATAAAGTCTCGATAACACTGATCGTGACATTCATGACGTCGAATAATAATAATATTATACTCTTTATTATACACCAATGTATCAAATTACAAAACAATCTATACAGAAAATAATACCAACGTGCGAAAAGAACAGTCAAAGTCAAATGTTTTATTTCAATTAGATCAATAAAGTAGCACTTTTGAAAAGTCAAAACTAGTTGCATGGTTCCAAAAAGTGGGTCTTATGGAGAAGAACCGGCAAGAAACTCCATAGACACTCTTTTTTAAAAACAACATGATTACAATGTTAATCTTGATTTACAAGTTTGATAAGAATAGTTAATGAGAACAATGCAGTTTGATGTGTACCTACTAACAAATTAATCCAGAATAAAAAATAATATAAATAAATAAAAGAAAAAGATTGCCAATATTTAGCGTACATTGTATTCTACCATGATCTAGGCTAATTAGAATACCTAAGCAAGTGTGTACGTATGCATGTAGGGTTGCCTTTGTGTACTAACTTGTACATTTGTGTGCTCATGATATCTTCTTCCACGTTCGTTCGTCCGATGAGCCTTGTGTTTATGACAACGAACTACTATAACGAAGTTATTTAGAAAAGGAAAAATTGGACCGCGGGCAGGATTCGAACCTGCGTCTTCTGGTTAGGTACACCAGACGCTATGACCACTAAGCCACCGCGATACCTACCCGTCATGTCGAATTTTTCCTTCACATACTGAATTTACGTCTTTATGGTGACGTCAGTAACACCTATTGAAATGCAAGTTTTTGCTTTTCAACCGAAAAAAGATACTATAACGAAGTTCGGGGAGGATATCTAAAGTGAAGAACTAGAAACGATTCTATGCAACAATGCAAGCACGCCATACATGACAGATGGACTTTAACCTCTATTGCACACACATTGTATAAGATCATGAATAAATTACAGTTCGAGAAACTTCTAGTATATTCCGTTACGCCTGTATTTCCCGGAGGGTTAGGCAGATATGTACTAATGTAAAAGGGCCTATTGCCATTAACCAGGCATAAATCCAAACTCTAAACTGCTACTGAGAACTTACCCAATAACACTTTGCTCGACCTGGGAATTGAACCCAGGGCCTCTAGCGTAGCAGTCGCGCTAATGACCATTATGCTAAAGAGGTAATCAGAGTTGAAATTTCTAGTTTGTGGTAATACCTATTTATAATACAATATGTAATACAAAAAACTTCCAGATAGGTAGGTACTCTAACGATTCTTCATCATCAGCCATCCCTACCATGTTAGGGTCGACTTCCAATCTAAAAAAATGCGGCTGCATATCAGTATTTTACAGGAAACGACAGCCACCAGACCTTCACAACCCAATTTCTGGACAATAAGTTTCTTTAAGTCAACTTTTATCATGCGTACCGCTGAAATGTGGAATGAGCTGCCTGAGTGGGTCTTCCCCAATAACTATAATCTGTGTGTCTTTAAATCTCGAGTGAATCGGTTTCTTCTAGGCAAGCGCGCTCCAACATAGATCGCAGTGTCGCTTAACATCAGATGAACTAGCGGTCAAGCATAGGCCTACCATGAATAAAAAAAATATTTAAAAATATTCGGAAGATAGACTGGTTGTCACCATTTTAGGCCTTCTAACTACTACTAACGATTGTGTTTGTAATACTCAAACGATTGTGTTTGTAATACTCAAACGATTGTGTTTGTAATACTCATCTCTCTTGATGCTTAATTCTTCGACTCATACGGTCACCCATTTACAGACTGACCGCGGCTACCGCAGCTTAATATTTCAGATCGGTTGTAGTTATTACTTAACCATGATCCCCACTAACGATTTTTCACATAAACCTACAGAGAACACATGCCAAGCAACGTTCTCAACAAACACAATTAGGTCCCGCTACACTACCCCGCTAATTGGGTAATAAATCATTTGTTATCCAGTCGAGCGCGCAATGGATACATCTATTGTGTTATGACTGATTGTCGACAAGCATGCGGTGATATCATTTACTTCTTAATGTAAGGATAAAATATAAAGTTCGTTTAAAAGCGTTGATTAAAACTATATGGGCGTGTGAACGGTAACAGAGAAAGTATCATATTGGAGGTTCAAATTGTCCAAAACAAAAGAAAATTAACAATGGTTCTGCTGGGACTTATTTATAGGAGAACCTGCGCTATAATTACTAGCAAACTTCCAGTGTCGCAAATTAAAAACGACTATAAACGCAATGATTCTATAAACACATAACATAATATACCATCACGCCTGTGTTCCCTGAAGGGTTAGACAGAGGTGTACAAGAATATAAGATAGTAAAAACACAGTTCACCGGTATGTTTAGCTCCCATGTAATAGGAAACGAGCCTATTGCTGTTAACTGAGAATGAATCCAAAATCCGAGTAGCTACTGAGAATTTCATAGAAAAACCCAATAAATCTTTGCTTGACCTGGAAATTAAACCCAGGATATCAAGCGTAGCAGTCGCGCTTACGGTCACTAGACTAATGAGGCAATTGAAATAAATAATATTAATATTTGGGACTTTTTATACAGCACCATCTAGTCCCAAAATAAGCAGAGCTTGTACTATGGGTACTAGATAATGGTTATAATATTTATAACTATACCTTGTTTAAAATACATACTTATAATAGATAAGAAATACCCAGCCAAACACAAACACTGATATAAATATTTGTGTCCTGTGGGAATCGAAACTCATGACCTCGTGATCAGCAGTACAATACTCGAACCACTAGACCACAGACGTTATCCAAGTTCCCTCGAACTTATACTACATCAAATATAATAAAAATGACATGCAACCAATGGTTTTCAACCCCTGACACTGTTACCACATTGTACCAGTCTAACTAAAAGCTATTTACACGTGGCTGCTTACAAATTGATTAATAAATCATTTGGATTGCACACCCCTGGCTAATGAGCTAATTCATCTACTCTTTAGTCCGTCGACACGAGCTAAATGACTAAATTTGACGGAGCTTTCAGACACAACATGATGTATGAGTTAAAATGACTGAATTATTACTGAATCAGCTCTTAAAATATATCAGGACATGTAGTAGATGACTTCAATATAGGTAGAGATTATGAATCTATCTACAAGAGTGAATATCATTATCAATCCATATACTGTCCCACTGCTGGGCACGGGTCTCCTCTCATATTGAGAGGGATTAGGTTATATTCCACCTCACTGGCCTACTGCGGGCTGGCAGAATTCACAAACCGTCGAGAAAAATCTCTAAGGCATGCAGGTTTCCTCACGATATTTTCCTTCACCGTTCATTTAGTGTTCATCTAGTTCCAAACTAAGCAGAACTTATATGAGTACTAGACAATGAATATTATAATACCTAAGAAACACCCACACAAACACAAACACTTATGTTCATCACATAAATATATGTGTAAAACGCCAGAACTATTCTTGAAAAGTATCAGGAACAATAAAACTATGCAAAAAGAATTCACATTTATTTTTGATCTGGTGGACAATGATCTGCCAAGTTCGTTCACATTGTTAATAATTCAGATTTGCCTACATTGTAAAACACATCTAAAAAGCATTGAATAATGTCACTGTCTGGACTTTAAAAGAGACCATGAGTCTCTGAGTTTGTTTCGGCGTTTCTTCTCAGAGGTCGTCAGCTAGGAAATGCCAGCGCCATCTAGTATTAATTAAATATTTACTTGTAAAAGTGTCTCTTTAAGAATTATTTGCAAAAATAAATATCATTTATCATATTATTTTAAGTACCTATTCATTATATATGTGGAAGTAGTGATAGCCTAGTGGTATGACCATTGGACTGCCAAGTCGAAGGTCTCGAGTTCGAACCCAAGGCACGCACCTCTGACTTTTCGAATTCATGTGCGTATTAATAGTTAATTATCACTCGCTTAAACGGTGAAGGAAAACATCGTGAGGAAACCTGCATACCTTAGAGATTTTCTCGACGGTTTGTGAAGTCTGCCAACCCGCAGTAGGCTAGCGTGGTGGACTATAGCCTAATCCCTCTCAATATGAGAGGAGACCCGTGCTCAGCAGTGGGACAGTATATGGGTTGATGATGATGATGATATATGTGGTTAGACTGGAAGCCGGTCCCAACTACTTTGGGAAAAGGCTAGGATGATGTCTGACGTCACGAATATTCAAGACGATCAGATATTCATAAGTGTCAAATATTCATTCGCAAGTTATTCTAAGTGGTAACACCGCGATCCGCCAAGCTGAACCATCCAACTTAGTTTGACATCTTAACTAATCCGTTAAACGCCATAGTTTCGATAATCTGTCAAGGCCGCTAAAATGTCGCATCTGACGTGTAGAGCAGATTTTTAATGTTACTATACTACCTATATATATAGGTTATTCTAAATGGTAGTAGTAGTTTTAGTGGGTAATTCCACTCAACTAGGGAACTCTGCCCGACTGGGGAAGTGCCTCCGCCTTGCAGAAAATCGAAGTAAAATAACACTGCTTTGAGCTGTGTTGTGTTCCTAACGGTGAGCAAGGTTGCCAGTGCTCTGCGATTAAACGTTGTGTTGGCGGTGAGCAGACTTCAAAGTCTACTCACTGCCAACAGGTCTGACGGCAGTTGTTTCTTGTAAAATATTGATATTCAGCCGCATCAGCGTAACTAAGTCTGGAAGTCGACCGCAACATGGTTGGGAAAAGGCTTAGAGGGTCATGAGTTACAGTCTCTTATAGAGCGTGTCACACACGGTGAAGACGCTATAATACTGAATCTTAAGATATGTTAGGTAACTTTTTTTTATACCACTAAGGTGGCAAACAGCCTATAGACGCTTACAACACCAGGGGTATCACTTGCGCGTTGCCGATCCTGTAAAACGAAAGCGGAATAGTTGGGTTGGCATTATGAGGGTCAACCCTCATACTCACTACTACTACATCGGCAACGCGAGACTGTAACTCATGACCCTCTAAGCCTTTTTCCAACTATGTTCGGGTCGGCTTCTAGTCTTCGATACACTGATGCGGCTGAATATCGGTTTTTATAAGAAACGACTGCCGTCAGACCTCCAAAACGCCATTTGAGGGCAATACCGTTATCCTGAAAATAAACTGGTTGTGAGACTTTTTGGCTTTTCTGACTACAACTGTCATAGGTCTTTCCTAGGCACGGAGGACTAAAAAAAATAAGATAAATAACAAAGGATGAAATGGTATGTTAATTCAAAACATTTTTTTTTTAATTTTCTTTATTTCGTTATCTTTAAGTGTTTTTGCCCTTTACCTATTTTAATTTACTTATCTAGAAATAATTAACAAACAATAGGTAAATCCATTATTACGATCTCCGGAGAGTCACCCTTTTTAACGAATTAATTATTCTTTAAACTTTCAACTTCCACCCATTATTTCTAGTAATCATATAAAATAATCATATAAAAATGAAAAAGTTTTATTCCGTAAACAGGTTCAAAAAATAAATGGTATGTTATGTTCCCGCATTAGGTTACCCTGTGTCGTGAGAAAACCTCTCTTCCTATATACACTGGTACAGAATAAAATTAAGAAAAGAAAAAAATTACAATATGAAAGTAGATATACATATAACAAAAATAAGACCAATTAAATAAATTTTTGGTTTCCCAGAATAAAAAAAACATATTTTTATTCTTATTTTCTATTTTGGCACCCTATGTTCTACCTATATAAGATAAACATTTGTAGAAACTTTTGATGCCCAGCCAGAAACCACACAATTACGTGATGTCATCAGTACTTAACCAAATCAAGAATCTCTGGTTCCTTGAAGCGTCATCTTAGCTGCCAACTCGCAGCCTGAGTCAGTTGACGCATTCTATTAATTAGTCTTAGCTTAATAACTAACAATACCGGTGATAAATTGATCAAAGTCTCACCCCCAGATTAAATTCCTATCTTTGTTAACTACTGCTTAATCGGTTTAAAGAAATTTATTTATCAAAAGAACTTACAGTCAACTTATAATGATATACAAAGTAATAAGTAGTGATGTTGATAATCAATTAATCTGTTATCAACATCACTATTCCAGCATTGAGATGACAGGAAGCAAAGGTAAATAAAACTTTAGCTTCATTCATTCATTATTATCGATGATTTATATACCTTTGAGATAATTAAGAGAATTTTATATATCCTGCCCGCGGTCGTATTTTTCCTTTTCTAAATAACTTTAAAATCTTAGCATGGAAAATGCCAAAAATATACAAAAAGATAGAATTTTATGTTTCGATCAATTATCAATAATCGATTAATCGATTATCAACATCACTAGTAATAAGTATAATATAATAATTTAAATACAGTACAATAATTACCTCCAGTGTTAAAAATTATAATGTGCATATACAGGGTGTAACATCGTATCGTATCATCGGGGGATGGATCATCGTAAGTCAAATGTTGGGGGATTTTAATACCTATCGATATGTCTCCGTCTATGTTCCATGATATTCAATGGTTTCAAAGTTATTGTGATTTTTGTGAACGTAAAAAACCGGAATTCAGTATAAAAATCGTCACTGTAGTTGAACTACTAGACCTGCTTGCATGTTTTTTTTTCTAGAAGTAGTTCAATAGTGGGTATTTATGATCATGATACCGATTTGATCCTGTCATATTGAAATAAAAAAATAATTTAATTCTTCATAAAAATTTTGCCAACTGAATTATTTCTAACAATCGATTTTTTCCTTTGCATAATAACTTTAAAATCTTAGCATGGAAAATGCCAAAAAATAAAAAAAAAATATTTCTAACAACTTTCAAGGCCTCTAGTGAAAAAAAATACATGAATATCTTTTCTAGAACTTATTTTAAAAACGACACATTCATGGATAGTATACCGTAAAAATTTCATTCCGCTACTGCCAGAGTATCGAAACGAAAAAATGTACGCAAGGGGTGTACGGGCATTTGGAACAATGGAAGTACGTTAGTACATCTCTGTTTAACCCTTCGGGGAATAATGGCGAGACAGTATGTTTTTTTTAAACGAAATACCACTCCTTCACTCGTGAATCACGAAATCGAATTCAGTCATTAGTACACCTCTACCTCTATAGGGAACAGATACATACGTGTCTAGCTTATGCCATTAAGAGAGTACAAACTCCGACACAGGATTTCATAGAAAAAAATCATATATTAACATTTTTCTCAACCTGGGAATCAAACACATGACCTCACACTTAACAGATGCGCTCAAACCCCTTAGACTATTGTGGCGTTGAGCAATAAATATATCATTCCTTTGAAAATTTTCAACAAGAACTATTTCACAATAATACTCCATGCCTTTTCTAACCAACTAAGACAAACCTATACAGATTACAGTGCAGAACAATGCAATGGAGTTGCATTAATCTCATAAACTTTATTACACACTGCAAAGCTCTAATGGACTTTCTTTTGTTTGTTGAGAACCGGTGAGTCCATTGTTTTATGTGTTCAAGACAATACCATAGGTAAGTGCATCGCAATTTTTCCAAGATGAGAATTGTGTCTAAAGAAGTTAGATAAATGTTTGACAAGCAAATAGTATAATATTTTTATTTTGACGCATACCGTTTTATTTTTTTACCTGAGCCTTTTTCCGAACTGTGTCGAGGTCCACTTCATGTTTAACCAGATGCGCCTGAATATCAGCATGGCATCTTCATGACGCGACTTCGTCCGCGTGGAAAAGTTACTTTTAATTATAGTTGCAATTTGGCAAATTAATTCGAAATCGTTATAAATTATAGCCTATATGTTACTCTGATGTGTAAATAATAATACTGTAAAGTTTCACCAAAATCCGTTCAGTAGTTTTAGCGTGAAAGCGTAACAAACATCCATCCACACAACATCCACTTTCACATTTATCATATTAAGTAGGAAGTAGGATTTCTATGAAATTCTCATTAATTGCCTCTCGGAGTATGGATTTAAGTCCGGTTAAATGCCAATAGGCTCGCCCTTTATTACATGGGACCTAAACATACAGGTGAACATTGAAGTACATTAGTACTGCTTAACCCTTTGGAGACTACAAGCATAATGGTATGTTATATTAATCAACCAGAATAATAGCACCTTATCTAAATCTCTCAAGCCATTAAGAGAAGTAATAAAATTAAAGACCAGACAGACATACACACAAATAAAAATTACTACATTAACTGCTTACGCAGTGCAATAATAGTCTTGCTATTTCTCTTGGTATTCTCATCACGCAGACAAATTAAGATAAGAGGTATTTCTAGATAACCTAAACTTTTAACTAAGAGTTAGCTAGATTATTTTGACTTTTAGACTCAAATGGTGACGTCAAACTTACGAGGGGTTATACTTAATATTTTTTTTTTTATTCTACTAAGTTGGCAAACAAGCATACGGCCCACCTGATGGAAAGCAGTTACCGTAGCCTATAGACGCTTGCAACACCAGGAGTATCACTTGCTCGTTGCCGACCCTGTATTGAAAGAGGAATAGTTGGGTTGGCAATGTAAGGTTCAAAGTCCCCCCACTGCAAACACGTTTCCTCGTGGAGCACTGGCAACCTTGCTCACCGTAAGAAACACAACACAGCTCAAAGCGGCTCAAAGCAGTGTTATTTTACAAATTACTAATAATAATATTATTAGTAATAATAATATTATTAGTAATATGGATTCTGGTTTATCTTATTATAAAATTCTCGTGTCACAGTGCTAGTTGCCATACTCCTCGGAAACGGCTTGACAGATTTTTATAAAATTTTATATGTATATTCGGTAGGTCTGAGAATCGGTCGCATTCAATTTTTCATTCCTCTATGTGATAAGGGATGTCCACCCCAACATTTTTTTTACAGCATAACAACGCTTATGGGTTCAGCTTGTATTATATAGATTTTTTATCATCCGAGCCGAGTTGAGTTCCAATCTAATCAGATGTGACTAAATATCAGTATTATCTAAATATCATTTCAAATTTTCGATACCTTGCAGGATTCAGACGATATTAATATGTACAGTCAACAAAAGAGGTTGGTATACACGTAGCGAAGGAAATCTGCATCTTAACACAGATTGTGATTTAAATAATTAACCGTAAAAGGGTTTGATGTGTAGCAGTTTAGAATACCTTCGTTTTGACACATATTTTGTGATACATTATTACAGAATATTTTACAAAACACAGATGTTAAATTAGCTGCCTGTATACTTAACTCTTTTGTCGACCGTACTATATGTTTATAATGTTTATATATTGATAAAAAGAAAGACCTCGAGTAACTTTTAAAAAAGTTTTGATAAGGTTGTAGGCCAAAGTTACAATTTGGAGAGTCAGGATTACATTAGGATTAACACATAACAAAAAAAAAATAACGCAATGATCGGACAGAGATTCGATGTTACTATAACAACGTTTCGTCTGTGCCTACCTTTTATACATTCGGAGAAACACTGACTTATAAAAATAGGCGGTATTCTTAAAATATATATCTATATACCTATGTAATATATTAGGCCATTACTATATTCACGCGGGTCCGCATGATCCACAATTTGAAATAAGAACTCCTTTTAATTTCAAACAAACTGTTGCGGTTTCAAATCCCCTAATGGTCTAGAACTTTTAAAACCCATAAAGAGTTTCCTTTTATAGGTTCTAAAAAGTTTACACGAATGGGTTTATGCGGTGTTATGTTTGTTAGGGGGTGAACGACACTGAGATAAAATTTAAGCGAATTATAAGTTATAGACCGTCTGGAGAATACTTTGGAACGAACTGACTTTACTTTCAAAAATGTTTTTATAGAAGCAATATTAATAATTTGTTGATATGAACTTGTAATGACGTGTTTGATTAGAGTTTTCTTTCGCACACTTGTCTGAGATTTTCTCTCTAGGGCATGCGCCGATAACTTTCAAATTTATTTGTATAACAGCAATTTTGTCCCTAAAGACTATTTTATCATTATACCAAAATTCACCATAAACAAGTCACATCAAATATTTTATTTCAATTAGACTAATAAAATAGCTCTTTTGAAACGTAAAAACTAGTTGCTCGGTTCCAAAAAGTGTCTTATGGAGAAGATCGGGCAAGAAACTAAATAGGCACTCCTTTATAAAAACATGATAAGTGTTAATCTTGGTTTACAATTTGGTTCTGAATAGTTCATGAGAACAATGCCGCTTGATGTGTACAATAATAATTAATCCAGTATAATCATTAAACATAAAAAGATTGCCATTGACAGTAAGAGCTGACCAGCCCCGACAGACGGCACCCGTTCATGAGCATAACGTGTGTATCGGCGTCGTTTGACTCAACCATGTTGCAGGGAATGAAACGACCCGACATACAACGCCACCATCAGTAGGACATTAGTGAGCATGACAAGCTCAGATCATCAGGAAATCGGAGGGCATAATGTAATTATAGTCTCATTACAAATATAGGCACTAACAATGTTAATCAAATAATTCTATTGACTTCATTTTAGTTATGAAAGCTATTGTGACAATATAGTATATAACAGTTCATTTAGTGGTTCATAATTATCTATTGAAATCACCGCTTCATTCCGCGTACAAATATGTATTAGCTTGATTAGTTGTATATTTTACTAAGTTGATTTTAGTATAAATAATCAATATTTAGCATATTTTACACAGCGGTATCTAGTCCCAAACTAAACATAGCTTGTACTATGGGTACTAGACATTCATTATAATATGTATCACTTTATCATCATCAACCCATACACTGTCTCACTGCTGAGCACGGGTCCCCTCTCAGAATGAGAGGGATTAGGCTATAGTCCACCAAGCTGGCCTAGTGCGAGTTGGTAGACTTCACACATTGTCGAGAAAAATCTCTAAAGCATTCAGGTTTCCTCACGATGTTTTCCTTCACCATTTAAAACGAGTGACAATTAATACGCTACGTTAATTAATTATGAATACATGATTTCGAAAAGTCAGAGGTGCGTGCCTTGGATTCGAATTCGAGATATTCGACTTGGCAGTCCAATGGTCATACCACTAGGTTATCACTACTTGGGTCCAGCGACAGCTGGTCCGCAGCCCGTCATGATAAAAAAAAGACAAAATGATATTTATTTCTGTAAACAGATCTTTTAAAGACACTTTTACAAATCAATATTTAACATATAATTTTTTTTATGGTCGTGGTCGTGGCGAATTTCGCGGATCCCATGGCCATGACTATAGAGCAAGTGAGAGCAAGAGCGGTTTTTAGTCGGTACGAATCCGACATACCCTGCCACCTCCCCGGGTGGCGAAGGATCCATGAGGATTTTCCATACTATAAAAAAAGGTTATTACTGCTTAAGTAGGTCGCATTAAGGACCAATAAACTAACGATGCAGTTTATAACAAGGAGGTTAGTCCAACGAAAGTATGTGACCTATTTGTTTCCAACAACATTAACTTACACATAGTACAATTCCCTATATCCGCACAATATCTGATGACCGTGTAGACTGTCGCAACATTTATCTTGTGATTGTACACACAAACGACCCCCAAGATGTCCGGGAATTTAAATAAACTATTTCTGGGGTATGGAATGTACAGGAAAATTGGAGAAGGATAGGTCCGTGCAAGTACAATTCTTTTAAATAAAATAATTATCATCATTTATATCATCAACCCATATACTGACCCACTGCTGGGCACGGGTCTCCTCTCATATTTAGAGGGATTAGGCTATAGTACACCACGCTGGCCTAGTGCGGGTTGGCAGACTTCACAAACCGTCGAGAAAAATCTCTAAGGTATGCAGGTTTCCTCACGATGTTTTCCTTCACCGTTTAAGCGAGTGATAATTAATTATTAATACGCACATGAATTCGAAAAGTCAGAGGTGCGTGCCTTGAGTTCGAACTCGAGACCTTCGACGTGGCAGTCCAATGGTCATACCATTAGGCTATCACGGCTTTTATTTATCATCATTTACCCTTATACTATTCCACTGCTGGGTACGGGTCTCCTTTCAGATTGAGAGGGATTAGGCTATAGTCTAACACGCGCGCTGGCCTACTGTGCGTGTCATAAATGTCAACTTTCCGTTAATATTTGATCTTATTAGAAAATATTCTTGTTTGGTTGTTTAAATAAAACCAATAGACATTAAACTTATTTACACTTCTAACAAACTAAAAAAAAAAAAACACTACAAAATAAATTAAACTAAAACTAGACTAGAAAAGAGCATCAAAATACTCCTCTGCGTCGCCATCGCCTGGTAGCGTACCCAAGAGGCTGGCTGCAATTGTTATTCATAGTCTTTTCTAGTATAATTATTATTACATAAAGAATATTATTACCTATATCAACAGTTGTTCTCAATACTCAATATTCATAATTGTGCCCGACAGGGTCCATAATGTGTTCATTATGGACCCTGTCGGGCACAGCAAAAATTAGGAGAGAGGAAGAGGGTTTAGCAGCAATTTGAATAAATTGGTTGTCAATGAAGTTTAAGATTACAATGACTGTATAATTATGTATTTATAGTCATATATTTTTTATTATTTTATTTATATTATATTTATTTGTTTATTATTTATTACTTATATATTTATTGTCAAGTTGGTACAATATTAATATCATTATGTTGCTTAATTATTATTCCTTAATTATATTATTATTATTATATTTATTTTTATATTATTGTATTGATATAGGTAATTTTATTTTGTTTGGTTTTTAGTTTGTAGATTTCGTCTATTTAATGTTTTATGTTTTGTCGGGCTTATCTTCAAAATATTTTTCTTCAAAAAGTTCTTCTACAACATGCCTGCTTTGCGGTGCCGCGGGTAGTCAGCATAGCGAGGGACGTAGATTTATATGTTTTACCCCGTGATTGTCATGGGAGGGATGCCAAACGGTCGGTTTTATTATTATTCTAGAAGCTCGCTCACTGCTGCGGCTCTTGTTAGGAAGATGTTGATTTGCAAATATACTTATTTATTATTGATTATAGCACAACCCACAATACAGCGCTGGTTTTCAATGAGAACCCCAAAAAACTTGCGGTAACTTGCAACAGTGTTTTATTAATTATGATGCTAAGGAATTCTACGTTAACGTACGTTACGCTATGTTAGCTTATTTCCATTTACCGGGCACTAAACCGAACTCCGAACTGCTACTGAGAATTATACAGCAACCCCAATAAAATTCTAGTTGAGTTCGGAGCAGTGATAGTCTAGTGGTATGACTATTGGACTGTCAACTCGAAGGTCTCGAGTTCGAATCCAAGGCACGCACCTATGACTTTTCATCATAATCATCGTCAAATCATGTACGTATTAATAATTAATTATCACTCGCTAAAACGGTAAAGGAAAATATAGTAAGGAAACGCGAGTAACGATGTGGTCTATGATGTAGCACGCTAACCTAGAAGAAACCTATTTTACTCGTGACTTGAAGACCCCCAAATTGAACACGTCAGGAAATATAGACTTAGGCAGCAAATTCCATTCCCTCGTTGTATGGATAAGGAATGACGAAGCAAAAGGCTTAGTGCGGGTTTTGGGGATTTCCACCATGAAACGGTGTCGCTTATCAGTTTGCCTGGTTGTTCGACGGTAAAAGGGAAATGGAAGAATTAAATTGTGCACTTCTGATGCACACTCTCTGAAACGTATCCGGTGGAACACCGACAAGCCTACGACGACATATGAGACTTAAGAACTGAGGTCTTTTTTTTTATTGCCTACAGTGGCAGACGAGCAAGCAGCCCACCTGATGGTAAGTGGTCACCGCCGCCCATGGACATCAGCAACGTCGGGGACAGAGCTGTGCCGCCGCCTACTGTGCGTATAGAGAGATCTTTTTAAGCCTCGTTTGAAGAAGGACATGTCATAACGCACAGGAAACACCTCAGCAGGTAGTTCATTCCAGAGCCTAATAGTACGTGGTAGGAATGATTTTTAGAAGCGGACAGTGCTGGACGAGATCGTCCAGGTGGACTCTACTGCGGTGTCAAGTGGTGTGGTGGTAAAACTGTGAAGATGGCACCAGGTCCAACAGTTTTTCGGAGCTCTACCCGTGAAATAGACGGTAGAGCATACAGGGAGAACCAAAGTTTCTCCACCGCTCCAGTGATTCCAGTTGTTAGCCTGCTGAAAATATATGTTTTAATATTACATAATTATTGCATATTTTCCAGATAAAATTGGCGTCACTCCGTAAAATTGGTTGTGATTTTTTACTAATTGTTGATCATTACGGAAGTTGCAAACACTAATATTTTTATTTATACAATCTTTCGTAAAACATGTTGATTTTTACTCATATTTTAGAATATATTTATGTATTTTTTAATTATTGTTTAAATATTTTAATAGGTCAATTTTCACTTCCGGCAGTGCAAAGTGACGAATATCGTCATTCTTAGTCAATTGAGTATCTGTAAAATTATTAATTTTTATATTGCAATATGAAGTTGCAGTGATCGTTGAGCTACGAAACAAGTCGGTTGTGTGGTGAATAAGTTATATTATAGTTAATAAAGTGAACTTGAAGAACAGTTGTTGAGTTTTGAGTTTGATTGTGTGGTTAATAAGTTAAAGAATTAATAAAGTGAAATTGGAGAACAGTCTCTGTGTTTTAAGTTTTAACTCAGTCTATCTGTAAATCTGAAGATATTCTAGTGATACTACTCGTGTTGCTGTCTATAGGCTTTTTTTTTTTTTTTTTTTTTATGTGATAGGGTGGGCAAACGAGCAGACGGATCGCCTGATGGTAAGCGATTACCGCCGCCCATGGACACCCGCAACACCAGACGAGTTTCAGGTGCGTTGCCGCCCTTTTAAGGGGTTTGGGCCTCCGGTATCCTCATTCACTCGACGAAACACAACGAAAACGTTATTTCACGCCGGTTTTCTGTGAGGCCGTGGTATTAAGTCCGGTCGAGCCGGCCCATTCGTGCCGAAGCATGGCTCTCCCACGGTGGCGGTTGCCACTTGCCATCAGTTGGCCCATGTCTTCTTTCTCCGAGCCTTTTCCTAACTATATTGGGGTCGGCTTCCAGCCTAACCAGATTCGGCTGAATATCAGTGCTTTACACGAAGCGACTGCCATCAGACCTTCGCAACCCAATTTTTGGGTAATACCGATATCCTGAGGATAGACTGGTTGTCAGGCTTTTTGGGCTTCTGACTACCACTAACGATAGTCATAGGGGTTCGTATGACAACCGGGACCGACGGCTTCACGTGCGCTCCGAGTCTCAATGTGTTAAGGATGGTCACCCATCCACAAACTGACCGCGACCAGCGCAGCCTTAACCTTGCAGATCGGTTGATCAGCTTAGTTATTACTTAGCCACGAGCCCCTCCGTCAGTCGGCCCATGTGCTTTATCATAATAAAAAAGAAACCCAGTTGTTCACACAAAAACTCCAAGAGATAACTCAGCATTAATTTGCCAATCTCTGCAGTCTGCATTACGCGGTGCCTTCGGCGACAATTGTTTGAATCGTTATACATTCATGAGGGCTCTTTGAACATTTTCATGTTTTTTACCAATCGTCCGTAATCAAATATTCACGACAAATATTCTTACATTTACCGCACTTGATTGCAAGGATTTGTGAATTCAATGTGAATATTTTGCATAGATATCGATAGACTAGCAATGCCCCGCGGTGTTACTTGCGTCGATTTTGTATTTCACAGTCCTATTGAAATTTCCCAAAATAATACAGGTACAGGCTGTGCGGTGAAAGTGAATAGGCACTATTTGAGTTTGCGTGCTACATCCTCGGCAGCATCGTCACTTACCATCAGGTGAGGTGCGGTCAAAGGCACTCAAATCTTCTATAAAAAAAAAAAGGTTGTGGAATGCATTGCCCGTATCCATACGACGTGCTCAGTCATTAATAAGTTTTAAAACATTTGGTACATGCCCATTTCTTGCCACTTTAACTCAAGTATACTGCTCCTTTCTTCTATAATTATCAATTGACGTTTTCTCATTTATTCACAATATTTCAAGTCTCTCTCTTTCACTCTTACACGTTCTTCTCTGTATGGATGGATATTGTTGCTTATGCCTACCTACGCTGCTATATGTCATATATATATATTTATATTTATTTATTTATCTCATACGATGTATTATATTTATTTGAGTTGTTTTATAATATATTTTATGTTTAAGTTGATTATAGTACACCATTGACTACCCACCATTTTTTCAAATGTTCCTGTCCATCCAAACGGTGTCTGGTAGATATCGCTATTAGCGATAAGACCGCCATTGTACCCTTAGTTTTATAAATTCCAGAATGTTTGCTTCTTGTCTTGGTGTACAATAAAGTTTTATTCTATTCTATTCTAATAATACAGGGTATCACAAAACTACCCGTAAAGCCGAAACGAGGTTAAATGAGGCCTTATAACGAGTCCATTCACAATATTTAAGAACCGTTGTAACGTTGTATAAAACATACCCCAAAAAAAGGAAGACAACATTTATGAATGAAAAATAGAAGAACTATTAAAGTAGACAATTATTAGGTAAAATAATCTGGTTCCCTGACATGACAGCTGACAACATTTTTGACTGATAATTAATTATATTTTTTACGGGGTATTTTATATCACGTTGTATATTGTGGAGCAGTAAGATAGGGTAATTATCAAGACTACACGTGCCAAGTTTAATGCCAAAACGTTGAGAAACTAATCAATCAATGTAAACGTGCGAGAGCTAGAGATTAGCTGACTACATCTATTTGAGTCTAGATCTAGGCTACGTAAGGTAGGTGATTGCTTTTAATTAATGTCGTTCGGTTCTTGACAGAGATAGCCTTATTTCAAAGGATTATTTTAACTGCAAGTATTTATGGCTAAGCTGATGCTTAAGCAGCGGTTACCGCGGCGGTTTATTGGTGGGTGAATATTAGCACATCGAGAAATCTTCGTGACTCGTAAAGCACGGTAAGCCGTCATGTTTTATTTTTTATATATCACACAAAATAGGTGGCAAACAAGCATACGGCCCACCTGATGGTTACCGTAGCCTATAGACGTTTGTAAAAAGCAGTAATAGCCTAGCGGTATGACCATTGGACTGCCAAGTCGAAGGTCTCGAGTTCGAACCCAACCTCTGACTTTTCGAATTCATGTGCGTATTAATAATTAATTATTAATACTCGCTTAAACGGTGAAGGAAAACATCGTGAGGAAACCTGCATACCTTAGAGATTTTTCTCGACGGTTTGTGAAGTCTGCCAACCCGCACTAGGCCAGCGTGGTGGACTATAGCCTAATCCCTCTCAATGTGAGAGGAGACCCGTGCCCAGCAGTGGGACAGTATATGGGTTGATGATGATAGATGTTTGGAACACCATGGGTATCACTTGTGCGTTGCCGACCCTGTATTGAAAAAGGAATAGCTGTGTTGGCAGTATAAGGGTCAAAGTCCCCCCACTGCCATCACAACGTAAAGACAGATCATAGCAGTGTTTTTCACTTTGACCGACTAGCGCAGCTTAACCTTGCAGATCGGTTGACCAGCTTTGTTATTACATAACCACGAGCCCCCGATGATATAAAAAAATATAATTACCTCTTTGCTGAATCCACGCAATTCTTATTTAACCACGAAGCCAAAATACATTATTATGTTAGTATTTATTATCTTAACGAATGCTTTCGGCAATAATGCCCGTTTTTATGTGACAGACACATCCTGTTTGCCGAAAACATAATATAATGTAATGTTGCCACAAACGTCACATTTATTTCGTCGGGTTGCCATTGTTATGAAGATATATCTTAATATTTTAATGACGTAAGATTTCGCTTGCTTTTTGTATTATCTTCAGTGGTTTGATAAAATAATGTCATAATTACAATAATAAATAATAATTGATTATCTCAACTGTTGATTTCTGACATTTACGCGAATATTATACATTTAAATAAAACTACTTTTTACGGATTTTATCGCGTTATATTGATATTATTAATCCCGTCAGCTGGCCCGTCACCTCCATCCAGTCATCATCATTATCATCATATCAGCCACAGGAAGTCCACTGCTGAACAAAGTCCTCCCCCATAGACTTCTACAAGGACCGGTTACAAGCCGTCTGTATCCAACGACTTCCAGCGACCTTTACCAGGTCGTCCGTCCATCTCGTTGGAGGCCGTCCTACACTGCGTATTCATAATTAGTAATGATCACTCGCTTAAACTGTGAAAGAAAACATCGTGATACAAACGCTTGCCTTAGAGGGTGTGTGAAGTCTACCAACCCACACTAAGCCAGCGTATAAGTTAATTCCTCATTCTAAGAGGAAACCGGTGCCCAGCAGTGGGACAGTATATGGGTTGATGATGAGAGAAACTTCAACACATTTTGTCTAAAAACTCTAGACTCTAATTAAAAAACAAGTCATCAATCCCTACGTCGATCGGTGTAGTACCGTTGTAGTAAAACAAACAACCGCTATGTTGATAGTGGAACGCACACAATGGGAATGCATACTTTACTTAACAATGCACACAGCATAGTGAATGCGGACTATTAGCCGAACCTCGGTTTACGATAACCTCTCATCGCAGAATTTAAATGTGTGGCGCCAAACGACCACGTTTGTCGTGGTTTGGTAAATGAATAGGTACATGCTCTTATGGCCATATAGATATGTATTAACTTGTACTATTATTTAAATTCTTTACAAGTCATACTGGAAAGGAAAAAAGACATCAGAGATACTTTGTATATGGGACATCTACATATTATGTTCATCTGCAACCCATATGCTGTTCCACTGTTGGGCACGGGTCTACTCTCAGATTGATAGGGATTAGGCTATAGTCCACCACGCTGGCCTAGTACGGGTTGGTAACTTCACACACCGACCATCGAGCAAAGCCTTCACATCTTCATACTTTTTTTATCATCAATAAACTCTGCGATGGAGTTGTAACACTTAACCAATAAAAAATTAAATAAAGTCCTTTTAAACGATTGAAGACACTCCCTATTATTTAAACAAGCAACATACATTATAATCACAATAGGAAATCTATATTAAGCAGGTTGTAAGATGTCCAAGATTAATGTGCAATCAAGCGACACTGCATACAAACTTGGTATTGTACGTCTAAAGTCGGTCACCGACTGACATTAAAAGTAAATTCTCAAGATACCCCACAGAATAGTTCTTTCAAACTATGATTAGGCCCATCAAGCGATGCAATCCAATCCGAAAACCCATTGTGGAAGATTCTAGAGCATTTTTCATTATTAAATGGAACATCTCTATTATTTAAGCCTTCGCCGACAAATTGGAAAATATGCCTGAGGCTCTTTTAATTCAGTGGAAAATAATTTTAGGGTTTTAAGAAAGAAATTGTCTTTTATATTATAAAAGTCTTTTGAATTTGAAAGAGAAATTTATTATTGTTGATGAAGTTTATTGAATTATTGGTAAAATTATTATATAGAGGAAAAAAATTAGAAAGAAAAGAAAAGAGAAAGAAAGAAAAAACGTTTATTTGGAGCGAAGCACTCACACATACAATATAAGAGACGAATATGTTATAATATTTAAGTAACGGAGGAAATTAATAAAAGTACATTGGTGTGTGCCCAACCGCACCAAAAGGGTGTCCGGCTCAGCATGTGCCAGGATGTTATATCCTAGCGCTGATATTCTGCCGGATCCCAGGGAATTAATTCTATAAATTATCAAATAAAACTGTTTAAAATAGAAAAAAATAGTAAGTACTCGTATTCGAACATGATAAGTTGTATTTAAAATAAAACCACTAAGAAATAATCACGAATTACACTTTAGGTTTCTATTTAAGAGTATCACAATTTTATACTATAATAATAATAATAACTCCCTCTAGGACAAGCGTTACCTCATCATGAGACTAACGTAAAACTGGAGGGTAGATTAGGAACGCTTTCTACAAACCTTTGACAATAAAACAAAAAATGTGTCATAAAGTCTTAAGAAAAGCGCACAAACCGCAGGGCAGCTTGTGGCAACCTGATGGTGAGTGGCGACACTGCGGTCCTTATTGCCCCAAAGAGTCGGTCAGGGCCTCGTCTCCAGTTTGCCCGTACTGGGTAGCTGGAGTGTAACCCCAAGAGCGCCCGCAGGACTCTCAACTCTGTCTTGCCTTAACTGACCGGTCAGAGGGGGGCCGCCAGAGCTATATGCTCGGGGGTGGAAGTTTCTAATGGCGTAATAGCGGGGAAACCCAATCCGGGTCTCTCCTAGACTCGCTACGGTGAAACCGGGACCGCACCTCTCTACACCCCTAGCCACTCACACCGCTGTTGCCGCCTTCTGCCTGCACTGGCAGCTTTTCGAGGTGCCCAGCTAGTGAGTTGGCGAGTCACCGTCTGCCATCCCTAAGGATGTACGAGTGTGTTCGAAGCGTAAGGCAGACGCCGTTTTCCTCCGGCAGTAGAGGTTATCAGTCCACCAAACCCCCACATCCATAATCCCAGTAATTTATAGTTTCATATTTTACAATAGTCCTGCACACGCCCGGGATACTCCATGACTGTATTTTTATAGTGCAGGTGTGGAGTGACCTGGGTTGGTGCCCCATTCCATATTTAGAAAAAAGCTCTCCAAGGGGCCTCTATGCGTTGGACCTGTGTCCCCACGCAAGCCTGCCAAAGGACCGGATGTCTTCCTCACGGGGGATACGCCGAGATATCCAAAAAGGAGATACAAATAATAATAATATAAACTTTATTTCAAGCACAAAGACTCATAAGGTTGGTAACAATTTGCTTAAAACTAAGTGTTAGTATACAGGTATGTATTTAGTTAAATGTAACTGACAGCAGTGAACTATATATGGACAATCCACTCTATCAGCTATCATGTTCAGAACTCTGTTGGGGCTGGCCATAACTCTTGCCACAAGTGATGCTGCACGTTTGCGCATGTAGAGTAGAAACAGTCTACATGCGCCGCCGCAAACATACCTGACGCACTAAAACGCCATGGCAACCCCATCAGTCTCCTGAAAGCGTTATTATACTGGACAGTATAATTATCTATGAAGTTTATAAAAGAGCTTATTGCGAAAGTCACCTCAGACTTCGTTAAGTTTATCTTTGCCGCGTCTCACTGACAATTGACACGGAAAATAAAATACCTGATGTTTATGACTGTGTCAGTTTATGATTTAATCTTCTGCCCGCGTCCTCGTGCGCGTGGAAAAGTTACTTTTAATTAGCCTATATGTTATTCTGATGTATAAATAACAATACTGTAAAGTTTCATCAAAATCCGTTTAGTAGTTTTAGCGTAAAAGAGTATGAAACATACACACTCACAAACTTTCGCCTTTATAATATTAGTGTGAAGTGTGATTATAAGCGTGATTGTTGTTTCCTTTTACTTCTCTAATTTCAGGTAGGTTGTATTTATGTTTATTGTTTATAGAACATATCTTATTTTGGAGCAACTCGATTGAGCGCGTATTACAATACAACCTGTGTTTATAAAAATACATAACCTAAAAATAATAATAACAAAATAAATCTCGCAAATATTAATATGACCATCGGACTGGCAAGGCAAAGCGCTCGAATTCGAATCCAAGGCACCTCTGACTTTTCAAATTCATGTGTGTGCTAATAATTATAATTGATTATCTCTCTCTTAAACGGTGCAGGAAAACATCGTCAGGAAACCTGCATACCTTAGAGATTTTTCGACGGTGTGTGAAGTCTGCCAACCCGCACTAGGCTATAGCCTAATCCCTCTCAATCTGAGAGGAGACCCGTGCCCAGCAGTGGAACAGTATATGGGTTGATGATGATGATGATAAACCAGTAAAGTCAGCCAATTATTCCACCAAATAATAATCTCCTTTAATTATTGACATTGGCAACACCGAATAATTATTATCGAAAGATAATGTTACTTTAAATTACCGACTGGTCCACCGATCCATAAGTTAATTATAAAACTAATTATTACATCCATAATTACATAAGAATTAATTGCTTTTTAACCGACTTCAAAAAATGAGGAGGTTCTCAATTCGACTGTTTTTTTTATGTTTGTTACCTTAGAACTTTCAACTGGGTGGACCGATTTTGTTGATTCTTTTTGAGGATTCAGAGGGTCTACGGACGGAGATAGGGAGATCTCCGTCAATGAAGTTACGAGCCGTTCGAAAGTTCTCCGAAACTTCGGAGTCCGAAAACAAGTGTCAAATTCAATTTTACTAACGGGTAAAAACACATCGGGAGTAGGGACAACTGTCAAATTGTGTTGTCATTCATTCTTTGTTCGGGCCCCGAACGAATCATCCGTCCGTAGGTGATACGGAGTAGGAATCGCCCGTAACGAAGGTCGAAACTGTGGACTTCGTGCTTAGGGAGTAGACCCCCTGATGATTTTTATTTGGAAGCTGATGCTTTCCTTGTGGTCCCATTTCTATTTGGTTCAGTTCTGATAATGGCATCCATGAAAAAACCCTTTTAAGTCTATGTATCGTATTTTTACACACAATGCTTGAAGTCCGTTTTCTTTTCCTAAACAGTTATTATGTCCTAGTTTTAATCGAAGTTTTTCTCTTGTCATTATAACATACTATTGCGCCTGAATTTCCTGAAAAGTTAGGCAGAGGTGTACTCCTGTACAACCACACTTCGCCGTTATGTTTAGGTCCCATGTAATAGGGGGCGAGCCTATTGCCATTGTCCGGGCACAAAGCGAAACTCCGAGCTGCTACTAAGAAATTCATGGAAAAACCCATTAAAATTATGTTCCACTTGGAAATCGAAACTCTAGCGAGCTCGGAATTGGGAATAGCGCGCGGTTAATAGCAATAGATTAGCCCTACATGAGACCTAAAATATACCGGCGAACTTTGGGTGTTCGGTACACCTCTGCCTAACCCTTCGGGGACTACTGGAGTGATATGGCACATGTTAAGTTTACCTTAAGTTTTTTAATAATTAACTATCACGTAAAATATAACTTGTAGTTGTGTTGCATAAGTGTCCCAGTATTTTTTAAAATTAATGTCTGTCACTAACCGTGAAAACCTGTAATTGGCTTTATGACACTTAAATGTTTTTCTTTCTTAGTCCATTTTATAGCTGTTGGTTTTCCAAAATAAAATAAATAAATAAATGTTTCTTCATAATAGGCCTGCAACACATCGGCGGCATCCATGGGCAAAGGTACTTACCATCAGGTGACCCACATGTTCGTTTGCCCCCTCTGATAATATTATATACTATGTATACATATATAATTATAGTATTATGACGTCGTCTGTGGTCTAGTGGTTCGCGTATCGGACTGCTGATCACGAGGTCGTGGGTTCGATTCCCACAGGACAGAAATATTTAAGTGATGAACATAAGTGTTTGTGTTGACTGGGTGTTTCTTATGTATTACAAAAAAAAAGTACATAAGTATTATATCCATTATCTAGTACCCATAGTACAAGCTCTGCTTAGTTTGGGACTAGATGATGCTGTATAAAATTGTCCAAGAATATTCATTTCTTTTTATTCATGTTCACTATTATATAGTTCACTACGCTAGCCTACCCATCCACAGACTGACCGCAGCTAACGGATTAGAAGATCGGTTGCTCAAGGTTGTTATTACTCAGCCACGGGTCCCTCAATCAGAGACAACTCTACTGACGATAATATATTTTTCATTTTAACTGAGAAATGGAAATGCAATAAAATATTATGTTTTATTCAAGAGGTTATCTCGGATAGTTCTCTTTGCTGTATCTATTGAGGTTTAAGTACTTCGTACTAACACAGACACGTATTACTAGTTTTACGAGCTTTGTGAACTAGCTCGCTTTTCCGGAAATGTTAGGTACATTGAGACAAATTGGAACGTCGTGACAGTTGTTTACTAAATACATATATTTGAGTAGCTTCATATTATCATCGTAAGACAATGGGTATAGATATAGAATTCATCATCATCATCAAATCCTATATTATCCCACTGCTGGACACGGGTCTCGTCTCACAATGAGAGGGAATGGGCTATATCTGGTCCACCACGATGGCCTAATGTGGGTTAGCAGACTTCACACGCAGTCGATAAAATCTCAAAGGTATGCAGGTTTCCTCACGATGTTTTTGATTTTTCAATGATTCTGATTCTTAATTTGTAAAAATATGGGTAGAATTAGTGATGTTCCGTTACATAAATAAGTTGTTGTTGATATCTTCTCTAGAGGTATGATATCTCAATGGCTATATAAGGCAACAAGATTGTATGTACAAGGTACTTTAAGTCTTAGTAGCTGTTTAGAATTTAGATTTGTTCCCAGAGAATATCCCATATGGGACTTAAAAAATCTCTGCCAAACTTTTAGGGCAGTTTCGTTTTATCCTGGTCACAAGAGGCACAGACTTAGAACCCCTGGCTTTAAAAAGAAAAATAATTATAATTCTGCTTTTCAATAGATGTCACTGACGTAAAATCAGAATGTGAAAGCAAATTTCGACCTAGTGGGTGGGACTCGCGGTGGCTTAGCTGGTCATAGCATCTGGTAAATTTAATGAGAAGACGCAGGTTGGAATCCTGCCCGCAGTCGAAATTTTCCTTCACAAAAATAAAGCCATAAAATTATTCACATTTTTTTTACTTTCGTTAAGGACCCCAAATAACACTGTGTATATAGGTGTGATGGATATAGAATAGAATATTATTTATTTTACGTAATTTTACAAATGCCAAGTACATGTTTATAAATGATAAAATGGTACAATGGGCGGTCTTATCGCTAAAAGCGACTGTTGTCTCCTACAGACAACCTTTGGTATGTTATGTTATAAATATAATAAACTATTCTGCTCTCCAAATCCTATAGATTCCGCAACAGCTGCTAAGAATTTCCATTTCAAAAATGGAATTGTCAGAAAGTCAAACTTTTTAAGAACAGAGTACGATTCTCAAACTAGACGCGGCCCGCCCGCATCTGACACTTGAACTTCGAACAACTTTGAAAAAGAAAAGTTTTTGTAACTGTAAAAAAGTTTTGCAGCCCCAGCATGCAGCCAACTGCACAAACAACAAATTGGAATTGATAGGCAGGTCAATTAAAGAGATCAATATAAAAAGTATTGTAACTGAAAAAAAAGATTATTTGAAAACCAGCATGCATTCAGCTGCAGAAACAGCAAATTGGAATTGACACGCACTTCAATTGAAGAAATCAATTTAGTATTTAGGTATTGGATAAATAGAAGCATCCATTTAAAGATATAGTCTTAATACATAACAACACGCCTCTATTCAACGCAGGATTAGGCAGAGGTGTACTAAGCCACAGTTCGTGAGTATGTTTAGGTCCCAAGTTATAGGAGACGAGCCTACAGGTACAAATCGAATCTCTGAATGCTGCTGAGAATTTCATAGAAAAACCCAACAACACTTTGCTGGACCTAGAAACCGAACCTAAAACCTATCGTAGCAGTCGCACCTAGGGCCATTAGACTAACGAAATAATAATAATAACTAAAAATAAATTAAAAATATGTATTCAATATTGAAACCGCCGAAACGCATTGGCGTTTTCCAATAATTTTCGTCATAGGCATTGATGGCAATTAGGTTGGCAACTTAAGAACTAATGGTATTACTAACGCTTGTGTTAATAGCAATAGGTTTGCCCCTATTATCATAATCTTCCGAGCCTTATCCCAACTATGTTGGGGTCGGCTTCCAGTCTAACCAGATGCGGCTGAATATCAGTATTTTACACGAAGCGACTGCCATCAGACCTCCGCAACCCACTAGGGCTATATCCATAGTATAGACTGGTTGTCAGCTTTTTTGGGCTTCTTACGTGTTCTCCGAGACACGAAGGGGTCTCAATGTTTTAAGAATGGTCACCCATCCACAAACTGACCGTGGCTAGCACAGCTTAACCTTACAGATCGGTTGATCAGCTTAGATATACTTTAGCCCTATTATGTGCCCCTATTATGTGGGACCTAAAACACAAATTACTAGCAAACTGTGTTTTAAAATGTGACGTATTCTTGATAAAATATTCTAGTTAACTGACAACACAACGAAGTACCTTAATTATCATATCAACAATGAAGTTGTGCAATATAAACTTCACTAGAATAGATATAAAGTTGATGTCCACTCCACGGTGGAGTAATTGATCAATTTCGTGCAACCAACTTTTGTTCTCAATATTCTAGTATCTTTGTTTACTTGACAAGGATATTAATCACTAGCCCTGCGAAGCGAAACAGTGAAAGCCTAGAGATATGGGGTCGTCAGTCGTTTCGCACTGCGAGCGGTTCGAACCGCGGTGTGAATTGCCCAAGAGCTCTTTTTGAAAGGGTTCTTTCGCACCGCGGTTCGAATTGCCCAAGAATATTTTATAATGGGGTCGATTCGGACCGCAGTGTATTAGTACGAATAAATAATTGGAAGCCTTAAATGTGTGATATGAGTCAAACTGGACTCAAGAAAGGATCATTAGTTAATTTCGTTTCCCCGTGGTCCGAATCGACCCATTCCAAAAGATTCCGTCGGCCATTCGCACCGCTTCAACCACTACGGTGCGAATGGTCCCATTCAAAAACAGTACTTGAGCGATTCACACCGCGGTTCGAATCGCTCGTAGTGCGGAACACCTAAAGACCCGTGATCCATTGGGCTGCCAACACGAAGGTCTGGAGTTCAAATTCAACGCACCTCTGACTTTTTGAAATCATGTAACGCATGATGATACACATGATTTCAAATAGTAAAGTAAATCAAGTAAAAAAATAATTAATATTCACTCGCTTAAGCGACTCGTTTAAACGGTGAGGAAAACATCGTGAGGAAACCTGCATACCCTAGAGATTATTACTGGTACTAGACAATGGATATAATAATTATAAAATTTTTTTTTTGGAAATACATACATATAAGGGTGCATATAGACTAGAACATTTGCTAGAGCATTACATTGTAATGTAACGTTTTTACGAATGGTACAATACAGGCAAATGCTCAGTTTTCTAAAAACATTTCCATGTAATGTAACGTTCTTGCGAATGGTCGACGCTTTGTTCGCCGTAATGCTCACAGTGAACCTATAGTATTTCTTATAAAATATCAATTACTCTCCACCGTCCCCCGTGTTACACTAAAAGGCTTGTTGTTTCTTAAAATCAAGTTGTAACAAAACATCGAGCGTCATGTTCGAAATGTGGTTCGGGTAAATTTAAAAACAGCGAATGCTCGATATACTGTTACAAGTAAAGGCTATCTAGTCTAGTCTATACCCACCTTAAGACATGCAAAACAGCCTGACAAACACAAACACTTTAATGCTTTAATAAAAAATCAAAATCATATAATTAAGGTAATAATTCATTAAAACAAAAATTATGAAATCACTTCAGAGAATTTACTGTACTTAATGAATTGTTTACTAAAAGAATTAATTACATCTCGGAGTTCTATTTTTGATTAAAAGTGAAAAATTATATATATTTAAATTTATTATTGCGTCATCGTTAGGACTGAAAGGTAAGTAAATAAAAATAATTATGGTGAAAAAATGTAACGGCAATTGTACAGAATCACACAAATATTACCGTCTCAAGTGGTAATCCAACCCACGACATACCGTGCAATGGTATTGATAAATTTAAAAAAGTTTTAATGCAATATTTAAGGCACAGAATTTTAATTTCCCAATTTAAAAAAGGAAATTGAGCATGTACTTTATCCTTTTGACCGCCACGTCAATAACGAAAATCCGTGTTCTCTACGCCAAGCGACAAATTCTAGTATCTAATAATAGTTAACAAATTTTTGTATAGGTATTTATTTTGAACTAAAAAAAGTAGTATTTTTGACGTGCCATGCCCGTCGTTGGCGTCGTGAGCAAGTTTTCATTTGACATCTATATACACGTCCGTGGCGGTCAAGTTAAGATGGTACCTACAACATCACGCACACAAAACCTACACAGATATTTAAAAAAAAAACTTCAACCTGTCTCTCTTTTCTCTCTCTCGCTCTCTCTCTCCCACTAAATTGTACGGTATCACAAGATACGTAAACAAGTTGATCTGAAAAACATAGAAATTAAATTCAAATCACATCAAAATACTGGAAACAAAATGAAACGGTCTCCACTGTACTCTGGCAAAGTTTGCAGCCACTTGGCAACAGAAAGCGGTGAGAACAAGCTTGGTGTAAGTCACAAGATTAAGACGAATATTCCTTGATTAAGTGATATTAAGGGGCCGTCTCCACGAGCGGGAGAATCGCAGCGAGATTATCGTCGTGCCACGTATTTCTACACATTCTCTCAGAATGTGTCTACATACGGTGATTTTATCGCGGCGATGCGACGAGTGGTTGTGTATGGAAATACGTAGTACTGCGATAATATCGCCGCGATCTGAGGTCGTGGGTTCGATTCCCACAAATCACAAATATTTATGTGATGAACATAAGTGTTTGTGTTTGTTGCCAGCTAAAATTATTGAACCTGAAACTGGAGCTTCTACATAAGCTTTAAGAAGGCATAAATGAACAAAATATATAGGTATTTTAACGAGAAAAGCTATAATTATAGAAAAATATTAAATAAATATATTCAAATTTATAAATATTAAAAAATAAATTATTATTCTACTTATTTCATTAAAAATAAAAAATATCCCTATTAATAATATGTATGTATTTACAAAAAAAGTATATAAGTATTATATCCATTGTCTAGTACCCATAGTACAAGCTTTACTTAGTTTGGGACTAGATGGTACTGTGTTAAATTGTCCAAGAATATTTATCTATTTATTTATTCTCTCGCTCTTGGAGTCGGCCCCTAAGGCTCATCTTAAAAAGGCACTTGATGGGTCAACGATATATAATATAAACCGTGATCTGTATCTAAATTAGATTACGAAATTAGAAAGAAAGATTTTATTGCCCTAAAAATAGCGACGGCAATAGTTTAACAAAAATGAAAGACACCAGGGAAGATACTGCACGTCGCCGTTATTCATCGCAATAAGGTCCTCACTCAGCATGATTTTCAGTGGGGCCTAGATGACGTGTGAGTTCACTCAACAGTGGCATAGAATTACAAATTTCAATTACAACTCCATAACAATCGATACCAAAAAATCGTTTTTCACTCACCCATCGATATTTGTTGGATGGTTTGGAGTAAAAATTAACTCCATGATATACTTAAATGATCTTTTTTGATTGTGCAAAATTCTCAAGGAACAGAACAAGGTGCTGGTAGCAGTCGTAGCAACCATGGTGCAATTCAATTTAGTCCAGCATAGATACTCCTCACAGAATAAGTATATATGTTTATTGGTCTACAGGTTGCTATTTCAGGTATTTATGAGATTTGCGTAAACTGATCCACGACGCAGAAGAAAATTCTAGTGGGGATTTTTTTTTACTAAAACAGAAAAATTAAATTCGCTGCGTTCAGTAATTTGGTCCACAATCCCCACGGCCATGTCCCGCTTGGAGTAGTTCCAGCATTGACCGATTATAAAATCCATAAAACGTGTCCAAGTTTGTTTTGCGCGGTCCAACCGAACGATTTGGAAGCATCCGAACGATTTTATTCCACAATATTGTTAACGAAACAGGAATGGAAGTGATTGAGGGTCGAAGGTGCTTGCCAATGCCTTCGAACTGCTTAAGTGGCTCTGGTGCCGATATGTCTGATGTGAGCATGTTTCGTTATACTTTTAATGGCCTATTTTATTGGCTGGGATGGGATTTGTGTAATGGGTTATGGTTTCCGGAGTAGTTGAAATAAAAAAAAATGGCAAATGCAGCGATGGATTTTTGGAAGTAATTCTCATCGTCTGCGACGAAACTGCGTTGTCTTGCCCTATAGTTATGACAGTAGCTGATGCAACGCTACCCACTTACATCGTAGAAAAGAGAAACTATACTGGACCATCACAGGAAAATTATTCGCTTGTTTAGTTGTTCGTCTGCTATGTGTCATCCATCCGATTACGACGAAATTTCGGTGAAATATTAGTCAGACATTTTTTTTATAGAAACTTACTTAAATAAGAAAATAAGGATTCGACAACGATACGACATCTGATTAAACTGGAAGCCGACCCCAACATAATAGGGGAAAGGCTCAGAAAATGATGTTTACAAATATATGTATATCCGTTGTCTAGTACCCATAATACAAGCTCTGCTTAGTTCGGGAATAGTTGGTGCTGTGAATTTCCCATTAATAATTATTAACTGTCCTCCTTTTTCCTCTCCTAACAAAACTTCAACTAGTAGTCGTATATTGATTTCTGACATTTACGCGAATATTATACATTGAAATAAAACTACTTTTTACGGATTTTATCGCGTATATTGATATTATTAATCCCGACGTTTCGGACCCTTTACAGCGTCCATGGTCACGGGTAGACTGAGGTGGTGGGCGTCTCGATGATATAATTACTGACAGCTACCCCACATTTTTAATTGTTACATGATCAATGACATTTATTACTAATTATTAATTAAAACTAGATGGAGCCGGCATTTCCTAGCTGACGACCTCTGAGAAGAAACGCCGAAACAAACTCAGAGAATCATGGTCTCTTTTAAAGTAACAATATTCAATGATCATGTTTTAGTTGTTAATTATTGGCAATCCGATTCACGCAGAACGAGCTCACAGTATCCTTTGGTCTTGCAGTTGTAGGCCTGGATTTTGGTTTAATAGAATCTATAACGGGATTCCAAGCCGGTGGTAAGACCCAGCCATCTTCTCTATTGAAATTTGGATGTTTTTTAATTTCAATAGCCTCACGAATCATCCTGGGTAGGTATCGACTTTCCTGAAATAGTAGTCGTATTTCAGGAATCTACATTAAATTAGTACTCTGGTAAACCGCCTGCAGCTACATTGTATAGATAATGCACCGTCTCGATAGAGGCAAGTTATTAAACTATTGTATACAAGAAACATAAACTTGAAGTTAAAGTAAACGGCTTCTTAGTTTAGTCCTAAGTTTTACTAGTATATTTTATGAGTTTAAAAGCAGCCATTATCACTGCTAATAAATAGTGTTTGGTCTCTTTTTAACTTTAAGATTTCTTATAGCGTTATCTCGCTCTTTCATTTACAAACATGCTTAAAATCGTCTGCATTTAGGACTGCCTCGTACTCGTACAGTCAGCAACGAAAGTCGCTGAACACAGCAAATTTTTTTTATTGTCACAGCTCCAGAACTTGGCAACAGGTCTTTTCTACTAAGGTAACCTAAATATTTAATGGTTATCTATGCAATTATTTCGCATAACCTTCGTAGGTCAGTAACTTCATACTTGTTAAAAATCATATTGAAGATTGCAACATGTTCAGCGACTTTCGTTGCTGACTGTACCTGCTGACTGAATAGGAGGCGCGAGGCTCCGAATCGCAGTGTGCTATAAACATAATTTCTTTATTGAAGTAATCAATCCTCCAGTCATAATCAAAACCGGAGATGAACACTAGACATAATAAAAAAAGGAGACTAGAAATAATAACAAAAATTAAGAGAGGTAGGGCATAGTGGGAGTAATTCGACTCAAATTGGAGCTACCGGACTGGGGAAATACCTCCGTGTTGTACTTCCCCAGTCAGGCAGCCTACCTACTAACTAATTGTACATACACCGTTTGCCAGTATATTTAGATCCCATGTAATACAGGTCGAGCCTATTGCCACTAACCAAGCACAAATCCGAACTCCGAACTGCTAATTTCACAGAAAAACCCAATAACATTCTGCTCTGCCTGGGAATCGAACCTAGGACCTCTAGCATAGACCACTAGGCTAATGAGGAACTGAATGATCATCAATTAATATACTGTCACTCGTAGAACTGTCATACCCCTTTCAACTTAATTCTCAGCACTATATTCTTTTCTAAAACATTATTCATCATATCTTTAATAAACATTCTTGCTACACCCTTTACAATACTTGACAGCAACCAACCATTAATCATTGAAAATTTTCTCAAAGGCATATCATCCAACCTGCATGTAACCTTGCGCAGACGTCTTAATTTCCGCCCGCACGGCTTCCCAAGGAAATTCACCCCTTTCCGAGGTAAGGTGACTTTGAACGTGCGTGCTCCTGCCTCTGAAATATGCTTTACAATTGGAACATATTGAGATTGTGGCAAGCAACGCCGGAATTTGGAGAATTTGACATGAATTTTGGGTGAACATTTTATAGTTGAAATAGCTGGTTTATTGGGTGAAAATTGATCGGAATATAATTTTAGTTTAGCAAGATAATAAGATTAAATCAAATTCGACTGAAATTTTAAAGGTTTCATGGTTTTGGCCAATGTTACAACCATGGCCGTGAACTATAGGGCAAGATAAGAAAAATGTTGTTTTTAATCGACTTAAAAAAAGAGGTTTTCAGTTTCACCTGTATTTATGTTTGTCTGCGATTATCCCGCGTTAGGCTGAATCGATTTTGATGCGGTTTTCAGAAAAGTATTTGTTATATTATGGAGAAGGTTTTGATATACAATATTAACAATATACTACTATGCTCGTAAGTGAACTGTAATGTTCTTGAGTAAATAAAGTTCTTTAAACCCAATAAATGGATGCCCCGTAACGTCATCCGCGTGGATTTGTTATTAAGCGATATATTAGTTCAACTCGACCAATGTTTTATACAAACAATGCTTGAAGTCGGTTTTCTGTTCCTAAAAAGTTATTAGTTAGTACAAGTCCGAAATATCAGTCTCCAGGTGAGCAGACGAATCCATGTGGAAACCCAATCTTAAAAAAGTTCAACCAGTTTGAAGATAAGCACAAAAGAGTCCTTCAGTATAACTTCAATCTGGTTTTATGATGTGGTAGTAGATGATCCGCATTGCAATGCTTGTAAAAGGCCGCTAAGTTCCAAGCACAAAAAATTGTTATGTAACACCTTATGTACACTTGGCATGCAATAAATCTTTGAATCTTTGAATCTTTGATCATGGTAATTCATATGCCATCTATCATTCTAATTCAGAAAAAGTGCATTATGTGCATGCATGCTTGGCATATACTGAACTAGTGCCGTTTCAGTGCAATCGTGGGGCACACAATGTACACCTAATATGTACATAATACGTATTTTATCTGAATTGTGCTGAATAAATGATTTTTCTTTCTTTCTTTCATTAGAATTTTTTGAAGTTCCCTTCCTGTGGTATTTCTTGCTCTGGTTTCCACTGTGGCTTTACGCACAATACAGCTTTTAAATCTGGGTCAAATCAGCAACAAAGGCTTAAAAGCGTGGCGTATATTGGAACTAAATTTTAACACATCATGTTAGGCTTAGTATGCTTCTTACGTAAGGACGATGTCTTCAATACTCGGGTTAAAGGCAATAGGCTCATCCCCTATTATTACTTATACTATTGACCTAAAGTTACAGCCAAACTGTGCGTATAATACGTTAGTACACCTCTGAACCCTCCAGGGTTACAGGTGTGATGGTAGGAACTGTCACCAGACACTGTCCGCATCCAATTTCTAGTTGAAACCGATATCCTAAGGATACACCGGGTTATTGGGACGCTCCAGGGTTTCAGGTGTGATGGACTATTTAAGCAACTGTCATCAATCTGCAACCAAGTTCTGGGTGAAACCCATATCCTAAGGATAGACCGGGTTATTGGGACCGTCCAGGGTTTCAGGTGTGATGGTATATTAAGGAACTGTCATCAGAGGTCTGCAACCAAGTTCTGGGTGAAACCCATATCTTAAGGATAGATCGGGTTATTGGCACCGTCCAGGGTTTCAGGTGTGATGGTATATTAAGGAACTGTCATCAGAGGTCTGCAACCAAGTTCTGGGTGAAACCCATATCCTAAGGATAGACCGGGTTATTGGGACCGTCCAGGGTTTCAGGTGTGATGGTATATTAAGGAACTGTCATCAGAGGTCTGCAACCAGGTTCTGGGTGAAACCCATATCTTAAGGATAGACCGGGTTATTGGCACCGTCCAGGGTTTCAGGTGTGATGGTATATTAAGGAACTGTCATCAGAGGTCTGCAACCAAGTTCTGGGTGAAACCCATATCCTAAGGATAGACCGGGTTTTTGGGCTTGTGTCAACTAATAACGACTATCATAGGTTTTCGTGTGTCAACCGGGACCGACGGATTTACGTGTTTTCTGAGGCTGTCGAAGTATCGATGTGTTAAAAATGCTCATATCCATAGACTGACTGTGAAGAGCACAACTTAACATTGCAAAATTATCTTATATATTGTTACGCCGGATACGTAATAGAACGACTGAGATGGCTCATGAAGGTTCTAGAAACACGTGGAAGTTTAATCTCGACACTGGCGTAGGTATAGGTAGGTACTTAGGTATATCTATAAGTGCCTATAACAATACCTCAAGGACACGCGGCTCGCGACACAATAGGCTGAGGTCAACGCCCGCGAAACAATAGGCACGCGAGTACCTACTCGTATTTTTTGTAGCATTTTCGGGATTATTCGATTCTGGAACTTTCTGAGCCATATAAATAGCGGTCTTAAGGGGCCGGCAAGGCAGTTCAATTGTGGACACGGACAAGTGAAGATCGAAGCGAATTACGAAGCGACTACAGTACGATAGTGAATTGTGACGTGAACTAGTATAGCGACATACTGGTGATTTGTGTTTTGTATTCGCGTGAATAATTAAAGTTTTGATTGTGTATCGGTTAAATTGGTGTCATTTAATTTATCCCGAACCCCAGCTCGTAACAATATCATACCTCAAATTGGAGCTGCCCGACTGGAAAAGTACCTCCGCCTTCGAAAAATTCGAAAGTTAGCAGTGGGGGACTTTGACTCTTATACTGACAAGCCAACTATTCCTCTTCCGTTTTACAGGGTCGGCCACGCGCAAGTGATACCCCTGGTGTAGCAAGCGTCTATAGGTTACGATAACCGCTTACCATCAGGTGGGCCGTATGCTTGTTTGCCGTTTTAGTGGTATACACAGTGTTACATAACAATTTTTACAGATAAATGTACTTATAAAATTTGTAAGCCTCGTATCCCAGCTCCCGTGTGCACTAAGCACTAAGTAATAAGCTATATAACGCAAAACTCCAGCATTTAATGGGAAAAGTTAAACAATTTAGCACTCGTGGAGTATATTAATGGTTTTGACGTTTTAATTTCCACTCCCAGCAAAATATGCTGTTAAGCTTCTCGGTGTTGTCAGAATTTTTGGATGTGTCTTGTCTTTTTTGGTTTTCATAGGTTAGAAAAGGACCCGTGTATGTGGCGTGAGTTATGAGTTGAGTTAGTTTTGGATGTTTTTCAACGAGGTATGCTTTTAATAAAATTACGTCATATTGTTATCAAACATTAACCTAGTGTTCGTAACGCTGCTACGCCATAAGTTCTGGGTTCGAGACCCAGGTCGAGAAGTGTCATTGGATTTTTCTATGAAATTCTCAGTAGCAGCTCGGTGTTTGGATTTATGCTCAGTTAATGGCAATAGTCTCGCCCCCTATTACATGGGACGTAAAACATACCGGCGAAATGTGGGTTATATTAAATGTGGGTTAGTAGATATTTAAGTAGCATTTAATATGGATCAACGTTTTTTCAGTATGACTGATTAATGCATCTGCCACGCTTTGTCTCTGTATCACCCTATGGTTGACTGGTAGAGAATGCTTTTAGCATTAAGTCCGCCTCTGTACAATTTGTTGTGCATAAAGCATTAAATAAAAAAAAAAATATATATATATTAGTACATCTCTGCCTAACCATTCGGGGAATTGAGGCGTGATGGTATTAACATACCATCACGCCTCAATTCCCCGAATGGTTTCAATAAAAAACATAACACCCTAACCAAAGGAATTAATAATTCACCACATAGAATTTATCGCTACATAATGATGTTTAAACTAAAATCATCAAATAATATTACACGAATATTTCTCCGCAAACTAGCGGAACTAGATAGAAAATATAAACGAGCCGAATTTTAGTTTAATAACACAATTTACCGTGATATCGCGTGATTAAATTTCAACGGAATAATTACCGCATGGTATTTGTAATCTGCGGTAGTAGCGGTAATGAGGTATCGGTACAGTATGAGCTCATTATCCTCATTTTCGGAGCCTTTTCCCAACTATATTGGGGTCGGCTTCCAGTCTAACCACATGCGGTTGAATATCAGTATTATACACGAAGCAACTGCCATCAGACCTGCATCATTTTATGGTTAATACCGATATCATGAGGATAGACTGGTTATCAGGCTTTTGAGCTTATAAATACCACAAAAGATTGTCATAGGTGATTGTATGACCACCGGGACCAACGGCTTTACGTGCTCTCCGAGGCACGGAGGGGTCTCAATGTGTTAAGAATGGTCTGTGGATGGGACCACAGACTGAGCCACGAGCGCTTCTAGTATGGTATGAGCCATTAACCATGGAGTTTCTTGCCGGTTCTTCTCCATAGGAAACGACTACTTTGGAACCGTGCACCTAGACTCGACATTTCATAAGTGCCTGTATATGGTTTATATGAAAATAAAACTATGTTGATTTTGATTTTTGATTTTGAACGCTCAGATGATCAAAACGCTCTATAAACTCCTAATAAAATTTATGGATTTCTTAGAAAATTTTCAAAAATTGAAAATTTACAAAAATTCTAGGAAGATTGCAAAGGCAAATCTACATTAAACAATTTCTCTGAAACTCATTCATATTTGAAATTCGTAGCAGATCTTTTCTAGTTTGAATCAATGAACTGAATGAATAAAAATACCTTTCAAAGTTTTCCTTCACTATAGCAATATTATGCTAGTCAATTACTGTTCGCATATAATTTCACATACCATCACGCCATTATTCCCCGAAGGGTTGGGCAGAGGTGTACAGAGAGTCTCATAGAAAATCCCAATAACATTGATAAAATAAACTTATCTACACTACTTACTAAGAAACAAAATTAAAAAAAAAAAACTACGGAGTAAACTAAACTAAAACCAGACTAAAAAAAGCATCAAAAAACTCTGCAACATCGCCATTGTCTGGTAGCGAACCCAAGATTTGAAGTGCATTTGATTGAAATAAAACTACTTTTTACGGATTTTATCGTAAAGGTATCTAAAGGTAGGTCCGAAACGTCGGCATTAATAATATCAATAACTCTATAAAATCCGTGAAAAATAATTGTATTTCAATTTCAAAACCCAATAACACTTTGTTTTACCTGGGAATCGAACCAATTTCGATGTAACGTTATTTGCCGTCGACACACTTGCGCGTGAACAAACGTCATTTTGCTTACATTGTAGTGGGCAAGTGATTGAGGTGTGTTGGTTTCGAACACAGACTTCGAGCCAGCCACCAGGAAATTATAGCTTAACTTGGCTTTCAAAACAAGAGCTATATAAATCAAGTATAATACTATAGTTTACTTTTAAAATACACGGTGGAGTTGAGGCCGGTCGTAAACTAAGGATTGGTTACATTCAATTTGTAACCGACTCCGGCTCTCCCTAAGGTAAAGGCGAGATTTCATGTTTTACGTCTGACGTCGGCAGTATATATTGATAAGTTATTGCGGAAAGTCGGAAGAGTGACGAAAATGTATATTAATGTTCCACTTAGTTCTGGAATTATTTACGTACGTCGTGGTTTGGAAGTCACGAGGTTTATGGGGTCTTTTTTCTTTGACCTTCAGAGGGTCCTGATTTGATTTTTTTGAAGATTGGGACCTTTCATGGTGAATTTCACGAATTACATGGCAGTGACTATATGGCGTGTGGTTTTTAGTTGGTACGTGTTTAACATATTCACAGAACCACATCCCAAGGCGGCAGCACGAGCCACCAGGATCCACGAAAGAGGCTACATACTGAGTGACTGACATATTCTGAGGCATCAGTCCTTTACTGTAAACTTATAACGTTTTTCCTACAAGTTACAGAAAAAATATCATTTTATACAAATTAAAAACTACAAATATACTCACATCCATCACTCATACTGACACATATTCACATCATATTTACATGAAAAGTAGAGAAATCTCAGTGACTATTTTGTTAAATACCTACTTTCTTTGATAGTATGTGTTAGATACCTATATTCTTACTTTTCTTCTTATTGTTTAAAAAAAAAAAGAAACGAACTATGTTATAATATACTATCTACAATAAGTCAAATACTGTAAACGGTACATAGAGCCTAGATTCCACAACACAGGGAATCCTAGTGTGGGATCTAGGGCCTCAACCAATAGTGTAAAACTTTCTTAGAAAATAATTATACTTCAGACGTCCTTCAATGATCACCATGTAGTCCCCTCGTTTTCATGGAACCGACGCACGATATTCAAAGATTTTTTAGAAAATATTTCTGCTGAAAAGAGAAGAAACTAAACGCCCTGTCTCCGGCTCCATCAGTTGTCAACTGTAACTGTCATTCCTTTTTTTCGTGTAAATGACGCACAACGTAAAAACTTTTCTTTTCGTTTAAAAAGTGTTTTTACGTTAATATTATACTAAAATAAACATGCTGAAATGCAGTGATAGTGAGGAGTGCATTTGGAAGAAATTATGCAAGATGAAAAACAAATACGACGACGTAAAAGAAATCGCTGTCAACATGGTCGGCCTCCCTCCCATCATAAGACCTAAGATTGTTCAATAGTCTTATTATGTACGTCTAGAACCATCACTGTGGGGTTGGTCGATGACGTTAACACGCCAAGGATTGTCACTGTGAGGTCATTCACGGCGTCGTTTATCTACCTCATACCTGGAACATGTCTTATTAGGTACGTCTAGAACCATCACTGTGGGGTTGGTCGATGACATTAACACGCCAAGGATTGTCACTGTGAGGTCATTCACGGCGTCATTTACCTACCTCCTACCTGGAATATGCGACACTGTCGCCATTCACTCACAATACAAAGGCCTAAGATCGATACTGTGAGATCGTTTAATGGCCATGCACGCCAAGAAATGTCACTGGGGGGTCATTCAGCGCGATGCTTACTGCCTAGAACTGGTACTGGGGGACCTCTCAATGGCAGTCGCCTTAGGGGCGAAGTTTTGATGCAACAAGATGCACAATACACTAACAAGAAGTGTTCTATTTGTGATATTGAAAAGGAGGAGGGGGGGGGGGGGAGGAGGATACACCAGACCAAGGATCACGAGGTATGTAAATTACTGATTTTTTTTTCAGATAATGTTAAAATAATGGACGGATTTCCTAAGTGTTCTTGTAAAACACAATTGAAAAAATGCACTGTGACTGTGTGTGGTTGCCTTGCAAAGAATGAAAACACATCCTTTACCATTGATTATAATACTATACAATAATCACTCTCAAATAATAATAATTTATCCTTAAAATGAATCCTGCTTGCTAGCTGAATGTACCAAATCCAACAAGGTGGGATTTTTAGCATTGATACCAGCTAACCACTTCTGGGATTGCACATGCATCCAAAACGGTGTAAACGGAGGCATGGTATGGTATAGCAGTCTGGTTTCCGCAAATCCACGTCAAAGCAGCTATTTTGTGTGTTAAAACAGAGGTATAACCAAAATAATTTAAATTATGTACTAACAGATTATATATCACTGAAATGTAAAGCCTCAAGAAAGAACCCAGCAGGTTAAACAACCTACGGATAACTCAATCAAAAGGCTCACAACCTTTTACCCGGATAAGTCCACCTCAGTAAGGATGTGAGCAAATATCTACCAAACCTCATACTAAACAGAGCCATAGCAGGTACATCATAATGACATCTCAGAAGAGAGCTAAAGCAGTAGCAGGAGGCAAGTACACATGGCCAGGAAGTAGTTACAGTATCACCAGCATATTGCCAGAGAGTTCCACAGTGATCTGTGTTATCACAGACATACCGGGTAAAGTTTTAAATTTAAAGTTTTCTTTTATAACAATTATTAGAGAATTACCCAAGACCCTCTGGGTAACATTCGCCCCAGTGATCAAAGGATTTGCACTTTTTGTTTCAACAAACAGTAAAGTTTTATGACCATCCGATACCTGTTTCACAAAACAGGAGGAAATCTTAACAAACTGAACAATATTGGTTGATGTTACTGAATATTACAAAGATAAGGATCTATTAGACCTTAGCCTTTGTACTAAGCAGGACAAATTAAGTACTATTAACTTATGCAAAAGTAATGATTAATTTCATTTAATATTGATCAGAACTTTAAATTGCTAGAAGATTGTAGTTTCAAGTATCATAACCAGAAACTGACATTTTACATAAGTACACCTAAAGGATATCTGTTTTGTGATATAAATCAAAGACATGAGAAATACCTTAGTTCATCATATTAATGTAATAGTTTGATATTGGAGAATTTATAGAACCATTGTGTTCACTAAAATTCTGAAAGTAGTTGTTATTACTTTGATCCTGGACCTAAAAATCAATCAACTTGGATAATTCATTACTTACACATTATTCAATTAAAAGGATAACCAACATAAAACATAGGTACCTAAACCTAGGAAATAAATTAGGATCACACTTATATTTAATAAGAATTTATACTAACCATCATGTTTGGTATAGGTAAGATGTCTTTAAAGATTGTTTATAAATACTATCATGTTATAGTAAATTATGATAGTAAGACATCTGACTTCCTCATACTTAGGACTTTAAATGATAAAAAACCAATATGCATTGGTACACACAACTGTACATATCACTATTCAAACAATGTTATATTGAATAGAGATCATTTGATGCATCCTTATCTACTAAATTAGATATGCAGTTAATTACACAAAGCAAATGTTAGTATATACCCATACAAAGTTGAAAGCTGCAATCCTTGAAAATAATAGAAAACAAAAATGAAACTGTAAATATGAGTTGTCATAATTATTATTACTTCAATTTTGATAACAATACTAGGTACTGTTATCTAATAATTATATTGGTATGCACAGTGAGTGGTGTTCACTTCTCTCACTTTCTTCACTAATAGATACCTACGGTATCTAGTGGAGTGAAAATATAAGTAATTGGTTATTTGCTTCTTATTATCTCTAAAAGATAATCATATCACATTCACATAAATAAGACAACATCAAATCTAATTAAATTATGATAAAAAATAAATTGGAAGGGGCCTGACATTGGCATAGGTGCATACAATTGGTATAAAATAATTATAATCAATACCCTGGAATAATCTATTAGTGTCAAGTTTATTAATGAAAGAAAGAATATATTGCTCGACATAAGCACAAAGTACATAAGTATTTAAACTTTTGCAAAAGGGTCAATGCTCTTTTCTAGGCATTTCCACCATTATTCTTTAATTCTTAAAACTTTCAAACAAGGTTAGGATGAAGCTGAGCCTATCACAATAGTGTCACATGGATTGCTCAACCTAAGGTTCCCAACACTTATATGTCAATGGTTGTCTCACATCTTTTGATTGTTCAACAGAGAAATAACCATTCATATTCAGAAAAAGCCTGCAACTAGGAGATTGTAGTCTGGGGATCATTATCTTACCAGACAAGGAAGAGCTATCTGTACTTACAGATACTTATTATAATGGCTTCCATCATTGAATTAAAACAATCCCAATTAATAGTTAGGTACTGCTTAACATGAGTGAAATTAAAACAAATTTGTTTTCCTTTATCAATAGCCATAGTGCTAAAATTTTTATATATTTCTACGACAATATATAAGTAATCAAGGTTCATCCTACAGTACCCACAATACAGATAGGTTGTGTAGTGTCTAATTACATAAGTATTTATTTATACATCCAAGACGTTATAATATGAATACTATAATAGTTAGTTATCTATGAGACTGTGGGTTGACTTATCTAATACTTCTTCATTATGTTCATTAGAAACGAAACCAACCTTATTATATTTTTAGAAAAAGCTATTTTTATAAAAATATGTATATGTAGAATAATTAGCCAAGAAGACTAACCTTAATAGAGATTAGATTTTCTGTTCATAAAATTCAACTATGAACCTATCTCATTATTATATATCAATATCTAATAAGTATACTTCAGTATAACATTTGTCAGGCAAAATGCTAAAATATATATATAACTACAGACCACAACACCTGATAGTATCAAAATAAATGCTACCAGTTGATAACAACCCAAATTAATTCTCTTATCTTTTCAAGACAACCTTAAAATTTGTCCTTCTATGGAATGTCTAGACACATAGAGCAGAGGTCTATAGAGATAATATTGAAATTTGTGTAGCATATAAAAGCCCACAGCAAATAGAAGGTCTACAACAATAACAATCAGTAGACAGATAAAGGACGCGTAAGAGTACCTGGTCTTTAATTACCTACTTCCTATTAATAATAAATGTAAATATTTATTCACAAATATTCATTCAACTTATTCAGTACATTTATACATATGTAGGTACAGGTATTAGACACGCATCTACTTCAGTCTCAACTAGACAGTATATCATTAATGACGAAGTGCTTATGTGCATGTGCATAATTACCTACTGTAAGATAGATCTTACAACCTATAACAATTCTAAATAATTTACTCTTAACACTACATGAGCAGTACCTACTCATTGGAGGATATAAAACCTTTCACTTCATATTACAATATGTCATAATAATAAAGGTATTTATTTATCTCTTTCACAAAGGTAATATTATTCAGTGTGAAGCACAGTACAGGTTCAAGTAACGCATTGGAGCTCTATTATTATAAGGATGGTTATAATTATGGTAAATGATTAGTAATCTTATTAATTACGGGTAAATGATTACAAAGATTAAGAATATTAAAACTTAAATGTTTAAATTATTATGATAATATTAATCTAATTTGGTTGATTTCCTTTTGATCTGAGGGTTGACTGATGGAGAGTGCCTCGCGGCACTGGTACTGCCTTGTGTGCCACAATGTGCATTGAGGTATGGATAAAAATGAAATAATAATAATATATTTATTTGCATAAAACATGGTATACATGGTGTTACAATAAATATAATAAAGTGCAATATAATTAAGTACTTATATAACGAAATTTGTATTCCAACATGAACTGAAATATAGTTCAACATTCAATAATTAAAAGTAAAGAAACTATATAAATGTACAGAATGTTTCTTTAATTTTACACATTTGTTACAATTTTGATGAAGCTTTAAACATCTACATGGTGATCATTGAAGGACGTCTGAAGTATAATGAGTGATTAAACGAACTTACCTGTAAGTGAAGTTCGATCATCATTATATGAAGACACTGTCCTTCAATGATCACGGGAGCCCACCCACACCCATTCGAAAGAATTCTTTCTTTTTACCCAGAACAAAATTGTGAAAAATGTGTGGCTTTAAAAAGAATGACAGTTACAGTTGACAACTGATGGAGCCGGAGACAGGGCGTTTAGTTTCTTCTCTTTTCAGCAGAAATATTTTCTAAAAAATCTTTGAATATCGTGCGTCGGTTCCATGAAAACGAGGGGACTACATGGTGATCATTGAAGGACAGTGTCTTCATATAATGATGATCGAACTTCACTTACAGGTAAGTTCGTTTAATCACTCAATATTTTTCAAATTTTTCAAAAATACACAAACACAATCAGCTGACAATGTTTCTGAACTGAACACTGAACTTCCTCCAAGCCTTTTTCCAATTATGTTGGGGTCGGCTTTCAGTCAAACCGATGCGGCTGAATATCAGTATTGTTCATTAAACGACTGCCATCACAATATCACTAACGATTGTCATAGGTGTTCGTATGACAACCGAAACCGACGACTTGTCAAAACGTGTTGAAACGTGGTCTCCAAGGCACGGAGAGGTCTCGATGTGTTCAGAATGGTCACCCATCCACAGACTGACCATGACTAGCGCACCTTAACCTTGCAGATCAGTTGATCAGCTTAGTTGTTACTTAACTACGAACCTTCTGGCAGAACTGAACACTGAACGATTATATAAATGAAGGTTTTAATGCACAAGTCACAGATTAGATAACTTTTTTTTTATACTGCCAAGGTGGCAAACAAGCATACGGCCCACCTGTTGGTAAGTGGTTACCGTAGCTTATAGACGCTTGCAACACCAGGGGTATCATTGCACGTTGCCGACCCTGTAAAACGAAAGAGGAATAGTTGAGTTGACAGTATAATGGTCAAAGTCCCACCACTGCCAACACAACGTTTCCTCGTGCAGCACTGTATCTATAGCATAGTTGACATGACAGAACAAGTTGACAGCAGATTTTTTTCTTAATTTTCTAAAATAACTACAGTCCCTCATACTTTCATAGACTAGCCAAAGTAAACGCTGATTTATGAACGCACATAATACGTTTATGGTCGTTCTCTCGATGGTACAAGTCGTAAAATATGTGATCTTGACGTCGATATTGTCTAGACTAAGATTCATGACCTACGCTGGGAACTATTCATCTGTAATTAAGTACGTAATTAATTGGTAATACATAGCCTGTATTCCTCGAAGGGTTAGGCAGAGGTGTACTAATGTAACCCGCAGTTCGCCAGTATGTGTTGGGTCCCATGTAATAGGGGCGAGCCTATAGCCATTAACAATCCATAAACTATTTTGATTTCTGATATTTACGCGAATATTGAAATATCAGTCTAACCCTTACACCCTTTAGACCCTTTACAGCGTACGCTGTAAAGGGTCCGAAACGTCGGGATTAATAATATCAATGTAACGCGATAAAATCCGTAAAAAGTAGTTTTATTTCAATCCATAAATAATTTGTTTTATCTGGAAATTGAACCCAGAAACTCTAGCGTAGTAGTTGCACTTAGGGCTAATGATGTATTTTAGACAAAAATCAGGATAAAGTAATCCATAGATGCTACACCTGAATTAATTTCAAAATAACCAAGTATATAAAACACACGAATCGTTTGGTTCTAAACAAAAATATCGCTGCTATATGTCTCCTGCGAATTGCAGTAGCAAACGAAATGACATATGTATTATAGTTCGGAGAAATTTTTCAATGTTGTACAACTCTCTTTGTGAAAGTTTTCTAGAAATTATTACTCTCTGTGTAGTCACAGTGTTTTGTTTTAATATACAATTTAAAAAGTACGCTTGGTCGTAGAACATTTTTAATAAATATTTTTGGTCATTTTACAAAACACCATCTAGTCCCAAACTAAGCAGAGTTGTTACTATAGGTACAGTCGAGAAAAGAGTTAAGTATACAGACAGCTAATTAAACATCTGTGTTTTGTTAAATATGGTGCAATAATGTATCACGCAAAATGTGTCAAAACGCAGGTATTGTAAACTGCTACACATCAAACCCTTTCACGGGTAATTATTTAAATCACAATCTGTGTAAAGATGCAGATTTCGTTCGCTACCTGTGTACCAATCTCTTTTGTTCACTGTACTAGATGTAATACTCAATGCTCAATACTTTATTGCATTCCATAATGTGTACATTAGTTGGTAGGTATGTTAAACATTGGATCAATTATGGACCCTGTCGGGCACAGCAAAATAATACTCATACCTACACTTTTTTTGTAAATACATACTTACAATAAGTAAGAAACACCCAGACAAACACAAACACATAATTAAGTCCATCGCATAAATATTTGTGTTCTTTTCATACTATGGAAACTTCTCATGGATCGAGCACCACCTGGGGAGGGGCAGGGTATGTCGGACACATACCTAATAAAAACCGTACTTCTCTTCACTTCCCCTTAGTCATGGCCATGGAATCCGTAAAATTCACCACGATCGTTACAGGAAATATTTGTGTCGTATGGGAATGGAACCCATGACCTCGTGTTCAGGAGTTCGATACTCGAACCACTAGACACAGTCGCCGTCAAAGCAATGTTTCTATTTTTCGTTTAAGTTGATGGACGTGGCTAATTGCTTGACACGTTTGGACAGGCATGATTAAATTTTGATGGGCCGGTCGAGTTGTCGATTCTTCTGCCATCCGTTGTGCATTGAAATACTCTTGTTTATCGTCTTCTGCTAGATCGTGAAACTAAGTTGCGCACACCTTATTGATCTGCTTATCCAATTTCTTTCAAGAGTCTGGATACATTTTTGATGTACAAATTGTTTTTAAAAGGTAGAAAATATCAAATAAAGAAGCGAATATTTCTCCACAGAAATTAGCAACTAAATTAATGTTCCATACCGGTAGGTACTTCTTCAAAATATATAAGCACGTACGACAAAGCGCCACATTAATACTGTGTGTGTGTTACCTACTAATAACCATCAAAAAGAAAATATAATACAGAAGGTTTACTTTACAAAGCTCTTCTTTATAAAGCCTTAAGAGAGGTAGGGCATAGTGGGAGTAATTCTACTTAAATTGGAGCTGCCCGAATGGGGAAATACCTGCGACTTGCAGAAAATGGAATTTAAATAACACTGCTTTGAGCTATGTTGTGTTCCTTACGGTGAGCAAGGCTGCCAGTGCTCCGCGAGGAAACCTTGTGTGGCAGTGGGGAGACTGTGACCCCTATACTGCCAACCCAACTATTCATCTTTCGTTTTACTGGGTCGGCAACGCGCAAATGTCACAAGCGTCTATAGGCTACGGTAACCGCTTACCATCAGGTGAGCCGTTTGCTTGTTTGCCACCTTAGTGGTATAAAAAAAACTACCCACACTTATAGTGAAACTTCTGGAATAATATTTTTATTACATAAGAATGGTTGTGAGAAATTGATGCCATACATCTAGGGTCCTTTGGAAAATATAAATAGAAGGATCAAGATATTACTTCCTTACGAGGCTCGCTCTGAATGGGGCAAACAGAGAAGTAGTAGGGAATGGTACATTTTGTATTATGTTAAGCTAGTGGTCTTAAATAATAAATAAATATTCTTGGACAATTTTACACAGCACCATCTAGTACAGTCAACAAAAGAGTTAAGTATACAGATAGCAAACGAAATATGCATTTTTAGACGGATTTCGACTTTAATAATTACACGCCAAAGGGTTAGGTAGGTAGGTGCTTACAATACCTACATTTTGACACATATCCATAATACATTAATACACAATCTTTATCAAAACACAGATTGTTACTGCCTGTATACCTAACTCTTTTGTTGACCGTACTATGGATACTAGGCAATAGATATAATACTTTTTTTTTGTTAATACATACTTATAATACCTACATAAGAAACACCCAGACAAACACAAACACTTATGTTTATCACATAAATATTTGTGTTCTGTGGGAATCGAACACACGACCTCGTGATTAGCTGTCCGACACGCGAACCACTAGAACACAGACGTCGTTAATAATGTTTAGCATGCGCTAATACCAAAAATATAATAAAAAAAGGAATATAAGTAATAAACCGCACATCAAAAATACTGATTGAGCGACAAAATTACTGATTGAGCAGCAAAATACGTAGGTAATAGGTTAGGTTAGAACTGTGACCACACAACGCACGAACCGAGCGAGCGAAGCAAGAGGTGCCGCAGCAGCGGCCGGCGAGTGCCAGAACCAAATCTGAATGATACCGAATCTGAAGACCAAGAAAGTGTATATAATAACAATACTTTGAGGTGACTATTTTGCTGTGCAATCAGTAATTTTGTCGCTCAATCAATATTTTTGCTTAGGATTGGGAATTATTTTGTTATACAAAACGACATTTTTTGTTTTGCAGTTAAATAGTAGCCATAAAAAAATACAAATAATTAATATTGATTTCTGACATTTACGCGAATCCTTAAAAAGTAGTTTTATTTCAATGTATAATTTACATTGAAATAAAACTACTTTATACGGATTTTATCGCATTATATTGATATTATAAAAAATGCGATTAATAATCTTAAAGAAATTGGATAAGCAGATCAATAAGGTATGCGCAACTTAGTTTCACGATCTAGCAGAAGAAGATAAACAAGATGTCACGTTAATAGTCTCTGGGTCAATTAAATAACTTTATATATAATTTATAATTCTTTATTGGAATACGCACCATTGCTCATCGCGTCCTAGCCAGAGAGAGCGAGCTCAGCGGCACCACAGACAATCATTGTCATTTTTAAATCCACAGTGTTGCCACTGACATCCCCTTTTCTTACTCATCAAAGTTTCACATAATCACAAACTTATTTTAATATTTATACATATGTATTTAGATATTGTGGTCTTCTCAAAGTTCTTCCAAAGCTTGATTTATTTTCGTTGCCTGTTAGGGACCTTTGTGAAGTGCTTTGAGAAGGACTACTCACATTGCTACCAGATGGTGTTTTAACACAATTATCATATGGCAAGTTTTCATTTACATAATCATTAGACGGTAAGTTTACATGATCATCATCACCATTGTTATAGTTAAATTTCCTCAATGGAGAACTTTTAAATATGTGATATTTATTTCTAATAACAATCTCCCCATTTTGTAACAAAACTTTATAGGATCTATTCTGACACTCCTCAACAATTTTTCCTCGTATTTTCTTATTACTATTCTTATCATGTATGTATACATTTTGCCCCTTATAGAATTTATTTATTTCAACATTATTTTTCTTATCATGGTAGTATTTATATTTATGCCGCTGTGCTTCTACCTGTTTTCTTATTTTATTATACTTAGGTTTAGAATAATTAATTTTAGTAGGTAAGTATGATGCTACCTGTCTACCTAGCAACATCTCATTAGGTGATTTTAATTCTGTATCAATAGGTGTATTTCTGTATTCTAGGAGAGCTAAATATACATCTTTTCTTTCTTCAATACATTTTTTAAACATCTTTTTAACAGTTTGAATATGCCTTTCAACCATACCATTGGACCTTGCATAATAAGGTGTTGAACTTAAATGTTGGAAATTCCATGATCTACAAAATTCTTTAAATATCTGACTCTTATATTGAGCTCCATCATCTGTATACAATATTTCAGGAATACCCCATCTAGAAAATAACACTTTTAATGCCTTAATGTGACTCTCTGATGACTGATCTTTCAACTCGACTACTTCTATATATTTTGTTAGGTAATCAACTACTAACATAAAAATTTTATTGTTTAAAAAGAACATGTCTGCTCCTAATACATTCCAGGGTTTACTTGTTAAACTCCTTAACATTTATGGTTCATGTGTATGATTTCTTCTATACTGAAGACACAAATCACAATTTTGAATTAAATCCTCAAGTTCCTTGTTCATAAAAGGCCAGAATATTAAACCTCTGATTCTGTTTTTACATTTCTCTATGCCTTGATGGTTGTAATGAACTTTATTTAAAATTTCTTTTCTTAATGATCTAGGTACCACCACTGCTGTATTTTTAAAAATGATACCATCTGTAACATACAACTCATCACATATGGAATGATAATATTTTAAACTGTAAGGAATATCTTTATTAGATGGCCATGAACCTTGAATATAACTAATTAATAAACTGAAATCACTATCATTGGCTGTTGCTTTTTTAATTGAATCCCACATTTCTTTCCCCATATTAAGACTTCCTTTGATTAAACATACATGTAATTCTACATTGTCATCTAATTCTTTATTACAAATGTTATCATTCACATAAGCTCTTGACAATGCATCTGCTACTAACAATTCTTTACCTGGTTTGTACTTTATTTCTAAATCATATCCTTGTAATCTAAGTCTTAGTCTTTGCAATCTTAAGGGTGTTTCATTCATTGATTTTTTCACAATTTGCTCTAATGGCTTATGATCTGTTTCAACCACGACATGTCTACCATATATATATTGGTGGAATTTCTCACATGCATAAACAATAGCTAGTAACTCTTTTTCAATTTGAGCCCATGATTTTTGACAATCTGTTAATGCTTTAGAAGCATAAGCAACCGGTGCATTATTTTGTAACAAAACTGCACCTAACCCTGTACTACTACTATCTACTGATAAGGTTATTGGACTGTTTATATCAAAAAACTTGAGAACTGGACTTGAAGTTAACAATGATTTTAATTTATTGAAATCTTCTCTTTGTTTACTACCCCAAACAAATATAGCATCTTTTCTTAACAGTTCTCGTAATGAATATGTCACATCAGAGAGATTAGGAATAAATTTTGACACATATGTAACAATACCTAATATTGTCTGTAATTGCTTTTTACTATCTGGCTCATCCATGTTCACTATAGCTCTAATTTTCTCTGGATCAGGTTTGACTCCTTCACCACTTAATATATGGCCAACATATTTTACCTCAGTAACTCCAAATTGACATTTTTCTCTATTAAATTTAACACCAGACTCCATTCCCCTTTTTAAAACTAATTCTAATCTTTCATTATGCTCTTTCAGATTCTCACCCCATACAATTAATTCGTCAATATATTGTTCAACTCCTGTAATATCTTTAAAAAGATCTGAAAAACATTTACTAAATACTTCTGGAGCTGAATTTAATCCAAAAGGCAATCTTTTATAACAGTAACGACCAAAATTACCTGCATTAAATGTAGTATACAACTGACTATCCTCTGATAATTTAATCATGTAAAATCCTTTGGATGCATCTAATACACTGAAATATTTTGCTTTGGGCATTTGTGCCACTAATTCCTCAAAAGTACTCATTTTACAGCGTTCTCTAATAATATATTTATTTAAATTTTGTGGATCTAGACATATTCTAATTTGATTTCCTGACTTTCTAGTAACTACCATAGAGTTTACCCATTCAGTTGGCTCCTCAACTTTCCTGATAACTCCCAAACTCTCCATTCTGTCTAACTCCTGTTTAATTATATGTTCTAATTTAAATGGTATTTTTCTAGGTCTTTCTGCAACAGGTACACAATTTTCCATTAATTTAATATTATATTCATATTTCAACTCACCTAATCCTTTAAACAAGTCACTATATTTCTCAATTAAATAGTTAGGGTTTGAGTCATCAATTTTGCTTACATTTTTAATTATACCTAGTTTACAAGCAGTACTATAGCTTATTACTCCAGACTTACAACAGTTCACAATATAAAAAGTTGTTTTACATTCTTGATTTAAGAATCTTATAATCTCATTGCAAGCACCTATCACTTTAATGTGAGATCCGTCAAAATTTGTTAATTTAACATTTGTTTTAAACATATTTAACTTTAATTTTTTAACTAACTCAATATTTAAAATATCAACTTGTGAGCCTGTATCTATTTTAAAACTTACCAACTTGTCTTTAATTCTTAGTTCCATATCCCAGTCTTTTACTGCACCAACATTCATCACAGAGTTTAATTGAAAAGTGCTATCCGGACTGTTAAGTTCTATCATATTACATTTATTAAAACACATAGCTCCAAAGTGGCCATATTTGTTGCATTTCACGCATTTCTTATTGTATGCCGCACTTGCCACACACTTTTTTTCCTTGTTTTGTATTGTTATGTCTTGAATTATACTGATATCTTGTATTAGACTGCTGTCTAGGTGGATATGTGTTCTGTTTGTTAAATGGCCTTTTCTTATTTATATTTGCTACTTCTTTCTGACTGTTAGTATTAAGTTTCTCTACTTGTGATTTTGCCACTTCAGCCACTCTGCATGCTGCTATACATTTTTCCAGATCCAAATCAGGACGTTTTAATAAATTTTCTTTTAATCTGTAGTCAGTTATGCCCATTATTATTTGATCTCTTATTAATCCATCTTTAAGGTTATCAAAATTGCAATCTATACTTAGTTTTTTGAGATCCGTTATGAACTCGTCGTAAGATTCACCTTCCTTTTGTTTTCTACTGAAAAATATGTGTCTATTATAAGTTTCATTGCTCGGAGGACTGCAATGCGCCTCTAGTCTCTCCAGAATCTGTTCGAATGACAGTTTTTCTTTTCCATCAAAAGTATTGTACACTGAGAGTCCTTCATCTCCAACACAATGTAATAATAGTGCACGTTGTTGTACCCCCGACAACTTTTTATCAGCCCCACTCGCCGTAAAGTAGAGGTCGAACCTTTGCCGCCATGCAAGGAACGCCTGCCGTAAATCGCCCGCCCCCAAATTGAGAGGTGCTGGCGGTTTCAATAATTCCATTTTTTTTTTTCGACCCAGACCACACAATATTTATAATTTTCTATGCTCACTCGATCCTGTCCGCAGCGCCATGTCACGTTAATAGTCTCTGGGTCAATTAAATAACTTTATATATAATTTATAATTCTTTATTGGAATACGCACCATTGCTCATCGCGTCCTAGCCAGAGAGAGCGAGCTCAGCGGCACCACAGACAATCATTGTCATTTTTAAATCCACAGTGTTGCCACTGACACAAGAGTATTTCAATGTACAAGAGTATTTCAATGTACAAGAGTATTTCAATGTACAAGAGTATTTCAATGTACAAGAGTATTTCAATGCACAACGGATGTCAGAAGAATCGACAACTCGACCGGACCATCAAAATTTAATCATGCCTGTCCAAACGTGTCAAGCAATTAGCCACGTCCATCAACTTAAACGAAAAATAGAAACATTGCTTTGACGACGACTGTGTCTAGTGGTTCGAGTATCGAACTCCTGATCACGAGGTCATGGGTTCCATTCCCATAGGACACAAATATTTCCTGTCATTTACGCGAATCCGTAAAAAGTAGTTTTATTTCAATGTATAATTACATTGAAATAAAACTACTTTATACGGATTTTATCGCATTATGTTGATATTATAAAATAATGGGATTAATAATATCAATATAACGCGATAAAATCCGCAAAAAGTAGTTTTATTTCAACAAATAATTCATTATATCTTTTACTAAGCCTATTATTTTGAATATATCTAACACCAGTCCACCCTCATTTTTTTAATAGAATAAAAAGTCCTTCGTGCAGTATAAAACGACATAATGTAGATCTCACAAAAAGATCTCCAAATGTCTTTGTTAAAGTACTTTAATGACCAGTAATAATACGGTGGCGCCTCACGTAAAACTAATTTAAATAAAATGCCTGAAATTCACTTTTTGCACAGTTTTGCATAACTTTTTGTCGATTTTGTGCAGTTTTTGGGACTTTTAGTAGTCTATGAAGTAAGCCCGTGGTTTTGATGATGTTTTATATAATGTATGAGGATCGTTATGAGTGAAATATTCGTGGTATAAATTAGTTTTCTGATAATTTATTTGGCGATTGTTTGCCTGTGGGTTTTATTGCTTTAATTATTGTGATTTAAAGTTTTTTTTTTATAAGAGATAGGTTAGCGTTTGACCACAATCTAACCTGATGGTAAGTGACGATGTGGTCTAAGATGTAGCACGCTTACCTAGAAGATACCTATTCACTCGTGACTTGAACACCCCCAAATTGTACACGTCAGGAAATACAGACTCAGGCAGCTGATTCCATTCCCTCGCTGTACAGATAAGAAATGAAGGAGTTGTTATTTTTAAGTAATTTAAGTAAGGTTAATAGAGATTCCATTATGCATTAAAGTGAGGATTTATACGCAGTTAAAAATGTGTATTATGAATACTGAAATGATGTCGACTGCTTGTGATATGGAATGCAAAGCGTCTGGTTTATAACCAAACCAACCGAAACTCATATACAATTCCTGCTTGAGATCTAATATCAAGATAAACAGCAATGAAAGTCGTCTAAATCAAAATACCCTAACCCAGGATTCTTTCACCCTATAAAAGACAAAAATGGCAACTAGAGACGATATTTATTACCAAGAGATGGAAAATTTCAATATATTCCTATTACTTCTGCCCGCGGTTTCGCCCCTATCATATTCCAAATATATTTGGAACGCAATTAAAAACTAACATAACACACAATCATGGCTTAGGATTAGGCTATGGCTCTTTCTTCAAAAGGCCATTTCAGACTTTGCCCTACATTGTAAGACACATATTTGTTACTATTCTACTTTAAAAGAGTCTATTCTCTGAGTTTGTTTCAGCGTTTCTTCTCAGAGGTTAGGAAATGCCGGAGCCATCTAGCTTAAAAAATATATATATTGACTTGAGAAATAAATATCATTTATCAAGACGTATTCCCCGAGGGATAGGCAAAGGTGTACCAATGTACACCCAAAGTTCGCCGGTATGTTGAAAGTCCTATTAGAAGACGTAAATGGCAATAAGTTTGCTATTGTCGTTTAACCGGGCAGAAATTCAAACTCAAAAAAGGAACAAATGGTACCCGTCAAAGTAATAGCACACAAAATGTTATTGAGATAAATAGACAAATACAAGCTTCGTTGGTCTAGTTGTCTCGATTTCCAGTTTTATTGGGCTTTTCTATGAAATTCTCAGTAGCGGCTCGGACTTTGGATTTGTGCCCGGTTTTGCCTGTACATTAATATGCCTGTGCCTAACTCTTCTGAAAATACAAGTGTGATCGTATGTAGTACACAAATACTGGCGACAAAACTTAAAAAAAAACATACACAAATATTGTATAGATATGGGTTCCCAACTAGGGTGAACCAAACTGACAATTCATCTAAAATCCGGACGTTCGGGACATTCGGGACATTCGGAATTGTCCCACAGATTGAGGTCTCCTTGTCACATTATTCATCCCACATATTTTCGGTCAGCGGGTTCGGTTGTCGTGTTAAAACGAAACCGGTTTTGGGCCATTGTTTAATATTGTTAAAACCAGTTTTAATTGGTATGATTTGTGTTGTGGTACCAAAATTTTTGGATTTATGTCTCAAGTCGTGATCTCGTTAGATGATAAATTTAGAGCAACTTAGGTATGTACCCGTTCTAAGCAGTGATATGGGAATATTTTGTTAAAAATAATGTTCTAAGTCATCATCAACCCATATACTGTCTCACTGCTCAGCACAGGTCTCCTCTGAGATTGAGAGGGATAGCTCACCACGCTGGCCTAGTGCAGGTTGGCAGACTTCACACAACGTCGAGAAAAATCAGCTCTGAGGCGTGGTTTCCTCACGATGTTTTCCTTCGCCGTTTAAGCTAGCGATTATTAATTATTATTACGCACATGAATTTAAAATGTCAGTGTGCCTTGAATTCGAACTAGAGATTTTTAATTATATATGTATAGATAAAAATGATTTAAGATCACACCACTTATAAGGTCAAACGAAAATCACTACTATTGCAACGGAACTATAAATGCTGAGATCGGGGCCATTTTGGGTTCGTGAAGTTTTGTTATTTTTTATTAAACAAATACTGTTTGTTATTTCCATTAAATTCCTGTGTGAGTCCAAAATAAATAATATTTCTTTCTCTCTTTCTTTCAACTGAACACGAAAGGACCAAAGGAGACTGTATACCTTAATTTGTCGTTGTAATGTACTACCCAAAATACTTTCTCTGCATTCATTTTAGTGTTCCTCGTATCAGACGGAAGGCTCCAGCGGCGCCGAACGTCGCGACACAAATTCCCTTTTTTATTCCCAAATTTCATTATTCATGTTAGTAGTGACGTGACGCAGGCCGCAACGTTAACTATTGTTATCTGTATGTTAATTTTGTAAATCCCTTGCGAGGGCAAGCTTATTGCCATAGGTAACCAAGAACATATAATAAATAGCAACACAGGCCTTACTGAAAACTTTCAATAAGAAAAACTCACACTGCTTCTGGAAAACGATTGCAGTAGTCATCTAACAGAATGGAATTTTCCATATTGCTTTAAATTGATGTTTTTTTTTATGTAAGTAATACGATAAAAATAATAAAGACTTTCTAATTTTAAACGATTTTTTTCTACTCGTCATTCCGTTTTACATCAAGCATCAATAAAAGAGTATCGGTTACATGAAATAAAAGAAAAAACAACATCAGCTTTTAAAAAGCAATCGATATGCTGTGATTAATTGACTATATTGCAAATTGTAATCAGTCCTAATCTATTTCAATATCATTCACATTAAATTATTTAATTTAGTCGATATAATTTCATTAATACTGATATTCAGCCGCATCTGGTTAGACTGGAAGCCAACCCCAATATAGTTGGGAAAAGGCTCGGAGAAAGAAGAAGTCGATATAATTTCAAGTCTTGTCGATATATTTTGGCCACATCACTAAATACACAACCGGTGTTCACTTTATCGGACACCGCAGTGATTCATGGGCGTGTTAACCGCAAATTTAACGCGCGTAAAGCTATCCCCCCGATAACTAAGAAACGTTTCTCTTACAAATTTTGCACATAATGACCCACTGTGCAAACGTAACAGCTGCGATGTACCGGAAAAATCCGGTGACAGGCGGTTTTAAGCAGTCTCGCTCTATCTCTTTCCGATGAACTGATATTTACGTGAAAAAAAGGACAGCTATACTCTTAATTGCCGCAAGAAATGTACTAAATCGTAGAGCAAACAATAGGGGTATTGGTTTTTAATAATGTTGTCTATTAGATATCGGACAGAATATTGAAGAAGTTTTTATTAATTTGGAGTAGTTTGTTGTCTCCGGAATTGTGAATTTTAGCGAATTTCAGGAAATTTATTAAAATATTCTTTAGTTATTATATTATGAGTAGCTTCTGCCCGCGACTTTGTCCTCATGGAAAAGTAACTTTTAATTATCATTGTAATTTGGCTAAAAAACTCAAAATCGTTATAAATTATAGCCTTTAAGTTATTCTGATGTATGAATAATAATACTGTAAAGTTTCTTCAAAATCCTTTCAGTAGTTTTAGCGTGAAAGAGTATGAAACATCCATCCATCCATCCTCACAAAATTTCACATTTATAATATTCTAATAGGAAGAAAATTCGATTCCATTCCCAAACAGGTTGTCACTCTCAGAATAGGCTTGCCCCTAAATGGCTCTTAAAACATATGGGCGCACTGTGGGTGTATAGCACTACACCTCTGCCTATACCTTCAAGGACAACAACCGCGATGGTGTTAAAACATAACAAACTATCACGCCTGTATTCCCCAAGTATTATGCAAAGGTGTACCAATGTATACCCACAGTTCGCCTGTATGTTCACGACCCATGTAATAAGAGGCGAGCCTATTGGCATTAACGAGGCACAAATTCAAACTCCGAGCTGCTACTGATAATTTCATAGAAAACCCAATATCACTGCCTGACCTTGGAATTGAACCCAGCTAGTCTAGTGTAGCAATCACATATTAAAAAAAACACTAATTATTGATTTCTGACATTTACGCGAATATTAACAGCTGATGCCGATAAATAATGTATTTAGCATCGACGCGAAAAGAAGCAAAAGAAGACGCGAATATTGAAATAAAACTACTTTTTACGGATTTTATCGCGATATATTGATATTATTAATCCCGGCGTTTCACAACCGATAGTCTGCTCGTAACTCTTTACAGCGTCCATGACGCTGTAAAGGGTCCGAAAAATCGGGATTAATAATACCAATATAACACGATAAAATCCGTAACAATTGTTTTATTTCAAAACACTAATTAGTTCACTATTCAACAATCATAATATGACACTGAGTCACAGTGAATATAAGTGTGGGCTTTAAGCCTATCGTAATGAGGATCGCAATTGTTTTCATTCTTTCCCATTTTGAATTCACGTGTGCGGAAATAAAAATGTCATTCATTCAGTTATATGTACTACAATGCATTTTTTAATGTATGCCCTTAAAATTCAGTTTATTTATTACATATTTTTTTTTTTTTTTATATGATAGGGTGGGCAACCTAGCAGACGGATCGCCTGATGGTAAGCGATTACCGCCGCCCATGGACACCCGCAACACCAGAGGAGTTTCAGGTGCGTTGCCGCCCTTTTAAGGGGTTTGGGCCTCCGGTATCCTCACTCACTCGACGAAACACAACGAAAACGTTATTTCACGCCGGTTTCCTGTGAGGCCGTGGTATCAAGTCCGGTCGAGCCGGCCCATTCGTGCCGAAGCATGGCTCTCCCATGGTAATAATGCCTGTATGCCCCGAAGGATTAGGCAGAAGTGTATCAAAGTATGCCCAGAGTTCGCCGGTATGTTTAGGGCCCATGTAACTTATACAATTTAGACCAAATGTCAATGAGCCAATGTTATTGGGTCTTTCTTTATAGAAGACATAATAACAGTCTAGTAGTAGTCTATGTTGGGATCAAACTCGGCACCTCAAGAACAACTAAGGATTTAAGGACAGAGCTCACTGCTTGGCTTGAGGACCTGAATTAGGCATAATGCCTTTTTATTTTATGTTCTGCAATTTATTATTAGCATGGGGCGGCGGTATAAAGGTGAAAACAGACTGATCGACGTACGTAACACCTACTACGTAGCAACTACTTAAACATCATAACATTTTTACACTCAAAATGTGTTTAGTATTTATTTGCGCATTTTTTTTTTTTTTGCTATAAGATGACAACAGGCATACGGGCCACCTGATGATAAGCACTAACTTCAGCCTATCAACACCAGCAACACCAGCGCGCAGCGGTAGCACTCATGCGTTGTGATCTTGAGACCTCAGCCAGTAATTTCACTCGACAAAAATATATCAGACTAAGTATCTGGGACCAAAAAACCATACTTTCCACCACAAAGCATGTGCTTTGGCCTTCATCATCATCATCTTTATATCAGCCACAGGAAGTCCACTGCTGAACAAAGGCCTCCCCCATAGACTTCCACATGGACCGGTTACAAGCCGTCTGCATCGAACGACTTCCAGCGACCTTTACCAGGTAGTCCGTCCATCTCACTGGAGGCCGTCCCACGCTGCGCTTTCCGGCTTTGGCCTTGGCCCATCAGAATAAAGTCCCGTTGCTTGACGTCATAAAAAAAATATTTTTTCCCCATATAATTTTTGTTCCAGTGAGTTTTATTCACATACACAAAATTTTTCATCACACCCTCCATGCATGATAAAACTCCAACAAAATAATTCGAGCACAAATATAAAATTTAATTAGAAATTAGCCGCTCCATTCCACAGAACAGAAGCCGGCGCTCCCAACAAAACGACGCTTTAAACTCCGTTCAGAAATATTTTCTCCGGAACAAAATAAAATAAAACGGCTCTCTACAGAAGAAAGTAAAAAATATAGGGAATGCCCGCAGCAAATTCCTTTTAAAAAGCCATACTGTGAGCGAAATATGACGGAATAAAGTTGTGGAGTCGATTGCGGGTCGAGTTGATAATGTATGGGGTCTGCTAATATTACGTTCCGGCGGGGCTGAATTTTTACATGGCTGAAAACTCAACCCCGGCCATATTGAATTTGTCTTTCAATTTAACCAGATACAGATGGATACCAATACTTTACATTAAGCGACTCATTAAACCACAACCCAATTTCTTGGCAATACTTATAACCCAAGAATAAATTGACTCGTTAGAGGTAATCAAAAACCAGTTTAAACTGGTTTCTGATTGTCTCTAATAATATTGTCATGCGTCGTTTTGGATAAAAATAAATATGTTTTCTATTTTTCTTCTTCTTCTCTAGAAACTTCTTTAAAAAACATGATTACAGTATTATTCTTGGTTTAAATTTTTTTCTAAATAACTAGTCTTTGAGAATAGTGTATGTGTCCAATAATAACTAATCCAGTTTAATAAATAAACATGTAAAAAATTATAAGTATAAAAAATTACTCCCAAAAAAACCATTACATTATCAATCTCAGAAACTGAATTGTTACAAGGAAAAATACTTGCAATTCCAAATGACGCAAATAAATTATTTATGAAGCAAATTAGGTAAATATTTTCGTCTTTTTGGGATTCCAATTCGATTGCTATTTAAAGGAAAACTCAGAAAACCAATGCCATTGGAATTGCAGTATACGATGTCTGTGGTTTAGTGGTTCGAGTGTCGGGTTGGCAGTATAAGGGTCAAAGTCCGCCCACTGCCAACACAATGTTTCCTTGTGGAGTACTTACTGGCAACCTTGCTCACCGTAAGAAACACAACACAGCTCAAAGCAGTGTTATTTTACTTCAATTTTCTGCAAGGCGGAGGTACTTCCCCAGTCGGACAGCTCCAATTTGCCTCTCTTAAAATTTCGATTTCGATCGAAGTACATCTTCTGCAATCTTCCCTCGCATCTATAAATCAGAAGTAACACTCGCGATGATTAAAGGGCCGTCCTTTTGAGATATTTTCCTTGAATATATAACTAAGTGATTTATTTGTCGAAAAAAAATACAAGGGAATACCCGCTCAATATCTTTGAAGCACCTTTTCTTGAGTTTGCCGTTTTGCAGCAAATCCACTCCGGTTGAGGAAGTGCCTTTTTAATTCTTATCGCGACTTTATTCCTCGAAATGTTGAGCAGGGATGTACTAAAGTGCTCCACGAGGAAACGTTGTGTTGGCAGTGGGGGGACTTTGACCCTTATACTACCAACCCAACTATTCCTCTTTCGTTTTACAGGATCGGCAACGCGCAAGTGACACACCTGGTGTTGCAAGCGTCTATAGGCTACGGTAACCGCTTACCATCTGGGCCGTATGCTTACCGTACAGTACCGTTTGCTTACTTTGCCACCTTAGTCGTATATAAAAAAAAAACAGAATTCGTTTTTTGTGTATCTGTAATGTTTATATGTATCTTTTAATAGGGAACGATTCCATACTAATTAAACGGGCAAATCTATACTCGAAGTTGATTCTAAGAATTTCATAGAAAAGCTCAATACTTAACACTGCTTAGCTTGGGAATCAAACCCAGGCCTTCACACTCAGCGGCCGCACTTATAACCACAAGACCACAAGGCAGTCTTAAAAGACTGTCGATAAACGTCACAATTGTTTTTACCGCGAGATTCAAATTAAGAACTCCAAACGTCGTCCAATCAAAACAAAAGATTAAACAATTCGAATACCAAAAAGCCCACTGCCTGACTTCCTAGCATTATGCAAATCCCAGCTAATCCGTCTCAAGCGCTTGCATCGACAAATTGAGACGGTTATCTTCTTAACCCTGTAGATAGCGAGATTACCCTCCTTAGAAGATATTATTTAAATTGGCTTGTATAAGTCTGAGGACGCACTGCGGTTTTTTGCCGCGGTAGGTTGGAACTAATAACCGCAAAACGAACCGTCAATTTGAAAATGCTCATACTGTTATTAATTGTCAAAAATCTTTGTTGGGGTCCTTGTCATATCCTCCGAGCCTTTTCCCAGCTACATTATATTATTGGGGTTGGCTTGCAGTCTAAATAGATGCGGCTGAATATCAATATTTTACACGAAGCGACTGCCATCAGACCTACACAACCAAAAAAGACTTAGTATTGTGTACTCATGTGTAGTCTGGTGTGAAAGTGTATTATGTTTTTAAGATAAGGATTTGTACATATTTTGTTTAATTTGGATTATGCAATGAGTCAACGGTGATAGTGTTAATAAATACCTACTTTGTGATAAAACACTTTCTTTTTTTATTAGAAAAAGGCCAGCTGCTGAGATGTAATTTATATCATCGCTGTTAATGTGATACCTACTTTTTGTAAATATGTCTTAAACTAAGACTGGTTATCAGGCTTCTGACTACCGATAACTATTGTCATAGGTGGTATGATAACCAGGACCGGTAGCTTTATGCGCTCTCCAAGGCACGGAGGGCTCTCTAATTGTTAAAAATGGTCACCCATCCACAGGCTGACCGCGATTACCGCTGCTTCACATTGTATATTTGTTGATGAAGGTTAGTTATTACTTAGCCACGAACCTCTCGATTTTAGATACCTATGTGCAAAAATCGCAAGTGTCTGAATCGCAAAATCGCAAATAATAATCGCACGCGATTTGCCGTAGTGCGTGCTGCCACTTAAGAAGATAAGGTTCGATGTAAAATTTAGATTTAGAACTCGATATTGGATGTCGGCGAGTTAGGGGTTGGATCTTAAAATTTTACGGTGGACACAAGTGTTGCAGATTTTCGGGGGGAATTGTAGGCCTTTGTTACGACTGTAGTGGTGACTTTTTGTGGTTATGTTGAGCTAAAATGCTCCCTATAAACGTTAAAGTAATTCTGTCTGACTGTTTACTTGTTACCTTATAGATTTTTTTCGACAGTATGTGAAGTCTGCCAACACGAACTAGGCCAGCGTAGTGGAATAACCTAATCCCTCTCAATCTTAGAGGAAATCCGTGCCCAGCGGTGGGACAGTATATGGGTTGATTCGTTTCTTACTTAAACACCTAAACCAAAGTTGATACATTTTGACATAGATACAGATTTGGAGAAGGATATACGAATAGTCCCTACGAAGTCCCCTAGCTACAAATGACGTTACGTTTTAAAGATTCAAACACTAGGTAGGTACTTACTTAGTTTTCCCATGGTTGGAATGGAATCGGTTCAGTCGGGTTCAGAATTCTCGGTCCGAGTCGAAACCTGTCCACTTCTTAGCAGGATCCGATACGAGTTTCGTATTTACGTGTTTAAAAAGGCCCCACTCTGAACGCCTTGCCTTGTTTTTAATACGTCCGTCGATCCAGATTGGGCTTGAACTTAGACGGGAATATGGCAGCTCGTCCAGTGTCTCTCAGATGGGCATGGGTTTGGAGTGGATTGGCTGAAAAATTTCATTTTTTTATATGAATATCTAATATGTATATTTAAATTGTTTTTTTATAACATATCTAATATATAAAATTCTCGTGTCACAGTTTTCGTTGCCATACTCCTCCGAAACGGCTTGACCGATTTTGATGAAATTTTTTGTGCTTATCGGGGAGGTCTGAGAATAGGCCAACATCTATTTTTCATACCCTTAAATATTTTTTTTTATGGCAAAACAACGTTAAGGGGTCAGCTAGTATTATATATTAAACTCAGTCACTCAAAAATCTCTTATTTTAAATAGCGCATCTACTGTGATCTTATTATCTCTGCATCACCCTAAGGTTGTCTGGCAGAAAATGACTAATTGCATTAAGACCACCTTTGTACCTTCAGTGCATAAAGATAAAATGAAAAATATAAAAAATAATCACGTGTGATTAGCAGTCCAACACTCGTACCTCTAGACCACAGAATTCGTCAAACTTCTTCGTCAAACAAAAATGACGCATAATAGTATATCGTCTCTAACCTGTGTATGTACCCTGTCTGTTACACAAATTCACATAGTACATAACAGAGTGATTTCCTTTCCCACTGTGCACAAAGGTAGAAAGCTCGGAGCATATTGTTTACTTGCAAGCGGATATTACGTACGGTCAGCAACGAAAGTCGCTGAACACAGCTAAATTTTGAATACTCACAGCTCCAAAACTCGTCAAGAGGTTTTTTCTATTAAGGTATCCTAAATATTTAATGGTCATCTATGCAATTATTTCGCATAACCTTCACAGGTCAGTAACTTCATACTTATTATGAATCATATTGAAGATTCCAACATTCAGTTTGTTTTCAGCTATATTAAGTTCAGCTACTTTCTTTGCTGACTGTACCTTGCCCTGCCACAGGCTCTGCTTGAGAACTGTTAATTGCATGAAGCTTGTTTCTTATTACATTTAAAGCAATTATTACCAAAAATTTACGTTCATTGTGGCGTCAGATTACTCGAAAATAGTTTAACCATTTAGACGATAATTATGAAGAAGAAAATCATGTCTGAACGAGTAGTATAAAATTACTTCAGTTATTTAGCTACAAGATGACTGATGTATACGTGCCGTCAGTAAGGATTGGTGAACTCAAAGCTATTATGGCTCTTTCTACAAAAGTTCAGTTCAGATTTTTCCCTACATTGTAAAACACATAGGTATCTGATAAGCTTAAATACTGTTCCTGTTGATTTTTCTCGGTGTTTCTTTTCAGAAATCTTCAGGCTCTGCCGGGAAATACCGGTGCCATCTAGTATTACATACTGACTTGTAAAAATGTCTTAAAAATATCTATTTATAGAAACAATTATAATTTATCTATTAAAATATATTTGTCAATCAATTTTTTTTTTTAAGCTACAGAATTTCTTTATTGATTTGATATGTGTAGATTTTAGAATATGTTTATGTGTTAAGGTATAATTAATTTGTGAAATTGTGTATAACGGGATCAAAAACACGACTTTCACACAAAAACTACCAGTTATAATTTTATAAAACATTCACAATTAAAAATAAAAGAATTTAAGAATTACGTTAATTATTTTTAAGAGAGGATTATCAAAACTCTTCGTGGGAACTCTTCACTCGAGATCGCTGGCAGCTATAGTCGCCTTAAGCGTGGCTCCTTATAGTGTATCCCTAGCCTAACGGATGCTGTCACAACCCTAAAAAAAAACAAAATTCTTGGCATTAGACAGCAACAATAAATTAATTCCTTGCTGAAGATACTAGACGCTGGGACTTCAACCTGATTGTCATGGAACCTTTCCAAGTTCACTGATATAAATTTTAAATTTCCATAACTCAATATCTGATTACGACCTGCAAAGTTTTTGAGGACGATGCCAAAAGAATTGATTTTAGTTTCGAAATAACAAGCGTCACTTGCCTTTCATATTATCTATTAGATGTATCTTGCAGTGCTTGCTTGCAGGCCCGACTGGGGAAGTACCTCCGCTTTTCAGAAAATCGAAGTAAATTAATAACACTGCTTTGAGCTGTGTTGTGTTTCTTACGGTGATCAAGGTTGCCAGTGCTCCACGAGGAAACGTTGTGTTGTCAGTGGGGGGACTTTGACCCTTATACTACCGACCCAACTATTCCTCTTTCGTTTTACAGGATCGGCAACGCGCAAGTGACACACCTGGTGTTACAAGCGTCTATAGGCTACGGTAACCGCTTACCATCTGGGCCGTATGCTTACCGTACAGTACCGTTTGCTTACTTTGCCACCTTAGTCGTATATAAAAAAAAAACAGAATTCGTTTTTTGTGTATCTGTAATGTTTATATGTATCTTTTAATAGGGAACGATTCCATACTAATTAAACGGGCAAATCTATACTCGAAGTTGATTCTAAGAATTTCATAGAAAAGCTCAATACTTAACACTGCTTAGCTTGGGAATCAAACCCAGGCCTTCACGCTCAGCGGCCGCACTTATAACCACAAGACCACAAGGCAGTCTTAAAAGACTGTCGATAAACGTCACAATTATTTTTACCGCGAGATTCAAATTAAGAACTCCAAACGTCATCCAATCAAAACAAAAGATTAAACAATTCGAATACCAAAAAGCCCACTGCCTGACTTCCTAGCATTATGCAAATCCCAGCTAATCCGTCTCAAGCGCTTGCATCGACAAATTGAGACGGTTATCTTCTTAACCCTGTAGATAGCGAGATTACCCTCCTTAGAAGATATTATTTAAATTGGCTTGTATAAGTCTGAGGACGCACTGCGGTTTTTTGCCGCGGTAGGTTGGAACTAATAACCGCAAAACGAACGGTCAATTTGAAAATGCTCATAATGTTATTAATTGTCAAAAATCTTTGTTGTCATATCCTCCGAGCCTTTTCCCAGCTACATTATATTATTGGGGTTGGCTTGCAGTCTAACTAGATGCGGCTGAATATTAGTATTTTACACGAAGCGACTGCCATTAGACCTACACAACCAAAAAAGACTTAGTATTGTGTACTCATGTGTAGTCTGGTGTGAAAGTGTATTATGTTTTTAAGATAAGGATTTGTACATATTTTGTTTAATTTGGATTATGCAATGAGTCAACGGTGATAGTGTTAATAAATACCTACTTTGTGATTAAAACACTTTCTTTTTTTATTAGAAAAAGGCCAGCTGCTGAGATGTAATTTATATCATCGCTGTTAATGTGATACCTACTTTTTGTAAATATGTCTTAAACTAAGACTGGTTATCAGGCTTCTGACTACCGATAACTATTGTCATAGGTGGTATGATAACCAGGACCGGTAGCTTTATGCGCTCTCCAAGGCACGGAGGGCTCTCGAATTGTTAAAAATGGTCACCCATCCACAGGCTGACCGCGATTACCGCTGCTTCACATTGTATATTTGTTGATGAAGGTTAGTTATTACTTAGCCACGAACCTCTCGATTTTAGATACCTATGTGCAAAAATCGCAAGTGTCTGAATCGCAAATAATAATCGCACGCGATTTGCCGTAGTGCGTGCTGCCACTTAAGAAGATAAGGTTCGATGTAAAATTTAGATTTAGAACTCGATATTGGATGTCGGCGAGTTAGGGGTTGGATCTTAAAATTTTACGGTGGACACAAGTGTTGCAGATTTTCGGGGGGAATTGTAGGCCTTTGTTACGACTGGAGTGGTGACTTTTTGTGGTTATGTTGAGCTAAACTGCTCCCTATAAACGTTAAAGTAATTCTGTCTGACTGTTTGCTTGTTACCTTATAGATTTTTTTCGACAGTATGTGAAGTCTGCCAACACGAACTAGGCCAGCGTAGTGGAATAACCTAATCCCTCTCAATCTTAGAGGAAATCCGTGCCCAGCAGTGGGACAGTATATGGGTTGATTCGTTTCATACTTAAACACCTAAACCAAAGTTGATACATTTTGACATAGATACAGATTTGGAGAAGGATATACGAATAGTCCCTACGAAGTCCCCTAGCTACAAATGACGTTAAGTTTTAAAGATTCAAACACTAGGTACTTACTTAGTTTTCCCATGGTTGGAATGGAATCGGTTCAGTCGGGTTCAGAATTCACGGTCCGAGTCGAAACCTTAGTAGGATCCGATACGAGATTCGTATTTACGTGTTTAAAAAGGCCCCACTCTGAACGTCTTGCCTTGTTTTTAATACGTCCGTCGATCCAGATTGGGCTTGAACTTAGACGGGAATATGGCAGCTCGTCCAGTGTCTCTCAGATGGGCATGGGTTTGGAGTGGATTGGCTGAAAATTTTTTTTTTTATACTTGTATGAATATCTAATATGTATATTTAAGTTGTTTTTTATAACATATCTAATATATAAAATTCTCGTGTCACAGTTTTCGTTGCCATACTCCTCCGAAACGGCTTGACCGATTTTGATGAAATTTTTTGTGCTTATCGGGGAGGTCTGAGAATAGGCCAACATCTATTTTTCATACCCTTAAATTATTTTTTTTATGGCAAAACAACGTTTGCGGGGTCAGCTAGTATTATATATTAAACTCAGTCACTCAAAAATCTCTTATTTTAAATAGCGCATCTACTGTGATCTTATTATCTCTGCATCACCCTAAGGTTGTCTGGCAGAAAATGACTAATTGCATTAAGACCACCTTTGTACCTTCAGTGCATAAAGATAAAATGAAAAATATAAAAAATAATCACGTGTGATTAGCAGTCCAACACTCGTACCTCTAGACCACAGAATTCGTCAAACTTCTTCGTCAAACAAAAATGACGCATAATAGTATATCGTCTCTAACCTGTGTATGTACCCTGTCTGTTACACAAATTCACATAGTACATAACAGAGTGATTTCCTTTCCCACTGTGCACAAAGGTAGAAAGCTCGGAGCATATTGTTTACTTGCAAGCGGATATTACGTACGGTCAGCAACGAAAGTCGCTGAACACAGCTAAATTTTGAATACTCACAGCTCCAAAACTCGTCAAGAGGTTTTTTCTATTAAGGTATCCTAAATATTTAATGGTCATCTATGCAATTATTTCGCATAACCTTCACAGGTCAGTAACTTCATACTTATTATGAATCATATTGAAGATTCCAACATTCAGTTTGTTTTCAGCTATATTAAGTTCAGCTACTTTCTTTGCTGACTGTACCTTGCCCTGCCACAGGCTCTGCTTGAGAACTGTTAATTGCATGGAGCTTGTTTCTTATTACATTTAAAGCAATTATTACCAAAAATTTACGTTCATTGTGGCGTCAGATTACTCGAAAATAGTTTAACCATTTAGACGATAATTATGAAGAAGAAAATCATGTCTGAACGAGTAGTATAAAATTACTTCAGTTATTTAGCTGCAAGATGACTGATGTATACGTGCCGTCAGTAAGGATTGGTGAACTCAAAGCTATTATGGCTCTTTCTACAAAAGTTCAGTTCAGATTTTTCCCTACATTGTAAAACACATAGGTATCTGATAAGCTTAAATACTGTTCCTGTAGATTTTTTTCGGTGTTTCTTTTCAGAAATCTTCAGGCTCTGCCGGGAAATACCGGCGCCATCTAGTATTACATACTGACTTGTAAAAATGTCTTAAAAATATCTATTTATAGAAACAATTATAATTTATCTATTAAAATATATTTGTCAATCAATTTTTTTTTTTAAGCTACAGAATTTCTTTATTGATTTGATATGTGTAGATTTTAGAATATTTTTATGTGTTAAGGTATAATTAATTTGTGAAATTGTGTATAACGGGATCAAAAACACGGCTTTCACACAAAAACTATCAGTTATAATTTTATGAAACATTCACAATTAAAAATAAAAGAGTTTAAGAATTACGTTAATTATTTTTAAGAGAGGATTATCAAAACTCTTCGTGGGAACTCTTCACTCAAAATCGCTGGCAGCTATAGTCGCCTTAAGCGTGGCTCCTTATAGTGTATCCCTACCTTACCGATGCTGTCACAACCCTAAAAAAAACAAAATTCTTGGCATTAGACAGCAACAATAAATTAATTCCTTGCTGAAGATACTAGACGCTGGGACTTCAACCTGATTGTCATGGAACCTTTCCAAGTTCACTGATATAAATTTTAAATTTCCATAACTCAATATCTGATTACGACCTGAAAAGTTTTTGAGGACGATGCCAAAAGAATTGGTTATAGTTTCGAAATAACAAGCGTAACTTGCCGTTCATATTATCTATTAGATGTATCTTGCAGTGCTGTGTGAGTTGAGTTTGTTTTTTTAAATACAGAAAGAAAAGAGAAGAGAAAAGAAGAAAAAATCTGCAGCGTTTGTATTTCTCTTTCTAAACAATGATGTAGTCCAGTTTGAAAGGCAATATGAACAGGTTTGATTGACATTACATCAGTCATTGTTATATGATTAATGTAATGACAAACAAACAAATGACTCAGAGGCAGGCGTATTATTAACATTTTTTATTTTATTTTATGATTTTATTTTAATTAATAATTATTATTTAACAATTACATACTTTTATATGTATATTATATACATATTTAAATTAAATTGAATGTGAATAGTAATATGATCTAACGGTACGGTGTATTACATTACTCACTTATATTTATAAAAATGTATTTATTTACTTGTAAAAGCTTCGATGCACGAACGAAATGTAAAAATAACGCTTTGGTCGTCTTCGAATCGAACCCAAGGCCTCTAGCGTAGCAATGGCGCTTAAGACTACTAAGCTAATGAGGCAGTTAAAAGGCAGTAGTGAGCAGTCAAAGTTCAATACTTTTATCATTTTATCTCTGGTTCAACGACCATCTAAGTTTGTACAGCAAAATAAAGTTAAAACTAAAAATATTATTTATACATATTTCAAAGTAACGGGCCACGTTAATGATATTAAAATGCAGATACTTTGCGAAAAACATGTAATAAACGAAAAAGTTATTACACAGCTGTTTCCAAATACCCTTTCATCAAGCTTTTAAATTGATATAAGATGAAAGGTCAATTATAGTAAATAGTATGATGTTATTTATTAGTGTATAATTATAAGATGTTAAAAAAATAGCTCTAAGAAATTTAAACAGTTGTTTAGAAATGATTTTCAAAAATAATCACAAAGGCAAAAATAATGAACAACCATCCATTCCAAAGACAATTCCATTTTTCATTTTCATTCCATTACAATCATTTTGTTTACGCACAAATTTATTTATTTATTTAATTATTTATTTGGAAAACCAACAGCATTAACAAAAAAAAACATATAAAACAACTTATGCCTCACACAGCCAATTAAAGGTGTTCACTGATAGATTCAGCTTACATAACCTATGTGGACAACAAAGACTAACCAAGATACATAAGTAAATAAATGAGCTAGCTATACTAATATAAATTGTTAAATATGTGTACTGTACGACGCACTTAGGCCGCTGGCGACTCGCTTGTTGTTGTAAACTGATAATGCGAGCACAGGCCCTCGTACAGACAGGCAAATAAATACAGCCAAGTAGGTACTATTAGGTCATAGCGTCTGGTGTACCTAACCAGAAGACGCAGGTTCGAATCCTGCCCGCGGTCGAATTTTTCCTTCGCTAAATAACTTTAAAATCTTAGCATGGAAAATGCCAAAAAGATACAAAAAGATAGTGTGTATATATATAGTTATTTTTATCTATGTAGGGATGTGCACCGTGGTCAACACACAGTTTTACGTTCAATTCAATTATGTCCATCCTAAGGTAGCCTGGAAGAAATTGCAAGGCCACCCATTGTATGTTTTTTATTGCATCAAGTACCTACTTTAGTTGTATTTATTATTATGGTGTAAGTACAAAAAGTATAAATATAAATAAATAAAGATCAGAATCGTGTGTGATAAATTACCAAGTGCATTTAAAAAATACTTAAAGATTTAACATAGTCCTAAGCGTAAAAGCTACGTGAGAGTACTGAGTTCGATTCCCAGGTCGAGCAAGGTGATGTTGGGTTATTCTATGAAGTTTCAGTGGCAGCTCGAAGTTTATATTTGTGCTGGTTGATGGAAATTGGCTCGCCCCCTATTACATGGGACTTAAACATACCGGCTAACTGTGACCGTACAATTAGTAAACCACAAAGCAGAGGCCCACTTTGACCCATATACTGCCAACCAAACTATTCTTCTTTCATTTTACAGGGTCGAAAACGCGCAAGTGATACTCCTGCGCATGTAGACAAGTGGCAATCTGACAATCGAATCGACAAAAAACAAAAAGTATGGAAATGACATAAGCTTTCGACAAATCGGGCGATCATAGATGTCATTCCCTTACATTTTGTTTCTATTCGTTCGTCGATTCGATTGTCAGATTGCCACTTGTCTAAGCCCCCTGGTGTCTATAGACTACGGTAACCACTTACCATCAGGTGGGTCGTATGCTTGTTTGCCACCTTAGTGGTATAAAAAAAATTCGGTGACAGATTCAAATAAAATAAATGCACAATAAGTCCAAACTATTTAACTTTACGACCAAGTACATGCAATTCATTAAAATGCACTATCAAAATAAATTACGTACTTTATTCTTGTTCATGGATTAAACAAAGATGGATAAGTAATGGAACATAATCCCTAATACTTGTTTAAATAAATATCTTTGTTCCTAAGCATGAAAATTACTTAGACTCTGCTCATGCAATAGAGTACGTCTAGGGTAGTATAGACGCCAGCAGATCAAGCTATCCAAAACTATCAAATTTTCCCAATTGAAAACGAACCTTATTGTTTTGTGTTAAAGTTGAAAATCTATCAAAGAAATTTGACAGATTGAGGTAGCTTGATGTGCTGGCCTCTATACAACCGCAATACCAAATAATATTGCATTCCAGTTTGAAGGTTACCAGGCCCATCCTTAACAAAATGAAGTCCCAAAATGACAACGCGCTAGTGATACTACTGATGTTGCTGGTGTTTTGTGGTTTTGCCACTTACCATCAGTCCACCGAAAAATGGGAACTGTGTTGTCGCTTGATTTTTTGCACAAAGCGACTGCCATTAGATCTCTGGGACACAATTTCTGGGTAAAACTGATATCCGAAGGATAAACTGGTTGTCAGGCTTTATCATTTCATTCGGTACTTTTTTTAGCCCACAGCTCGTTTAATATGCGACAAACTTTCATTATTTTTAATTCCTTATCCATATCGTGTGTATTCTAAGATGGACACCACATTATCTTTTACAGTTGGTTGTCTTTAGAATTTAGGGCGACGTTTCAGTCACCTCCAGCCGCTCTTTGGCCGATTTCAAACTAAAGTTAAAACTAGATGTTGGCATCTGGCAATTTCTGAAACTGACGAAAACTTTAAAGTTATTTAAACTTAGTTAAATTATTACTGTTCATTGCTTTCAAATCACCTAAACCTTGGTCTTGAAATATTTCGTTCTCAATGTTTCTTAACATACCAACATACAAGTACCAAGGTGTAGTAATTTACGCCCACAGTTCGTCGGTATATTTACGTCCTATGTAGTAATAGGGGTCGACCCTTTTGTCATAAAGCGACCACATTTTCAAACTCCGAGCTGCTGCTGAGAAAATCTCAATAACACTTTGCTCGACCTGGAAATTGAATCCAGGACCTCTGGCGTAGCAGTTGCACTTACGACCTATGTGTATAAATACCTATTTTAATTAAATTGAAAATGAATAATATGATCTAAAATGGATTGAAATAAATTATATTTGAATATGAATTTGAATGGTACACTTTTTTATTGGTGATTTCTTTGCTAAATAATAACTACACTGATTAATTGATCTGCAAGATTAAGCTGCACTAGCCATGGTTGCCATTAATGACACATCGAGACCACTCCGTGCCTCGTAGAGCACGTAATGCCGTCGATTCCGGTTGCCGTACGAATACCTATAATAATCGCTAAGAGTAGTCAGAAGCCCAAAAATCCTGACAACCAGTATATCCTAAGGATATCGGTTACAGGATAACCTATACGTGCGGCACGCTATGATGGCCGTTACGTTAATGGACGAAAAAAAAAAACAATACATATTGTACTATATATATTTTCAGTAGTAGTATCGTTAGATCATTATTGACAATAAAGAACAGCAATTTGCTCCTTCAAATGTAATTACTAATTAATACGAAACTTCATGAGTGGACAAACGTCAAAACGGGCATCATAGCGTGCCGGTAGTATAGTAATTTGGGTTGTGGGGGTATAATGGTAGTCTTATCGTATGAAGTACTGATATTCAGCCACATCTGGTTAGACTGAAAGCCGACCCCAACATGAAAAGGAAAAGGCTGAAATGTTGAAGACGAAGTCGTATATAGATAAAAAAAAAACAGAGACTGACGACGTCTGTGGTCTCGTGGTTCGAGTGTCGGACTGCTGATCATGGGGTCGTGGGTTCGATTCCCACATGACACAAATATTTGTGTGGTTAAAACATAAGAGTTTGTGTTTGTCTGGGTGTTTTTATGTATTATAAGTACGTATTTACATAAAAAAGTATATAAGTATTACATCCATTGTCTAGTACCCATAGTACAAGCTCTGCTTAGTTTGGGACTAGATGGTGCTGTGTAAAATTGTCCAAAAACATATTTACAGTAAATGTAAATGAATAAATAAATCAAAACAGCAACACACATTAAGCAATTTAAACTTTAAAGCCACTTTAAATAAAAACACTAAGCGAAATGTACTTTAAAAACACTATTTTAAAGTACATTTCAGTACAAACGCATATATTATTTATTTCACTGCGAATCACAGTCGCACGATTCATGAATTTTAAATAGTTTGTTTCATTGTGCGCAATTCTTTGAAAGCTTTTGTTAGAAAATTTAATAATTCGGTAGTTGACCGTTTTGAAATAGACGGATTTATACATATAAAGTGAATTTAAATAAATAGCACGTGTCTTTATTAAGGGTATAAGGTAAAGAACCTACCACCCTAAAGTATCACGTATCACGCACTGTTGTGATCACTCTATTAACTTATGAGGGGCTCATAGTGCAGTAATAACTACGCTGATTAAGCGATCTGTAAGGTTAAGTTGCGCTAGTCACGGCCAGTCTGTGGATGAATGACCATTCTCACACATCTAATATATAAAATTCTCGTGTCACAGTTTTCGTTGCCATACTCCTCCGAAACGGCTTGACCGATTCTCATGAAATTTTGTGAGCATATCGGTGAGGTCTGAGAATAGGCCAACATCTATTTTTCATACCCCTAATTTTTTTTTTTTGGCAAAACAATGTTTGCGGGTCAGCTAGTAATAATATAATAATAATAAATTTATTCAAATAACTTTTGGCTTAAGATAACTTTACTAAAAATTTTGTGGTTATTACATTGATTTTGTTTTAAATATGTACAGAGGCCAGCTCATCAAGCTACCACAATCTGTCAAATTTATTTAATTGATTTTCAACTTTAATACAAAACAATAAGGTTCCTATTCAATTGGGAAAATTTGACAGTTTTGGATAGGTTGACCTGCTGGCGACTGTACCTTACTGATAGTGTTTTAGGTAATGTAATATCGTTTTTTTCCCAAATAAAATAAAACTAGACAAAACAAAGTATAAATTGGGTATAATACAATACATATGCCTGAACTAGGTAATCCTGTGTTTCAGACGAGTGGGGCTAACAAATTCTAAAATAATCACAAATAATTATAAATTAATCAAGGTATAGGTAGTTAAACAGAGATATTAACAAAAATAACTTGTTACATGTATAAATAAAAACTAATTAGAATCACTATAATAAATGATGTTTACTTTAACACAACTAATAACTTCTCTGTATCTTCGTAGGACATACTTTGAAGGGCTTCCTGGAGTATTTTTTTACAATTACTGAATTTGAGGGGGTAGCTATTTATTTACTAATTTTGCATTAATTCTATTGTAGAGTAGCGGACCTATGAACACAAAAAATTTTGACGTAAAAGCACGTTTAATTCCTATATTGTGAGGGCAAACTATATCATATACACTGCTCCGTTCCCCGGAGAGCACGTAATGCCGATCCCGGTTCTCATACGAACCAATGACAATCGTTAGTGGAAGTCAGAAGCTCAAAAAGCTGACAACCAGTCTATCCTCAGGATATGGATAAATTGGGTTGCGGTGATCTGATGGCAGTTGCTTCTCGAATCTGATGGAAGCCGACCCCAACATAGTTGGGAATAGGGCTGGAGGATGAGGTGGATGTTGAGTAGGTGCCTTTATAAAACGCACACAGACCTTATCTCAGCGTAGTAGCATCTTGAGTATTGTGACGAGAGCCTTAACAGGACACTTTTGCCTAAACAAGCACATGTTCAACCTAAGGCTGAGTGACACGTGAACCTGCCGGCGGGCGCCAGCGTTATGGGGAGGCTGATGAAATGCCACTCCACTTTCTGAAACTAAAATGTGGCTTTTAGTTGGTAGGAGTCCCTTTTTTGCGGTTATGTCCGGCTCTCCGGCCAGGTGGCCAGCATACCGACTGAACCAACCACCACCTTCCGCATAGTGTGAGATTACGGGAATCGTTCTCGCATGATACGCGATCCCACCACGGAGTTCAGTGTGGAACCCTCCTCGAGGGCCAAGTGGAATGAGTGACTGACGGAGCCCGACATAACTTTTTTTGACGACACATTTGACGACACGTTTGGCGTAGCGGCTGGGGGATCGGCTTGTTCCCCACGGGTTGTGGGTTCGACACGGAACAAATATTTGTTTGATCTACATCACACACACATCACGGGTCTGGGTGTTTGTGCATGTGAAAGTTTTTGTTTGTAAAAGCACCCACGATACAGGAGAAAATCCTAGAGTGGGGCAAATTCTTTATAAAAATAAAATAAAACTTGCCACCTCCACAGGTGTATTTTCCGTAAAAATAAGCCCATATGAAATAGAATGCCTCTGCTCTAAATACTGCTGTTTATAGTAGCCGCAGGGTTTAGCGTTGAAGTCAACTCAACCAGAAGCGATCACAATAAAACAATTACGGTTACAGTGATACTATAGCTGCAAATAAATAAAATAAGTGCATTTATACGATTTAGGTGTTTCAGTAATATTATGTATGAAAAGCCAAAAACGTCCAATTTAAATTTTAACAGCAACGGCGTAGCAGCTACGAGAGCGTAGCAAATCCATCGAGACGATGACGTTCAATCTGCTACGAACGATGAAGCTGCTACGCCGTAGCAGCAACATCAAGCTATAAGTTTTCCTTCTCATATTTTTTGTAGGTACTTGTTGCTGCTGAATATAATTTCAAGGAGATTAATAAATATTTTTGGTCAATTGTACACACCACTATCTAGTTCCAAACTGAGCAGAGCTTGTGCTAAGGGTGCGAGTCAATGGTTATAATACTTATAAGCTTTTTTCTTTGTAAATACATACTTTAAATAAACATTTTTCTTTCTCTTCTTTCTTTCTATAATATATAAGAAAATCCCAGAAAAACATACACTTACGTTCAGAAATTCAACATCATAGAAGTCTTAATGGACCTAGTACTTAACCGAAGGGACGCAGATTGAAACCCTACCTGAGATCTGATTGTTCTTTCTCTAAAATTGCATAAATAAATATTCTTGGACACTTTTGCAAAGCACCATCTAGTCCCAAACTAAGCAGAGCTTATACTATGGGTACTAGACAATGGATATAATACGTATATATATACTTACTTACTTTTTTTTTGTAAATACATACTTACAATACATAAGAAACACCTAGAAAAACACAAACACTTATTTTCATCACATAATCATTTGTGTTCTGTGGGAATCGAACCCACAACCTCGATATCAGCAGTCCGACATCCGAAACATTAGAACACAGACGTCAAATGCCAAATGTAATAAAAAAAAATAACATAATACTGAAAGGTGAAATTGTAGTTTTTTAAAACGAAGCGCCGCACTACAGTGGCAACTTGTAAATATACGAACACGAAATTTAACCTTCATGGTAAAGTTTTAAAGTCCTCGCGAAACAAAGAACGCTTTTAGTGAATGGCTTGAAAAATGGCTTAACATTGCCGACATAGATGCTTTGTGCTGCTAGAAGCGAAACTAAATCTTTTATTTTTTTATGATATTTAATATTAACGCAATAGAGGAAGTTTGAAAATGGCGCCCGTGACAGAAAAGTTAAAAAGGAACCGTTTGGCATGGTATGGGCATGTGATGAGGAGAGATGAAATGCATGTATCTAAAAGAAAGATGAATATGAATGCGGAGGGATGGAGGGGTAGATGGAGCTTCCAGTATATCGGTATCAATGTTTGGCAGTTTTTAATAACGGAGAGTTATGAAAGAAGACATGACTAGGAGCATTTGTTTCATAAAAGGGATCAAGCGAATATGATTATATCACCAGTTTCCAAGTGATGAATGTTATTTTTTTATGTATAAACATTAAATATTAAAAAAAAAAAAAAATTATTAGCATATACATGTGGGATGTGGGGTTGATAAAAACCACAAATCTTCTTTCTTTTTATTCGGTTTTAATTACACGGACGAACGTTACAGCTCAAACAGTCGTGTCGCCATTGTGTCTTTCATTCTTTCATCTCGCTTACACTTACATACATCACTCTCATGCTATCTCTGTCAGTCCTCTACTATTATATTCTCGCTCTTACATTGTACCTCTCACTCTCACAGTTAACATTCCCACTTTTTGTTGTCTTTTTGTATATTTTTGGCATTTTCCATGCTAAGATTTTAAAGTTGTTTAGAAAAGGAAAAAAATAAATAAATAACTTTAAAATCTTAGCATGGAAAATGCCAAAAATATACAAAAAGACAGAACAAAAAGTTTTAATATAAGCGCTAATTTTTAGTTGTGTTGTTGTTGTAGGGACACTGCTGATGCATTCGATTTGTATACATGCGCATTACTGTATTGGCGCGGCGCAGCAGCCGTCTCCCCGCACCCATTCAGTTAGGTCGTGCATAGTTAAGTCCAATATGTATTTATAATATCTATCTGTAACTGGCCAGTAAAGAATATTTATATAGAAATGTAACCGTACATTTATTTAATATCTCCTTCAAATATGAAACCCTACATTTATGTTACTTATTCATATAAAATGCACCCAACACCCACCAAGGATATTTTAACACGCTTTTTTAAAATATCAACAGTATTTTTAAAACTTGCAACGTCAGTCTTCTGGCTGCATCGCAAATCCAAGCCGCTATCCTCTCATATATCACGTACAATCCAGCTTTAGCCGACTTTGTCGAGGAATAAATGAGTTTAGCCATGATATGCACTTCGCTTACATTTCTGTTTGTTTGTGTTGGTTGTACTAAGAAAGGTAGATGTTGGTTAAGATCTTCGTCGTAAAGTCAAAGTCAAATATTTTATTTCAATTAGATCATTAAAAAAACTTGAGAGGTGTCAAGGGACACCCGGATGGAACGAAGTTCCTTTCATTAAAATTTAATCATTAAAAATAAAAAAACCTGTATACACTCAACAATTCACAACGCGCGAAATTCAAATATTGTCATTCACTCAATAATATTTGAATGCTTGTCAACAATATTTGAATTTCGAAAAAAGTGTCGTGACAACTTTTTCGTAAGAATTTTTTCCGTCTAGCCCCCTTTCACAACGCGCGATAAGGAACTTCGTTCCAATAGCACTTTTGAAAAGTCAAAACTAGTTGCACGGTTCCAAAAAGTGGGTCTTATGGAGAAGAACCGGCAAGAAACTCCATAGACACTCTTTTCAAAACATAACATACTATCACGCCTGTATTCCCCGATGGGTTAGGCAGAGATGTCTTGTGTGGATTGTGTGTAGTCAATAAATTTTCTTTCTTTCTTTCTTCTTTCTAGATGTACACTAATTTACACATCGTGGTGAGCCTGTTGCCATTAACCGGGCACGAATGCAAACTCTGAGCTGCTACTAAGGATTTCGTAGACCTAATAACACTTTCTCGGGAATTCAACCCAGTCCCTCAAGCGTAACAGTAGCGTTTACGATTACTAGACTAACGAAAAACTATATTAATAATAATATTAAACATTTTGAGTGTTTAATGTTCTAGAATGGGTGTCTGCAGGACAGTAATTAAAAGTCCGAAGGTCACTATATAAGATATTTTTAAATGAATTTAAAATATATGAATATAATGGCAATAGGCTCGCCCCCTATTACATGGGACCTAAAACATACCGGTGAAATGTGGGTGTACATTAGTACACCTCTGCCTCTGCCTAACCGTTCTGGGAATGCAGGCGTGATGGTGTATATTAACAATAAATGTATGTTTAAAATACATTGCAAATCCCTAATCAATACTATTCTAACAATGATCGTCGGTAGTGAAGTCTTTACACCTAAATACAATAAACATTTTTCTCAAAAGCGCCATTCAGATATATCCGGCGCAGACAGTCATTGATCTTTTTTAAAAAAAGTTCACGTTTCATTTGAAAGTTAAAGTATTTTCACACCGTGTTGTTCCCAAGAGTAAAAAATAGAAATATTGAATCGAACAGAAAAGCTTGATATTTATTCGATTCATTTTATTTTACTTTAGTTGGGTTGCGAATATAAACAGCTGTGATATTTTTTCTAATATTTCTGAATCCCTTTAGAATTACCCTAAATCCTTTCTTAGAGGAGGACACGCCCACAATGAACCATTTAGCCAAAATAAAAGTTCTAACAAGTCTTAATTATAAGAAATTATATAAAGTGCAATATTTGTGAATTCACTCATACTGGTACTTACTATCTTTTTCTTTTAGTACGTTTTTTGCGGTACTTTAATATCGGCGACACTATCGTGGCACTTTAGTGACTTATAGGCATTTGTTTAACTTGCATCCGGAGCAGACAGTCAACGCTCTTGTAACTGTTCGTGCGGAGATGACATTGTGGGCCATGAAATACGCGATTTTAAAGTAGCATTATAATAAAACAATAATAAGGCCTGTAAAAGCTTATTATTTTTTACATTCTCTATCCATATGGATAGCATCTGCTACAATATTACGTAATCAAAAGGCAGTCGAGTCGATCAGCAATCATTATTAGGTCAGTATTGACCTAATAATGATCGCTGTGCACCGAGGACGCGCACCGCTTGCGCATGGTGGCGTGAACGCAGTCAGTGCGTGCTTCTACAAACTTGCTCGAGTTACTGCAGAGCATGTACGATACGAGTACGTTCTTTTTTGGTTTTCTCCATACTATATTTTTTTCCTGTGTCGTGCAAAGGTAGCAAAGTGTTATTGGAGTTTTTAGTTTTTTCAATTAAATTCTTAGTAGCAGCTTGAAAATTGTATGCCCGTTTAATTGCAGTAGGCTTGCTTCCTATTATATACAGGATCTAAAACATACCGATGAACTGCGGGAGTAGGTACATTAGAATGCACCTCTGCCTAATCCTTTGGGGGATATAGGTGTGATTGAATAATATTATGTAGGTTAAGTTGTAAAAAATTATACATAGTGACAGTTTTAATGAAAGGATATTATAAATCTAGTTGCTTGTCATTTAGGGAGTGTACACTCGACACAAGCATAAATGCAGCTAACGCGATCTGTTTTGATAAAAATCGTGTACTACGCAATAGTATTGTATTATATTGATTTTTGACATTTACGCGAATATTATATATTGAAATAAAACTACTTTTTACGAGTATTTAATACGCAATATATGTGAAAATGCAGGAGTTGTTAGCCTACATACCAAACCGTATAGCGGATAATCTCTACTAATATTATACATGTGAAAGTAACTGTCTGTCTGTTACGCTTTCATGCCTTAACCGCTCAATCTGATTTTGTTGAAATTTGGTACAGTGATCCTGGTAGAAGCTGGATGCGAAAAGCCGAGGACAGGGTGAAATGGCGCACATTAGGGAAGGCCTACGTCCAGACGGACTAGTATAGGCTGATGATGATGATGATAGATTAGACCTTAGAGAAGAACATAGTCCTTTCTCATACGTTTTGTCTCAAATATTCCTTTAGGATGCAAGTGAAACCGTAAGCAATAGCTAGTTATTTATAACACAATCTATCTTTTTGTATTTTTTGGCATTTTTCATGCTAAGATTTTAAAGTTATTTATCGAAGGAAAATCCTGCCCGCGGTCGTATTTTTCCTTGTTCGCTTGTATAGAAAGAAAGAAATAAAGAAAAAAACATTTATATGTCAACAGACGTGCAAACCTTGATCAATAGGTACTACTTAAATACTTAACATATTTTTAAATGTTGCACGTCGTGTCCGCGACAAACGATAGCGAACTTTTTTGCCGATTGTACATATTTCGTGGCCCCACAATATTCATGCTATGCATAAAATAACTGGTCAACACCGATAACTTGTGATAGTAAGCTCGGTTTTTATGGATAACATCCTTTACTTTATGAGGAGGGGGCTTGTGGCTAAATGAGATCCTCGCGAGTCTGTCGAAATGATATCTTATGTTCCTGTTGCCACGTTCGCCTATCTTTGACCATTTCGAATCTTGTTGAGACCTTTGCAGATTATAGAAAGCAAGTAATGATAATTATTAGGGCCAAGTCAAGTGAAATCACAGAATCTCCAAAAGCAGCGAGGTCGTGGGAATTGTGAGGAATAAAGACAGGTTTCAGGTTGTGAGAGAAGGTATGGCAAAAAGCATTAAAACCCAAGCACCATTGGACTGCCAAGTCAAAGGTCTCGAGTTTAAATCCAAGGCACGCACCTCTGACTTTTCGAAATCGTGTGAATATTAATAATTTATTATCACTTACTCGTGGGAGTAATTCTACTCCAATTGGAGCTACCCTCCTGTTGAAGTACCTCCGCCTTGCAGAAAATCGAAGAAAATCGAAGTGAAACAACACTGCTTTGAGCTGTGTTGTGTTCCTAACGGTGAGCAAGGTTGCCAGTGCTCTGTCAGGAAACATTGTGTTGGCAGTGGACTTTGACCCTTAATGCCTACCCATTCGTTTTACAGGGTCAGCAACGCGCAAGTGATAGTCTTGGTTTCAAGCGTCTGTAAGCTACAGGTAACCGCTTTCTATCAGGTGAGCCTTATGCTTGTTACTTAGTCGTATAAAAAAATATAACCAGGTGCGGCGTCACGGTGTGTCAGCCTCGTACCGACTCAAAACCCCACTCCAGCAATCCTCCAAATTCAATAGGTATTCTCAAATACGGAACATGTATATCAACATTTGCTCCTCAGAGAGCGACGTGCTAGCACAGAGTTATCGTCATACGAACGTATGACAAATGCATTTGATTTGTATTCCGTGCATCTAGCCCTCGTCCCCTTCCCCTCCTCCACACCTCTCCCGACAAGCTGGAGCTCAAGCTAATACTTCCCTACCCTAGACATGTATTCACCCATATTTTTATTTGTAGAAATTCTAAACGATCATAAGTAGATTTTGTTTGTGGAGCGAATGCTTCGTATTTCTTGATAGGAACTAATGTTTGTTGGTGTTTATATTAGGTATACATTTTATAGAAAGAAAAAAACGATCTCAGACAAGACCTGCGTCCTCCGCCGTTTAGTGACTAAAGCATCCGACGTCTATGTCCTTATTTCCTGTTCCAAAGTGTAATGCTATGTAAAATGCTATGTATCTCTTTACCAAATTTTATCAAAATCGGTTTTTATCAAGTCGCAGGTATGAACTAGGCAAAATGTCTAGTTGCGCGGTGAAAACATTTCTAAATCGGCAATAAGAGCCGTGACGAATCAGTCTGGATAATCGATGTTCGGATAATGAGGATTTATTCTGAAGTATTTAAAAAATCATTCCGAACTGCTATTTTTTTTTACTAAGATTAAGATTAAAGTAATGTATTATTATATAATTAATAATTATAAATAATAATGTATGTTTCGATATAATATAAGGTAAAAAGTAAGATTCTTTGTTCTGCCTTATATCAGGGTCCATAATTGTCACCTAATTAAATTTTACTATTTGTTATACACATTATGGAAAGCAAATAAATGATTATGATTATGATAATTATGTTATAGAATAATCCGGTAACACTGCTTGATCTAGGCATCGAAAACTGGATGTCACATTCAACAGCCGCGCTTGCAATGACAAATGGGCTATTTAAATAACTAATCCACATCTGTATTTCTCTACTAGGTGATAGTAATTTGACATATTCTTTTAAGCATACAAACATGTATTAAAATGAGATAAAAGTAAGGCAGTCTAAAATTTTATTTAAATTTGCCCATCAAATAGCACTTTTGAAAAGTCTAAACTAGTTGCACAGTTCCAAAAAGTGGGTCATATGAAAAAGAAAGGGCAAGGAACTGCATAGACACTTTTAAAAAAAAACATGATAACAGTGTCAATTTTGGTTTACAATTTTGTTCTGAATAGTTCTTGAGAACCATGCAATCTGATGTGTACAGTAATAATGAATCCAGTATCATAATTAAATAGAAAAAAAATGCCGTTGACAGTAAGAGATGACTATCCCCGACAGACGGTACCCGTTCACAAGCATGACGTACAGAGGTCAGCACACCAAGCTGCCACAATCTGTCAAATTTCCTTGATTGATTTTCAACTTTAATACAAAAACTTATGGTTCATATTCAATTGATAAATTTGACAGTTTTTAATGTCTTAACCTGCTGGTGTCTGTACGTATCGGCGCCGTTCGAGTCAACCATGTTGCAGTGTAATCAGGAAAACAAGATATTCATAGTTTATTAAAACTAGTCACAAACATAATATATATAATAAATATCTTTATTTCCCAAAAATACAGATAAGTGTGCTTAGATTAAACAATTTGAAAAACATAGTAAAAGACATAAAAGTACATTTACATTAGGGTCCTGCAGAATTCTATACACAATTGATTGAACTCTGTCTCTTAAACTAGGATATCCTGTATCTTAAGAGACAGTGTTTCACAATACATTTCAATTTAAAGTATTAGTGGACTGTGTCGATTACCTCCAGCAGAGGTAATAGAAAAAGAAGAAAAATCGAAGAAAATAAGTAATTAACATTAGCTTTAAATTATGTGAGAGTGCGAGAGTGAGTGGTGAAAGAGTGTGAATGTAGTGTTAGGGTGTGTGTAAACAGACGAGGCGACGAACATCTTAGTTATATTTGGATATTTTTATTATATTTAATTGAGATTGTAATTATAATCATCAAAAATAATTAACTGAAGGAAATGTTAACTGTTATTATAACAAAAACTGCCTGCGAACCGCCATCATTATTTTAAGTAGTCGGTGTTTTAGAGAAACCAATTTGCGAACGAAATTGTCGTGTAACTTGAAACTTGAAATTATATTTGATTGGACCACAAAAGCTTCAGTACTATCTTCGTTCAAAAAGGACCGTTGTGGGCTGAAGTATCGCTTACATTTAATTGGGGGAATCAATTTAAGTGGAAATGTATTCTATGCTATATTTATTTTTAATCATTATGATTACAAAACAAAAAATAAAATAGAAATAAATAAAAGTATAATCGCTAGTAGGCGTCAAAGTATTCCTCGGCATCACTGTCGTCCGGCAACATGCCTAGAAGACTGGCTGCATTGCCACGTTGAATAGCAATGCTTATGCGTTCCGCTAGAAACAAGCCAGCCCTCTGATCACGCGAAGAGTCGACCAGTCTCCTTGCTATTTCCTCGAAAAGGAGACGGCACTCGGACCCTACGACCCGAGCGTTTCGACCCCAAACGGCTCAAAAATATAGTTACCAGATAGGTTACTATATTTGCGCCGTTTGAGAGTCTCTGCTGCAGCAGCTCATGATTATTGGGACCTCAACTCAAAGATCTCAAGTTCAATTCCAAGTCACCTTTGAATTTTCAAAGGTTTTTATTAACATCATTCTTTAAACAGTCTACAATTTGTTTTTTAAATGTTTGTCGAGGTACAGTAAAAACATTATTATCTAATCTAATGACTACTTTCTACCACTGTACCTCTCGCCATCGGCGTTCATCATCTTACCCTGGAACCACTTTGGTCTCATATCACTTTGATCTTAATTTTATTGTCATTGATTATTTTATTTTATTTTTTATCAAATTTATTGTCATCATCATCAACCCATATATACTGTCCCACTGCTGGGCACGGGTCTCCTCTCATATTGAGAGGGATTAGGCTATAGTCCACCACGCTGGCCTAGTGCGGGTTGGCAGACTTCACAAACCGTCGAGAAAAATCTTTAAGGTATGCAGGTTTCCTCACGGTGTTTTCCTTCACCGTTTAAGCGAGTGATAATTAATTATTAATACGCACATGAATTCGAAAAGTCAGAGGTGCGCGCCTTGGGTTCGAACTCGAGACCTTCGACTTGGCAGTCCAATGGTCATACCACTAGGCTATCACTGCTTCAAATTTATTGTAAATCTCATTAATTCTATTGTTATTTTTATGCTAATTTTATTTACTTTAATTCTAACCTTTTTTTTTAACAAATTAACTCAATATTGTAGCAAATATCCATCTACACTTGATTTATTTTAAATTGTACTATCAGTGCTAAGTCCATAAATTATTTGCATGTTGTGGCTTCCTATAATTGAGGGAGTATACTGACATTATTACCATTGTATTTTGTAAAAAATCCTGTGTATGATCCCTCCATCCCTTGTTGGAGGCCCTTAATGAAAAATAAATAAATACCGTGCGATTCCAGAGGCATTTTCTCCCACGCACGCTTAGGTTGTGGAATCAGCTCCCGATCCAGGTTTTCCCGAGAGACATAGCATAGGGTTCTTCAAGAATGGTGTGAAAAGATTTTTACAGGGTTGGCAAGCGCAAGTGATACCTCCGGTATTGCAGTGTCTTTAGGTTACGGTAACCGCTTACCATAAGGGCCGTATGCTTGTTTGCTACCTTAGTGGTATAAAAAAGATACAGAAAATTTATCAAAACATAACTCGGAAACCTCAAAGAAATATCACGTAAATAATACATGAGCTCTGAATTCACACGAAATGAAATTAGCCTACCTTGTGCCAAGTTTTATGTAACTAACTTTTTTATAACCTTGCCCCCATCGAATCGTAATTTATGTTTTTACAACCCTCCCTCTGCAAATCCGAGGAGCCTTTGCGTTCCGTGTTTTGATATAAATTATACAGGTTATTTATTTAAAGACTCCATTGCTGGCGTAGTGATTAAGGTGGTTACCTGGCTACTGTCATTGCGCTTATTGCCGTGGGTTCGATTTTCACCCGAGACAAATATTTCTGTCACACACTTTGTTTCCGTTAACTATATATTTGTAAATTCTCAAAGAAAGAGGATCAATCGTTAAAAAATATGAACGTTCAGTTTTTTTTAAATTAAAATAATAATTTAAATATATGCATTTAAAAAATTTTGTCCAATCTTCATGGATAACAATTTTGGAAAACTAGGGTGACAAGGGTTGAATAACCCAGAAATACTGAAAAAAATATATTATATTTGCTTTGACACTATGCAGCCAAATAGAAACTGACATCCTTAACACAAAAAGGGGTTTTAAGACAGTGTCACTAACAGACAATCCATGTCAATCATTCATACGTTTTACGTTCCCAGGAGATTTACTCGTAGACATAGTACCTCACTGTCACTTGAAGAAAATATATTAAGATGTAAAGGGTGTTTTAACAAAAGATGTCCGTCTATCATAGCTGCGCTGAAGCAGGGTGGCTGCACAGATTAATGCCGAGGCATTTATCCTCGCGCTCGTGAAGAAATTTTGTATTTACACAAAGAATCTTTGAGTGGGGGTACTAAATCAGCGGATTTTATTTTGCAAAAATTGTTTGATTGCCAAATTAGTAATAGGGTCACCCACATTGGACCTGAATATACTGGCAAACTGTGGGTCCATAGCAGTACACCTGTGCCTACCCCATCAGGGAATACGTGTTATGATAAAATGTTTGTTCCTGTAAATTATTTGCAGAAAATTGAAGTAAAATAACATTGCTTTGAGCTGTGTTGTGTTTCTTACGGTGAGCAAGGTTGCCATTATTCCACGAGGAATCGTTGTATTGGCAGTGGGGGGACTTCGACCCTTATACTGTCAACCCAACTATTCCTCTTACAATACAGGGTCAGCATCGCGCAAGTGATACCTACTCCTGGTGTTGCTAGCGTCTATAGGCTACGGTAACCGCTTACCATCAGGTGGGCCGCCGTGGGTGCTTACATACAAAATGATTTCACTTGATGATTTACTTCATGATTTTGTAGAGCTTGGGGTGAATTCAAGGAAACAATGCAGTACATCTTGTGTGATTGTGTTTCCTGGCGACGAAACGGATGAGTCATCTCGGCAACCGATTCCCGAAGCCAGAGGACTACAGGTTCTTTCCTCTTAGTGGGTTAGCCACCTTCATGAACCACGTCTTTGAAGAGTAAAGAATGTACCATGCTGGGGACAACACAACAGATCACATTTGGTCGAATTAGCTTATATTAAGATTACTTCATGATTTGCTGAATTAGATATTTTCACATACAAGCCATGTACTAGATGGCGCCACTATTTTAAAGTCCAGACAGTAGTAGCAATAGTGACCTTTTGAAAAAAAAGCATAGCGGCTTTGAGTAGACAAGCCCTTACCGAACAACACGTAGTACCAAGCAACCAGCTCAGCGGATCACTTTTTATGTTATGCTAGACTATTATCCCTTCTCTCCGCTGTTCTCTTAGCCTCTCCAGCAACGGCTAAGCTCCTTATTGATCTTGCCAGGAAACAGGCAGGAAGGATTGGAGCATCCATCTTGATTACGTCATCCTATGATGACATCCGACAGTTTTGAGTCAACTCACAAAATTGTTGGGGACATTCAAATATTGAAACTTAATAATTGCTGGTCACTCAAAGTTTTGAGAGATGAGTTCTAATTACAATGGTGTACTTCAGAATTGATGTTTACAATTAGTATAAGTGCTATTAAAATATTTATAGTCTTCAGGAGATTTGGATAAAGGTTAGGCCAGTCTATGGATGGGTTCCTAACACATCGAGATTCATCCGTGCCTCGGAGAGCACGTAAACCCGTCGGTCCCAGTTGCCATGCGAACATCTTTGACAATCGTTAGTGGTAATCAGAAGCCTAAAAAGCCTGACAACAAGCTTATCCTCAGAATATCGGTGTATTCAGAAATTTGTGACTGTAAAAGCGACTATAAAATATCGCGACTTCGTCCGCGTGGAAAAGTTACTTTTAATTATGTTGTAATTTGGATTATTAACTCAAGATCGTTATAAATTATAGCCTATATGTTAATCTGATGTATAAATAATAATACTGGAAAGTTTCATCAAAAGCCGTTCAGTAGTTTTAGCGTGAAAGAGGAACACATCCATCCATCCATCCTCACAAACTTTCACATTTATAATATTAGTAGGATAGGATTTACCTTGTACAGAGGTCCGCACATCAAGCTACTACAATCTGTCAAATTTCTTTGATTGATTTTCAAATTTAATGTGAAGTGATAAGGTTCATATTTGATTGGGGAAATTTGACAGTTTTGGATAGCTTGACCTGCTGGCGTCTGTACATTCCACAATCACTACAAAGACCTCTTTGTGCTGTCCTCCGAAGTAAATTCAAAATGACAATAGTTCCCTGAAGCGACGTCTTGAATAGGTTTGGGGTTCAATCCAAACCATTGACTGGAGTGGTCAAAGGTAAGCACATTATTGAGGAATTTTAATGCAGTAGAGATAGAGAATGTAGATCTATAAGTAATAACTTAGCTGATCAACTGATCTGCAAGGTTAAGCTGCGCTAGTCGCGGTCAGTCTGTGGATGTTCTTAACACATCGAGACCTCTCCGTGCCTCGGAAAGCATGTGAAGCCGTCGGTCCTGATTGTCATACGAACCTATGACAATCGTTGGAGGTAGTCAGAAGCCCAAAAAGCCTGACAACCAGTCTATCCTCAGGATATCAATATTACCGAAAAATTGGGTCGCGGAGGTCTGATGGCAGTACTTCGTGTAAAATACTGATATTCAGCCATATCTGGTTAGAATGGAAGCCGACCCCAATGAAGTTGGAAAAAGGCTCAGAGAAAGAAAAAGAGAGTGTAGATCTATTATGTACAAAGGTGAAAATCATACTAAAGAAAATAGGACAGTTACAGATAAACCAAATACTTTGGGACATTTTACACAGTACCATCTAGTCCCAAAATTTCTAAGGCATGCGGGTTTCCTCACGATGTTTTCCTTTTAATTATTAATACGCACATAATTTCGAAAAGTCAGGTACATGCCCTGGATTCGAACTCGAAACCTTCGACTTGGCAGTCCAATGGTCATACCACTAGGCTATCTACATATCATATATCATATACCTATCACACTTATACAAATACATAAGGAACACCCATACAAAAAGAAACATTTGACCCTGATTTAGAAGACTTTTCTTCTACAAACTTACCTACGTCGCAGCTATTTACAGATTGCAGTTCTCAGGGACACGTACAACGTTATCTGTGATTGGAACACGCTGAGCCACTCATGAATGTGTAACGAGTTCCACCGCGAAGTAGGTAAGACTTAAATGTAGGAAAAATAGTACAAATTGTAACATCTGTTTTAGTTTAAAGTAATGTGAATTCTTTAAGGCTTTAGGGGTGGTAAATGCTACGCTTGATGGCTTGGGACAGATTCCCAGGTCAGGCAGGGTTATTGGGCTTTTCTATGAAATTCTCAACTCGGAGATTGGATTTGTGGATGGGACCATAACATGCCGGTGAACTGTGGGTGTACATTGGTACACCTCTGCCTAACCCTTCGGGGAATACGAGCTGGTAATGGAAAGACAGAAAGAAAAATATTTATTGACACAGTCTTGGACAATGCGCACAATAATATTAAAAACTATACTAATTTAAAATCGAACTACACAATGACTGATGCATGCGTGCCGTCGGCTGAGACGGGTCTACTCAAAGCCGCTATGTCTCTTTCTTCAAAAACCATTTCAGACTTTGCCTTACATTATAAAACTCACATATTTGTTACTAATAAATGTCTGGACTTTAAAATAGATTATCTGAGTTTGTTTCGGCGTTTCGTCTCAGAAGTTGTCAATGCCGGAGCCATCTAGCTTAAAAAATATGTAAAACATTGACTTGTAAAATTGTCTTTAATCTATTTGCAAAATAATTATCATTTATCATTTAAAAAATGATAAACCTCTGAGAAGAAACGCCGAAACAAACTCAAGAGACTCATGGTATCTTTTAAAGTTTAAAGTACAGATAGTGTATTCAGTGCTTATCGTGTGTGTTTCATAATGTAGGCAAATCTGAACGGAAGAGCCATAGCAGCTTTGAGTTGACCAGTCCATACTGACGGCACGCATACATCAGTCATCGTGTACCTCAACTATTATTTAAGGAGCTTTATTGAGATCATTCAAGAGAAATTCAACTCTAGTACACTGTCTCAGGTCGGATTTTTGTTTCACTGAAATGTAGGTATATCACAGTAGAATAACAAGATACTCGTATTGTCAGATAAATATATTCTTCTCATGTATCTACCCCCGTTCTGCAGCGAGTATCAACTGCTAAGCAACTTCGCAAAAACTTGTGGAAGTCAGCCTGCTTCGCCAGCGCTCCGAAGACGTGACAAACTTCTATACTTCAATAACTCTAACTTATACAATGTGCAGTAGAAAGGTAAAGTTAAAAGTATTAACATAACACAACAAAACAATCATGCCTGTATTTTAGCATTTAGTTATCTAAGTACACCGGACACTTCAGTCATTATTCATACCACAAAAAATTCAATCTCAGGCAAGATAGTGGGCAAGATTTAGTGGTCTCGATAGGTTAATGGCTAAGTCTCCGGTGTGACCAGAAAGATGGATTTTGAATCCTAAAATCATTGTTTTAAGTCTGTAAATGTAATTAAACTAAAAAAAAGATTACCAACCAAACTCACTAAATATAAAACTCGCCCCGAATTATTTACAAATAAAGAACATTCGTTGCCAACTTAACCGCTATAATTAACTCCATTAAAAGAGAATTTACGAAAAAAGTTTTTCTTGCGAAGCGCAGAAAAAAAATCCAATTACTTCCTAAGGGTGAAAAAAGCGGTTTCTTCGGTATTCCCGAAAGCCATCGATGTACAGTGCTTTTAAGTTCATTACTTAATTAACTTGTTATAAGATAATAATTATTTTTATTTTCCTTCCTTTGTGGGTCAAGACAATCTTTATTTTTAAATATTATGTTCAATTAGAAAGAAAGAAAATAATTAGTTTTTTTGCCTTTTCAAAAACGTAAAATTAAAATCTACTTAATATGTTGGGGTCGGCTTCCAGTCTAACCAGATGCGGCTTAATATCAGTAATTTACACGTAGCGACTGTCTTCAGACCTCTGCAACACAATTTCTGGGCAATACCGATATCCTGAGGATAGACTGGTTGCTGACAACCAATCTATCCTCAGAGCTTTTGGCTTCTGACTACCACCAACGATTATTGATGTATTACCCTCGGGACGGACGGCTTTACATGCTCTCCGAAGAAAAAAGGGGTCTCAATGTGAAGACTAGCCCCGGCTAGCGCAGCTTAACTGTCAAAATGAGGTCCAGAAGGAATAAAAAATATGTTCAATCAAAAATCTTTTTACGTCCAGCTACTTTTATGCAAATTATGGTAATTTTATTCAAAACTTTAAACGGAACTATAGCGGTCGTTAGATTTTTTTTTCATAAATGTTTTTGTAATAGAATATTGTAACCTAACAAACATTTTTTTATTTATTTATTAAATGAAATTGTACAAGGGTATTACTTATTTCTAAACTCGCCAAACTTTTACATTTGATGGCGAGAGGCGCTCTTTTACAAAACAATGAACCACCTTACACTTAATATTTTACACACTAACAGATCTAAAATAAGCACATTTTGACACCTTGTATATCAATACCCCCCATTGATTATAACAAAATCTATAACAATATAATGGTCTTGAACCTTAAAATGTTATTCTCACGTCAAGCAGAGTATTATTGCGAAAATCTTAGTAGCAGCAAAGTTTATATTTGAACCTGGTTAATGAAGTTAACAACGACGTCCGTGGTTTAGTGGTACGAGTGTTGGACTGCTGAACACGAGGTCATGGTTCCAATTAGAATAGAATAAATCATAAAGTTTATTTGTGAAACATAGGTATAAAATAGGTCTTACAATGAAATAGTACGCTATGTTTTGTCTTATGACATACAAATATGCAAAGAAAATAATTATGCTAAAAACTACAGATGTCAAAATTTTCTTGTGTAATTTTTGGGAGGTCGTTGATAATTATATTAAAAAAAGTAGCGGTCCAAGTACACTACCTTGGGGTACGCCATACCTTAGGAGGCTTGGTTTCGATATGAAAGTGGTTTCTATTTAAGTTTTAGATACGATTACGATTTTATAGACACACCATCATAACCAACAGTATTCGTATTTTTTAAGTCATCGATAATTCTATTTATGTCAAATGCTGAAACGGGAGTCATAAATAATGATTGTGATGTCAAATTTTGAAACTTACAATTAGGCGGATATTTGTCAGTTTTAAGTTTATTTTCAATTTTGTCAATAAAATAGTAAATAGAATAGAATATTATTTATTGTACACCATAAACAAATGCCAAGTACATTTTTATGAATGATAGAACAATGGGCATGGGAATGGGTACAATGGGCGGTCTTATCGTTAAAAGCAATCTCCTACAGACAACCTTTGGATGGATTTAAGAGAAACTGAGCAATTCCCATAGGACCACAAAATATTTGTGTGATGAATATTTTTGTTTGTGTGTGATAGACATTATTAGTATATAATATACAAAAAAAAATGTAAGCATTATATCTATTGTCTAGTACCCATAGTATAAGCTATGCTTAATTTGGGACTAGATGGTGATGTGTAAAATGATCCCTAGTGTGTCTTGTTTGTGGCAAATAAACGTTTTTCCTTCTTTCTTTTTTATTTCTTTTCTTTCCAATTTTTATTTTATAAATTTCTCTTATACAGGTTACAGTAGTACAATTCTACCTAACCCTTCAGGGAATACAAGCTTAATGGTATGTTACAAATAATACCAACTACTTCCAGTCATAGACAAACACACCAATAATGAAACCTTCACAGAAAATACTTTCAAACAAACTGTCACAACGAACGTTATTTTCTCAGTTGTTTACACATTCAGTGAAAGCTACTTCGCGAAGTAATTCCAGGCTAAGTTTGGCCAGCTGGCCATTCAAGCATTCAACTTAACCTCATATGTTACCTAGTTCTTTCTAAGTTTTAGGAATGAACCATCCACTAGTGAGTACTTTGTAGGCTTAATATACATACTCCGCTTTAAACAGTGCCTTTGTGCGGCATTGAGCCTTTTTTTATGTGGCCTACGCAAATGTTTCTCTGATCTGGTATCGTCGTGCGATGGGTTGTTGAGCTCCCTAAATTATGGTTGAGCTACACAATGACTGATGCATGCGTGCCGTCGGTTGGGACTGGTCTACTTAAAGCCGCTATGGCTCTTTCTTCAAAAGGCTATTTCAGATTTTGCCCTACATTGTAACATATTTTTGTTACTATTCCATGTCTGGACTTTAAAAGGGACTATGATTCTCTGGGCTTGTTTCGGCGTTTCTTCGCAGAGGTCGTCAGCTAGGAAATGCCGGAGCCATCTAGCTTAAAAAAATATGTAAAATATTTACTTGTAAAAGTGTCTTTAAAAGATCTATTTACAGAATAGTGGTCTGCGTTTTGGACTGCTGATCACGAGGTAGTGGGTGCGATTCCCACAGGACACAAATATTTATATGATGAACTTAAGTGTTTGCGTTTGTCTGGGTGTTTGCTATATAAAAAAAAGTATTTATGTATTATATCCACCGTCTAGTACCCATAGTACAAGCTCTGCTTAGTTTGGGACTAGATGATGTTATGTGAAATAGTCCAGGAATATTTATTACATATTCTTCTCAATTCTCGTCACTACATCGTCTTTTAAAGCAAAAGAAGCAGAAGCAAAAGAAGTTTGCAAGAATCGTAGTAAGTGGCGTTCTTTAGTTTCTACCTACCCCCATAGGAAAAAGGCGTGATTGTATGTATATATCTATGTATGATGTTGGAATGAAACGAAACCATTTTATTAAATGTATATAGCATTGGTCATTGCCGTTTGGCAAAGATGGCGGTGTTGGATATATAATAGTCGCTTCTAATACTTTTTTGTTCAATACGGCATTCAGTTAGTTCTTGTAACAGATATAATTATGCAACTAATATAAAAAAAAACTAATAATTATCGTGAATCTCGGATGGTTTTAGCGTAGGTACAGGGCGAAAAATGACAATTTCCTTTCATGAAAATCCCAGTAGAATCTATCTTCTGAGTATCAGTAAACTATGTACTCAGTGAAGTGACAATGTGATTGGTTTACCTTCCGCTTCTGTTATCGTACCTGTTGAATCGAGTACAATTCAATCTACCGTGTTTGTATGTGCTGATTGAATTTTAAGTGTTCAATAAACGAGTGTGTATTAATATCAATTTTTAATTGAAGACATAAGTGTATGTTACTCTTGTTTGTTTTTCCATCTCTGTTGTGTTTTCATATATCATCAACCCAACTGTCCCACTGCTGGGCACGGATCTCCTCTCATATTGAGAGGGATTAGGCTGTAGTCCACCACGCTGGCCTAGTGCGGGTGACTTCACAAACCGTTGACAAAATCTCTAAGGTATGCAGGTTTAAAACGATGTTTTCTTTCACCGTTTAAGCGAGTGATAGGTAATTAATGTTTCCGGATAATTGATAACAATAATGTATTTTTTCTACTGCAAATTGCAGTTTGAATGCAGTTAGTACGACTGTAATAAAACTGCATATCAACCGTGCAGCTCGATTACAGTCGGAGTGCAGTTCCGATACAGTCCAGACGGACTGAGCAGTGGAAAGATCTAGACAGACGTAAAGAGCCTTACACTGCTCGACCTTCGAATCGAAATCAAGACCTCTAGCATAGCAGTCGCGCTTAAGACAACTAGGCTAACGAGGCAGTTAAAAATAAATCAGCACAGTCTATAAAAACAAATTAAATTGCACTAACAATAATTTATAAGCGCCAAGTACAGAAACCTCCCAACAAAAGAACGTCAAAAAAATTCTCAAGAGTCATTCCGATGTAATTGAGATATCCATTAAAAACCTCTCTAAACATCATTCATTCATTCACTCATTCCAATTGTGAATTCGGGACAAGCCGGGCACTCCCAATATAATTACATTCCGCACAAATGCTTGGATTGGAATGAATGCTTGTTCAAATGTTTGCCCACCGGCTTGCCCATTGAAGGAGATTGATTGCCCAGTGGGTAAATTATAACGCGGTTGTCGATTGTGAAATTTATAGTTGAAAGTTTTTGAGAAGAAAATCCGGTAAAAAACAGCTCAGGTATAGAGTTTTGCCACGCAGTGGGTGGAGATGAGCTAGAAAAAAATATGTTTGGTGGTTAAGAAGTTCAGAAGCAGAAAATCAGCTTTTTCTTTAAAAAGATGACAAACAAGCAAACTCCTTTTGGTGACCTGTGTTCTAGTGGTCGTGGGTTCGATTCCCACAGGACACAAATATTTATGTGACGAACATGAAGTGTTTGTGTTTGTCTGGGTGTTTCTTATATATTATAAGTAATTATTTACAAAAAAAAAGTATATAAGTATTATATTCACTGTCTAGTACCCATAGTACAAGCTCTGCTTAGTTTAGGACTAGATGGTGCTGAGTAAAATATCTCAAAATATTTATTATTTATTTATTTAAGCAGTGATAGCCTAGTGGTAAGACCATTGGACTGCCAAGTCGAAGGACTCGAGTTCGAACCCAAGGCACGCACCTCTGACTTTACTAAATCATGTGCGTATTAATATCAATCATCACTCGTTTAAGGAAAACATCGTGAGGAAACCTGCATTCCTTAGAGATTTTCTCGACGGCGTGTGAAGTCTGCCAACCCGCACTAGGCCAGCGTGGTAGACTATAGCCTATCAATCTGTGAAGCCGACCCGTGCCCAGCAGGAGGACTGTATATGGGTTGATGATAGATAATGTTGATTTATTTATTTTGATGGCAAGTGGCAAGGGGGCAGCCTATAGACCTGTAGTATTACTGACGCGTTCTCATCTTTAGACCTCAGTTGTTAAGTCTCATAGGCTCAGTAATTTCATTGGCTACATTGCCCTTCAAATTGGAACACAATGGTAGCAGCAGAATTGACAATGTGGTGATACCATCCCAAAAAAAAAAACTACCTTTACAGCTTTACCCGTGACCATGGACTAAAGGGTCCGAAACGTCGGGATTAATAATATCAATAACGCGATAAAATCTGTAAAAAGTAGTTTTATTTCAATGTATAATATTCGCGTAAATGTCAGAAATCAATACACATTTAATTTTATGCAAATTTTATTAAACTTGCAGACTCCTAAGATGTCTCTTAAAATACAATTAAGGATTAATGTAAGAAATTGAAAACATTCCACAGCTTTTACAATAAAATAAATTAAATTATAAATGCATTAAAATATGCTATGGCGGCTGATTTCATCAAATTAAAATAACATCACTTCTATCTCGGATGGGTTAGGCAGAGGTGTACCAATACGCAACTACCCCACAGTTCGTCGGGATCTACGATAATAGGGTAACTTCGAACTGCTTCTGAGAATTTCTTATGCCTCCTCATGGGTCATCCACCATTTGGGGTGGCAGCAGAGAAGCGGCAAGCTGTATTGGACTTATTCTGACTAAAACCGCACTTGCCTTCACCTGCCCTATAGTCGTATGACCATGGGATCCGCGAAATTCGCCACGAACATGACAGGCGGCGATCTAACTGATAGATCCTTTCAATTGAACACATGCTCAACCTGGGAACTAGTAATGTTGATAATTGATTAATCGATTATTGATAATGGATCGAAACAGGTAAAATTATCTTAATTATCTCAAAGGTATATACTATATATAAACTTACTTATCTCACTCAAATAATCAATAATCATGAACGAATGAAGCTATAGATTTATGTACTTTTGCTTCCTGTCATCTCAATGCTGTGATAATGATGTTGATAATCGACTACTGGAAACTGTCCTCTAGCGTAGCAGCGCCGTGTGAAAAACGGCGATGCAAAGTTCCAAAGGCTTAAAGATTAAAAACTAAACTTTCAAATATTTGAATGAAACAAATTAAAATTTCAATTTCATCTCCAACAGAATGAACAATAAATTTCACATTATTATTATTCCAATCTGAAAATTTAATTGTTATTCTGCAAATTTTAATAGTCTATCTGAAAATATTGAGTGAACGCCTATTCTTCAGGCCGGGGATATTTAATGACGTTTCTGAATAAATGGGTAACTACGGGATTGAATAACGAAGATATTCTGAATAAGGTATTTAAATAATATTTTGAATGAATTGGAAATTGACTCATTTGCCTCGTGGTTGTAAGCGCAACTCCTACGCTTGAGGCCCTCAAAGTCAGAGTCAAATGTTTTATTTCAATTAGACCAATAAAGTAGCACTTTTGAAAAGTCAAAACTAGTCGCACGGTTCCAAAAAGTGGGTCTTATGGAGAAGAACCGGCAAGAAACTCCATAGACACTCTTTTTTAAAAACAACATGATTACAATGTTAATCTTGATTTACAAGTTTGATAAGAATAGTTAATGAGAACAATGCAGTTTGATGTGTACCTACTAACAAATTAATCCAGAATAAAAAATAATATAAATAAATAAAAGAAAATGATTGCCATTGACAGTAAGAGCTGACCAGCCCCGACAGACGGCACCCGTTCACGAGTATGACGTGTGTATCGGCGTCGTTCTCCTCCTCCTCGGTTCCCAGGTCGAGTTATATCGTTGGGTTTTTCTTAAAAATTCTCAGTAACATCATTAATTATTAGTATTATATCTTGGCCCATAGGACAAGCTCTGCTTAGTTTTGGACTAGATGTTTTGTAACAATGTCCGAAAATATAAAATATATTTGGCAGCATTTGGCTACGTCTGTGGTCTAGTGGTTCGAGTGTCAGACTGCTGATTACGGGGTCATGGGTTCGATTCCCACAGGACACAAATATTTATGTGATAAACATAAGTGTTTGTGTTTGTCTGGGTGTATCTTATGTATTAGGAATAAGTATGTATTTACAAAAAAAAAAAATATAAGTATTATATCCATTGTCTTATACCCGCAGTATAAGCTCTGCTTAGTTTGGGACTAGATGGTGCCGTTTAAAAATGTCCATTAATCATCTTATGTTATAATAAACGGAGTATAGGTATTTATAAACCTACTAGATTTCTATAAACGCATTTCTTTCCAGCGTGTGGAAAGGTTTTGTATTCCAAGCCATTGTCCTACGAGCAAAAATATTACTTTGACACATGCAAGTAGACAAAAAGCACCCTAATTTTGCCCCAAATAACGCCTACTTTTGCGTGAAACCAAAGATAAAACCGTTTAGAATGCTCACTGTTCGCGATGAGAGTAGATTTTTGTCCCCTGCAAGCACCTAGGAAGTTCAACAATAGTTTTGCACAACGAAATTTCCATGCAGACTTTAAATATGCATGAAAAGTAACTCTACCTTTGGATTTTATGGGTTCCGTATATTAATTAGTATTTTTTTTTTTACATTAAATATCCTTTCACGGTATTAGTATAGTGATCACAAGCTGGATTCTGAGCGTGAGGTTCATAACATACCATTGAAATAAAACTACTTTTTACGGAGTTTATTAAATTATTATTAAAATAAATTGGGATAACGACAGAAATATAATGATGATTGCGATATTTATTAATCCCGACGTTTCAGTCCCTTTACAGCGTATCCATACGATAAACAGAACAAGAAGGAGACTAACCCCTAAACGAAAAAAAAAAACAAATGAAGTAGAGACGTGAATTATTTATTTTATGTACAGTCAGCGTCAAATAGTTAGTGACACTCAGGGTATTCAAATAAATAGACGCAACCAAAAAGTCAATAATATCGGTACAAACAAAGTTTCCATATTGTTGTCAACATTATAGTCTCTCAAAAGGTCGAGACGTTTAAAACGTCTTAAAGATAGGTTCAGTCAAACCGTCATAAATATGGTAACAGTCATCCCGCCAATGGTATCCAAGCATTCTAAGTGTTCAAAAATATGGAACACATTAGAAAAATAAACCAGCTTGTTATAGAAATAAACGGTTTCCCAAAGATGAAAACCTCTTTAGGCAATGTAGTGTTATTTGCATGTCATTCTATTTATCTATCAGTAATATCAATGTCAAGTGCAAAACTAAAGCAAGCTAGAAATATGGCTACGCATTAGTGACACCACAAAACATCGAATTATATATTTGAGGGAGGAAGGTGTCTCCGTAACAGATATTTCAAATGAACTGGGAATATCCTTATGTACCTATCGTTTTAGATGTTACGTGTAGTTACCTATCGAATTATTCTCATCTCTCTAGATCCTCATTTCTTCATATTCGCACATATATGTATAAACAAGCACACAGCCCGCCTGATGGTAAGCAGTCGAAAACTAGAGAAAATTGAAAAGATGCAAGCGATTATCGACGTTATTGACATTATTTTATTGCTTATTTTTAGTTATTCATCCACTCTATTACCTTGTTTATGTTTAAAATAGCCGTTTTTGAGTAATAGTCAATAAGGTTGAAAACTTTACACCTCTTTTTTGCAAGCACTATCGAGTCTAGTTTTGTCGACGTTCATTGTTAATTAAAATAAAATGATCATGATATTGAATCATATATTTTAATTATGCACTCTTGCTCTATGAGATATATAGTCATACTCATTATCAATGAGGTTTAGGTACATCTATTTTCAGTCAGCTGTATATTGCTAAGTATCGTAAACGGCTATGCGCGAAATTCTTTACAAAACAAAAGACATGTCTATGACGTCATGCTTAAAATGAAAAGGACAGCAGTAGTTTCTATTCCTTTCATTTTGTGTATAAATGTTTTCACATTAATTGATGTGAGAAAGAATATTTAAAATATATAGTAGTAAAGTTCATTTTTCTAATGTGTTCCATATTTTGACCACGTAGAATGCTTGGATACCATTGACGGGATGACTGTAACCATATTTATGGCGGTTTGACTGAACCTATCTATGTGACATTTTAAACGTCTCGACCTTTTGAGCGACTATAATGTTGACAACAATATGGAAACTTTGTTTGTACCGATATTATTGACTTTCTGGTTGCGTCTATTTATTTGAATACCCTGAGTGTCACTAACTATTTGACGCTGACTGTACCTATCTAGATTTCTATTTCTGTGAAACCCTGGTTTTATTATAGTATATTTAATGTTGTTCTAATTATATTATTAATTTATTTTTATTTTTATTAAATTATACAGACTGTCCCTGGCCTCATCAGCATATATCTCTTAGTTTCTTGTTTTGTTTTGTTATAGTACCGGCCTCCTAGCACAGAGGCCATAACACCACCTATTATAGCGATCGTTTTCCGATTGAGAGAGAGGGATGTCGCTCTATAAATTACATAGCGCCATCCCTTTCTCACAACCTAAAAATGATCGCATTAACACGTTGTGGTATGCCCCCAGGTATATCTTTTATTTAAAAGGAGGTCCTAAGCTTTTTATTTTATTTTCTTTATCTTTTTTGGCATTTGCCATGCTAAGATTTTAAAGTTATTTAGCAAAGGAAAAATTCGACAGCGGGCATTATTCGAACCTGCGTTTTCTGGTTAGATACATTTAAATATATAGGGTCATAGTGTCTGGTGTACCTAACCAAGAGACGTAGGTTCGAATCCTGCCCGCGGTCGAATTTTTTCTTTATTAAATAATTTTATTTTCTGCATTTACACAGGCGTGATAGTATGTCAGGTTTTTTTTTTCATCATTTGTTTCCTAGTACCACCTTTGTACCCCACCCTCGCTTTCCATACAAAGGTTGTCAGCGAATGAATGAATGTGAACGAATGAATGAGTGACAGCACCCACGCACCTGTCCGGAATGTTTTTGTTTAGCTTCTATTTTATTTCGCTTTTATTCTCGTGTTCGAGTTCATTCATTTTATTAATCTCAATTTTCGACGATGTCAATTTGGGCGTCAGCTGTTTTGTGAATCGAGCGAGTTAATTTAACACAGTTTAAGCTTTATCCCGATTATCAGTTCAACGAATTTTGTGATAACTTTTCACGCGATACTATGAAATACTAGCTGCTGTAAAAAAATATTATTATTTGAAGGAAAACTTTTATAATATTGAGACTATTGCCAGCTCTTCTCCAAATAGTGGGATTTGAAACAGAAGTTTTTGACATTTCATAAGTAATTATAATAATTCAAATATTACATTAGACTTTTGTTTTTTTTTTAATAGCGTTTTCACTAAGATTTTACGCTTAAATCTTACAGAACCCTAAAATCTTACAGTGGCGGTAAAAATGCAAATTTAGTCGCTCCCACCCAAGCTAAAGGTATCTGTGTTTGCAATAAACACATATTAATATCCAGGTGTTGCCTACATTCCTTTTTATTTTGTTACGTGGTAACACAAAATTGATGCCTCGGTTAATAGATTTATTGACTTCGATGTGATATATTGTTGACATCAAAACTCGCATATACATACATTATTTACAGAGGCTACCACATCAAATTACCACAATCAGTCAAATTTCTTTCATAGATTTTCCACTTTGATACAAAGTAATATGGTTCATGTTCGATTGGGAAAATTTGTCAATTTCGGATATCTTGACCTGCTAACGTCTTTCCATTGCACACAATAACGGCTACTACTGTCTTAAACACCGTTGTCCTAAAGCTATACCTACATATTATTGGAACGTTGAACAAATTAAGCAAAAGGTAAAGCGTGATGCGGCAGAGCGCACATTCACAATCAATGTTTCAGTGTTTGCTTTGACAATAGCACAAGCGAGGTAAGGCCAGGTTCGATAGACAGCGGGGATAATATTGCGAAAATACTTCTTAATACTTGACGTGTACTTCATTACACAATAAGCTACAAATATAAAAGAGAGATGGAAGACTTTGATTTTGTACCGATTTAATGTTATAATCTTGTTTTAAGATAACATTGCTCCACACTAGGATTTTTTCCTGCATTGTGGGTGCGTGAATAAACACAGACTTTCATGTACACAAACACCGGAACTGGAACAACTACCTGTAAGTCATACAAATATTTGTTACGTGTGAGGATCGAACCCACAACCCGTGGCACAGAAACCGATTACTCAGCCGCTGCGCCAAACGTGTCGTCATCATCAAATACCGATACACAATCATTGTTTCAGTATTTAGGTACTTCGACAATGGCACGGGTAGAAATAGGATTAGATCCAATAGATAGCAGGTATAATTGTGAAAATTCTTAAAATTTGAACCGATTTGCGATTATATGTTATAATCGGACATTAATATCATGCGGCAAAGCGCTGCACAACAACAATCAATGTTTCATTTTTTTTATTTGACAGCATGGACAGGCGACATTAATCCCCGCTACCCCGCTATCTGTCAAACCTAGCCCTAGATTTATGTTAAAAACTTTAATTTAGGACAGATTTTACATTACATTGGGCACAACATCTGGAATTTCATAACTGAACAAGCCGATCACACACTGCCCGCTCTGGATTTCGAACCCAGAAAATAAATGCTCTACAGCCAGTGTGACTACTAGGCCAATTGCGTAACATAACAAAGTGTACTAATGTACACCAACGGTTCGACGGTATGTTTTAAGTCCCATGTAATAGAGGGCGAGCCTATTGGAAATGACCGGGCACAAATCCAAACTCCCTGCTGCTACTGAGAATCGACCCAGGTCGAGCAGTTATATTACCAGGTCCTCAAGCGTAGCATTCACGCTCACGAGTAATCACTTTTAAGTCTAAATCGCTTATTTATTACTTTTTTACCTAAGCCTTATGTGCCTGTAGGTATGAATTTTTATGCAGCTGTATATAATGGTAAGCCTTGCATTTAAGTAGATTTTCCATTCAAACTAAGTACCTATATGCGCATAGAGGTATTTATTATGATTTATATTTATACGAAGGTATATAATAACAGATGGGAGAATGAAATTAAACGCACAGCGGGTCCAAACTGGATACAAATGGCTAAATCCAGAGAAAACTGGCTAAAATTGGAGGAGGCCTTTACCTGTAGAGGGGTTCTTACAGAATACTTTCACTACACTACTAACTAAAACTATCTAAAATTATTCTATAAAACTGTAACCACTAACAAAACTAATTAACTTTTGTAAACTAGCATTTTCTGGAAGAAATAAAAGGCTTTTTTTTTTTTTATTTATTTATATAATAAAAAGCAGTTATAGCCTAGTGATATGACCAATGGGATCCCAAGTCAAAGTTCTTGAGTTCGAATCCAAGGCACGCACCTCTGACTTTTCTTTTGTGAAGGAAAACATTGTGAGGAAACCTTCATACCTTAGATATTTGTCTCGACGATGTGTGAAATCTGCCAACCCACATTAAGCTAGTGTGATCTCAATTTGCAAGTAAGTCCGTGCCCAGCAGTGGGACAGTATATGGGTTGATGATGATATGATGAAATTTTAGTGTAATTCTTTCAGCTAAGAGTACAATATAATAACGCCTTTAGGATTCTGGTGGGGCTGCCCCGATTCTGTAGCGCTTCAGGAATGTTTGCTGATGCAAGGGTCGATGATTTTTATGCCCTAATGCGTAAAAATTCAGCGTCACTGATGCGTCGGATTCGGGGAGGCACCAACGGAATCCTAAGGGCTATTGCTGAGAGAATGGACTCTGCAGTGCTGGGGAGATTCGTCAGACTGCATGTTTTAAGATAATAATTGTGATTGATTTTTATTAATGAATTTTATAAATATATATACTAACATAGTTTTAAGACCTTTATAACTAACAACATATGGACAATGCTTCGTCTGAAATAAATGTATTATTATTATTATGAAACATCTCCCTTTTAATCGATTTTTTTCAATTTAATTTAATCTTCAATATGGTCTACACTCACACACTCACACTGCACTATTTGTCACACTAGTAACGTAGGTGCTACAACGACTATTTTAATCTACCCCATCCCGTGACAAAAGCTAAGACCCTAATACACGAACCTCGAAATACACAGCCCAATTTCGGCCCGTCATTCCCGGTCACTGCAGCATCTAATATACGCTTGCTAACACAAAGTGTGGGCTTGTATGAAGCCATACACGAGTCTTTGATACTCGAACTCGCTCTGTACGCAAACACGACGACTCATTAGCCCGTCGACACGCTCATGACACGACAGCGGTATTAAAAACTGACAGCGTGTTAGTGCCGGGCACACGAGCCTTATGAAGCATCATAGATATTCACAATAGTTTCAACGTACTCATTTGATGGAAATACATATATTATATTTTCACTTTCGAGGCCAACATTTAAAAGAATGGCCATTTGTATTTTATCGGATTTGTGAACGCAAAATACTGCTTATTTCAACTAAGATGCATAAACTGTGTCTGTTTCCTTTATTTTATTTTTCAATTTTTACATACTCGTGGACCATGGTGTGGATTACGTGTTTACGTAATCATAATATTTCAAGAATCCTTCTGTTAAATTTCAACATGTAACTGATTTTTGTCCCTACTACACTACTACTAGTAGTAGTTGACTGGAAGCCGATCCCATGTAGTTGAGATAAGGCAAGGACGTTAAATACATAATAATGTAACTCTGAATGTTCCTGTAACAATATAATGTATGTACCTAATAAAATATAGCATAATACTTTTAGTCTTAAATAAAATAAAATTTAATGAAAATACAGTTCGTATTTACGGCATTTTAAGTCGGTCGTCTACCCGCACCTTAATATAATACCGCTATTGTTGTTTCGATGTTTATTTGAACTTTGTTCGCTCCGAACTTGTTTTACATGGCAATGTTTTAACCAGTAAAACTCCGTTCAAAGCTCATATATCTACTGATTAATTTTGTTGTAGAGAGTAAAAACCGAGGAATGCAAAACTGCATCACAGTGCAATATAGAAACGGCGCAAATATCAAGGCATTACAGCGGTTTTTTGAGCGATTCAATCATACTTTATTCAACAATTTAGAAGTTGTTCTCGGTGCTCATTTGTTTGGGATGTGGTATTAAAAGAACTTCTACGCACGGTTTTATGACATTAAACATTATCTAGATAAAAATAATAATTAAATAATGTAACTAAGTGTATTTTATCCTCCTTGACAGTAGTGTAAATAATGTATAGATTTGCTATTATTTATTTCTAATGACAATTTGTTTTTCTTCTTTTTGACATTTGCATGACAGTTGGCGAAACGTATAGATCCTAAATATGTATGTTATGACCATCTGTAATTACAGTGTTTCATGTGAATAAATAAATAAATACGATTTGTCACATCAGTCATTATATTTGTCGCAGCCAACTGCTTGAAACAGAAGTTTAATTGCACGGCTACGCCATTCAACCACACTCCTAGTTTTGTAGTTTAATCATTGTGGCGTTTAAAACATTCAACATGACGACTGACTTAAAAGCCGCCGTGTCATTGAAGGAGCATATTTCTTTACTTTACTTTGATCGTTGCGTGTAAAAAAAAAAAAACAAAATAATTTCCCATCGTCCATCGTCCATCGCAGTGTTACCGTAGCCTATAAGACGCTTGCAACACCAGGGGTATCACTTGCGCGTTGCGAATAGTTGGGCTGGCATTATAAGGGTCAAAGTCCCCCCACTGCCAACACAACGTTTCCTCGTGGAGCACTGGCAACCCTGCCCACCATAACAAACACAACAATTTACGCGAATATTATACATTGAAATAAAACTACGGTCACGGGTAGACTAGAGTTGCTCATGGACGCTGTAAAGGGTCCGAAACGTCGGGATTATTACTCTAGTGGCAATTTCTCCATACAAACGTATTCTGCTGTTTTCTTCGTCGATAATGCCTCTAGAGCTATGATTTTTTCCAAAAAAATCTAGATCTACCTAATACGTGCCCCTATTATTCTTTTTTTCCAAAACGAAATCACTAAAAGAAATATGAGCATCCAAAAACCCGAAAAAAATGCCCTTTTTTACCGCCATGTTCAGACGACTATCAGACAAATTGGATAAGTTTTATTAAAAAAAGAAAAAAATAGAGGCATAGATATACTCTTCCTCTAAATTTTTTTAAGATCTATCCAGTTTTGAGGAAGAAAACAGCAGAATACGAAACGCATTTTGGTCGAGATTTTTGTAGGTAAAATCAGCCTTGGTAAAAGCAGTTTTTAGGTCTTCTGTCGAAGTCGGAGCTAAAAAACTTCCTCGTACTCGCCTTTTCAGCTCATCCCACATTTGTTCAATTAAATTCAAGTTAGGCCTGAGGGCTAACTAGTCTAGTGTATTCTTCCAGGTACCTAGTCACTGCAGCGGTGTGGTAGCGGGCATTATCGTGCATTAGCAGGAAATCTTAGCCAATAAATCCGGCCATAACATTCTGCTAGGCCATGTGCTCCCCACATGGCCTAGCAGAATGTTATTTGATATATCTTTCTGCGGTTAACTCCCCTCTCCAACCTCCATCAGGTAAAAATATCAGTTCCGTTTTTGCATCAATAGAAATACCCACCCACATCATACAACCCACCCCCGTATGTCACCGTTCCCGCAAAACAGCATTGTGCGAATCGCTCCCACCCGGTGTCCTATAGACTCCAGCTACGGTCGATACCACACAGGCACATCCTGGTTTCTTCCAAGAACAGGGGCCTTACCACAACGTGTTAATGCGATCATTTTTAGGTTGAGAGAAAGGGATGGCGCTATTTAGTTTATAGAGCGACGTCCCTCTCTCTCAATCGGAAAATGATCGCAATAATAGGTGGTGGTACGGCCCCTGGACTCGCTCCGTTGCTCCATGGTCTAAGTGATCGCGAGCAAACTGAAGCCTTGTCGGTGGGCTGGAAATAATTTTAGTCCCTTAGCTGGTCTTTTAGGGGCTAAAATCGCCTCTTTAAGTCTTCATCTCATTCTCCACTCGCTGACAGTTTGAAGTCACACTGAAGTTTCCAGTCTCCTTGAACCTCTTGTATACCTTCGAGATACAAGACTGGCTCAGATGAAGCTGTTGAGCGATTGTACGCAGAAACTACTTACCGTTGCTGGATTAGGACGACGAATTGAGCGGCTTCTATAGGTGTGGTTTCCAATTTCTTTTAGTTTCGGTGTTACCAGTGATGTAAAATATTGGACTGATGACCAATTTTTATAAATGCCCACTTTTTATAGGGTTTTAGGATTATCAATCAATATGATATTTTGTTTTAAAAATTGATGTCTTTTGTTTTTACGTACCATGACATACGGTGAATTTTGATATTAAAAGCTAACAAAATCACCTTTGAAATTATATACCACAACCCATAGTTTATTGCATAGAAATTGTAAAAATTGTATTGAGCAAGGCGCGATGAAGTGATTCCAATTTATAAACTGGAACTACAATTGCATTTTTTATCACGTATCAAGGAATTAACGATTTACGTTAAGTTGCGTTAAATCTTCTAAAATGTAACGCTTTACCGTTAACTTTTTTAGCAACGAATTAGCGATTAACGAAGTTGAACTCTTTGATTAGCGGTGCCCAGTTTCGCCCAGTATGATACATAATGGGCATAGCTGCCTACTGGCAGTATCATACAATCTAAATTTTAGTTTCTTTTATAGTAGGTAGGTTTTAAAAATGTTTACATATTTTGGACAAGTGGGGTTCAGGGGTATTTAAATAAAAACATAGAATTTATAACAATTAAAATGTGTATTGATTCTGTGGTAATTTCAGTCCTTTCCCTTACAGGTAAATTCGAATAGGTGCTCTTACTTAATTTAGATCAAGTTATCTAATTTATCTACTTGTTGTAGCACAGTTATCTCGTGACAAGCTTTTGTATAATTTAAATTGTGTAATGACATTTTATGTTGATATTGATAGTAAAAGTTTATTTTATTCTTTTGAGCGCATTTAAATAAAAGCTCTTATAAAAGATTTTTTTTACTTTTAAGTTATTTAACTAGCATTCCATATTATAGGAAAGCATAAAAAATGTAGTCCACCATATTGGATTTAGAGTGACGTCGCTTTATTTTTCGAGTTATTCTCAGGAAGCTCTTTTATTTAATAGGTAGGTACCCAATTATCCATATTAAGATTGCATTAAAAATAAACTACTCCGCAATCTTGGGATGTCACCATATTAATCGTGTAAGTTACATAAAAAATTTCAGCTCAATCTTTTGAAGATATCTGCTTAAAAATTAAGTTGAAAGATTCCAACTGAACAAACACACATAGTAACATACATTGCAAGTTAAATAAAAGCTTTTAAAAATGTTAATAATTATTAATTAAAAACATTAATAATTATTAATTTAGGGAAAAATACAATAGAGTCGTTAGAATACTATGAATAAGTAAGTACCAGCGCGGGAATCAGGCGGCCGGCCGCTGCGACGGCTACGGGCGGCGCGCTCTTACGCACACAAATACATAAGTCGTTCACACATTGACAGCTTGCTCTGCAGGGCGCAGCGCGACAGCAATAGTTTTTTCAAATACCTATTTTTCAAATCCGTCTTGACTAGAGTGCCCTCTTAATAATATCAATATAATGCAATGAAATCCGTAAAAAGTAGTTTTATTTCAAAGCAGTCTTATAATACATTTAGAATACTATGAATAAGTACGAGGGCGGGAATCAGGCGGCCGGCCGCTGCGACGGCTACGGGCGGCGCGCTCTTACGCACACAAATACATAAGTCGTTCACACATTGACAGCTCGCTCTGCAGAGCGCGCGGGCGCAGCGCGACAGCAATAGTTTTTTCAAGTACCTATTTTTCAAATCCGTCTTGACTAGAGTCCCCTCATAATAATATCAATATAATGCGATGAAATCCGTAAAAAGTAGTTTTATTTCAAAGCAGTCTTATAATACATTTAGAATCACACATATCATTCGTACTTTATTCTGAATAGTCTATCTAACTCAAATTATATTAGAATACCTATATATGTAGGATGTATACATGATACATACATACATACCAAACGTTAATTTGATCCGACCTTCACACCTAACAGATCCTATAGTCGGCGAATCGCTTATCTCTCGTATTTTCATTTAATTTCCTCAAGACGGAAACTCGAGCATCGATACACGCACATATGCAAGAATACAGACACACACACACACATATACCATTTCCTTAACACAATGAATACACACCTCACAAAATTGGTTTAACATATACCGTGATTACGAAATTCTACACGGAATTGAATCAAGAGGTTAACACAAATATGTTTATCGGAGACGGTAAACTTAACTGAAGATATAACTGCTATTTGTTGGTGTAACAATGGGAAATTGTAGTCCAAACAATCAACCACAGATTCAAAATTAATATCAATTATTTAAATTCAATTTTGCTTATAATTATAACTTTAAATATTTGCGAAATCGATTGACGATTCACACAAATATTTATAAACATATTATTTATGTTTTTGTGTTTGTCTGATATTGATGTATTAGGTATATCTGTATTTACAAAAAAATAAATAAAGGTAAATAATAATTGTTTAAAAATTATAATTGTCTAGTACCCATAGTACAGACGCCAGCAGATCAATCTATCCAAAACTGTAATATTTTCCCAATAGAATCATCATCAACCCATATACTGTCCCACTGCTGGGCACGGGTCTCCTCTCATATTGAGAGGGATTAGGCTATAGTCCACCACGCTGGCCTAGTGCGGGTTGGCAGACTTCACAAACCGTCGAGAAAAATCTCTAAGGTATGCAGGTTTCCTCACGATATTTTCCTTCACCGTTTAAGCGAGTGATAATTAATTATTAAAGATAAAGATAAAGATATATTTATTTGCTGTAACATGTGTGAATTACAATACAAAATAATATGCATGCAATGGTGTTAAAAAAATAAATAAGAGCTAATAACATGTTATACCATTGAAGGCGTACAAATATTGAAAATTGTTATTGAATCCAATTATAAATCATTCAGATACAGAAAACAAAACAGTCACTCAAACATTGAAATTGTATTAAATTATAGGTATAACATCATAATAGAAGTCAACATTTATCATTTATGAAATCATGTATATTATAATAACATTTCTCAGTCAACATCTTATTTAGTTTTATTTTAAATAAATTTGAATTTAATAGTTTTATGTCCTTTGGGATTTTATTATAAATATTAGGACCCATGCATACAATACTTTTGTGTAACAGTGCAGTCTTAGCTGGATGTATACAGAGATTGTCATTATTTCGTCGATTTCGAACGAATTTTTCCGATAATCGTGGAAACAAATGTAGATTACTTCTAACAAACAATGCAACTTCATAAATATAGATAGATGGAAGTGTGAGAATTTTGTACTACAAAAACATTGGAATGCAGCTGTCAGTAGTTTTTAGCCCAAACATAGCCCGTATGCAACGTTTTTGTAATTTAAAAGCGATATCTTTATTGGTTGAATTACCCCAAAAAATTATCCCGAATCTCAAAATAGATTCGACAAGGCCATAGTATGCTGTAAGTAAAGTATCTGTATTAACAGAAAAAGACAGTTTATATAGGGCATATGATGAGCTGCTGATTTTTTTACTAAGTTCATGAATTTGATTTTTCCAATTTAATCTTTTGTCTATAATTAAACCCAGAAATCGGGCTGAAGCTGTTTCTTGTATAATACTGTTTTTGTAAACTAAATTAATTTGTGATGAGTAAATACGTTCCCGCTGACTAAAATGCATAATGCTAGTTTTTTTCAAATTTATTAGTAGATTATTGTTATTAAGCCATGTAATTATTGAATTTAATGAATTATTTATATCAGAATTATAGGAATTTGTATCTTTTGAAGCTATGGTTACAGTACTGTCATCAGCAAACAGTGACATAGGTTTTTTCTTTGAAGATCTTGGAAGATCATTAATATATTAATACGCACATGAATTCGAAAAGTCAGAGGTGCGTGCCTTGGGTTCGAACTCGATATCTTTGACTTGGCAGTCCAATGGTCATACCACTAGGCTATCACTGCTTTTCCCAATTGAAATATCAACCTTTAAACACAAAATATTTTGTGTTAAAGTTGAAAATCAATCAAAGAAATTTGACAGATTGTGGTTGCTTGATTTACTGGCTTCTGTACATACAAGCTCTGCTTCGTTTGGGACTAGATGATGCTGTGTAAGTTGTCCCATGTATTAATTTATTGTTGTGTAAAAACTCCCAATTAATTATTTAGTAAGTATTTATTATGATGCCTTTTAATCATCATCATCATATCAGCCACAGGACGACCACTGCTGAACAAAGGCCTCCCCATAGACTCGATGTGTTAAGAATGATAACCGATCCACAGATTCACCGCGGCTAGCGTAGCTTAACCTTGTAAATTGGTTAGGTAGTTGGTAGGGTTGGTAGTTGTTACTAAACCACGAGGTCTCATCAGACCTCGAAGCAACTGCCGTTACAGTTGCTTCGTGTAAAATACTAATGCCATAAAAAACATAACGTGTAAAAAAAAACAAGTCTCGCAACTCAGTGCTTCTACCGTAAAAAGTTGTGAGATCCATGTAATACCAAGTCGGTTAATAATAGTGAACATATCAATATTAAAAATCTTTTGATTTAAATATATTTTTTTTTTATTCACGATAGGCCTACGCTTGACCACTAATTCGCCTGATGTTAAGCGACACTACGATCTACGGTGGAGCGCGCTTGCCTAAAAGAAACCGATTCATAGATTGGCTTGGCCACACGAGAAAAGGACGGTATTGGTATTGGTATTTTTTGCTAGACTTGGCTGGGGCACTGCCGAGCCCCCAGCTATTCAGCCCCATCAGGTTAGACTAGAGGCCAACCCCGGGAACAAGCTAGGATGCTCATTTTAGCTGTTTGTTTTCGTTTCGTCGTTTTTTGTAATATAAATGAAAGTTTGTAATTTGTACCTACTTTAAAGTATAATCTTAAATTCAGTATTTCTATTTATGTTGTTCGTGTCGTGGTTGGCAAAGAGAAAAAGACCGAGTACAATTTTTTCGCCATAGATAATGCAGATGGATAATGCATGATTTTATACAAATCAATAATATTTTAAAGTTCGTAGCGCCATCTGTCTGCAGAACGCGCGCAACACCGCTAAACTCCCGCGCGCCCCCGCAAACATGAACGATGGCGATGAACACTGTTATAAACGGATCACCCTTGTTTGGTATACCAACGTTTAGTCGAAAATCGCTTCGGCTAATTTTAGTTACAATAAAGTCATTCCGCATAATTATTCATTTGACCGAATAATTAATTGGTAGAATTTTATTTAGCATATTTATTTCTTTGAAACAATGTCTTGAGCTTCAAAATGCAACGTATTTACTTAGGCTAAGTTAGGTTGTTAGGTATTTTTTTGGCCTTATAAGTACGTATATAATAATAGCGCAAATGTTGTTATCGCTAATAAATATTCGATGAAATGAAAATTATGTTAATCGAAATTATGCGAAGTGATAATTTTCTTAAACGTTGTTCGAATTAGTAACATTACATCAAACGTTTTTATACCAAACGAGGAACCGTTATAAACACAGCCTGTAAGTAAATTACTGTTTTAGTAACGCGATCGCCCACATAGCGAATAGTAAGTACTCGTAATTGTTTGTCGACGCAAATGGCCTCCGTATTGGATCTGGTTGAATCAATATTGAGTTTGGTTTGTATATGTACAGAGGCCAGCATATCAAGCTACCACAATCTGTCAAATTTCTTTGAATGATTTTCAACTTTAATACAAAACGATAAGGTTCATATTCAATTGAGAAAAGTTTGCAGTTTTAAATAGCTTGACTTGGCATATAAATTTGTGGTTTATTTGTAAGCTTTATAAGATACAGTTTTGTGCCACAAGATCCTTATTCCATAATAAAATTTGTATAATTTCTTTAATTTGTACAGGTAATTTAATTGATACTGTACAACTGGTGCTGGAGAACTAATTAAAACGCCACACGGGCAAGCTATTAGGGACTCAAGTCAAGAAACTTCATAACTTCATGACATACCTTGTAAACTGTTCGATAGTCCAACGACTTCCAGTTCCTCAAACACATGGATAATTTACAGAAGCTCCTAAGAGCATTCACAGAACACAGCTCAAACTAACTCGCATAGTTTGAAAACTTATCGCCAGTACGTTTAAACTGCCAGAGTCTAGTGGTCCTAAGCGCGACTAGAGGACCTAGATTCAATTCCCAGGTCGAGCAGTGTCTCTGTCAATTTCGGAGTTGGGATTCGTGCCCGGTTCATAGAAATAGGCTCATCGCATAATACATGGGACACATGTACATTGGTACACCTCTGTCTCCCTCTTCGGGGAATACAGGCGTGGTAAGTTATGCTAAGTCAGTAGATTTAATTCAAGCAAACCGTATGAAGTTGTATGTACAAACGGGAACACGTCAAGCTGTAAAGATCACTGCGAAAATCGAATCTAATCCGACGGAATATGGACGACTTAAAGGGAACAGTGTAAAGCTTAAATTGTCATTATGTGTATCTCCAATACCCGGAGGGAATCACACGTGGCTTATTAATACTTGACTTGTATGGACTTTGAATTGATGCCAATACGAATCCCCAAGATGATCTCGTTGTGTGAATCAGGATGTCAGTAGATATTAAGTATTGTATTTCTGTTCGAAAGGTAATGTAAGAAATAAAGAAAACATATTTATTAGGACAATTAACTTTATGAATACATTTATATTTATTTAAACTACCAAAATAAGTAGTCTTAGATTACTTTACCTAGTGCCGAAAACAATACAAAAAGATATTTAGTAGGTAAGGTAGCATCGTTCGACATTGAACTAACTGTAAAGTAAGTTGTGTCGGTTGAAAAGCAAGCTTTTCAATAGGTGTTACTGACGTCACCATAAAGACGTAAATTCTGAATTTGAAGGCAAAATTCGTCATGGCGGGTGGGACTCGCGGTGGCTTAGCGATCATAGCGTCTGGTGTACCTAACCAGAAGAGGCAGGTTCGAATCCTGCCCGCGGTCGAATTTTTCCTTCGCTAAATAACTCTAGTTGATATTTACCGACTAACACAGGAACTGGTATACCGTTTTTTAACTGCGGAAACTTTATATCCATTTTTTCCATATGTATACTTGCTGTCTCTCTCGAAATGTGGTGCTGGAGAAAAATGCTTGGTGTATCGTGGACTGAATTCCGTACCAATGTATCCATACTCCAAGAACTCGGCATCAAGCAGCGTCTATCTTCTGTAGTACAGTGTCGTATCCTGAAGTTTTTTGGACACGTGTCAAGACGTGATGCCAATCCATAGAGCGACTCGTCGTGCAGGGGAAGGTGGAAGGAACCAGACCGCGCGGAAGGTCACCCATGCGATGGACCGACCAAATTAAATCTTGTGTGGGTGGACCCTTACATGAGTGTACCAGAATGTCCACCAACAGAAAACGATGGCGAGATATCGTGAGGCGTATAACATCTGCCCCCGATAATGCTACTACATGACGACCACGACCGCTCTGCCAAGGGTGAAACGATTTAGAAGAAGAAGATACTTGCTGTCATCATCAACCCATATACTGTCCCACTGCTGGGCACGGGTCTCCTCTCATATTGAGAGGGATTAGGCTGTAGTCCACCACGCTGGCAGACTTCACAAACCGTCGAGAAAAATCTCTAAGGTATGCAGGTTTCCTCACGATGTTTTCCTTCACCGTTTAAGCCAGTGATAATTAATTATTAATACGCACATAAATTCGAAAAGTCAGAGGTGCGTGCCTTGGGTTCGAACTCGAGACCTTCGAGTTGGCAGTCCAATGGTCATACCGCTAGGCTATCACTTGCTGTAAGTTTTCCAAATAATTATAATAAAATAAAATAATCCACCACATGATCTAATGCGGGTTGGCAGATCTCACACGCCATCGAGGAAAATCTCAGGCATGCAGGTTTCTTTACGATATTTTGCTTCACTGTTTAATCGAGTGATAATTCACCCATGTGAGTACTGAAATCATTGGTCAACCATGCCAACATCCTTGCATACATCATTTTAGACACACTTGTATATCGTACATATGTAATGCATCTTATTTATGATACACTAGCCATATCTAGCGAGCACTGAGTGTGACGTGAATACATGGAATAGAATCTAGTGAATAGTCAATTTAATCATGGAACACAAGTTATTTTTAATGCAAATCATATGGAAAATCTGGTGGCACAGTAGTGTATCTACTCACCAATATGAAGCAAAAAGTAGCAAGACTCTGCTTATAATTTTGCCGAAGCATATTTTGAATCTACAGGAATTGACAATTAAGTAGTACTAAAATGTCAAAATGACTTTTTGAATGTCATTTTGACATTTTAGACAGCCTTCAAAATGCATCAATGACTCGTGGTGTTATAACTGGAAAGAATAAACGGAGCCACAAACACCTTAGTAACACAAAGACGAAGACTACCAATGCTATATTACTAAAATACTAAATAGCATATGCAGTAGCAAATAATGATATACCGGCAGAGGTCAAATCCTATTTGATAGCCGCCGGTAGGAAACTGATCACTAATGGGTTTAGTTCCAAAACTGTGTGTCAAAGTGACAAAAAAAATTGTTTCGTTCCGTTTTGTCAAAGGAATTTTAAAGGATTCCTAAACAGCCAGTTTGCAAGTACGAACACAGTTACAATAAACGCTACAAAGACAACACTATATAGCGGTTAAAGTGTAACAAATGACATTAGTTTTACCCCGCGGAGAGATGGCACCTCCGCAGTGCTTACCAAATAAAAATACAATGTTACGAACGTAGCTTAAGAAGGAAATGTTCTGTATTTCTCTTTTTTTTATATTTGGGACATTTTACACATCACGATCTAGTCCCAAACTTAGCAAAGCTTATACTATGGGTACTAGACAATGGATATAATACATATACTCTTTTTTGGAAATACATGTTACATAATAATTATATAAATATTGTGGAGAGGCAAGGTGTATTGTCCCTCCAACCAAAGAGAGGATCCTCCAACCAGGCGGGTGTTTTGCCTGGCGGGCCACGATACGACAGTTGATGTCGGGCGGTTGTATATAATATGCAACTTTGCGTTCCGTATATACGAGTATTATAACCATAGATAGGTACTTAATTAAATATTTTCTTAATCTTTTTGTCTCTACTATTTAATTAGCGCACCTACTATCTTGTTTCGTCTCTGTATCACCCTAAGGTTGACTGAGAGAGAATGCTTAATGGCATTAAGTCCGCCTTTGTACAACATATTGTTTTGTATATTAAAAAAATATACACCCAGATATAGACTAGTAATATAGAACAAACTCTTGTTTGTTTGTTTATTTGGTTGAACGCGCTAATCTCAGGAACTACTGGTTCGAATTAAAAAAATATTTTTGTGTTCGATAGTCCATTTATCAAGGAAGGTTATAAGCTATATAACATCACGCTATGACTTATAGGAGTTTGCAAAAAGGAGAACAGGCGGGTGACACCGCAGGGCCATAGCTAGTGATGTTATAATATTAAATTCTTTGTACCTACTTTGTATTTCTACGATACTAGAAATTGGTCCATTGGAAATTCTGTCCAACGAATTGAGTTTGAATTTTACAAGAAAATTAAACAACAAAATTTCTAAGAAGTGTTGCAATTAACAGAATTTCTACGAAATAAATATATTTTTCTAAAATTGAATATTAATAAGAAGGTTCTAGAGCAGGCCTTCAAGACTGAATTTTTCAATTGGAATAAAAAAACAGTTTATAAACAATAGATTTTTAAGACACAATAAATAGCTATTCAATTTTGAGGTAAGGGCGACCATTTAAGGCCTTCTGCTAACTACATTGTAAGAAAAAAAACAAACGATAAATTTTCTTTTTTGCCATTGCCTGTAAATTTATTTATTTATTTCCTTACATACAAATATCCTTACAGGCTAGACCCAATGCGATATTGTAGCATACATAAAAACTTATTTACAAGTACCTAATCCATATTCAGTAGTAGGTACCTTGTCAGCACCATAACAAATTTTAAATATTGCTATCCTAGTGAATTCACTCAGAGTACAACAGAATATGTCTACATCATTAGCCAGGAGGTTGAGAGTGCGGAGTGCACGCGTCAGCGGTGCCTCGTGCAGCCAGTTAGTGCGCGCGCGCGGCAGCGCCAGCAACCGCGGCCGACGACGCCGGGACACGTACCTATCTGGGACATATAAACCCAACCTCTCCAATATGTCTGCGTTGTGTATCCTTCCTCTTATTATTTTAAAGATATAAGTTACTAGTGCGAGTTGCCTCCTAACGTTTAATTCGTAATATCCCACCATACCCAAAACAAAAAGAGTTGGATACATCAACGGATAATAAGGGTAAACCCCGTATTGCCTCATATAAATGTATCTTATGAATTTATTTTGTACTCGCTCCAACATGAGACTATATTTAGTTTCATGTGGAGCCCAGATAACTGCATTACATTCTAAATGGCTCCTTACCAAAGTATTATATAATGCCATAATAGCTTGTATATTAGTAAAGCCTTTAACCATGCGGAGCACAAAGCCCAAGTTCCTATAAGCTCTTTTGCATATCGTAACTATATGATTCCGAAACGTTAGCTCAGTGGTGAAACGTACTCCCAAATCCGTTACTTCTGCGACCCTAACCATTGGTACCCCGTCCACCGTATAACTATGACGGATGGGTGTGCGTGCACGTGAGAATGTGATTGTCACACACTTAGATGTGTTGAACTGTAGGAGATTGTTGTTGCTCCAAGCGACCACTCTGTCTATATCTCTTTGCAGTCGTTCACAGTCATCCGTGTTTGTAACGGCGAGAGATAACTTAAGGTCGTCAGCAAATAACAAACACTTAGCATCCTCAACAACCTTAGGTAGGTCATTTATCATTATCAGGAATTCAAGGGGGCCTAGATTACTGCCCTGACTTACACCAGACCTAGTAAAATATGCCCCCGATTGATATCCCTCATAATCAACATATTGTTGCCTATCCCTCATATATTCCGCAAAGAAACGAAGCAAATGTGGAGTGAAACCAAAGGCCGCTAACTTTTTCAATAACACGTCATTATCGACTACGTCGAAAGCTTTTTTAAAGTCTAAATATGCAGCATCGGTTTGCCCCCCACTGTCCACTGTCGGCACCACATCTGCTACGTAGCTAAGCAGATTGCTCGTGGTACTTCTAGCCGGTCTAAATCCGTGCTGTGCATCTGCCAGTTGTGAACTTATTTGTAAATATATGCTCTTGTGAATGGCAGATTCTAATATTTTTGCTGGCGTTGACAATACAGCAACAGGTCTGTACTCCTCCACTTTAGTTCCCGAACCTCCCTTCGGTACCGGTATGACCCGGGTGATCTTCCACATCTCGGGAAAGACTGCCGATTTTAGACAGAGATTGAAGATGTGCAACAGTGGGTCAGCTAAAACCATTCGGCAATCCCTGAATATATACGGTGGAATACCATCAGGCCCTGACGATTTTTTAGGCTTGTGCTCCTGAAGGGCGCGCCGCACTTCGTCTAACTGTAAGGTATCAATAAATGAAGTATAAATGATTGTCTTATCTTGTATAATATAACAATTTATGTAATTTCACGTCAAACGATAATTTAATAACTACCTCATTGGTTTTGTGGACCCAAGCGCAACTGCTGAGCGTGAAGTCCAATATTCGATTCCCATATCGAGCAGTGTTATTTTGTTTTCCTATGAAATTATTTTCCTCCACCTCTTCCTTAATCTTTGAAGAATACAGCTGCTACATTAGGTACAGTTTTAAATAACATGTAACATTAGTGTTGACAATGATTGACAAATTGGGCAAGTGAAATAACAACGCTAAAGATTGACGAACAAATTACGTCAAAAATAAATTAATGACAGACGAGTAGGACATACGCAGGCTATTAATGATGATCATCACTGGGAGTCATAAGTAGGAGTCTGTGTTATTGTACACCGTGAATTTTTTTTATGTCACTTGTCGTAACGCCAGTCGTCGTATAGTTATTTTACCTCACGAAGACTTATATGATAACCTCTATGATAAAGAAAGAAGTCTAAATTTTAATAATCAAATGAAATTTGTGAGATCTGGCATCTATACTAATCGTTATGAAGAATTCAACAACAGTTATTTCCTACAAATTATAAAGAGACCTGGATTTTTGTGTGAGAAACAGATGACCGTTACCACAATATTTAGATAAGAGTTAGTCTCATAGTAAAAATTGTTCGTAATTATGAGTACGACGACGTGCTTTCGGTTCTACGACAGCTAGAATATCACCGTGTTTGAGTCATCGCTACAAACATTACTGTAGGGTCACACACGGACATACGTAGCTTTGTAAGTGTACGTGCATGGTTATGTAAGTGTGGGGTGTCACTTTGCACCTATCCCTTTACACTGGATAATGCAGTCCAGTTGCACTTTTCCCTTAGTCAATACGTCAGATGTTTCCATTAATTATTCCATTAATTTTATTGACTAGTGATTTATTAATATAGGTAATATTTGGTTCAATGCTGTGCCCTAACAGGGTTTCATATTGCTACTCTCTAAATGTTCATGATGCATGAAGCAATAAAGAAATTTGACTTTGATTTTGAAAAATTTGTACCTAAATTGTAATGTGAACTTTTGTTGTGTAAGTATTTCAGTTTTTCTATTAAATTAAATAGTATTAAAACAGACAATTCATTTTGGTGAAAGACTTTTATTTTGTATTACAACCGGGTTTGAACCTACTGTGGAGAGGCGAGGTGTGTTGCCCCTCCGACGAAAAGGTAGGATCCAGCAGTGTGCTGTGCTGTCGCTGATATCGGCTGAGGGTTTTGACCAGGCTGCATTTCCGCTGCAGGCGTTTGGTCAGGATGCCCGTTGAAGCCGGAAGAGTGCTGGCTCGCTGTGTGACTCGCTGCTCGATGCTGTTGAATGCTGCTGTGAGGGGAAGGTGATTACTAAGGTCTGCGGAAGGCTGCGCTGATGTTCTGCTCGGGGTCACCAGTGTGGACACACTGACGAAAAGGCGAGACACCGACGAAAACGTAGGATACTCAAACCAGGCGGGTGTTTTGCCTGGTGGATTACGGCCCGACGGTTGATGTCGGGCGGTTGTATATATGCAACTTTCGTTGCGAATGTTGCTTGCGTGATTCAGGACTTCGTAGTTCTATGTAGCGCGGTAGATGTCGCTACACTACAATTACGCTTCGTTGTCCAACAACCTTTACGAGCTAAAAAGCTTCTCAAGGTCAATGTCGCCCGGCTGACATAATGCGCCCTTGACCTCCGGCAATTAATTACAACACCTATTAATCTTGAACAACGCGGATAAAATGTGTTGGAAGTGACAACGTTGTTAGCAAAAAATCTGTTGTTTCATGAAATTATGAGCAAATTGCTTTTGTATGTTGTAAATAGTTGGTATATCTAGCCTTTTACGTAAAACTTGTTGGGGAATGGTATTGTTTTTTGGATGTATTTTCATTTTACAACACGGCTCTCTATAGACCTGTAATATTTTCATATTTTACCTCTTAGGCAATTTTATACTGTAACACGTAATAGTGCTTTTGGTGAAATGACAGTACTAAATAAGTAATATTACTATGAGTACTATTGGGACTAGTCTTCATAAAACCCGTATGGATATTCAAAAGGCCATTTCAAATTTTATACCATTAAGCAAACATATGGCCCACCTGATGGTAAGAGGTTACCGTAGCTTATAGACGCTTGCAACACCAGGAGTATGACTTGCGCGTTGCCGACCCTGTAAAACAAAAGAGGAATAGTTGGGTTGGTAGTATAAGGGTAAAAGTCCCCCCACTGCCAACACAACGTTTCCTCGCGGAGCACTTTCAACACAATTTTTCTAATATTTTCATAGTAATTAATGTCAGTGTCTTTATAAGATCTATTTAATTTTCCGAGACTTTTTTCAACTATATTAGAGTCGGTTTCTAGTCTAACCAAATGAGGCTGAATCTCAATATTTTACACCAAACGACTGCCATCAGACCTCATTAGAAATTATAAAGAGTTTCGCATTAGAAAGACTGGTTGTCAGACTTTTCAGGCTTGACTACCAGTACCGATTGTCATATGTATATGACGGTCGGGATCGACGGCTTTACGTGCTTTCCGAGGCACGAAGATCTAGATCTTACAGAAATAAATTCTTCTTAAGTATAGAGTCAACACAGATATCTTAACTGATACTATGATAGGCTCTTCAGTAAAAACAAAAATTACGGTAAAAGTTATGTAATTTACATAATATTTCAAATTAAATACCTAAAACCAAGCTAAATACGCACTTAAGTATATAAGAATCTAAGTCTGCGAAGATATTAATGTAACGCGCTACAGTAATCCAGGATTCAAAGTATTTAAGTAAAGAGAAACAAAACAAATCTTGCGGTAACTTCCATTCGTAATGGACTTAGGTTTGGCAGGGATAATCAACCTTTTCACCCGTGATACGAACCTCCAGCTAAATTATGATTTCTGGTACTTACAGAAATGTTTATAAATTCTGTTATTAGTATTATTTAGACTGTCTAATTAGTCTAGCAGTCGTAAACACGACTTCTACGAGTACTTGTGACTTCTAGAGGTCCTGGGTCTGATTCCCCAATCGAGCAGTGTTATTGAAATTTTCTACGAAATTCTCTGTAGCAGCTCGGAGGTTAAATGGCAATAGGCTCGCCCTATTACATGGGAGCTAAACGTACTGGCGAAATGTGGTAATACCTTCGGGGAATACATACGTGATGGTATAATTACGTTATGTTATGTGTTATTTCATTTAGCAGATCTAGTCAATGCTACTGGTTTGGTCTCAGGTTCTAAAAATAAATTGATTTAGATAATGTGTTTTTTTATTCCTTTGCTTTCTTTGTGCTCCTACGCAAAGAGCATGAAACATTTTTGCAATCGCAACGACACAACACAAAAGAGCACACCATTTTAAGAGTAGCCTTCCCCAACTTGCTTCAAGATTTTTTCTCCTGATCGGAAGCCCAGGAAGGAATTATACACCGTTGGCAAAAAAAACAAAATTTACAAAAAAAAAAATCATAACTTATTCCCAATGCCTACTCTAGATGTCAAGGTCCAATTTGAAATTTACAATAAACAAGACGCACACTACATTTTGTATTTAAATAGAGAAGTAATCTATTACGAAAGTATGCGTCACATCAACGCAAAACGGCCACCGCTCAGTTTATAGCTATGACTCGTGTCAGCAGAGCCACAACTACAGCAGGTGTAAACTTGGTAGGTACTAAAAATAATATATTATATATTTTATTTGACGAAACCACAGATACAATACGCCATATATTTTTCTGTGTATATTTTACTTGTCTTTGTATATTTCGCTAATTATCACTCGCTTAAACGGTGATGGAAAACAACGTGAGAAAACCTGCATACCTGCAACCTGCAACCTGCATACAGATTTTTCTCGACGGTTTGTGAAGTATGCCAACACGCAGGAGGCCAGCGTGCCTGCAGCCTAATCCCTCTCAATATGAGAGGAGACCTGTGCCCTGCAGTGAGACAGTATAATGGATTGATGACGATATATTTTGTGGCCAAATTGCGTCAATAATATATTCTTCTCTCTCTCTATTTCTCTATTCATCTAAAAATTTACTTATAAAAAACACCTATGCCCCAAGATTGAATATCTCTGTTCTATCTAAAACAAAGAAAACTGCGTGAGATACCTAGGTATTAACTTCGGGAACACATTTGGAGGGTCAAAGTAACTTTAGCGGTACATTGGAGGCTGTTACACTCAAACAAGTTGCTGATTGTTCCCATTTCTTTAAACGTGCGAAAAGGATGCGTCCAATATGTTACGATACCGATTCGTTTTATTGTTTTATTTTGTGGTAAGCGGATCCTTAGTTTGAGATGGAGGGAATAAAACTAAGAAAACACATTCATTGTCCTGAATAGATTATTCTAAATACATCGTGGAGAAATAATTTGTATATCTTACTGTAATTCTACTTACTGTACGTGGCTGGACCGATTTGAATGATTTTTTTTAATGCGTTTGGGTGGCGCTCTGGATGGTTTAGATTCACAATTGTACTCGGCAGATGGCGCTGCAGTTGCAGGATAACGTCAACTGGGACAGCTAGTATTATATAAAAATTGACTCCACTCAAGGACACTCACTGACACCAGGTCCAGCAACAGCTTCGTATTTCTAAACTAGATTAACCTCCACTAGAACAGGCGGGATTGTACAGAGTTTATAAGCACACCAGTATCTTGGAAACCCGTTTCCTGAGGCAGGAGGTGGCATTGTTTGTAGTGAATGAAAGCTTTAATAAACTCACATGACTGGCACTTCATCACGTCCATGTACTGCTTATGTGCTCCTTATGTACTCCTTATGTACTCTTTATGTACTTCTTATGTACTCCTTATGTACTCCTTGTGTACTACTTATCTACTCCATATGTACTCCTTATGTACTTCTTATGTACATTCCTTATACGTCGTCGTCGCCGTCGTCGAGGACGTATAAGGAATGTATATAATAAGGAGCACATAAGCAGTACATAAGGAGCACATAAGCAGTACATAAGGAGTACATAAGGAGCACATAAGCAGTACATAAGGAGTACATAAGAAGAACATAAATAGTACATAAGGAGTACATAAGGAGTATATAAGGAGTGTACATAAGAAGTACATAAGGAGTATATAAGGAGTACATAAGGAGCACATAAGCAGTACATAAGGAGTACATAAGGAGTACATAAGGAGTACATAAGCAGTACATAAGGAGTACATAAGGAGTACATAAGGAGTACATAAGGAGTACATAAGGAGTGTACACAAGAAGTACATAAGGAGTACACAAGGAGTACATAAGGAGTACATAAGGAGTACATAAGGAGAACATAAGGAGAACATAAGGAGTACATAAGTAGTATATAAGGAGTACATAAGGAGTAAATAAGGAGTACATAAGGAGAACATAAGGAGTACATAAGGAGTACATAAGGAGTACATAAGGAGTACATAAGGAGTACATAAGGAGTACATAAGGAGAACATAAATAGTACATAAGGAGTATATAAAGAGTGTACATAAGAAGTACAGAAGGAGTACATATGGAGTACATAAGGAGTACATATGGAGTACATAAGGAGAACATAAGGAGTACATACGGAGTACACAAGGAGAACATAAGGAGTACATACGGAGTACACAAGGAGTACATAAGGAGTACATAAGGAGTACATAAGGAGTACATAAGGAGTACATAAGGAGTACATAAGAAGTACATAAGGAGTACATAAGGAGTACATAAGGAGTACATAAGGAGTACATAAGGAGTACATAAGGAGTACACAAGGAGAACATAAACAGTACATAAGAAGTACATAAGGAGTACATAAGGAGTAAATAAGGAGTACATAAGGAGTACATAAGGAGTACATAAGAAGTACATAAGGAGTACATAAGGAGTACACAAGGAGTACACAAGGAGTACATAAGGAGTACATAAGGAGTACATAAGGAGTACATAAGGAGTACATAAGGAGTACACAAGGAGTATATAAGGAGTGTACATAAGAAGTACATAAGGAGTACATATGGAGTACATAAAAAGTACATAAGCAGTCCATAAGGAGTACATAAGGAGTACAAAAGGAGTACATAAGGAGCACATAAGCAGTACATAAGGAGTACATAAGAAGTACATAAGGAGAACATAAACAGTACATAAGAAGTACATAAAAAGTACATAAGCAGTCCATAAGGAGTACATAAGGAGTACAAAAGGAGTACATAAGGAGCACATAAGCAGTACATAAGGAGTACATAAGAAGTACATAAGGAGAACATAAACAGTACATAAGAAGTACATAAGGAGTACATAAGGAGTACATAAGGAGTACATAAGGAGTACATAAGGAGTACATAAGGAGTACATAAGGAGTACATAAGGAGTACATAAGTAGTACAAAAGGAGTACATAAGGAGTACATATGGAGTACATAAGGAGTACATAAGGAGAACATAAATGATACATAAGGAGTATATAAGGAGTGTACATAAGAAGTACATAAGGAGTACATATGGAGTACATAAGGAGAACATAAGGAGTACATACGGAGTACACAAGGAGAACATAAGGAGTACAGAGGGAGTACATAAGGAGTACATAAGGAGTACATAAGGAGTACATAAGGAGTACATAAGGAGTACATAAGGAGTACCTAAGGAGTACATAAGAAGTACATAAGGAGTACATAAGGAGTACATAAGGAGTACATAAGGAGTACACAAGGAGTACATAAGGAGTACATAAGGAGTACATAAGGAGTACATAAGGAGTACATAAGGAGTACATAAGGAGTACATAAGGAGTACATAAGTAGTACAAAAGGAGTACATAAGGAGTACATATGGAGTACATAAGGAGTACATAAGGAGTACATAAGCAGTACAAAAGGAGTACATAAGGAGTACATATGGAGTACATAAGGAGAACATAAATAGTACATAAGGAGTATATAAGGAGTGTACATAATAAGTACATAAGGAGTACATATGGAGTACATAAGGAGAACATAAGGAGTACATAAGGAGTACATAAGGAGTACATAAGGAGTACATAAGGAGTACATAAGGAGTACATAAGGAGTACATAAGGAGTACACAAGGAGTACATAAGGATTACATAAGGAGTATATAAGGAGTGTACACAAGAAGTACATAAGTAGTACATAAGGAGTACATAAAAAGTACAAAAGCAGTCCATAAGGAGTACATAAGGAGTACAAAAGGAGTACATAAGGAGCACATAAGCAGTACATAAGGAGTACATAAGAAGTACATAAGGAGAACATAAACAGTACATAAGAAGTACATAAGGAGTACATAAGGAGTACATAAGGAGTACATAAGGAGTACATAAGGAGTACACAAGGAGTACATAAGGATTACATAAGGAGTATATAAGGAGTGTACACAAGAAGTACATAAGTAGTACATAAGGAGTACATAAAAAGTACATAAGCAGTCCATAAGGAGTACATAAGGAGTACAAAAGGAGTACATAAGGAGCACATAAGCAGTACATAAGGAGTACATAAAAAGTACATAAGGAGAACATAAACAGTACATAAGAAGTACATAAGGAGTACATAAGGAGTACATAAGGAGTACATAAGGAGTACATAAGGAGTACATAAGGAGTGTACATAAGAAGTAAATAAGGAGTACATAAGGAGTACATAAGGAGTGCATAAGGAGTACATAAGGAGTAAATAAGGAGTACATAAGCAGTACATAAGGAGTACATAAGGAGTACATAAGGAGTACATAAGGAGTACATAAGGAGTGTACACAAGAAGTACATAAGGAGTACACAAGGAGTACATAAGGAGTACATAAGGAGTACATAAGGAGAACATAAGGAGAACATAAGGAGTACATAAGTAGTACATAAGGAGTACATAAGGAGTAAATAAGGAGTACATAAGGAGAACATAAGGAGTACATAAGGAGTACATAAGGAGAACATAAATAGTACATAAGGAGTATATAAAGAGTGTACATAAGAAGTACATAAGGAGTACATATGGAGTACATAAGGAGTACATAAGGAGTACATAAGAAGTACATAAGGAGTACATAAGGAGTACATAAAGAGTACATAAGGAGTACATAAGGAGTACATTAGGAGTACATAAGGAGAACATAAGGAGAACATAAATAGTACATAAGGAGTATATAAGGAGTGTACATAAGAAGTACATAAGGAATACATATGGAGTACATAAGGAGCACATAAGCAGTACAAAAGGAGTACATAAGAAGTACATAAGGAGAACATAAACAGTACATAAGAAGTACATAAGGAGTACATAAGGAGTACATAAGGAGTACATAAGGAGTACATAAGGAGTACATAAGGAGTACACAAGGAGTACATAAGGATTACATAAGGAGTATATAAGGAGTGTACACAAGAAGTACATAAGTAGTACATAAGGAGTACATAAAAAGTACATAAGCAGTCCATAAGGAGTACATAAGGAGTACAAAAGGAGTACATAAGGAGCACATAAGCAGTACATAAGGAGTACATAAGAAGTACATAAGGAGAACATAAACAGTACATAAGAAGTACATAAGGAGTACATAAGGAGTACATAAGGAGTACATAAGGAGTACATAAGGAGTACATAAGGAGTACATAAGGAGTGTACATAAGAAGTACATAAGGAGTACATAAGGAGTACATAAGGAGTGCATAAGGAGTACATAAGGAGTAAATAAGGAGTACATAAGCAGTACATAAGGAGTACATAAGGAGTGTACATAAGAAGTACATAAGGAGTACATATGGAGTACATAAGGAGTACATAAGGAGTACATAAGGAGTACATAAGGAGTACATAATGAGTACATAAGGAGTACATAAAGAGTACATAAGGAGTACATAAGGAGCACATAAGCAGTACATAAGGAGTACATAAGGAGAACATAAGGAGAACATAAGGAGTACAAAAGGAGTACATAAGGAGTACATAAAGAGTACATAAGGATTACATAAGGAGTATATAAGGAGTGTACACAAGAAGTACATAAGTAGTACATAAGGAGTACATAAGGAGTACATAAAAAGTACATAAGCAGTCCATAAGGAGTACATAAGGAGTACAAAAGGAGTACATAAGGAGCACATAAGCAGTACATAAGGAGTACATAAGAAGAACATAAGGAGAACATAAACAGTACATAAGAAGTACATAAGGAGTACATAAGGAGTACATAAGGAGTACATAAGGAGTACATAAGGAGTACATAAGGAGTACATAAGGAGTACATAAGGAGTACATAAGTAGTACAAAAGGAGTACATAAGGAGTACATATGGAGTACATAAGGAGTACATAAGGAGAACATAAATAGTACATAAGGAGTATATAAGGAGTGTACATAAGAAGTACATAAGGAGTACATATGGAGTACATAAGGAGAACATAAGGAGTACATACGGAGTACACAAGGAGAACATAAGGAGTACAGAGGGAGTACATAAGGAGTACATAAGGAGTACATAAGGAGTACATAAGGAGTACATAAGGAGTACATAAGGAGTACATAAGGAGTACATAAGGAGTACATAAGAAGTACATAAGGAGTACATAAGGAGTACATAAGGAGTACATAAGGAGTACACAAGGAGTACATAAGGAGTACATAAGGAGTACATAAGGAGTACATAAGGAGTACATAAGGAGTACATAAGGAGTACATAAGGAGTACATAAGTAGTACAAAAGGAGTACATAAGGAGTACATATGGAGTACATAAGGAGTACATAAGGAGTACATAAGCAGTACAAAAGGAGTACATAAGGAGTACATATGGAGTACATAAGGAGAACATAAATAGTACATAAGGAGTATATAAGGAGTGTACATAATAAGTACATAAGGAGTACATAAGGAGTACATAAAAAGTACATAAGCAGTCCATAAGGAGTACATAAGGAGTACAAAAGGAGTACATAAGGAGCACATAAGCAGTACATAAGGAGTACATAAGAAGTACATAAGGAGAACATAAACAGTACATAAGAAGTACATAAGGAGTACATAAGGAGTACATAAGGAGTACATAAGGAGTACATAAGGAGTACATAAGGAGTACATAAGGAGTACATAAGGAGAACATAAATAGTACATAAGGAGTATATAAGGAGTGTACATAAGAAGTACATAAGAAGTACATAAGGAGTACATAAGGAGTGCATAAGGAGTACATAAGGAGTAAATAAGGAGTACATAAGCAGTACATAAGGAGTACATAAGGAGTACATAAGGAGTACATAAGGAGTACATAAGGAGTACATAAGGAGTACATAAGGAGTACATAAGGAGTACATAAGGAGTACATAAGGAGTACATAAGCAGTACAAAAGGAGTACATAAGGAGTACATATGGAGTACATAAGGAGAACATAAATAGTACATAAGGAGTATATAAGGAGTGTACATAATAAGTACATAAGGAGTACATATGGAGTACATAAGGAGAACATAAGGAGTACATACGGAGTACACAAGGAGAACATAAGGAGTACATAAGGAGTACATAAGGAGAACATAAGGAGTACGTAAGGAGTACATAAGGAGTACATAAGGAGTACATAAGGAGTACATAAGGAGTACATAAGGAGTACATAAGGAGTACATAAGGAGTACACAAGGAGTACATAAGGATTACATAAGGAGTATATAAGGAGTGTACACAAGAAGTACATAAGTAGTACATAAGGAGTACATAAAAAGTACATAAGCAGTCCATAAGGAGTACATAAGGAGTACAAAAGGAGTACATAAGGAGCACATAAGCAGTACATAAGGAGTACATAAGAAGTACATAAGGAGAACATAAACAGTACATAAGAAGTACATAAGGAGTACATAAGGAGTACATAAGGAGTACATAAGGAGTACATAAGGAGTACATAAGGAGTACACAAGGAGTACATAAGGATTACATAAGGAGTATATAAGGAGTGTACACAAGAAGTACATAAGTAGTACATAAGGAGTACATAAAAAGTACATAAGCAGTCCATAAGGAGTACATAAGGAGTACAAAAGGAGTACATAAGGAGCACATAAGCAGTACATAAGGAGTACATAAGAAGTACATAAGGAGAACATAAACAGTACATAAGAAGTACATAAGGAGTACATAAGGAGTACATAAGGAGTACATAAGGAGTACATAAGGAGTACATAAGGAGTGTACATAAGAAGTACATAAGGAGTACATAAGGAGTACATAAGGAGTGCATAAGGAGTACATAAGGAGTAAATAAGGAGTACATAAGCAGTACATAAGGAGTACATAAGGAGTACATAAGGAGTACATAAGGAGTACATAAGGAGTACATAAGGAGTGTACACAAGAAGTACATAAGGAGTACACAAGGAGTACATAAGGAGTACATAAGGAGTACATAAGGAGAACATAAGGAGAACATAAGGAGTACATAAGGAGTACATAAGGAGTAAATAAGGAGTACATAAGGAGAACATAAGGAGTACATAAGGAGTACATAAGGAGTACATAAGGAGTACATAAGGAGTACATAAGGAGAACATAAATAGTACATAAGGAGTATATAAAGAGTGTACATAAGAAGTACATAAGGAGTACATATGGAGTACATAAGGAGTACATAAGGAGTACATAAGAAGTACATAAGGAGTACATAAGGAGTACATAAGGAGTACATAAGGAGTACATTAGGAGTACATAAGGAGAACATAAGGAGAACATAAATAGTACATAAGGAGTATATAAGGAGTGTACATAAGAAGTACATAAGGAATACATATGGAGTACATAAGGAGAACATAAGGAGTACATACGGAGTACATAAGGAGTACATAAGGAGTACATAAGGAGTACATAAGGAGTACATAAGGAGTACATAAGGAGTACATAAGGAGTACATAAGGAGTACATAAGGAGTACATAAGGAGTACACAAGGAGAACATAAACAGTACATAAGAAGTACATAAGGAGTACATAAGGAGTAAATAAGGAGTACATAAGGAGTACATAAGGAGTACATAAGAAGTACATAAGGAGTACATAAGGAGTACATAAGGAGTACATAAGGAGTACATAAGGAGTACATAAGGAGTACATAAGGAGTACATAAGGAGTACATAAGGAGTACATAAGGAGTACATAAGGAGTACACAAGGAGTATATAAGGAGTGTACATAAGAAGTACATAAGGAGTACATATGGAGTACATAAAAAGTACATAAGCAGTCCATAAGGAGTACATAAGGAGTACAAAAGGAGTACATAAGGAGCACATAAGCAGTACATAAGGAGTACATAAGAAGTACATAAGGAGAACATAAACAGTACATAAGAAGTACATAAAAAGTACATAAGCAGTCCATAAGGAGTACATAAGGAGTACAAAAGGAGTACATAAGGAGCACATAAGCAGTACATAAGGAGTACATAAGAAGTACATAAGGAGAACATAAACAGTACATAAGAAGTACATAAGGAGTACATAAGGAGTACATAAGGAGTACATAAGGAGTACATAAGGAGTACATAAGGAGTACATAAGGAGTACATAAGGAGTACATAAGGAGTACATAAGTAGTACAAAAGGAGTACATAAGGAGTACATATGGAGTACATAAGGAGTACATAAGGAGAACATAAATGATACATAAGGAGTATATAAGGAGTGTACATAAGAAGTACATAAGGAGTACATATGGAGTACATAAGGAGAACATAAGGAGTACATACGGAGTACACAAGGAGAACATAAGGAGTACAGAGGGAGTACATAAGGAGTACATAAGGAGTACATAAGGAGTACATAAGGAGTACATAAGGAGTACATAAGGAGTACATAAGGAGTACATAAGGAGTACATAAGAAGTACATAAGGAGTACATAAGGAGTACATAAGGAGTACATAAGGAGTACACAAGGAGTACATAAGGAGTACATAAGGAGTACATAAGGAGTACATAAGGAGTACATAAGGAGTACATAAGGAGTACATAAGGAGTACATAAGTAGTACAAAAGGAGTACATAAGGAGTACATATGGAGTACATAAGGAGTACATAAGGAGTACATAAGCAGTACAAAAGGAGTACATAAGGAGTACATATGGAGTACATAAGGAGAACATAAATAGTACATAAGGAGTATATAAGGAGTGTACATAATAAGTACATAAGGAGTACATATGGAGTACATAAGGAGAACATAAGGAGTACATAAGGAGTACATAAGGAGTACATAAGGAGTACATAAGGAGTACATAAGGAGTACATAAGGAGTACATAAGGAGTACATAAGGAGTACACAAGGAGTACATAAGGATTACATAAGGAGTATATAAGGAGTGTACACAAGAAGTACATAAGTAGTACATAAGGAGTACATAAAAAGTACATAAGCAGTCCATAAGGAGTACATAAGGAGTACAAAAGGAGTACATAAGGAGCACATAAGCAGTACATAAGGAGTACATAAGAAGTACATAAGGAGAACATAAACAGTACATAAGAAGTACATAAGGAGTACATAAGGAGTACATAAGGAGTACATAAGGAGTACATAAGGAGTACACAAGGAGTACATAAGGATTACATAAGGAGTATATAAGGAGTGTACACAAGAAGTACATAAGTAGTACATAAGGAGTACATAAAAAGTACATAAGCAGTCCATAAGGAGTACATAAGGAGTACAAAAGGAGTACATAAGGAGCACATAAGCAGTACATAAGGAGTACATAAAAAGTACATAAGGAGAACATAAACAGTACATAAGAAGTACATAAGGAGTACATAAGGAGTACATAAGGAGTACATAAGGAGTACATAAGGAGTACATAAGGAGTGTACATAAGAAGTACATAAGGAGTACATAAGGAGTACATAAGGAGTGCATAAGGAGTACATAAGGAGTAAATAAGGAGTACATAAGCAGTACATAAGGAGTACATAAGGAGTACATAAGGAGTACATAAGGAGTACATAAGGAGTGTACACAAGAAGTACATAAGGAGTACACAAGGAGTACATAAGGAGTACATAAGGAGTACATAAGGAGAACATAAGGAGAACATAAGGAGTACATAAGTAGTACATAAGGAGTACATAAGGAGTAAATAAGGAGTACATAAGGAGAACATAAGGAGTACATAAGGAGTACATAAGGAGTACATAAGGAGTACATAAGGAGAACATAAATAGTACATAAGGAGTATATAAAGAGTGTACATAAGAAGTACATAAGGAGTACATATGGAGTACATAAGGAGTACATAAGGAGTACATAAGAAGTACATAAGGAGTACATAAGGAGTACATAAGGAGTACATAAGGAGTACATAAGGAGTACATTAGGAGTACATAAGGAGAACATAAGGAGAACATAAATAGTACATAAGGAGTATATAAGGAGTGTACATAAGAAGTACATAAGGAATACATATGGAGTACATAAGGAGAACATAAGGAGTACATACGGAGTACATAAGGAGTACATAAGGAGTACATAAGGAGTACATAAGGAGTACATAAGGAGTACATAAGGAGTACATAAGGAGTACATAAGGAGTACATAAGGAGTACACAAGGAGAACATAAGGAGTACATAAGCAGTACAAAAGGAGTACATAAGGAGTACATATGGAGTACATAAGGAGAACATAAATAGTACATAAGGAGTATATAAGGAGTGTACATAATAAGTACATAAGGAGTACATATGGAGTACATAAGGAGAACATAAGGAGTACATAAGGAGTACATAAGGAGTACATAAGGAGTACATAAGGAGTACATAAGGAGTACATAAGGAGAACATAAGGAGAACATAAATAGTACATAAGGAGTATATAAGGAGTGTACATAAGAAGTACATAAGGAATACATATGGAGTACATAAGGAGAACATAAGGAGTACATACGGAGTACATAAGGAGTACATAAGGAGTACATAAGGAGTACATAAGGAGTACATAAGGAGTACATAAGGAGTACACAAGGAGTACATAAGGAGTACATAAGGAGTACATAAGGAGTACATAAGGAGTACATAAGGAGTACATAAGGAGTACATAAGGAGTACATAAGTAGTACAAAAGGAGTACATAAGGAGTACATATGGAGTACATAAGGAGTACATAAGGAGTACATAAGCAGTACAAAAGGAGTACATAAGGAGTACATATGGAGTACATAAGGAGAACATAAATAGTACATAAGGAGTATATAAGGAGTGTACATAATAAGTACATAAGGAGTACATATGGAGTACATAAGGAGAACATAAGGAGTACATAAGGAGTACATAAGGAGTACATAAGGAGTACATAAGGAGTACATAAGGAGTACATAAGGAGTACATAAGGAGTACACAAGGAGTACATAAGGATTACATAAGGAGTATATAAGGAGTGTACACAAGAAGTACATAAGTAGTACATAAGGAGTACATAAAAAGTACATAAGCAGTCCATAAGGAGTACATAAGGAGTACAAAAGGAGTACATAAGGAGCACATAAGCAGTACATAAGGAGTACATAAGAAGTACATAAGGAGAACATAAACAGTACATAAGAAGTACATAAGGAGTACATAAGGAGTACATAAGGAGTACATAAGGAGTACATAAGGAGTACACAAGGAGTACATAAGGATTACATAAGGAGTATATAAGGAGTGTACACAAGAAGTACATAAGTAGTACATAAGGAGTACATAAAAAGTACATAAGCAGTCCATAAGGAGTACATAAGGAGTACAAAAGGAGTACATAAGGAGCACATAAGCAGTACATAAGGAGTACATAAAAAGTACATAAGGAGAACATAAACAGTACATAAGAAGTACATAAGGAGTACATAAGGAGTACATAAGGAGTACATAAGGAGTACATAAGGAGTACATAAGGAGTACATAAGGAGTGTACATAAGAAGTACATAAGGAGTACATAAGGAGTACATAAGGAGTGCATAAGGAGTACATAAGGAGTAAATAAGGAGTACATAAGCAGTACATAAGGAGTACATAAGGAGTACATAAGGAGTACATAAGGAGTACATAAGGAGTGTACACAAGAAGTACATAAGGAGTACACAAGGAGTACATAAGGAGTACATAAGGAGTACATAAGGAGAACATAAGGAGAACATAAGGAGTACATAAGTAGTACATAAGGAGTACATAAGGAGTAAATAAGGAGTACATAAGGAGAACATAAGGAGTACATAAGGAGTACATAAGGAGTACATAAGGAGTACATAAGGAGAACATAAATAGTACATAAGGAGTATATAAAGAGTGTACATAAGAAGTACATAAGGAGTACATATGGAGTACATAAGGAGTACATAAGGAGTACATAAGAAGTACATAAGGAGTACATAAGGAGTACATAAGGAGTACATAAGGAGTACATAAGGAGTACATTAGGAGTACATAAGGAGAACATAAGGAGAACATAAATAGTACATAAGGAGTATATAAGGAGTGTACATAAGAAGTACATAAGGAATACATATGGAGTACATAAGGAGAACATAAGGAGTACATACGGAGTACATAAGGAGTACATAAGGAGTACATAAGGAGTACATAAGGAGTACATAAGGAGTACATAAGGAGTACATAAGGAGTACATAAGGAGTACATAAGGAGTACATAAGGAGTACACAAGGAGAACATAAGGAGTACATAAGCAGTACAAAAGGAGTACATAAGGAGTACATATGGAGTACATAAGGAGAACATAAATAGTACATAAGGAGTATATAAGGAGTGTACATAATAAGTACATAAGGAGTACATATGGAGTACATAAGGAGAACATAAGGAGTACATAAGGAGTACATAAGGAGTACATAAGGAGTACATAAGGAGTACATAAGGAGAACATAAGGAGAACATAAATAGTACATAAGGAGTATATAAGGAGTGTACATAAGAAGTACATAAGGAATACATATGGAGTACATAAGGAGAACATAAGGAGTACATACGGAGTACATAAGGAGTACATAAGGAGTACATAAGGAGTACATAAGGAGTACATAAGGAGTACATAAGGAGTACATAAGGAGTACATAAGGAGTACATAAGGAGTACATAAGGAGTACACAAGGAGAACATAAACAGTACATAAGAAGTACATAAGGAGTACATAAGGAGTACATAAGGAGTACATAAGGAGTACATAAGGAGTACATAAGGAGTGTACATAAGAAGTACATAAGGAGTACATAAGGAGTACATAAGGAGTGCATAAGGAGTACATAAGGAGTAAATAAGGAGTACATAAGCAGTACATAAGGAGTACATAAGGAGTACATAAGGAGTACATAAGGAGTACATAAGGAGTACATAAGGAGTACATAAGGAGTGTACACAAGAAGTACATAAGGAGTACACAAGGAGTACATAAGGAGTACATAAGGAGTACATAAGGAGAACATAAGGAGAACATAAGGAGTACATAAGGAGTGCATAAGGAGTAAATAAGGAGTACATAAGGAGAACATAAGGAGTACATAAGGAGTACATAAGGAGTACATAAGGAGTACATAAGGAGAACATAAATAGTACATAAGGAGTATATAAAGAGTGTACATAAGAAGTACATAAGGAGTACATATGGAGTACATAAGGAGTACATAAGGAGTACATAAGAAGTACATAAGGAGTACATAAGGAGTCCATAAGGAGTACATAAGGAGTACATTAGGAGTACATAAGGAGAACATAAGGAGAACATAAATAGTACATAAGGAGTATATAAGGAGTGTACATAAGAAGTACATAAGGAATACATATGGAGTACATAAGGAGAACATAAGGAGTACATACGGAGTACATAAGGAGTACATAAGGAGTACATAAGGAGTACATAAGGAGTACATAAGGAGTACATAAGGAGTACATAAGGAGTACATAAGGAGTACATAAGGAGTACACAAGGAGAACATAAACAGTACATAAGGAGTACATAAGGAGTACATAAGGAGTACATAAGGAGTACATAAGGAGTACATAAGGAGTACATAAGGAGTACACAAGGAGAACATAAACAGTACATAAGAAGTACATAAGGAGTACATAAGGAGTAAATAAGGAGTACATAAGGAGTACATAAGGAGAACATAAGGAGAACATAAATAGTACATAAGGAGTATATAAGGAGTGTACATAAGAAGTACATAAGGAATACATATGGAGTACATAAGGAGAACATAAGGAGTACATACGGAGTACATAAGGAGTACATAAGGAGTACATAAGGAGTACATAAGGAGTACATAAGGAGTACATAAGGAGTACATAAGGAGTACATAAGGAGTACATAAGGAGTACATAAGGAGTACACAAGGAGAACATAAACAGTACATAAGAAGTACATAAGGAGTACATAAGGAGTAAATAAGGAGTACATAAGGAGTACATAAGGAGTACATAAGAAGTACATAAGGAGTACATAAGGAGTACACAAGGAGTACACAAGGAGTACATAAGGAGTACATAAGGAGTACATAAGGAGTACATAAGGAGTACATAAGGAGTACACAAGGAGTATATAAGGAGTGTACATAAGAAGTACATAAGGAGTACATATGGAGTACATAAAAAGTACATAAGCAGTCCATAAGGAGTACATAAGGAGTACAAAAGGAGTACATAAGGAGCACATAAGCAGTACATAAGGAGTACATAAGAAGTACATAAGGAGAACATAAACAGTACATAAGAAGTACATAAGGAGTACATAAGGAGTACATAAGGAGTACATAAGGAGTACATAAGGAGTACATAAGGAGTACACAAGGAGTACATAAGGATTACATAAGGAGTGTACACAAGAAGTACATAAGTAGTACATAAGGAGTACATAAAAAGTACATAAGCAGTCCATAAGGAGTACATAAGGAGTACAAAAGGAGTACATAAGGAGCACATAAGCAGTACATAAGGAGTACATAAGAAGTACATAAGGAGAACATAAACAGTACATAAGAAGTACATAAGGAGTACATAAGGAGTACATAAGGAGTACATAAGGAGTACATAAGGAGTACATAAGGAGTGTACATAAGAAGTACATAAGGAGTACATAAGGAGTACATAAGGAGTGCATAAGGAGTACATAAGGAGTAAATAAGGAGTACATAAGCAGTACATAAGGAGTACATAAGGAGTACATAAGGAGTACATAAGGAGTACATAAGGAGTGTACACAAGAAGTACATAAGGAGTACACAAGGAGTACATAAGGAGTACATAAGGAGTACATAAGGAGAACATAAGGAGAACATAAGGAGTACATAAGTAGTATATAAGGAGTACATAAGGAGTAAATAAGGAGTACATAAGGAGAACATAAGGAGTACATAAGGAGTACATAAGGAGTACATAAGGAGTACATAAGGAGTACATAAGGAGTACATAAGGAGAACATAAATAGTACATAAGGAGTATATAAAGAGTGTACATAAGAAGTACAGAAGGAGTACATTAGGAGTACATAAGGAGAACATAAGGAGAACATAAATAGTACATAAGGAGTATATAAGGAGTGTACATAAGAAGTACATAAGGAATACATATGGAGTACATAAGGAGAACATAAGGAGTACATACGGAGTACATAAGGAGTACATAAGGAGTACATAAGGAGTACATAAGGAGTACATAAGGAGTACATAAGGAGTACATAAGGAGTACATAAGGAGTACATAAGGAGTACATAAGGAGTACATAAGGAGTACATAAGGAGTACACAAGGAGAACATAAACAGTACATAAGAAGTACATAAGGAGTACATAAGGAGTAAATAAGGAGTACATAAGGAGTACATAAGGAGTACATAAGGAGCACATAAGCAGTACATAAGGAGTACATAAGGAGAACATAAGGAGAACATAAGGAGTACATAAAGAGTACATAAGGATTACATAAGGAGTGTACACAAGAAGTACATAAGTAGTACATAAGGAGTACATAAGGAGTACATAAAAAGTACATAAGCAGTCCATAAGGAGTACATAAGGAGTACAAAAGGAGTACATAAGGAGCACATAAGCAGTACATAAGGAGTACATAAGAAGTACATAAGGAGAACATAAACAGTACATAAGAAGTACATAAGGAGTACATAAGGAGTACATAAGGAGTACATAAGGAGTACATAAGGAGTACATAAGGAGTACATAAGGAGTACATAAGGAGTACATAAGGAGTACATAAGTAGTACAAAAGGAGTACATAAGGAGTACATATGGAGTACATAAGGAGTACATAAGGAGAACATAAATGATACATAAGGAGTATATAAGGAGTGTACATAAGAAGTACATAAGGAGTACATATGGAGTACATAAGGAGAACATAAGGAGTACATACGGAGTACACAAGGAGAACATAAGGAGTACAGAGGGAGTACATAAGGAGTACATAAGGAGTACATAAGGAGTACATAAGGAGTACATAAGGAGTACATAAGGAGTACATAAGGAGTACATAAGAAGTACATAAGGAGTACATAAGGAGTACATAAGGAGTACATAAGGAGTACACAAGGAGTACATAAGGAGTACATAAGGAGTACATAAGGAGTACATAAGGAGTACATAAGGAGTACATAAGGAGTACATAAGGAGTACATAAGGAGTACATAAGTAGTACAAAAGGAGTACATAAGGAGTACATATGGAGTACATAAGGAGTACATAAGGAGTACATAAGCAGTACAAAAGGAGTACATAAGGAGTACATATGGAGTACATAAGGAGAACATAAATAGTACATAAGGAGTATATAAGGAGTGTACATAATAAGTACATAAGGAGTACATATGGAGTACATAAGGAGAACATAAGGAGTACATAAGGAGTACATAAGGAGTACATAAGGAGTACATAAGGAGTACATAAGGAGTACATAAGGAGTACATAAGGAGTACACAAGGAGTACATAAGGATTACATAAGGAGTATACAGCGTGAAATTATAGTCGTTTTGGAACCGCAACGTGGTAACTTAGGATAATTAGTAGTACAAATAAAAAATATTAAGTTGACTGTACAGCTAATAATAAAAAAGTTGGCATTTCAAAAAAAAATTTCACTTGTTCGAGTTTATTCGTAGTAGTGCACGAATATTTCATTCTTAAACCGCCTCAGTCTCAAGCTTGCCATTTATCAATGATGCGCGGCGGGCGGCGGGGGCGCGGCGGCACGGGCGCGGGCGCGCGGCGCGGCGCTGTACGAGTCAGCTCATCAGCTGGTCACCTACCTACAGCAACGGGAGCGACGGACGGTCGGATGATCCGTCTGAGTACCTACTACGCGTGATTTAATAGCTAGTAGCTGGACAAGTACATTTTATTATTAAAATAAATTGCATTACGATGCAGATAGCGACGTAATTTGATGTTAGGTAGGTACCTAGGATCACAGTTCAAATAGGACAAGTATGGCGCCCAGCGAATCAGCTGATACGGGACACGAACGTAATACCTACATTCTTACTAAAAAAATTAGAATAAGACTGTGTGTAGGTAGGTTTTATCGTAGTTCTTATTTAAGAAAAAAAACGTTGCCCAACACTAGGATTTTCTCCTGTGTCATGGGTGCATTTACAAACATAAATTTTCACATACACAAACACGCAAGCCCAGAACATTCACCCACAGATCATACAAATTTGTTCCGAGCGAGGATCGAACCCGCGACAGGCGCAGCAGTCGCTCGCACAGCCGCTGCGCATCAACATTTTCACGCCAACTACGTAAATTGTACCTACTCCAATTTCTCGTTCATACTTTACACGGGCTTAGGACCGGCAGAAATACTTTATTTGAATTGAACTTATCTTTATTTTACTGTAGGTATCAATAATTAGAAACAGAGAGACAATGAACTGAGTAGGTACTTCAGGCGTTTGGATTTTTGGAATTTGAGCTATTTACAAAATAATTAACTTATGTACATAGCTAAGTACTTACCTATTAAAAGTTTATTTATAAATTGTTTACACTTCCCTGTACCCAAGCAAGTACACGAAATGGAGTCTGCCGCGTTCAATACACAAACGTGCCCGTTTTATGCTATTGTCTTTTAGCCTATCACTTTTCACTTTATCAAAGGCGTCCACTATCGCACTGCGTAACTCGTTAAGACTTTCATGTTCACGGGTATAAAGGAGTCTTTTTATTTCCGACCACAAGAAAAATCCAGGGGCGTTAAGTCTGGGCTCCGTGGTGGGCAAGCCACGGGACCGCCGCGCGACGTGGCCTATCCATCGATCACGGAACTGATTGTTTGGGTAAGCACGCACAACACTTGCATAACGAGCCGGGCAGCTGACATAGGGCAGTTCTTGCCGGTGCATCATTGTTGTTGATGACGTGAGCTCGACGGAACTTATAGGGATGTTAAGCCATTATTATTTAATGTTTTCCATACAAAGCATTAGCTAACATTAAATTCTTGTGCCGCCATTCTCGTGCTTCGCCGCGGAGCCCGCTCGAAGTACCTACTCCAGAATAGCGTCTTCGTTCTCCTGCGAGTCATTTAGGCGCCCTCGACCTTGCGCGTGAGCCGGCACACGGAATTGTCCATGATTGAGAAGGCGCTGGGTTGCAGCCAAGTTGGTAGGGGTTGAAGGTACTTGAGGACTTTCAATCCCTCGTAGCCGCAGCGCCTTTAAATGTTCTGGCCGGGAATACAACCGCTTGGCCTCAGCTTTGGCCTTCCAAATTGTAACTAGTAACAGTGTACAGCTGAACCATTGTCAAGTACTACTCCGCGTTCGAATATTCATACTGAAGACTCATTTTCGCGTGGCTACGTAAAACGTAAAAAATGCAACCTTTATCGCGCGCGAGTTGCAACAGAACTGGCGGGTGCGGCCGTGCGGGGTGATTAACGGGGAGCGGCGCGGGCGACGCGACGACGCGAGAGCGCTCGCCGCGCCGGCGCCGCGCAGCCTGTTACTAGGGGTAGGTACATAATACATTACAGCTGTGTGCGTGGATTGTAGGCAGCGGGCGCCGCGCCGCATCCAATGGGCGGATAACGTGTCTAGGCATGTTTTACCGCTTAGTGTTGTGTGTGTAACATTGAATGACATCGATCGTAGTGATCGTAGTACGTAACATTGAGTGGAATTATCATGAGTTCTCATTTTTTGTTCGAATATGATATTACTTTTAATAATCAATAAAATAATATATTTTTATTTAATTTAAATTATATTTTAATAGGTTCTATTACTGATATAGAGTCTAAAATTTTCGGTTCCAAAACGACTACAAAATCATCGTGTATAAGGAGTGTACACAAGAAGTACATAAGTAGTACATAAGGAGTACATAAAAAGTACATAAGCAGTCCATAAGGAGTACATAAGGAGTACAAAAGGAGTACATAAGGAGCACATAAGCAGTACATAAGGAGTACATAAGAAGTACATAAGGAGAACATAAACAGTACATAAGAAGTACATAAGGAGTACATAAGGAGTACATAAGGAGTACATAAGGAGTACATAAGGAGTACACAAGGAGTACATAAGGATTACATAAGGAGTATATAAGGAGTGTACACAAGAAGTACATAAGTAGTACATAAGGAGTACATAAAAAGTACATAAGCAGTCCATAAGGAGTACATAAGGAGTACAAAAGGAGTACATAAGGAGCACATAAGCAGTACATAAGGAGTACATAAAAAGTACATAAGGAGAACATAAACAGTACATAAGAAGTACATAAGGAGTACATAAGGAGTACATAAGGAGTACATAAGGAGTACATAAGGAGTACATAAGGAGTGTACATAAGAAGTACATAAGGAGTACATAAGGAGTACATAAGGAGTGCATAAGGAGTACATAAGGAGTAAATAAGGAGTACATAAGCAGTACATAAGGAGTACATAAGGAGTACATAAGGAGTACATAAGGAGTACATAAGGAGTGTACACAAGAAGTACATAAGGAGTACACAAGGAGTACATAAGGAGTACATAAGGAGTACATAAGGAGAACATAAGGAGAACATAAGGAGTACATAAGTAGTACATAAGGAGTACATAAGGAGTAAATAAGGAGTACATAAGGAGAACATAAGGAGTACATAAGGAGTAAATAAGGAGTACATAAGGAGAACATAAGGAGTACATAAGGAGTACATAAGGAGTACATAAGGAGAACATAAGGAGTACATAAGGAGTACATAAATAGTACATAAGGAGTATATAAAGAGTGTACATAAGAAGTACATAAGGAGTACATATGGAGTACATAAGGAGTACATAAGGAGTACATAAGAAGTACATAAGGAGTACATAAGGAGTACATAAGGAGTACATAAGGAGTACATAAGGAGTACATTAGGAGTACATAAGGAGAACATAAGGAGAACATAAATAGTACATAAGGAGTATATAAGGAGTGTACATAAGAAGTACATAAGGAATACATATGGAGTACATAAGGAGAACATAAGGAGTACATACGGAGTACATAAGGAGTACATAAGGAGTACATAAGGAGTACATAAGGAGTACATAAGGAGTACATAAGGAGTACATAAGGAGTACATAAGGAGTACATAAGGAGTACATAAGGAGTACACAAGGAGAACATAAGGAGTACATAAGCAGTACAAAAGGAGTACATAAGGAGTACATATGGAGTACATAAGGAGAACATAAATAGTACATAAGGAGTATATAAGGAGTGTACATAATAAGTACATAAGGAGTACATATGGAGTACATAAGGAGAACATAAGGAGTACATAAGGAGTACATAAGGAGTACATAAGGAGTACATAAGGAGTACATAAGGAGTACATAAGGAGTACATAAGGAGTACATAAGGAGTACACAAGGAGTACATAAGGATTACATAAGGAGTATATAAGGAGTGTACACAAGAAGTACATAAGTAGTACATAAGGAGTACATAAAAAGTACATAAGCAGTCCATAAGGAGTACATAAGGAGTACAAAAGGAGTACATAAGGAGCACATAAGCAGTACATAAGGAGTACATAAGAAGTACATAAGGAGAACATAAACAGTACATAAGAAGTACATAAGGAGTACATAAGGAGTACATAAGGAGTACATAAGGAGTACATAAGGAGTACATAAGGAGTACATAAGGAGTACACAAGGAGTACATAAGGATTACATAAGGAGTATATAAGGAGTGTACACAAGAAGTACATAAGTAGTACATAAGGAGTACATAAAAAGTACATAAGCAGTCCATAAGGAGTACATAAGGAGTACAAAAGGAGTACATAAGGAGCACATAAGCAGTACATAAGGAGTACATAAGAAGTACATAAGGAGAACATAAACAGTACATAAGAAGTACATAAGAAGTACATAAGGAGTACATAAGGAGTACATAAGGAGTACATAAGGAGTACATAAGGAGTGTACATAAGAAGTACATAAGGAGTACATAAGGAGTACATAAGGAGTGCATAAGGAGTACATAAGGAGTAAATAAGGAGTACATAAGCAGTACATAAGGAGTACATAAGGAGTACATAAGGAGTACATAAGGAGTGTACACAAGAAGTACATAAGGAGTACACAAGGAGTACATAAGGAGTACATAAGGAGTACATAAGGAGAACATAAGGAGAACATAAGGAGTACATAAGTAGTACATAAGGAGTACATAAGGAGTAAATAAGGAGTACATAAGGAGAACATAAGGAGTACATAAGGAGTACATAAGGAGTACATAAGGAGTACATAAAAAGAACATAAATAGTACATAAGGAGTATATAAAGAGTGTACATAAGAAGTACATAAGGAGTACATATGGATTACATAAGGAGTACATAAGGAGTACATAAGAAGTACATAAGGAGTACATAAGGAGTACATAAGGAGTACATAAGGAGTACATAAGGAGTACATAAGGAGTACATTAGGAGTACATAAGGAGAACATAAGGAGAACATAAATAGTACATAAGGAGTATATAAGGAGTGTACATAAGAAGTACATAAGGAATACATATGGAGTACATAAGGAGAACATAAGGAGTACATACGGAGTACATAAGGAGTACATAAGGAGTACATAAGGAGTACATAAGGAGTACATAAGGAGTACATAAGGAGTACATATGGAGTACATAAGGAGAACATAAGGAGTACATAAGGAGTACATAAGGACTACATACGGAGTACACAAGGAGAACATAAGGAGTACATAAGGAGTACATAAGGAGTACATAAGGAGTACATAAGGAGTACATAAGGAGTACATAAGGAGTACATAAGGAGTACATAAGAAGTACATAAGAAGTACATAAGGAGTACAAAAGGAGTACATAAGGAGTGCATAAGGAGTACATAAGGAGTAAATAAGGAGTACATAAGCAGTACATAAGGAGTACATAAGGAGTGTACATAAGAAGTACATAAGGAGTACATATGGAGTACATAAGGAGTACATAAGGAGTACATAAGGAGTACATAAGGAGTACATAAGGAGTACATAAGGAGTACATAAGGAGTACATAAGGAGTACATAAGGAGTACATAAGGAGTACATAAGGAGTACATAAGGAGTACATAAGGAGTACATAAGAAGTACATATAGGAGTACATAAGGAGTACATAAGGAGAACATAAGGAGTACAAAAGGAGTACATAAGGAGTACATAAAGAGTACATAAGGAGTATATAAGGAGTGTACATAAGAAGTACATAAGGAGTACAAAAGGAGTACATAAGGAGTGCATAAGGAGTACATAAGGAGTACATAAGCAGTACATAAGGAGTACATAAGGAGTGTACATAAGAAGTACATAAGGAGTACATATGGAGTACATAAGGAGTACATAAGGAGTACATAAGGAGTACATAAGGAGTACATAAGGAGTACATAAGGAGTACATAAGGAGTACATAAAGAGTACATAAGGAGTACATAAGGAGCACATAAGCAGTACATAAGGAGTACATAAGGAGAACATAAGGAGAACATAAGGAGTACAAAAGGAGTACATAAGGAGTACATAAAGAGTACATAAGGATTACATAAGGAGTATATAAGGAGTGTACACAAGAAGTACATAAGTAGTACATAAGGAGTACATAAGGAGTACATAAAAAGTACATAAGCAGTCCATAAGGAGTACATAAGGAGTACAAAAGGAGTACATAAGGAGCACATAAGCAGTACATAAGGAGTACATAAGAAGTACATAAGGAGAACATAAACAGTACATAAGAAGTACATAAGGAGTACATAAGGAGTACATAAGGAGTACATAAGGAGTACATAAGGAGTACATAAGGAGTACATAAGTAGTACAAAAGGAGTACATAAGGAGTACATATGGAGTACATAAGGAGTACATAAGGAGAACATAAATAGTACATAAGGAGTATATAGGGAGTGTACATAAGAAGTACATAAGGAGTACATATGGAGTACATAAGGAGAACATAAGGAGTACATACGGAGTACACAAGGAGAACATAAGGAGTACAGAGGGAGTACATAAGGAGTACATAAGGAGTACATAAGGAGTACATAAGGAGTACATAAGGAGTACATAAGGAGTACATAAGGAGTACATAAGGAGTACATAAGAAGTACATAAGGAGTACATAAGGAGTACATAAGGAGTACATAAGGAGTACACAAGGAGTACATAAGGAGTACATAAGGAGTACATAAGGAGTACAAAAGGAGTACATAAGGAGTACATATGGAGTACATAAGGAGAACATAAATAGTACATAAGGAGTATATAAGGAGTGTACATAATAAGTACATAAGGAGTACATATGGAGTACATAAGGAGAACATAAGGAGTACATAAGGAGTACATAAGGAGTACATAAGGAGTACATAAGGAGTACATAAGGAGTACATAAGGAGTACATAAGGAGTACATAAGGAGTACACAAGGAGTACATAAGGATTACATAAGGAGTATATAAGGAGTGTACACAAGAAGTACATAAGTAGTACATAAGGAGTACATAAAAAGTACATAAGCAGTCCATAAGGAGTACATAAGGAGTACACAAGGAGTACATAAGGATTACATAAGGAGTATATAAGGAGTGTACACAAGAAGTACATAAGTAGTACATAAGGAGTACATAAAAAGTACATAAGCAGTCCATAAGGAGTACATAAGGAGTACAAAAGGAGTACATAAGGAGCACATAAGCAGTACATAAGGAGTACATAAGAAGTACATAAGGAGAACATAAACAGTACATAAGAAGTACATAAGGAGTACATAAGGAGTACATAAGGAGTACATAAGGAGTACATAAGGAGTACACAAGGAGTACATAAGGATTACATAAGGAGTATATAAGGAGTGTACACAAGAAGTACATAAGTAGTACATAAGGAGTACATAAAAAGTACATAAGCAGTCCATAAGGAGTACATAAGGAGTACAAAAGGAGTACATAAGGAGCACATAAGCAGTACATAAGGAGTACATAAGAAGTACATAAGGAGAACATAAACAGTACATAAGAAGTACATAAGGAGTACATAAGGAGTACATAAGGAGTACATAAGGAGTACATAAGGAGTACATAAGGAGTACATAAGGAGTGTACATAAGAAGTACATAAGGAGTACATAAGGAGTACATAAGGAGTGCATAAGGAGTACATAGAGAGTAAATAAGGAGTACATAAGCAGTACATAAGGAGTACATAAGGAGTACATAAGGAGTACATAAGGAGTGTACACAAGAAGTACATAAGGAGAACATAAGGAGTACATAAGTAGTACATAAGGAGTACATAAGGAGTAAATAAGGAGTACATAAGGAGAACATAAGGAGTACATAAGGAGTACATAAGGAGTACATAAGGAGTACATAAGGAGTACATAAGGAGAACATAAATAGTACATAAGGAGTATATAAAGAGTGTACATAAGAAGTACATAAGGAGTACATATGGAGTACATAAGGAGTACATAAGGAGTACATAAGAAGTACATAAGGAGTACATAAGGAGTACATAAGGAGTACATAAGGAGTACATAAGGAGTACATTAGGAGTACATAAGGAGAACATAAGGAGAACATAAATAGTACATAAGGAGTATATAAGGAGTGTACATAAGAAGTACATAAGGAATACATATGGAGTACATAAGGAGAACATAAGGAGTACATACGGAGTACATAAGGAGTACATAAGGAGTACATAAGGAGTACATAAGGAGTACATAAGGAGTACATAAGGAGTACATAAGGAGTACATAAGGAGTACATAAGGAGTACATAAGGAGTACACAAGGAGAACATAAACAGTACATAAGAAGTACATAAGGAGTACATAAGGAGTAAATAAGGAGTACATAAGGAGTACATAAGGAGTACATAAGAAGTACATAAGGAGTACATAAGGAGTACATAAGGAGTACATAAGGAGTACACAAGGAGTACACAAGGAGTACATAAGGAGTACATAAGGAGTACATAAGGAGTACATAAGGAGTACATAAGGAGTACACAAGGAGTATATAAGGAGTGTACATAAGAAGTACATAAGGAGTACATATGGAGTACATAAGGAGAACATAAGGAGTACATAAGGAGTACATAAGGAGTACATATAGGAGTACATAAGGAGTACATAAGGAGAACATAAGGAGTACATATGGAGTACATAAGGAGAACATAAGGAGTACATACGGAGTACACAAGGAGAACATAAGGAGTACAGAGGGAGTACATAAGGAGTACATAAGGAGTACATAAGGAGTACATAAGGAGTACATAAGGAGTACATAAGGAGTACATAAGGAGTACATAAGAAGTACATAAGGATTACATAAGGAGTACATAAGGAGTACATAAGGAGTACACAAGGAGTACATAAGGAGTACATAAGGAGTACATAAGGAGTACATAAGGAGTACATAAGGAGTACACAAGGAGTACATAAGGAGTACATAAGGAGTACATAAGGAGTACATAAGGAGTAAATAAGGAGTACATAAGGAGTACATAAGGAGTACATAAGGAGTACATAAGGAGTACATAAGGAGAACATAAATAGTACATAAGGAGTATATAAGGAGTGTACATAAGAAGTACATAGGGAATACATATGGAGTACATAAGGAGAACATAAGGAGTACACAAGGAGTACATAAGGAGTACACAAGGAGTATATAAGGAGTGTACATAAGAAGTACATAAGGAGTACATATGGAGTACATAAGGAGAACATAAGGAGTACATAAGGAGTACATAAGGAGTACATATAGGAGTACATAAGGAGTACATAAGGAGAACATAAGGAGTACATATGGAGTACATAAGGAGAACATAAGGAGTACATACGGAGTACACAAGGAGAACATAAGGAGTACAGAGGGAGTACATAAGGAGTACATAAGGAGTACATAAGGAGTACATAAGGAGAACATAAATAGTACATAAGGAGTATATAAGGAGTGTACATAAGAAGTACATAAGGAATACATATGGAGTACATAAGGAGAACATAAGGAGTACATACGGAGTACATAAGGAGTACATAAGGAGTACATAAGGAATACATATGGAGTACATAAGGAGAACATAAGGAGTACATACGGAGTACATAAGGAGTACATAAGGAGTACATAAGGAGTACATAAGGAGTACATATGGAGTACATAAGGAGAACATAAGGAGTACATAAGGAGTACATAAGGAGTACATAAGGAGTACATAAGGAGTACATAAGAAGTACATAAGGAGAACATAAACAGTACATAAGAAGTACATAAGGAGTACATAAGGAGTACATAAGGAGTACATAAGGAGTACATAAGGAGTACATAAGGAGTACACAAGGAGTACATAAGGATTACATAAGGAGTATATAAGGAGTGTACACAAGAAGTACATAAGTAGTACATAAGGAGTACATAAAAAGTACATAAGCAGTCCATAAGGAGTACATAAGGAGTACAAAAGGAGTACATAAGGAGCACATAAGCAGTACATAAGGAGTACATAAGAAGTACATAAGGAGAACATAAACAGTACATAAGAAGTACATAAGGAGTACATAAGGAGTACATAAGGAGTACATAAGGAGTACATAAGGAGTACATAAGGAGTGTACATAAGAAGTACATAAGGAGTACATAAGGAGTACATAAGGAGTGCATAAGGAGTACATAAGGAGTAAATAAGGAGTACATAAGCAGTACATAAGGAGTACATAAGGAGTACATAAGGAGTACATAAGGAGTACATAAGGAGTACATAAGGAGTGTACACAAGAAGTACATAAGGAGTACACAAGGAGTACACAAGGAGTACATAAGGAGTACATAAGGAGTACATAAGGAGTACATAAGGAGTACATAAGGAGTACACAAGGAGTATATAAGGAGTGTACATAAGAAGTACATAAGGAGTACATATGGAGTACATAAGGAGTACATAAGGAGTACATAAGGAGTACATAAGGAGTACAAAAGGAGTACATAAGGAGTACATAAGGAGTACATAAGGAGTACATAAGGAGTACATAAGGAGTACATAAGGAGTACATAAGGAGTACATAAGGAGTACATACGGAGTACACAAGGAGAACATAAGGAGTACATAAGGAGTACATAAGGAGTACATAAGGAGTACATAAGGAGTACATAAGGAGTACATAAGGAGTACATAAGGAGTACATAAGAAGTACATATAGGAGTACATAAGGAGTACATAAGGAGAACATAAGGAGTACAAAAGGAGTACATAAGGAGTACATAAGGAGTACATAAAAAGTACATAAGGAGTATATAAGGAGTGTACATAAGAAGTACATAAGGAGTACACAAGGAGTACACAAGGAGTACATAAGGAGTACATAAGGAGTACATAAGGAGTACATAAGGAGTACATAAGGAGTACACAAGGAGTATATAAGGAGTGTACATAAGAAGTACATAAGGAGTACATATGGAGTACATAAGGAGAACATAAGGAGTACATAAGGAGTACATAAGGAGTACATAAGGAGTACATAAGGAGTACATAAGGAGTACATAAGGAGTACATAAGGAGTACATAAGGAGTACATAAGGAGTACATAAGGAGTACATACGGAGTACACAAGGAGAACATAAGGAGTACATAAGGAGTACATAAGGAGTACATAAGGAGTACATAAGGAGTACATAAGGAGTACATAAGGAGTAAATAAGGAGTACATAAGGAGAACATAAGGAGTACATAAGGAGTACATAAGGAGTACATAAGGAGTACATAAGGAGTACATAAGGAGTACATAAGGAGAACATAAATAGTACATAAGGAGTATATAAAGAGTGTACATAAGAAGTACATAAGGAGTACATATGGATTACATAAGGAGTACATAAGGAGTACATAAGAAGTACATAAGGAGTACATAAGGAGTACATAAGGAGTACATAAGGAGTACATAAGGAGTACATTAGGAGTACATAAGGAGAACATAAGGAGAACATAAATAGTACATAAGGAGTATATAAGGAGTGTACATAAGAAGTACATAAGGAATACATATGGAGTACATAAGGAGAACATAAGGAGTACATACGGAGTACATAAGGAGTACATAAGGAGTACATAAGGAGTACATAAGGAGTACATAAGGAGTACATAAGGAGTACATAAGGAGTACATAAGGAGTACATAAGGAGTACATAAGGAGTACATAAGGAGTACACAAGGAGAACATAAACAGTACATAAGAAGTACATAAGGAGTACATAAGGAGTAAATAAGGAGTACATAAGGAGTACATAAGGAGTACATAAGAAGTATATAAGGAGTACATAAGGAGTACATAAGGAGTACATAAGGAGTACACAAGGAGTACACAAGGAGTACATAAGGAGTACATAAGGAGTACATAAGGAGTACATAAGGAGTACATAAGGAGTACACAAGGAGTATATAAGGAGTGTACATAAGAAGTACATAAGGAGTACATATGGAGTACATAAGGAGAACATAAGGAGTACATAAGGAGTACATAAGGAGTACATAAGGAGTACATAAGGAGTACATAAGGAGTACATAAGGAGTACATAAGGAGTACATAAGGAGTACATAAGGAGTACATAAGGAGTACATAAGGAGTACATACGGAGTACACAAGGAGAACATAAGGAGTACATAAGGAGTACATAAGGAGTACATAAGGAGTACATAAGGAGTACATAAGGAGTACATAAGGAGTACATAAGGAGTACATAAGAAGTACATATAGGAGTACATAAGGAGTACATAAGGAGAACATAAGGAGTACAAAAGGAGTACATAAGGAGTACATAAAAAGTACATAAGGAGTATATAAGGAGTGTACATAAGAAGTACATAAGGAGTACAAAAGGAGTACATAAGGAGTGCATAAGGAGTACATAAGGAGTAAATAAGGAGTACATAAGCAGTACATAAGGAGTACATAAGGAGTGTACATAAGAAGTACATAAGGAGTACATATGGAGTACATAAGGAGTACATAAGGAGTACATACGGAGTACACAAGGAGAACATAAGGAGTACATAAGGAGTACATAAGGAGTACATAAGGAGTACATAAGGAGTACATAAGGAGTACATAAGGAGTACATAAGGAGTACATAAGGAGTACATAAGGAGTACATAAGGAGTACATAAGGAGTACATAAGGAGTACATAAGAAGTACATATAGGAGTACATAAGGAGTACATAAGGAGAACATAAGGAGAACATAAGGAGTACAAAAGGAGTACATAAGGAGTACATAAGGAGTACATAAAGAGTACATAAGGAGTATATAAGGAGTGTACATAAGAAGTACATAAGGAGTACAAAAGGAGTACATAAGGAGTGCATAAGGAGTACATAAGGAGTACATAAGCAGTACATAAGGAGTACATAAGGAGTGTACATAAGAAGTACATAAGGAGTACATATGGAGTACATAAGGAGTACATAAGGAGTACATAAGGAGTACATAAGGAGTACATAAGGAGTACATAAGGAGTACATAAGGAGTACATAAAGAGTACATAAGGAGTACATAAGGAGCACATAAGCAGTACATAAGGAGTACATAAGGAGAACATAAGGAGAACATAAGGAGTACAAAAGGAGTACATAAGGAGTACATAAAGAGTACATAAGGATTACATAAGGAGTATATAAGGAGTGTACACAAGAAGTACATAAGTAGTACATAAGGAGTACATAAGGAGTACATAAAAAGTACATAAGCAGTCCATAAGGAGTACATAAGGAGTACAAAAGGAGTACAAAAGGAGTACATAAGGAGCACATAAGCAGTACATAAGGAGTACATAAGAAGTACATAAGGAGAACATAAACAGTACATAAGAAGTACATAAGGAGTACATAAGGAGTACATAAGGAGTACATAAGGAGTACATAAGGAGTACATAAGGAGTACATAAGTAGTACAAAAGGAGTACATAAGGAGTACATATGGAGTACATAAGGAGTACATAAGGAGAACATAAATAGTACATAAGGAGTATATAAAAAGTGTACATAAGAAGTACATAAGGAGTACATATGGAGTACATAAGGAGAACATAAGGAGTACATACGGAGTACACAAGGAGAACATAAGGAGTACAGAGGGAGTACATAAGGAGTACATAAGGAGTACATAAGGAGTACATAAGGAGTACATAAGGAGTACATAAGGAGTACATAAGGAGTACATAAGAAGTACATAAGGAGTACATAAGGAGTACATAAGGAGTACATAAGGAGTACACAAGGAGTACATAAGGAGTACATAAGGAGTACATAAGGAGTACAAAAGGAGTACATAAGGAGTACATATGGAGTACATAAGGAGAACATAAATAGTACATAAGGAGTATATAAGGAGTGTACATAATAAGTACATAAGGAGTACATATGGAGTACATAAGGAGAACATAAGGAGTACATAAGGAGTACATAAGGAGTACATAAGGAGTACATAAGGAGTACATAAGGAGTACATAAGGAGTACATAAGGAGTACATAAGGAGTACATAAGGAGTACACAAGGAGTACATAAGTAGTACATAAGGAGTACATAAAAAGTACATAAGCAGTCCATAAGGAGTACATAAGGAGTACAAAAGGAGTACATAAGGAGCACATAAGCAGTACATAAGGAGTACATAAGAAGTACATAAGGAGAACATAAACAGTACATAAGAAGTACATAAGGAGTACATAAGGAGTACATAAGGAGTACATAAGGAGTACATAAGGAGTACACAAGGAGTACATAAGGATTACATAAGGAGTATATAAGGAGTGTACACAAGAAGTACATAAGTAGTACGTAAGGAGTACATAAAAAGTACATAAGCAGTCCATAAGGAGTACATAAGGAGTACAAAAGGAGTACATAAGGAGCACATAAGCAGTACATAAGGAGTACATAAGAAGTACATAAGGAGAACATAAACAGTACATAAGAAGTACATAAGGAGTACATAAGGAGTACATAAGGAGTACATAAGGAGTACATAAGGAGTACACAAGGAGTACATAAGGATTACATAAGGAGTATATAAGGAGTGTACACAAGAAGTACATAAGTAGTACGTAAGGAGTACATAAAAAGTACATAAGCAGTCCATAAGGAGTACATAAGGAGTACAAAAGGAGTACATAAGGAGCACATAAGCAGTACATAAGGAGTACATAAGAAGTACATAAGGAGAACATAAACAGTACATAAGAAGTACATAAGGAGTACATAAGGAGTACATAAGGAGTACATAAGGAGTACATAAGGAGTACATAAGGAGTGTACATAAGAAGTACATAAGGAGTACATAAGGAGTACATAAGGAGTGCATAAGGAGTACATAGAGAGTAAATAAGGAGTACATAAGCAGTACATAAGGAGTACATAAGGAGTACATAAGGAGTGTACACAAGAAGTACATAAGGAGAACATAAGGAGTACATAAGTAGTACATAAGGAGTACATAAGGAGTAAATAAGGAGTACATAAGGAGAACATAAGGAGTACATAAGGAGTACATAAGGAGTACATAAGGAGTACATAAGGAGTACATAAGGAGAACATAAATAGTACATAAGGAGTATATAAAGAGTGTACATAAGAAGTACATAAGGAGTACATATGGAGTACATAAGGAGTACATAAGGAGTACATAAGAAGTACATAAGGAGTACATAAGGAGTACATAAGGAGTACATAAGGAGTACATAAGGAGTACATTAGGAGTACATAAGGAGAACATAAGGAGAACATAAATAGTACATAAGGAGTATATAAGGAGTGTACATAAGAAGTACATAAGGAATACATATGGAGTACATAAGGAGAACATAAGGAGTACATACGGAGTACATAAGGAGTACATAAGGAGTACATAAGGAGTACATAAGGAGTACATAAGGAGTACATAAGGAGTACATAAGGAGTACATAAGGAGTACATAAGGAGTACACAAGGAGAACATAAACAGTACATAAGAAGTACATAAGGAGTACATAAGGAGTAAATAAGGAGTACATAAGGAGTACATAAGGAGTACATAAGAAGTACATAAGGAGTACATAAGGAGTACATAAGGAGTACATAAGGAGTACACAAGGAGTACACAAGGAGTACATAAGGAGTACATAAGGAGTACATAAGGAGTACATAAGGAGTACATAAGGAGTACACAAGGAGTATATAAGGAGTGTACATAAGAAGTACATAAGGAGTACATATGGAGTACATAAGGAGAACATAAGGAGTACATAAGGAGTACATAAGGAGTACATATAGGAGTATATAAGGAGTACATAAGGAGAACATAAGGAGTACATATGGAGTACATAAGGAGAACATAAGGAGTACATACGGAGTACACAAGGAGAACATAAGGAGTACAGAGGGAGTACATAAGGAGTACATAAGGAGTACATAAGGAGTACATAAGGAGTACATAAGGAGTACATAAGGAGTACATAAGGAGTACATAAGGAGTACATAAGGAGTACATAAGAAGTACATAAGGATTACATAAGGAGTACATAAGGAGTACATAAGGAGTACACAAGGAGTACATAAGGAGTACATAAGGAGTACATAAGGAGTACATAAGGAGTACATAAGGAGTACACAAGGAGTACATAAGGAGTACATAAGGAGTACATAAGGAGTACATAAGGAGTAAATAAGGAGTACATAAGGAGTACATAAGGAGTACATAAGGAGTACATAAGGAGTACATAAGGAGAACATAAATAGTACATAAGGAGTATATAAGGAGTGTACATAAGAAGTACATAGGGAATACATATGGAGTACATAAGGAGAACATAAGGAGTACATACGGAGTACATAAGGAGTACACAAGGAGTACAGAAGCAGTCCATAAGGAGTACATAAGGAGTACATAAGGAGTACATAAATAGTATATAAGGAGTACATAAGGAGTACATAAGGAGTACATAAGGAGTAAATAAGGAGTATATAAGTAGAACATAAGGAGTACATAGGGAGTACATAAGGAGTACATAAGGAGTACATAAGGAGTACATAAGGAGTACATAAGGAGAACATAAATAGTACATAAGGAGTATATAAGGAGTGTACATAAGAAGTACATAAGGAATACATATGGAGTACATAAGGAGAACTTAAGGAGTACATACGGAGTACACAATGAGTACTCATACTCCTTACACATACTCCTTATGTTATCCTTATGTACTCCTTATGTACTCCTTATGTACTCCTTATGTACTTCTTATGTACACTTCTTATATACTCCTTATGTACTCCTTATGTACTCCCTATGTACTCCTTATGTTCTCCTTATATACTCCTTATTTACTCCTTATGTACTCCTTATGTACTCCTTATGTTCTCCATATATACTATTTATGTACTCCTTATGTACTCCTTATGTACTCCTTATGTACTCCTTATGTACTCCTTATGTTCTCCTTATGTACTCTTTATGTACTTCTTATGTACTCCCTATGTACTCCTTATGTTCTCCTTGTGTACTCCGTATGTACACCTTATGTTCTCCTTATGTACTCCATATGTACTCCTTATGTACTTCTTATGTACACTATTTATATACTCCTTATGTACTATTTATATTCTCCTTATGTACTCCTTATGTATTCCTTATGTACTCCTTACGGACTGCTTATGTGCTCCTTATTTACTCCTTATGTACTACTTATGTACTCCTTATGTACTCCTTATGTACTCCTTATGTACTCCTTATATACTATTTATGTACTCCTTATGTACTCCTTATGTACTCCTTATGTACTCCTTATGTACTCCTTATGTACGTCTTATGTACTCCTTATGTACTCCTTATGTTCTCCTTATGTACTGCTTATGTACTCCTTATTTACTCCTTATGTACTCCTTATGTACTCCTTATGTACTCCTTATGTACTCCTTATGTACTCCTTATGTATTTATTTATTTATTTAACTCTTTTTTGTACACCAGAAATAGAAACGAAACAAAACAAATTATATCTAACAACAAATGTACAATGGGCGGCCTTATCACTTAAAGTGATTTCTTCCACGCAACCAAAGCGACATGGATACACTGGACAAGATAACGGTTATATACGTGTACAAAACAGGTCACTTTTAACACAAAAATAAAACAAATAATAAACTACATAAATAGATATAATTATAAGTATAAATAAATACATACATATAAATATATAAACTATATAAAATTAGTAACACATACTCAAGTCAATAACTGTTGTTGTCCGAAGTAGTGCTTTTTTAGGAGCTTTTTAAACGACGGCAAAGATTGAGCACGTCTTATTGTAACCGGTAACGCATTCCACAATCGGGCCGCATGTACACACAAGGATTTGTCAGTAAACTTAGTGGAATGCGTTGGGATTACAAGTTCTAGATTTTCTGATGACCTCAGGGGCCTAGAATGTGTGTCACAGAGGAACTTGAAACGTTCTTTGAGATACAAAGGGGTTGATGGATTGAAAAGCACATTATAGAGCAAAGAAAGGATATGAGAATTCCGGCGAAGTCGGATTGGCAACCAGTTGAGCTTAGTACGAAATTCTGATACATGATCATATTTGCGTAAACCAAATATAAATCTTATACAAAAGTTTTGAAGTCGCTCAAGTTTATCAAGTTGCTCTTCGGTAAGGTCGAGATAGCTGACATCGGCATAGTCTAATATTGGAAGAAGGAGAGATTGTGCAAGCGCAATTTTAGTAGCAGTTGGCAGGAAATTTCGTAGCCTTCGTAAGGAAGAAGCAGAAGCAAACATCTTTCGACTAACCTCCTTAAGTTGTGCAGTCCATGACAAAGTTCTGTCTATGTGAACGCCCAAATTCTTTACTTTCTCACACATTGGCATGATAATCCCATTAAACGAAATAGGGGTAAGTACCGACCAGTTAATCCTAGCGATCATCCTAGAACTGCCAATGACGGTCACCTGAGTTTTAGTGGGGTTCACCTGTAAACCAAATTTAATGCTCCAGTCCATTATTTGAGCCAGGTCCTCATTAATTGTGTTGATGGCTTCAGAGAGATTTTCAAGAGAAGCTTGACAGTAAATCTGAAGATCGTCTGCATAAAGATGGTAGGAAGAAGTGAGTCGATCAGAGATTGAATTTATAAATATTGAGAAAAGTAATGGGGAAAGAACGCCACCCTGCGGTACACCAGCCGAGGTATTGCACCAGGAAGATGTTACACCATCTTCAATGCTAATACGTTGTCGGCGACCAAACAGGTAACTACGAAACCAGTCAATCACCGTTGGAGATATATTAAGAGAACAGAGCACGCCCAGCAAGATATCAAAATCTACGGTATTAAGCATTGCTAAAATCTAACAATACCAATACCGTTAAGTTTCCAACCTCCATACCCGACCTGATATTATCCGTAATATGAACTAGGGCTGTAGTAGTGCTGTGACCAGGACGGAAGCCGGATTGAAAAGGATTAAGAAGGCTATTTCTGTTAAGGAAAGAGCTAAGTTGGCCATGGACAAGATTTTCAAGTACTTTTGAAAGGAACGGTAAAATGGAAATCGGACGGTAATCTGAAAAGGATAAAGGATTAGGTATTTTAGGCAAAGGAATTATATGGGCATTCTTCCAGGCACTAGGAAAGACAACATTAGTGACGGAAAAATTAAGGATATGGCAAATGACAGGGAGAATTTCATCGAGGATAGGGATAATCATACTACGGCTAATACAGTCACACCCAACAGCATTGGATGTAATTGATTTAATGCTCTTCTTAACATCACAAGCAGTAAATTGACTAATGACAAAGGGAGCATAATCGGGCGTCGGAAGATTTGAAAGATAATTTAAAGTGTTAATTTTAATAGTTTTATTAAAGTCAGACGAAGTAATAAAATGTTGATTAAGTGAATTAATATCGAAGTCAATATGAGAGTTATCGTGACACGATTTACCGACCCCGAGTGATCTGAGAAATTTCCAGACTTTAGCTGGATCACTATTTTGAACTGATTTATGGATGTGTTGGCGTTGAGCATTCCTACACACTTTATTGCAGCGATTTCGAACCATCACATATTGCTCTCTGTTTGAATCGTTAGGGCGATTTTTAAATTTACATTTTGCAGCTGCTTTTCTAGCCATTAATTTTTTAATATCTTCTGTGAGCCACGGAGCTGGTACATGCTTAATTTTGACCGCCCGAACAGGAGCGTGTCGATCAAACAGTTGTATCACATTCGTCATAAACAAATCTACTTGCTCATCAACAGAACTAGAAGCAGCAAGAGGACTCCAGTCAATGTTATTCGCATCATCACGAAGGCTATCCAGGTTTATGGCACTAAAATTACGCAGCATGAGAATCTTGGACCTAGCCTTGGGTGGACGGATTTTGTAAGATAAAAATATCAAATCATGATAAGAAAAAAGATCGGCAGGACACTGTCCATACTTGGCGACATGATTATTAGAGGATACGAGTATAAGATCCAGGAGTGAGGGGACAGAGTCAGGGAAGTGATGAGTAGCATCAAGATCAAGTACAGACATATTATTAGATTCAATAATGGAATGAAGCAAGGAAGAACGGTTATCATTTTTGAGAAGACAGGTGTTAAAATCACCCATAATTATTGAGTGACTGTAAGAAGGTACTAAGCGTTCCAAGATATTTTCAAAGGAGGAAAAGAAATCAACACGCATAGAAGGACAGTAGTACACTCCAAGAAGGACTTTGGAATGACATAAATCGAGTTCTAAAAATAGATGTTCACCGGCATTCGACGGTGGTGGCTGTGAGGATATACTTACAACAGAGAATGGAATATGAGTACGGAGGTATATAGCTACACCGCCACCACGGCCAGCCACGCGATCATTTCTTATAAGTTGGAAACCAGGAAGAGAATAGGACGATGAGGACAGACATGGCTTTAACCATGACTCGGAGATTAGAATCGCATGTATATTCTTACAGTCAAAACTTGCCAGCATATCGGGGAAATGGGCCGGAATGCTCTGAGCATTGATGTGAACAACATTAAAGTTTCTAGGGACATCAGAAAACTGTGATGATAGGGTATCAGATGAAGTAGGAATACTAAAAAAGCTGTCATCATCGCTAGCACTAATAGAATAAAATTCTCTATCACTATTACTACAATCGGACATCGGTAATATAAATAAAAATAAAATAAAAAATATGTATAAAATATAAAATAAATAAAATAACTACTATTTCTATGTATATAAAAAAAAAATATGAAGAAAAAAATAATATTAATACATATTTTCACCTACCGGTTGTGTATGACAAAATAAACTGGTGAATAAAGGTCAAAACTTAAAAAATAAAAAAGTAAAGCAAAATGACATTAAGAATTTTATGGTAGTCTATATAACTTGGATTATGTGAGAGAAAAAGAAATAAAAAAAAATAATAATAAAAGAATATTAACACGTTATGTTTATGTCACTAAAAACTTCTTATACCTGTGAAACGTGGAACGAAACGCATCACCCAATGTTTCTGACATCTGTAATCTGTCCAAAAATGACAGCACTTTATTATTCTCTGACAGATGCCAATAAATCAAACGAAGTTAAAAAATAAACCAGCTACATATTGCAAGATAAATTTAATAAAGCTTGCTAGCTTTATTAAGTCTATAAGTAAATAAAACGTCAGAATCAGAAATTCAAAACTTGTGTCTCGGTCTGCCAATCGTTAGTACCGAATAGCAATACCCACAACATAACAAAAATAAAATAAGCACTACAATGCGGGTGCATAAACTAAGAACCAAGAAGGTGGTAGAAAAGGATCGAAGTTATATAGACTACCTTCAATGGACGTGATAGCATACTATTATCGAGTATTCCACGAAGTGGTTCTAGTTACTTCTTAGCGACCGCACGCTTGAGCTTTGTGGTATTAGTGCTCTTGATATCCGCAGCCATTTGCGTACTAGACCCAGCGGCACCTGGCTGCTGCTGTTGCTGTCGACGCTGCCCGATGTCGTTCCAGTCCTCTTTGCAAGTGACCCGATGCTTGATGCCATCTGCCCCGAGAACATAAACACAGCCTTCTTTGGTCCAGCAGTTAGCTACACCAAATTTGTCACGCGCTGCCATGAAGAGATCATGCCGCGACCTTGTGAGAAATTCTGAGATGGTGATACCAGTGCCCTTCAGTTTAGTTTTATGAAACCATATTGTGTCCCGCAGTGTCAAACTATGCAGCTTGATAACAATTGGCCTGGGTCTGTGGGAACTTGTCCTGCCTAACCTGTGGCAGCGCTTGACATCATCGACAGTGAACTCACTCATCTTAATATTGTCTCTAATGAGCTGAGTCACCACCTGAGCTGTGTCCTCCTTTGACTTCTCCGCCACTCCATGAAACAACAACATCTTCCTGCGGCCACGCATCTCCAGATCATCCACACCTCGAGCAAACATGTGAACTTGCTGCTGTAGAACACCAAGTGCTTGAATTATGAAGGACCGGAAAGCTGTAAACTCCGTTGCCAAGGTGGTACTGGATGAAATACTGGGGGCTTTATGTAATTCAGCCTCAAACTCTGCCATTCTCCTTTGGAACAGATCCATCATGTCAGACATACTGCTCTTGATAGATTCCATGTGGATGGGATTGGAGTGGTCAATAGTTTTAATAGTGACAAAAGTTCTTAAATAACAGGAAAACACTAGTCCGGCAGGTAAAGTTAACTAGCTAGCTGTTTGTAGCATTAATCATTAATTAATATGTAGTTTAACTATTTTAAATAAATTTTTAATGGGACCGTTTTTTAATTACACCTAACCTTCACAACTACCCGCACAGTACTCCTTATGTACTCCTTATGTACTCCTTATGTACTCCTTATGTACTCCTTATGTACTCCTTATGTACTCCTTATGTACTCCTTATGTACTCCTTATGTACTCCTTATGTACTCCTTATGTACTCCTTATGTACTCCTTATGTACTCCTTATGTACTCCTTATGTACTCCTTATGTACTCCTTATGTACTCCTTATGTACTCCTTATGTACTCCTTATGTACTCCTTATGTACTCCTTATGTACTCCTTATGTACTCCTTATGTACTCCTTATGTACTCCTTATGTACTCCTTATGTACTCCTTATGTACTCCTTATGTACTCCTTATGTACTCCTTATGTACTCCTTATGTACTCCTTATGTACTCCTTATGTACTCCTTATGTACTCCTTATGTACTCCTTATGTACTCCTTATGTACTCCTTATGTACTCCTTATGTACTCCTTATGTACTCCTTATGTACTCCTTATGTACTCCTTATGTACTCCTTATGTACTCCTTATGTACTCCTTATGTACTCCTTATGTACTCCTTATGTACTCCTTATGTACTCCTTATGTACTCCTTATGTACTCCTTATGTACTCCTTATGTACTCCTTATGTACTCCTTATGTACTCCTTATGTACTCCTTATGTACTCCTTATGTACTCCTTATGTACTCCTTATGTACTCCTTATGTACTCCTTATGTACTCCTTATGTACTCCTTATGTACTCCTTATGTACTCCTTATGTACTCCTTATGTACTCCTTATGTTTTCCGTATGTTACACATCGGCTTGGATGTCTGTGCCCTCAGGCGTTCCCCAAGGTTCGATCTTAGGTCCCCTACTATTCACACTATTTATTGCCGATGTCAAATATTGTTTCAAACATTCATACATTCTTTTGTACGCTGATGATATGAAGATCCACAAAAAAGTATGTAACATCTCTCTCTCAGGGATAATAAACAAACACACACGTAGAATTAAAGTATCAAGAAAATATAGCAATATTAAACCTTGGATAACTCGGGGTCTTATCCGGTGTATTAGAAACAGAGATAAAATGCACAAAAAACTAAAAACCGAACCGGAAAACCACGTCTTAAAAATCACTTATTACAGATACCGCAATTTTTGTAATGCCCTCCTACGTAAGCTTAAGTGTAACTATGAAAAACACAAATTTTTCTTAGCGAAAAACAATATAAAGGCTACCTGGGATGTAATTAGAAATGTTACCAACACTAAAAGTGTTCTCATGCCACCTCGTGAATTGCTTGGCCCTCGTAACACCGAAAATACCAACATTAACCTAGTAAACGACTTTTTTGTGAATGTGGGAAAAAATTTAGCGACAAAAGTAAAAAACTACTCTCTAGAAGATTTCTCCAAATATGTTACTTCGAAAAGCTTTCCTAACTCCTTTGCACTCTTCGAGACAGACGACAGGGAAATTGAAACAATCATTCTCAATCTTCGCAGTGATTGTGCCGTTGGCTTAGATTCTATATCTGCCAAAATACTTAAGTTATCCCGCCATGTTTTGATACCACTAATCGTACATATCTGCAATCTCTCCATCACAACCGGTATTTTTCCCAATGCTCTTAAGAAAGCTGTTGTCTACCCGATCCATAAAGGCGGAAACAGAGAATGCGTAAATAATTACAGGCCTATCTCTGTACTACCATCGATATCTAAGATTTTAGAAAATCTTATAAATAGCCGCCTGATAAAATACTTAAATGTAAATAAGATCATTGCAGATAACCAGTATGACTTCCGTTCAGGAGTGTCCACTGAGGACGCGGTGACTGCCTTTTCAGAGGAAGTGACCAAAAACCTTAACTGCAAAAAGAAATGCCTTGGTATATTCTTGGATCTTAGGAAAGCATTCGATACCGTCTCTGTTCCTATGCTCCTAGTAAAAATGCATAACATGGGCATCCGCGGACTTGCACTGAGTCTTTTCAAGAGTTATCTTGAAAATCGTTCTCAGTGTGTAAAAATAGATGATATTGTCAGTAATGAAGCTAAAATGGAGTATGGAGTGCCTCAGGGAAGCATTCTTGGCCCCACATTATTCCTTATGTATATAAACGAACTATGTCTCTTGTCCCTCAAAAATTGCTCCATTTTTGTGTATGCTGACGATACCGTTCTACTGATAAATGGAGACAGTTGGAATGAGGTAACACAACTTGCAGAGACGAGCCTTAATATAGTAACAGCTTGGCTCTCAAAGAACTTATTAACACTAAATACAGATAAAACAAAAATCATACCTTTTTCAATCTCACATGCATCGCAACCTAAAACCCCAATTATCATCAAAGTTCACACATGTCCCGATCCTTCCTTCTCCTGTTCCTGTCCCCCTCTCTCCCTATCTTCTAATATCCGATATCTAGGCGTTGACATTGACAGGCATTTAAACTGGCATCTTCATATAGATAACTTAGTAAAGCGTCTAAGAAAGCTCATTTACATCTTCAAAAATCTGAGGAAATCTGCAGAAACGGATACCTTAAAACTTGTGTATTATGCCTTATGTCAATCGATACTCTCATATTGTATTGTTTGTTGGGGTGGGACTGATAAGACCACTCTCCTAAAGCTTGAAATAGTTCAGAGAACAGTCTTGAAGGTCATGTATCGTAAACACTTCCGATTCCCAACCAAACGACTCTATTCTGACAGTGCAGTCTTGACTGTCCGGCAACTGTTTTTGCTCCATACTATTCTAAGGAAACATCGCACTCCTGTCAGTAAAACCAATAAGCGCCGCGCCGACATAATTTTTCAAGCAGAACCACATACCACCTCTTTTGCTCACAAACAATATTCTTTTATTAGCTCAAGAGTTTACAACAAAATAAACAAAATTTTAAAAATTAATCCATTAAGTCGTCAGCAATGCAAGAATAAATTGAAAGGATGGCTCTTATCATATAATGATACTGAGTCACTTATAAGTTAAAATTCCATTTCACACGTAGGTATACTCTCTCACACACACACACACACACACACACACCCACACCCACACACACACACACACACACATTCACACACTCATACACACACACAGTCATGACTAGGCAATTAGTATAAATGTATTTTTTTTATTTTATTTTTTATCTTTTTAATCGATAAATTGTTATCATACCTGTCTCATCTCAGATACTATTAATAGCATTGTGTACTTAATATTATATTTTGTATATTCCTGTCGATATTGTAAGTTTTAAAGCATGTAACTACCAATTAACCTTACACGGGCTCCGTGCATAGAGATAATATTAGCATATACTGCCTCCCAAGATACAGGCTTCGCCTAGTTTGGGAGACAGCTGACTACTACAGCAAGACAAGCCATAATATTTACTTAATTGGTACCTAGTTTATAATACTACTAGTTTAACTATATTACCTGTGATTTACTGCTTCTTTGATTTGATGCAATAAAGATTATTATTATTATTATTATCCTTATGTACTTCTTATGTTCACTCCTTATATACTCCTTATGTACTATTTATGTTCTCCTTATGTACTCCTTATGTACTCCTTATGTACTCCTTATGTACTCCTTATGTACTCCTTATGTACTCCTTATGTACTCCTTATGTACTCCTTATGTACTCCTTATGTACTCCTTATGTACTCCTTATGTACTCCTTATGTACTCCTTATGTACTCCTTATGTACTCCTTATGTACTCCTTATGTACTCCTTATGTACTCCTTATGTACTCCTTATGTACTCCTTATGTACTCCTTATTTACTCCTTATTTACTCCTTATGTACTCCTTATGTACTCCTTATGTACTCCTTATGTACTCCTTATGTACTCCTTATGTACTCCTTTTGTACTACTTATGTACTCCTTATGTACTCCTTGTGTACTCCTTATGTACTCCTTATGTACTCGTTATGTACTCCTTATGTACTCCTTATGTACTCCTTATGTACTCCTTATGTACTCCTTATGTACTCCTTATGTACTCCTTATGTACTCCTTATGTACTCCTTATGTACTCCTTATGTACTCCTTATGTACTCCCTATGTACTCCTTATGTTCTCCTTGTGTACTCCGTATGTACTCCTTATGTTCTCCTTATGTACTCCATATGTACTCCTTATGTACTTCTTATGTACACTCCTTATATACTCCTTATGTACTATTTATGTTCTCCTTATGTACACCTTATGTACACCTTATGTACTCCTTATGTACTCCTTATGTACTCCTTATGTACTCCTTATGTACTCCTTATGTACTCCTTATGTACTCCTTATGTTCTCCTTATGTACTGCTTATGTACTTACCTTTGTACTGCTTATGGACCCATGATCTGCAGTGGGACAGTAATATAGGTTAATGATGATGTTTAAAGCCTTTACCGCGAATATATTGCCATCCGGAAGAAATTCTCTAAATGATAGTGATTGAAAACTGTGTCATTAGGTTTAAAGCAACTTTATTCATAAAATCATAAATGTCATAAACTTGAGAACAATACTAAAATCATAACAATAACAAATTATTTGTTAAATAATTAATTACCCATCCAATGCACTAATTTCTTATTCGCTAAGTTGAGTTTTGAATGCATTGAATGAGTTTACATTTCAAATCCGTTGCGTGGTTTAAGGGTCGGTTCACATTTGTCGGAATTTAAGTAGCCGATCGTCCTCCGCGTGACGCCAGTACACATTATTCCAGACTGCAAATTTGTTTTATACCTACTATATTTTCATTACAGGTACTGGTTTGAATTGTGATTTAGTACATGACGGCGAAGAACGAGTAGGAGGAGCGAAGAACCTAAAAAGAGATACAAAGAATTAAAAAATCACATTACCCGCCTTTGCACCGCGCAGTCGGGTAATAAACCATCATTCGATTAATTCGAAATGGGTCTCATCATCTACTATAACTGGGTAACGGTCTTATGCAACTATCCACACCCACATACTATGCTAATAAAATATTTAATTTATAAATTTGAGTACTTTGGTACGTTTTTTTTTAATACCTATACCACTAAGGCGGCAAGCAAGCATACAGCCCACCTGATGGTAAGCAGTTACCCTAGCCTACAGACTAGCTTGCAACACCAGGGGTATCACCTAGCTGACCCTGCAAAATGAAAGAGGAATAGTTGGGTTGGCAGTATAAGGGCCCCCCACTGCCGCCGACGCAACGTTTCCTCGCGGAGTACTGGCAACCTTGCACACCGTAAGGAACACAGAACAGCTCAAAGCAGTATTATTTAACTTCGATTTCTGCAAGGTGAAGGTACTTCCCCAGTCGAGCAGCTCCAATTTGAGTTGAATTACTCCTACTATGCCCTTATTACATTATAAATATGCAAGTTTTGTAATAGTCAGGCAACTTAGGGAATATCTCTTGACCTTCATACATTTTTAAATTATAAGTTCTAGAAAAATTATAACGAGTATAATATTAATAATGTATAAAATTATAATAGTCAAATAATTATTTACTTGGTATGTACATAAATAAGTCATCTATTCTTGTATACCTAATTTAAGTAGTCCTAATTAACATTGTAATATTAATATTTTAATTTTTGACTTACTTAAATTACAATTAAGTTACTGTATTATCAACATTAAGAAATTGTATGCTTTACTAACTGTTCCGGCGCAACTGCAAGCGCCTCCGCAAATACTCTTCAAACATCTAAATGTACGAGACATTGCTATAATATATTTGATAGGCGTTTTGCTAATTATATAAATATATTTATTGTATATTGTCATTTACACTCGCTTCAGAACCTTGCAAACTGTAATTCTCAACCGTATTAAATTTGTTATTACGATTGATGGGATTTTATTTATGGCACCTGTATATTAGATAAAGACATAACAAATACATTGTAGCAATACAATTTAATTTATTGATTATCCTATTTTATTCTTGCTGATTTGGTATCATCGTGCGACAGGCGGGTAGTCGAGCTCCCTGAATTATGATTGACCTACACGATGATTGACGTCGGTTAGGACTGGTCTACTCAAAGCTAGACATTGGTCTACATTTTATCACTCACATATAGCTACGTGTTCTACTATGAGTACTTTAGAGGACATGATTCGCCGAGTTTGTTTCGGTGTTTTTTCTCAGAGGGTAGTTAATTATGGAATAAAGGCGTGTCCTAGTTAAAAAATCTAAACCAATAAACTATGTCCCGAAGTTATAAATTTTAGCGAAAGAACCTTCCGATCTCCGGCAGAATTCGAACCTAGCGTCTCTCCAGTTAAGTACACCGGATACTTTAGACAACTAAGCTTCCGGGCCTATGGTATACAACTTACCGTTATAAGATTAGTATGAGACAAGGTGATGACTCCGAAAGCCGTCATATAAACGGGCACCTGACTCATCTGCAGAGCCACTACAGCCAGGACCCGAATATCAGTTCTTCGAGCCACCTGCTCCCAACCACTGTGGAATATTGCAGTACCAACGAGGGAAGCCTGAAATGCATAAGTAGATTAACACACACACACACACACACACAAACATTGTACCCCTCATAACTATAATTCTTGCAAATGTCATTCGGAGTTCAGATTTGTCCCCGGTTAATGGGTTCGCCCCGTATTACATGGGTCCTAAACATACTGTCATAACAATCTTTTAATTCTTTTATAACGTATTGAAGGAGAAGTGTCAACTGAGTGATATGATCTTTGGACTTCCACGTCGATCTTGAGTTCGAATCCACCTCTGACTTTTAAGAAATCGTGTAGCGGTGATATCCCAACGTCAGCTGCTCCCTGAACGTAATTGCCGTGGTAAGGCGCCACGGCGATATTCTCCTTCGCGCTAGCCGCGCTGTGTATCGGAACGTTTTGTCGCGCATGCGCTCTGCGCCGCCAATCAGACAGCCGGCGCCGACCGCATGAGAACGATTATGATTGGTTCTCAAGAGAGTTTTATAAAATATGGCGGAATTGTAATGTAGTGCAATGTGTCTTGTGTACTCTTTAGTTTTATTAAAGTTTTATTGACTAATGACTAAGACTCTGTATTTATAACGACCCTCCCGGACTATAGTGCGTATTCATAATTATTACTCGCTTAAACGATGAAGGAAACATCGTGAGGGAACTTTCTCGACGGCGACATGTGAAGTCTGAGGCCAACGTGGTGGACTTTTTATTAACGTATGGAAATCCTCATGAACTGTCGCCGCTCGTGGAAAGCGGCGTGGTGTCGGACTCCGCCCATAGGGGCTGACCTACCCACTAAAACCACACGGGTGTTTCGCCTCACCACTTTTTGCTGGTGTTACGGGAGCCATAACATTCCTCCGCGACCAGCGTGGTGGACAAGCCTAACCCTTCTCCTTCTGAAAGGAGACCCGAGCCCAGCAGTGGGACAATAAAATTAAAGGACAATCCTAAAACAAGGAGTGTAAAGATCAAGTAAAATATTGAACTGAATTGCAGTTCTGAATACCTCATGGGTGATATTTCCAGCCGCCATCATATAGCAACCAGTAAGCACGATGAGACAGATTATGAACGTGAGGTTAGCAAGCAAGTACACGTAATTACGATCCCCCACCTAGAAATTAAATAATAAAATAAAATAAATATTCTTCGACAATTTCACACAACACCATCTAGTCCCAAAGCAGAGCTTGTACTATGGGTAATAGACAATAGATAAAATACTTATATACTTATGTTTTGTAAATACATACTTAAATTATATTTCAAACACCCAGACAAACACAAACACTTAATGTCCATGGGAATCGAACCCACGACCTCGTGATCAGCAGTCTGACACGCGGACCACTAGACTACAGACGTCGTCAAGATAACTTAAAATATAACTTTATACCTTCGATACTAATAGTGCTATGTCTCGTTAGTCTAATGATCCTATGCACGACTGCTACGCTAGAGGACCTTGTTTTTATTTCCAGGTCGAGCAAAGTATTATATTATTCAATCAAAAGGCCAGATGAAATAAAGTAGCTCAACCCTACGCAAAAACTACAGTTTATAGTAGCTCCAGGGTTTAGCGGTGAACTCTAATGCAACGAGTAATCACAATAGACTGACTACGTTCGCAGTGATACTACAACCGCATTATAAAAAAAATAAAAAATAAAATGGAGCGTAAGTCCCCCCACTGCCAACACAACGTTTCTTTGCGGAGCCCTGTACTACACTGATAATATTCTATACTTACAACTACTTTTATGAGACACATGACGAGCAAAGCGACGCTCTCCATCACTTGGATGCTGTAGAGAGGACCCATAGACTTCTGGACGTTGCGGGCACACCTGCATCACAAATTGTTGAAGATATTGATTTATTGTTGTTTAGCCAAGGAAAAATTCGACGGCGGGCAGGATTCTTTCGCTAAAATAACTTCTTAGCATGAAAAATATACAAAAAGACATTTTTTTATTTTATTTCAATACTTTATGCACAGACATAGTACAAAGGCGGACTTAATGCCACAGGCATTTTCTACCAGTCGACCTTAGGGGAAATTAGTAGGTGCACTAACAGTGTTGTTATATAAAAAAAACAATGTTTATTATATGTAAAAATATTATCATCGTAGCTAAGTAATAACTATGCTGATCAACGGATCTGCAAGTTTACGCTGCTCTAGCCCCGGCCAGTCTGTGGATGGGTGACTAATCTGAACACATGAAACGGTACTTGCCTCGGAGAGGACATTAAGCAGTCGGTCCCAGTTGTCAATCGAACACCTATGATAATCGTTATTTGTAGGTAACATCCCAAAAAAGCTGACAACCTATCCTCAGGATATCGATATTACCCAAAAATATCAAAAACAACCATGGAGTTTCTTGCCGGTTCTTCTCCATAGGAAACGACCAATTTGGAACTGTGCATCTAGACTCCACATTTCATAAGTGCCTGTATATGGTTTATATGAAAATAAAACTATTTTGATTGATTGATTGAATTGGGTTTGATGGCAGTCGCTTCGGGTAAAATACTGATACTCAGCTGCTTCTAGTTTGTCTTTCTTCTAGCCTGGAAGCCGACCTCAACATAGTTGGAAAAGGAACCTCCCGAAATAAGGAATTGGAAATTATCATTATTATTATTCCCATGTACGGGTATATGTCTTTAAAAAAAACCAAAAAATTCACTTACCACAAAGCGTCAGCATGCAACTTAATCCCAATCACGAAATCCTTCTTGAATTCCTCCTCCAATTCCTTCTGTGTTTTTCTCTCTTTATTCTCCTTAACCTTAACACTCAAGTTACGGAAATACAGCCTTAAGAGCTTGAACTTATAGCCCACGGTGATCAGAGAACAGAGAGCCAGACAATCACTGGTTGCCATAACGGCTACTATGTAGTACCAGTGGAACTCCACGAAGAAACGCAGCACATTGATGACGAAGCCAGTCTGCGATGGATTTGGGAAGTATACTACTTCTGTGCGAATCGGTATATCTGAAAAATGAGAAAAAAGTCAAGAATAGAACCAAAGACGAGAGGGATTGTATGAAGAAAATGAGTACCATCCAAAATTGTGCCCTTTTTTAATACGTTTTTTTTTTGTGTACTGACCACACAAAACGTATTATAATCAACTCAAATTAATCCATTTCTGCATGAAGACCTTTTTTTTTTTTTTTTATATGATAGGGTGGGCAAACGAGCAGACGGATCACCTGATGGTAAGCGATTGCCGCCGCCCATGGACACCCGCAACACCAGAGGAGTTTCAGGTGCGTTGCCGCCCTTTTAAGGGGTTTGGGCCTCCGGTATCCTCACTCACTCGACGAAACACAACGAAAACGTTATTTCACGCTGGTTTTCTGTGAGGCCGTGGTGTCAAGTCCTATTTTCATCGCAATTATTTCCTGATCACAATTTTCTTCAACTTTTTAGAATGTCTTCTTTGATGATCTTTAAACCTTCAATATTACACGTAAAAATCCAATTGAGACCTGGCCACATGTAGCAGGATTATATCTATCGATTCAACAACAACTCCCTCTTATATCTCTCTCCCCCCACTTAGTTCCTATCCATCATGGTAGATATTAGGAAATTTTAATGTTGCTATAATTAAGTAGTATAAAAATCTTACCTTCATTAAAATGAGTCCTAATCCCCTCAATGGTAGCGACACCCAAAGTCAGGTAAGAAACAGCTGTCAAGGAGAAGCAATGCCTGGCGAACTGCTTCACCGACTCCCTTTCAAGTTCTATAGAGTGGAATATAGCCCTGGTTCCTTCCAGCAATCTCTCCATAACCATCGTTATGCTGTCTCCCCAAATATAAAGAGTCAAGAACTTGCAACAAATCGAAGGGTGTGCGAAAGTAAATAGGACTAAATCGGTCTTTTCCCGCTCAGACAGATCTGATCGAAGGTACGAAAGTAGTTCGTCAAATAAGACGAAGATGATGTAACAATTGGAGACTACCCTCCAGGCCGTGTACAATTTCCTCCTGTAGTAAGGAACTTCGGTTTTTTCGTACCAGATATCCCCAATCCCCAAGTAAAAAATTAACCTACATAGTACTTTAAAATAATATTTCTGTGGATGAGATTTTTTCAGCGATGGCCCGTCCATACCGATGAGTTTTGAAAATCGAATTGCCCGAAAGTTTTGAATACAATTGTCATTGGGTATGATTAATTGTAATTGATCTTTTTGACTTTAAAATCCAATTGCCTAAATTGGTTAATTCAATAAATGGTTTAGTTTGGTTTGATAAATGTTCGGAATCAATTTATTAGTTTGTAAGTTATATCAATGTTAACTATAGGGCAAAGTTTGAGGGACAAATTGGGCTTATTTCTGCGTTTCCCTGAAGACACGCTATATATTTATTTGGAAGTAAGATGTTTGATATTGAATTATAAGTGATTATTAATTGAGTGAAACTTTGGTACCGATTCAGTCACAATTTAGTTTCCGTATTTAAAACGATCAGTCTGCAATTATTTCTAAAACTGGACAGAATCCTGACAACGTTGGAAATGAAATAGGTACCTATAACGGTAACCATCCTCTCAATTGCTGTTAAATCAACTGCATGAATTTCTTTATTTTATTAATTTACCTGTGACTTGGGATTAAATAAAAAAGAACGTCTTCTTTCAGTAGAAGCACCTTCGTTATCAAATAATTAGGATTTTGTCAGAATAAAGAACTCATTGTGTAGCCACAAACAGGGGCCGATAACATTTTGATAAAATCTTTCTGTGAAATATGGCAACCAAATTAATTTAATTATAATTTTATTTACATTATTATCCTATTTTACATCTTATTTTACCTATTTTATTTTTTTTCCCATTGTACAGTATTATTTTTATATACATTGTACAGAGACAATATTATATTTATGGCGTTTATCAAGTATAATTATAATTATAATTAAAGAATCAATACCTACACGAATCAATAAATATATCTATTTGCATCATTATGATCAACTGAATAAATTATGTCATTCGAAACCAAAGATTTAAAAGAGTGAATTAAATTATTATTTTAATTGATTAAATATGTGTTTTTATTTTTCTTTTTGATACGTAATTGAATAATTATAATGTGTTATTTTTATATTTTTATGAATTTGTATGCAATATTACGGATATATTTTGTCTGAATAAATTTAAAATTAAATTAAAATCTTTCGAAGAAAAAGATTTATAAATCACTGATCACATTGTATTAGTGATTCAGTTTGCGCATCGCTACCAATAATTTAACAATAATTAACAAACGTAACTTCCCCATTATTCCCGCTGAAAATGTCAGGGATTCGATTCCCAGGTCGAAGAAAATTAAGTTGCACCTCGAAATCTGGATTTGTGTCCGGTAAATGGCAATAGGTTCGCCTCTTATTACATGGGACCTAAAAAAAAACACCTCTTCCTAACCCTTAGGAGAAAATATGTTTATTTTAACATAAGATTTTAGCGTTTCATTAAATTGATAATCCCTGTTTAGTGGGTGCCACAAATTTAAATTTTCACGCGCTTTAATGAGATTATAAAAATTTAAAGTCTATCAGAAAACTTAGGTACTCTTGGGAACTGAAAATTGGTGTTTATAATTTTGTAGCTATTTTAAATATGATTTTGTAGCGAAATTGAATGTGGAAGATACAAATTTCAAGCACAATTTTAATTCTAAATGATAATCACGCAAACGCAACGACATAATTTATTTTTAAAATATTTGTCCAAGCCTTATTAAAACTTACTTACGCACATAGTTGCTATAGCTGGCGAGCTGATGGCGTCAAATTTGAGAGGTGTTTTAGTCTAGTTTAAATTAAATTTGTGATCAGGACAACTAGTGATATACTGCCCATTTTCATGGTTAATTATGTTAAGATACCATTTCAAAATAGGTACTAATTATTATCTATCATTAAATCTCCCTCGATTCACACCGAGTGAAATAATTAATATTACATTTTGTACTACCCGCCAAATTCATACTGCATTTTGTATATTTTTTTTAATATCCATATTGTTTATTACATTTCCACCCAAATGCATATCAGATTTTGTTATAGCCCTCCAATTTCATATTGTACCTAATATCCCGCCAAATTCATATAAAAATTTCGTAATATCCCGCCAAATTCATATTACATTTTGTAATATCCCACCCAATTCATATTACATTTTGTAATATCCCACCCAATTCATATTACATTTTTAGTATCCCACCCATTTCATATTAAATTTTGTAATATTCTGCCAAATTCATGTTACATTTTATAATATCCAGTAAAATTCATATTTATTCATTGAAATTCTTACTTGTCAACGGATTTTATTTCAATATTATCTTTTATATCGAGTTACTCAGTGTGCCGCATTACCAAGCGGCTCCTGGCCGCCGGATCCGATGCAAATTTGAAGTGTCTAAGAATTTAAATCCCCATGAATTTTAAAATAACTACAGCGCTCAGGTGCGGAAGTGAAATATTTATAGTGAGTTTTTTATATAGCAAATATTGTATTCGTAATACATTTTACACAAAAACTTAAAAAAAATAGTACAATTTTGAGAAACACAGTCCACACACCTTTAGACTTAATCTCAAACACATAAGTATAAAGACAGCGAGCGTAGAAATTGAATTATTTGTAGAAGAAAAGCTTAGGCTATTAAACAAGGATTCAAAAAACTTTCAGCGTCACGTAAAATCCAAAAACTGCCTGCCTAATAGAAAACAGTACAATTACTTATACCTCTTATTGAATACTGCACACCATGGTCCTTCCTTTCTATCTTTTGACATTTACAATATTTTTAATTTGTTTTTTTTTATATTTACAGCAACTTATTTTAATTTTAATAAGAAGTTCCAGTAATAACAAATATTATGAAGAAAAAAAATCTAGATCATCATCACTATGAATTTAATATTATAATTTTAATATTGATATTTTCTAGCAAACAGAAAGGTGAAATGCATCCATGCATTAATTTTTAGAAACTTAATTGGTAACATTGCTAACATTATTATTTCCTCCCTATAGTAATTATAGTAAGTACTGTATGTTTCTTATAAGGCAATAAGTAATAATACAATTTAAAATATGTGGAAGCTTGTTATTAGCAATTTTTGTAATATAATTGTTCCTTACCAATAGTTGTTATTAGTCTGTAAGCTTTCCTAAAAATAAATAAATTAATTAATTAATCACTCTTTCCATAAAATATTAAAAAAGAACTTTTTTTATTTTAAATATATTTCAAAATAAAAATAAAATACATGTAGGTATAAATGTAAATAAAGGGAATAATAAATAGTAGTAGTAAGAAGGTATTCTACCCAACTTCCCATTCAATCAAACGTATGCTGAAATCCCCTACATATACATACTTACTTCAATGGTTGGCAGTCATTTCACGTAAGCCAGCGGTCTAATGTTTCCGCACTGCGTAGACAATTTAATCTACAATAAATGTATATACATTCATTTGTATATGTTACGTTGAGCGTAACATATAGATACAGCCCGAAAATACACTATAATAGACCGACAACTCACAACACGTGGTCAAATATTGGATTATTATTGTCGTGTTTCTTATGTATTTACAAAAAATATATATAAATAATGGATATAAGTATTATATCCATTGTCTAGTACCCATAGTACAAGCTCTGCTTAGTTTGGGACTACTTAGATAAAATGTCCCAAAAATATTATTATTATTAATTATATTTTCAAAATGCAAGGAATTATAAAAACTAAATAATATAAAAATCCTACTTAGGCTAGGTTAGGTTGTTAATTTTTTTTTAATAAATACAAAAACTTGATGTCAGTTTAAATTAAAACAAAGCTAACAACTGATTATTAAGCTGCTACTTTCCAATATAATTGATCACAACGTGTGAGCAGTTTTTTCGCTCAATGAGCGTTTTCGATTTTTGAGCGTAACATAAATATACAGTACAATAGGACCTTGCTATATTTTATTAAGTAGGTATACATGATTTCAAAAAGTCAAAGGGCTTGGATTCGAACTCCAGACAGGTTAACTTGGCAGCCCAAAGGTCACTAGGCTACTCTCACAAGTAGCAAAACTTAAAACGAAAAATTCGTCGCACCTGAATACCAAACTCAATTACCAATGCTAATAACAGATAACCTGGTAAAAATGTCGAATGCGTCCATAATTCAAGTCAAGATCCTTCCAGTAAGGACCTAATTCCGCGAAGGAGGCTGTAATCCAGAGATTTATTACAACAAGACGCCGTGAGCCGCGTTAGATAGATTAATAGTCGCCACAGCCTACAATGCAGACGTTTCTCTAAATAATGTTAAGGCTATTTTTAGACAAGACGACTTTCTTTGAATACTTTCTTTGACAGTTTTTATTCCTCGTTTATTTCTTTTTGGCAGCTGTACATGATGAATGTTGGGCCAAGAAAAAGGAATACAGGTTGTTACAAAACTACCCGTAAAACCGAGAGGAGGTTAAATGGGGCCTTATAACGAGTCCATTCACAATACTTAAGAACCGTAGCAACGTAGTAACCCAAAAAAAGGAAAACAACAACATTTATAAAGCTCCCTCGAGCTAAAAACTATGTCCGACCTAAAAAAAAATGATCCTCCCTTTTCGTCGGAGGGGCAATACACCTCGCCTCTCCACAATTATTTTTTTACGGGGTATTTTGTAACACGTTGTATAATCTTCACGGTTCCATCTCCGCAAGTCCGATACAAGTAAGTACAATCGATAAGAGTTAGTAGATACACAGGCAGCTCACAACATCTGTTTTAACAAATATTGTGTAATAATGAAACAAAACGCAGGCTGTTAGCTGTTACGTACCTACATACTATACCTTTTGTCGGATAATCTTTACTAATATATTAAAGCTGATGAGTTGTTTGTTTAACCTCGCTAATCTCTGAAACTACCAATTGGATTTAAAAATATTTTTGCATTTGATAGCCCAATTCTCGAGGAAGGTTTAAAGGTTATTCAACATCACGCTATGACTAGACAGTATTAGACTAGACAATATTAAGTAAAGAAATAGGAGGACTTTTAAGAAGAAATTAAAGTGTGGGTAAAACCGCGAAGCAATTATTTATTACGCAATCTATGTCAATACGCAGATGTCGTTCGCTGCCTGTATACCTAACAGTTGTATCAACTGTACATTAAGTGCTTCTATGACTGACAATATATAAATATTCGGCGTCATAGACGAACAATCGACTTCAGTACTTGTATGACCTACAAGAGTTCGGGTGTGAAAAAGCCATGATACAGAAGAAAATACTACAGTGGGAAACTATTAAAAATGACGAAAATGACGGCTGAAAGCTAGTTATAAAATTGAAACGATACAGTGAAAATTTTCAATATTTTTATTTCTTGCGATATTTTTAACAAATAACAAAAACAATGACAGTTTTTAAATTAGGAACACTGTACCTGAGTTAAAAATGTTACTTATCTACTTTAAACGACTTATTCAACATAACATGCATTAGGTACCCCGTTGTCTTATACCTAATAATAATAATAATGTTTTAACGTAAAACATGGCAATACCATAAATTTTCTTTAGTAGAATAGTAATACTACCTAATAAAAATAATGTACCATCACGCCTATACACACAGGCAGAGATGTTAATTGTACATCCACAGTTCTAACAGGTTTATGACCCATGTAAAAGAGAGCCAGCCTACTGCCATACACCAGGCACAAATCCAAACTCCGAGCTGCTACTGAGAATTTTACAGAAAATCCCAGGACCTGTAGCGTAGCAGTCGCGCTTAGGACTGCTAGAAAAACGATGCAGTTAATCAATAGGTACAGTAAATAGATATAAAGGTAAAGTTAGTCATTACGATAATTTGTTTAAAGGTATGTTTGAGGTAGATAATGTACTTTGGAGTAACTTTTTACGAGTAAACATAACACTGGATAGAAGTTATTGACTTGTAAGTGTTTATAAAAGATATACTTACAGTAATAAATATAATTTAAGAATACATGCAAGTATTGGCCGATTTCAATAACAAATCTGTGTGTAAATTTGCTTACTAGCTAGATAGGATTTTGACACAATGTCCATACAAGTAGAATTTCAATCATCCGGATCAAATAAAACCAGGAACATTCCGTATCGAAATAGCGGATAATCGATTTCAAAGTCAAATCAATTTATATTTAAATTTTAGATTTCCCACGCAAAACAAATAAAAATAAAAGACAATCTATACATACACAGGTTCCTTCTATAAAAAAACAATATTCATTCCTTATGACAGTAACATTGAATTAAATGTCACCGATATTGTACCTATCACTTGGCCAGGAACACACCAGTTTAATTTAATATTGGCAAGCCTATTCGTAGATATGCATAAAAAAATAACATAATTAGGGTATTGGTCACCGACCTTAGAACTTAAAATATCCGTCATCAAGACACCTAAATTATTAGATTATAATACCACAGTACTATCAGAATCATATCCTAGATCTGATTCTGTGCTATAGTCTATATTTTTTCTATATTTATAATCTATATTTGGCCGTTTTCCACCACTATCATATTTTTCTTTGCTTACTTTGTTACAGGGCTCATTCTTACTATCAGTTTTAAATAATCGTTTCTTATATTCTTCTAAAGAAATCTTCTTAGTATCGTCCTTTTTTCCACTGGCATTGGATTCTTCAAACTCATGACTAAGCTTCCTTTTAAAACACTTCTCAAAATCTTTTCTCTTCGGATTGGTTGCGATTGGTTTTATTTCATCCTTTAAACCATATTTAAATGTTTCATTTTGCTTTTGGATGTTTTTTGATATTTCTGTTTGAATTGGTGAATCTGAAATGCCTCGATCCAAAACTTTTTTATATGTTGGTATCGGCAAAATTGGAGGTGAATATCCTTTCAGTTGTGCTTTTTGCATTTCGTGTACTGTTAATGGTAAAGCCCCGGACTTCTTTGGATTCTTCGACAAAATATCCACTTCAAAAGTGTTAACCTTTTTGGTATCATTAATTTTACCTTCGTGGTATATTCGTTTCAAATCTTTTATGTCTTCGTCAGCGAACGATAATTTATCTAATTCTTCCAACATTTCTGTCTTAGTTGCTACTACTTTTGATTCACATTGCGTAATTATTTGTAAATCTTTAGGTCCTTCAGCCCTGACTGTTATTTCGGTACAATTATTTTTTTGTGCAAGAGGCACTGCTACAATGTTAATTTTTTTAACAAAACCACTATTGTTTATTCCTATAATGGAACTATCCTTACGATGTGGAACATTAACTAGGTTTTGACTGGAAATGTATTGCGGTTTTTGAGAAACTGGAGGGTATAGAGGAGTATTCAAATAACTGTTGTGTGTATCATTCACATTATTAGAAGGTGGTGGCGGTGGAGGAGGTGGAGGAGGAGGAGGTGGTGGTGGTGCTAAATTTTGTGCAAGCCAACATTGCGAAGTGTTACTGAATTGATTCGGTTGAGAAGAAAACTGATTTGGAAAAGGATTTGAAAAATTGCTCTGATAGACATCCGAGTGAGCTGATTGGTAATAATCAGGGACACTTCGATATTCTTCAGTCCGTGGCCGTGTATAGACCGGAATAGGTAAATTTGTATACCGAGGATCCCTGTTTTGCACAGAATATTCAGGATGGTGACTTCCAGCTTGAAAGTTAAAAGGATGACTTGGCTTTAGAATTATAGCTGAAGCGTAACGATTGTGCACGGGACCATTATAATTATTTTTAGGAACATTGCCTCGATTAACTTTACCTGGCGTAGCATATAGATCGGAATTAACTGTAGACGTCACAGTCACAGTCCTAGTATCATTTCTGATACCATCTGGTTTGTCATTTTTGATCGTTCTATTATTTGTAGGAATTGTAGCCGAATCCCGATTTATTAAATGCTTGTTCACGTTATTTTGGGGTGTACTGGATTTCAAGGTTTGCTCAGTCCAAGTCTTATTGCTTTCACTTAAAGATGTAGAAATATTGCAAGAGTTCTGAGACTGCATTTTTAAACTAGCACCCTTCTGAACATTTTTTTCTGGCACTTTCAGTGACTGAACGCGACTACTGTCATGGTTTACAGGTACATATTTACCGGGTAACATAGAGGACACTTTCTGCAAAACAGGTTTTGGACAAATATCAGAAGATTTCCCACTAGCGGAACTTTTAGGAGTTTCAGCGGTCAGGGGTTTCAGTTCATTACGAATTTCATTTGTTTTAGTATTATTTACATTTGTAATTTTGTTAACTATTTTATTGAAATGTTCAGTCTCCTTTGATATAATTAGATTTGCGTTTGATTTATCACACTTAAGCGGGATTTCTTGTCTGATTTTTGGCTTTTTTGGTACAATAGTACAAGGTAATATAGGCGAATTTATTTCGCGCTTATTTCTTTCAGTTTTTTGTTTCGGTTTCTTTGCATCTTCGTTCACTTTAGTTTTTTTACTATTTTTGGTTTCGTGTTTAAGTTGTTTGGTGGATTTTAATACTTTGGTACATACTTTATTTGGTTTTTCTACCAATACTCCTATAAGGCAACAATGTTCAGCTTGATCGTGCTTCTTTTTCTGGTCATTCTTATATTTGTTCGTTTTCTTTATGTCTTTCACATGAGATGAAAATGTATCTGAAGATTTTATAGGTTCTATTATATTATGTCCTGTCCCATTTTCAAATTTTTGTTCTGGATATTTCTGAAGTTTTTCGTTAGATACTTTCAATTTTATTTTAGCCTCAGGTAACGGTTCGTTGGATCTGTTGGCCTTTATAGTGGGTTTTAGCTTTTTAGTTATATTAGTATTACCTAAACAACATTTTACAGGAAACTTTATGGAACCAGTAACTTCGATACTTTTTAGTTTTTTATCTATGTTCACAGAGACTGTATTTGATTTAGATAAACAATTATTTTCAGTTTGTTCAGATATTGGTATAAGTTCAGTTCCTATATGACTAAGTATTTTATCAGCAACACTTATGTACGTTTCATCAGCCACCACATCTCTTTGCTTTGTATGTGTAGCCTTTACTTCGTTTGTTTTTGTTGTTGTTTGGTTTCTGCCGGTCGCTACGGCCGGCGCTACATCCATTACTAATTTCTTTGTAATTTTCATACCTATGAGTCCTTGATTACGCTTAAAATCGACTTTAGTGACATTCTTTAAACTTAGTGCCCTTAGTATCTCAGTATCTTCTCTCTTTCGCCTGGATTCTTCCTGCCTTTTCTCATCGGGTTTTTTGTCTATTTGTTTATGGCTCGATAACGGTTTGGTTTGCGACACATTCATTATATGTTTATCTATTTTGTCTGGAACATCTGTGAGGTCTTCCACAATAAAACAATCATCTATATTACAATCCTCCATACCTACATCTATTTCACGGTCACTGTCACTCTCTGGGTTATGATTTATTTTAGACGAAATCTGCAGAGTATACTTTCTATAATACCAGGGAAATTTTCCACAATCTACTAATTTTACACGGACTTGCCGTAAATCACACTCACTGATGCTGCCACTCGACGATTTTCGTTCATTTGGTGTTCTTAACAGGGAGCTTGCTCTTAAGTGGCAAAGTACATCACTTTCCGTCATTTCCAATTGCCAACCGTATTCTTTATTTTCGCCCCCTGAAATAGATACAAATATATTAGGTACTAGCGTATTATACATATAAACCTTCCTCTTGAATCACTAGCTATTAAATAAAAGCCGCATCAAAATCCGTTGCGTAGTTTTAAAGATTTAAGCATACATAGGGATATAGGAACAGAGAAAGCGACGAAGATGTTTTATACTATGTAGTGATGCCTAAAACTCTTCTTGGTTCATCCTTGCCTTTCCCGTTATTCGATAGAGACTCTACTCGATTAGGACCTTGTCTCACCATCAGGTGACCTGGATACTTATTGTCTTCAAAAAAGGAGTAGGTTATCAATTCGACTAATCCTAAATCTGTTACGATGTTTCTATTTTTATCTGATCGAATATACTTCCTAATTTTTGCGATAAAAATTTGGCTGGTGTTTGAGAATCGGTTCTAGAGATACATCACAAAATTCTTGAAAGCGTGAAATTGTGACAGAGGTAGATATAGATAGATAGTGGGAGTAATTCCACTCAAATTGGAGCTGCCCGACTGTGGAAGTACCTCCACCTTGCAGAAAATTAAAGTAAAATAACACAGCTTTGAGCTGTGTTCTGTTTCTTACGGTGAGCAAGGTTGCCAGTGCTCCACGAGGAAACGTTGTGTTGGCAGTTGGTTTAGCAGTATAAGGGTCAAAGTCCCCCCGACTTTGACCCTTATACTGCTAAACCAATTATTCCTCTTTCGTTTTACAGGGTCGGCAACGCGCAAATGATACCCCTGTTGTTACAAGCGTCTATAGGCTATGGTAACCGCTAACCATCAAGTGGGCCGTATGCTTGTTTGCCACCTTAGTAGTATTTAAAAAACATCTTTAAATAAATAATAAATAAATATTTTAGCCTCATTTTACATAGCACCATTCAAACTATGCAGAGTTTGTACTATGGGTACTAGATAGTGGATAATAGATTTTTTGTTGTTGTAGATACATACTTATAATACATAGGAAACACGCAGACAAATCCAAACACATGTTTACCACTTTTTTTTTTCTTTTTATAATCACTGCCCCTACAAATCTCTTGTAGATATCGTGGGTGCGATTATAAACACAAACTTTCACGTACACAAACATCCACACCCGGGACAACTACATGTAGGTCATACAAATATTTGTTTCGTGTGGGGATTGAACCCACAGCCCGTAGCGCAGAAGCCTATCTCTCAGCCGTTGTGCCAAACGTGTCATCATCCACGAACCTATGATCTCGTGATCGTGAACCACGAACGCCGTCAAATCTTTGTCATCTTATCATTAAAAAGAAACTTACTGTTTCCATAAGATTTGTTGCCGAAGTAGACGGCGTGCTCATCACTGTCAAATAGTTTTATGGGGTCGTCATAACACTCCTCGTCCGTATCGTCACACACTTGAGAATTCATCCTGAGACTTCCTGGAGACAAAAAAAAATCTATTAAGATTACAACAACATACGATCACGCCCGGGCGCACCGGGCTTGCGTAGACTAGACTTGCAGAAAATCGAAGTGAAATAACACTGCTTTGAGCTTTGTTGTGTTCCTTACGGTGAGGGTTGCCAGTGGTCCGCGAAGAAACGTTGTATTTGGCAGTGGGGGGACTTTGACCCCTAATACTGCCAACCCAATTATTCCTCTTTCATTTTACAAGGTCGGCAACGCGCAAGTGATACCCCTGGAGCTGCAGCGTCTATAGGCTTACAGTAACCGTTTACCATCAGGTGGGCCGTATGCTTGTTTCCACTTTAATGGTATAAAATAGATAAATAGACATTATTGACATAACTAGACCAGGTAAGAAAGACTTGCTCCTATCTGCCTCGGTGGCTTTGTCCCGCTAACGGGGCAGATTGGCAAAATAGTTGCATCTGCTCCGGCAGCCTAAGGGTCCACGCTCACTGGGACAGATGGCACATGGCGAGTCGCATTTGCCCCGGTACAGCTAAATTAAGTATGATTTGCCCCGGTTTCACGTAGCACGGAATAATTTCCATTTGCCCTGTTTACCAGGCGTTAATATATATTTAAAGAAAAAGGAATACCTACTTATCAAATAAATTAAAATTAATTTAATCAATTAAATTAATTTTAACAAACATTATGTCAACATAATGTAAGTAATAATAGATAATAAAAATCTTTGTGAATAATATGAATTTGATTCCGATAATTATTATGTATTGTTTATTATTTAGGTATTACTGTCGTGACATTAATTATCTTTTTTAGAAATATCTAAGGAGGAAGTCTTCTTTGTGATTTTGATTTTTTAATAGACTGTCTTTTTGTTCATCACATAAATATTTGTGTCCTGTGGGAATCTAACTCACGAAATCGTGATCAGCAGTCTACATGCGAACCGCTAGACCATAGACGACGTCAATCCCCTATACATATATTATAGCCCTTTGGTTGAAATAACAGACTATAGCATTAAACGTTATAATTAATACAGTACAGTTTTTTAACATACATTACGCAGCTTAGTATGGTGAATAACCAAAACTTTTTATAAGAACGTGTAGAACGTGTGCGTTTTTTTTTTGTGGCAATTAAGCCGTTTGCGACTATTCTGCCAGTGTCACGTTGAGACGGCGACTCAGTGAGGACCACCGTCGATCTTTTGACTTCGTGGTAGATGTTAGTCTAAGTAATTAAAATTTAAGATCGTTTTCATTTATAAATGTGGCCAAAATATTTTTATTAATATAGGAGAGAAGTGGGAGAGAAGGGAATGAAAATTGGTTGGGAGAGGGATGTTACACTTAATTTTTCGATAGAGGTCGAAAGATTTGCTGTATAAGGAGCAGGAAAAGAAAATATGGTCTAGAGTGCCGTCCGCAAGACCACACTCGCACAGGGAACTATCCCGGACATTCAGGAACACTGGGCTACAAAAATGTCCGAGTCTCAGTCTACAGAGTGACGAAACAGTTCTCTTCGACAGTTTAGGGCATTTTAACGTGTGCGTTAATCTAGGCCGCTAAGAAAATAAATTACAAATTGACAGATGTCAATAAAAACAAAATTCACATGACATAAGTGACATATCAAATGCAGATCTTTCTATGATATTGATTTTTATACATTGCGGGTCCAATCATAAAGTACTTAAAGAACTCAACATATGACTCAATAAATCCACCTCAATAAAACATCGATAATTATATTTCCATTTCCTCGAGTAGTACCTACCGACGTGTTTTTTTTTTATATTATGTTTTTTATCCAAATTATATGTTTCAGTAAATATTTAAATAACAGTTTGGTCTTACCTTATATAACTTACTCGAATAAAATATATTTTGCGCTTATAAAACTACTTCGTAATTTACTGCTCCTGCAGAATTTTCTCTGATTACACGATGACACTTTAAAACACATTATGACAGCAAAAAGAATTGAATGAATGATACAAGACCTTTTGTAGAATAAACTAAAATTCGCGAGATGTTCTAAATTCAAATCGTTTAAATTAAAATCTGCACTAAAAAGTTTTGACTACTACGAAGTATGCATATTTCTTTTCTTTGTGAAATAAAACAACGCGTCATGGCTTTGTACCAAAATTCAAGTCAACTTAAAGAGCAATAGCGATTATAATTCAAGATAAGTTGTTTAGTTGTCCACCTATAATCAATTCGGGTTTTTTTTTTGGGTTTTTCATCTATTTTGTTAAAAAAGTAAACTGTATACAAGCAAGTACCTAATCAGACTGTCCATGCCGTTATTGGGTACGGGAATCACGAATCACGGAAAGGGAATACTTTTATTTGAAGATATAAATAAAAATAAAATAAAATTAATAATATAAATATCCTACTAATATCCTATCATATCCTATCCTATAATATTATAAATGGATAGATGTTTGTTACTGTTTCACGTTAAAACTACTGAACGGATTTTGATGAAACTTTACAGTATTATTAATTATTATTATTATCATGGGGTCGTGGGTTCGATTCCCACAGGACACAAATATATGTGTGGATAAAACATGAGTATTTGTGTTTGTCTGGGTGTTTCTTATGTATTATACGTATGTATTATACGTATGTATTTACAAAAAAAAAGTATATAAGTATTATATCCATTGTCTAGTACCCATAGTACAAGCTCTGCTTAGTTTGGGACTAGATGGTGTTGTGTAAAATGTCCCAAAAATATTATTATTATTAATTATACATGAGAATAACTTATAGGCTAATTTATAACGATTTTATGTTAATTAGCCAAATTACAATGATAATTAAAAGTAACTTTTCCACGCGGACAAAGTCGCAGGAAAAGGCAGAAGCTGGTAATACATAAATGTATATATGTATAGGTATATATATAATACACGGTAAAATGCTCCCCAGAGGCTTTGTGTTCAGTATTTAAACAAGTCGATAAGTTATTTAGAAAAGGAAAAATTCGACCGCGGGCAGGATTCGAACCTGCGTCTTCTGGTTAGGTACACCAGACGCTATGACCACTAAGCCACCGCGATACCTACCATCATGTCGAATTTTTCCTTCACATACTGAATTTACGTCTTTATGGTGACGTCAGTAACACCTATTGAAATGCAAGTTTTTGCTTTTCAACCGACACAACTTACTTTACAGTTAGTTCAATGTCGAACGATGCCACCTTACCTTCTATCTTTTTGTATATTTTTGGCATTTTCCATGCTAAGATTTTAAAGTTATTTAGAAAAGGAAAAATTCGACCGCGGGCAGGATTCGAACCTGCGTCTTCTGGTTAGGTACACCAGACGCTATGACCACTAAGCCATCGCGATACCTACCCATCATAAGTCGATAAGGTTAAGAAATGAGTGGGATATTACCAAGACTTGGTAACAGACTTGGTTACTTAGTATTTCACAATGGCGTCTCTAATCTTTACCCAGAAATGAACACAACTGCACATAAATATTATCGGTAAAGTTTAACGTGGGCAACTGGGACTAATAAAATTCCGGTTTTTCCATGCGTATAATATTAAAATCAACTGGCGACGTTCTTAATTTTATGGTAAGTTCACGGATATGAGTTGTCGACTACAATGTATTCACTAATAAATAATATTCAAAAAGCTGTAAAATATAAGCCGGAATGCGGCAATATTTTTACTACCTCAAGCCGTACGGTCAGCAACATTAACACAACACAGCTAAGTTTTGAAAATACGACAGCTCCAAAACTTGTCAATAGATTTTTTTATTATGAAGATGAAGTAAATATTTAATATTCTTTTTGTATTATTTTTTTGGCGTTTTCCATGCTAAGTTATTACGCAAAGGAAAAATTAGATTTTTTCTAAAAATTAGATTTTTAATATGAAGATACTGATCTATGAAGATTGTGCGAAATCATTGCACAGATGACTATTAAATATTTTTTAATAATATATAATACAAGCACAGATGACTATTAAATATTTTTTAATAATATATAATACAAGCACAGATGACTATTAAATATTTTTTATATATATATAATAGTCATCATTTCGCACAACCTTCATAGGTCAGTAACTTCAAATTAAAAATCATATTGAACATTACAACATGTTCAGCGACTTTCATTGCTGACTGTACCATAAAGATATATTTCAGATAATAGAAACGGATGCTGCTATCCCTTTATCACAACCTATAATGATCGCGTTGTGCGCTTAAGCTTCGGAAAGTAGTAAAAAATATTTTTTAATACAGTTGCTCAAAAAGTGGCTATTGCAGGGACGTTTAGCGTTCGGGATGTGGGCTATTACATACTCGAGCTTTTTCTTTACCTTTTCCGAACTCGTGCGTTCTCATTCCCAAATGTCAAAATAATGTCTATTAAAAAGAAAAAACCAACCACGAAGTTTTTACTAAAAAAAATCATAGAAGTTTTTATGATTCATGCAAACATTTATAAAAAGAAGCTATTAATTTGTTTCAATATCAGATTTTAATGATTTGATCCGGTATACGTAACGGACTAAGAAATATAAATGAAGATTTAAATGGACAATGAAGAAACTAGATGTTCCAGTTAATTATTCGGTATAATAGAGCTCTGTGCCAGACGACTGGAGACGTGACGTTTTCTATGGGTCTATGCCACCTGAAATAAAGTTGTTATTGTTAATAATGTGCTCAACTTTATTGTGTTCCAGTTCCAGAGAAATTACTGGACATACAACTGCGTTCTCAAGTTGATCACGCGGTAGTCATATCACTGGTATTGCTATATAGGCTGTAGCTAAATAAATCCGCTTAGCAGAAAATTGAAATAAAATAATAATTCAACTGTGTTGTGTTCCTTACGGTGAGCAAGGTTGCCAGTGCTGCGAGGAAACATTGTGTTGGCCGTGGGGGGGTTTGACCCTAATACTGCCAACCCAACTATTCCTCTTTTGTTTTACAAGGTGGTCCACGCGCAAATGATACCCCGGGTGTTGCAAACGTCTATAGGCTACGGTAACCGCTTACCATTAGGTGGGCCGTACGCTTGTTTGCCACCTTAGTGGTATAAAAAACATCACAAATCATTGTGTCCCCTCATCATCTTCGGAGCCTTTTCTCAACTATATTGGGGTCGGCTTCCAGTCTAACCAGATGCGGCTGAATATCAGTACTTTACACGAAGCGACTGCCTTCAGACCTCCGCACCCAAATTTCTGTGCAATAGGCCGATATCCTGAAGATAGACGGGAGATCAGGCTTTTTTGGGTTTTTGACTACCATTAACGATTGTCATAGGTGGTCGTATGACAACTGGGACCGACGGCTTTACGTGCTCCCCGATACACAGAGGGGTGTCGATGTGTTACGAATAGTCACCCATCCACAGATTGACCGCGGCTAAAGCAGCTTAACCTTGTTGATCACCGTAGTTATTACTTAGCCACGAGCCTCATTGTAACCCTACGTATGTTTACAAACAAAGTTACAGTTTCATTTCAAAATTGTATCAGTTACAAGTAATAGTCAAGTTACTAAGTTTACAATTGGGTATTGATTCTGAAAAAGCACGAAACATATCCATAAGCATGAAATTGTGTTTCAATTTCATGCTTTCAGAACAATGTTGCCCCCACTTGAACATAATGTTAACACATACATACACTCACGCCTATTTCCCATGGCAGACACTAAAGAACGTCACTTCTTGTCACGTCAATTCTTGCATACTTCTTTTGTTTCGTCCAAGTATCATAAGAAGAATTCCACTTATAAAGTCGGTGTAAGTCTTTCTTGGGCATCCCCTCCCAGCTATTGCACCGACATTTGCCATATAAATCCCTTTTATTAGTCGCTTTTCATTCTTTCTCTCGACATACCCAAACTATCTCAGCATATTCTTCCCAATTCTTGTCCCTACATCATCTTTTAAACGACGACGTAGCCTCATTATTTCTCACTATTTCTTAATCTGTCATTCCGAGTTACACCACACAAAAGTTAAAATCTAAATTAAATAAATAATAACTATCCGATCAAATCAAAGTTACACATTCATTAAAAAATCACTCACTAAACAGAACTCATCACTTTAAATATAGGTAAGTACATAATTATCAAGCTAGGTAAGTACTTAATTATTCAATAATGAGTTTAACTACCAAATCAACAAACTAAACCAGCAAATAATTATAACCATTTTTAATACAACAACAATGTCAAATGTTACACGTCAAAGATTTTTAAAACTACCCCCTTTCTAAACACAAAATAAATGTATTTCTTTAATTACCCTCTTTAATTTGGATTATTATTGTCTGAATAAAGAAATTTTTAATTTAAGGAGGGTTCTTCAAAACAATCATATTTTATCTACACTACTATTATAAAGAGGAAAGATTTGTATTTTTGTGTGTATGTTTGTAATGTATAAACTCAAAAACTACTGTGCCGATTTCAAATATTCTTTCACCATTGGAAAGCTATATTCATCCTGAGTAACATAGGCTATATTTATTGCTAGAAAAGATTAGGGAAAAAATCTTATGTCCATCCGTGCGAAGCCGGGACGGGCCGCTAGTATAAAATAAAATAACAACAATCTAAAATCGGTAACCTATAACATTACTCATACTTAACTGTTGAGTACTATTTTTCTGGTTATAAAGAATATATCTATCAAAAGGGAAAGGAATTAACTCATTGAGCTTGAAAAAATTGAGCTAGTTACTAAATTTTGGTTGTTTTAATTTGTTTGTTTACTGACTCACAAAGGTTCATACTAAATTACCTACTTGAGTAAACAATATCGATATGGTAGGTATATGTACGGTACGGCTGGGTCTGTCAGACTGGATGCGGAGGGTAGACAACCGGGTGTTATGGCGCAATTTGGGAGACGACTATGTCCAGCAGGGGACTGCGATAGGCTAATATGATGGTAGATAGTGTAGATACATCAAAAAAATCACTAGCATAAGCTGATATATTTTTTTAAATTGAACTTTTGAACAATTGAACTGTTTTATTGTTTTATATTCTAAATCTATATTTTTAAATAAAGAATCTAAAAAGAAGAAGAAATCATAATATAATCTACCGTAACAAAACGATTTCGTGATCGCAAACTCATTTTTGATGTGTGTATAATAATATGTACGGTTCCCGTGAAATAGTTGTGCTTCTCTGATATTGTACGCAAATGGCTGCGCACCCGCAGTGGGTCATTTTAAAAATAAACACAGTGAAAAGACATTTACGTTCATGATTATTTTCTTTAAAACTTTCTATAATGTTACATATTAATACTTTTTTATGTAAATTTACCGTCGCGGCCGTTCTCAAAGGCTAACTTCAGACAAGCATAGTTATATCGAAGGAACTGTTAAAATGAAGTAAGTAAAGTGGAGATTGACTGGCCACAAATGTTACTTAATTAACGAATGCTAAAGAACTTGTATGTATTCTATGATAGCAATACTTACATTACAGAATACTCTAGTTTTTTTTTTGTTTTTTAGTACATTTCACACAGAACGATCTAGTCCCAAATTAAGGTAAGCTTGTACTACGAGTACTAGACAATAGATATAATACTCATATGCTGCATAACGTTTTTGTTGTAAATACATACTTATAATACATGTTTATGACACACCCAGATAAACACAAACACTTATTTTCATCACATTAATATTTGTGTCCTTTGGGAATCGAACCCACGACCTCATAACAGCAGTCCGATAGTCCGATTACTCGAACCACCATAGACTACAAACGTGGTCAAAAGTTACAATATTAAAGGCATAATTTAATCGTGGCAAGTAATTCTATTAAGTCTGACCACAGATTAATGATTAAAGCTTATTAACTCCATTGATGACGTCTTTTGTCTAGCGGTTCGTGTGTCGGAATGCTGAGCAGGAGGTCGTGGATTCGATTCCCACAGGACACAAATATTAAGGTCAACAAATATAACACAAATTTTTCTTATGTATCATAAGTTTGAATTTACAAAAAAAAAGGTATATCAATATTATATCCATCGTCTAGCACCTAGTACAAGCTCTGCTTAATTTGGGACTAGATGGTGCTGTGTAAAATGTCTTAAATTTAATATAAATAAACCTTTAATAATAAATAAACCCTTTAATAATAAATAAGCCTAGTGGCATGACCATTGGACTGCCAAGTCGAAGGTCTCGAGTTCGAACCCAAGGCACGCAAGGCAAGACACCTCTGACTTTTCGAATTCATGTGCGTATTAATAAATAATTAATTATCACTCGGTTAAACGGTGAAGGAAATAATCGTGAGGAAACCTGCATGCCTGATGACCCTAATATTATTATTTATTAATTGATGATACACGCACACACACACACACACTGCATACGCCCTGTCATAATTAACCATAATAATTATTAACCTCATTTTAGAACACATCCTTGCTTAAATTCTTTCATGTTGAATCAAAACTAGTTTTTATAACACCGAAATGTACACATGAAAGCAATAAATACTTTGACTTTGACTTTGACTTTAAAGCTTAAACTTAGTAATTATATAAAAGACATTTTTTTTGTGTAAGTAGTACATACTTTCAAAGAATAAACAAATTAAAAAAAAATCACCTTACCTAACAACGATGACTGCGGAACTTTTATGAGAAACTAATTGAATCAGTGTTTTATAAAATTTCAAGTATTTTTACGAGGCGACACTCTTCTGAACGTTAAAATAAGGTTACACGCTTTTTGCCACTTTTTTACACATAGATGCGGTCTATTGAAATAATTTGCTTGCGTTAGCTTTTGCTTGTGTAGGTAATATTGTTTCAAATTGCTGACTAAACTTTTTTTTCTTAATTCAATGTAACTGAATAGGTAACTAGTTTTAGAGATATAATATTGCTTACTTTTAAAAAAGCTAATAATGCTTACTTTAACTCAAATAGGTAAAACAACTTGAAGGAGGTAAGGCAAAACTAAATAATAATAAATAGAAAATTGCCTCGTTATTCTAGTGGTCGTATGCACGACTGTTAAGTTAGTGTTCCTGGGTACGATTCTCAAGTGGAGCAGTGTTTTTCTATGAAATTCTCAGTATCAGCTCGTAGTTTGGATTTTTGCCCGGTTACTGGTAATACGTTCGCCCTCTATCATATGGGACGTAAACATAAGTGTGGGTGTACATTACTATGTACATTACTGTTACATTAGTACAGTCAACAAAAGAGTTAAGTATACAGAAATATTATGCATTTTTAGACAGATTTTGACATAAATAATTACGCGCCAAAGGCCTGCTTACAATACTTACATTTTGACACATATTCATAATACATTATTACACAATCTTTATCAAAACACAGATTATTAATTAGCTGCCTGTTTACCTAACTCTTTTGTTGACCGTACACCTCTGCCTAACCCTAGTATATCATGTTTATTACTATTAAATTCGTATCACTTTGCTCGACCTGGAAATCGAACCCAGGACCTTTAGCGTAGCAGTCGACGAATTATAAAGCGTGATAGTCATTCAATCAGTGTACGGAATAGAACTGACGTCAAAGAAATCCTACTCAGGATTTTTATCTGATAAAATCACTGTCAATCATCTGATATAAACAATATGTTATAGTTTAACTTAAGATATTTTGAAGTTACGACCTTTGCTAATGGCCGTTGTAAGGGCGCGGACTGACAACGCGAATGATTTCACTGTTAGCTCGATAGACACGGTAGACTGTTTTAAACTTTGTAGGAATAGGAAATACGGGCATTAACTTTATAAGCAGGGTACACATAGGTAGGTGTATCTAATACTGTATCAACTGAGTACGTTGACGTGATCCTGCGATATACTTAGGCGTTTGAACTTGCAGGTAGTTACAGTAACAAATACATTACATGTATGTTATGAGTGTGTCTTTGATTATATACTTGTCTAGATGCCACATTGACACGTACAGAACGGCCCAAATAAAGTCTACTAAAATTGGTAGACTCTCTTCTCACTTACGTCAGTGTCATTTGGATCACTTCAGGGTGTCGAGTTCTCGAAAAATAATTAATTATGTCGGTATGTGCTGTCAAATTGTATCGCAATTATGTGGGAAAACCGTATAATTAGACTAAGATCACATTACATCGGTAAGTTTTGTTATTTAACCTCTATTATTTTATGAAAACATGATTTTTCAATTCGTTAATTTGTAGGTTCGACAGATTAGCCGGTGTTGTCAATTTATTACAAGGGAGATTTGGCGAAACTATGGGAGATAAAATGCAAATATCAGTCATCATCTTTCGATCAGGAGAAAATTTTATTATTTTAATAATTACCTACATAATTTATTTGATCACTAAATGATAACTTGCCTTCACAAAATAAATGAAGTCATTCACTAAATAGTATTTTTGTTAGTTCTTTCTAATATTTTGGGTTTCAGATTTCTTAAGACTAGAGAGACATTATACAGCGGACACGAAATGAAATATAAAAAAAAACTATTTCGAAAACAAATACAAAGAGATGGATTTTGATCTATAAATTGCTGTATATATTTTTTCATTGTTTTTATTAAAATAAATAAAACACTAATCTACAAAATAATTACTTTATTCAGCCTATTTCGTTTAACTGTCATCCCATTAAATAATGGAGAAAAGGTAAGTTAATAATTTGGAGCAGGCATCCCTAAACACGCACACCTTGACAGTTTGAGTACAATAAGTACACAAGCGGTACTCACACATATCACGCAATTTGGCCCCAGTTTTCGCGTGTCGTTTGTTTGCATTGCTACATCTAGACAAGTATATAATCAAAGGAGTGTGTACTAGCTCTTCGATTGTGTTCGATTGCCAACATTCGCGCATGCGAATATCGGCTTTTTAAATTTGGCGCCAAAAGTATGCAAATACTGTCTTACATTTTGGTCGTGCGTTACGACAGGCCATGTTAAAACCGAATGTAGCCGATAGCCGAAGTAAATAGCCCGTGATTTGTAGCTGATTGAGTGACGTTAGTTGGCTTAGCTTTTTCTTCAATGCATTTGTTATTATAATTTTTATTTTATATTACAAGTACAAAGTAACTAAAATAAAAATATTGTAAATCGAATCGGCTGCAGTGTTATTTTTTAAATTATACCTTGTCTTTTCATTGCTAAATAGGTAATTACATTCGCAAAAAAATCACATAATCTATTGAAAAAAGCGCGAATATTCGCGAAAGGGAATTCGAATATTCGTTACATTACTAGTGTGTACACTTTTTGCGTCAGTTGGGGCCATAAGGGATTCTTATCCGAGTTTTATATTAGCGTCACCATTGTGGCGATGTAATCATGACTCCCATGGCTCCAACCATAGGGAAGACACTGTTGCTTAAACAAGCACATGTTTAACTTAAGGCTGAGTGACATGCGAACTCGCCGGCGTTGTGAAGAGGCTGAAGAAACGCCACTTCACCTCCTGGGTTCGCTAATACACAAGCGCAGTACTTATCTAGGGAAACATATCTTAAGCCCGGATGAAATAAAGGAGTTTACCCCTAAGCAAATCCTGCAGTTTATAGTAGCCGCAGGGTTTAGCGGTGAATTCTAAATCAACGAGTGGCGATCACAATAGACCGGCTACGGTCGCAGTGATACTGTAGCCACAAATCAACAATAAAAAAAAAATAGGGAAGACAAGTGTGGGTGTATAATTCGGTGGGACTCTGACATATATGAGGGCTTTCTGTATACATGTCGAACGACTACACATCAAGCTTAACATTTTGAGCTAATGACGGCCCGTATTCCGTTGCTATAGCGCTGATTTTTGTAATGCAACTTTATACCTTGACGTTTCGTCGTGTGTTCCTACTATTAAATTATTTTTATGAAATTTTCGAAAAGAACGATATAATGAATATCTGTTAATAAGTACCACATACTGTGCTATTGTAAAAATTTATGCCCATAGGCCCGCCCTTTGGGCTTAGGTACATTTATTACAACAACAGGCGATTCCCAAACCTTTCAAGAACTTCTGCGATCACGAAGTTTTGCGATCACGCGATTTGCGTTTTACGATTGCGAGTGTATTATAAACACTACCACAATAAAGAATTCGATTTGATAATACAATCATTTTTGAAAAGATATCAATTTTAGACAAAGAAAAAATCGATCACAGGCTTAATTACTGATCTGAGATAGAATTTTCTTTTACTAACATTTGATTAAAATAAAATTGACAAATTTTTTGAAATATAATAAAAATCATCATCAATCATTTTCTATCTAGAGAGAATATCGCAAATACAAAGCAAATCGCTCGCAACATCATTAAAACAAGTAAAAGTAGAAAAAACTATAGCCTCGTGTGAAAAATAACTTTATTACTCATTTCCTTAGCATTACAGGATAATCCGCCATGTTGTGTCCAAAGATGAGCGAGCAACACAAGGTTCTTTTATCTGTCCACACGCCATTCACGGTGTCAGATCGCAATTACGATAGCAAATGTACGGCAAGTGACGTGAAAGGGGCTATTCAAAGAACGTACACTATAAAAAACCTACACCGTTTTTGTTTTTTAAGCGTCCTCCTTTAGGGATGACGAGGGAAACGACCCAAGCCAAGCAGCGTTATCTTTTTTATAATTGCAGCGAAATTGGAACAATGATGATGACACATTTACTAAATTTAAAAGTAAATTACTGAGCTTTGTTATTGCCTATCCTTGCAAGTAATGACAATTATTCAATTATTAAATCAAAGAGTTTGTGCAGGCTTTTCATCGGAGAGTTACAATATCGGTGTCAAGTTACACAGTGTCACTCATTTGGAAAAAAATGCTGAAGTCAAAGTCAAGTCAGTCAAATATTTTATTTTAATTGAAATACCATTAAAATAGCACTTTTGAAAAGTCAAAAGTAGTTGCACGGTTCCAAAAAGTAGGTCTTATGGAGAAGAACCGGCAAGAAATCATCTTTGAACCACCTACCTACATTCTTTCACAAGGTTGGATGGATTATTTTCAATAGAGATAGATAGATTTTTAAAATATTTATGTCTCGCCATTTCCACTACCTAATTAAAAATAAGGAAAAATACTAAAATAATTTTGTAATACTAAAATAATATCAAAATATAAAGTACAACTAACCTTCATATTGGCAACTCCGGAACTCCGGCCATTTTCGAAATAATTTTGAATGAAGAACGAAATTATCACGAACCTATTTGAAAAATACTAGATTTTAAATAGCATGTCACAACACGGACTCATGTCTAAAAATGATTATGGATATTTGAAAGCGTCATCTTATAAAGCCCAGTCAGTTGGTTCAAGCGACAGAATGTAACTTGTATCAAGAAAGTTTAGAGGACTGTAGACTGTATCCCTTTGCTACAAGCTCTAATATTGGTTGTTTTTATTTTCTAAGTTGAAGGTACGAGCAATCGTTTGGTTTCTTGTTTATGGAATCGACACCTTACACCAACCAACCTATAACTATATAACCCAGTTCTCGTATGCACAAATATTTTAAGTTCTTTTGCACACGCAAATCGCGATTCAAATACCTAGATTTTAAAAAAACCTTACGAGCGATACAAGACATCATGAACGAAATTGTAATCTGCTTCTTGTTTCCTATAGGGAAGAAATCGCTGTGGCGTCATGCAATTCTCACAAAGAAACAAATCAAATGAAAATGTTGACAATGTTCGCTCTACAAACCCTTCTTAAAACTCTTTGGAATAAATAGATAAATACTAAAATAATCTTGTGGCATTTGACACAAGACCAGTCCCAAGCTAAGCAAAGGTTGTACGGTCGACAAAAGAGTTAAGTATACAGGCAGCTTATTAAACATCTGTGTTTTGTTAAAGATTGTGTAATAATGTATCACGTAATATGTGTCAAAACACAGGTATTGTAAGCTGCTACACATCAATCCCTTAGACGGGTAATTATTTAAATCACAATCTGTGTAAAAATGCAGATTTCGTTCGCTACCTGTATACTTATCTCTTCTGTTGACTATGGGTACTAGACGATGGATATAATACCGTACAGTATAATAGTACATACATAAGAAACACTCAGACAAATAAATAATAAGACTTATTTTTATCATACCAATATTTGAGTCCTGTGGGAATCGAACCCACAACCTCCTGATCAGCGGTCCGAAACTCAACTCAAAAACTCCGACCGGCTGTCCTTTACCGGGACTCAAACTATCTCTACACCAAACATCGGTTTACAGTTTAAGCGAAGAGGAACAGACAGACAGACAAACAAACTTTCGCATCTATAATTAATATAGTATCGATTGCTAGGGTTTTAATAACAACAAATAATTAGTTATTTGTTTTTCTCATTTATTAAGGTTTTAACAAATGATTCGCCGAGATATCATTAAGATATAATTAATACTTACTTTATTCTGAGAATACGCAGGCATTAATATGAGAACTGTAAATAATCCTAATGGATGTTTAAACGGAGGCATGAATGATAATATTGATAATATTACATCGGCCCAGCCCTCCTAGGTAAGAACAGCTGACGAGAATATCTACTACTTAATTAAATAAAAACTAGTAAGTATTCGTTAATTTTGATTAATGATTTGACGTTTCGTTTTGTGTATTTAATAAAGCATTTATATTTAAACTAGCTGACCCCGCCAAATTGTTTTGCCATAAAAAAAAAATTTAGGGGTATGAAAAATAGATGTTGGCCTATTCTCAGACCTCCCCGATAAGCACAAAAAATTTCATCAAAATCGGTCAAGCCGTTTCGGAGGAGTATGGCAACGAAAACTGTGACACGAGAATTTTATATATTAGATATAGGCTTTTTGATTCAGGTGTCAAAGGGCATAAAAGTCATTAGGACGTCAAGGCAAGGCATTTTGTTTTACTTCTTTCAAAACCGAGGAGTCTATATAATTATAATGTACGCAACACTTGAATGAAAGCTTGTAAATAGCACAGACTGACAAGTTAAATCAATCAATTAGTTCATCATCATCATCAGCCCGATGCTGTCCACTGCTGGACCAGGGCCTCTTCATGCATCTGCCACTCATTTCTGCTCTGGGCTACTCTCGCCAATTCTTCCCAACCACCTTTACAATATCGTCGCACCATCTAGCCGGGGGTCGACCGACATTCCTGCGACCGGTCCTCGGTTGCCATTCGAGGATCTTTCGACTCCACCTTCCATCCTCTCTACGACATACATGACCTGCCCATCTCCACTTTAGAGTAGCAATTCTACGAGTTATGTCGGTTATTTTAGTTCGCCTTCTGATTTCCGCATTGGTCACGCGATCTCTAAGGGAAATACCGAGCATCACTCTCTCCGTTACTCTCTGGGCGACTTGCATCAATTAGTTATTAGACAATTATTACAAGTAGGTACTGGGGCAGATGGGAGCAAGTTCTTTTCTTTATTTCCGAGCCTTTTTCCAACTATGTTGGGGTCGGCTTCCAGTCTAACCAGATGCGGCTGAATATCAGTATTTTACACGAAGCCAGCTATTAGATCACTGCAACACAATTTCTGGATAATACCGACAACCTGAGGATAGACTGGTTGTCAGGTTTTTTGGGCTTCTGACTAGCACTAACGATTGTCATAGGCGTTAACAACCGGGACCAACGGCTTTACATGCTCTCCGAGGCACGAAGAAGTCTCGATGTAATGTATTATTTCTGGACTTTAAAAGAGACCTTTGATTCTCTGTGTTTGTTTCGGCGTTTCTTCTCAGAGGTCGTCGTAGGAAATGCCAGTGACATACCAACATTAAAAATCAAAACATTTTGACTGTAAAAGTCTCTTTACAAAAATAAGAAAACAAACTATCTATACTAATATTATAAAGAGGTAAAGTCTGTGAGGTTTTAGGGGGTAATCTTTGGATATACTGAACTAATTTTAAAAATTATTTTACCAATAGAAAGCAACATTATAATATATCTAATATATAAAATTCTCGTGTCACAGTTTTCGTTGCCATACTCCTCCGAAACGGCTTGACCGATTTTGATGAAATTTTTTGTGCTTATCGGGGAGGTCTGAGAATAGGCCAACATCTATTTTTCATACCCCTAATTTTTTTTTTTTATGGCAAAACAACGTTTGCGGGGGCAGCTAGTTTATGTATAATATAAGCCAGGTCGGGTCGCTAGTTTATAATAAAAACAATTACATAATAATTATATTATTTCATTTATTTACAGAAATGTCAAGTACAATACTAAATATGAACAAGAATATTTGTAGGTATAATGCCACCATACATTTACTGACTAATAAAGTCAAACTCATTGTATTTTGTATAATGCTTTGATTTGTTGTTTAATATGTAAGTACAGAGGCCACCACATCAAGATACCACAATCTGTCAAATTTCTTTGATTGATATTCAACTTTAATGCCATACTATAAGGTTCATATTCAATTGGGAAAATTTGACAGTTTTGGATAGCTTGACCAGCTGGCGTCTGTACTTGGCTTTATAAGAAACTTTCATTATGAGAGTTGACAAATAAAAACTGAGGTTATTAAAAAAATAACATACCATCACGCCTGTTCCCGAAGCCATCCCTCGAGGTGTCTAAATGTACACCCACATAGGCCGGTATGTTTTAAGATTTGATACGGAGTGACCATAATATGAAACTGCCACAAATTAAAACCCCGAGCTGCCATAGATTTAAAATATCAATAAAACTTTGCTTAACCTGGGAATCGAACCCAGTACCTACCTCACGCTCAGCAGCCGCATTTTTCACTGCTAGATGATTGAGGAGAGAGAAGAAATGATGTTGTGACATTATTTCTTTTAGTTTTTTAAAACTCACTATCAAACCTCATTTAAAATAAATGTAACGTATTTCTTAATTCAAATAAGTAACCCTATTTTAAGTACTAATTTGGTAACACACATTCACATTATTTTCATGAGATATAATCACTAAACACTTAAAAAACATTTGTCTCACTATTTTTAAATTATACGGTCATCAAAATAGTTCGTCATAAAAGGCTGAGCGTGACTAGGGAGTCAGCGGGGTGAAGCGTGAGGGGGGAACGCGGGTCCGCGGTGAACGGCTCGACGCGTGGCTCGACGAGCGGCTCGCCGAGCACATTGGTACGAGGGGCTGGCGAGATGCGCACGTGTTGCAGTAGCCTTAAGAGACAGCACTTCATTTGAATCATTGCGAATCTTTTACCTGTTCAAAAAAAAATTTTATTAATATTACAAACATAATTATTACACAAACTAGCTTCTGCCCACGACTTCGTACGCGTGGAAAAGTTACTTTTAATTATCGTTGTAATTTAGCGAATTAACTCAAAATCGTTATAAATTATAGCCTATCTGTAATTCTGATGTATAAATAATAATACTGTAAAGTTTCATCGAAATCCGTTCAGTAGTTTTAGTGTGAAAGAGTAACAAACAAAATCCATCCATCCATCCATCCTCACAATCTTTCACATTTATAATATTATATATAGTAGGATAGAATTCCTCATTAGCCCAGTGGTCGTAAACGCGACTGCTACGCTCGAGGTTCGATTCCCAGGTCGAGTAGTGTAGTAGCTACTCGGAGTTTGGATTTGTGCCCAATTAATAACAATCGTCTGGCAAACCTCTATTACATGGGACCTGATAACTTCACCGTTAACAGCAAAAAGGTTATACGAATAACACATACCTTATCTGTTGCAAAACAATAATTTATATCAAGTTGCATTTCATTGACACAGGCAGCTAAATAGCTTAGGTCGACAAAATATGTAATTTGACTCTCAAGTTGAGAGATATTGCAATATTGTTTTGCTGACGCTACATCGGTTACCTACTGTTACTAAGAAATGAGGGCTCGTGAAGTTTTGTATTTTAATAATTTGTAACTGAACCATCAAGACATGTTTTTTATAGGAATAGACAGAAGGACAAGCACTATTTGGCTCTTTTACCCGACTCTACGACATTTGTGGCACTCTAGAGACTAAACGTGTGGGCTAATTTTGATGATGACGTAAATCGATTTGTCATAATCTTGCAAATGTCACTAAGACATGACAGTAATCAAAATTCAATATGGCGACAACCAGACAAAGAAAAAGAAAAAAAACTAAAGTTGACGAATAGGTGGGGTTTCTCTTATCATTTTTCAGTTGGAATAATTAAAAAATGCAAAAAAACCTGACTGCCTGAAAAGTGAACTTTAAATGACAATAAGTTCAATAGTCTAGAATTCTGTTAAATAATTGATAAACACATAAAACCAATAATAAATTCTGTAATAGTCCTACCTAATTAACAATCCGGTATGACCAATTATTGTGAAAATTTGATCCAATCTAGTTTTATTTTTTATACCACTAAAATGGCAAAAAAGCATACGGCCCACTTGATGGTAAGCGGTTACCGTAGTTCATAGACGCTTGCAACACCAGGGGTGTCACTTGCGCGTTGCCGACCCTGTAAAACGAAAGAGGAATAGTTGGGTTGGCAGCATAAGGGTCAGTCCCCCCACTGCAACACAACGTTTCCTCGTGGAACATTGGGAATGTAATGTGTCCCAACTGATGATTCCTCATGATGTTTTCCTTCACCGTTTAAGCGAGTGATTGATAATACTGCTCTATGACGAACTCTTTGAAACTAAATGTTTTTTTTTTTGGAAAGCGATTTTAGACCTTAAAAGACCTCCTAGAAGACTTACCTATACAATATCGGGGTCCATCGCCGAAAGGCATGTAGACTCCTGGAGGTGGCAGTGGTCTACCCTCAGACCACCGCTCAGGAATGAAGGCAGCTGCGTTTTCGAAGTACTGCAACAAAAAACAATGGTTTTTTTATGTAACTGTCTTATCGGCCTAGTGGTCGCATACAGCTACCTAGTGCGAGGCCTCGGGTTCGATTCCCAAGTATGGAATGAGTATTCTATGAATTATGAGTTATTCTATAAAATTATTGGTAGGCTTGGAGATTGGATTTGTGTCCGGTTAATTGAAATATGTCCTTATTACATAGGACCCAAAATGGTTTAGGCTATAGTCCACCACGCTGGTCTACTGCGGATTGGCAGACTTCACACACAGTCGAGAAAAATCTCTAAGGCATGCAGGTTTCCTCACGATGTTTTTCTTCACCGTTTTAAGCGAGTGATAATTCACTATTAAATTCGAAAAGTCAGAGGTGCGTGCCTATGATTCGAATTCGAGACGTTTGGCTTGGCAGTCAAACAGTCAAATCACTAGGCTGCCTATCTCAGTATCACTGCAGTTGTTCTTGCGTGTGAAGAACTGTATAGTATTTATTATCTGTATAGTATTGATACCATATTTATTATCTATGGTATCCGTTGTCAGAGGCAGTGACGAACGTTATATAATTAAACCTGACCCACCATTGATTAATTGCATTGATATGCGATCGTGGTATGCAAATTTATAAACATATGATATGGTATGACATATGAGTCATAGTCACTTGTAAGGAAATACAGGATGTAACAAAAACCCTGTCCGATCCGAAAGAGGCGTATTCCTTTTCTTATATACTTACTAATAAACATAAATAAAAATACGATATTAAAGAAACCAGAAAGTATCGATTTTTCTTCTTCTAATAAACTTACACAATTCTCCACTAAATATGGGAAAATTTCATAAGTTGACAATACTCCACCCAGCGGCGAAATCTTTTAATATTTACCAATTTATTTTTCATTTTTACCTCAAAGGATGCCGCCAAGCGGCGCCGCTCCATGCGCGCTTTGTCGTCGCCGACAGACTGTACCTAACTACCTACAGAGCGGCACGTGTAAGCCAATTGTTGTCCTTGACATGTCAGTCTCGCGTAGAGTTCGCTTCCGATCGGACGTCCATGAATCTCTTATCACCTCGATTACCCATCGTATCGTGAGTAATGTCGTATTCCAATCTGTTGTCAATGTCGTGTTCCAATGTGCTTATGCTGCAATTATGCAGATGTTCGAAAAGACTACGAGTGAGTGAGAGTATGGGGTGCGTTTTGCTAGGCAAGGTATGCCAGTGCCGTCGGAGCGTGTATCCAACGTCTCCATGAACTTGAAGTTCACGTGTACACGTGTACGAACACGTGTCGAGCAGTGTCCATGAATGAGTACAAGACTCATTACCCTAATGCCGAAAGACCATGAAAACACGACGTGGAATATCAGTAAGTACCTATTGGAAGTTCACTTAAGGAACACGATCGCAGAATTTTGTAGATATCAAGTTCATGTTTTACAAAATAATTTTAACAAAGCAATACATTTAGTTCATTGTTTCTTGAAAAACAACGTCAATAATTATTTAGGTACCTATTAGGTAAGCAACACATTCCTGATACCCACGCGTAAGCGGAAGTATTGGGTATCACGATGCTTGTACGATACCAGCTGATACCTACGCGTAGGCCCGGTAGGAGGTAATCATCCCTATGACTAATACGTAACAGCTGATACTTATGAAAAACACAAAAGAACGTCAATTATTAGGTAAACATAACTATGCCTAATCGATATCAGCTAATATCTACGTGTAGGCCCAGTAGGTAAGATTCATTCGCATTAAATTTGTTTGGCGGCACGCGACAGAGCGGGCTGGCGGCACATGACAAAGGATCAAAAAGCGGCAAATTGCTCGGGCGGTTTCTTTGACACTAGTGTAGATCGAATTGAATAAACTTTATTTCGTGAATTGAGTGTTGACATGTAAAAGGTTTAGTTTTTTTTAAATTATATTTAAATTAATCGGGGAAAAAAAATATCTCGTATCTAATTATCGTTTACGTGTTTGTGTACGTAATACGACACCTTATACGACCCTTAAGGATCGGACAGGGTTTTTGTTTTATGGCAAAACAACGTTTGCGGGGTCAGCTAGTATTTTTATATATACAGGATATATAAAAATACTAGACCCCGCAAACGTTGTTTTGCCATAAAAAAAAAGTTTAGGGGTATGAAAAATAGATGTTGGCCTATTCTCAGACCTCCCCGATAAGCACAAAAAATTTCATCAAAATCGGTCAAGCCGTTTCGGAGGAGTATGGCAACGAAAACTGTGACACGAGAATTTTATATATTAGATATTGCAGTTACCCTTAGGGTTACCATATCTCAGGATTTTTAGAATTTCCAGCAAAATGGATCTAAAAAATACTCTAACCTAGACTTTTCAAATCTCTTTTATTGCAAAAACGTATCATAATCTTCTTTATGTAAACTAATTTAAAAATACGTTTGAGCGGGGGGAGTTGTAGATAGTAACTGCACGCACTGCCCACGCGCGTAAATTTCATTACGTTTGGGAGATAATTCGCAAAACTCGATAAAATCTCGATTTGTTTCAATAGAAATCAGGCTTCTTCTTCAAGAGTCTTAAATTTTCTTTCTGGTAACCCTATCTGCACTAATATTATAAAGAGGAAAGATTTGTATTTTTTGTAATGAATAAACGCATAAACTACTAGAGCGTTAGACATATCGGTTAGGAAAAGTCTAGAAGGATAATGAATATAAGCATTAATATTTTTATTTTATTTATAATAAAATAAAACATAACGTTTCCATTTTTTTAATAAACAGTGGATAAACCTGCGTATACATGTGCTTTTGCCAACCATGTATACATGTCTTAACACGTGCCAATTTCCAGGGAATATAACGCAGCAAAACTGTGTACGCAAGAACTCCGACACTTGCATAAAACTTGCACGGTGGACAAGCTACTAACTTAGTTCGGAAATGTTGAGGAAACGCTCCTTAATACTTGGTGTATTGTGCACACGTCAAGTCATAATAATAGTACTTCTAAAGTGCAGGTGTGGAGTGTCCCGGGTTGGTACCCCATCCCATATTTAGATATAAGCTCTCCAAGGGGCCTCTACTCGTTGAAGCTGTGTCTCTGCGCAAGCCTGCCAAAGGACTGGATGTCTTCCTCACGGCAGATATGCCGTGATATCCGAAATGGAGATACCATAATAACAATAATAATTTACGGTCAATGAGCTTATCGCCAAGAGCCTCGACCAACACCTCAGGAGGCTCGAGCTGGGTGGCTGGGTTAAGGGCCTGATTCAGAAGGCAGTACTCCTTGATACGGCGCGTATTGTGAGGAGGTTCCTGTCTCTGGGGCCCTAACCACCGGTAGCTTGGACCCTGCTCCCGATACCAGTGGGCCTCTATTTTTTATATTTTTAAATGTTTTTGTCTTTTTTTTATTTTATAAAAATATTTAAAAATGTAATTAGTAAGTTTATAGACAAATAAAGGAGATAATAATTTATCAACACGACTGTATTCCCGGAAAGGTTAGGCAGAGGCTCCCACGAGCATTAATATGTATACATTCAGTCGTGTTTTATGTATCAATATTTGTGTTTGTTGTATTTTATCATAATTAAAGAGAGGGGCTCGTGGCTAAGTAATAACTAAACTAAACTGATCAATCGATGTGCAAGGTTAAGCTGCGCTAGGCGCGGTCAGTCTGTGGATTGGTGACCATTCTTAACACATCGAGACCCCTCCGTGCCTCGGAGAGCACGTAAAGCCGTCGGTCCCGGTTGTCATACGAACACCTATGACAATCTTTAGTGGTAGTAAGGCCAAAAAGCCTGACAACCAGTCTATCTTCAGGATATCGCTATTGCCTAGAAATTAGGTTGCGGAGGTCTGATGGCAGTCATCATCATCATCATCATCAACCCATATACTGTCCCACTGCTGGGACGGGTCTCCTCTCATATCGCGAGGGATTAGGTTATAGTCCACCACGCTAGCCTAGTTCGGGTTGGCAGACTTCACAAACCGTTTCCTCACGATGTTTTCCTTCACCGTTTAAGCGAGTGATAATTAATTATTAATACGCACATGAATTCGAAAAGTCAGAGGTGCGTGCCTTGGGTTCGAACTCGACACCTTCGACTTGGCAGTCCAATGGTCATACCACTAGGCTATCATTGCATGGCAGTCACTTCGTGTATTTATAATACTATTCAGCCGCATCTGGTTAGACTGAAAGCCGACCTAAACATAGTTGGGAAAAAGCTCGGAGGATCACTTGTATCCTGGGTTTCGCCACCTCAAGCCAGTCTCCGCAGAAAAATGACAAGACTATTGTTGCTGTTCAAGATTAATAATTATCATACATACACTCACGCCTTTTTCTCATGGACGTTGGCAGAAACTAAAGAACTCCACTGGCTACGATTCTTATATACTTCTTTTGCTACTTCCCAATCTTCTTACCAACTTCATACATCTTGTCATACACACACGCTGGTTGCGAATACTACGCAACTGACCTTTTTGAAGAACCTCGCCAATAAGGTCGGCGTAAGTTTTTCTAGGGCGTCCCCTCTCGGCGGTTCCACTGACATTCGCCGTGTAAATCCTTTTTGTTATTCGCCTTTCATCCATTCTCTCGACATGACCAAACCATCTCAACATATTCTTCTCAATTCTCGTCAATATTTTAATAACTTTTCTACTAAAGATTTACCTGTTCATCTCTCTGTATGCCCAGGGTTGGGAACAGCACGATGGTGCCTCTCTCCACCACCGTGCTGGTACCGGGAATCGTATAGTCTTTGGTGCACATGCGCTGGATGCTCGGGAATGGCGGGTATAGCCGAAGGGTTTCTGAAACAAATAATGAAATATTATATTATAGTATTCCCCTAAGGGTTAGGCAGAGGTGTACTAATTTACACCAATATTTCGCCGGTATGTTTAGGTCCCATGTAATAGGGGGCGAGCCTATTGCCATTAATCGGGCACAAATCCAGACTGAGACTGCTACTGAGAATTTCATAGAAAAACCTGTGGAGATACTGGGATCACGTCGGGGTCACCAGTGTGGAGAGGCGAGGTGTATTGCCCCTCCGACGAAAAGGGAGGATCCTCCAACCAGGCAGGTGTTGTGCCTGGCGGGCCACGGCCCCACGGTTGATGTCAGGCGGTTGTATATATGCAACTTTTCGTTGCGAATGTTGCTTGTGCGATTCAGGACTTCGTAATTCTATGTAGCGCGGTAGATGTCGCTACAAACCCAATAACACTTTAGCGTAGCAGTCGCGCTTAGGACCACTAGACTAATGAGGCAGTCAATGAGGCATTTCAGTAATGAAATAACCTGAATAGCAAGAAATATTTTGGGAAAATCAAGTCCCAAACTATGCAGAGGTTATAATATAGGTACGTGTACTATGAGTAGTAAACAATGGTTTTTTTATGGGATAGGGGGCAAACAAGAAGACGGGTCGCCTGATGGTAAGTGATTACCGCCGCCCATGGACACCAGGAGTCACAAGTTGCCGTTGGATATGATACTTACCTATATACTTTTTTTGTAAATACATAATACATACGAAACACCCAGACAAACACAAACACTTTTGTTCTTTACAGTATGTTTTTTTTTTGTTTAAAAAAAACGTGTGGCAACGTTTTCTCCCTAGACTACGATACAGGAGGATATCCTAACATCTTCCTGTATCGTGGGTGCGTTTACAAACACAAACTTTCACATACACAAACACCCAGATGCGGAACAACTACTTGTAGATCATACAAATAATTGTTCCCTGTGGGAATCGAACCCGCGACCTCGTACTCAGCAGTGTAATAAATAATGTAGTTAAACCCATAATATACTCTCCCACTTAAGTAATGTATTTTTCGAGAGTTAAGGCGTAATTAATAAGTGGGAGTAATTCCACTCAAATCGGAGCTGCCCGACTGGGGAAGTACAGTCAGCAACGAAAGTCGCTGAACATGTTGCAATTTTCAATATGATTTTTAATATGTGTGAAGTTACTGACCTGTGAAGGTTATGCGAAATAATTGCATAAATGACCATTCAATATTCAGGTTACCTTAATAGAAAAAACCTCTGGACAAGTTTTGGAGCTGTGATGTTTTCAAAATTTTGTTATGTTCAGCGACTTTCGTTGCTGACTGTACCTACGCCTTGCAGAAAACCAAAGTGAAATAAGACGGCTTTGAGCTGTGTTGTGTTCCTAACGGTGAGCAAGGTTACCAGTGTTTCACGAGGAAACCTTGTCTCAGCAGTGGGGGGACTTTGACCCTTATACTGCCAACACCCTACAACCTTACAAACTTTACCTCTTTATTAGATTAAAATGAACTAGTATTTTTTGTTTTTTAAGTAAACACTATTTTATTTTTCATTTCAACTAGAAAAAGGAGTTTAATTCACACCTCTATTTTTCTCCAAAGCCTCTGATACGACGACCGAATCCTTTTAACCCCGTCCAGTCAGGCGATCTCCGGGGCGAAGCAAAATCTCATTAGAAGAAACTTTTTCCGTTACGTTACATGTTACTGTGCTGAATTAGGTGTGAAACTAATTACGGACTTGTAAAGCTGTTGAAAACTAGGCTTGCCACGGTCAGTCCGTTGATGGGCAAACATTAGAACTTGTGGTTATTTAGTGAAGGAAAAATTCGACCGCGGGCAGGATTCGAACCTGCGTGTTCTGGACTCGCGGTGGCTTAGCGGTCATAGCGTCTGGTACCTAACCAGAACACGCAGGTTCGAAACCTGCCCGCGGTCGAATTTTTCCTTCGCTAAATAACTTTAAAATCTTAGCATGGAAAATGCCAAAAAAAAAAAAAGGATAATTAGAACTTGTGCTTTGCTTTAGTGCTTAAAATCCTAAGTGGCCTAAATATAAACAATTACTAATTCAAAATTGCTTCATTATAGAAACATGCAAGTGAAAAAAAAGCATTGCCATTCAACGTGGCAATGCGGCCAGTCTTCTGGGAACGTTACCAGATGACAGCGATTTAGTGGATTCACTGACCTCTTTAGGACTTTAACTTGTATTATAGAGGTCAGTGGGTGAAATACTTTGACGCTTAGACATGAAAATGTCAAAATTCGTAAGAAATTCTTTATTTTATAGTAAACTAGTTTTCCGCCCGCGGCTTCGCCCGCATCGAGTTCGGTTATATTGCGTTTCCAAGAGAACTCTTCAAAAGTCCGAGATAAAAACTATCCTATGTTCTTTCTCAAGGTCAACTCTATCTCTGTACCAAATTTCATTAAAATCAGTTCAGTGATTTAGACGTGAAAGCGTAACAGACAGACAGACAGAGTTACTTTCGAATTTATAATATTAGTAGGGATAGGGATATTAAATTTAGTTTTTTTTTAATACCTATCATCTAAGTGATAAAATGCGTTGTTCTATTTAATTTATTTACACATATGTAAGTAAAAGAATAGTTATACCTATAGTATATTAGAATAGTTTTGTAAAAGAATTTAACTTAAGATTTTATTTATTCTATCAATCTAATCTATTTTTGAAGATAAAATATGAAGTCAATTTACCTAAAATAGTACCTATTCAGACCCCATTTTTGTAAATTTTCTGTGATTATTGTGATGGTGAAAACGGATTTATGCGAAAATGTTGTATGATGTCATAAAATTTTTATGATTCCTATCGGGAGAATAATAGATTACCTTTAAATTGACACCATAATATCTTCACATTTGTGATTGCTTATATATTAAAATGGTACCTGAAAAGCAATGTTATTTGTAGACAAATGTAAAAGCGTCCTTAACAAACGTTAGTCTGTACGTACTGACGTCACTGCGTACCTACACGTGACTTAGTTGTCATTGGAATTCATACCTGTTGAAATTCTACCATGTTTGCATACAATGATATCGCAGATAATCTAGTATTCTAATAATAATCTAGTAGACTCTGAGGGACTGGTCTAATCCAAGTCGCTATGGCTCTTTCTTCAAATGGTCATTTCAGATATTTCCCTACATCGTAACTCACACATTTGTTAGGACTTTAAAAGAGACTATGATTCTCTGAGTCGGGTTAGTTTTTTCTTCTCAGAGGTCGTCAGTTAGGAAATGCCGGACCATCTAACTTAAAAAAAGTAAAACTTTGAGTTGTAACAGTGTCTTTAAAAGATCTATATATAGAAATAAATATCATTTATCATTCTAAAGAATCACCTGGCACAAAAAAAAACCTATTAAAGAACAGACAATTATTTGCAAAATGATAGAATCAATCATTCTGTCATTCAATGATTGTAATTTCAATTAGATTCATGATGAAAAATGACATCATGGAGACGTCCAGCTCCATCATCAAATCATGTTTATAGGTATAACCTATTGAAATGACATCATCAAGTGTTAAATTGGGTTTTTCTAATCTATCTTAATTTCGAATTCTCAGTGGCAGCTTGTAGTTTTGATTTGTGCTCAGTTAATGGCAATAGGCTCGCCCCCTTTTAAGTACAAGGGACCAAAACATATCGGTGAACTGTAGGTGTACCACAGCCGACCACGCCATACCCTGCCACCCGGGGAGGTGGCAGGGTATGTCGGACTCGTACTGACTATAAACCGAACTTTTTTTTTACAACAAGCATACGGCCCACCTGATGGTAAGCGGTTACCGTAGCCTATAGACGCTTGCAACACCAGAGGTATCACTTGCGCGTTGCCGGCCCTGTAAAAATCTTTTCACACCCTTCTTGAAGAACCCCATGCTATATATAGTCTCTCGGCAAAACCTGCACTTACCTTCCCTTGACCTATAAGCCCGCGATACGCGACGTTAGACATCAACCAAAGCATACAATAAAATTCCAACGTACCCTGGATCACCATCTCCATATACGCCAGCTCCTGCAGCAGCTCATACGTGATCTTCCCGTCGTGCCTATCCAAGACTTCCCTGATCTCTGTCCTCATCTTCTCCTGGACCTGCTGGTTGGCAGCTAGCTCCAGAAAGAGGAACGCTAGCGTGGAAGAAGTGGTCTCGAAACCGCCGAGGAAGATGATGAAGGCATTTGCTGATATTACCATGTCGGCTGCAGAAGAAATAAATATGTATATTTTAACTGTACATACTTTTTTTTTTCATAATTGCTTAGGTACAGAGGCCAGCACATAAAGTTACCACAATCTGTCAAATTTATTTGATTGATTTTCAACTTTAATACAAAATAATAAGGTACTTATTCAATTGAAAAAATTTGTCAGTTTTGGATAGCTTGATCTGCTGGCATCGGTACAAAACATTCAATTACATGTACTGCTCATTATGAGGGGCTTGTGGCTACCTAATAACTACGCTGATCAACAGATCTGCAAGGTTAAGCTGCGCTAGCGGCGGCCAGTCTGTAGATAGACCCCTTCGTGGCTCGGAGAGCACGTAAATCCGTCGGTCGTGGTTGTCATAAGAACACCTATGACAATTTGTTAGCGGTAGTCAGAATGCCAAAAAACCGGACAGCCAATCTATCCCCAGGATATCGGTATTACTCAGAAAATGGGTTTCGGAGGTCTGATGACAGTCGCTTCGTGTCACTCCCCATAACCTAGAATCTCTAGCGCATCTGCGCATCGCTGACAACCAAGAGGCAGTTAGTAATTATTAATAGTTAATAAATTAGTTAAAACTGTAGAAAGTCACGCCCCAATGTCAAAAGTTATGCGACATTAATAACGTTATCTTAAAGTTAACCACTTCAGATATAAAACTTGTAATGAGTTCGTGTTTAGCGTTCCGCCCTTTTTGTTTGAAACCATAAACAACAAGACTGTTCGATATTTAAAAAAACGTGTCCGTTTAAAAAAATAAAATCCAACAGCTGTTTACTTTTTTATGATTGAAGGTTTAAGGTCGTGTCACGTTTTCTGAAACACCCAGATTTATTTTTTGGGCTGTATCGTTGGAGGATTAAGTTTCCTGAAATTTACATTATTTTTTTGTTGTGTTAACTTGAAGAAAAATCCCTCTATAAAGATGACGTGCCAACATAAAACATACGATTTAACATTAGGTATGTTTCTTTTTTATTTTAATGACAGCTATGTCCATATACAACCTTATTCTTTGAATATCATTCACCCAAAAAGGGGTCATTGTTCAATCGAGATACTTGGCGGTTGACTAATTTTCATTCTAATAACTAAGAGGGTAGGTTCAAAAAGTCAACCGCCAATGATCTTTACTGTACATATCATTATGAACATCTTTCGGATTCAACCCTAAAATTACGACAGAAAACCAGCTGCTCCATACATTTATGTTTACAGGCTTTTTTATGATTTCAGGGTTGGTCCTTTAGTAAAAGTTGTTTATAATGACCAGTCCAATGACCCCATTTCGAGTTTATTGGTGGTACTGATACTTACAAACAATAAGGTTGTACGAATGTTCTAAGTCTTATTGTTCTCTTTAAAAAACGTATACAATTATTTTAACCGAATAGGATTTAAAATAACTTTTCTGTAGGTGAGAGGGATAGGGTAACAACTAACATGTCTAGATTTGTAATAGGGAACAAGTCTAATGCCAATGTAATAAGAAGCTTTGATTGCCGTATAAATGGTAATAAGGTCACCCCCTACGTAGAACCTTTCCTCATGACATCCTCATGGATCATATGCCACCTTGGCAGACACGGCAAAAAACGAATTAAAATAAAATGGACCCTTAACTCTCAGCTACATAATAATATGTTTGTCTACGGATAGCCTGTTACGTGGCAATCTTGAATCTGTTTATAAAGATAATACCTATGTAAACTTACTTATTTCGACATCTTCGGTATCCGTCTTGCAATTATTGTTACTCTCATCGTTTCGAAGCGCCATCATCATGTCGATGAAATCGCCGCGTTTTTCTTGAACGCCTGCAGAAATATATTAGCAATTCATCAATCTTGCGTAATAAAAAATACAATTTGAGAAACTGTCTCGTTAGTCTAGTAATACTTAGGACCACTAGATCCTAAGCACGACTGCTACACTAGAGGTCCTGCGTTCGATTTCTAGGTAGAGCAGTGTTATCGGGTTTTGGGTTTGGGTTGGGGTGGAAATTCTCAGTAGCTGCTCAGTAGTAGGTGTACAAAATATGGGTGTACATTGGTAAAACTTAACCCTTCGGGTTAGGAATCGAACTTAAGACCTCATGATCAACAGCCATGCCAATAATAATAGGCATGGCTGTATAACTTAATAAATAACTTCATTAAGACTAACCTAATTAATGAAATTTCAACAGGTTTAACCGCAAACTATAATAACCCTCTGATCTTTCCAGTCATACTAGACTAGAAAGATCAGAGGGTTATCTAGCCTTAGGGAAATCAACATGGATAATAAATTAACAACGAAAATATTCGAAAGGACAGGCGAAGGTGTACCGATGTACACCCACATTTCGTTCATGTAGAGGGCTGAACTGCTATAAGGATTTTTAGTAGACAAGTCCATGACAGGCCATGCCATGTTTGAGGGGTAGGTGCGGCCGGAACACGCGCAAGATAGGAGGAGAGGATTGGAAGAAGAAAAGGGAGGCCTCTACCCAGCAGTGGGAAACAAATTAGGCTATATATACTTCGCCTGATCCTGGAATCAAACATACAAGTTAATCGTTGAACAAATGCGATCGGGAATCCCAAGTCATCGACAAACATACATAACATGAAGCGGGTATTCCCCGAAGGGTTGAACAGGGTGTATAGCCACTCTAATTGACCTAGGATTCAAACCCAGGACAGCTCAGCAGAAGCGCTCATAATGAGCATGATTCGAAGTTTGTTTCGGTGTGAAGGAAATGTTGTCTGTGTGGGGGGCACACAGACAACATTTCCTCGTGGAGCACTGGCAACCTTGTTCACCATTAGGAACACAACACAGTTTAAAAGCATTGGTATTTGACTTCGTACTTCCCCAGTTGGGTAGATCCAATTTGAGTGGAATTACTCCCACTATGCCCTACCAAACATGATTTATACAAAATAATATAATATTTACAGAAATAAAAATATCATTTATCATAAAAAAAATGATGAACCAACCATTCTCCCGCGCTTTCAGCACGCTGGTGACGATGTTATAGAAGAATTCATGTGTCTTCTTAGGTATTATTCTCATTCTGAAGAACAATACAAAAGCTGGCCAGAACTGACGCATCGTCCTGAAACAGAACAATTTACTCAGAAAAAGAAATTGGTGATAACTTCTAGTCTAGGCAATAGTGTCGAGTTTCGAAAAACACAGTATGCCATTAGACCTTCGCAACCCAATTTCTGGGTTGTACCATTGTCCTGAGGATACACTGGTTTTCAGGCTTTTTAGGCTTCTGACTACCACTAAAGATTGTGTTAGGTGTTAGTATGACAATCGAGACCGACGGGCTTTACATGCTATCCGAGACGCCGGAGGGATCTCGATGTGTTAAGAATGGTCACCCATCCACAGATTGACCGCGGCTAGCGCAGCTTAACCTTGCAGATAGGTTGATCAGAGTAGTTACAACTTAGCTAGGAGCCTTTCTCATCCCTCTAAGACTACCACTTTCTAATTACAGAAATTTTCATAGAAAATCCCGATAATACCCTTGAAATAAAACTTTTCAGAGACACCTTACAGCGATTAATATCGGTATTAATAATGTCAATATATAACGCGACAAAATCCGTAAAAAGTAGTTTTGTTTGAATGTACACTAAATAATAAAGATCTAAGATTTGTATGCTTGTAACGAATAAACTCAAAACTACGACACCGATTTCAAAAATTCTTTCACCGTTAGAATGCAAAGCAGTAAATTGATTTCTGACATTTACGCGAATATTATATTGAAATAAAACTACTTTTTGTGGATTATCCGTAAAAAGTAATTTTATTTCAATCTACACTAATATTTTATAGAGGAAAGTTTAGTATTTTTTATGTTTGTAACGAGTAAACTCAAAAACTACGATTTCAATAATTCTTTCACTATTACAATGCCACACTATCCTTGAGTAACATAGGCTATATTTATGTATGCATGTCATTAAGTAGTACATTGCACCCGTGCCAAGCCGGGGCGGGTCGCTAGTGACTAATATTCGCATTTGTGTCAGAAATCAACCAACCAAAATACTCTGCTTAACCTGGAAATCGAACCCTGGACTCAGCAATCGTGCTAACGACCACTAGACTAGACTAATAAAGCAGTTTTATTAAAATCACTCCATCGTAGTAATAAATTCTGCTACAAAATTAGTAGAAATTATTGACTAAAGTTGGTTTGAAATAACTTTTTAATACTTGCCAAGTAATTTCAGATTAACTTTGTACAAGACTACAACTTTCGTCCTCAAAATTAGATAAAGAAAATAAAAGTGATTGGATAGCCTCGGAGCTATGAAGTTGGGAATCAATTTCTTATTTATTAATGATTGTTCAAAAGTTATACAGTTAGTTTTGTAGACATAGGAGGCACGTGACTGTATAGAACATGATTGAATTTATAGAAATAGAAAAAAGTAGGCTGTATCTTCAGAAGATCAATCATTTTATTCGCAGAAATCACACAAAAAACCAAAATTTTATGAAAGATTGCCATTGACAGTAAGAGCCGACCAGACCCGATAGATGGCACTCGGTCACGAGCGTGACGTGCGTATCGTCATAATCTTACCACAGTAAATAAATTTAAAAAGTAACTTACTTCTCAAATATATTAAACAGCGACATTTCATAGAACGCATGTAATGCCACAGCGAATGGATCGTCTTCATTATACATAACACTGCTCTTAAGCCCAAACGCACAAGGCACAATGGCATCCGCCGTATAACCACCCACTAGCTTCTCAGAATTGACCACAGCAGAACTTATATCAACACCATTTGATAGACCATCTGGTTTTTTATCAACATGCTTGTTAGGTAATTTTTTAGGCTGTGTCAGCAATTCTTTGATGCGCGTGATGAACTCGCTTGCCGTGTTTTCTATGAGCGGGAACATTCCGCGCAATTTGTTGGGCCTGAAAATGAGAAAATTGTCGTCTTAAATATAAAATTGCATGTCATCTCGCCTTGTATCCCTGAAGGGTCATCAGGAATCAGCTGCCTGAGTCTGTATTTCCTGACGTGTACAATTTGGGGGTCTTCAAGTCACGAGTGAATAGGTATCTTCTAGGTAAGCGTGCTACATCTTAGACCACATCGTCACTTACCATCAGGTGAGATTGTGGTGAAACGCTAACCTATCTCTTATATAAAAAAAAGGGTTGGACAGAGGTGTAAGTAGGTACGGTCAGCAACAAAAGTCGCTGAACAAAGCAAAATTTTTTAAACATGTCATCTCCAAAACTTGTCAAGAGATGTTTTTATTATGAACGTAAGGTAAGGTTATAAGGTAAGGTAAGGTTAATTTAATGGTCATCCGTGCAATGATTACGCACAACCTTCATAAGTCAGTAACTTCTTATTAAAAATCGTATTGAAGATTACATGTTTAGCGACTTTTGTTGCTGACTGTACATTGTAGACCCACAATTCGCGGTATGTTTTAGATTCAAAGTAATAGGTGACGAGCCATTTTTTTAATTTAGCTTATCTAACGAGGATTTAGTTAAGAGGGACTAGTTTATGACGTTACATGACATACCGTCACGCCTGTATTCCCCGAAAGGTTAGGCAGGGGATTACCAATATACACCCACAGTTCCCCAGTTTCGGTCCCATGTAATAGGGGGCAAGGTTATTGCCATAAACCGGGCACTAATCCAACCTGAAAATGTTATAGAAAAACCAACACAAAAAAACACTGCTTGACCGACCGGGAATCGAACCCAAGACCTCTGACGTAGCATTCGCGACGTGTCGACGTTTTATGTATTACATTACATAATAATAATCCTATTTATGGCCTTGAAACTTACGAGAAAATTGGTGATATTTTAGCCCGGAGCCGTTTCCACTCGTTGCCTCTCAAGAACAGCACGGAGCCAGCCAGCGGGTCCACATCCTTGTTGAAGAAGAAACCCCGGTCTGTGAAGTGCTGGAAGTCGTTCACGCACACCCTTCTGATCAGCTCCGGGTCACGGACCACAAGGGTACGCTGGTAAAACTGATGACAACCTGAAAATTCCATCATTTCGTTCTTAGGATACTTATTTATTGCTCGATAGGGGCCAATCCTAATAACTGCCTCTAGTACACCTGGCCTCTGACCACTGATCGCAAGCACGACTGCTACGCTTGAGGTCCTGGGTTCGAGTAGTGTTAGGTATTGTTTTCTCCACTAACGCGTATTTGGTGACTGTAGTCACCCGAAAAACTCTTGTATATACCGCTACCGAAACTCTCATTAGAAGTTCGATGTTTCGATTTATGCCCGGTTCAAGCCAGACGTAGCTATACATAGCAAGGCATATTACGACATATTTTCTATATACATCTTCGAGTGCCCGCACACGCAGTTATAATATATATTTCTATGACGTCACCTAAATATATCTCGGTATATTTTGGCATATTGATATTCAAGGACGATCGTAGCCCGAGTGAGGGCAAAATATAAATATATTATAGTATAGCTCCCGTGTGTAGTAGCTTGCTATACTATAATATATATCTCGATATATTAATATATATTATAGCTACGTCTGTGACGGGCATAATGGCAATAGGCTCACCCCGTAGACATACCAACGAACTGTTGGTATGTCTACAGTACATTAGTGTACACCTTTGCCTAACCCTTCAGGGAATACAGGCGTGATGGTATGTGATGTTATAATGGGGTCCGTTAATTGTGATACTCAACAAAAAAAGCATATGAAATGTTGAAATAACTACTTTTTCCGGATTTTATCGCGTTATATTGTTATATTATACTGTCTACCCGTGACCATGGACGCTGTAAAGGGTTTGAAACATCGGGATTAATAATATCAATATAACGCGATAAAATCCGTAAAAAGCAGTTTTATTTTAATGTATAATATTCGCATAAATGTCAGAAATCAACATATGAAATGTGTTAATTCAGTACATCGAGGGAAGACCAACAATAAATTAATATTGTGCGAAAAACTATTTTTTTTTAAATTGCTATTTTCTCCTGTACGAGTGGGTGCGTTTACAAGCACAAGCACATAAACCCGGAACAACTACCTGTGGGTCATACAAATTTTGTTCCGTGCGAAGATAGAACCCACAACTTGTGCTGTTGCCGATCGCTCAGCCACGTGCCGTTAAAAATGTTATCTACAAATATAAATAAACTAGCTGATCCCGCAAACGTTGTTTTGCCATAAAAAAAAATTTAAGGGTATGAAAAATAGATGTTGGCCTATTCTCAGACCTCCCCGATAAGCACAAAAAATTTCATCAAAATCGGTCAAGCCGTTTCGGAGGAGTATGGCAACGAAAACTGTGACACGAGAATTTTATATATTAGATATTCTTAGACTATTTTACACAGCACCATCTATTCCCAAACTAAGCAGAGCTTGTACTACGGGTACTAGACAATGGATATAATACTTACATACATTTTTTTGTAAATATATACAAATAATACATAACGAGACAAACACAAACACTTATGTTCATCACATAAATGTTTGTGATTTGCGGGAATCGAACCCACGACATCGTGATCAGCAGTCCGACACGCGAACCATTAGACCACAGGCGTCGTCAAATATGTTCGCGAAAGCTTAAAAAAATAATAAATACATTCAACCAGTGTATTTCACATATAATGCATTATGTATTATGATGTAAGGGTCATTGATTGATTATGTAATTGGTCGTGCCCCCGTTAGCACGCTCGGCTGGAGCACTCGTGCGCTCATCCGTGGTGGCACGTGGTTTAACCGGAGGAGCTGGACTACTAGGATGACCTGCATTTTAGAGCACGTTTTATAGAATACTAATCGTTTCCCGCGGTTTCACTGTCATCCCAAAGAATTTTTTTTTATAACATTAAGGTGGCAAACAAGGATACGGCCCACGTGATGGTAAGCGGGTACCGTAGCCTATAGACGCTTGCAACACCAGGGGTAAAACTACTTTTTATATTATATAAAATATATATATATTGATATTATTAATCCCGACGTTTCGGACCCTTTACAGCGTCCATGGTCACGGGTAGACTGAGGTGGTGGGCGTCTTGTCAGCTAGGAAATGCCGGCTCCATCTAGTTTTAATTAATAATTAGTAATAAATGTCATTGATCATGTAACAATAAAAAAAAAATGTAGGGTAGCTGTCAGTAATTATATCATCAAGACGCCCACCACCTCAGTCTACCCGTGACCATGGACGCTGTAAAGGGTCAGAAACGTCGGGATTAATAATATCAACATACGCGATAAAATCCGTAAAAAGTAGTTTTATTTCAATGTATAATATTCGCGTAAATGTCAGAAATCAAAACACCAGGGGTATCACTGCGCGTTGTCGACCCTTAAAACGAAAGAGGAATAGTTGGTTTGGCAGTATAAGGGTCAAAGTCCCCCCACTGGAAACACAACGTTTCCTCGTGGAGCACTGGCAATTTTGCTCACCGTAAGAAACACAATACAGCTCAAAGCAATGTTATTGCACTTCGATTTTCTGCAATTTGAGTGGAAGTACTCCCACTATGCCCTACCTCTCTTAGACTTCTTGAGACAAAAGGTAGCATACTATATCCTGCCTCAGGATGCAATCTATCTCCATGCCAATTTTTATCGAAATCTGTTCAGCAGTTTTTGCGTGAAAGGGTACCAGACAAACAGAAAAAACAGACAGTTACATTAGTATTTACGAGTATAATATTATTATTGACTAGCTGTGTCCCACAGTGTTAGTAAGGAAAAAGTCTTGGATCGTCCACGTCCGGGGTGGTGGCAGGGTATGTCAGACCACCTACCTTCACCACCACTATAACGAGTTTATATACAAACCTAAGTACCTACATATATAAAAGCGAAATAACTATATATATGTTTGTCTGTTATCGTATAGATGTAGAAAATAGACAAGCTCGTGGTTTTACCAGCGTTGATGTCGGATTTTTCAATTCCGTGGGAAATATAGGTCATAATTCAGTACCTCTGTACCTATACCAGCTGACAAGTCTGTAGTCCTGTCAAATTACAAGTTTTTAGGGTTCCGTACCCAAAGAAATACAAACACCGGCTTGCTACTAAGAATTTCACAGAAAACCCCAATAACAGTACTCGACGTGGGGAGCGAACCCAGGACTTCGAGTTCAGCTGCTCTTGCGACCACAATGCCATCAAGTAGAACTAGGTAAGTACCGTACGTAGGTACGTAGGTTAATTTAAAGTAAAATTAACTGCACTTACCTAAGAATTTCTTATCCTTATGCGTATCGTAGATCCTTTTGAAGCACATTCCTCCTTGCTCCTTGAACAACACCACTGAGAGTATATGGCCCACAATGGGCCATGCTGGCGGTGAAAACACACCTCTGGCTACCCAATAGTCATGGTCATAAGTAGTAATGGCTAGCACGACCGCCAAACTCAGCCCACAAGCGAAAATACACCATAAAACTATAGAACCGAAGGTGTAATATTGCAATAACCATGCCAGAAACACCACGAACTGCACCGCTGAACGTTTGAACCCCATTTTGTCGTTTACGTATGTGACATAATTTCGCAAACTGAAACTGTTACCTGAAAAGGTAATTTTAAAACTTTGTGTCAAAAATATGCAAAAAAAAGATTAGTATTTATGTATCATGTAATATTTTATATTAAAGAAATATTTTTTTAAAACACAAAAAATACTTTAATAATCAAACCGTTAATTAATTTAATTAACTGTTTGAAAATTAAAAATTGTAATGTAAGATTGAAATGAACGCTTCGAGCAACTATCATTAATTACATTAATTCTTTATTTATTAGTATTATTGCAGCGCCCCAAGATGGATTGAATAGAATAAAAATCACTTTCATACTGAATTACTAGAACAAGTAGCACCAAAACAATCGTTGACAGTTTTTTTGAATAAACAAAAAAAAACACAAATCACAAAAAATGTGGGTAGGTACTCGCAACTTTAAATCACTTTTAGTCGTCCATTTTTAAAATTTTACATCACTCACACAAATTCAAAACTGCAATCCTTTTACACTCACGCAGGGGCGGACTTATGCATTTTTAATTGCTATTGCAAAACTATGAAAAAAAAAATTAAAGTTCGCGGTACATAGCGCTCGCAGCTGACGCCCGCGCACAATGTGGCCAAATGCGTTAACAAGAATCATGCGCAATCTGTGATGCTGTAAGAGAGAAAGTTGAAACAGGGCCGCATTCGACCAATGTCTGAGACGCACTCATTCATGATGCGTTGAGATGAGACGTGTTCTGATTGACAGAAGTTTATAATAAAAGTACTATGTATTAGAAAAACATAGTTTTCTTTTACTAATCCATTCTTCTTCGTGACGATGGTACGAATTTTAAATACTATTCGCCCGGAACTTTGCCACTTCCACAGGGTCTTCAGCATAGATGAAAATAATATATCGGCTAGTCTTCAGTAGCAGTGTAGAAGTTGCTTTGATTGCCAGTTTTTGGGGCACAAGAACTCGAGACCTTTGATTCGGCAGTTCAATGTCTCGATTGTCCATCTGTACCCTGCAGCCGTTTACGAAATCATGGCTCTCTCGAGGGTAGTAACTATTGTTCTTGGTAGGTTAAAAAAACATTATCTTATAATCATACCACTGGGGAAATGGGTCCCGAATGCACTTTTAATCCTTAACAATATTGCCAACCGCCTGCACTACGCTTCACGTGTCCCAAAGGCTGGCTTTTACTTCTACCAAAGAATAAGCATTGCCATTCAACATGGCAATGCAGATAGTCTTTTGGATACCCAGACGATAGCGATGCGGTAAAGTTTTTTGATTCCCTTTACGAATGTTTCTTATAAATCTACTTGTCTCGTTTTAGTTTATTTTACTTTGTAGTTTATAACTAATATGTGATTATATTTTTAATGACTTAAATAACATAATATTATTTGTTTTGTATCAATATCCGGAATCCATCTTGAGTCAAGCACCAGTCTTTCTGCCTCTAGTCAGCGATTTCCGTTTCCTCTCCGATGGTAGCGCCCCCTATACTTACCTTCTTGTACTAAGCAAAGAGAGCGCGCTGGGTGATGGCCCGATTTTATTTCATTATAGCGTCGTTTTTCGCGCCGTTCGGTTGTCAGCGTTAGTTAAACTTCGCGAAAATACTACCTACTTCTTACAAAGTATTGAAATTTTTTCTTTTCTTTTCCTCTCCGTTAATATAATGGAAAATTTAAATTCAAATGATAAAATAGTGTCTGAGTGTGATAATGAAGAATCTATATCGCGTAAACGTATACGGTCTCCAACACCACCAAGTTCAGAGGACAGTGATACCGGTTCATCTACGAGTAGCGGACCCAGCTATGCAAAACGCAAATCAAGAAGGGACTCGCAAACCGTGAGTTATGCACACTTTGAGTTTTTATCGCAACAAGTAGCCTTTTTAACAAACCTCGTATCACAAAATACTGGCATTGAAAATACGAACCCGGCTACTAAAAATTCGTCCATTGCTATAAACGAATTAAACCTACAACGTCCTGAGATTATTAAGCAAAATAATCAGCTTCAAATTTTGTCGGAAGTGAGTACGTCAGTAAAAGATCCAATTTATCCCAAAGCAAATAATAATTATCTTAACAAATTAACAGAGTTACAACGTTTTAAGTGTGATGATTGGTATGCAATTAGATTTTCGGATGCACAAAAGAAATATTTAGCTACCCCCGGTTTTGTAGAACTGAATGTTAATGACGAATTAAAGCGTTTTGAATCAGCAATGTTAAGAGAGGATTCACGTTCATATTTATTAGAACGATCTTTTGCTGGATTAACGAATGCTTTATTGTGTCAAAAAGAGGAATTACGGAAAACATTACAATCGTTAGTAGATTGGGCAAATGACTCCAGAGAATCATTGACGCCTAATTGTTTATTTGAAAAAATAGAAACATTATTTTCAAAAGAATCTGCGTATAGTAAGGTGTCTGATGACTTGTTACAAATAGTGTGCGGTAGACGAGCTGATTTTATAAATATACGTAGAGAGGCTATACTGCGCCAGATATCTGAAGGATTTCATCGTGATGTTTTACATAAAATTCCACCGAGTTCAGAATCACTTTTTAACGACGAGGCAGTACAAACCTACCTTCAAAAAATTGGGGGGGTGGATAAGCTAACTATATCAACAAAATCAGTCCCACCATCTTATTCAAAAGACAATTTTTATCAAAATCAAAAACCGTCAACTAGTAAACAGGCTGACGATAGGTTTTTTCGTCGTGACACGAGCACAAAAAGACAAAAACAGACATCTTATAACTCACACCAAAACAAAAGTAGAGCAAGCAACCATCATCGTGCCAAACCTAAAGGAAAGAAATCGCAGTCGCATGCTCCCTCTAAAGGTAAACGTCGCGAATGACTGTCGGACATTTCTAGGCGGCTGTCTAAAACAATTTCAGAATGCTTGGAGCAATTTGGGTGCGCCAGACAAAATATGCCAATTATTAAACGGTGCGCGCATACCCTTCATTCTGAAACCGCCTCTAATATTTCCAACTACCGCGGTTATGAAATGTTACAGAACCAAAACGTCTGCCAATATGACTATACAGATCCAATCTATGCTAGAGTCAGGAGTACTAGAATCAGCCGAGCGATCTCCAAGTTACCTATCAACATTTTTTCTCGTGCCCAAATCGGACCAGTCCTTCCGACCTATCTTCAATCTGAAACAACTGAATCGGTTCGTGGCAACCAAACCATTTCAACTATTCAGTCACTTCCGTGTACCAAGTTTTTTACAGCAACGAGACTGGATGGCCAAATTAGATCTGAGCCAAGCTTATTTTCACGTGGCAATTGCACGACAGCATCGCAGGTTCCTGAGACTAAATTATCATCAGGACTCCCATCAGCATCAGCTACTCCAGATGACCTGTTTGCCGTTCGGCCTCTCATCTGCACCCAGAACCTTCGCCTCGATGACAAATTGGGTGGCGGAATTTCTAAGGAGTCACAAGATCAGGTGTGTGGTATACCTGGACGATTTTTTAATAGCAAACCAGTCAAAGTCACAGCTGAAAGAAGACATAGCTTTTACAATAAAGATACTACAGTTGTTGGGGTGGACAATCAACTTCGAAAAGTCTGTACTGGCTCCGACACAATGCCTCGAGTTTCTCGGCATAACATGGGATACAAAACGCAACGCAAAGTCCCTGTCGGAGCCGAAGTGCCTATCGCTACGCAAAGCACTTCACCAACAGCTCCAGACAAACAAATGGTCCCTCAAACAGTACCAAACTCTAATGGGGAGACTCAATTTTGCAACGTTCGTGACTCCAAGGGGTCGGCTTCACTGTCGCACACTGCAATACTACAGTCGACAGCTGCCGAAAATACACCCATACCGGTTGGTGAGTATTCCTCGTCCAGTTCTTGTAGATATGGAGTGGTGGCGCCAAGCTATCGGAAAATCTTTGCCGATACACTTGGGGCCAGTAACTCACTTATTGACCACAGACGCATCAGACATCGGGTGGGGTGCCCAGCTCGGCGATACAAATATCATGGGCACCTGGACGAACCCACAACAGTCCTGGCATGCCAACAGAAAAGAAATGTTTGCCGTTTATGCAGCTATATACCAGAAACAGTATCAACTTCAAAATGCGCAGGTACTACTGCAAACAGACAATCGGACAGTAGTCTCGTACATAAACAAGGAGGGAGGGACAAAATCCAAGAAACTCCTCGAGCAAACTCGACAGCTTCTTGCAGTTCTCGACAAACGAAACATTCATCTGACTGCTCATTATTTTCCAGGCAGATTCAATGCCGAAGTGGATGCTCTCTCTCGCCAAAAGGTTTGCCCAGAATGGCACCTAACGAGGAAAGCAACGATAAAAATCTTTCAGATGTGGGGCACGCCGGAGATAGACCTGTTTGCATCAGAGACAGCTCACATAGTACCGAGGTATGTATCATTGGACATGGGCGATCAGGAGGCACAACACCACAACGCGTTTTCACATCAGTGGAACTACAGCCTAGCGTGGTTGTTTCCGCCAACAAATCTAATTCCTCGAGTCCTCGAGCACCTGAACCGAGCAAGCGGAGACTATATATTGATAGCCCCGAAGTGGAACAAGGTATTTTGGCAGGCAGATGTCCAGCGGCGAACACGACATCCCCCTTATCTGATTCCAGATCTAGCTCACACTCTTATAGACACGAGAACAGGGACGCACCCACAGCAGGTTCAAGACCTACATTTGGAAGCATGGCTGATTTCGGGTGGCAAGACATTTTGACAGAGTGGACCAATGAAGAACAAAGCCTTCTGATGTCAAGCTGGCGAGGCTCTACAATCAAAACATACAGGCCAGCATGGAGCCGATGGAGGAGATGGTGCGAATCCCATTTGGTAAATTATAAAAATCCGAGTGCGGTCAAGTAGCTCGATATTTAGCACATTTACACTGTGATATAGGTCTTGCATATAGAACAATTTTGGTGCATAAATCTGTGATTTCGACATTCACTCACTTAACATCTAATATTGATTTGTCGTCCAATTTCTTTATAAAACATATTTTAAGGGCTATTTCTGTTGCGCGGGAGAAACCTGCTAAAGCACCTATTTGGTACCCAAAAATTTTATTACAATACATGAGTTCATATAATTTGGACATGAATAATATCTATCAAGTCTCGAGACATGTTGCTACTCTTCTACTATTAGCTTCAGGGCGCAGGGTTCACGACCTTACATTGTTACGAATTGATAGCAATAGTTTGATTGATGAAAATGATTCTATTGTATTGTGGCCAGCTTTCGGTTCCAAAACCGACAACTATAACCATAGACAGTCTGGGTGGAGGCTTAAAAAACATCCTGATATAAAATTAAATATTATTTTTTGGTTAAGACAATTATTGAATATAACTGTAAATCGTAGGAATAATATAAACCATTTGTTTATTACCGCAATAGGAAATGTAAAACCTGCATCTAGAACTGTTATTGGTGGTTGGGTGAGGTCTCTTTTAAGAGCTGCTGGTATCAATGCAACTCCAGGTTCAGTACGATCAGCAGTAGCTTCTCTTAATTTTGTAGAAAAATTTCCGATTGATAAAATTCTTGAGACAGGCAATTGGAAAATGATTCATACCTTCCAAAATTATTATCAAAAGGAATTGATAAATGATGATTTAAATATTTCTAATAATTCAGTATCCTTATCAAATTATTTTGACGCTGTCCATTGAGTTGATTATAATTCCTTTGTGTAGTAATTATTTATTTATGTATTACAGAATGTACCTGCTTATGTCATGTTACAACTATGTATATATAATTACATTTTCAAAATAGCACTGGCTTTTTACTAATTAAAATAATGTACAATATTTACACATTATAGCGTCTTTGGGTTAAGCGCACCAGGTGATAACAAACACATCACTCAAGATGGATTCCGGATATTGATACAAAACAAATAATAGAGAGTTTTACCATAAAATAAAACTTACCTATTATTTTTTCATCAATATCCGGAATCCAGGTAAGGGCTACCTGGTGCATCATGAGCTCCATAATGAAATAAAATCGGGCCATCACCCAGCGCGCTCTCTTTGCTTAGTACAAGAAGGTAAGTATAGGGGGCGCTACCATCGGAGAGGAAACGGAAATCGCTGACTAGAGGCAGAAAGACTGGTGCTTGACTCAAGATGGATTCCGGATATTGATGAAAAAATAATAGGTAAGTTTTATTTTATGGTAAAACTCTCTATTCAACATCTCATCATGACAGACATTTAATTTTTAGTGACATATGTTTCTTTATTTCTACAAAGAATGTGTATGAATATGTTTCTGGATTTACTATGATTGTTTATTTTTTTTTCTCTTTTCTTATTGTTAAAACCAATGTTCGACACAAATGTAAATTTGTTAAAGAATAATAATAATAAATAAATAAAGTTTTAGTTAGTAAAGAGAATTTTAGTTAATTAAAATTTATTCTCAATTTTAGTTAGTAAAAATTTAGTTTATTTCTAGTTACCTAGATTTTTTTGTATTTATTATTCCTATTTCCTACCTATATAATTTTAATTACGGTTTTGGTTGAGCTCTGTAATTATAACAAGCGGGTTCGTTGACTTTTACAAAACACTTTATATCCCAGCAGCATGCGGAAAGTTTTATATTTTTTGCCGTTCCTTTCCAAAAGCTCATAAACCCGGGAATATTACTGGCAACACCTTGATATTCATTGTTAAGTAATTGCCGCCAATATTCTTTCTTTCTTTATATTCCTGTGTTAAATAATAATAATAATATTTTGGGACATTTTTACACAGCACCATCTAGTCCCAAACTAAGCAGAGCTTGTATTATGGGTACTAGACAATGAATATAATACCTACTTATATACTTTTTTTTGTAAATATATACTTATAATATATAAGACACACCCAGACAAACACAAACACCAACTTCTTACATCACATTCTTAACTCGACGAACAGTTATTTAATATACATGTAAATAAGTCAACTTAAGTCGCTCGTAAAATCTTTGTACTAGATCACTTGATTACCATTTTTTTATTACGGTATAAAATATTACTGTGAGATTTCTCGCCAATCCGACCTACTTTCTTTTATTCGCAAAATGACGATAATAAAACGTTTATATATCTGTGCCTTAATTGTTCCCGAGTCCGGCTCTGTAGTGTTCTAGGTCCATATTACGTCACTGTCCTCTAAGGTCCGGCCCGCGACATCTTAACCCACATTCTCTGTTTAATCTACTTACATCTGTCAAATTTTGATTTACTTACTCCATGGGTGGTTTGATGTAATAATACCTACATTCCTTCGTTTTTTGGAATGTCATTACAGTTTAACTTGTATATACCTACTATATATAAGTTAAACTATAGATAGATATCACTTGCGCGTTGGCGACCCTGTCAAACGAAAGAAGAATAGTTGGGTTGACATTATAAGGGTCAAAGTCCACTGCCAAAACAACGTTTCCTCGCGGAGCACTGGCAACCTTACTCACCGTAAGGAACACAACACAGCTCAAAGCAGTGCTATTTCACTTCGATTTTCTGCAAGACGGAGTTACTTCCCCAGTCGAGCAACTCCAATTTGAGAATATGTATGGCAGTCGCTTCGTGTAAAATCTACTGATATTCAGCCGGATCTGGATAGACTGGAAGCCGACCCCAACATAATTGGGAAAAGGCTAGGAAGCTGATAACTTAGTTTAATATATACAAATGCAGAGGAAGCCTAATGTCAGTGAACTTATGACTTCAAGATGAAGAATGACTACGCCACTGGTCTCGCGGTGAGTACAACTGAAAGGAATACAATCACATCTGTATTCCTCGAATGGTTACGCCAACAGTTCGGATTACACCGGATTTTTAGGTCCCAAGTAATCCGGGGTACATTAACCAACTCCGAGGTGCTCCTGAAAATTTCATAGAAAACGAACCTACCTATCGTCCCAAAAAGTTCTTTAGTATGCAAATGAACAAGGACAAATGAACAGTTGAGTAAATAAAAAAACGGAGGAGATTCTACGTTTGTTACACACAAAAAAGAATTTCTAGCAGCCAACACAACCAGAAGACACAACATTTCTTAAGGCAAATCTTTTGAAACCCTAGTAAGAAATCAGCAACTTGATTCTTAATCGTCGAGTGCAATAGCTGTACACCAGTACAAGTCGGTCAAGGTGAAAGTTACGTGAAAGAGAGCTATTAAGGCTTAGTGTGTGTTAATTTGGATTGTGTTATTTTTAGCTTTTAATATTGCAATATGTTAAGTAAGAGCAGTGATGGCCAATTTGTGTCTCAAGATAGAATCCATAGCATTCATAGAAACAGAGAAAGAAAGTAAAAATTTTGATTTCACACAATCCACACAACGCATTATAACATAAAACAAATACAAATGAGGCGAAAGAGCGGAGTCAGTTCACACAGTAAGGAGGTAGCGGGTTTGCCATATATCTATACTCGGTAAGTAACTAGGTAGTCGATGGCTAGCGACTTTAATAAGGCCTCCTACACATACATGGATCACTTACAGCTGTCGGGATTTCGGCCTCATTCGCCTAGTGGTCATAAGCGTGTCTGTTACTCTAGAGATCCTGCTCCTGTGTTTGATTCCCAGTCCAAGCAGAAGTAATGGGTATTTTTATGAAATTCTCAGTAGCATCTCAGTATATCTATTTGTACATCAGATTTTTCTCTACGGTGTAAGAAGTCTGCCAACCAGCAGTAGGCCAGCGTAGTGGACTGTAGCCTAACCCCTTTTAATTTGAGAGGTGACCCGTGCCCGGCACTGAGGCCAGCAGTGGGATAGTATATGGATTGATGATGTGGCCAATTACAGAATAGTTACGAACTTTAAGGCCAAGCTGAATATTTTATTCATACACTGATACATCCGCTATTCTCAAACTGTCGGACCTCGGTGTAACCTCATTTTTTTGGTCGACAGTGTCACCGAACCGTTACGAGAGCTTGTAATTCATAAAACAGTTCATTATGTAATATAAATTGCATATATCATGTACACATCCATATCAGGTTGAGATCCTTTTTAGCGTGAGCAAATGTGGAAGACATTGTTGTTTTGTTGTAACAATTGGGATCGCCCGCCGTCTCGAAGATACATTTGGAATTTTAAAGTAGGTTGAATATTTGGAGAAAGAGTCTCAGGCACGATTTCAGCCTGTGTCCTTCCGGTAAAATACACCGGACGCTCTAGCCAACTAAACTACCGACCATGTGGATGAGAAATTGTCGAAATTATTATTTAGTTTACAATAAAACAAATATTACCTATATTATATTTTTAATTCATTTATTAAAATATACACAACTCAAAACCGTTTCTTCTAACCTTCTCACCAAAGACAATTTTACGTATGTATTTTTCTCCAATATTGTTTATTGAAAGATTACGTCATAGTTTATAGTTGTATCGAAGGACCAGCTTAGACCGAAAGATTGGTCTTTCGGTCCGGTTACAAGGACCAAAGTACCAGCTAAAGTCGGTTTCGAGCTGCTAGGATATTAATGACTTAGTTGACAATTTTGACAGCCTCGGGTGCGATCTCCGGGACAACGTCGGGGTTTAACAGGATACCAGTCTCCTCTTCAATCCATTTCAGGTATTCAGCAACGGGGGCAACGCCTGGGGAACAACGGAGTTTAAGCAATAGATACTTAAGTGCAGGTCAAGCTATCCAAATCTGTCAAATTTTCCCAATTGATTATGAACCTTACTATTATTTATTAAATTTGAAAATCTATCAAAGAAATTTGACAGATTGGCGTAGCTTGATGTGTTGGTCTTTGTTTAAAGAAACTCACGTCACGTGAGTATGAAAATAAAAATATCTTACAGTGATGTAATGTGTCTTTCAGAAAATTACATACATACATACACTCATTCATTTTTCTCTTTATCTTGCATACTTCTTTTGCGTCCTCGATATTCATACACACGTCTCCTATTCTCTTAAATCAGACACCAATCACAACCACTCGAAGTCACTTTAATCACCTTACGACATCAGGATTGGGTGGAATTACATTCTGTTCATTTATTTATTACCAGAATTGGATTCCGATCATATCATATGCCTTAGACGTAAAGGAAGAGATTGTGATGGAGTTCTCTTTAAAAACTCCATAAATTGGTTTGTGAAGTCTTTCAACTCCACCCCAGCGGTAGCCTATCCCTCCCATTCTGAGTAAATATAATATATAACTTGCAGAAACCCTTGAAGAAACCTTAACCTTGTAGAAACTCCGCGAGATATTGGCATATTATTTCAGATGCGTGGTTAAAACCACTCAGGTCTCACGGGTCGTTGAGCTCCCTAAATAATAGTTGAGGTACAAGATGACCTGATGTATGCGTGCTGTCAGAAGGACTAGTCAACTCAAAGCTGCTATGACACTTTCTTCAAAAGGCAAGTTCAGATTCGCCTACATTGATACAAAACATATCTGATAAGTATTGAATACTTTTACTGTCTGGACTTTAAAAGAGACCATGACTCTCAGAGGTCGTCAGCTAGGAAATGCTGCAACCATCTAGTATTAATTAATTAATGACATGTTTGTATTTAAATGTGTCTTTAAAAGATTTATTTGCAGACATAAATACCATTTATCATTCATTCATCACTGTTTTTGATTAGTCCTTACTATTAAATATACCCAGCCATCCGGACGCGAGGTATTAAAAAAAATACTCACTTTCAATTTTACCGTCATCGGTGGTACCGGTGAGGATGCCGACCTGAACACCGTCAACCACCACGGCAGATCCGATGTCGAACTGGAATAAATCGTAGGAACATAAAACTACAAACTATGTCCCTCAAACGGTTGAAACAAAAATTAAGAGCATCTAAGACAGTTTGATAGACCACCCCAACACCTCTTTGCCGACTCAGCTGACGCGCTTACGGCTACTAAACCACTCCAGCATTCTACGTGTAGCCTTTTGGTAATTCACCTCAAGCATTCGCGTAAAATTCTACAGAGTGAATGCGTCCGGCGTGCATTAAATGCCTATAATTATACAATTTGTAACATTTTCGAACCGGGCCGGCTAACATTTTGATTTCTGACATTTACGCGAATATTATACATTAAAATAAAACTACTTTTTACAGATTTTATCGCGTTATATTGATATTATTAATCCCGACGCTTCGGACCCTTTACAGCGTCCATGGTCACGGGTAGACTCTATCCGAACCGTTTGGGGTTAGTGGGGAACGCTGGGGCAATGGGGTCCGAGTGCACTTTTAGTTTTTTAGGATGCCAAACGCCTGCACTACGCTTCACGTGACCGAAAGGCTGGCTTTTACTTTCGCCAGAGAATATGCATTGCCATTCATCATGGCAATGCAGCGTTTTGGGTACGCTTCGGCGATAGCTAAGCAGAGAAGTATTTGAACAACTCTTTTTTGAACGAAACAAATATTTATGCAGTAGGTCTTGTTAGGGTTGCCAATCGTACTATAATATATAGTATTGTACTGTATTTCGAGTCTGCGTACTGTACTGTACCTGAAGAAAGACATGTACGCAAAAATACTATATTTTCAACACCAAATCACCAAAATCTAACAAACAAATCTTTCAAAATATTGTTAAAAAATGCAAGAAGTGAAAATAAATATAGTTTTTATAAAAATAAATAATTCACAATATAACTTCGTCTACTTTTTGCGTTTTTCATAAAATACTATTTTATTTTGAAGTTACTATATTTTTTATAGCTTCGTCTGAAAAATACTATATTTCGCTAAAGAAATGTTGGCAACCCTAGCAGTAGGTAAGGGAGCGGTCTTATATAAAAAATCATATTTACCTATCATCATATCATAATAATAGACGCTATTTTACAAGTTAAATCATCATAAAAAGGAAATCATGGAATCTTTTTTCTATTAATTAATACTAAAATGTGGATCAATTTCAAACTACGAAATAGATCCACAATGAAATTTTAAAAAATTACAACACGCAACGAAGAGACACATAATTATTACGTAAAAAGGCCATGTTGATTTGCGAAATATTCACAAACTAAGCGTATTATTCCAATGTTAAGAAATAAACATAGTTCAATGACCTCCTAACCTTAATTTCGAAACGAGACTAAAATTAACAATGTATGTAGTATTTTGATATTTCGAGAAACGTTGCCCCACGGTAGGATTTTCTCCTGTAACGTGGGTGTATCAAACACAATTACTTGCAATAGACGGGACATCATGAATAAAATCGTAATCGATTACTATGTATTTTCGCCGTAAGATGACCTGACAGTTCACATTTTTCCGTGCCGCGCATACTATTTTAAACTAATAAAAAATAAACGCAAAAAAATGAAAATGTAAGTAACCGAATTATTAAAAAAATATTGTCTCATCGTAAATTACAAAGTAAATTATTGTTATTATTTCCGATTCCATTTTCTTCACCAACTGATTCGATATTTAAAACAATCGATTACTTAAATTTCGTTAGACGAAATTTAATCGATTGATCGCTATAATTATCAGTTATGAACTGTCAGGCATATCATTTGACGGCTAAAATACTATAATAAGAAACAAATGGTTCTGCCTAAGTCGCTCTGTCTCTGTCATATGTTAGCCTGCCAAAAAGAGAAAACAAATAACTTGGCGAGATTTGTATAGAGATGGCCGATAGATTATAATCTATCAAATAATTTATATCCCATCAAAAACCAGTAAAAACTGTTTTTGATGGGATATCACTTCTTTTTGTAGAAATGTGGGCTTAGTGATTTATTTTATTAGATTTTATGATGTCCTTCGATTTTTGACATCAAATGAAGCGGCCCATCAAGTTGAATATTTTTTGTAAAGGCGGTATATGTCGATATCTCTAATAGTTTGGTTGGGCTCTTGTGTTTTCTAATCAGGGTCACCAGGTACTCCAGATCTTCGATTATCCTAGATTTTATAGTTTTCCCTTTATGTGGCCATTAAACCCTAACTCTGTACCAAATTTCAGCTCTCTGAGTGTCATAAATGCGAAACTTTGCTTTCGCTTAACTTCGGAACTAAATGACCTACAGACTTGAAATTTTGGATTTTAAGTATGTGATTATAGCTTACTGGGTGACGAAAATTTCTCAGATTAAATACCTAGTTCCTCGGGTGAACGCTAGAGGCGTTCGTTATCCAAGTTTTCCATACAAAATGTTTGACAGATTCGAATCGAAGACGAGCATCGCTCACTGAACTTTTCTACAGACCGGATTTTCGATTCGTGTGACCGAAATGCGGCGAACTGCGAGTGTACATCATGTTCAGTTACCGGCGTAGATCTTGAGCGCTGACCTTCATGTGCGCAGAAGTGAATAATTGGATCTGTTTGGCGGTATGACGTGAGGTGCGAGGGCGGGGCGACACATTTCTATAATGTGATTGGATCATCACGCGGCGCGTTATATCCACCAGTCGTGATTGGTGGTCATTTCTTCATGTGCAAATCCAATCCTTACCCTTCCGCCGAGCGCTCAGGGTCTGCGCCGGTCACTGTACATTGCTAGGCAGCATTGCAGGGTTAGGCAACCCTTCGTAGGGAACGTAAACGGGATGTTATGGTAGATATATTTATGAGGTATCATAATTAACTTACATTGCTGACGGTGGCATCGTCTTGGCCATCCAAAGACACGTCCTGGCAGGCCAGTTTTTCTCCAGGCACTAAAATTTATCAATTTAATTAGTACGTGCTCAAAAAAAGAACGTCAAGAAAATATTGATTTCGGAAACTTGAGTGTCATTATTTTATTTCAACGTTAAATAAAAAAAAGTATGTTGTAAAAAGTATGGTTGGAGGGTATTGCCCCTCCAACAAAAAGGGAGGATTTCGTTGGAGGCGCAATACCCTCGCCTCTCCACAAAGAAATTTATTTCGTGCGGCGATTGAACCCGTGGTGTGCAAGCTGATCTCTCAGCCGCCAAGCCAAATGTGCCGTCATAAATTGCAATTAAATATAATGTTGCCTAACAGGTAAGGGCCAAACACATTCAAATTAAAACAAAAAGAAATACTTACCGCCATCAAGTTCTCCGAAGGTGCACAGGTTGGCGATTTCGGGGAGTACCGCGTCGGTGCTGAGGGAGACGGGAGCGATATAGCCTGTAACGTATAGCATGGGGTTAAGGCACGTCAAGGAGTGGCTACTCGACTTTTTTAATAATGATCAAACTATTTTTTTAATGACCAAACAAATGACATTCATACTTAAATTATCACAATTTAAAAAATAACTTATTTATCTATAATTTCGTTGCGTATTTTTTTTTTTTCAAAGTTGATTAAAATTACGTCTAACTTTATTTTTCAAAGAATTATTGTGTGGTTCAGCAGAGCTCTTCGCAGGATATTTTCGCTCAAGGTCGCCTAAAAGGGGTGTTTATTGGCTTTTTAAGCGAATGTAATCACAAGTCCTCATTATCAAACTAAATTAAATAGCAGTAACTAAACCTAAACGGAAACATACAGAAACCATCTGCCTCTTTAGTCTAGTGGCCCTAGGCGCAACTGCTACGCTAGAGGTCTTGGGTTCAATTCCCAAGTCGAAAAAAATGTTATTGGGTTTAAGTCGAACAAAGGTTATATATGTTATTAGGTTTTTCTTAGAAATTCTCAGTAGCAGTTCGGAGTATTGATTTGTGCCCGGTTAATGGCAATAGGAGCGCCGCCTATTACATGGGACCTAAACATACCGGCGAACTGTGGGTCTACATTGGTACTTACTCCTCTGCCTAACCCTTCCGGGATTACCGTGATGGTATGTATGTACAAATACCATCGTAGGCACTATTGCGCAAACATACCCAGAGCACAGAATAACTACATAATAGTTCGAACAAAGTTCGGGAAAAAATAATTAAAATTTAGCAACACTGCAGTACGGAAACGAACACGCCTTAATGCATCGTCAATTCAAAATTCTTGCTTCAGAATAAACAATTTGAAGTTCAAATTTTTTATTAGGTAACATAACAAAACATACATGCCTAATTTTATTATTATTTAAAACTTATAACGCCATCTATAGGCCTCACGACTAAAACTAAGTGAAAATAATTATTGTACAAAGGCCAGCACATCAAGCTACCACAATCTGTCATATTTCTTTGATTGATTTTCAACTTTAATACTAAACCGTAAGGTTCATATTAAATTGAGAAAATTTGACAGTTTTGGATAGGTTGACCTGCTGGCGTCTGTACTACAGAGGCCAGCATATCAAGCTACCCCAATCTTGTCAAATTTCTTTGATTAATTTTCAACTTTAATATAATTTGTTTCATGCAATCAAATACGAACAGGAGCTTAAACTTTTAATATGTTTAAATAAACACACACAAAAGTATTTTTTTATTTCATGTCATACACTGGACAGCAAATAAACCGGATCAGAAAATCGAATCAGGAGGAAATAGCGGTGGCCCGTTTTGTTTTTAAATTTAAATCTTTATTGCTTTCCTAAGTATATAAGATGTTATAATAATTGGGTATCATTATGAAACCCTGTAAGGGCGCTGCAAAACAAAAAATAATATAATTCTATGTCATTAAGTATTAGATAACAATCAATTATTAATAACAAAGTATTTATTTTTATAAAAGTTTCTGTCTCTAGGTAATACCTAAGTATTTATACAATTATTACGTCACTATTATTATAATTATTTATTTATTTATATTTCTAAAGTCATGTATTGTGTGAATTTAATTGTTTGTATTTTATCTTATCACCGAAAAACTCTTGTAGGCTGTAGTAGCATTTTTGCTTGAGATATTTATTTAACTTTATTCTAAATATATTGTAATTTAATGTGTCTTGTATCTCCTTAGGTATTTTATTAAATATTTTTATTGACATTGCGTACGGTCCAGAGTGAAATATAGTCAAATTTGAAGAAGGGAGTGATAGGTAATTTTGGTGTCTTAAATTTCGGGATTGTGAGTAATGATCTTTTCTGTGTGTGTATAGGTGTGTGTGTTTCTCAAATAAACAAATTTCGAGGATGTATGAGTGATGTTAGTGTAAGAATGCCTAGTTTATTAAAGTGAGGCCTACAACTGTCCATTTGTTCGATATTTGCAAGAATTCTTATTCACTTCTTTTGTAATTTGAAAAGTATTTCTGCATCTGTGCTGTTTCCCCATAGCACAATTTATATTCTTGATAGGCTTTGACCGCCAGTTCACCTAATGTTAAGCTACACTGAGATCTATGATGGATCGCGTTTGCCTAGAAGATACCGATTTACTCGAGATTTAAACATACACAGATTATAGCTATCGGGGAAGACACACGGGAAGCTCGTTCCACATTTACTGTCCAGTGTAGTGTTCACCGCATTTTTTGTCACATATTTGTGTCATTGGCGTACAGACCTCGCGCTCGCTTGTTACGAATATGATTGTGACAATGGCATTTAAAAGGTTAAGTACGAATCACTTACCGGTGGGGTGTATGTATCTGTTGACGGAGATGAGAGCAACCTTGTTGTCTGGGGAATGATACACCACGGAGTTCTCAGTGACTAGTGAGGGATTAATCACGTTCACGAGGCCGTAGCGGGTCCAGATGAAGCGGGAACTAGGTAGTAAGAATTATCTTTTTGTATGCTTTGGCTTTTTCCATGCTATTTTAGCGAAGCGAAGTTTTTTATCTTCGCTGAAATAACTTTAAAATCTTAGCATGGAAAATGCCGAAACCACTGAATAAATTTTGATGAAATAAAACTACTTTTTACGGTTTTTATCGCGTTATATTGATATTATTAATCCCGACGTTTCGGACCCTTTACAGCGTCCATGGCCACGGATTGACTCACGGGTAAAAAGTAGTTTTATGTCAATGTATAATATTCGCGTAAATGTCAGAAATCAATAAATTTTGATGATTTTTGGCACAGATATATTTAATATTAGAGGTCTTACTTTTTGTTTCAAATCCCTTGGGATGTGTATATCAGTTAATAAACAAAGAACAGCGAAATACCAAAGCAAGCGTGCTCCATCGTCTACCACAACCTTATTTCACATCAGAGCCCGTACCACACCGTAGGTACCTGTTATTGCGATTGTTTTCAGATTGAGAGAGAGGGATGTCACTCTATACATTAAATAACGCCATCCCTTTATCACAACCTAAAAACGATCGCGTTAACACATTGTGGTATGGCCTCAGGTGAAATAGTATCACACGCAAGCCATTGTATCCAGTAAAAAAATAACACGTACTCGCTGACGCAGCTGGCGGCGGTGAGGACCCATCTTGAGTCGATGAGGGAGCCGGCGCAGGTGTTCAGGAGTCCACTGGTGGAGACGGCGATACGCAAATGCACCACCCAAGGGTTCTCACCGAGAGCTGCCTCAACAGGGCTGCTTCCTACAAGACGTTGATAGTAAGGTCACATGACATTTCACTTTTTTTTAATTTATAATTGGTACTCCAACAGCATAAACATCATAAGGAAATAAAACTGATGAGGTACAGACAGGTCAAGCTATCAACTTTGAGCTGTGTCGTGTTCCTAACGGTGAGCAAGGTTGCCAATGCTCCACGAGGAAACGTTGTGTTGGCATTGGGGGCACCCCTGGTGTTGCAAGCGTCTATAGGGTAACCGCTTACCATCAGGATGGCTGTATGCTTATTTGTATAAAAAATATTTGATATTACACAAAGCGATTGCCATCAGATGCAACCCAATTTCGGTTACTATCGGTAATACCTGGAAATTGGGTTGAGTATCCTGGAGATAGATTGATGGTCAGGCTTTTCTGAATCGCAGAAATACCTAGTTTTTTATGTGCTAGAAAGTAGTTACTATATTAGGCTATTAAAAATACTTACTCTGAACAGCCGTGTGGCGAGCCTGAAACAAAAGAAAATATGTTAAAAGGCAGGTAAGAATTATCAATGGAAAAAATAGGTGGAAGGGATTGGATAATAATTAACGCTATTTATTTACACTTTTTGACGACCTCTGTGGTCTAGTGGTTCGAGACAAACACAAATCTTCACATACACAAACACCCAGACTCGGAATAACTACATGTAGGTAAGTCGTGCAAAATAAATATTTGTTCCGTGCGAGGATGGAACCCTAAATCAAAACGTGCCGCAGAAGCCGATAACTCAGCCGCTGTGCCAAACGTATCATCAATATAAAACATGATTGGCAATTGATTTTTATTTAGAGAGATAGATAATTAATAAGATATAGATGTGTCGACCAGCCAGCGGCCTTGCAATATATATTCATTGCAGCGGCATTTTATAGTAAGTACCTCCTTGTTCAATAACTTAAGATTTTTATATAGAAAATACAAATGGCGAAATATAAATATACAGGTACGGTTTAGCGATGGTTTCTTTGATCCTAATTAAACAATAAAATTAAGCAACAAAAGTACCTATCTGTATTTTAACTAAGTAGGTATGGGTAAAAATATTTAATAGATAAGGCTAGGTAATTTAAACATTAAGTAGAATTAACATGATGAATTAAAAATTAAGATAAGATATAGGTAATTATCAAAAGTCTAATTAGATAAAAGCATTTGATAGATAGATAGAGGTGCTTACCTACGTCACGTTTTTACCAAATTTTCCATTTTATTTATAACTTGAATTAATATTTATTAGTTCAAGTAATCGTAGGTCGATTTTGATGAAATAAACGCTAAATGTTACTCATAATAAAGCTTGTGGTCTTACAGTTATTAGATTTTCAATCCTATGAGTGGTTTTTACGTGATGCGCGCACAAACGAACATACAAACCGACAAACAGACAACGACTTCAAGGAAAATATTTTTTTCGTTCTATTAGTTATTTCGTTCAGTACTATTTTTTTGGAAAAATCTTTACAGACACGGAAAGTGTACGATTTATGTCGGTAAATTTAAATATCACTTATCATCGCACACACAAATTAACAATTACAATTCTTTATCGATTTTAATCCTCTTTGCCTTGCCCTAATATGGTCAGGCCATGGACATAATATTGTTACCAACGTTGCCTGTAGGTAGTTCTTACATCTCATTCATTACATAACGTACTTATTTTACTTGAATCTATCGTTTGGTTCTGTTTGGTATTTTGTCTTGTTGTGACTCTCAGAATATTTGTTCTCTCTCTCTCTCTTTAATTTTTCGCGATTATGCTAGATATGTGTACTAGAAGTGGATTTCAATAGAGCTCAAATTTAGACTCGAGGCACCTTCAGCTCCGAGCTTTCGCTAGTCAGATTGCAATTTAGCCACTCGGCTATTGCGACTGTTGTTGTTATCATTCAATCCTGCATTTTAATGTTACCTCTAATAATGAACGATCATTAACTGAATCGATCAATAATCTATTCAATCTAATTGGCAGCATTGACGTAATGATTGGAAAGATAAAAATCAGAAATAAAATCTAAAAAAATTATCGACTTATATATATAATTACCGAGTAGATTCATAATTTATCATTGCGATTGGTTTCTTTAAATTATATATATATTATAAATTATATATATTATATGTATAATTTTAAGCATACAAGTTGCTTACTTACTTCTTTACGAAAATGTGCATGGAGTTATGACGCGTAAGAGAAATTAAAATGGACGTTAAGCATTAGTTTGTAATGAACTTTAAATAGTTCTAAGAGGTTATCAAAAAATATTTCATTATGCGATCAATTAAATCAAAAATAAGTACTATTAGCATCTCATCTCTGGGAGCCTCATAGGTAGATACAGACGCCAGCAGGTCAAGCTATCCAAAACTGACAATTTTTTCCAATGGAACATGAAACTTAATAAGTTAAAAAACTGTAAATTTGACAGATTGGGTTAGCTGATGTGCTGGCTCTATGCTTAGGTGATTTTTTATTTTTTAATCAATTTGCTAATAATAAGATACTTGGATTCATTTTTCCCATACCCAGTATTTGGATATCCATTAATTAAAAGAAGATACTGAAACATGATTACCTGAACGGCGACCAGCGCGCACAACAAAACAAAAGCGAAACCCTTCATGTTCCAACGGTCAAGTCACTAACTATAATGAATTAATTACCGTCTTACTACATATACTAATTAGGCCCCCTTATCGATGATAACGGGCGCGTCATTAAATCATAATCTGTTGATACAAATACTGATTAACATTCACTTCCATAGCTCTTTATAAACTAATCCATTGATAAAATTGCGTATTTAACGAAGTCAACGGATGTCAGGATTACCCACGTGTAATAGGGTTTTTACTTTGATTACTCTAATAATTACATAAAAGCATCTTACGCGATAAAAACTTCCCAATACTTACCTATTTTTTTTTATAGTAGGTACGGAAAATCCTCATCGATCATCTGATCTACAACGCGGAGGCGGCGGCGGACTCGTGCCTATGCCTACTCCTACTACATCAATTTAAGCACCTGAACCCACACTTTGCCAACGTGTATCTTTATGTTCGATTCCCACAGGACACAAATATTTATGTGATGAACTTATGTGTTTGAGTTTGTCTGGGTACAGAGTCGGCTTTACCTATGGTGCAGTGTGCGTTACACACGAGCGCAGCGCTAACATCGCTGAGCGCCAAGCGCGGCCATTTTATATTGCGCGGTATTCTAAATTCAAATCTTTATTGCTTTCTTATGTAAACATCTTTGATTATATACTAAACATCATGGCATCCAAAACTGATTTTTTTTTTCAATCGATTTTCAATTTAATCTCCATACAATAGACTAGGTATTATCCATTGGGGAAATTTAACAGTTTGTGGTATTAATGTGGCTGTTATTTGTACCCATTCCATTTTGACCGCGCGCTTATTAGAGGGCGCTAGGGTAATGAATACTCACGGGTGCTACTTGGGCTAGAGGCGCCTCTGTCTGGTTGTTTCCTAAGTACATATTTTATGTATGTATTTAAAAAAGTGCCTACAGAAGTATTATATCCATTATCTAGAAAGCTCTGCTTAGTTTGGGAGTAGACTGTGCTGTGTAAAATATTCAAAATATTTAGGCTATTATTATTAAGAATGGACATCACGAGCAAAATTTCTTCCTGTACCCTTCAGAGGCGTACACGTCACGGCAGAAAACGTTATACGGAGGTGCAGGTAATGATATACACCCACAGTTTTCCACGCTTATGTTTGCATAGCCTAAGCATCTATTATCCTATAGTCTAATAGCAAACACAATAAGAAATCAAAGCCATAATTATAAAACACCAAATGATATACTACTAACGATTTTCCAATAGAAAAACTTGGATATTTTGATCTACTTTGGTATCGAACCCAGAAACGTTCTATTAAAAGAACACAGTGCCCCTCTAGGTGCTGATGGTGGCCACCGGGGTGGTTTTAGTGGGTAAGAATTCCACACTCCCCGGTCTAATTCCCGTGGTCTAGGGAGGAGGTATCCTTTTAAGGTATGCAGGTTTCCTCACGAAATTCAGGTCCCTTCAACGGTCACATAAGGAACTAATAAGTAGTAGTTTTTTTAAGGTTACCTAGGAAACTAGGCATGTGTCATTGACGGTTTTTTGGTTAATGTAATTTAATTGTTATTCATCAATGGTCAACAGTTTAAAAAAACTATTAAATTAATAACAGGTTTTGAATGTTCAACGGTAGCGTTTAGCGTTAATTTATGTCAACGTTTTCAATCATTGACAATTAGAGTTGATTCTCAGAAATGTTGTTAAATAAAATTTTAAATTTTTTTGTTAGGTTAGGTTGACGAAAATTAACAGATTAAATTTTCAACCTGTTTTTTCATTGATGAATAACAGTTATCTCGTTGACGAATGAAAAGTCGTTAAAAAAAACAGTTTATTGATTCAACGACCACCTCTATAGGAAACCTTAAAAAAACGTATGTTTGGTGGGTCGCATGCATCTCTGTATAGTGATATTGTGATATTAGTTCCTTATATGACCGTTGAAGGGACCTGAATTTCGTGAGGAAACCTGCATACCTTAAAGATTTTCTCGATGGTTTGTAAAGTCTGCCAACCCGCACTAGGCCAGCGTGGTGGACTATAGCCTAATCCCTCTCAATATGAGAGGAGAACCGTGCCCAGCAGTGGAACAGTATATGGGTTGATGATGATGATGCGACCGTTAGATCACTCATTAAACTCAATTTAGGCTAACACGAAATAATTTACTCTTCGCATAATGTCGTGTACTCCTTGTGGAAGTCTATGGGGGAGTCCTTTTTTCAACAGTGGACCTCCTGTGGTTGATAAGATAATAATGACGATATCGTGCCGAAACTATGGCTGGCAATGATATAATGGGACCACATAATATAATTTCATCAATATTTAAAGTTCTTAAATCGATGTAAGTAGTATTTTAATTTATCTGTGGTGACTTGTTATTAGCAACCTAGCCATTATTTTGCTTTATGTATGCATATTAATTAGTCTGTAAGTCATCCCAATATATGTAAAATAAAAATAAATAATTATGTCGCGGGACGCATTTTAGACGCCCTGGTTAAGCTACAGTATCGCATAAAACCAAATGCTCAGTCACTTCACTAATCGACTCCTCGGATTAAGATATTATGGCTCATTAGCTATGAGATTCCTAGGTAATTAGGTATGTAGACACGGTACATTAGCGTTTTGGGTAATTAATCGTTGGGTAATCATTTGTTTGTAGGAAAGCCAGCCGGATACCTAAACGCAGTGATAACTCAATGGAGCTGGCACCTCTGATATGAATCATCGTCAGCCCTTATACTGTTCCATTGCTGGGCACAGGTCTCCACTCGGATTGTGAGGGATTAGGCTATAGTCCACCACGCTGGCCTAGTGCAGGTTGGCAGACTTCACATACCATCAAGAAAATTTCTAAGGCACGGGGGTTCCTCACGATGGTTTTCCTTCACCGTTTTAAGCGAGTGATAATTAATTATTAATACCTACGCACATAAATTCGAAAAGTCACGAGGTGCGTGGATTCGAACTCAAGCCATTGACATGGCAGTCCAATGGTGCTATCACTACGATATCACTGCACTTCATCAGTGCAAAATATAGTAACAGTATAAGCTGACCTTGCAATGTGTAGGCGTTTCGTACACTTAGAGGTCCGCTTAAACTGGGATAATTTATATACACTGGATATACGTAGCGTCCACGATACAGAAGAAAACTCTAGAGGGACATTTTTTTAAAGTATATTATGATTTGCACAACACCAGACAAAAAAACAAGCTATAATTCAGTAAAATAAATTATTAAATGAATCAAAAACCTTATTTTTTTGAACACCTAGATTATGATAGTTCTTAAGTATAGACTATAGACGTACACTTACTTACCTTATATTCATTTTTCGTGTGAGGGACTACGAATATCAATTTAATTAATATGTCATAAGTTGCAATTTAACTCTAGATACTTAATTATCAAATTATCACACTCAATTCATAATAATTATGTATAATCGAACACAGAATTAGTACCTATTTGTGCCTACAAGATAACGATTAGTTTAAAAAACAAGTTCTTAATCTGAACGAAAAAAAGCCTCTTTACGGATAAGTATGTCACGAATGTGTGCACAGTTAGATTATAAAAAACCTATAGTCAAATTGTAAGCGGACATTAAAGTTTATAATCTGACGCAAACATTTTGATGACAATGAATTTACAATGTTTATTCACACTACCGTCAGGCGTGCCGGATAACGATGCAGCGAAACATGATTAAATATGAAGTATAATTTAGGTATATTTTTTCTTAAGCAGATATGTTTACAACATGTAGAAATGTAGTTTTATTGTTTACTTAGACGTCAATTAAATTCTACATCTCATAACAAAAAATAAGCAACCCACCCTCCACCGGGCGTTTCTCAAGAAACTTTTTACCGCGAACGACTGCTCTATGGAATCATTAATTACCAGCGCAGGTATTTCGATATGACATGGCAACCTTCAAGAAGCGAGCCTATTCTTACCTCAAAGGCCGGCATCGCACTTGCAACCCCTCGTGTTGTGAGTGTCAATAGGTGTCGGTGATCACTTACCATCAGGTGACCCGCTTGCTCGCTTACCTCCCTCTTTCATAAATAAAAAACCATAATTACTTTAGCTTGTTTAGAGAAATGAAACTTCAGGCATAACAATTATAATTATATTTCCATAAATATATTTTATTCTCCCTCTTCAGGCTCCAGACTCTTTGCGGGGGGCGCATCCCCTTTATTCTGCGACCAGCTGCGCGACCGACTCGGCCTCGTCTGGTTGGGCGACACAAACTTGGTGTTATCCACACTAGTTCTGTTCGGCTTGTCCGCTCTGGGGCTCGGGGACCGCGCTGACCGAGATCGGGAGCGCCGCGAGCGGGAACGGGAGCGACGGTGAGACCGAGACCGCGAGCGGGAGTGGTAGGATCTGCAATGACGGGAATTTAAATAAATAAAAAATATATTTTATGTCGATCTCACAGCCAACTGATTAAAATAGCCGCGCAACTAAACAGCTAGTCCTTCCATTGAACAACGGCATTCGACACAACGTTCAACGATACAGCTAGTCGACGCTCAGCTGTTTTTTTATTTTTATTATGGTTATTGAACCTAACCTATAAAAACTTTTAGATTAGGTTCGGTTTCATTACACGGGAAACTTATTATGATATTTTTTTACGACAAATCAAGTCGCATCTATTAAAATTGTTTATATGTCAACCTCTTGGCTGCCACATAGACACAAAGATAAGACTTACACTGACAACTTTCAGATAACTTGCCTAACCTATTACGTAATCAGGCGGATAGGGATTTGACTAACTTCACATTTTCAAATTTACTTAACTGAGGCTTGTTTATCAACACTACAGTCAATAGTACCTGGATCTTCTACTCCTAGACCTAGTCCGTCGGCTCCTGCTGCGGGTGCGGCGGCTCCGGGAGCGGCGGCTGTGACTGCGCGAGCGCGACCTCGTGTAGCAGCGGCGCCGGCTGCGGGAGCGGGAGTGCGAGCGTCGCCGCGACCGGGAGCGGGAGCGGGAGCGGGACCGCGAGCGGGAGCGACCCCGCGCCCGGTCCTCGTGTTCGCTATAAGGCTTGTTCTCCGTTAGCTTCTTGAAGTATCTGGGAAAATATGTGGATATTCAGTCTGTTTTGGTTTGTAGCAGTACGGCAGATGGACTGTAATTAGACCGTAATATGATATTTATTTATTCATTAAGTCGCCAAAGTTAAAATTTAATCAACCTAAATTTAAAAGAAACTGCTGATAAGATACAAGTCAGGTGGATCCTTCAACTTCGAATAGACCTAGTAGTGGAAGTTTCTCAAATCCATTCATCAACTTTGAAAAGAACTAATACTCTTTAAACGGCGGAACAGAGTTTTTGATCAAAATTCTCGATCGTCATCTCTCAAACAAAAAAAAAACTAAATCAAAATTGGTTATTTCGTGTGGAGCCACGGTACAGACAAATACACACGTTAAACTTAAGACAGCCCTTGCGTCGGGGGTTAAAAAGAAACGACATGACTACCTGTAATACTGTAAACTTATGACAGACCTTGGGACGGGGGCTAAAAAGAATAAACATGACTAACCTGTAATACTGATGGTTGGCGTCCGGTCCGTCGAAGTAGGGCATCCGTGAGTTCCTCCCGCGGCCGCGGCCCCGGCCCCGCCCGCGCCGGTAGTCTCCCGGCGCGGGCGCGGGCGGAGGCGGATGCGGCGGCGGGTAGTACGCGCCCCGCACCGGGTAGTACATGGATGCCGGCGCCGGCGCCGCTGACACAATACCACACAAGCTTTCTTATAAAACACCACAGAAACAAATACTAGATTATTCACCAAGGGGAGAAAGCGACAGATTGAAATGAAATTATATTTTTATTTCTGTTACAAGTCAATGTTTTGAATTTTTAATGCTAGATGGCGCCGGCAGTTCTTAACTCTAACGACCTCTTAGAAGAAACACCTAAACTAATTCTATCATGGTCTCTTTTAAAGCCCAGATATAATAGTATCACCGTGAGTGTCACAATATAGGGCAATATCAGCAATGGCCTTTTGAAAAAATCCCAGCTGACGGCACGCATGCATCAGTCAATATTTTTTTACCATTATTTAATAATGTAAATAATCGAATAAAAAAAGTCATGCATATTCCCTATTACATCCACAAAATCTGTCAGTCCTTATGTCATTTAGTATCATGGGCGACCATTCTGATACTATTGAAATAACAGATTCGGCCCCCGTATAGTTACAACTAAAATTAACAATCATAGCTTGTAAGAATAAAAAGTAGAACATGAGAGATACTCATACTTTGCGGCGGGTAGGCGTATCCGGGCGGGCAGGCGAATGGGTAGCCGAAGCCGTACGCCATACTGTACATGCCCGCTGTAACAAACACATACAATATAACATAATATAATACATACTTACACAGTCACTCACTCACACTAGCACAACACACAAAGAGAGGATCGGAACACAACTAAATCCAATCACACTAATATTATAAAGGCGAAAGTTTGTGAGTGTGTATGTTTGTTACTCTTTCACGCTAAAGCTACTGAACGGATTTTGATGAAACTTTACAGTATTATTATTTAAACATCAGAATAACATATAGGCTATACTTTATAACAATTTTGAGTTAACTAGCCAAATTACAACGATAATTAAAAGTAACTTCACCACGCGAACGAAGACGCGAGCAGATACTCAATAGTATTGTAAAATGCTAGCATTAAAGAAATCTCATTTAATGTACCTCGAGGTTGGCGCTATAAGCCGCACCTACAAGTCGTAGTTCGGCTTAGGATGAAGAACTTTTGTGTACAAAACTGTCCAAAGGGGATAGAACCTATCTGGCATATCGACCCGCCCGCCATTTTGTTTTTATTTTCGAAACCACGGCGCACTATGTATGGGTAGAGGACACATAAACGAACAAAAAATGTTATACCCAATAAAATGGTACCCCAAAATTTCACGTTACCGAGATATTTGGAGGTAATTATCGACATATGAGTGCAACAACAATCATTAGCCATCAGAGTGCGCTGCGATTTAAAAAAAAAACATAATGACGGCGGGTCCGATATGCCAGCTTCCATACAAAAAGGTTCAAACCCCTTTTCCCAATTGAACATGAACCTTATTGTATTGTATTAAAATTAAAAATCTATCAAAGAAATTTTACAGATTGAGTTAACTTGATGTGCTGACCTCTGTACATAATATACCATTAAAATGGAAAACAAGCATACGGCCCACCTGATGGTAAGCGGTTACCGTAGCCTATAGACGCTTGCTACACTAGAGGTATCACTTGAGCGTTGCCGTCCCTGTAAAAATCTTTTCACACCCTTCTTAAAAAACCCCATGCCTAAAGGTAAGTAGGGAAAACCTGAGCCGGGAGCTGATTCCACAACCTAAGCGTGCGTGGGAGAAAATGTTTCTGGAATCGCACGAGACCAAAGTGGTTCCAGGATATGTGGATGCACTCCACGCCGATGGTTGGGGCATATTTCATGAAAGTTCCATATTTCTCTGTAAACGTACCTGTGGTCTTATTGTATTCCATTTCTCGCTCTGGCGTGGTCAACCTCTCGGTCTTGATTCTCTTCTGATGGTCCCTGGCAGCCCGACCGTCCGAGGACGCCGAGCTGAGGGAAGAGTCACGTTTGGGCTTTTTCGTTTCAAGCGCCGAACGAATTACTATGCGACCTGGAACAAATTTAAATTTATAATAAAGAAATAAATATTTTGGCATATTTTACACAGCGCCATCTAGTCCCAAACTAAGCAGTGCTTGTACTATGGGTACTAGACAAAGGATATAATACTTATATAAGTACTTTCTTTTTGTAAATAACTACTTATAATATACACATAAGAAACACCCAGACAAACACAAACACGTCTTTATGTTTGTCACACAAATATTTGTGTCCTGTGGGAATCGAACCCACGACCGGCACTCGAACCACTAGACCACAGAGGTCGTGAATAATAACATACCATTACGTTTACCTTTATCAAGGTGTTTTTTCTTACGTATTACAAGGATGTATTTAGAAAAGTATATAAGTATTAAATCTATTGTCTAGTACCCATAGTACAAGCTCTGATTAGTATGTGGACTAGATGGTTCTGTTTAAAATGTCCCAAAAAAACCACATTTACCTATTTAAAAAAAAATTACAAGTTATGGCGAAAGATAAATTCAATCTCAGGCAGGATTCGAACCTGTGCCCTTCCGGTTAAGTAGACCATATACTTTACCACCACTGCCAGTGAAGTCGAATTTCTCTTCCATATTTATCTCTTATAGTTGACGTCAGCGACATCTATCGAATATAATTCTGTGACCTGGTGCAAAAAGGGCCAAAGTCCATTTTTGTAAGAATCACTTTTTATATTAATGGAGTGAAAACTAGAACGATCAAAGTTAGCTTATCCATGTTAGCCCTAACTGCACAGATTTTAATAAAGCCAATTTTTGCACTACCTGCAACCTTCTAGCAGTCCGTTTTAAGCTACACTTGAAACTTTGTTCATTGCTATAATGCTATTTACAGGAAATAAAAATTTTAGACTTTGGCCGTTTTAGCACCAGGCCACAGAATTATATTTGTGCTAAAATATGTATTAACTGAAATTTCTTATCACCTTATAAACTCGAACAACTACCCGTAGGTCATTCAAATATTTGTACAGACACCAGCAAGTCAAGCTATCCAAAACTGTCAAATTTTCCCAATTGTAAATGAACCTTATTCAGTTACATTAAAGTTGTAAATCTATCACAGAAATTTGACAGATTGTGCTGGCCTTTATACTTGGCGGGATCGAACCGGAGAGTATGCGAAACGTGCCATCAAAAAGTTACCATTCAGAGCATTGTTATAGTTGTTCCTCTGTTCTTCCAGCAACTCCTGCTGGTGTCGCTTGAACTTTTCTATGATCCGTACGCGAGCAGCGTGCTCCCCTGGCATGTAATAGTGATTTTTGCTGCCATTACACTTCAATTCTGGTCGCAACTGGAACAATTTGCAAGTAAATGTAAATATTACCTCATTAGTTTACGCGGCTACTACGACGAATGAGATACTTCGGATGATGCTAATAGGGATTTGGTACATGGAATATGGGTGAACATTAGTTTGCCTCTATGTAAAGAAAGCCAGATAAAGGTCATTTGATTCCCACAAGACACTAACATTTCTGTGATCAGCAAAAAAAAGCAAAAGTAAGTAAGTAAATATAATAAATATTCTTGGACAATTTTACACAACACCATCTAGTCCCAAACTAAGCAGAGCTTGTACTATGGGTAGTAGACAATGGATATAAATATTTATAGTCACTTTTTTGTAAAGACTTAAGAAAGACCCAGACAACAAAACACTTATGTTCATCACATAAATATTTGTGTTTTCTGGGAATCAAACTCACAACCTCAAGATCACCAGTAAAGTAAGAACCACTAGAACACAGAAATCATCAAATTTTAAATAGTATAAGCTCTGCTTAGTTTGGAACTAGATTATGTTGTGTAGTGTCCCAAATATTTATTTTCAATGTCCACTTCTACTAACCTCTATCCTCTTGAACAATTCCTCAATAAGCCGTATTGCTTGAAGTTTATTCTGTGCCTTCAACATTTTCTTTTTCTCCTCAGCCACTTTGCTGTTCAGGTCCAGATTGTCACTCTGCATTAGTTTAGCTAGCTGTTTCTTTTTACGTCTCTCTTCTCTTTCCCGCATTTTTTCTAGTTTTTCTCTTTCAGATCGCTCATATTTTTGCCTGAACAGAATTAAAATACATTAAATCTAATAATAGTATAAAATTCTCGTGTCACAGTTTTCGTTGCCATACTCCTCCGAAACGGCTTGACCGATTTTGATGAAATTTTTTGTGCTTATCGGGGAGGTCTGAGATTAGGCCAACATCTATTTTTCATACCCCTAAATTATTTTTTTTATGGCAAAACAACGTTTGCTGGGTCAGCTAGTAACTTATAACCACAATTCCCATGTTTCAGAGATATTTTTAAGTAAAAGTAATTGAAGACACAATTGAAAGATTACACAGACAAATGGTACAGATGCCAGCAGGTCAACCTATCTAAAACTGTCAAAATTTCCCAATTGAATATGAACCATAATACTTTGTGTTGAAGTATAAAGTTGAAAATCTATCAGAATTAGACAGATTGGGGTAGTTTGATGTGTTAGCCTCGGTACCATTGTGTTACATGTGCAATCCACAAAACATGTACACCTACCTTTCTTTGTCCTCTTTTGTAGCTATTCTATCTTGTTCTGCCCTTTCTTCATTAACTTTTGCTTGTTGCCGAGCAGCCAGCCTTTCCCGAACTATCGACCTTCTCTTCACAGCAGCATCAGTCATATGCTTTGTCTTATCAAATTCAACCTTTATCCCACACCATTCAGCTATGTCATCTTTCTTTCGCAAAAGTTTACGGCCTCTCAAAGCATCCATGCAGCGGACAAAACCAACATATTCACTGAACTGTATGTATGCCTCAAAGTACAATGCTGCATCTTGCGGAGGTGTTGTTATGCCTCTAATTGTTGTCTTCATTTGCATCCTATATGGATCAAAGGCTGGAACATCCACCTGGCGGACAGCACCATACTTTTCAAATATCTTCTTGATCAAGCTTTCTGAAGGCATTGCATCATCATCTTTGTCTCGTTCGTGTATGAACCATCTGATGGGCATATTAGATATGTGGATGGTGTCTGGCCGCTCTCCTGGCTTCATCTCATCCATTTCTGTAGTGTCACGGAAGAATGAATCCCAGTCATGACGACTAGGAAACTCAGACTTAGCTTCAGAAACCCTGACCTTTAATTGGTCCGGGTACTCCTTCAACTGCACAACACGGTCCTCAAGCCTTGCTAGGACTCTATCAAGGTTATTACGACCTTCTAGTTCTGCATCAAATCTTATCACTTCCGAACTATGCTTCGACACTTTTAATAAAGAGAAACTATCAGGTAGGATCATCTTTCGCAACTTCTCCATGAGTTCCCAGTTTGATATTGACTTGCCATGTACCTTGTGTGAGGGGAGCTGGACAGAAATGTTAATCTTTGCAAAGGATTTAAGATACAAACGCTGCGGCAAGTAAAGAGCCACAGCGTCTGACGGATCTCTGCATACTTGTATGTTCATACTGATAACTTGACCTAACCTAACCCTTAAAGCTAACTATAAATACGACAATAATGAAAGTAAGCAAAGTGAATTACAATGAAATGAGAAAGTTTTAATTGTTGGTTCCTAAAAATACAAAAACACATAGAAAACATGAGTAATTGATAATCTATTATTTTATGAGAAATGACCAAAATTTTGTCCAGCCAAAGCCCCCATTGCAGTTCCTATGAAATTGGTTAATAAAGTCAGAAGTTGCACAAGTTTTTCCACAAGAAATATTTAATTTTAACATCTAAAAGCAATTTCCCAAATAATAAACGCGAGCTTTTCTTCCATTTTGCTTGGCTTCGATTTCGTTTGACTTTGACGTTGACAAAAGTCAGCACTTCAGCAGTTTGACACTTGACGCTGGCAGAATAGTCGACAACGACTCAATTGCCATCAAGGAAAAAAAGAAAAAAAAAATATTTTGTTTTGTTTTGGATCCAACTTTCGTTTCGATTACTACTATTTTTATGTTTAGAAAACATAAATATTATGTTATTATTAAAAAATAGGATATTAATCTGAATATCGACGCTTGAAAGGTTTTTCATAAAATAGTTAACATTTTTAGATATTATTAATTTAGAGGAAATTTATTTTATATAAGATTTAATTGTTTAATATGTATTGAAATTTGTATATTTACAACCAAATAATAATTTCATTAAAATTGGACGTCTTTTTTAGCGGTTGAGTCAATGACGATTTTTGTTATTTCGTACTTCATAGAATGAAACGACACCTATTTTTTTATTTTTGTACAAATTATGTACTATGCGTTTCAATTAAGAATAGGAATGTCAATGACCTCGAATGACCCCGATCTATCAAAAAAGTACAGCTTGCAAAGAAAATTAGTTTTATCTTTTGAAATTTTAAAACTTTAATAACAAACTCTCCGAATTAATAAAAAAGGCACAATCTGTCAAAAAACTATATTATAGACAATATTTTAAACTCTTTTTAAAGGCTTTGAAGTTTTGAAGCTGCCACCCTATAATTGTTATTTAAATCCAATTGAATATGTATACCTGGCACTTGATAAGCTTAGGGTAGCTGACAATCATGTTCAACAATTAGAAAGCCAAATTGAGAATCTAACACTGGAAACTATTCAATTACCAGTGACGATTAGAAAAAGAAATTAACTACGTCAAATGAATCGAAAATAAAAACCAAAAAAAGCGAAATATTTCAAGACAAAGATAACTTTAGTTTAATTATAAACATGGGTAATAAAATATCATTGTGTGTAATTAAAATAAATTATCGATTGTTCATGGAAATCATCATTAGAGTCAATGCTGAGGTCACCATCCGTATCAATTACAGATTTTTTTGAGTATCTGTTATATAAACGACAAAGGCGAAGGAATGGCTAATACTTTTGTATAATAAATATAAATTAATTGATTAATTTTATTTGAATTTGTGTTATATTACACATAACCACGGAGCCTGCTCCACAAATAATATAGACAGCCGAGAAGATAATATTACCGTGCCGTTTGGGGTCGAACCGACACAATCGAAATTCCGCGTTCAAGAAAACTTGTAAAAATGCGAGACAACTGGTTTAAATAGACATGTAGTGGCGGATTTACCGGTAGGCTGAGTAGGCTGGAGCCTAGTAGGGTGGCAGATTTTAGGGGGCGGCAAATTTGGAAAAAATAATTGTCTTACTGAATAAAAAAAATATGTATACCTACCTAAATGTTATTAGAGTCTGATCCAGTCACAAGTTTCACCTTATTTTAGTTTAAATGAAATCATACTTACCTAAATAACGGAAATTACTGTATGATTTAGGAATTGTTAGTGGAATACGTTTTTTTTTATCCAATCAATTTGAGAGATTTAGGAATTAAGGATTAGGGTATACCAGTTAGTACTTATTAAAGACCATTTGTGAAAACAAAAAAACTTTTCGCTTTTTACGTGTCTTATTCTGACCATTCTTTGAATTCAGTGGCAACTGAGGCTGCTGAATGCTACAGGAAATTCACGTTTTTTTTGTGTCTAAAGTGTGTAAAGTTCTAAGAACTTCTTTCCAAGGATCTCTCAAACTTTTACACGCGTCCTCTTCTGCAGGCCCATTTGTCAGATTATGTTTAAGGGATTATTCGGCAAACGAGCAGGAGAGCTACCTGATGGTAGTCATCGCCGCTTATGGACATCTGCAATACAAAAGGGTTTGCAGATGCGTTGCTAAGCTGGAGAAGGGAAGGGAAGGAGAAAGGAGAAGGAACGGGGACTGAGGGAGGAATTGGTTCTTCGGTGCACGAAAGGCCATACTCATAGTACGAAACGCAGCAGTATACATACTGCTACTTGACGTCCATATTCTGTGGGAGGGTAGTACTTCCCCGGTCGTGCCGAGCCGTAGGCATGCCAGCAGGCACTACTAGGTACTACAATACACGTACTCTCTTCAGGGTTTTACCTTTGCCGATGTCAGATAATTTTTCCAACATAGGTCGTGTCGAGCTCCCAGAAAAAACGTGAATTTCCTATCATATATCAGCCTATGTTACCATCCACTGCTGAACGTAGGCTTCCCCCAAAGAGCGCCAACCATTCTAGTTTTGGGCAGCTCGCATCTATCCCCTGCCGCAGGGCGTACCACACTACGCTTACTCTAGCGCGGTCTCCACACTAGCACTTGTCTGCTGTTGCTAACGACCAGAAGAATACGCTATGATATCCCAGATCTTTAGGAATTGTGGGATCGACGATTCAGAGATATCATAACGTATTCTTCTGGTCCCCTACTTCTCGAAGTTGTGCCGCCCCAGGTTTATATTTGGTATATGACAGACGTACGAGTGGTCCAAAGCGAGCGGACGTGTACTTAATTTCAAAACTGAATTATTAAACATTTTAATTTGGTTCTCAAAGCAAACTACATTCAGTATACTGTGCATAGTGCATATTTTCAAACGCAGTATTAAGTGCCCAATACGACATAATTGTCCTGAAGAAGAAATACAAGCGTGATCGAGTGTCCTCTTCACCCCCTCGAGTAAAAGAAACGGACTGTGAGTCAAAAATAATTCGTCTCGCTCACTCCACACTGCCAAACTACGTGGTCATCATCCGCTCAGGTACGCACACATCCATAAATACATACCTTCAACATGTCCGTACAACGTTCACCGACGGAGCGACCAATTAAGTATGCTGATAGCAATAGCAATGAGGCGAATACATCTCGCTATGAATCTCAACCAGATTTACGACAATTAACAGAATCTGATACGGAAACTAGACAGGTTACCTACCGAAAAAGAAAACAACCTGATGATGATTTGTCCCAAAAATTTGACAGGCTTGAAAACAAAATAATGTCGATGCTGTCAACAATGTCCCAAATCCAATCCGAAAAATTAGATAAAATTTCGCAAGAGGTATCGCTTGTAACCGATAAAATAACCCAACTTAGATCTACTACTGCTCAACTTATTACCGAACAGAATAGACTTAATCAAGAGCTAGACAAATTAGGGCAGTTTAAAACTAACGCAGAACAGAAGATCGAAAACATTACAGTCGACCTTGGAAACCTCAAAGCAGCTATCGAGAAACCTAGTTTTGACGGTTCTATTTCGACTACTCATTTATCAACAAATCTTACATCTTACGAAAATATGATCACAGAAATTCAAGAACGTTCTCGGAGGGAAAAGAATATAGTCCTAAGTGGAATCTTCGAAATTCATTCCAAAGATCTAGGAGTGAGATTGGAGCACGATAAGAAGGAAATACAAAGAATTATAAAACTCGCCTATCCTGATTGCCCTGAGCCAGTAAAATTTATGAGATTAGGAAAATACTGTAGTGATAAGTCTCGACCATTAAAAGCTTGTTTTGCCTCAGCTGATACAGCGAAATTCATACTGCGTAACAAGACCAGTATATCCGCTGTGGAAACCAACATAAAATGTTACTCCGATCAAACACCTCTACAGAAGAAGCTTATGGATGACATAAGAGCTCAACTCAAACGTCGCATGGATGCAGGGGAGCAAGGTCTCACTATTAAATATATTCGAGGTGTTCCAAACATTGTCCATGATTATACAAAAAACTTACCAGATCAGGAGACAATGTCAACAACATAACTTGCAGTAACATCACATACCAACTGACAAGCACTCACACCAACGTTATCAATGACAAGAAATCGCTAAAGTGTCTTTATGCTAATGTACGAAGCATAGTTAAGTCAGGCAAATTAGATGAGCTTAAGTGCATATTGCATTCCATACCCAAAACGGTGCACGTAATAATATTGTCCGAGACCTGGATTAAAAGTGACTCAGAAGCAGATGGCTTAACTTTGCAAAATTATACACATTACTACAACTTTAGAACAACCGGAAGAGGAGGGGGTGTTTCCATATACGTGCACAACAGCCTAACGCACAATCACATAGAAGACCTTTGTGAGAACGATAATCACTACCTGTGGGTTCACCTGAACAGGTTTTCTATAGATGTGGGTGCTATCTATAAGCCCGAGAGAACGAATGATACTGAGTTCCTAGAGACATACTCGCATCAATTACTAAAACGGAAACGATCAATTGTCTTTGGGGACTACAACTATAACCTACTAAATAAAAATCAGACAACAATTAAATACAAACGAATGCTACAAGAAAGCGGGTATAGCTTACTCAACAAAACAAGCCAAGAATACTGCACCCGTGAAACACCTAACACAAAAACCATTCTTGACCATGTTAGTTCAAATCTGCAACACCATAACTTTCACCTAGCTGTGGTTGAGTCAGCAATGTCAGACCACAAGCATATATATCTGGAAATTCACAAATATAAACCAGACAAGTTAAAAAAGACTGTATACGAGGCTATTGATTATGATAAATTGAATGAGATCGTAAGGCAAAGTCTACCGGATAACTATGAATTGAAATTTGAAACTCTTGAGAGAAAAATACTTGAAGCAGTCAAATGTAGTAAGATCAAGAAAACAAAAATTCAAAATCCACCAAGATCTGATTGGATCAATAAGGACATTATAGCAGCCATAGATGAAAGAAACCGATTGTGGTGTTCGTCCTTGAAAACAACACCGAATGAGACTGACGACAAAAAATTACTTTCAGTGAAGAACCTTGTTAAAAAAAAGATCGTTACCACTAAAAGTGAATACTACCTCAAGGCTTTCAAAAACTGCAACAAAAAACCTCACAAAATGTGGAATCTCATTAACACACTATGTTCCAATAAATTGAAAATCAACAGCGCACCGTCTAAACTCGAAACACAATCAGGGCTCATCACTGAACTGGCAGATATATGTTCTTGTTTTAATAATTTCTTTTCTCAAATAGGCTCCACTCTTGCCAGTAAAATTCCGCAAAGGTATCATAACAATATTGCATACACCAATCTGTACAACAAACAAATAAACATCACGTCTAAGGAATTAACCCAATATACTCCAGCTACCACATATGAAGTTAACAAAATAATAGACAATCTAAATTCTAATACAAGTACTGGTCTTGACGGTATAACATGCAAAGCATTAAAATCAATAAAACCTCTTATTTTAGGAAAATTAACTAGTACTATAAATACTTGCTTAGTAAATGGTTTTTTCCCTGACTCTTTAAAACTGGCGAAAGTTAGTCCAATTTTTAAATTGGGCAGCAAGTCTGATCCAGGAAACTATCGCCCTATCTCTGTGCTTCCGGTCTTCTCAAAAGTATTCGAAAAAATTATATATAATCGCTTAGATAAGTACCTCACATCAATTAACTATATTAACCCTAAACAATATGGATTTCGCTCCAAATCTAGCACCCTTTCGGCCTGTGTAGACTTAGTTACTAATTTAAAAAACAATATAGATAACAAACAAATAGCGCTTGGCGTCTTCATTGATCTAAAAAAAAGCCTTCGATACAATAAGTCATAAATTATTACTAAACAAACTATTTAATATCGGTATCAAAGGATCTGCACTCAATATGCTTCAATCTTATCTCACTAACAGGCACCAGATTGTTAAAATACTCAATGCTCAGAGTACACCACAAGTTATCACCCACGGGGTACCACAAGGTTCTATCCTAGGACCCTTACTTTTTATCGTCTACATAAATAATATTCATGAACTCGGATTATCCGGTGATGTGACACTTTACGCTGACGATACAACCCTATTTTACTTTGGTGAAGACATAAAAACAGTATTTTGTAAAGCTCAGGGCGACCTAAATATCCTAGCCACATGGTTCCAGTACAACCTACTAACCATAAATGTATTTAAAACAAATTACATGATTTTCAGTGCCAAGAATAAGAAAATATCGGACTGTCCAAAGCTGCACATCAATAATGAACCATTGTCGAGGGTAGAATCTGAAAAATATCTGGGTCTTATCCTGGACAGTCAAATAACCTGGAAACCCCACATAGAGAAAATGGTATCTAAGCTATCTGCCCTGATGAGTAGACTTCGACATACTGTTCGTTGTTTTCCAAGATCTGTCTGCTATACCATATATAACTCCCTGATCAAATCACACCTTTGTTATCTAATTGAACTCTGGGGCTCGGCTGCAAAAACAAATCTTAAAACATTACAATTATCCCAAAATAAAATAGTAAAACTGTTATTCAACTTTAACTATCGAACACCGACAAACATAGTGTATAAAAAAACCGGCCTTATGACATTAACACAAATGTATAAATACAATACGTGTCTACTAATACGAAAAATCTTGAAAAAGTGTATACATACACAGATAACATTCACAAAAAAGGCACAAATTCAACGACGACTCATGAGAAACGCCAATAATATATGCTTACAAGCACCACGCACTAATTACGGAAGTAAGAACATAAAGTACGAAGGTGCTCAACTATACAATAGACTTCCAAATGATGTAAAAGAAATTCAATCTTTATCTCTATTCAAAAAGAAACTGAAATATCATATCTTGAAAACAGCAATCTAAATATATTTTAAAACATACTTTATATCCACAATACAATATAATTATCAATAAAAAAAAAATATATATATAATAAGAATAAAAATAATAATAATAACCATATAACTAACATATAAAGTCACAAAAAACATATTAATAAAACATATAATAATTATGAACTAATCGTCGAATTAATATTCAAATGGCATTATATATCATGATAAAATTATAATAATAATAAAAATAAAAATATCTCATTAATAAATAATTAAAAATAGTATAAAGTCATTCATTAAATAATTTTTTAACTAATATATTTAACTATAATAATATTTAATTACATTAATTTTTAACTTAATAATTAATTTAAGTAGATATAAATTAATCTAATTCATTTACGCATAGTAAGTATATACGCATCTCAACATTAATACATTTTCTTCCTTATAAATACTAAATAAACTAAAGTTTGTGATAGCGATTGGTGTTTCGATTTTCGACACGTAATGAAACTGTTGCCATTAGCGCTCTTTACTTTAGTTCACAAGTTTGCAATGTTTTGAATGATATTATTCTAAACTTACCCACATAAACTAAATGTAATTTTAAATATACCTACCTACTGATATTAGTAATTCTGTCGCTCCGACCACTTGTATGCATGCTATAATATGTCAATCTTGTTTTTCTCAGCTAAATGAATATACCTATGTATTCTTTTGAGAAATAAATGTCTTAAACCAGAACCAGATATGTATTCTTGCACAACCTCGAAGGTAGCTCCATTCATTCAGGTCTCAGGGTGACATGGCTTTGGTTTTATCCAGGCTCATCCCGAGACCCTACCCACCGTAAGAATTGCCAAGGCTGTTCAGCATCATCTCCAGCTCATGCAGAGATTCTGCCGTGATGACAATGTCATCCGCCAATCGGAGGTGCGAGATATACATTTTATGTCTCGTTCTGTCCAGTTAAGCGTCTTGAAATCGTTCTCCAACGCGTTCGTGAACGGTTTTGGAAAGATGACATCTCCCTGTCTTAACGGCGACGCTGTTGGAATTTCCTGAACCATATTAAAAAGCGACAAGCCTCTGTACAGGATTCAGCAGCCGTAGTTGCCACTGAATTCAAGAATGGTCTGAAAAAGACACTTAAAAAAGCGAAAAGTTTTGTTGGTTTCGCAAACGGTGTTTAATAAGTAAGTGGTATACCCTTGATTCCTAAATCTTTCAATTTGACTGGATAAGAAAAGAATCGAATTCCGCTATCAGTTCCAAAATCATATAATAATTTCCGTTATAAAAAGGAGATTTGACGTCACCTCAAAGACTTAAATTCAAAGACTTTCTTTCTTTCTTTCATTTAAAAAAATATTTATGTGGTGAAACACATTAAACGTTGATGAAATTGCGAGTGGATCTAATAACATTAGGTGTAATTAATTATACTTTCTTTTAATTCTGTAAGACAAAAAATATATGCAATATCTATTTGAAATATATGCAATTTCTTTTGGTCTAATGAGACTGTTACGGCCGTCACTGTATTAAAGCATACCTTACCCCATATTTTATGTAGTACTTAGCTTTTCTTAACTCAGAATTAGACTTAAAAACTATTTCTTGTGTCAAAAAATGTGGAACAATAAAAAAATATATGATTGTGAACTAGAATATCGAAATACAGAGAACAGTAGGGGCGGCAATATTTGAAGAGCCTACTGGCGGCAAATGTCTAAATCCGCCACTGTAGACATGACCTATGTAGTCTTAAATAAAATAAAGATAATGTATTCAAAAAATGACCCGTCCCACTTCCAAATTTGTATTGAGGGATTGCTCAAGCTCCTCTTTTCTTAAAATATGTTGCAGGTAATAATAATTATAACACATTTACGTCATTATAAAGTATCTTTTATTTTCTTTATTACAGGATCAGCACAAACGCTTACACAGCGACGAGCTACCGTGGTCCGCATACAACTGATATATCAAATAGACCACGCCACACTTACAGCTATTCATAAATAATTTAGCATAAAATTTACACAGCTCTGCGTTTACACTATACTATGTATTTAAAAAGGGTAATACACTAGCTTTCCTTCACAACTACCAAGGCCTACTAGCTTAAGTAACCTTTCTATAAGACATGAAACTTGATAATGCAATTATGTTTGCAACTGATTGGTTGACTGTTTTAAAACACCTTTGAAATTTCCTGCTCCTAATATAGTATTGTCATATTATATTTATTTGATTTGAAAAGTTAAATTGTTATATAGAAAATTAATTTATGTAAACACACTGTTTTTGCTTATTACAAAATAAGTGGAGTCAAATTTAAATAAGAACTTATGCAAGTTCTTAACTGGCCTATGTTCATAAAAGCTAAAATAAAACCGCGAATTTCAAAATATAAATGCATGAATAATTCGTTAGTTTTGAGGATATCAAGTCTCATGGAAACATTACCATCATAAATAATATATAATATAATTATAGTGGAAGTTAAAATATATTGAAACAGCAGTCATGACCTGTGGGATTTAATCGACTTGCAAACAAACGCAAATAAATGTAAATAAAATGAAATATTTTGTTGTGTAGAACATTTTTGGATTTTAGAAGTCAAAGTTATTACGTAAACAATTCGAAAACTGGAAAGTGATGTTTCATCATTTTACTTAATTTTATTAATTTATACTAAAATGTCAACAACATACAGATTATTAAATTATAATTTATTATCATGGTGGCCATTACGTAATTTTTTTATGAAGCAGCGTCTTAAAGTTTATCATATATCATAATATCATTACATAATGAACTAATGCTCATATAAACTCTTCAAATTTGAAAAATCTGTTATCTTGATATATGAATCTTATTTTTAAAATATTATTACACAATCAACAAACTCTCCAAATTTGAAAAATCTAACACAATCTTGATGTATGAATCCTATTTTTATAAATATTTTTGCTTAAAGTAAACTTGTAAATTTGAAAAATCGAAGAAGCTGAACTTTTCTGAACAGAAAATGAAATCCCAACAAGCCATATGACATCAATATCTCACCATATTATATGGAAGACAACCAGGTCAATAGAATGTTCTCAATATATTGCAGTATATAACAAAAAAAATAATGAAAATAACATTTACAGACAGCGTAAAACGCGCTCTGAAACTTAGAACGATGCATGTGGTGTCTCCCCACGTGCCCCATCTATAGGAACGATATTCACATTTCCGTACAGAAACTTCGTTTTTATCTATGGGATAGCCCTACACCAATTCATCACTGGTAAAAGCCAGGAACTTTATCCATTGCTCACACATTTTATTATGTTATCAATTAGTGGGCAATGAATGGTAGACGAAAGTGACCCAAATCTGGCCCAAACAGAGAAATTATGTATTATATAGCCTTAATTATTGCATATAACTTACTTAAAAATAGATAAATATCAGCCTGATAACTTCACCTGCTTTGATTTCATGCTCCCTGCAGATTACTAATAAGTAAATTACAGGGTAGTCATTAATTATGCTTTGCAGGTGAATTAGTGAATACAAATAATATATCCAGATTTGGCGTGAGCGCATCTCAAGCCCTTTCGTCTTTAATCTACTTAAACATTATTCTTTATAAATTATATTTTTGTGCATTTCACAAGGCATTCATTACTTCTGTTCCTGACTTGCTAATTATTGCTATTTTCTTACAGAAAATTTTGAGGCGTGGCCCTAATAGCTGTGAAATTCTCTTATTAAACATAGCCAACAATTCTTTTTTTTTTCTGTCATGCCTTTCTTAAAAAATAATTTTATTTAGCATCTTCACATTATGGTTCAAAATGTGACCCATTTGTGAAGTGCTAGTTAAATTGTGATGATAAATTGATAAGCATCTTATGCAATTAAAGCAATACTTTCATAATTTAAAATAATGCTTACTTTTTCAGTGTTACACTAAAATTTTAAGTATTATTTCTTTGTAAGTATAATATTAAATGTATTGCTAAAATAACATTAACTGCAGGGTATATAATATTTACAGTTCGTATACATGAACTCAACATACAAATTAACTTAAAAATCATACCAAATCACTCTCCAGAAAAACTCGACTAAACTAAATCTAATGTTCACATGTCTATAGCATTTGTTTTAGGAAATTATTTAAAAATAAAATTCTCAGTCTTCTATTGATTAGTACAAATAGATCGCTATAAATAAGATCTTTTGATTTACAATATTATAGTATCATACAGTTTGTACAATTTATGGAAAAATTGACATGTCCTTTATGCACTTATAATTCATTTTTGGACCGTCTATAATGTAGATTAGTCACTGGCTGAGACCCTCGACTTGCAGAATATCGACCCCGTTTATTGTCACCGCACTATTTGTTTACAAGTCTACACCACGCCACTCTCCTAACAGCTGTCATACAACACTGCCTATTATTATTCAACACTAAATTTCGCGCCATTTCATGCCACTACAAAGTCAGTCAATTAAAATTGTCCACATCTCTCTTATTTGTATGTAAACCACAACACAATTTAACTGGACTTTAAGCTTATGGGTTTAACGTTTAGTTTAAAGTAAATGCTCACACGCGCACACGCTCTTCGGTCCCTCTGGTCCCTTGGTAGATTTCAGGTCACCCTCCAAGCTTCGTAAATTGATATTACATAAATACTATTTAACTGCTCATCTGGGTGGTCTTGTTATGGATAAATATTTTGTATGATGTATTTAAATTTTCATGTGGTAAAGTATATTCAGTTGTTGTCAGGTTGCACTATGTATCTGTCCATGTTGAGTCCTCAGTGTTAGCAGTGTGTGCGCGGTTCAGTTGGCGCGCGCGCGCTTGGGCTGCGGCGGCTGCGGCGCATGCGCGGGTCGCGCCTGGCCGTGCTGTGCATGCTGTGCATGCTGCGCGTGCTGCGCATGCTGTGCGTGCTGCGCATGCTGCGCGTGCTGGCCGTCCTCGGCGGCGAGCCCGGAGCGCAGCATGTACTTGAACTGCAGCATGTGCTGCATCACGTCGCGGATCTGCACGAGCGCGAGCCCGTTCTCGCCGGCCGCCGCCGACTTGCACTTGCCAGAGTTGCGGAGAACTTGTAGTTGTGTTCTTTAATATAAAAAATATATATTTATTTCGGGCACAAGACGCTTATAGGGTTAGTAACAATTTGCTTAAACTTGGGTTTTAATACATGTAACTACTACTACATGTACTCGAGTACTCGAGTCTAATCAATAATGACTTGAGTATGAAACTTGTGCAACACTCCTTTTGAAAGCCTACTCAAATCTCAAGAACCCTTGAAATTGATCCACATATTCCACAATACAAATAAAACAATCATTGTGTTTTTCAAAATAGTGCAATGAGGGCAGTAGAGGATAGTACTCACGAGTTGGGTCTGTAGAGCGTGATGCCGAGGGCGTCGAGCATGGCGCGGCAGGTGGTGAGTGAGACTCGTGGGAAGAAGTGACTGTGGCTGGCCAGGTCCGGCAGGGTCATCAGCAGCTCGGTGTACTGGTACGGCTTCGCGTTGATGCAAGGTACCATTGTATTCTCCACCAACGCTTTTTGTACCTGCACAAAGAGAACATAGTCAAATTAAATTACTGTTGTATACACATTATGTGCAGCGTATCCGCCTGTATTCCCCGAAGGACAAGGCAGAGGTGTACTAATGTAAGCCCATGGTTCGCCGGTATTACAACAACAAGGATAACTATAACTGACCAAGCAACCTAAATACTTGAGGATTTTGGTGGGTGTCACCAATGCTCAAAGGGCGACAAAGGGATCCGTAATGAGGTTATCATGTGGCCAGTACAAGCTCTGCTTAGTTTGGGACTAAATGGTGCTGTGTAAAAATGTAACAAATATATATTATATTTGATTAATTTATTAATGAAAATTAAGTAACATTATACTCATAATAAGTAATCGCTTACCTTATACGGCGTATGGTTGCCAGTGATATTGATTTCGGCTATTGGGGTAAGCCTTTTGTGACTGTCCACGGAGTGAGAGGTTGAGTGGCCATTCATTGTTCCAGTCACTTGTGGGGGCACACTGCAACGGAAACGGTACTTTACCATCGGAGCTCATGAATTACATTTTCGTTTATCAATGGATCTGATAAGGTGTCCATTAATTACGTGAGGCATTTAAGGGGGGAGGTGGAGCCGAGTCTCACCCAATTTCGAGTGGGAAACAGTATAACATTGCGTGCAAACTGGGTCTTAAATAAAAATAAATAAGTAATAATAAAGGTAATAGATAAAAATATTTACACTAAAAATAAGCATTTTGAGAAATCTCACGTTAGATTATGGGCCGAGACAAATCTCACGACAGCAAGGAGTCAGAGGGGGTCGAAAAAATCGCCAAAATCGTACCTTACGTAATTAATGGACGCCCCTAAGCTGTGCTGTGTCCGACGGGGTCTATAATTGATCCTACTTTTAAGCCTATCTGTATTAAAATTACATTATAGAATGCAATACATTATGTAACAGAAACAAAAATTTTAAACGACCAACAAAGGTTTTTCTTTTGGTTTACAAGCGATTAGATTTCGTAACCTAAACTTATTGTGTCTTGGAAACAGCAATTTTTTAAAAGATGCAATATGTTCTATGTAATATGTTTTGGGTTGAGTTTTTCATTGCAAATGGTTGTTTAACTGGCAGGTAGCAAACGCCCCGCAAGCCTCTTGTCAAATTTCAATAATAACGAAAATAAAACTGCCTAAATACAGCATGTTCTCTTAACATAAGCTGTGCCAACGCATTTTTATCCTTACTACACTGTAAAAGACACCGCGCACACACTGCAAATATGCAGAAGAACAATTCTCAGATGGTTATCTTTTTGTATATTTTTGGCATTTTCCATGCTAAGATGTTAAAGTTATTTAGAAAAGGAAAAATTCGACCGCGGGCAGGATTCGAACCTGCGTCTTCTGGTTAGGTACACCAGACGCTATGACCACTAAGCCACCGCGATTCCTACCCATCATATCGAATTTTTGAAAAGCAAAAATCTTGCTTTTCAGTAGGTGTTACTGACGTCACCATAAAGACGTAAATTCAGTATGTGAAGGAAAAATTCGACATGACGGGTAGGAATCGCGGTGGCTTAGTGGTCATAGCGTCTGGTGTACCTGACCAGAAGACGCAGGTTCGAATTTTTCCTTTTCTAAATAACTTTAAAATTCTCAGATGGATTAACTAGACAGATTTCGTTTAATGTCTGTTACAGTGTAGTGGACAAAAATGTGTTGGCATAAACGTAACTGGTTTCTAAGCATATCGCAAACCTATTAAATATTAAACCATTTGTTATATTTTTCAATTTCCAATATTCAAGATTATAATTTACAACGTTGTATCAAAATAGGTATCAACTTCATCTTTACTCTATTAATTATTGAAGTTCTTGGCACACTGGAGCAATTATTAATTGTTAGATCTGGTTTATTTACTATTAGAAACAAACTGTATACGTAACATTCATCAACAACCCATAAACCGTCCCACTTCTGGGCACGGGTGGCTGATGTAATGCGGGTTAGAAGACTTCACAGGCCGTTAAAAAACCTCTCAAATATGCAAGTTTCTTCACGATGTTTTCCTTCACCTTTTAGAGTTATTATTAATACGCACATGATTTCGAAAAGAAAGAGGTGCGTGTTTTGGATTCGAAATCGAGACCTTTGACTTGACAGGCCTATGGTTATATCACTAGGCTAACACTGTTTTTTATACCTAACTCCTATCATATACACGCGACATGTAGGCAAATGGGAAGATTTTAATACCACTTCAAATTAATAGTGAAATTAAGCGTAATACAGTAAATATTAATAATTATTTAGTAGGACAGTGTCAAGACAATGGCGAATGGAATATACACACAAGTTATGTAAGAACAGCCGGCACTTGAAACTTATAGTTGGAAACTAACAAATGTACAGTGGCCAGCACATCAAGCTACCACAATCTGTCAAATTTCTTTGATGGATTTTCAACTTTATCTCATTATGATAAGGTTCATATTCAAATGGGAAAATTTGACAGTTTTGGATAACTTGACCTGCTGGTGTATATACATATCTGGAATGAATGTTATCATATTTGCAACTAATAACAGCCAAGTTTTAAAAGCTTTTAATTATTTGGCTTAAATCCCTACTCATATTATGCGAAAGTAACTGTCTGTCTGTTACGCTTTCACACCGAAACCGCTGAACCGATTTTGATGAAATTTGATACAGTGATAGAGAAGACCTTGAAGGATATAGACCTTTTGTATCAAAAAACCCTTTAGGTTGCTATAGGATAGTTTTAATAAATAAATTGGCGATTAATTGTTACCACAGAATGATCACAATGTTGTATACCATACCATACAAACGATTGAAATATAGACAAACTGAAACTGAATGAAGTTGGAAATATAAATATATTAAAGAATTTAAAAAAAAAATCCCTTAGAAGTAACAAGCGGAAAAGACTACATGATTGTCTTTTAGGTAAAAACCGCAGAAGCTCTTCTATTTAAATAATAATATTAGAGAATAATATAATAATAATAATATTATATATATAGTGATAGAGCAAGAAATCCGAATCAAGAAATCCGTGCCTTGGAGAGCACGTAAGGCCATCGGTCTCGGTTGTCTCGTTAGTGGTAGTCAGAAGCACAAAAAGCCTGACAACCCGTCTATCCTCAGGATATCGGTATTACCCAGAATTTGGGTTTCGGTCTGATGGCAGTCGCTTCGTGTGAAATACTGATATTTAGCCGCATCTAGTTAGACTGGAAGCCGACCCAACATAGTAGGGAAAAGAGGAAGAAGAACGATCAAAACAGTTTGCATATCCAACTTTAAGGCTGCTACTAGCTGCAAATATAACTTAAAAATAAACGAGACGATTCAAACTGTTCTTACAAAACCCACTACAAATGATAAAAAGTTCCTCACTTCATGGTTGACGTGTTTGCCGTGCTCCTCACGAGAGGTGGAGGGGGTTGCTGACCCATCGCCATTGTAATTGCACTGTTCGGAAACTGAAATAAACGATAAAAAACATTTTCACTCGGCACTGGAACGAGAAGCGAGTGCCAGGGACGCTAGAATTGGGAGATAATATACTAAATATATAATACTATGGCAGAAATGTTTACTGGGGCATCTAACTAAAGGGAAATCTTGACTTGTCTCATATAATAATATAGGATATTACGAAAAACATAAGTTATTCTTATGTTACTTGATATAAACTCTACACTTTTCTTTCTTTATCTTCTTTACACAAATATATTACAGTTGTTTTCTTGCTGTAATACATTTAAGCATTCTACATAAAAAAATATAAAGGCCTACATTTTGTATCGTGTTGCAGCAACTTGTTCATAGTATTACCTGTACATTCCGCTGGTGTTGCGAGCGGTGTTGCGGTAACGCCGCTGCAGCAGCAGCTATCGCCGCGTTGTTGTACCGCGCAGCCACGTGCGCCTGCGCCACTTGTGCCTGAACGCAAAAAAAAAACATAATTATTATAACGCCTGTATTCCCCGAAGGATTGGGTAGAGGTGTACTGATATTGTACCCACTGTTGGCCGGTACGTTTTAGGTCGTACGTTATAACGTAATATTTATTGCGGCTGTTTCTGTTGGAGCCGACCCTTTGTCTAGTTACTCGTCACAAATTCAAACTCGCGAGCTGTTATTGAAAAAAACCATAGAAAAACTCAAAACAGTTTGCTCGTCTTGGACCTATAGTTTAGTATTCAACCTTGAAACTGCATTGTTCTCATGAACTATTCAGATTTAGGTTGTAAACCAAGAAGAACACTGTAATTAAGTTTTTTTTTAGAAGAGTCGGAGTTTCTTGCCGGTTTTTCTCCATGAGACCAACTTTTTGGAACCGTGGAACTAGTTTTGACTTTTCAAAAGTGCCCTAATGGTGTAATTGAAATAAAATGTTTGACTTTGACATCATTATACTAACGAAAATGTGGCAACACTACAACATTCGTCATAAAAGCTGAAAGTTCAGACAGCTACTGCAGCAACTACTTTAACCGTACCTTAACTATCATGATAATAAAATATAATAGTCTATTGAAAGCAGGGTCCTACCGTTAAAAGAAAAATATAGGCACATGGCCTCCAGACAGAAAAGTTTAGAGAACTTCGAGAGCTTCCTATCTCCAAGTAGGCAGCCCTAGTTTATTCGTGCCTTTAACCCCTCAAATAGGATCAACATTTTATCAGATATAAATGTACTTTATTGTGATAACTAATCCACCTGCCATGTTAACTGATTAATAGGATTTATCACTCAAGATTATATTTTGTTCCTTTTGTTACTAGTCTATTGGGAAAATTTATCTATACTCATCCTTACACTGTGAAAAAGTGTTCATTGAGATAAGATAAGCTCTACCTTTACATATACACATTATAACGGCTTTTTCTGTGTACTGATGCACAGCACTCACAGTTCGCCAGTATGTTTTAAATTCCCATGCAAAAAGAGGACGAGACAATACCCATTTACCTAACACAAATCTAAACGGTGGATCATAATAATAATCAAGAATTTACTTTCGTCTGATTTACACAGAAGATTCCGATGAATGACTTTCAATGTCAAAGTTCTGGTAGAGGGAACTAGGTAATACACAGAACAGATAAAAAAAAAATGGAAAGCTATATTCTTCGCAGTACATTTAAGGTTTAATGGGTGTCTGATGTTGAAAATTCGGATTTTGCAGATAACACCTAGTCATGGCGACAATCTAAAAGTTAAGTACAAAAACCGCAAATAAGTAGGTATGCTCTGGCTGAATGAAGCAGATAATTTCGTGGAAATAATGAATAACAATAAGTGGCGTCACAATTAGGGCGTGACGTCACACTTCTATCAGCTGTTGAATCATAATGCGTTTCCTTTTGTTTTGTGTAATTGTTCCTGGCATAACTCAGAGAATGATAAATGTACCAGAAATTATTTTATGGTATATTTTTATTTCTGAGTACCTAAAGGACTTGGCAAAATAGAGATTGGATATGACCTAGATTTAGAGGCCCGCTTTTACGGTAGCAAAATATAGTAATAAGGTAATATATGTGCCAAATGGACATGGTCAGTAAATAAATAGCAAGAACTCATATGAAGACATGGTCTAGACAGAATGAGGACTTCTTAAAATACATTTTGTGCGGTTGTTGACCTATATTTCTGAGCTGCTAAGATTCAGTTTTGAATGATATGGAAATTTGGAACAACAAAAATATTGTCTGTCTGTTCTTATGGAACTTTACAGATAAGGAAGGTTTTAGAGGTGGTAGAACTCCGCTGCCGAGTTCATCTGAGGTGACAGATCAAGCTATAACGTCCGACGGAATATGGGTGGTCCAAAGTCTTAACCTAACCTAACTAAACTGCTACCTTGACCTTGATCGCATTGCCAAATATTTTGCAATAATGTGCTAACATTATCGTGTTCCAATTTGAAGGGTAATGTAGCCTAATGCACCCGAGGTCTCAAGATGGCAACGCGCTAGTGAATCACTGGTGTTGCTGACATCCATAGGCTGCGGTTACCGCTTACCATCTCAGGCAGCCAGTAAGCTAGTTTGATATTTTATTACAATAAAGAAAATCGATTCGTACCTGTGCGAGTCTCAGCACTTGTTGCGTTTGAGCTTGCGTCAATGATCCAGGGAGGCTCCATCCGTTCGCCAGCGCCTGCACTGCTGCTGCCGATAGTCCTGCGTGAGGCATCTGCATTGCTGCGGACGCAGGAGAATGCCGCTGCGTGGTCGCCCGTCGACCCCGCGTGGATTGGCTCGACACGTTGTTGAGGTTCACCCCGCCGCCCGAGCCGACTCCCACGCCGCCGACCACGCCCGGAGGAGGCGCGGGCGGAGCACGCGTCCATTGACCGCCGCCTGACACGGAGCCTGTTGAAGAGAGGAAGATTTGAGATGTTGAGGCTTGACAATTGTTATTATATGAGGTTTTCCGTAAGAAAAAGATCCAAATATAATAATTAGTGCATAGCACATGAGGTATAAATAGTAAACCCACTTCAAAAAAGATGAAAAGTGAATTATTTTCTTTTGTGATCAAATTATATATCAAAGATCTAAATTTCCTTCCATTAGACGATTTTGAATTTCAATCAAAAATACCTAGTTCTTTGTTTTGATACGATACGCTCAGGTATAAGCAATTTATTAATGTATAATTTGAATTCCAAATGTTGACAGCATTTAACAAAGCACATGTTTTGTGGATAAAAACAAGCTTACTTCGTATTTATTGCGTCAAATGTCTGCTATCTCATTCTATGAACAACGGGTCATTCGATTAGGTCCGAAAACTTGATAAAAATTGCGCACTAAATGTCTCTGGAAAATTCTGGTTAGATCTGGAAATAGTGGTCCCATGCTCAGATCATTTAACAAGTAGTGATGTGCAGTGTTTCAAAATCAAATGTATCGATTCAAAACATTACAGTACCCGGTGTTGACTAGACACTAGCTTGCTTTTCCTGCATATTTTTATCCAACACTTTTTATTCTTTTATGTCTCCTTATTATACCTAAGCTCTATGGGGTTATATGCTGCGATATATTTTCAGCTTGAGATAAGCAACGATAAAATTATTTCGTGATGCTCATGGTTAGGCGAGCTGAAGAGTAAATGAGGAGAGCCAAGGAAACATAATTGATGATGAAATGATGATAGATGAAGATTAATAAATTACGTATAGATACGAAAGAGCATATCTTGAAGCTGTTTAACCATTAATTCATTAATTAAAATGGTCAATTCCCCCAATGTATAGAGTTAAAAGGTTAATAAAAATACATTTAAAAATACATGAGACACAACATTTTTATCTGGTAAAAAGAGATAAAAGTGTTTTCGCTTTCATTTCCTACTGTTATCACAAGTTATTGGCTACCACTTGATTTGACTGAAGAAAAGTTTTAATGAACTTTTGCAAATACTTTATGTGGACGTGTGGTGACTGCTAGCAGTGATAGCCTGGTGGTATGACCATTGGACTGCCAAGTCGAAGGTCTCGAGTTCGAACCCAAGGCACCTCTGACTTTTCGAATTCATGTGCGTATTAATAATTAATTATCACTAGCTTAAACGGTGAAGGAAAACATCGTGAGGAAACCTGCATACCTTAGAGATTTTTCTCGATGGTTTGTGAAGTCTGCCAACCCGCACTAGGCTAGCGTGGTGGACTATAGCCTAATCCCTCTCAATATGAGAGGAGACCCGTGCCCAGCAGTGGGATAGTATATGGGTTGATGATGATGTGGTGACTGCAAAAACCTTTCTAAGATAAGGTGAAAAACCGTCAGTATCCGTTTTTGATGATCTTATCAAGTCCATACCTAGTCAACGCAGATTCAAACGGCCCCAATACGCTGCAAGGAAAAGGCCATGAGAATTACGTAAATTAAATAGGTATATTTCGCAATCTTCTAGTATAATCGGTAATTATCTAAGTAGGTAAGTAACAACAGTGTAAGAAAATTTAAAATATTAGACAATGGATAGGATACCCTTGAAATTCAAAAGGTATGCACTAAAAAGGTCAAATTATAGCGGGCTGGATGGCAGACAATTACGAGTGACGTCATATGCCATGCTCTCGACCTGGTTGGCGGTTTATAGGTATTACAAATTTTGAAGGTCTCTGTGTGGCTGGTTGGATTTGCTGTGTGAGAGATTTTCATAAATTTTATAAAGATAAAGATATTTATTCGCCAAGGATATGGTACAAAAGTTGTTACGTTACAATTAGTTTTCAGACATATCCCCCTCTGCAAGAGGCATACGAATAGAGGAAAGGGAGACAAGTTTTCCTATAATAATCTCTAGAACTACTATCCTAAAAAATATTTGACTGATAGGAAGCTATACTAACCCTGAGTGATAATCTATGTTACGTTACATACGGCTATGTTTTTGTTGTGATCAAACGAAGTTACGGGTAAAATTTTCTTTAATAAAAAGAACTGACGGTACTTACATTTTTTCTGACAGTTCATTTATCAAAAAGTGGTGCTGTTTCATGGATTTTTTTAATATAATTTTATACCAAACAGTGACCATACTTCAAACGCTAATTTGCAAATTACAAAAAAGGCTCGTATTCAATTCATACATATTTCAATTATCCCACTTTACCGATACAAAACATAACATTATTCCGGTAAATACTGCTATATTCCAGTTATTGCTGCCACAAAATCCATCAAAAAGGTACCTCAAGTGTTTCTTGTTTATTTCGTCGTCTGATGACGTTATAGCAGTGAACTAAGAAAACTTACGAAACGTAAAACTCATCTGGGGCATTTGATCTCAGATTAAATCCGTGTTGTGATTCTTGAGAACCAACATCATGGTGTAACGGGAACCAAGAGAAAGCCTCGAGGCAAGATTTCTTTCGCCAAACACCATATTGTTGGTAATCGGCCCGTTAACTTGTAAGCCGTTATTATATTGACCAAGACATTTCCAACTTAGTCGATTTCCACCCTACCGTAATTTGAACTGTTGAACATATAAGGGATATTAGGCTAAGTTATAATTAAGCTGATCAACCAATCCGATTAAGCGCATAGATTTCAAGAGAGGTAGTGCATAGTGGGAGTAATTCCACTCAAATTGGAGCTGCCCGACTGGGGAAGTGCCTTGCCGAAAATGGAAGTAAAATAACACTGCTTTGAGCTGTGTTGTGTTTCTTACGGTAAGCAAGGTTGCCAGTGCTCCACGAGGAAACGTTGTGTTGGCAGTGGGCGGACTTTGACCCTGATACTGCCAACCCAACAATTCCTCTTTCAATACAGGGTCGGCAAAGCGCAAGTGAATTACTCCTGGTGTTGCAATCGTCTATAGGCTACGGCAACTGCTTACCATCAGGTGGGCCGTATGCTTGTTTGCCACTTTAGTAAAAAAAAAAAAGCGCTACTCCACGGTTAGTCTGTAGATGGGTGGATCATTCTTAACACATCGAGCGAGACCCCTCCGTACCTCGGAAAGCACGTAAAGCTGTACGTTCTGGTTGTCATCCGAACATTTATGACCACTAACTAACACGTAGTAGTCAGAAGTCCAAGAAGCCGTGTGCAGCATGTGGAACGGTCTCCCTGCTGAGGTTTTCCCTGTATGCTATGACATGGGGTTCTTCAAACGGCGTGTATACAGGTTCCTTAAGGGCCGGCAACGCATCAGCAACTCCTCGTGTGTTGCAGATGTCCATGGGCGACGATGACCACTTACCATCAGGTGGCTCGTCTGCTCGTTTGTCGACGTCAACAAATAAAAAAAAAAAAAAAAAAAAAGCCTGACATCCAGTCTATACTCAGGATATCGGTTGCCCAGAAATTGGTTTGCGGAGGTCTGATGCCATTTGCTTCGTGTAAAATACTGATATTCAGCCGCATCTGGTTAAACTGGAAGCTGACACCAACACAGTTCGAAAAAGCTCGGAGGATAATGATAACATGTAAGGCATTTGCACCAGCGCAAATTATACCTAAATAAAAAGAGATAAGCTTTATTTTATAACGCTCAGATTTTATGACTTCATTCTTTATGATTATAAGCAACCAGTACCAAATGCTGTTGACCTGAATCGTACCCTACGTGTTATTGCATAGCTCCCGTCACCCAAAAATAGTTCTACGGTGCTTTAATTTTTTGCAACGAAAAATCTTGTTGCCAAGCGACCTGATTCCTTTTAATCATATTTATTTTTTTAATACAAGAATAATAATAATAATCCAACGTACTCGCTTTAACATTTAACAATGAAAACAAGTATGGATAAGCTCGGCTTATCCGTGGGCCCTTGTCTGCGTATTTTTTTTACACGTTTACAATACTCTTTCACAAAGAGATCGTGAAAAGCGAGGTTGAATACAAAAAGTCCGATTGTGAACTAGAGTTTACCAGTACCAGTTTACCCAGTTTTATCCCGCCGCCAGTACACCTGGTGGGGAATTTAGTTTATTTTTAAATACTACCTCATTATTTATTAACAAGTTAAAATTATTATAAAGCTTAATTAAACAAACATTTTTAAGGAAAATTCCTGTTTTTTTGCTTATTCGGTGAATAAATTGTAGTTCTATATAATACAGGAACGCAAAAACGAAATTCACTGGGTTCCTAAAGAAACTACGGGACATCAGAAATTTATACATGTAAGAATTTTGAATAGGGGGCCTCTTTTCCCGTCCTTTACATAGAATAAATCTTACACAGGTATTGGTTTCAGTGTTAATTATTTTATTATTTCTAAGCGTTGGCCGTTCTTCAGTGACTCGCATGTTTCTTTCATTGGCAGCTTGTTTTAGCTTTAGGGTAACACAAACCCATACTTCCCCTTTTGTTGCCCTTAACAAGGGAATTATGTTATACCTTAAAAATATCATACTGTGCTTACTAAGTGACAAGACTACTGTCGACATTATGGCAAGACCACTCTTATAAGGTCTAAATGTATGTCCTTCACTACGACCTCTTTGAACTGACGGATGACGCAATTCTTGTGGCCTACGCTATTAAGATTTTATTAAAAAAAGCAGGGGGCGCCACAATACTCCATTTCGAATTCAGAATAGTGACCCGCCATTGAAAACACCAAGGTATATTCAAAGCAAACTACTTACCTTAAACATGTAAATAATAGGGGACAAAAACAATAAGTTGTTGTTTAAACATTGATAAAGGAGATATTATACAGAAACAGTCATCCATCATGCAAATTTTATTTTTACATGTCAAGGTTTCATGTTGAAGGTTTGAAACTTGAAGCCTTCGTATTTTTTTAAGAAAACTTATTCTGGAAAAATAGGATTATTGCTGCGTTTATTATTGACATTTAATTGAATTCATTAGGCTATTGCATAGACTTAGGCTATTGCATAGACTAGTCCATGCGCGTAAGGTGTTGGTTATTTATTTATTTTAGGGTGCAATGTTTATTAGTGATTTAATCCTTCAATCGGTCCCATACAGGATGTTATTTGTTCGCTTTTGTGTTGGTACGATAAGTGAAAAGCAATTTTAATTACTTCAAAATAAAGTTGATACCTCTGTTTTGAAGTAATTAAAATTGCTGTGAATGTAAATGTAAAATGTGCCAACTTCAATATTTAGGATACTTTCCTTCACAGGTCTCTTTATGCTTTCCAGTCTTATGCTATGCCTGAATGGCCTGTATTGTATCAACAAAACATTTTGGTCGTTGGGATCAACGTGCTTATTTTAGCGATAATGCTTTACGCTGAAGAAAATAAAAAGAATATGAAAATATCTACGTAACCAAAATAGGAATTGTGTATTGTTTTGAATTATGCCCTCAAGACTGTTCATTGTAGCATCAACAGCTGCGGCCTGTTATGTCATTGTTTTGTAAATAATAGGTTGCGTCGTGTAATGTAGGATTGTAGGCTGTCATACATATCTACGACAATCGTCACGGGCTCACGGTACAGAGGGGAACCTATTATGATGCTGGATGCTGGTCTTCCTGTCCTTAGTCTGGAACAACAGCTTTTGTCCATACAGGACTAGAAAAGCTTCTTGATGATAAAACGTAGAATGTGTTGACACCAAAATCAATAGAAATCCCATATGTTTTTAGTATTCGGGATATCGCTCGCAATATTCAACCTTTTGAAGGAACCTAGTTTAGATATTTTTTTACCAATCTAGTTATAACTTTTGCGTGGGTTTCTCTCAGAATGCGGCACAGCGTACGTTAACCGAATGTCTAGCTTGGATAGAGCAGATCGTCGCCAACGTCTCCTTCATTGTCGCTGCTCGGCTGTCAACGATTACTGAATGTCGGAAAGAATTGTCGCCTACAAAACTTGGTTTGATGCATGGTCGGAATTAGGAAAAAGAGAGGTAGGGCAGAGCCCACTCTGCCCTACCTCTTTTTCACGCCTCTCTTTTTTTAGTCGCCCAGCTACAATTTGAGTGGAATTACTCCCAAGTAATTCCACTCAAATTGTAGCTGGGCGACTTGGGAAATACCTCCGCCTTGCAAAAAATCGAAGTGAAACAACACTGCTTTGAGCTACTTATACTGCCAACCCAACTATTCCTCTTTCATTTTACAGGGTCGGCAACGCGCAAGTGATACCCCTGATGTTGCAAGCGTCTATAGTTATAGAACTATAGACGCTTATAGACGGTTACCGTAGCATATAGATGCTACGGTAACCGCTTACTATCAGGTGGGCCGCCGTTTGCCACCTTAGTATAAAAAAAATAACAAGAGCAAACAAGATGCCGTAAGTTTGAAAACGACATAACGGGAGAAGAAAACTCCTCTGTCTTAATTCGTAGATGGCACCCAACAGTGGCAATGAGCGTGCTACACTATCTCCTGTCTCTTTGAGCTGCAGCATGGGTAGCTGAGTCGAGGAGTCTGCAACCCGACCTAAACTATACTCTAGATGGCTCAGATGGTGTTCCACTTAAACGAGTGACCCGGCTTCTTGAAGCGTTTGGCGTCCGTGGAGGAAACATCCATGTACGGAATCCTATGGACCTGATCAGAGGTACAGGTTGGCCGTGTGATGTAGGAGATTGAAATACCCCCTGAATGAAATTACTTACGACTTATTACATCAATGAAAGTGGAGTATTTCATTGATGTACGTTAAAAATAATAAGTATGTAGATTGGATGCTAAAGGTAATGGAGGGGCAGACCGATTATGGAGACAAGAGTGTCAACTGCGATATGCAGTTTGACGAAGATTACATTCCCTAAGTTTTGTGTGTTTTTAAGGAAGGGTTCCGTATAACCTATGAAGATAAATGAGAAAAAAATAAAAATAATGTTATGGCAATCATAACTATTACATTGTGGAGGGAATTTACGCAAATTTATTTAAACAATTTACAGAATTTATACAAAAAGTAAAAATAATTACTTATGTAGTTAAAGAGGCTACCTACCTTCTCGTTGTTATTTCATGCAACTTGTTTTGTTTGTCTTTCTCATTTCATCAAAGAGAAGTGTCTCTCCAGAAGATAACAATTGTTTTTCTATTGCTATTCGTCTGCTAATTGTTCCTAGACAGGCTAATAATGTAAATATCCATCATCAGATGGCATACAATTACAAAGCTTACGTTATTTATTTCAAAGAATAATACCTATATAATATGGAAACACTGTCGTCTGCGGCCACGGGGCCGTACCGCACCCAAGCGCAGAAGTCTCACTTTAAATATAATTGGTTGTTATTTTTAACACGCTATTATTAGCTTGCCTTGTGTGTATAAAAACTACCTACTTAATTTTAACTTACTTCCTGATACTTTGAGATTTTTTGTTAATTTAAATATATTAGTTGGTTACTAATAAGTTCGTAGACGTTTCATTAATAAAATGATTTTAGTAGAACTTCGATGAAATTGTGATTATGAAAGATACTACTGTAATGAAGTCTTTAAAAGAAAGGCTTATCAAGGTATTGCTTTACAAAAAGTAACAGCGAAGTACGGAGGACTACACATCAAGCTTATACATTTATTATATTGGGCCGGATTGGCTTGGCTGCCTATGGCTAGCGAGACATATGGAAGATTGCCGCCCCTAATAGAGAAAAATAAAAATGGGATGCTTGGAGTAAACTATAGTAAGCAAATATCCAGTTGGATGATCCTTACTTACTAATCGGAATCTCCTTATGGGTATTTATTTTTGCGAGGTGCTATGGACAAGTTATTGAATTTTTAATCACTGACGTGTGGGTGGGTTCAAAGAGAGCGCGAGTATTAAAAACAAGATTTTCCGCCCTACGCCCAAGCCTACCAAATTCACGCCTAAATAAAACTTAGTAGGCTACATTGTGAACCTACAGTCTTTTCAGTTGCCACCGAGATCCTGGAAACTTAAAAGTTTTGATAAGATAAACCTGTCGTACGATTTATCCTCAGCTCTTCCAACACGAATGTTTTCCAAGGTGGAAAGACGGATCAGGTCTTGGGGATGGTCAAACGTAACATAGCATACTAGGTATTATGCCAGTACCAATCCTCGAAGGGTTAGACAGAGGTGTGATAATGTACACTTCCAGATCGCCAGTTTGTTTAAGATCCAATGTAGGGGGTAAACCAGCCATTAATTAGCGAATTAGTCACACGTGGAAGATAATTACGTAAGTACGGGACCGAAAGGCACTGCGTGAGTAGGAAATGGATGAATGGATAAGGTTCAAATTTACACAACGTAATACATCTTAAACGCTCGACAATAAGGCGCAATTTTAACATGCACTTTTGATGAAAGATCTTCTAGTGTAAAATCTAGGCTAATAAAAACGTAAGGTGGCCACTGGTAATGTGCAACAACTTCTGGACAGAGGAAATAGGAGAATTACAGGGTTTCAAGTATTGATTAAATTGAGTCCCATCCCCAGTAGGCAACCTAGAAAGCAACCATTTATATGACATCTATGTAATTATACGAGAAGAGAAAATTTTGTACCCCTTTGTAAGCATATTGTGAACAGGAAGTGTGAGATTTGGTACCTTAAAGTTAAAGTTTATAAGGAGAAGGAGTGCAGAAAGCTAAAATTTATTTAATTATTACATTCATTGTTTACAGTCAAGCTGTCAATGTCAAACACATTGTGAATGTGCCAATTGGTTTTAAAATAAAACTGATTATAGATAACCTATTCAAACTTAAAAACATGGAATTTAGACCACATGGGAGTATGGAGATAATTATTATAAAATGTAATTGTCATTTTATGCCTGTAGGATAGAGGGACATAACTATACAACTTTTTTTTAAAGACCCCCCCATGCCTACATCAAAGTACAGTCAGCAACAAACTATTAGTTGAAAAATAATATATTTGTTTTATAATTAGCAGAGGTGTACTAATGTAAATCTTAATTCATTGGTATCACTATTTAGGTCCCATGTATGTACTAGGGAGCGAGCCTATTGCCATCAACAGGGCATAAAAATATCCAAACTCTGAGCTGCTACTGAGAATTTCATAGAAAAACTCAATAATACTGCCTGACCTGGGAATTGAACCTCTAGAGTGAGTAGTAACGCTTAGGACAACTAGACTAATAAGATAATTATAATGTTAACAGCAAAAAAATACATTATCATGAAACAAAATATTGAAAACAAGAACAAGAGAATATTATTTTTAGTATAATGCAGCAGTCTTCAATGCATTTTTGACCTTGCAATTTTTTGCCTGCAGGCAGACTGTGAATGTCAAACAACATACTTTTTCCTTTATATTATATTGTTAGGATTCTTTGCAGCAAACTTAACTTGGTAACATAATTACTGTCATATTTTTTAAATCTATAATTTTCAGTTGATTTGTGGCACCATTGTTTTGATTTTGAAAAGATTTAAGAATCAAAACCACATGGTACAGACTATAAAACTCAAGACATGGTTTAAACACTTTATTTTAGGATTCCTTTATGTTTTTTTTCTGGGATGTGACTAATGTTTCATTAGAAATTATTAAATCATAATATTAAATCAATAATTTATGAATTTAATAGTTAAATTGATTATGTACAAATTAATGAGGATAAGTTGCATCTGTGCATGATGAAATTTATTTAAGCCAAAACATATTTATTATTTGCACAAATAAAATAATAAAACAACCCCAGCCCAGTCACTGAGTTAATTAAAATTTGGATGATTTATAAATAAAAACTTTTAACTTCTTTAAAGAACTAGGTGCTTTAAAGTTCTTACTGAACTCTTTGAATATTAATATAAAAATAAGTTAAAAAATAAAAATAGACAACTAAGTTGCTGACTGTACCTAAGAAGTAAGATCTCTAAATACAAAGTATAAAAAAAGTCACTGTCTGCAACTGTCTTGATGTTTCTGCTTACTTCTTCTAAACCATGCAATGCATAATTTTGATACAGTTTTCACTATAATTCAAATACTTTCTTCCATATAGTTGCCCTCCATTGCCCCCCATGTATTGCGAAGCCAGGGTCGGTCACTAGTATTTTAAAATGTATAAATTTGTATTTATCTAAATGATATAATTATGATATTGTGATAACTTAAGATGTACAGACGCCAGCAGGTCAAGCTATCCAAAACTGTCAAATTCCCAATTGAAAATGAACCTTATTATTTTGCATTAAAGTTGAAAATCAATCAAAGATATTTGACAGATTGTGGTAGCTTGATGTGCTGGCCTCTGTACTTCTACTAGATTAGACTGCATCATTAGTCTAGTGGTCATTAGCGCAACAGCTAGACAACAGGTCCTAGATTCAATCCCTGTGAGTTGAGTCTTTATAATGGGCACATATTAAAATAAGGGATACTATGCTTAATTCTATCAACAAAAACCATACTTCACCGTTTTGTTTACAGGTGGTCAAAAAATTTAGGATTTTTTTTTATTTCATGTATGGTTTTTCTTGATAAAATTAAGAATAGATTCCCTTATTTTAATATGTGCACATTATGAAGACTCACACTGAATAAAATTCTTAGTAGCAGCTCAGAATTTTATATAAATTAATGCATGGTTAAAGGGATAGGATCTAAACATACCAGTGAAATGTGGGTGTACATTAGTACACCTCATTCAGTATTCCTATCCCTTCAAGGTATACTGTTGTGATGGTATGTTATATTATCAAATAGTACTGAGTGAATCTTCTTTACCTTAGCAAGACATAGTGCATAGCTGGACTCTTCCCTCCACCTAGTTGCAAATAGCCAACTATATTTAAATATTGATAATTATCTCACCTTTAGCAGATATCAGCAGCTGAGAGTCAACCACTTTGTTCGGCCAATACTCCTCGAACTCCGTCCCCGGTGGAAAATAACTTTTAATGTCCGATAAACTAATCACTGAGCATGTTTCACTAGCAAACAGTTCATTCCGTATCCCCTGCACCTTGCAACAGAACTTCAAGTATGACAGATCCCAGCCTTTCAACTGGTCCGCTTTTAATTTCAAATTGTCTGTTTCACCTTCAAAATAAAATAAAGGAACAAATTTCTGGTTATCCCGCACTGTATATGGTACTACGGACTCCTTGTTTATCCTAATGAAACCACACTTGTCTTTACTATTTGTTGTACCTCTTAATAACTTATTATAACAAACGTCCAGGAAGTTATAAAACTCATAGGCATCTGACAATCGCACAACCAAGTCTTTTTGTGTAAATGGTTCCCGACCAAACTGACCATCACAATGCCTGTTGTTGATCTCGTTCAGTAGCCGAGCCTCTATCTCTGAAATATAGTAACTCCTTATACATGTACATGAGTATATGTCTGCATGGAGATAGTTCAGATATTTGTTCAGGAGCTTAATCTCGACCATCCTGACGGCCACATACTTTTCGTTGGACCGGTATATGTAAGGTATGTGACATTTCCCCAGCATGTCCCAGCCGAAGTGACCTTTCCAACTGGCCTCATCTGCAGCAGGGATCTTCTTGTCGCCCTCAGGCACTGGACGCTGTTCTATCGTGTTGTTTGTGCCAGGTTTTCGTGCTAGGAAATTGAGAATTCCGATCTGTCCGCCAGAGCCCGGCGGCGCCACAAGCGAGCCTGGCGGAGGCCGAGCCGCCGCCACCGACGCCGCTAACGCCTTGGCCTTGTTGGCCTCCACCATTTTGGCGGCCAACTCCCTGATCTCGGCCTCATCAGGCCTCTCTGTTTTTACCTTGACCATAGTTGGTGTAGTACTAGTCGTAGTGTCAGTCATGTTTGCGATAACGCCTCAGTCCTCGTGTAAATAAAACACAACTTTTTATATTCCACGTGTCAGGTAAGTCCAGGGCTACATTCTGCAGCGTCGCTGTGGCAGGTTTCAGTCAAAAATTAGTAAACAACCGCATTGCACGGTACGCATCGTCCACTTATCACTTCACTGTTTTGACAGATCGCCGAACCATAGAACGCGTTATCAAATAGTTAAAATTCACTACAATTCACACGTATAACGTCAAGTTTTCACCACTGGTACGTATCCACTATTCATAGTCCATCCATCCCATGTGAGGGTCGACACCGACAGAACCGACCAAGTAATGAATTTCACACAATTGTCGATTATCTTTGAACTTTAGTTTCGCGGCAATTTACTTCGAACACTAAGACATAGCTTTTTAACCCCTAAACCTTTTTAAACTTATAAAATTAGCAACAGTATTTTTTCGTATTATTAGCCACGCTGTGGTAGGTAAGGAACATGAAACCCAAATTTTGTGTTCAGGGAAATGCCCAATACCGTTGTGTAGTCTCGTGGGGAGTGCAATTCATGTACATTTTTCACCTTTTGGTGACTCAGCAGTGAACAAAATGGCCGCCAACAAGGCTTTGCTGGCCAATCGGGTTACTGCTAGGAGCCATACATATCTACAAAAAGTCTCGTCGATGACGTAGGCCGCACTCCCCACGAGACTAGTTCTCAAGGACTTTTCATTTTGTTCTATTTCCGACTAATTTATTTTTGGAAATCACTCAATAAAGGTTACAGAAGACAATACTAAAATAATGGGATTTTTTTGAAAATTTTAATAGGTATAATTTCTTAATTATACCTGTTTATTCAATACCTAAAATATAATTTATGAATGTACTCTTACAAAGTAGTCACCGTTGGTAGTCTCGCTACACTTGTCTCGATGTCACTAAGTCGTTCAAAACAAACAGCGTTGCAAAATTCGACCTTATACCAAGCGTATAAAGAGCGCGTGAAATTCCTGTGTTAATAATCTCAGTCTTAGTATCAGTGAGTAGCGAGACTAGTCGACGCGCGCATTCCACGAACAATAATCCCCTGCATGAGTGAACGAGATAGCAACAAGTAAAAAGTAGATTCTATGTCAAATGGTTAGGTATTTTACTATGAACGTAAAGAGAACGTAGGTAGGTATTTAATGCAATTACAAGCTTACGTAAGTATTTTAACCTACTTAGTAGGTACCGAAGTAGGTAGGTGTATATAGCGGGATTTTGTTTGATTTTTCTTATTTTAATACCTTTATGCATGTAGGTAGAGTACCCTTTTTGCTTGGCTTCACAATACCTACAGAGAAATAAGTTTGTTTCAAAGTTTCGACCGGCTGGCGCCTGATACATACTAATGAAAACGTTATCACGTTATCAGTTGCTGATATTATTCCGTCTGATTATCTGATAGCGGTTTATTGAGTTAGGTAATAAAGAAAGTAAGTACATAGGTACTTAGGTAGGTACTACCTATCATACCATCCTCCAAGTCTTTTCCCATGTTGGAATCGGCTTCCAGTCTAACTAGATGCGGCTGAATATTGATTAACAGTATTTTAAACAAAGCGACCATCACACCTCCGCAACCCAATTTTTGACCAATACCTATATTGTCAGGACGGACTGGATGTCAGGCTTTTTAGGTTTTTGACTAGCATTAACAATTGTCATAGATGTAAGTATGACAACCGGGACCGACGGCTTTACGTGTCGTCTCCGAGGCACCGAGGGGTCTCGATGTGTTAAGGATGGTGGTTATCACTCAGCCACGAACCCCTCAGAAGAACGATTAAGTTCTGAATTTAATTAGAACAAGGTTCTGTTTGGGGATAATGCTCTACCCCTGTGGTTATCTAATAAACTATATTCACCAGCAGCGTGGTCATCGACAGCATAATATAGGTACGCACAAGTAGCTTATCTAGTGTGTACTTGCAAAATTATCTACTTACCTACCTTTTTAAAATCTTGTGGAATATTTATACGACTAATATTTCTTTTTATAATTAAATACTAAAATACTTACATACCTATGCCTTTTTGGATAACGGTGGTTAGATTTAAAGTCGGTACTTACACCTAGGTACTTACTTTCCTTTTATTGAGTTATCAATGCATAAGTTACAGTCAAGCTTCAGATGTACACCCGTATACAGTATGTATGTATGCTCTTTGGACCGCCGCGCCCGCCCCCGTATTCCATCGCAACTGCGGTGAATTTTGAATGCAACTGTACCTATGTCTTGGGTTGTCACTTGTCACAAACAAAAAACTTGGAAACAATGGTATCTATACCTGGATAGGTCCATCGCGGTCCATTTGATGGGTTTAGTTTGCATAAAACATAGATAACAATAAACAATGGTTATGAGGTTATGAAATACACTATACGGAATTAAAGAACTGGGTTTCTTTATTCCGTTTTTTTTTTTTATTTTCAATAAGAGTTGTAAGAGTCACAGAGTTCTGACTCCTTCAATGACGGCGCCGCGGCGTGTCGGCGTAGCATGGGTTGCCACCCGGGGCGGACGTTTCAATATTTAAATGTTATATCAAACAAACAAAACAATAACTTTCTTGGCTGCGGACTAAATTTTTATAATCTATGCATTTTTTTTAATTAACACTTAACTAACAAAATTACAGACACTGCATTTTTAGCTAGATTTTAAGTATTGCACTGCAAGCAATATTTTCTAATTTCCTTAGACAAAGTGCGTGACAGTGGTTCTTCGCGGGCGCGGACTATCACTTGTAGCTTGGCATCCAGGGCGGACCACTTCCCTTTACGCCGCCACTGGACTCTCATAAATTCTGTCGCGACATTTTTATGAGAGAGTAGTCAGAGACTATGTTGGATATGATAGTCACAAACTCTATCATAAAGATGTCACGACAGAGTTGAACCAATGCATGGAGCAGTCCGAAAGTGGGTCAGTCCTAAATAAAAATAAGAATGAAAATTGACATCACACAGCTCAGCTGAATTGCTAGCTATTCGCTGTTGCACTAAGGTTCGCGCGTTCAATCCCCGCATAATAGAACAAATATTTTTATGCTACACATAGCTACCAAAAAAAGGGTGCAATCCTATCGTCATGAACCGGCAGGCACTGATAATTTTGAAGAAAAGGCTAATAAAATTGTTCGTCCTTGAGTCGAGACCAGGACCTCACGCTTCCGTACGTTCACCATGGATCAGTTTTTTTCATTAAAGTGCAGATAATTTTATTGACCTAGGAATGGAACCTTGGACTTGATAGTATAACGCAACTCCGAGAGATTAAAGAGGTAACGTTCGATAAAGCTGCAACCAACGCTCTTGACCCAGATAACATAAACTGCTTTTCAAATACTGCGTGTGCGAACTGCGAAGCCGGTTGTAGAATCAGTGAGCCAAAAAATGGCCTTGGACGGCTGGACCATAGATAGGTACTTATGAATGTTTGTCTCGGGTTTAAGAGAGGGATGGTACTATTCATCCTGAATAGCACCAACTCACTCTTACAATTATAATACACTTATTAGTGTTCTCATACTTATACTCAACAAAATTAAAGGAAATATTTTTACAACAGAGGTCTCACCTTAAACTTAGAGTGGTGTCTCGGTGTTTCCTACACACGTGCCTCTGTCATGGTTGTGGCGAATTTCAAGGATCCCATGGCCATGATTGGGCAAGTAGAGGCAAGTGCGGTTTTTAGTCGGTATGAGTCGGACATACTCAACAGGTGGCGGATGAAATTCTCAGTATCAGCTCGGATTTTGGATTTGTGCCCGGTTAATAGCATTAGGCTCACCCACCGCGACAGGACCGGCAAACTGCGGGTGTACTTACTCCTCTGCCTAATCCTTCGGGGAATACAGGCCTGACGGTTGGTATCTTTATGTTTGAAAATAAATCATCAATAAAAACTGTGTGTCACTAGAATACGGTATAGGCCAGCTAATTATTAACCTGGATTTAACTAGCTTAAACTGGATGTGTGACGATGACCGCAAGTGGGGTCAATAAATTCAACCAAGCCAAGAACTTCCCATTTTCTAGTTGGAAAACCACTAATTACCTGCTCAAAATGATTCAACCGTTTCAGAGAAAAATAGTACACCTGCTCGCGGTCAATACATTAGATAGGTACTTACCTTGTTTCGTTTGTTTTTCCAATTGATGTTTTATACTTACTAACTACTAACTCTTGCCCGGGGTCGCAAAGTACCTACTATTTAAGACAAAAGCCTATGTCCGTCAAAATCAGCGGTTTAAGCGTGAAAAATGGTCGTGATCGTGACGAATTACGCGGATCCCATGGCCATGACTTTATGGCAAGTGCGGTGTTTAGTCGGTACGAATCCGACATACCTTGCCACCTCCCCTTGTGGCGGAGGATGAAGATTTTCCGTAGGTACTATAAAAAAGGGATCGGTAAACTTTTTAGTCAAAGAGCCAGATGTCGGAAAAAAAAATGATTTTTCGGAAGCTCAAGGACCCGCAGATTATTATACTATCACTAGCTGACCCCGCAAACGTTGTTTTGCCATAAAAAAAAAAATTTAGGGGTATGAAAAATAGATGTTGGCCTATTCTCAGACCTCCCCGATAAGCACAAAAAATTTCATCAAAATCGGTCAAGCCGTTTCGGAGGAGTATGGCAACGAAAACTGTGACACGAGAATTTTATATATTAGATAGATAGATGTACGTATAATAATATCTAACAGTAGGTCTTCAGGGAAGAATTATTTAATAGGAACTTGAAGAGCCGCAACTGACCCTTCAAAGAGCCGTGGTATGCTGCGTTGTCTAGTGAATAACTTCATTGGTACAGAGGCCAGCACAATCTGTCAAATTTCTTTGATTGAATTTCAACTTTAATTCGAAACAATAAGGTTCATATTCATATGGGAAAATTTGACAGTTTTGTATAGCTTGACCTGCTGGCGTCTGTACAATGTTCTTAAGCGCGGCTACTGATCTAGTGCTCCTGCGTTCAATTAGCATGTCTTATTATGGTGTTATTGAGATTTTCTGTAAGAAAATTCAGAAGATGATCGGAGTTTGGATTTGTGTTCGGGTAATGGCAATTGCAATAAAAAGCAACGACAATATGGATGCCACAGCATTTTAGAAGACGTCGCGGCAGACCCAGAATGAGATGGCGGGATGAACTAGACTCATACTGCGAGGGTTGTATGCTGAAAGCTGTCAACCGCGAAGAGTGGAAGAAGGAAAGGGAGGCCTTTGCCCTGTAGTGGGACGATCACGGCTGATAATAATAATAATGGCAATTAGCTCGCCTACATTTCAAAAGTAGGTACCATTAGAAAACCATAAGATAGGGACCTATTCTGACGTCCCACAAGATAACGTACTTACTAAGATTAAGTCTTCATCAGTGATCATCATCATCAACCCATATTATGAACGCCACAGTGACCGATCTTCTGAAGTCTAAGGTAAGGGTTACCTAAATCTATCGTTTTGTTTCTTATTTTTAAACGACTTCAAAAAGGGGGAGGTTATTGTCTTGTGTTGTGACAGTCACAATAAATTTTGTTTCTTTTTTTTTAAGTTCACGTAGTTCAACTACGAGTCCGATATGGTTTCCCGAAGTGCTCAGCTTAGAGGCTACTGCGCAGATCGATGAACATGCGCAATTTAACTACAGTCAGCAACGAAAGTCGCTGAACATGTTGCAATCTTAAATATTATTTTTAATAAGTATAAATTTACTGACCTGTGAAGGTTATGCGAAATAATTGCATAAATGACCATTAAATATTTAGGTTACCTTAATAAAAAAACCTCTTGACAAGTTTTGGAGCTGTGATGTTCTCAAATTCTAGCTGTGTTTACCGACTTTCGTTGCTGACTGTACCTACGGCTGTCAATAAAAATAGGTTTTACATAAACAGCGCAAATAAATCCATACTTTCTTGACTTTCTTTTCATCAATGTTGAATATCGTCGTTTCTAGAACCTTTTAACTTACCTTAGGGCATCTAGGCTACATGACCAGTAAACATTAGCGCCAATCTAGGACAATGTGCCAATTTTACCTACCAATTACTATTTTAGAGTTTAGCGCCTAATATAGTGCTTTAGTTTTGTATTCCAAATTAATTAGATAATCCTATAACATGACGAGTGTACCGCTTAGAGCAGATAAGTAATGAAGTAGGTAGGTCCTCCTAGTAGGTAGGCAGTATAGATAAATGTACATATTATTATATTTATCAAAACTCGTTTTGCAAAGATCCGGTTTACATCATTCTAACTTAACTAAGTACATAAAATAGTACCTATAGAATAGTCTCCGTAGCTAACCTACCTATATTGGTGCCTAGGTATATTGTGTATAGATATTGCGGTTTTTGTTCTAAAGGCTTAACTTTTAGTGGACTTTAGTTATTTTAGTTGATATCCAGCTTAAATTGAACCATGATACAGAACAGATTCTGCAAATAATTGTTCCATGCTCGAAGAATATATTTGTTATGAATGTCAATACGATCAAGTTTCCCTTTTGGCTAGGGCAAATAATCATTATCATACGAGCCTTTTCTCAACTATGTTGGGGTCGGCTTCCAGTCTAACTAGATGCAGCTGAATATCAGTATTTTATACGAAGCGACTGCCATCAGATCTCCGCAACTTAACTTGTGGACAAAACCGATATCCAGAGGCCTGTTGACAGGCTTTTTTAGAATTCTGATTACCACTAAAGATGAATGAGCATACATTCAAAGACTGACCGCGGCTAACGCAGCTTAACCTTGCAGATCTGATGATCAGTGTAGTAATCAATTGGCGACGACTCTACGAACCCCTTTTGGTTAGGGTAAAGGGGAAAGTAAAATTAAACAACGCATGAACCTAAATCTCAGAAGTAGGACTTAATAAAATTGTAATAAAATCTTATTTGTTCTGTATTTACAATAGACATAACCGTGGACATAACAAAATAATATATACAAAATATACATAAATCAACAAAAATAACGCTACTAAGCGTTAAAGTATTCCTCGACATAACTGCTCCGCTTTAGGGTCCTGGTTTCGATTCCCAGATCGAGCAGTGTTATTATTGTTATTGTTACATTAGTACATCTCTGCCTAATCCTTCAAAGAATACAGGCGTGATGGTATGTAACTGTTTGATTAAAATCATCATCAATTGTAATAAAAAACAAAGGAATTATTAACCAATAAAACCTTATTGTATCTATCTACGAACAATACGTTTATGTCAATATGCTGATGGATGACTGTCAACGTCAAGCTTTGACAAATTGACAATGACACTTCATATTCATATTCGCGTCTTTGCTCTCGTCAAATTCTGTTAAAATAAATCTTTTCCTAATTTACGAATTTTGACCTATTATTGTGTGTTCATTTTAAATGATGAATAAAACAATATCTAGTTAATGTATTTGCGTACCATGATGAAGCCCGTTTTTAATAGAATGCGCACAATATTTAAGTACCATTGAATCTCCTTCGTTGGCGCTAAGATAATCTCATATTTTTTTATAAAAGTGAATAAAATAAACATTATAACATGGAAGACGTGAAACTGTGTCGTATTTGTTTGAATTTAAATGTTAAAATGTATGATCTGCTATCATTCCCATTGGAATCATATTTTTCATCCATAATGATTGATAGTAAAGTAAGTTTAGTAATTTTGTTTTGAACTAATCACTTGCATGTTTACATAATCTCACTCAGGCCACCGATATTAAATTTGTTTGTCTCAAGAAGGGAAAGCCTAAAAGTTATTTCATTTTTTAACTGGGTATCTGCTTAGTCTACTGCTTAATAAGATGTTAATAAATATTTTATTTTCAGCCCTTATACCCTAATTTGCCACCCTATGCTTGCTACGAGTGTGCAGCACTTGTGAAGAAGTATTACTTATTTAGGCAGAAGTGTCTACAGAGCCAAACAGTACTCTGTGGAGTAATAGATGATTGTGGCAAGGTAAAATTAAGAGTATCACTGATTAAACTAAGTTAATTTCTTAATATATCATACTTAACATACTATACAACTTAACTATAGATCAGTAAAACTCAGGTATAAATTTAAGTGACTATCTTGAAAGATAAAATATGATTTATGAATGAAAATGATATGCGCAACTGATTATTGAATGCGGAATGATATTGAGACATGGATCGACTGTAAATGTTGATTACGATCGCGAACTGAACTTATAATAATTAATTTAGACAAATTAATTATTATAAGTTCAGTTCATGAAATGTAATAATACTACTGAAACACCAGAAACGGCACAAGAGTTATTAGTTATTTTAGAGGCACTATTAGTTATTTCTTAACTTACTAAATTGTGAATAAGTTGTTGGTGTGCCAATATAAATAAATAAAAATAAATAAAAAAATACTAAGAAACCTTAGCCTGAAACCTCATTTTACTACCAATACTGGCATCTGGTAACAATTCATTGGTCTGGAATTAGAAAAAAGATTGGAAACTATACTATTATCAAGTATCAACCCATTACAAATAGTTCCAAATTTTTTTTCATAATACTATAAAATATAATAAATCATTTTATTTTGTCTACAAATACCTACCTCTATGAGAAAAGTCATGAGTGTATGTACCGTCTATGTATTTTATCTGAATGATTTAACTTCTTAATTGATTTTTTACACCTCTTCCAGTTAACACCAGCATCAATAAAATCAATCAATAGGCAAAGCCTCCTCACAGTTTCAAATATCACACACATTGACATAAATAAAGAAGACACATTAAACGATGTGACCATTGTAAGGCCAGAAGTAGCCATTGAGATTATAAAAAAAGAGGATCATGATGATGTTTCCAACGTGAGCCCTGATGTTGACTCCAGTGATGATGAAGAATGTACAGAGGGAGGCAGAAATAAGGATGTAGAGAAAGTAGAGATTGCTGTGAAGATAGACTCTCTTGAGGAGTTGGAAGAGCCTGAGGTGAGAACCTGATCTTACTGGCGAATTTTTAGAGATAGTTATATTCTTTATTAGTTTTTAAATGCTATTTAATTCTAACAATAAACAACCTTATGGTATAGAAATAAAAGTTAATTGTACCTTGATGGTAATTATACCTAGTTGGAATGCAATTTAAATTTTATCTACAGGCATTAGAATTCCTTTTGTTAAAACACTTGAAAACTGAACCATGACTGACAAGAGAGTAAGCATTCAGCATGATGCTGCGCTATAGGCCTATAGTAGATCACGACAATGTGCTGATTCAATGGCCACCCTGTCATGTCAATTTATAACTATATAAGTTTAATCAGATATAGAATTTCCCCAATTTAGAACATGGCATATATTTCTGTAATTGGTTAGGTGAGATCTTTGACGCTTCTGGTTTTGAGCTCCTGTTTCCACACTTTGCTCGCAAGTTCCCTTCATCCTGTCTCCGCAGTGCTTTTGACTCAAAAATAATACAGATAGAAAAAAAAAAACATTAATCATAAAATAATTTCCATAGATTATGGAAACTGCAGAGCAGCCACCAAAATCGCCAGCTAAAAAAGCTAGTATATCCCGGCAAAGGAAGCAAACAAGGCCGAAAAGAACTGGCAAGACTTTGTCTAAGAAGAACTCTTCCAAAGTCATGAAAGATGATGACCCATGTCGCAATAAGGAAGATGATTTGAAGGACATCACTGTTGTGACTTTATCGGTATGAAGATTTTTGTAATTATGACCATTATTTCCTCACAGCCACATAGTCAATAGACCTGAAAAAAATATTGAAGTAATTAAAGTGACATGTAACTATGTATATGCTTTATAACAGAGATTTTTGGTCTGATAGACCACTCGCCATGTTTTTCGGTTAGAGATTAGAAAATTCCGATAATACTACTCGATTTGGGAATCGAACCCAGGACCTCTAGCGTAGCAGTCGCGCTTAGCACCACTAGACCAACGAGGCAGTTTGGTTAATTTTTATTTTTAACTGTAACAAGTTTGTGATTCAAAGTCAGCCTCATCGTGTATTTTGAAATAAAACGTATTACAGACAGACACTGGTCTGTCTGTAATACGTTTCAAGGTCAAGCTATCCAAAACTGTCAAATTTTCCCAATCGAACATAAAATTTGACAGATTGGGGTAGCTTGATGTGCTGGCCTCTGTACCTACCTACCTTAGATTTTTTCAATATATTTATTACTAGCGAACTGTACCAGCCACAGACGGGTGCAATTAACTAATAACTCGCATGTATTATACATATATAAACCTTCCAAAAGGAAAGACAACCGTATCAAAATCCGTTGTGTAGTTTAAAATATCTCGCCGTACAGAGGGACAGACAGCGGGACTATGTATAGATATTATAGAACCCTTATAGGATCCTAGGAGGCAAATCAAAGAAACTCTCGGTTAAAAAAGGTACTTTAGTACTTTATTCTTCAAAGGTCAAGGGAAATCTCCTTGTGACAACCATCCATCACTTGCTAAACATTCTACGATTCAAGATGATTATTTCTTCTTAAACTTTTGACCGCCACGTCCATAACGAAAATCCGTGTTCTCTACGCCAAGCGACAAATTCTATTATTTATTAATAGGTAAAAAAACATCAAATTTTTGTATAGGTATTTATTTTAAACTAAAAAAAAGTGCTATTTTTGACGTGCCATGCCGTCGTTGGCGTCGTGAGCAAGTTTTAATTTGACGTCTATACACGTCCGTGGCGGTCAAAAGGTTAATCAAACCAGCCAGTCATATGTTGACTCCTTGTAGCGACCTCTACAATAATAATCTATGTATTCGTTCACTGTTGTCTATTGCAGTTAGAAGAGCAGTTGGAAGAAGTGAACAAGCGGAAGCACTCGTCCAACTACCTGAACTGTCCGTACCAGTGTCATCTGTGCTACAAGGGGTTCAACAACACGCATGCGTGGGAACACCACGTCACTAAACACTCTCCGGTAACATTACACACAGCATACATACCATCACGCCTGTATTCCCCGAAGGATTATGCAGAGGTGCACTAATGTACCTACACCACACTCAGGCCGTCGGTATGTTTTAGGTCCGATATGGGCGAGCTTGTTGCCATTAAACGGACACAAATCTAAACTCCGAGCTGCTACTGAGAATTTCATAGAAAAACACAATAATACTTCGGTCGACATGGGAATCGAACCCAGGACCTCAAGCACAAAGTCAATTACTCCTTTATAAGTTCAAAAGCGACTAGGACTGCAAAACATCATCCTCCGAGACTTTTCCCAACTATGTCGGAGTCGGCTTCCAGTCCAACCGGATGCAGCTGAATATCAGTATTTTACACGAAGCGACTGCCATCAGAGCTCGTCAAACCAATTTCTGGGCAATATCGATATCCTGAGGAAAGACAGGTTGTCAGGCTATTTGGGGTTCTGACTACAATCAATGATTGTCATAGGTTTTCGTATGAAAACCGTGACCTATGGCTTTACGTGCTCTCCGAGGCAGGGAGGGTCATCTATCCATGCATCTTAACGTTTTCTCTTATAAAAGCTTTGCCAACTGTCTTATTAGTCTAGTCGGCGTAAACGCATCCTATTGGCTGAAGCATTTTGACATAATCGCTAATGTCAATTTAAGACTTTTTGATTGGCCGTCGTAAATGCTGCCATCTTTTTAGCTTTCCGTTGCGTTCCCAATTGTATTCTGCCCTAGGGTTCCCTTTGATAAATGATATTTATTTCTGTAAATAGATCTTTTAAAGACACTTTTACAAGTCAATATTTTACATGTTTTTTTAAGCTAGATGGCTCCGGCATTTCTTAGCTGACGACCTCTGAGAAGAAACGACGAAACAAACTCAGAGAATCATAGTATCTTGCTTTTGCTCGTTTACGTTCGGTCACTGAATAATTCCCGAAGCATACGATGGTGCGTACTACCGTATGTTAGTCTCTGTTGCTTTGTCCACAGAACGCAGGCGACATAGAGTGTACTGTATGCAAGTACAGATTTAAAACGAAACGCAATCTTCAGAGGCATGCGCTTAACCACGGGAAGAAATATGTTTGTAAATTATGTCCTTATAACTCTAGCAACGTGTAAGTATTCTCGATAAATAAGAAAACTAAATTGAATGTCTCCAGGTGAATTGATATCTATCTTAATCACATCCAAATCGGAATTCCCAAAATCCCGTTTACATTACATTATATAAGAGACTCCTGTGCAAAATTTCATGCTTCTAGACTCATTAATTTAGACTGTGTTGTCCTGTCCAAATTTAAAATTTCTCAGCTTTTATTGAATTTTCCAATTCTCCAGACCAATTATTTGTTTGCCAAATCGGTACAACCGGTTCTCCAGTAATGTGCTTAAGCTTATCAACGAACAGCATTTTATTTTATGTACCTATATAGATTTGTGGAATATAATGTTTGGTGCAATCCAACCTTAGAAAAGGCTAGTTGGAAAGTAAATTTAAATTCAAATAAGGAACAATAAAGTGTATAATTTTACCTTTTTCAGTACTACGGTCAAACACCATCAGGGTTCTCACAAAGGAGTGACATATAAGTGCGAATATTGCGACGAAGTCTTCACGTAAGTTTCTAAAGCCTTTATTCCAGTAAACCTTTAGTAAATAATGGCATTTTAAAACGTACCTGTCTTTGTCACTTTGATGTCAATAGGGTGAGAGGACACGTGCTGCCTTACACATTCACGGGAGACGCGTTTACAGTCTCCTCAGGGGTGTGTAAGAGACACCAGAGACAGTCATCAAATATATCAGGATGACTATATTTGATGACTGTACCTCTTAGATGCTGAGCAAACGTCCATAAAATACATTTCGAAGATTCCCTCATTAGCCTACCGGTCTGGTGTATTATATCATCATCATTAATCCGTTTACTTTCCCACTACCGAGCACATGAACACCAGTAGGATCGTCTCATTTAATGTTCATCACTGCGCGTACGCATGTATTTCCTTAAGATGCTGAGGAAACCTCCGAAAAGTACTTTTCTAAGACTGCCTCATTTGTCTAATGGTCTGGTATATCATCATAATCATCAATCCGTTTACGCTCAGGAACATCAGTGGGATACGTACGCATGTTTTTCCTAATGCTGAGGAAACCTCCAAAAATACATTTCACAGACTGCCACAGTCTAATGATCTGGTATTTTAAAGTCATCATCAATCCTTTTACTTTCCCGCTGCTGAGCAAAGAATATGTATTATGATATTTATAAGTTTTTCATTTCTCAGAGTAAGGACTACGTATGTGGTTCATATACGTAGCAAGCATCCGTCGGAGAACATTTGCGGGTACTGTGGGTATTCGTTCTACAGCAAACAAGGCCTCGTCGTGCACAAGAATATGGTGCACAAAGATATAGTAAGTATATATCAGAAAACGACATAAGGGTAAAAAATTGGTAACAGGACATAAACTTCATTAGTTTAGTGGTCGCAAGCGCGGCTGGAGCGTAAGAGGGTTAGATTCCTGAGGAGAGTGTTGTTACGATTTTCAATATCAGCTCGCAGTTTGGAAGTTTGCGAAGCTAATGGCAAAAACTCAGAGCTATACTTATACCTTAGCTCTGAGTTTTTGCCATTTTATTGAAACTGAATTTATATTGCAAGGGGTGTGCTAAAGTATTCCCTTTTATTTCCAAACTACAACTAGTTTGGAACGTCGAACGGGACTTCACCCGCCTTGATTCTTCCTTTTCGCTCGGCTCATAGGAGCCATAGAGTGGTGTTAAATTAAATACAATTTCTCAAGAGTTGAGCTAAGAAATGCAAAAATATTTTTGCAAATCCGAATGGTAGTCTCGGAGATTAGTGCGTTCAAACAAAAAAACCTTCAGTTTTATTATATTAGTATAGTTTCTACAGCGTAATAACTAATTATCTTAATTCTTAGGTAAAAGCTGAAGAGAATAAAGAAGGTCCGTACTGCGCGGAGTGTGACGTCAAATTTATATCAACGGAGGCGTTCAAGCGACACATGGTGACGTCCGTCAAGCACACCAAGAGTGCTAACTCTATGTAAGTTAAAATAAGGTTCAGTTTTGTTTGTTTGTCTTTGACAGTGTCGGACACAATCATGTTAGTGTTTATCAAGCTCACACGAACTATCAACTCTATGGGACTCTATATACGGTTCGGTTGTGTTTGTTGAAGCTTCCAGCTGAACATAACCAAATATTCTGCCGCAAGCAGTAGCGTGGTTACATTATTGTGATCTAGTATGAAGCGTAATGTAACCAGTAAAAAAAAAACGGGATAAATGAGACTCAACGGTTGTCTCAAAGGTGCATTTTTTAACACAGCACAATGTAGTCCCAACCTAAGCAGAGCTTGTACTAGACATTGGATATACAACTATATACTTACGCTTAACTAGTTTCAGTTATACTTTTATGAAGGAAAACCTTGGTTGGCTATAGCGTCCGGAGTAAGCTTATTTATTTTTAACTGAAAAATGTATCACTGAAAAAAAACTTATTGACTTTATCATAAGTAACGGGTGCCGAGTATGTGGCGCGACGTTCGCGGACCCTGAAGAGTTGCGGCTACACCACCGTAAGGAGCATCCCAAGAAACAGCCCCAGCATTACCGCAAGAAGACCATCAGCAACAAGTGGCCAGCCAAGTGCGAACACGTTCGTATCCACACTTACATGTGCTCAGAATATGTAGAAAAGTAGAATATTTTTGTGCTTATCCTGTAATAAACTAGATTACTGATTATTTATTATGGTCTCATCAAAAATTTCGCCGTTAATAGAGCCGATTAACAAAATTAAATATTGGAATAAAACTACTTTTCATTTATATTGAGGTCAGAAGGCAGCGGACGATCCAATCCATGAGAATTATTCGCCCTAAACAAAGTTCTGAACTTTTCGTACTCTTTGACTTATTATAAGAAAACAAAAAAAATATTGTAAAATGTACACAACAGAAATAGGGTTCCGTACCAATTTGTATGTTTTCAGTTTTTAGTATTTGTTGTTATATAGGGGCAATAGGAATACACAATTTGTGAAAATTTCAACTGTCTAGCTATTACGGTTTATGAGATACAGACTGGTGACAGACGGATGGACGGATCAGCGGAGTCTTAGTAATAGGGTCCCGTTTTTACCCTTTGGGTAGGGAACCTTAAAAACATACGACGAGCGAATCATAAATTTGAATTAATAATTTTTAATGTAGAATTGTCAAGCTTGGTAGGAGTGGGATAAACAACCTTAATTCTACTTCACATTGTTCAATTTACATATTCAATATAAAGTTACAATCGTTTTCACTATTCGTAAAAATTGAAGTCTACTTTAGACTTAATTTTAATATCGTAAAAGTTGATATTTATTGTTGCAGTGTTCTGAACAGATTGCAAACGCGCGCGCTTATTGGAAGCACTTCCGTATGATGCATCCGAACGAGAACTACCCCGTGCAAAAGAAATGCGTGTGCGATATATGTGGCAAACGATTTGTGGTGAGTTTCTTCAGTCATAATTAGGTATTCATTAAAGAAAATATTTAGGCAATCAGAAAATCGCGTTACAATCGGTTTACTAGTTATGGTTATCTATTAAAAAAATGAATCTTTATTTCTCTTGGTCATCACGCTTGAACGGATGGAACAATTTCGCTAATTCTTATGAAAGAAGAAATTAAAAACATTGTGCAGGAAACTAGAAAATTTAAAAAGATACTTTCAGGTAGTCTCCGTCGACGAAGTCGCGGGCAGAAGCTAGTGATATATAAGTCGCGTTGCCGATCCTGGAAAACGAAAGAGGAATAGTATCGGTTGGCAATATATGGTTCAAAATCTCATATTGCCAATACAACGTTTCCTCGCGGGGCACTGGCACCCTTGCTCACCATAAGGAACACAACACAGTTCAAAGCAGTGTTATTTTACTTCTATTTTCTGCAAGGTGGAGACACTTCCCCAGTTGGGCAGCTCCAATTTGAGTGGAATTACTCCCACTATACCCCGCCTCTTTTAAATGTTTGAATGGAAATGTTTAACCTTTGACCGCCACGGACGTGTATAGACGTCAAATTAAAACTTGCTCACGACGCCAACGACGGCATGGCACGTCAAAAATACCACTTTTTTTTAGTTCAAAATAAATACCTAAGTATACATTGTTTTCTTTTGTTTTTTTTTTTACTTATTATTAGATACTAGAATTTGTCGCTTGGCGTAGAGAACACGGATTTACGTTATTGACGTAGCGGTCAAAAGGTTAACCCTTGTGTACAGTGCAACGCGCTGCTGTCTCTACACAAGCGCGTGCACGTGGGGTCCCGGCCCTACCAGTGCTTGCGGTGCGAGCGCGCCTGCTACAGCGCACACGACCTCCGCGTGCACCAACAGAAACACTCCGACCTCAGGCCATACACCTGCCACCTGTGCCCGCAGGCCTTCAAGAGGAAGGAAGCCCTTCACAGGCATATTAAGGTAACTGCCATCTTCAGCCTTCGAGCCAAGGGACGTAAACCCCTTTTTCTACAGGTGCACCCACACAGCAGTTACTGTTTGTGGAGCAACAGAATGCATCTGATAACATTAGGTAATATTCTTCAACTTTTGCGACTGTTTGATACTCTTTGTTGAATGATCGTATCGATACTGCCAATAATATATAGATAGTTACCACATGTTGACGCAAGTTTAACTAACGCGTCAACATATAGAAACAACAAATAACTTTTTACTATCGGATGTTGCCCACTAATAAGGGCTTGGAAACGTTGCTCCACAAAAAGTGACTACGTTACGGATGCACTTCAAGTAGCAGTACTTTTAGAACTATCTTCTTTTCCAGATACATTCCGGTGATAACCCATACAAATGTGAGATATGCGGAGTCGCATTCAACAAATCATGTACGAGAACCCTTCACGTACGCACAGTACACACTAAGGAGCCACCACCAACGCGTAAACAACGAAACAAACCCCCTAAGTAGTCGCCATATATACCACATAACTTCCTAATAAAATGGTCTAAAGCAATGGCTCCCAAAGTTGCCTGGACCCATCTAAAAAGTTTGAAACTCACGCAATACTAAAAATGTTATGTTACGGCTAACGCATTTTATCATAAATACATATCGTAACTATATTAAAGATTGTGGGCCTGGCCAATATCCGTATTGGACCCATACATTGAGAAAGACTGGTCTAAAGCGAAAATACGTGAATCAACAATTCTTGGAAAAATTGTGGATATGAAATATTACCAATTTAACAAGCAAGCGGCTCAGCGGTTTTTTTAGGTCGGACTTAGTTGATGGTTCGAGTGAATCTTGAAAACTTAACCGGGCAAGGTGGCGATGCAACAAAAGTAAGCCTATATACTGAGGAATTTAGTGACGACAGGATTCAATAACGTCACCTGTAGAGTTGTGGCTAGTAGATTGAGTAGTTCATAAGTGTAGTAACAATATGTTAACCTACTATGAAAGTCACAGTAGGTACTCATATAACTTCAACAAAAGTTTAACAGAATTTGGCTTTCCAATAAGTTCTCATTGATGTGAAGCGAAGTTAGAAGAAATATAGTAAATCTAAGTAAGTGCCTGTGTTTTATTGAAAATTTCCCAGTTTACGTTTAAGAGACCCTTTGTAGTTCATATTTTAAAGTACCTATTATTATTATTATTAAAAGCCTATAATGTCCCACTGGAGGGCAAAGACCTCCGCTCTTTCCTCTTCTCGTTGTCCATTACTTTAACAGTAACTGGTCCTTATCAGTTTAGGACCTCCTTCTCACCGCAGCAGGGCTAGCATGGGCGGAAACATTTTATCCACGGGGAGAGGATAAAATACTATTCCCCTCTGTCAATTTTGTCCACCCTCCGAGCATGGCGACATGGGTGGATAAACTATTCACGGTGGACTAAACGCTTGTCCCCGAAATTATTGCCATTATAAGAAAACTTTTACTCAATTACAAAATAGTCGAGAATATCGTTATAAACCAAAGTACTTTTTTCGTTTTATTACATCTGTGCTGGATATTTATTTTGCTGCTACTTATGGTCAATAAACGATACGATTAAATAGGTGCTTACTTTGATGTGCACTGGCAGTCCATCTGCTGTATTCGATGGTTTCAAAGCCTGATAAAGTTCTTGGCACAAATAATGGACGCAATCCTTGTGCATTCGAAAAATCCGGCGGAATTCTGTGTCGGGTAACTCGAAGGGATTGCCCGAATCGCGAATTGAACGCCGGTGTATTTTTCGCTCAATTTTCTCCCTTTCTGACGACAACACTAAACTCCAGTAAGCACGAGACATTTTTATATTACAACTAATTATATTTTTTCTAAGAGATATACTTAAACCCACCATCTAAAGATGAGGACAAATTTCTCCCTTTGTTATGTCAAAATATCTGTAATTTTTCTCTTCCACTAGTCGCCATCATCGTATCCACGTCTAATGTCAAAAGTGGTATAAATCTCTTTCCCCCTGTTACCGTGCTTTGGCAGGTGGATAAAATAATGTTGTCCCTTGTCAGTGGAAATAACCGGTGGACAAAAGTTTTATCCCCAGCCCATGCTAGCCCAGCAGGGTTAGCATGGTCGTTGTTGTGTCGTGTAAAATTCCACTCCAGCAGGAGTGGAATGCTCTCCCTGCGCCTGTATTCCCGGACTCATATAACCTTTGTGTCTTTAAAGTAAGAGTGAACAGGCATTTTCTGTGTAAGCGTGTTCCATCTTCGACCTCGTCGTCGCTTACCATCAGATGAGACTGAGGTCAAACGTAAACCCATCAACAATAAAAAAAGGACCAGTTTTTTGTGGAACAAGTCCAGCTTAAAGTACTAAGTACTGTGACAATTGTAGAAATCAAAATCAAAAGAAAAAAAAAATACACTGGACACCACGTAGAGTACTGGTATATGTGTGAATAAACGACGCAGCGACGATGTCTGTGGTCTAGTGGTTCTAGTGTCAGACTGTTGATCACGAGATCGTGGGTTAGATCCCTATAGGACACAAATATTGATGTGATGTTTTGTTAAAATTATAAGTATGAATTTACAAAAAAGTAACTTCTTTGTTTGGGACTAGATTGTGCGGGGCGAAAATGTCCCAAATATTTATTTTACCGTTATGGTTACATCCTCCGTACAAATTAAAGCCCTATGCTCAAAGTGCAATAACTTATTAAACAGATCATTATTATGTTACCCTTTGCACTTTAATGATAAGATAGAATAGTGTAAACTAATTATTGTTTATAACTCATAATAAGTATTGCACGCTAGTAATAAGGTTTGAAAACAGGTCCAAATTATTGAAGAAATGACTAAAATTGCAGTGCTAGGTGGCGGAGTAAATGGGTTGACATGTGCTGTTAAAATTAAAGAAAAATATAAAGATTCTCAAGTGAGTACCATTCTTTTTTCATTAATTACGGATTTTGGCGATATTTTTTTCTAGAAAAGAAATAAGTCAAGAGTAGATTCTGATGAATAGGTATGGATTGCAGTAAGAAGTACCTATGCTATAGTTTTTTGTTGTTGTATTTTGCCTGTATTTTGTATGTGTCTGTGTGTGTTTTAAACAAAATTGTCATATACTTAGTAACAGCCTAAAACAACTATCTGTGTTTGTGTTATTGTTATTAGGGTTCCGTACCCTAAAAGGTACCTTTATAAATGATAGATCACTTCTATAGACGGAACATTTCCTTGCCCCTCTGTTATTTTTTATTATTTTAACAAAACTACGCAGAAGACAGATAAAGATGTATGGAAGAAAAGCTGAATGCTGTATGGCTGGGTAGGATGAATAGGATGACGTATGGGGTTTCCAAACAAATGACTGGTGTTTTGATTTCAGGTGACATTAATTTCAAGTGACTTTACTCCCAACACAACTGGAGATGGTTCAGGTGGATTGTGGTACCCGTACTTATGTGGAAGTACTCCCTCCAGCCTCCTAGAGTATGTACCATATAAAATACTTATAATTCTCAATTCTACATCAAAAAATATGGTAGCAAAGAATAGAGGCTAGATTCGATTACCAGGTCAAGCAGTGGTATTAAATTTTTTCATTAGCAATTTTAAACTATTCTTGTTTTATTTAAGCTGATATAGGGGAAAAGAGAGAAGTTCTGGCTCAATTCGCAAGTCGAGCAGTGTTAAGTAGCAGATGAGGATCTCGATTTGCGCCCGGTAATAGGTGCGCCCCTTATATCAAGTGAAGTAAAGTTATTTCAACCCTTGAAATAACTTCAATACATGGCATAACACAAAGTCTCTATGCGCGTCTGCCTATTGTTGTTTTTAGTTCTACTAAAATACGCAACTAATTATAACACATGGAAATGTAATATTACCTACATGCATATTATCAGTAACACCCATGCGAATAGGGCGGGGTCCCTAATAACGTTATTCAATTCATTAGATGTGCTAAATAAATAAATTACCAATTTCAGGAAATGGGGCGGTGAAACATACCGATTCCTGCAAGAATTATGGAAAACCGGTGACTATGACGTTTGTCTGATGCCTATATACAACTTATATAGGGACAAGGAACAGTTCTACAAGCCTGGCTGGGTCGACACCGTTTTCGGCTATCATGAACTTGACACTAAACAACTGGACTACTTCAGTAGACTGTATTCTACTAGATATAAGTAAATATAATTTTGTTGATACATAAAGAGTAGAAACCAGTGATAGCCTATATCACTAGGCTAGACCATTGGACTGCCAAGTCAAAGGTCACGAGTTCGAATCCAAGGCACGCACCTCTAACTTTTCGAATTCATGTCTTTTCATCCGAGCCTGCTGCTGCGATGGGGTCGGCTTCCAGTCTAACTATATTTGGCTGAATATCAGTATTTTACACGAACCTACTGCCATCAGACCTTCGCAACCCAATTTTTGGGTAATACCGATACCCTGAGGATAGACTTTTCGAACTCATGTGCGTATTTAATTATCACTCGCTTAAACGGTGAAGGTTTTCCTTCACCGTTTAACGATGACGATGTTTTCATCGTCAGGAAACCTGCATGCCTTAGAGATTTCTCGACGATGTGTGAAGTCTGCCAACCCGCACTAGGCCAGCGTGGTGGACTATAGCCTAATCCCACTCATTCTGAGAAGAGACCCGTGCCCAGCAGTGGGACAGTATATGGGTTGATGATGATACTTCAATATTTAGTTCGATTCTCACCTGAGATAGATATTTGTTTGTACTTTACAAACAGAATTAACTGACTTCCGAGATATTAGAGCTTATGTCTCCAGCTCTCTCTCTCTTCTCTACGGGTTCTTTTTTTTTTAAATAACAACTGCTGATGTACTAGTCAAGCAGACCGAGAATTGGATTCCTTTAAACTTTTTACGAGATTTAACTTTAATATCCTTGTTCCCAGTGCCGGCCAAACATTTATGACGTTCGTCACATCGCCTCCTACAATACTGTCTTACCTACAACAACGCTTCGAGCGCGCTCACGGCGAGGTTATACAAGCTCAAATCACGTCCCTACAAGATCCTTTACTAGCAGGATACGACGTGATAGTGAATTGCACGGGATTAGGGGCGCGATTGCTCGTGTCCGATAATAGAGTTATGCCCATCAGGGGACAGATAGCGAAAGTAAGTATTCGACTTGATACTTTTACACACGAGAAGCAACGACTTTATCCTTCGAGCCTTATCCCAACTATGGTCGACTTCCAATCTAATTAGAGACGGCTGATTAACAGTATTTTCACGAAGCGACTGCCATCAAGCCTCCGCAACCCACTTTCAGGGTAATACCGATATCCTGAGAATAGACTGGTTGTCAGGCTTTTTGGGCTTCTGACTACCACTAACGACTGTAATAGATGTTCGTATTTCGACCGGGACCAACGGCTTTACGTGCTCTCTGAGGTACGGAGAGGTCTCGATGTGTTAAGAGTCACCCATCCACATACTGTATATCATATATCCATTGTCTCGTACCCATAGTACAAGTTGTGCTTAGTTTGGACTAGATGGTGTTGTGTAAAATGACCCGAATATTTATTATTTATTACTATAACGCACACATACGAGTCTTGTTACCCACACTTATTTATATAAAAATATTTCGTTCGTAGGTGAAAGCTCCATGGATCAGCGAAACAATTATCGACGAGGACGGCGGGAATTACATAATACCCAAGTAAGTTAACATTACTTACAAGATGTGGACGTTCTTTAGGGCCTGAAACCTGTTGCTATCGACTTGGCTCTTTAGAACCTAGAGGAGGTTCTAAAGAGCCAGGTCGAGAGCACCCTAAACCTAAGATCATGAATGAGGAGACTAATGAGCGTAGATGAAGCGAAAGTGACCCAGAAGTGAAATCTATAGTCTCTGCTTATCCCAATGAAAGACAGTCGTAAAAATATGTATGTATGAAGGTCCTTAATCAACACAATATCATGTCATGTCATCTTCATCCTCTGAGGCTTGAGCCTTTTTCCCAAAATATGTTGGAGTCGGCTTCCAGTCCATCCAGATGCGGTATTTTCCACGAAACGCCTGCCAACAGACCACCGCAGCTCAATTTCTGGTAATACCGATATCCTGAGGATAGACTGGACGTGAGGCTTTTAGGGTTTCTGAGACCACTACGACGACGGCTTTACGTGCGGAGAAGTTTCGATCTGCTAAGTATGGTCACCCATCCCCAGACCGACTGCGGATAACGCAGCTTAACCTTGCAGATCGGGCGATCAGTGTAGTTATAAGTTAGCTACTTACCCCTCAACACAACATGGTGTCATCGAAAAAAGGCAGATTTGTCACAAAAATCCAATCAAAATATACATACATAATTATGAATAAAAAATTAAAAACTACAGAAGTTTTGTGACAAAAGAGGTTCACACTCAGCATGAAGCCGTATTATGGACAACCCACAATACAGCGCTGGTTTTTATAACCAAATATTTCAACATTTTGGATGGCAAAAGCATGATTTTTATGTCGAAGCCTATCTATGTTTTGGAGATTTCCCTCTATTGCAATCTTAGTACTTCTCGTTTACTAATATTATATACAATTTACAGCGCTTACACGTGCGTCTTGGGTGGCACTCACCAACATGATTATAACACTCAACTGGATCCCACAGACACCGACTTCATTGTAAATGGATGCCAGAAAATTATACCAGGACTAAAAGTAAGAAAAACGCATTCAAAATTTATAATTCAGTGCTCCGCGAGGAAACGTTGAGTTGGTAGTACTATTACTATTTTGACCCTCATACTGCCAACCCAACTATTCCCCTTTCGTTTTACAGGATCGGCAACGCGCAAGTGATACAAGCGGCTATAGGCTACGGTAACTGGCCCTCAACTTGTTTGCCACCTTAGTGGTATAAAAAAAGAAAAAAACATTTAGGGCTACTTCGAATAACTGATTCTATCTGGTTTTCCCGATTATAGATTGAATTTTGAAACAATTTGTATAGAACTTATGTCAAATTACTATCCCTAGTCGACAAAAATAGATGGGGATTGGTTATTGAAAGCGCCCGTTAAGGGAGAAATCTAAGGGTTTTCCAAATCAACAGAGGGTGGTGTTGAGAGGACGATTTGCAGTTCCTCTATCTACATCACTCTTTTACTTTATAATGGAGAACAGAAATGTTTTTTTTTTTCTTTTTAGCATGCGGAAATGGTGAAACAATGGGTAGGGCTGAGACCAGGACGGGATGCAATAAGACTGGAGCCAGAACAAAAGAATGGGAGACTTTACATACATAATTATGGACATGGTACACTCACTTATTTTGATTGAGTTTCTAAGTATCTTTTTTTATTTATTGGCATTTCCAATGCTACATTTAACGAACTGTAAAATAAGTCGGTTGAGAAGCAAAAATTTGTTTTCAATAGGTGTTACTGACGTCACCATTAAGACGTAACATATTATAAGAAGGACAATATTTATAGTAATCACAATAGACAAGTGGTCCCTAATCATTTCAATATTGTTAACCCTATGACCTATTAAGAAAACGGATTTTACCCCCGTCCCTCACCGCCCGCCTGCGATTAAACAGACATAATTATGACGAAGCGGGCGCAACGCGATCGCGATGACGCACCGGCAGCTAGAAAGAAATGCCAAGAGATCTATGTTTATTAGATATTAGGTCTTAATTAGTAGGTTCTTCGTTACCCCCACAAAAAAGCTGATTTACCCCCGCGGGGGTAATTACCCCCAGGTTCGGAACCACTGCAATAGAACAGCTACGGTCGCAGTGATACTATAGCCGTATTTATTTCAATTAACGAATGCGCGTTGTTTGCTTTTTATTTAATTTTAATTGAAAGTGCAATATTATTTACATATTTTATATGGGTCACTTTGTAAGTATAACAGTGGCACAATGTGAAATGCCATTAATATATTGAATATTGAGTGAAAGAGATGGAGAGAGTAACTTGGGCAGTAGGCAAGATTTAGAAGGTACTAGAATTACCTACTTAAATTATTTTTTTCAGGTGGGAGCGGATTGACTCTATTTTGGGGCTGCGGCAATGAAGTGTTACAAATATTCGATTCGTATCTCAATAAAATACACAAATCATATACAAATTCAAAACTTTAATATAACATTTATAAAATATATTGACGTTATAATAATAATATAAAACAAAAATAATTACTTTATTAAACTTATATAATTCCTTGCAATATTGTGTGTATTCCTAGTGTTCCCATTTAATTCTGTATAAATAAATAAATTCATATACCTAGGTATGCAAAATAAATAATATTTAATAATCACCGTTTAAATGGTTAAATCAATAAATTTTTCTCGTACTATACTTATTGTGACTGAGCCTTAAATACTAAACAATTATTAAATATGTATAGCTTGGCTTCATACATTTCTCGAGTAACCCCAAGCTAAATTTTACAAAATATCGTTATGTTATTTAAATATAAAAACACAGTTGTCCTTGCCCGTCACAAACTGTCCCGTAACAACTAAAATCCACAGTACAAAACCACTCACCTGCACAAACACTAATTTTCTGATAAAGTCAATCTTCTCAACATCATACACAATGGTATATTGTGTCGTAAATATCTGTTCTTCTCTGGGACCTGACTGGTATTTGACTCCTTACTTCTTCCACCATTCTCAGATCTAGAAAAAATATTAAACATGATATTTAGATAATCTGACTGCCTCATTAGTCTAGTGGTCCTAAGCGCGACTGCTACGCTAGAGGTCCTGGGTTCGATCCCCAGGTCGAGCAAAGTGTTATTGGGTTTTTCTATGAAATTCTCAGTAGCAGCTCGGAGTCTGGATTTGTGCCCGGTTAATGGCAATAGGCTCGCCCCCTATTACATGGGACCTAAAACATACCGGCGAAATGTGGGTGTACATTAGTACACCTCTGCTTAACCCTTCGGGGAATACAGGCGTGATGGTGCGTGTGTGTGTTTAGATAAAATAATTATTCGAAGGTCGTATTTTCTGATTTCTCGTATTTTTTGAATAACCACAGAGTTATTGCATGGGTCACAAAAAATACAGTTTTTTTTTTTAAATTATAATGCAGCTGTAGTATCACTGCGACCGCAGTCGGTCTTGTGATCGCCACTCGTTGCATTAGAGTTCACCGCTAAACCCTGCGGCTACTATAAACTGCAGGATTTGCTTAGGGGTGAGCGCTTTTAATTCATCTGTGCTTGTCCTTGACCCTGTATACCCTAAATTTGATTCTAAGTGAAATTCTCAGGAGCAGTTTTGGCTAGGCGGTTTTTAGTCAGTACGAGTCTGACATACGCTGCCGCCTCTCCGGGTGGCGGATGATACATGTGTATTTTCTGTTAATATATGTAAAAAAAGGCTCGCCCCCTATTACATGGGACCTAAATATACCGGCAAACTGTGGTTGTACAACCTTTCGGGGAATACAGGCGTGATGGTATTTATGTAAAAATGTCTGTGTGGTGGTATCCCGGAATACTGACCAATGTCAGCGCACAGCATGCCAGGCTTGTCGTGGAGCTGCTGCACGACGTTGGCCCAGGGGTCCACGAGCATGGTGTGCCCCCAGGCCACGTACTCCGCGGCGGGGTCCCTGGCCGGGCTGACCAGCGCCACCCACAGCTGCAGGTCGTTGGCGCGGGCGCGGGCCAGCAGCTCCCAGTGCTTCGGGCCCGTCGTCATGTTGAACGCGCCCGGGTAGATCAGCACCGAGCAGCCTGGACGAACAGATAGATAGCCTTACAGCGACATCTATAGCGCTAAAAGGAACTATGAACGAAAAATCCTGAATCGCGCTATCAACATTCTTAATGCAATCTTTTTGTATTTTTTGGCATTTTCCATGCTAAGATTTTAAAAGTTATTAAGCAAAGGATAAATTATTTAATTGAAATTGAACTAAATGTAAAGTAAGTCGTGTCGGTTGAGGAGCAAAATACTTTTCAAGGTGTTGCTGACGTCACCATATAGAATTTCAGAATGCGAAGACAAAATTCGACATGGCGGGTAGGTATCGCGGCGGCTTAGTGGTAATTGCGTCTGGTGTACCTAACCAGAAGACGCAGGTTAGAATCCTGACCGCGGTCGAATTTTTCCTTTGCTAATAACTATTCTTAATGCAAAGTTGCATGTATACAGACGACCGACATCAACAACAACATAGGCATTGCCTATCCGGTTCTGCTCATAACCTTTTCCCAAGTTCCAATTAGGCTAGGGTTGGCTTCCAGTCTAAACAGATGCGGCTGAATATCAGTATTTAATTTAAATACAAGTTATTAACCTTTTGACCGCCACGGACGTGTATAGACGTCAAATGAAAACTTGCTTACGACGCCAACGACGGCATGGCACGTCAAAAATAAAATTTTTTTTAGTTCAAAATAATAAACTATTCTTATAAAAAAAAAATCTTTTTTTTAACTATTATTAGATACTAGAATTTGTCGCTTGGCGTAGAGAACACGGATTTTCGTTATTGACGTGGCGGTCAAAAGGTTAAATACATACCCTCCTTGGACATAACTTGCGCCATCTCAAAGAAGCGCAAATCGTAACAGATGCCAAGGCCAATCTTGACGCCCATGAAATCGAACATGGTGATGTGGTCGCCGGCCGACAGCACATCTGACTCCTTGAACGTTATCTTCCCAGGGATGTCGATGTCAAATAAGTGTACCTGTAAAATTAGAAGATAGCATTTTACAGTTATAATTAAATTTGGGGTACCTATGTATAGAGGCCAGCACATCAAGATACCCCAATCTTTCACTTTGCTAGACTTTCAACTTTAATGCAAAACAATAAGGTTCACATTCAATTGGGAAAATTTGAGTTTTGAATAATTTGACTTGCTGGCATCTGTACCTAAAAAGAGACTCTTAAGAGTGATAATAGTAATGATATATGTATAACGAGCTGTTTCACTCGCATCCCAAAGAAATGTTTGAGAGAAAATGTAGCGTGTATGTCCATCTCATTGATCTAATCTTTCTCTGTACCAAATTTTATCAAAATTGATTCAACGGTTTAGGCGTAAAAGCTTAACAGAGAGACACGAGTTACTTTCCCATTTATAATTGGCCGCTAAACCTCTGAACAGATTTCCAAAGAAAAGGAGATGGATTGCATCCTATTGAGTAAATAGTAATATTTAGTAAAATCGCGGGCAACAGATAGTTATATGTTTTTGATGGATTGCCTAGGTAGAACAGGACATATAAAACTCAAAGAATCATATCTCATTGGTACTTTTCTGTGTTGAGCGATGAGGTTCCCGCAGCTGTCCCATACGGTGCAGGTGTTGTACAACTCGTCCCCGCTGCGCTCGGGCATCGTGCCGCCCACCACACACAGACCGGTCTCCATAGCCGCGGAACGGAGAGCTTGACTTGACTCTCCATTTGGTATACACTCCGCGTATTCCTTGAAGTACTCTACAATTTTAGTAGTATTGTACTATATTATAGAATAATATTACTTAAAACATGTATCTTTCAAAAATAAATAATATCAAAGTGGTTGTGTAATCAGATCTGCGCTACGAGTCACGGGTACGATTCCCGCATGGAACAAATTTTGTCGTGACGCGGTAGAAAGACAATATAACATACATCATGTTTGTATTACCTGAAGTGTTAGGCAGAGGTTTAACAATGTACACAATCCGATATGTTTAGGTCCCATGTAATAGGGGGCGAGCCTATTGCCATTAATCAGGCACAATTCCAAACTCCGAACTGTTGCTGAGAATTTCATAGAAAAACCCAATAACACTGCTCGACCAAGACCTCAAGCAAAGCAGTCGCACTTAGGACCACTAGACTAACGAGGTGGTTAAGTACAGAGGCCAGCACATCAAGCTACCACAATCTGTCAAATTTCTTTGATTGATTTTCAACTTTAACACTAAGTGATAAGGTTCGTAATCAATTGGAAAAACTTGACAGTTTTGGATAGCTTGATCTGCTGGCGTCTGTACAATATCGGGTTTATATTATTTATGTATATAGCGACCCCTCCGGCTTCGCACGGGTGCAACACGTATATATTATACGTAAATATAGCCTATGACACTCACAAATAATGTGGCTTTCTACAGGTAAAAGAATTTTCAGAATCTGTTCAGTAGATCCGGAGATTACCCCATACAACCTCACAAACTTTGCCTCTGTATAATATTAGTATAAATAAGACTGACCAATACATTCAACTTTAAAACTGACAAACTAAAATAAATATTACTTTTAAATAACACTTACTAGTCCCATATGGTGCATTGAAAAATTCTGGCAGTGCAACAAGTTGGGCACCTTGTTCTTTTGCCTTGTGAATTTGTTCAACTGCTGCAGATAGATTCTTTTTCTTGTCCATTCCCACTGCTAACTGGATCAAGGCTATCTTTAGACCTAAAAATATGATGTGACTACCTTATTAACCTGCTGATATAATAACCATTGACCTAAACCTATCTCACCACTATGAATAGCACGAACAATAGGTTATTTTCCAAATTTTTGAATAATTCAAAACCATTAAAAATAAATTCGACTTTATTTGGTGTAATGGAAAAAAAAGACATTAATTATTTTATTTTTCTGTTAAATCGTTCGTCCCAATCTAATATATAAAATTTCCATGTCACAATGTTAGTTACCGTACTCCTCCGAAACGGCTTGACCGATTTTTACCAAATTTTATATGCGTATTTAGTAGGTCTGAGAATCGGCTACTATCTATTTTTCATACCCTTAAGTGATAGGGTGGTCCACCCCAATATTTTTTTTTATGGCAAAACAACGTTTGCGGGGTCAGCTAGTCTTTACATATAATTATTATGAATTTTAAAAAATTTGTAAAATACCCTATTGTGCGCGATAACTTTTTAAATCTGGATTTTACATTCTGCATTGTAACACTAATATATTTGCTACAACTACTATGTCTGGAACTTTTTTTTTTTTTTTTTTTTTTTTTTATTCACGATAGGCCTACGCTTGATCACTAGTTCGCCTGATGTTAAGCGACACTGCGATCTACGGTGGAGCGCGCTGGCCTAGAAGAAACCGATTCACTCGAGATTTAAAAACACACAGATTATAGTTATTAGGGAAGACCCACTCAGGAAGCTCATTCCACATTTCAGCGGTACGCATGATGAAACTTGATTTAAAGCGTTTCGTTCGGGCTTTTGGGATGTCCACCATGAATCGATGACGCTTTTTCGTGCTTCTGGTCGTCCGATAGTAGAAAGGGCAAGGGGGTATAAGATCATGGAGATCTGATGCACACTCTCCGAAATGCATCCGATAAAAAACTGACAAGCTAGCGACTTTGCGGCGATGTTCCAGACTCTGGAGTTTAGCTCGGACGAGCGAGTCGTTGCCAATGAGCTTCTTGGCGCGCTTCTCAACGGATTCCAACGCCTCAAGCTGGTACTTAGCCGAACCATCCCAAAGGTGCGAACAGTACTCCATGCACGACCGAACTTGTGCTTGGTACAATATAAGCAATTGTTCCGGCGTGAAGTAACGACGCACCTTTGAGAGGATACCCAGCTTTCTGGCAGCTACCTGAGCCTTGGACTCAATATAGGAGCCGAAGTTGAGGGTTGACGTCAGAGTAACGCCCAAGAGCTCAAGCCGATCAGTTACTTGAATAGATACATCTCGGAAAGTAGGAGCCAGTAGGAATGGGCTCTTTTTGGCGGAAAACAGACACGCCTGGGTCTTTGCAGCATTAAATTTGACCAGATTGGCATCGCCCCATTCGGAGACTGCCTGAAGGGACAAATTCATGCGATCGACCATGGCCTCTCTTAGAACTTTCAAAAAGACCATGATTCTCAGAGTTTATTTCGGTGTTTCTTCTCAGAGATTGTTATTGAGTTAGGAAATACAAGAGCCATCTAGCTCAAAAAATATATACCTATGGAAAACATTGACTTGTAAAAGTGTCTCTAAAAGATCTACTTAAAGAAATAAATGTCATTTATCAAAATAAAAATTTGAATTTGTATGATTTTGGTGTTTTTTCAGTGAATACTAAACTGTTTTTATGTAATTATTTCGAAATCTCACACAGTAATCTTATCAGTGTAACTTCCACTACACATTTATGAAAAAATCTAAAACTATAACTCAAAATTGTATCTAAATGTAGGATTCAGATGAATATAATGATTACTACTAAGGCTTAACTGGAAGGGAGTTAACAGGAATACTATTGTAGTATGTTTTATTTTCGATTTTGAACTTAACCATCAACATATTTACCAGTTATATATATTGATCTGATGTATTGACTATATACCTAACTACATATTTATCACCTTTCCGTTTCTCTTGAATCCATCCAAAGATTGTCTGTAAGAAATCGCATCTAGCAATAAGACCACCCATTGTACCATTATAGTATGATCTTTAAAACTGTACTTCAAATTTATTTATGGTGTGCAGTGAAGAGTATTCTATTCTATTAGGTACTAGTAATTTATACCTAAGCTATTTATTCTATATTATGGCAAACCTGGTCCACCAATTACAATAGTAAATGGAAATCTAACATACATGGACTGAGAACAAACAGACTAAAAAGAAATAAGAGATTACTTTTTTTACTGGAACAACAATCCGTTGAATACTTTTGGGTAATCAATATTTTTGGGAACAAAATATGTTTGAGTGGAGAAATCAAAGGTAATGCCGCTGAAAAAATACAGGAAACATTTAAAAATAAATAAAAATAACTACCTACCATTAAGGGACATTTTTACTTAAGTTGTACAGAGAACTATAACTTTTTAAATGTTTCTTATTTTCATATTATAGTATGTGTATTGTGTAATGCCTCCTATAGTATTAGCCTACAGATAAAACCTTTGTGTTATTGCGACAAACACTTTATCACTGTGTTATAAAGCTTATTATTCCTTGACTAGTATTTAGGTTAAATGTTTTATGAGGTTATCATTACCAAGATGATAACAAATTGCTATACCTAAGTACCAATACATTTGCTAAGTGAATCCCAAGAGAAAGAAAATTTTCTAATAATTATAGGTATCAATAAGTGGTGTTGATTTCATGAAATGAAACAATAAATACAGGAACAATGACCACAACAATATTTAATTAAACCTCAAGTAGGTACCTACTATTTATTTTTCATTAAATTACAAGTTGTCTGAAATCTGTTTCAGTTCTTTCGTAGCCCTGTATGCAGTACCCGCTACTAGAACTGATTTAGATAGAACTAATTAGAATCTGGTTGATTAGAAATTTAGATTATTTTAAAATCAACTTTAATACTGTACCACCAATATTTATTATAGGTTTTTCTAAAAACCGTGGATGGGCCGCGTCGGGTGAAGATGGAGACGCAGACATGTTTGCAGTTTCAACACTCGATAAAAAATAACTACACTAGCAGTTCTTTACCTCTTTTGAGCATGATATACGATTACGTTAAAATATTTGCCGTGTAAACAGAAAATAAAAAGCTGTATTATTTTTATCAAAACACGTTAGCGAGTGTCACACACAAGTCACAACACAAATTCGCATTTTGCAAATCGCAAATCGCTATTTCGCACGTTTGACAATTTGACATCATGTCACTGTCATAAATTTCTTTCTTTCTGTCATAAAAAATTAATAACAATTCTGTCTGTCATTAAAGTAAAGGAAAGTTTTTTTTTTATCTAAATAATTAATTAATTAGTTCAAAAATACGAGACAAAAATAGCAGGGCTACTTAGCAATTTATTTTATATTTATCTTGAATTATTACGGAATAAAAAAAACAGGTGGAAGCGCAATGTAACAGTCAGAACAGAACCGTTGTCACCAAGCTCACACATATTTTTTTAAATTTATTTCATGACCATGGATACAAGTCCTTCAGTCGACCAAGCTCACACAAATAAACCGATATTGCACTACAAAATAAACAAATCGTTTGATTTGTCGTTTTAATTTTAGTCCAAACTAGCATAAGCACTGGCCTCTAATACAACTTGTATTAATAATAGAGGTTAGTGAGCTTAAGTCACTGACTTTCAGACTCTATACATAAGATTTATTTGCTAAGTTCAGAAAGTATTTAAGGCGTTTTGTAATCTAAAGTCAAGATAGAATTGATTGACGAGAAATTCCGCTAGTCAACCATAGATGGCCGTATTCTCCTCTAGTGTTTGCAACATAATTGCGCTGTTAAAAATGGTGACAATCGTGTTTTAGGTCGTTATCTGTTGCTACTCGACCAAGGCATAACACGAAATACTTTATAGATATCGATAAATACCCGTTTTTCTTGTTTGTAATAGTGTAATTAAATGATCTATTTTTTGTTTGTAATTTGATCTATTTTAAAGAAGAAGAAGAACATAACATCATGCCTTGTTTCCGCAAAGGGTTGGGCAGAGGTGTACCCACCTATATCTACGTCTTTTTTATACTACAAGAGAGGCAAACACGTGTACGGCCCGTCAGATGAAGCGGTTACCGTATTTACGCTCATGATACCGAATATCACTCGGTGCCACTCTGTGAGTCTGTGCTTGGATACTTGTATTGTTTTATACAGCGTGTATCAAAAACCCTGTCCGATCCTTATAGGTCTTATTTTAAAATGTTATGTGCTTTAACAATATTAATTTGATAAACCATGAACTTGGTACTTGAAACTTCTGCGATCGTCCTCCACATGTAATAATATTCCACGTCGCGCTGGTGCTGGCGCTGGCGTAAAATGCGTAAAATGATATATATTCATCTTAAATACTTAGGATAAAATAAAAAATGCGTTAAATTATATTTATATCTGTAAATAGACCTTTTAAACACTTCTACAAGTCAATATTTTACAAAAAGCCCTCCTAGTTCTTGAATTTCGGAATCATCCTGATTTTGTTCATAATGTGACTTAGCTTGAACAATACGTCTTGTACTTCTGTTTATCCTTTCAACAGCTGATGAACAGTTTAAGATTGACATTTGTTTTAACGCAACACAGTTAGTTGCCTTTGTGTCGTGTAGTGTCCTTTAATGGAACATGGGTTAATATTTTTTTGTATGCGGATATAAATTGTCTGGCTTTAAATGGTAAATACACCAGAATTTTGGATTTGATTAAGCTTGAATATAAACTTTATAAGGCTTTGATACAGCCCAAAAAACCTAAGGAACCCGTTTTTCTCCTACTATTTATTAAACAAGTGCCGTTCTCCATTTTTAAACTGCTAATAAAGTCGATGCTTCACTTAAAAACTCAAAAAAAATTGTTCGCGTCCTTTTTTAAAGCCGTATAAGTGTAAATTCCTTGAATTAAATACACGATGATTTTGTAGTCGTTTTGGAACCGAAAATTTTAGACTCTATATCAGTAATAGAACCTATTAAAATATAATTTAAATTAAATAAAAATATATTATTTTATTGATTATTAAAAGTAATATCATATTCGAACAAAAAATGAGAACTCATGATAATTCCACTCAATGTTACGTACTACGATCACTACGATCGATGTCATTCAATGTTACACACACAACACTAAGCGGTAAAACATATGCCTAGACACGTTATCCGCCCATTGGATGCGGCGCGGCGCCCGCTGCCTACAATCCACGCACACAGCTGTAATGTATTATGTACCTACCCCTAGTAACAGGCTGCGCGGCGCCGGCGCGGCGAGCGCTCTCGCGTCGTCGCGTCGCCCGCGCCGCTCCCCGTTAACCACCCCGCACGGCCGCACCCGCCAGTTCTGTTGCAACTCGCGCGCGATAAAGGTTGCATTTTTTACGTTTTACGTAGCCACGCGAAAATGAGTCTTCAGTATGAATATTCGAACGCGGAGTAGGTACTTGACAATGGTTCAGCTGTACACTGTTACTAGTTACAATTTGGAAGGCCAAAGCTGAGGCCAAGCGGTTGTATTCCCGGCCAGAACATTTAAAGGCGCTGCGGCTACGAGGGATTGAAAGTCCTCAAGTACCTTCAACCCCTACCAACTTGGCTGCAACCCAGCGCCTTCTCAATCATGGACAATTCCGTGTGCCGGCTCACGCGCAAGGTCGAGGGCGCCTAAATGACTCGCAGGAGAACGAAGACGCTATTCTGGAGTAGGTACTTCGAGCGGGCTCCGCGGCGAAGCACGAGAATGGCGGCACAAGAATTTAATGTTAGCTAATGCTTTGTATGGAAAACATTAAATAATAATGGCTTAACATCCCTATAAGTTCCGTCGAGCTCCCGTCATCAACAACAATGATGCACCGGCAAGAACTGCCCTATGTCAGCTGCCCGGCTCGTTATGCAAGTGTTGTGCGTGCTTACCCAAACAATCAGTTCCGTGATCGATGGATAGGCCACGTCGCGCGGCGGTCCCGTGGCTTGCCCACCACGGAGCCCAGACTTAACGCCCCTGGATTTTTCTTGTGGTCGGAAATAAAAAGACTCCTTTATACCCGTGAACATAAAAGTCTTAACGAGTTACGCAGTGCGATAGTGGACGCCTTTGATAAAGTGAAAAGTGATAGGCTAAAAGACAATAGCATAAAACGGGCACGTTTGTGTATTGAACGCGGCAGACTCCATTTCGTGTATTTGCTTCGGTACAGGGAAGTGTAAACAATTTATAAATAAACTTTTAATAGGTAAGTACTTAGCTATGTACATAAGTTAATTATTTTGTAAATAGCTCAAATTCCAAAAATCCAAACGCCTGAAGTACCTACTCAGTTCATTGTCTCTCTGTTTCTAATTATTGATACCTACAGTAAAATAAAGATAAGTTCAATTCAAATAAAGTATTTCTGCCGGTCCTAAGCCCGTGTAAAGTATGAACGAGAAATTGGAGTAGGTACAATTTACGTAGTTGGCGTGAAAATGTTGATGCGCAGCGGCTGTGCGAGCGACTGCTGCGCCTGTCGCGGGTTCGATCCTCGCTCGGAACAAATTTGTATGATCTGTGGGTGAATGTTCTGGGCTTGCGTGTTTGTGTATGTGAAAATTTATGTTTGTAAATGCACCCATGACACAGGAGAAAATCCTAGTGTTGGGCAACGTTTTTTTTCTTAAATAAGAACTACGATAAAACCTACCTACACACAGTCTTATTCTAATTTTTTTAGTAAGAATGTAGGTATTACGTTCGTGTCCCGTATCAGCTGATTCGCTGGGCGCCATACTTGTCCTATTTGAACTGTGATCCTAGGTACCTACCTAACATCAAATTACGTCGCTATCTGCATCGTAATGCAATTTATTTTAATAATAAAATGTACTTGTCCAGCTACTAGCTATTAAATCACGCGTAGTAGGTACTCAGACGGATCATCCGACCGTCCGTCGCTCCCGTTGCTGTAGGTAGGTGACCAGCTGATGAGCTGACTCGTACCGCGCCGCGCCGCCGCGCCCGCGCCTCCCGCCGCGCATCATTGATAAATGGCAAGCTTGAGACTGAGGCGGTTTAAGAATGAAATATTCGTGCACTACTACGAACAAACTCGAACAAGTGAAATTTTTTTTTGAAATGCCAACTTTTTTATTATTAGCTGTACAGTCAACTTAATATTTTTTATTTGTACTACTAATTATCCTAAGTTACCACGTTGCGGTTCCAAAACGACTATAATTTCACGCTGTATATCAAAAATATTATTGCAAGTAACCAAAAACTTTTCCGTAAGCTCGCTGTCATGAACTGAATCTATTCCTGATTGCCTGCAAAATTTAACAGCTTCCGCTACACTTATGCTGAATAGTTGGGTAGCTAACTTTACTCGCAGTCACTAAAAATACCAAGGCATCTTTGGCCCCTGCCAAGTGATCACCTTCTACTTCCGTGCCCATATTAACGTATCCACAAAATTTGCGCCCGTCCCACTACACACGGCGACGAATACTATTAGATTAGACAACTCCGTTTTTTGTTTCAAAGCACCTAATGACTCCTAGGTTAATTCTGACTCTCCTCCGACTTTCGAATGGGTAGGTAATCTATTGTAATAGGCTTGTATGGAAAGTCTTGCGCACGTAATCATAGTATTATATATTAGTCTATGCGTAATCATACGCCTTGGGCGAGTAATAATGCAATGTCAGGGCAAAGCTGCGCAGAGTTGGCGAATATTTTCTCCTTGATATGACTCCTGATTTCGTGTTTCCTACTTGACCTACTTCTCTGGCAACCAATTCATGAACCTTTAAAATCAATCAAATTTTACATATTCACTCTTAATTCTGCAAATATTTATCACGAATAAAATAATTAAATAAAACCTCTAAATTTGTATTTTTGAGTCAATCCAAGTTTTCCTTAGTCATGGCAATTTTTTCTTCCAATCTCAATATTACTTCAGACATATTATTTATTTTCTTTATAAGTCTTCGATTTTTCAATTGCAATCTTTGTATTTTTAGAGCTTGTTTCAAAATTTTTTCTTCAGAAAATCTTAGCTGGGCTTTTAGTGTCTTTTTTGTCGGTGTTGTACAATTTGAAACATCCGTAACAACTATATTTTTAACCGTTTCTCCTTCGAATTGAACCGAACTGTCTTCGGAATGAAACTGCACAGAGATAACGTCATCTCTTTTCTGTATTAGATTTTGTTCAACTTTTATGTTTGTGTCCACGCAATCTTTATCACGAAGTCGTTGCTTCTTTTTTGGTGGGGAATTAAAGTCAGAGCTCTCCGTATCACTTTGTTTTTTTGAAGAACCTGCAGTGGCTTCATCAACATTTAGTGGCTACAAAGAAAATAAAACCATTGAAAAAAATGCCAATAAAATAATAATATCAAAAGAACAATAATCGTTTCCTCTTGCAAGTACCTATACAAAGGTAGGTGCGTTGTTTATTGTATAATATCTCACTTAATAATGATTGAATGAGTATATTTAAGTACTTATTCGTGAGTAATTTTTGATTTTGTTTTATTTTTATCAAGTTTTTTCAATTTTCCTATTTTAAGTAATCATAATAAAACATGCTAACTTACTTGATTATAGAACTTTACAATTTTCATAGATGGAAGCGCGGTATGTTTTATGTATCTATATCCTTTATCTGAGATTAAAAAATCTTCTTCTACAAAATGCACGGAACATATCGTGCTTGATTTGGTTGGCATCCAATCAACTCGACCCGTTGCATCTATCCATTTTTCTTTGACGCTAGCGTCTTTGGGAAACCTAAACATTTAAGGAAGCGAGAATGAATTACATAATTAATTAATGATAATTATTACATAAGTGAAAGTTTGATTACATTTCTGTTATTAAGCATCTACATAACCTAATACAACTCTTCAAATTAATTTCGTGCATGTATTTTAGGCGGCCTTACAATAAAACTGTACTGTAATAATAGGTATAATAAAATTAATATTAAATTACTTATCTTCTTTTATCGATGTGTATCGATAAAATCAACATCAGACCTGACTACATCACTAATTGAGTAGCAATGTAGCAAAGAACTTTCGAGAACGAAATAGTGATTACAATCGATACAAAATAAACTTTATTTTAATCACACATGGTTGATTTTAACTAGACGTTTAATTAAATTTTAGTAAATTGGAAGTACCTACCTAAGATTTTATTATAAAACAAATGAAATCGTACTTACCGATGGTACGAAACACCTCCATTTTTAAGATTTCTCCTCCTGCTATCATTTTTGCATTCTAAAATGGAACAATACGGCATATCTATGGTAAAATGAGTTTGTCGCGAAACTACACGTCTCGATGTTAGAACACGACTGTTGAGATCAAATATGCGTAACAACGCCTAAATATGGCAAGCATGCCACGCCTACTTTTTAGGGATGTTAAAAAATAATCGATTTTTATTTTCTTATAATTGATTTTTTACAATAGTTTTTTATAGTAATATTAATAAATTTTTAATAAATTGATTATACAAATTACGCATTTAAATCAATTGTCATAAACAGCGACATCTTTGCGAAAAACTCGAAGTAAGTTCATTTATTACAGTTGTTGGTAAACAATAAAAATGTCTTCTAACCGTAAAACACCTAAAAGCAGCTGGCGATAGTATTTTATATCGAAGAAGGATAATAAAACAGCAATATGCATGTACTGTTCGAAAGAATTAAAAACTTGTAGTATGGTATGGTATAGAGGGCTGGTTTCCGCAAATCCACGACAAAGCGCGTATTTTGCGTGCGAAGTCTTGTAGTAATACTACAAATTGAAAACATCCCACTGTCTTACAAGTAGCATGAATTACTATATTTTATAATGATTATTGTGGTCCATATGACAGCAAAATATCTACTGGTCTCTGTAAAATTCATTTAAACTAAAAACGTCGGTCATGCGAGTATTTTCAATAAAAAATGTGTTATGGTTAACTCGACATCAATAATTATCAATGTCTGTGCCCAGACACGGGGGTGATTTCGTCGGCAGCAGAATAAATAACTTGGAGACTATTTCGGTGAAAAATATGTTGAATTTATTGATTAGTAAAGAAACAGTTACAAAAGGTGTTTTGCGTGCGATGATCGTGATTCTATACAAAGTGAATATGGCCGCGCTCGCGCACTGCACTACGGTGGCGCCATCTGTTCCACTCAACGACGGACCAATCGAGCGCCGTCGCTGATGCCGTTGCAATTTTGATTGGTTCTTCAACATGCTCCCGGCCTTGGAAGCTGGTATAGCTTCCAATTGTTATATTAAATAAAATAAAAATCCTGTGCTTATATGTGATCTAATCGTTACTACTCTTCATTCAGTAACGGACATATTTTTGAAAATGACCGCCGAACGACTCCGTTTGCTGTTCTGACGTCAGCGACTCTTGAGATCCCATCCTTGCCCGGAAACGTCTTGCTGATACGTCCCAAGCTCCATTTTAAAGGTGGCAGGTTGTCATCCTTGAGCAGAACCATTGTGTTTTCCGTCAGATCATAATTCTTGTCCGTCCATTTACTTCGTATCTGTAGCTCGGATATGTACTCTTTGGACCAGCGGGTCCAAAAGTGCTGGCGTAGCTGTTCTATCCTCTGATAGCGGTCGAGACGATGAACTGGAACATTGCTGAAGTCTGGACTAGCAGGTGAGGTTAGTGGACGGCCAACCAAGAAGTGAGCTGGGGTAAGTGGAAGGAGATCTGTGGGTTCTGAAGACATAGGATTTAGGGGTCGGGAGTTTAGGACTGACTCAATTTGTGTTAACACGGTACTAAACTCCTCGAACGTAAGATGAGCGTTACCCACCACGCGCATCAAGTGGTGTTTACAACTTTTGACCCCCGCTTCCCACAAACCACCGAAATGACTAGCGTAAGGTGGAATCATAGAAAATTTAATGTTTTGTGAAGTGGCGTATTTTTTAATTTCTCCTGAACAAGAACTTAGAAATTTTGTGAATTCATTTTTAACGCCGACAAAATTTTTCCCATTGTCGGAATAAATTTCCAACGGTTTTCCTTTACGCGAGATAAACCGCTTTAGGGCTAACAGGTACGCGTCTGATGTTAGGTCACTGACTAACTCCAAATGGACAGCGCGTGTCGCGAAACATATAAACAGACATATGTATGCCTTTACCGTCTTAGCTCCTCTGCCCTTACGGTTCAACACATAGACTGGCCCTGCGTAATCAACCCCGCAACGAAGAAATGGAAATCCCGGTTCAAGTCGCGCCTCAGGTAAGTTTCCCATCATTGGGCTTAAAATCTTCCCTCTCATTCGTATACATGTGACACAGCTATGTACTATTTTCTTTGCCAGGTTCCTACCTCCGACCGGCCACCAGGTATTGCGAATTGTGTATAGCAACAACTGCGGTGGGGCATGGAGTAACTGGTTATGTTCATAACGAAATAATAATTGAGTAAATAAATGTTTTGAAGATAATAAAATTGGATGTTTTTTATTATAATTAAAATTTGATGAGTTCTCAATTCGAACGCCAACTCTAATTAATTTACGATGATCTAAAAAAACGTTCAATTTACTTAATGTTTTTAACTTCAAACATGTGTTTCCTAACAATGACTCAACCTCATTAGGAAAAGATTCTATTTGTGCAAATTTTGCTAGCATTAAAGTGATTCATCAAGTTCGTCCACATCAAGCTCACCTTTGCGTTTATTATTTTTGTTGCGTGTGTTATATATAAAGCGTAGTACATACGCCCCAGCTCGCTTCATGCGGTTGAACTGTGAGAAACGATTAAATGGAAAATATAATGTGGTACCATTATTTATTAATAAAGTGTTTACATTTGTAGTTTTAATCTCAGGTAAATTTTCTGTAGATAAAATATTATCTTCTCCTGTTTTTATATTTAAATGCAAGTTAGCATTATGAAGGAATTGCGGTCCCTCCCACCATAGACTGGAATCATGCAATGCTTGTAAACTCAACCCTCGTGAAACCATATCAGCTGGGTTATTTTTTCCACTGACATGATTCCACGAGTGCTGGCCTGTTATGCTGTGAATTTGTGTGATTCTATTTTGCACATATGTTTTAAGACAAGAGGGAGGCATGCGGAGCCAACCCAGAACAATCGTCGAGTCAGTCCAAAACATGACCTCATTAAATTGACACCGTAACGATTTAATTATTTTGTCGTATAATCTAGCCCCTATTAGCGCGCCACATAACTCCAATCTAGGTATGGTGAGAGGACTTGCTACTGGTGCTACCTTGCCCTTAGCGCACAACAGCTTCACGGTAACAAGTGAGTCACCGCTGCATGTCCGCACATAAGCGCATGCACCGTAGGCTGCTTGTGACGCGTCAGTAAATATATGTAGTTCTATACGTGTATAGTTGCTACACATCACATAACGTGGAATGCGAATAGTATTAAGCAGGGTCAGGTCATTATCAAAATGTAGCCAAGCTCGGGTGACGTCACTAGGGGCAGGCTCATCCCAGTCTAGTTTTAATAACCATAGTCTCTGGATTAATATCTTAGCCGTGGTTATAATAGGACTTAGCAAACCTATAGGATCAAATATTTGTGCAATACGCGAAAATATTACGCGTTTTGTAATAATTTCCGGTTTGTGATCGACTTGTGTGTGGAAATAAAATTGGTCGTCACGATTATGCCACCCTATACCTAAAGTTTTACTGTGTGTATATTCACCTAATGATAATTCTTTAGATATTGCTTCTGTAGTCGGGAAGTTAAAGTTAAAAATCCACTTCCGTAATTGAAAACAACCTGATTTTAGAACCTTATCAATTTCATTACAATTACGGGTGAGTGACATAATGTCGGAAGCACCAAATATTAGATCGTCGACATAGAAATCCTCGCGGATAGTTCTGGCGACGTCAGCGTTGCTACACTCGTGCGCGAGTTGTTTTAAACACCTGCAGCTCAAGAATGGCGCGGAAGCAGTCCCGTATGTAACCGTATTTAACTGATATACGTCCAGGGGATCAGATGGGCTTTCACGCCATAAAATGAGCTGAAGGTGACGCTGATGTTCATCGACTATGACCTGTCTATACATCTTTTCGATGTCGGCGCACGCCACGTAACGATGTTCGCGAAATCTTAACAAAATACTAATCAGGTCGCCCTGTATTGGTGGCCCTACTAGTTGTAAACTGTTTAAAGATACACCATTACTAGACCGTGCGCTGGCATCGAATACTACCCTAAGTTTGGTGGTAGTGGAATGTTCGCGGAGTACACCATGATGAGGCATAAAGTAATGTGGTGTACTATAATTTTGAATGCGTGTCATGTGACCTAATTTAATATACTCATTTATAAATTCTGAATATATTTTTTTATACTGATAGTTTCGTTGTAATCGTTTCTCAAGTACGTAAAAACGTTTCTCGGCTAGTTGAAACGTTTCTCCTAAAGACTCGGGTGATTCTTTAAAAGGAATTTTGACACAAAAGCGTCCATCCGCTTCCCTTTTTGTTGTTTTTACAAAGTGATCTTCACACAACCGGTCTTCATTTGAGAATGATTCTGAATACGAACTAATAGGTTTTTCCTCTAGTTCCCAGAAGCTACGCATTAAACTATCTAATGATTGTGTAAAATTACATCTAGTTTGTTGTGTGTGTTCTGTGCCATATAATGGCCCTGACAATATCCATCCAAGTTTTGTGTTTTGAAGGTAGGGACCGTTTGACAATCGTAATCTACCATCCTCGATTAATTCCCAAAACACATCTGCTCCAATAAGTAAATCAATTTGCTTGCTTTCATGAAATATAGGATCAGCAAGTTGGATATGGTCAGGAATTTTTAACATAATATTATTTTTGAATGAAATGCGTGGTAGTGTTGACGTAATAGTAGGCAACACTAAGCACTGTATGCGTGTTTTAAATTCACTGTGAATTGAATTAATTTCGATGTCACAACTTTGCGTGATTTTTGTGACTGTGTTACCAACACCCCGTATAAGCATAGTGGACTGTATTATATTTTTGTTTAATTTGTCACATAGTGACTGCGAAATAAAACAACGCTCGCTCCCGCTATCCAGTATTGCGCGCGCTTTTACATAATTACCTAGATAGTCAAGAATTTCAACGAGCGCCGTTGCCAATAAAACGTTTGGCGTGGATGATAACAGCTGATCGCTTGAGTTATCTGTGTGCGTGTTTACGTTGAGTACGGAGTGTGTGTGTGCTATATTAGTGCTAAGATGGGACGCTACCGTGCCTACGAGAGAACCGGTTTCGTTGGATTGTCCACCCACTGATAACAAACCATTCAGTGCGTGATTATTTGTTTGATTATTATCATTAGGCACGCCGTCGTCCTCATGAATTAATGAGTTGTGTTTCTTATCACATTTCCTACAGGGGCCATACCAACAGTCTTCAGACGCATGTCCTATGTTAAAACAATTTTCGCATAACCCTTTATCACGCACTAATTTCAATCTAATCTGCACGTTAGAATTCAGAAATGACTGGCATGAATATAATGGGTGTTTCTTGCTGCACATAGGACAGTTCCTTTTTTGAAAGGTAGCCTTAGAGGAATGTTCAATTTTATTACCCTTGGTGGCAATATTGCAATGCGTCTTAGGTAACTTGTGTAACTGTTCTTGTCGTTTGAATCCAGGTTCGTTCCGTGTATGCATAGTGTTCTTACTGTGTGTTAATTTCAAAGTATCTAACATTTGAGCCCTATTTCTTAAAAAATCTAATAATATATCCACTGTTAACGCTGACTTTGACACACCGGGTTTATTTACATCAGTCTCATCGGGTAAGGTTAGTTTGTATTGTTCCCATTCACGTTCGGTGATTGGGTCCAATTTAATAACCGTCAGATATATGAGTAGTGTGTGCCAATAGTCTACTGGTTCACCAAGAGATTTCAATGCGCGAATATTTTTAAGAACAGAGTCTATAATCTTTCTTAATGAACTGGCTGACTCACTAGTCAGCGCCGGCAATGAAAATAACGCCTTAACATGGTTATGGATTAATAATTTATGATTGTTGTACCTATTTATTAGCAATTCCCATGCAACTGGATAATTGCTGGCCGAAAATTCAAGCGAATCAATAACTAATAATGCGTTTCCTGACAGGGAAGATTTTAAATAATGATACTTTTGAATATTCGTTATTTCCTTCGAATTGTGTATCAATGATAGAAATGTATCGCGGAATTCTAACCAGTTTTCGCATGAACCATTAAAGGTTGGTAAGGCAATGGTCGGCAATTTTATAGACTGCTTAATATGGGACGTACACGCACTGTCACTGAATGTAGAAGTACCATCGTCCAAAATTTTAACAAGGGATTGAGCTTCAGCTAAAATACTATAATATTCAATTTCAAAGTCTTCCCTATTCTTCAACTGTACGTTTATATCACTGTCAGAACTTAATTTTTCTATCTTATTTTGGACGTCACAAAATTCCTTAAATAAGTTTTCCATGCCCGCGATACGTAATTTTAATGCTCCGTGAATAATACTAGGTAACGTCTGAGTACTTAACGTATTAATGTACTTTTTAAAATTTGTGAGTCTACCCTTAATAATTCCGCGAAGTCTATTGAGCTCCCTAAGATCTTCCACTTTCATATCTACATTAGTCATTTCGGCGAGTTATGATAAACGGAGTACTTACAGTTACACTGGCTGTAGCTGGAACTGTCACTTATCTGATGCTGCGTGGTGGATGACCCGGGCGGGCAACGAATGTTCGCGACGTTATGTACTGAAATTTTATTTGAACACCGTGTTAACACAATTGAATAGGATAATGGGTTTAGGATTTGGCTGGCACGTCTCACCGAAGACTTCTCCTGCGTAGATTCCTTGCAGCTTTCCGTGATTTTGTTCTGCAAGTTCTGCAACCAACCGCGTGCTCCTCGGAATATTCCAATCCGGTTCGATGGACCAATATGTCTGTGCCCAGACACGGGGGTGATTTCGTCGGCAGCAGAATAAATAACTTGGAGACTATTTCGGTGAAAAATATGTTGAATTTATTGATTAGTAAAGAAACAGTTACAAAAGGTGTTTTGCGTGCGATGATCGTGATTCTATACAAAGTGAATATGGCCGCGCTCGCGCACTGCACTACGGTGGCGCCATCTGTTCCACTCAACGACGGACCAATCGAGCGCCGTCGCTGATGCCGTTGCAATTTTGATTGGTTCTTCAACAATCAATTTATTAATATCAATAATTTTTATATACTTAATCGATTCTTTTCCATTAATCTTACATCCCTACTCTACTACTTTCATAGACTAATACATAATACTGGAGATCACTGACCTCTAAAGTATCTACTGCAGATAGACTGGCAACTGACGCTTTCGGATTTAGTTAATACTAACAAATAATTAGATCCGAAAGCGTCAGTTGACTTATCAGTTAACGACCAGCGCCAAGCAATGAACTAAATATGCAAAATGTTTGTTTACATTACATAGTTAACCTATTAGCTACCTGGAGCTACCCGAAGAGCTCTTAGGGAAGATTAATATGATACTTAAATGACGCAATGACGTCAATAAAAGTCTTCAAAAGGATCTTCAAAACTTATGTCCCCACAAGGGATGAATGGAAGCAAGGGCTCTCATCGGACATTGATATGGTACACAGATGGTTCAAATACTGGAGCAGGAGTTTACTCAGAATCTTTCCAAATCTGGAACAACTTAGGAGAACTCACTATGGTCTTTCAGGCAGAAATGTATGCCATTATCGCATGCGCAGATGAAAACATAAACAGGAATGTAGAAAATAAAAATATCTACATTCTAAGCGACAGCCAAGCGTCACTCAAGGCCCTGACCTCCTGCAAAGTCAACTCCAGACTGGTTCTAAAAATGCCATAAAAACTTAATGAGCTAGACCGCAGGAATCGATTATGACTAGTTTGGGTCCCAGGGCATGCAGGCATTAAAGGTAATGAGAAGGCCGATGAGTTAGCTACAACCGGATCTACAAATGCCATGATTGGACCAGAACCATGTATGGGAATACTAACATGCGCCATCAAGAAGCCCTTACAGGACTATGTCGATACAAAACAAAGAGGATTGGTGCAATAGCTTAGGGTTAGAGCACTCACGAAAATTTTTCGGCAGCAGCACCACACGCATCTCCAAATTCATATTCAACAATAAAAGGGACAAAGCTCGAGCTGTCATCGGAGGGCATTTTACAACAAACGACATGCTCCGAAAAATGAAGCTGACCTTGAATAATGATTGTAGAGCTTGTGGTGAATTCAGGGAAACCATGCAGCACATCTTGTATGATTGTGACGTCCTAGCGACGAAACGAATGAGTCATCTCGGCAACGGATACCCGAAGCCAGAGGACTACAGGTTCCTTCCTCTTAGTGGGCTAGCCGTCTTCAAGAACCACGTCTTTGAAGAGTAAGGAATGTACTGTAAGAGTTTGGAACAATAAGTTTTTATTGTTGACGTTCTGGCTGATTAATATGTGGCGAACAAAAAAGTAAGTAGATTTTGAAAGATGTCTAGTAATGAAATGATTTATTGTGAGATGATTTAAGAATTTGATCGAGTGAATTACATACAAAAGTCTTATATTTCTTTAATTGAGTTTTCATGAAAATACGCCATCCCCTTAATAACTTCGGTCCTCTACAGTACCATGCTGGGGTTGTCCCCAGCATGGTACTGTAGAGGACCGAAGATCACAACAGATCACATTTGGTCGAAGTGTTGCTACACTTACAATTGAATGAATTTATTTCATAAACATTAATTTCGAAAATGTAAACTAAGATTGGTCCAAACTCCATCTACATGATTGTGTCGGTATTTCTGGATTATACGGACAAACTAAACCTCAACTCAACGTAATAAAACAAGAAAACCAAAAAAGAAACAAGAAAAATGCGCACTAAAACACACAAAATTTTAAATTTCTTGTGAAGTTGTGACGTAATCAGGTAAGAGTTAGACTGTGTTCGTATTGCTTACATTTGGTATCTGCATAAAATCGGAAAAATATTATTATTAATATAAAAATTGAATAAATAATATACTTGATTGTTTAAATTTTATTTTTTGTGCAACTGGATTCATTTATTAAAGTAAACTAGCAAAATTAACAATTAGTGTGAATTATATTATCCTTAATTTTATTGAAGATATCAAACAACGGCAACACTGATCGTGATTCGTGACGTCAACGCGAACCAACGTGGGAACAGGGAAGGAAGTCAAGGAAGACAAAACAAACCTGGCGACATAGATCAATCCTGGCGATGGCATAGCTTACCTATTGACAATCAGCTGTAACAGTAACGGCATGTGAGCATGGTATAGGGTGACCGTGAAATCGAGAGTCGCTAACCTCTCCAATAAAAGTATAAGTAGGTACTTAACTGTACCTACCGTTACTATATGAAAGGCTATGAAATCTGAAATGGTTGAAAAAGAAAGAGCTGCACAAACACCTTTTCAATTACCAATACAACGGTGGATTGCTTCTCTTTTTGCTACTCTTCAGCAATATTGTTTTATTTATTAGCTCTCGCTAAAGCATTATGGCAGGAACAAAAGTTTGGTTGGTCCACCTCTAGATCTCGAGAATCTACCACTCTGCAACCTTACCTGGTCACAATATCGTTGCACCCTTACCTTTTGTACTGGTGTATCAGAAGTACCTATGATCCACAGCAAAATAAGACAAAATGTATAATTATGAATAATTTACTGCATATAATTAAATACATTACATAGGTATGACCGTAATACTGTTACGTATAACAATTACGATCACATGACTTTAAACCAGAAACTTATGCGGGAATAAGTATACATAAAAACTATAAACGAAATAAGAACCTCCTTTTTTGGAGTCGGTTAAAATATTGCGTTTTAATTGCACTGTTGTTTTAATAGAACTAATTGCTTAATTATTTACAATGTTTGGGCCAGACATAGGGAGCCATGGGTTGCTATGTGCCATGGCTCCTTAAAAAACGATATGGTGCAACCCCAAATTAGTCCATAGTACCTAAACCCCATGTTTAGATACGTATGGATTAATTTTACTCTATTGCACAAAGATTGTGAAACAATGTGAACAAAGATGTGAGTATTAATTTCAACAATAATTAAATTATAAGCATTAAAATATATCTATCGACAAAAACAGTAGGAAATTCTTTTTTTTGCAATGATACCATTTAACTAACATAGATTAATAACTAAAAAGCTGGCGTGCAATACATTCTATTCTAAAAATACTGGCAGTTGGAATATTATAATATACACCTAATTGTAGTTTCGATGCAAAAAATACTATAAAATTATTATATTTCGTCACAAAATTCCCAACAATGGGATTATTAATAAAATTAATGGAATTATTATTAAATAAGTATTATATCCATTGTCTAGTACCTATAATACAAGTGGTGTGTAACAATGTCCCAAATATTTGTTATCATTTTTATTTATAACCTGTAAAAAGTGTCAGGAAAATGCTTAAAACTAGGACAAACGATTCTTTCAGTGATTTTAAATAAATGTGTACATATAACCTAAGGGAGTCTACAAACAGTCATAATATTATGATTTAATTGACTATTATTTCATTAAAACAGATTCGTTATAGAAAATATATTTAATAAGTTATTGCTATTATTTACATATACAGGATGTCCAAGAAAATGTAACACCTGCTTAAATGGATGAAGGGGATGAAAGGATATAATACGAATATTCTATTACAAAAACAATTTTTGTGAAAAAACTATTCATTTTAGAATTACAACCGTTTAAAGTTTCGAGTAAAATCACCTGGAACCTGTAAGGTAAAATTTTTTTATAGAATTTTTTTTATACCTTCCGGATCTCATTTTGATTGTTTTCCTTTTAACTGGCAACATATCCTTTTCTAACTTAACAAAAATCAATTTATCAAGATGTATTCACGTTCTATTACTCTATTATTTAAGCAGGTTTCCCGTTTAACTTGGTATTTATGTCACACTACGCCGACATGTTTGCTTTTGTAAGTTCAATTTTAAGATGATGCGCGATTTTTATATCACTAGCGTGAAATTACTGTAATAGCGGGTTAAAAGAATAGCGGCTTTGCTGGGCGGTGTGACAGCGTTACTATACCTGAAGTGTAACATCTAAAGACTCGATGCGAGTTACGCTAATTCTACATACTTTCTTGCGCTTTCGATATCCGCTTGTATAAAAATACTACTTAACTACAGCTACTTAATCGTAATTTCATGAGGCTAATATAACACACCAATATGGGGATTATTTTTCGTTTCGATAATAACAATAAAGTGTCACTATCACTACACAGTATAAAACAAAATCACTTTCTTTGTCCCTATATCCCTATGTATGTTTAAATCTTATTCGGTATTTTTAATAGATAGAATGATTGAAGAGGAAGGTTTATATGTATAATACATGGATATTGCACCCGTGCGAAGCGGGGGCGGGTCGCTAGTAATACTATATATAAATCACAGACATATCGTGATCGGTTGGGAATAATAGTTTTTTTTTTCCAAGATTTGTTCTCAAGTGATGAGCATGACACCCCCAAAATTGTACACGACAAATTGACAAGTGTAAATGGTTCACGAATATTTACTAAATATGAAACTCCCCCCACCCCCAAAGCTTTTGCTTGCGACCGCACCTGTGATGCGTTCAACAAACAATATTTAATTTTTATTTATACAGGGTTACTTATAAAACATTAACAACCTCGCAAGAATGTATTATAAAGAAAGAATGTATAAAAAGTAAGATGCTATCTTAGACAACTTTTTGTTTTAGGACTTTTAATAATTCGTCAATTTTTATTTCAAACAAAATTAAACATATTTAATTTCATCGCTCGATATGTTAACAACTCTACGCGGTAGCAAAAGAAAGCACTCGATTAGCAAACAACCGATATGGTTCGGAATTGATAATATTTTCAATTATGAAATAAAAAAATTAAAAAAAAATTTTTTTTTATTCCTGTCCGCCTCTAAAAAACAGAACGCCTGGATAGGTACGTAACTACGTACTCCAGCGCGCCACACGTCGTAGGTAGTTAGGTACCTACGCGGAGAGCGAGGTAGTTGTGTGTTTATGAAATTAGACTTTTATATGAAATTTTTATATACATTTTTTTTACAATATAGTGAATTAATTTGACAATATTGTTTAAAACACACGTTAGGTTTGATCTTAACTTCATAATTTTTAATTTTGGCTGGTTATTGAAATGTGACCCTGTATAGATAAATAGATAGTGTAGGTGTTCAGTATATGAATGCGTGTTGTTCCTTGGGTGGTTGTGTATGTTTCCGTCTCTCCTGTCGGGAGCGGCTGAGGTAGGGCGCGGGCTGGCGCAGGTGCACGGTGCGCACGTGCAGCTTGCGGCTGTTGGACTGAGTGAAGCCCTTGCCGCACACCTCGCACTCGTACGGCTTCTGCCCCGTGTGGCTCTGAAGGAAGCCACGATAACATTACAATAACATACCAAACTCCACCATCTTCTGATAAACACTTCAACCTTTTGACAGCCACGGACGTGTATAGACGTCAAATGAAAACTTGCTCACGACGCCAACGACGGCATGGCACGTCAAAAATACCACTTTTTTAGTTCAATATACATACCTATCCAAAATTTTTTTGTTTTTTTTTTACCTATTATTAAATACTAGAATTTGTCGCTTGGCGTAGAGAACACGGATTTTCGTTATTGACGTGGCGGTCAAAAAGTTAAACGACCTGAAACCCCGCGCCTCATTATCTGGAGGTGGGCTCTAATGACTGCGACACAGTTTTATAACTAATGCGGTCATTATCGTACACAAAATTGTAAACTTTACTTCTAGTTCCAATAAACTATTTGATTTGATATTGTGTGTCTAAAAGATCTATTAATCATCATCAACCCATATACTGTCCCACTGCTGGGCACGAGTCTCCTCTCAGATTGAAAAGGATTAGGCTATAGTCCACGACGCTGGCCTAATGCGGGTTGGCAGACTTGACACACCGTCGAGAAAAATCTCTAAGACTTTTGCCTTATTAACAGAAATTATTATTAAATGTAATTATTAGAGCCTATCCCAGATTTCCAGTAAAGATTTTTTTAAATACACAGGACTATGCCCCCTTTTCGCATCCATATGGAAAATCTGTGCTGCTTGAGTATTAGTGGGCTTTATTATTTTTGTTTCTTTAATATATTCTTCTAAATAATTATAAGTTACAACTACCTCGTTGGTCTAGTGAGCTCCTAAGCGCAACTGATACAACTCTAGCAGTGTTATTGGGTTATTCTATGAAATTCTCAGTAGCAGCTCGGAGTTTGGATTTATGTCCAGTTAGAGGCAATAAGCTCACCTCCTATTACTTACTATAAAGTAAGTCATGTCAATTGAGAAGCAAAAACTTTCTTTTCAATAGGTGTTATTGACGTCACCATAAAGACGTAAATTCAGAATGTGAAGGCAAATTTCGACCTGGCGGGTGGGACTCGCAGTGGCTTAGTGGTCATAGCGTCTGGTGTACCTAGCCAAAAGATGCAGGTTCAAATGTTGCTTGAAAGTCAGAGCGGGTGGAATTTTGGACGGGACAACGTCTGTTTGTGATGTGCACCTATGCGGAGCCGCGGCGTGTCGCTAGTTAGTATAAACTTACTACAAAGTGCCTGTCTAGCGCTCCTTTGAACTTGAACGTTTTGGAACACGCGGAGCAAGGGAACGGCCTGATGTCCGTGTACAGTTCCTCATGGACCTGCAGGCAATGACCTTGTATAAGTATAGGTACAGTTGCCGTTGTCGTGCATACGAATATAGGAGCGGGTACAAAAATAACGGAGGTCGAAAGTAACAACCACATCTCTAGGTTTATCCAATGGTCAACTATCGCGGCGACGGAAAGCAAGCGAGAGGAGACGTCACCAGCCAGCGGCGGCCTTAATTATTGCGAGGCTCCGGGCGGTAGATCTTTGCGAGGCCCTTGTCCTTTGCAAAAAGTATGTGAAAGTGGGTATTTCTGATGATCGATGAGAAATGAAATTAATAAATAAATATCATTTTTTTTTTCATCGTTAATAAGTATTGCTTTTTATACAAAACTACTATAAAGTGAGTCTGAGTTTGTTTCGGCGTTTCTTCTCAGAGGTCGTCAGCTAGGAAATGCCGGCTCCATCTAGTATTAATTAAATATTGACTTATAAAAAGTGTTTTAAAAGATCTATTTGCAGTAATAAATATCATTTATCATGTAACAATAAAAAATGTAGGGTAGCTGTCAGTGATTATTTCATTAAGACGCCCACCACCTCAGTCTACCCGTGACCATGGACGCTGTAAAGGGTCCGAAACGTCGGGATTAATAATATCAATATAACGCGATAAAATCCGTAAAAAGTAGTTTTATTTCAAAACATATTATATTGTTTTAAATGTTACCCTAGAACAAAATAAAGTTTTAAATGACAATTTTATTCTACTCTGTTTCGAGGCACGAGGCCCCTGCATAAGCGAGGCCCTGAGCGGTTGCCCTGTTCGCTACCCCCTAAGGCCTCCACTGTCACCAGATATCTCCTGACGTAGCGAGGGGACATTTCGGCCAGTGGAAAACCTATATATCCGTTTGTTACTTGCGATCCGTCGTTACTTTTGTACCGGCTCTCCCCTACAACTGTTTATGATTGTTAAATGATTACTGTTTTTCTTTTACTGCTTAAGGTGTGAAGTAAAAAGATTATTTATTATTTTTATTGCAGTTGCCGTCACAGATCTTGAGCGCTCGGCGAAAGGTCAGGGATTGCTTTTGCGCAGAACTGAGAATCAATCACGACTAAAGGACTGAGAACTCATGATGAATTGAGAAACAATTTGTATGACCTACAGGTAGTTGTTCCGGGTCTGGGTGTTTGTGTATGTGATAGTTTGTGTTTGTAAATGCAATCACGATAAAGAGAAAATCTCAGTGTGGCAACGTTTTTAAAATAATAATATTTAGGTAAGATAATTCAAAGATTATTCTTTTTAAGTAAAGGTTGGAGTATTAAGTCGGGAATATTGTACAGTCAACGCCACTGTTTTAATCTACCAACAATTTGCGAAACACCAAAGAAAATTTTATTTTAGCGGTGTACGCCTAAAATTGATCAAGTGCGTTAGCTTATTGATTGAGCTACAGTATTTTGTTCTTGGATATTAGGTCTGTATTGTATACTTGAAATCATATTCAATACGTACAGTCAGCACATCCAGATAAATACTGTAAAATTTCTCCAAATCGATTGAGAAAATGTAACAGTTTAACGTGAATGTAATATGATAACGTATTTACCTATAATAAAATCTTTGCCTGTTAGTTAATTTAATACTGGCAATAACGAGACCTAGGCAGGACCTATGGGATCGTATATTATTATTATTATTAGCAGCCCAACGCCTTCCTACCTTCCTTCCACTCCTAATAGTTTAAGGCTTCTTTTGCCCAATCTGTCAAATATAATAAAAACATCTTTTAAGGCCTATTTAAACAAGTCTGAGTAAGCGCTACTGAAAAAAAAACAATTCAAATGGAATTCAAATTGTGAATTAACGGGAACTTACCCGGAAGTGGTGGAATAGGCCCTTTATCTACGTATGTATAAAAAAAATACCTGGAACATTTTACATATACATCTAGTCCCAGAGCTTGTACTACGAGTACTAGAATTGTCTAGTAAGGCATGCAGGCTTCCTCACGATGTTTTCCTGCACCGATTAAGCGAGTGCGATTAATTATTTATACGATGCATGCCTTGCATTCGAACTTGAGACCTTTGAATTGGCAGTACAATGGTCATAACACTAGGCTATCACTGCTCTCAAGCAATAATGTGCTAACATTATTTGGTCCAATTTGAAGGGCAATGTAGCTATTGCGATCATAATTATTATACTTGTTGTTCATGTTATTGCAATAAAAAGAAATGATACTCACTCTAAAGTGTCTGTTGAGAGCTCCTTTACACTTGAAAGCCTTGAAACACACGGAGCAAGGGTATGGCCGGTTGTCGGAGTGCGTCTTCTCGTGTACTTGTAAGTTAGTGCGGTTGAAGAACGCCTTGTCGCATTGAGAACATTTGTAGGCGCGTTCCTCGGAGTGAGTGCGTTTGTGGTATACAAGGAAAGCATTGCCCTGTGGAAAGTAATAATCCATAATATATATTTTAAAATTTACCACTAAGGTAGCAAACAAGCATACGGCCCACCTGATGGTAAGCGGTTATCGTAGCCTAGAGACGCTTGCAACCACTAACACTTGTAACCACTATCAGGGGTATCACTTGCGCGTTGCCGACTGTATAAAACGAAAGAGGAATAGTTGGGTTGGAAGTATAAGGGTCAAAGTCCCCCCCACTGCCAATACAATGTTTCCTCATAGAGCACCGGCAACCTTGCTCACCGTAAGAAACACAACAGCTCAAAGCAGTATTATTTCACTTCGATTTTCTGCAAGGGAAGAGGACCTCCGACTTCCCCAGTCGGGCAGCTCCAATTTGAGTGGAATTACTCCCACTATGCCTCTCTTAAATACTAATATTATGCTACTTACTTTCTTATTTAAATTATATTTTTAAATATCTTTACTAAAAGACACACATAAAAACATTTAAAGATATAAAAAAATAGTCAGACCATCAATATCAGGGTCTCCGTTAGGGTCCAAACTAACGGTGGTTACGACTCCAGGGAGAGGAACCTCCTCACAATGAGTGCCGTGTCGAGGAGTATTTTAGAGCACCATCAGGTGCGCCGTCTGCCTGTTTGTCACCTTAGTGGTATACAACTAGTGATGTTGATAATCGATTATCAACATTACTATCACAGCATTGAGATGACAGGAAGCAAAGGTAAATAAATCTTTAGCTTCATTCATTCATGATTATTGATAATTTGAGTGAGATATGTATACCTTTGAGATAATTAAGATAATTTTACCTGTTTCGATCCATTATCAATAATCGATTATCAACATCACTACATAAAACAAGTAATAGCTTGAAGCCGTATAAACAATATTACACACCCGGAAGCTCTTGCCGCATATATCGCAGACGTAGTTCTTCTGCACGGGGTACTTCTTGTCGGGGTGCATGCGCCGGAAGTGCGTCCAGTACTCGCGCGCGTTCGGAATCTCCTCTGAGCACTGCAACAATTACAAAACAAACTATTTGTTAACGATCAAAAATATTTATGTGATTTGCATAAGTGTTTGTGTTTGTCTGGGTGTTTCTTGTGTATTTACAAAGAAAATATAGTAAACAACATGTCGTCAGAGTATTATTTTTCATATAGCATCATGTTAAGATGTGGTTATTTTTAGTTTATTTTTGAGACTATAGATAGTTATGAGAGATAGAAGATGATTTTCAGCTATTATACAACGTGTTACAAAATACCCCGTAAAAAATATAATTAATTATTAAAGCCAAACATTTTGTCAGCTGTCATGTCAGGGAACCAGATTATTTAACAAAAAGGACAACGGACCTATTTTACCTAATAATTGTTTACTTTAATAGTTTTTCTATTTTTCATTCCAAAATGTTGTTGTTTTGTACGGGTAATTTTGTAACACTCTGTATACTCACGACTTTATTTCATAGGGGTAGGTAGAAACTAAAGGACGCCACTCGCTTCGACTCTTGCATACTTCTTTCGCTTCATCCACCATTCATACATCTTGTCATACACACGCCGGTTGAGAGTACTACGCACCTGACCATTTTGAAGAACATTTACAAAAAGATACAGTCAGTACATACATGTTCACATTTAGCTGGCCATTTGGTGTTTGACGGTTTCTTGCCATAGTTCTTTGGTCTTTTCCGCTTATGTTCCTTGCGATGGTGCATTCGTAACTCTTCGGAGTTCTCGAAAGTCGCGCCACAGGTCCGACATCCATTACTGTAGAAAAAAGACGTCTGTTTAAAGTTTCGAAGTGAAAGAATTGAGTACTTAGTTGATGGCAAGCGGTTACCGTAGCCTATAGACGCTTGTAACACCACGGGTATCACGGGATAGAAAAAAGTTCAGGTCCCTCAATAAAATGTAGGATGTAGCTGTTTTTTTATGCACTTAATGGTTGATCCCATAAAAGAAATTGTTGATCATGATGAGTAGAAGTATATCCTTTCGGCTGTAAGACGACAAAAAAAAACAAGCTCTCTGTCTAGCACTACATTAAAATGATTATAACTTCTTTATTTTTTAACCAATTTCAAATTTTGTTTGTCGTGGATATTAAAAAATAATCAGTACACTAGCCAATTCTGCTGCTGATTCCGTCTGCGTTGGTACCACCATATTGCCCATTATTCTGCCATTAAGCAATAATGTGCTGACATTATATTGAGTGTTTCTTATGTATGTATGTATTTACAAAAAAAAGTATGTAAGTATTATATCCATTGTCTAGCACCCATAGTACAAGATCTGCTTAGTTTGGGACTAGATGCTGTGTAAAATTGTCTAAGAATATTTATTTACTGTAACGGTTTTACGCGTAATTACTGGGTAAATAAGCGTTAACAACTGAGATATTTAGATGACAAAACGCGAGTGATACCACTGGTGTTGCTGGCGTCTACAGGGTGTTACAAATCTACCCGTAAAGCCGAAAGGAGGTTAAATAGGGCCTTATAACGAGTCCATTCACAATATTTAAGAACCGTAGTAACGTTGTATAACATACCCCAAAAAAAGGAAAACAACAACATTTATGGACGAAAAATAGAAAAACTATTAAAATAGACAATTATTATGTAAAATAGGTACGTAGGCCTTTCTATTAAATAATCTGGTTCCCTACCATGACAGCTGACGTTGTTGATAATTTATTATATTTTTACGGGGTATTTTGTAACAGGTTGTATAGGATACTGTTGCCGCTTACCATCCGGTGGGCCGTATGCTAGTTTACAATAAAACAAGTAAAGGGATATATGTCACAGAACATGAAACCAACAAAACAAAGAAAACTGAATCTTATATCGACTTACATAGAGTCTGTACTCCTGGTGTGCTTCACGGACATCACCATATGTCGCTTATATGCTTCTGTAGATATGAACTTTACATCACACTCCGCGCAGTACGGACCTTCTTCCTCGTTCTCTTCAACTTTTACCTGAACATACAGCCAAGAGTGAATAAATAATGCTGGCAATTTTTTGGTCGGCGATAATGACACTATCCGGCGAGTGAAAGCCGTAGTTAGTAATTAGTATAAAATGTTTGTTTATGTTTGACGACTCGTGAGTGATCGGCTACTGTTCGACGGCTCGCACGATTTTGAAGAATCCGGGACAAACACAAAACTTGCCCACAGCGCCCACTATCGAAGAATTTAGTGTAAATTTTTACTGGGCGGCACCATATAAGTTATCAGTTCTTATGAGTTTTGTGAAATCCTAGACTGGTTCATCATTCAAAAAATACATTAAAACAGCTTACTTGTACATCCTTATGCATCATAGTCTTGTGCATGGTGAGCCCCAGCTTGCTGATGAATGAATACCCGCATATGCCGCATATGAACTGCGATGGATGCTTGATACGGACGTGACTCATGTACGATGTCCATACACTGATACCAAGAAGAAAAGAAAGAAAGAAACATATTTATTTCATCCTCACAGACAACACGCTCAACCTCATAGCTGACGACGTAGATATATTTTATTGTACTCTGAGTGAATTCACAAAGATAGCACTTTTTAAAATTTCTTACTGTTTAGTTAGTTTGTAATTGTAGAAATTAAGATACCTCAATATCGAATTGGAATTAGTCTGTAAGGATATTGTTGGGAATAAATAAATAAAAAACAAATAAACACAATAAACTACGTAAAAAAAAAACTAAATAAAATATATAAAATTCTCGTGTCACAGTTTTCGTTGCCATACTCCTCCGAAACGGCTTGACCGATTTTGATGAAATTTTTTGCGCTTATCGGGGAGGTCTGAGAATAGGCCAACATCTATTTTTCATACCCCTAATTTTTTTTTATGGCAAAACAACGTTTGCGGGGGCAGCTAGTATATATATAAATATCTAAAACTATTAAAAAGTTGTTTCGTGAGGACAAAAAAGGACCCTAACTCAGCATTTGCCACTTCATCTTGGTAAATGATGCGGCGCTGGTATTCTGCTAGGACCTCGAGCGACTTCACAAACATCGGCCAGCTGCAAAAAGCTGCAGGCCGTGACTTGATTTTGGTAAATTATTCAAAACAACTTTTATCAACCCAAATTACTGTCCCACGGCTGGAAAAGGGTCTCCTTACAATGAGAGTAGTCGGGTTTAACTGCCGAAACTTTTAAATGGCCTTCAATTATATATCCATTTTTGCCAATATAATATGTATGCTAGCTGTAAGTTTTCCAAATATAATAAAAATAAATAGTTCACTACCTTGGCCTTAGCGGGTTGGCAGACTCCACACATCATCGAGAAAATCTCTTTCTTTATTTTTTATACCACTAAGTTGGCAGACAAGCATACGGCCCACCTGATGGTAAGCGGTTACCGCAGCCTATAGACGCATGGGCTGGTCTGCTCACGCTCTATGGCATGCAGGTATTTTCACAATATTTTCGGTCACTGTTTTATAATTTATGATTTCGAAAAGATGTAGGACATTTCAACATGTTTAGTAGAAGTAAATTGTAACAAGTAAATTGTTTTTGAGGTGTAGAACTCTGGTGCCGATTTGGTCTGGGTTAGTAACACCACTCATTGCCAAATATTCAGCTGCTAAGCAGTAATGTGGCAACATTATTGTATTGCAGTTTGATGGGTAATGTAGCCAGTGAAATTATTAAGCAAATGAGACTGACAATAATTGAAGTCCCAAGATGTCGCACAAGTGATAACACTCGTGTTACTGGCGTCTATAGGCTCTAGTTGCCGCTTACCATCAGGCGGCCACGATACTTATTTGCCATGTTATAATAATAATAAAAAACTGGAGATGAATATTGTTAACAATCATTAATTAAGGAGGATCTATGAAATTTCTTATTGGTCCTTCTCAATAACACTTCATACGGATAAAAAAACATTGTTATAGGTATATCAAAAGTTAAGTTACTTACGTAAATATCTCCTCGCAGTATTTGCACTGGAACGTAATTCCTTTATGCCATCCTTGATGTTGTTTTGCTTGAGTCCTGGAAGTGAGGATATTTTATGAGCATGCTGATTTATATGGCTACTCTGAGGCACAGGCTCGGTACAGTGGCGGCCTTACACGGTGGCGAGCGGGGGAACCGCCCAGGGCCTCGCTCTTGCAGGAGCTTCACGCAACAATTCGAGTAGATAATAAATTGTCATTTAAAACTTTAATTTGTCCTTAGGTATTAGTGAAAACAATAAAATAAGTTTGGTATAACGTTAAAGTACAAAAGTTAACGAAGTATTTTTTTATAAAAAGCTCTACATTTATTAAACAATCATCAGAAATGCCTACTTTAAATCCACATATTTTACACAAGTCATGTGAAAGAAAATTTCACAATTTAACCGTCGAGAGATACTCCGAATATCAGCAAATTTTTATATAATAATGTATACAATATTGATGAGAAAACTTACGTGTTAGTAGAGATATATGGACATGATTTACAGGCGAATTTTTTCTCGTGGTTGGCGGCATGTTTCTGTAGAGCTCGTTTTGTTTTGAACCTGAATTTGCAGATTGGACACTCCATACTGCCCGCACTCTGTGAACAATGTTAAATTTAGTTGATAATTAACTGTACTATTATAATATAACATAGGATATAGTATATGGATTGGTTGGTCATTAAATAAGATTATAGAGTTGGAAAAATAACTTCACCGTCTTCAGAAATAAGAAAATGCACAGTAAAATTATTTAGATGACTTATGTAAACTGACTATATATTGAAGATTTACATCCTGAACACATCGACATAGAGAACAATAGACATAAACGACTACCCATTTATGTCTCCATGTCGATGCTAAAACAGATGAACTGGCGGGCGTTTTGGGGGTTGTCTTTAACGTAAAACTTAGTACATCTTGAATAAATTATTTTGATTTTGACTTTGATGCGTAATAGTCGTAAAACCAATCTTGAGGCTAGCCCTTGGCAAGGTTAATCTCATGTTGCTTACCGGGGAATGTTTACTGACGTGATGTTGCCAGGCGTTGGTGTCAATGAACCCTTTGTAGCACAACTCACATTGATATGGAGAGTTTAAGTAGTTGGATGACTCCTTACGCTTCCTTATCTCTTCTAACTGCTCCTCCACCTGAGAGCAGGGGCCGATGATTATAAAATTTGTAGCGACATGTATTCTGAACCTCAAGAACTATTCAATGTATGACAATTTGTATAGATGTTATGGTGTTGAATGTTTGATTGAAACCAGCCCAAGTTTTCTATTATACCAAAAACTTTAAGTACGGAAATAGAATGATGATAAATAATATTTATTTCTGTAAATAGATCTTTTAAAGACACTTTTACAAGTCAATATTTTACATCTTTTTCAAGCTAGATGGCGCCGGCATTTCCTCTGAGAAGAAACGTCGAAACAAACCCAGAGAATCATAGTATCTTTTAAAGTCCAGACAGAATAGTAGCAGACATGTGTCTTACAATGTAGGGCAGTCTGAAATGGCCTTTTGAAGAAAGAGCCATAGCGGCTTTGAGTAGACCAGTCCTAACCGACGGCACGCATGCATCAGTCATTGTGTAGTTCGATTGATTTTCATTGATTTTCAATTTCAAAACAAAACACTAAGGTTCATATTAAATTAGGAAAATTTGACAGTTTTGGATAGCTTGACCTGCTGGCGTCTGTACTATGGATATATACTTATATACTTTTTTTTGTAAATAAATACTTATAATACGTAAGAAACACCCAGACAAACACAACACTTCACATAAATATTTGTGTCCTGTGGGAATCGAACCCGTGATCAGCAATTCGATACGCGAACAACTGACGTCTTCAAATGTGTCGACCCTCCCTTGCACCTTACGTCATTTCGCCCAACAGGCCCAATAATTCACTTCTGAAGATGAATATTTGGCCATATAGATAATTCAGATGAGTATACTGTTAAATTGGTGAATTTCTCTCATCAGTTGGCATTAGTGGTGTACAAAGTTGCTATAAAACAATAATTTGCTTAATGCTATTTGCTTTATTTTTTAAGCAAGCGATTTTATGTGCTTTTTATAGCATGCTTATTAGAAAATAAGCATGCTATAATAAAGCACTTGTTATGTTAATGCGACGCGATATGCGACGCCCAACGGACAGTTAGTTGATAGAGAGAGAGAGTGCTATGCGATATAAAGCCAAATAGCTTATAGTGCGAACCGCGATATCATTTGCTTTATGCTATATATAATAAGCACGCTACTTTATTATGCTTTACGCGATATTAACCATCACTAGTTGGCATGCAATACTAACAGTTGTTAAAATAAATCTTTTTTTCTTTTTATTCTCTGGTAGACTATTTACATACCGTCAAAGTAATGACATTGATGTACTGGCTAAGATCACGTAGGCCTTCACCAAGCAGGCTGGGGTTTTTCAACTCCTTCTTTGGGGTAAATGTTTGCTTCTTCGGCCTGCCACGTTTTTTCTTCACAACTTTTTTAGGGTCTTGTATAAGTTCTGTGATTCCTTCACCTGACTCTTCTGCAAACTGTAGACAGTTTTTTTTTTATTTTTGCTTTTAGGGAACATACACATAAAAAATTAGCTTAAGTTTTCCTCACAGTCAATATCCTCTAGGGAAATCTCACGCGTTTGCTTTTCTAGCTATATTCAAATATATAATATTATTTATATATAATTTATATATTTATATATAATATGTAAATATATATTTATATTTACATATTATATAATTCCCAGCGTTAAAGCACTAAGGTGGCAGCACTGACACACTTGTAGTAAGATTATACGCATACAAACACTTGTAACTCTTACTCGTAAAAAATTGGTCACATAGTATGGGTATATTCTCTTACTTACTACCTACAATAATATTTAATAATTTTTTAGCATGACAGTAGACTAGGCCTGGTTTGGGTCTCTATACCAAACTTTGTTAAGAAGACTGTTACAAGATGATCAGCAGTATTGGCCCTGTGAGTTATTTGTTAGATAATGTGGATTAATCTTACTTCTACATAACTTACTTCCAATCTTGGCTCAAACTCCTTTTTCAAGTCCAATTTTTGTTCATCTTCTTCTACATTTATATTTTCTTTCTTTTTTTGACTTTTCTTTTTCTTATGAAGTGACAATGGTTCATCATCATCACTAGAGAGGCTATTATCCATAGGCTGGTAGGTGTCATAATTATTATCTTCTTCTTTCAAAGTTTCCTCATTAGCAAAGTTAGGTATTTCTTCGTTATTGTCTGGTTCTTGTTTGATTTCATCTTCAATATATGGAAAGCATATTATGTCTTCCTTTGACACATTGGTTATTTCAAGTTTTGTTGAGATGTCAAGACTTTGCCTATCAATTGCACTTACCTTTGTTTGTGTTATCTGCAAGAGATATTTGAGGTAACATATAATGTAGAATTAGAAGACAGGTTTAATTCCGTTCTACATCCTAGCCTTTTTCCAAATATGTTGTAATCGGAATAATTAAATCTTTTTTGGAGTTGTCTTCACGTAGCTGCATTTATATGGATGGATTTTGATGGGGCAAAGACATAATGTGGTGTTACGAAAACACAGACAGGTTTTGACTACTTAGATCCCCAGAGTGGTGGAGATGACTGTGTATACAATAATTTTCCCATCCTATCTGTGTCGCATCACCGTCCTGTTCATGCACCCGTGATTTGTGATTGTGATGTACCTATGAGCTTACATATAAATTACTTAGTAGTGACAAGAAATTCACAATATGGTTGTTTGCAGTAGTACATATTTATATATTATTTGTATTATATTCCTTGCTGCTTACCTTACCACAGACATCTGTGATTCCACAGAGAACTGCCTGGCTTTGTAGACACTGTTGTCTGAATAAATAAAACTTCTTTACAAGTGCTGCACACACATAGCAAGCATAGGGTGGCAAATTGGGGTACAGAGGCTGAAATTAAATTAATTTATAATTAATTCATAACATATTATTTCTACTATCGAGTCCTAATTGTCACTTGACGAGACAGATGATTTCCTAGAAAAAAAAGTTCAGCAAATAAACTTACATTTATTTCAATCACAGTGTCGTAATATGATTCCAATGGGTATGACCGTAGATCGTGAAGTTTCACATCCATAAGTAAACAAATTCTGCATACTTTTACGTCTTCCATGTTCCAATAATATTTAAATAATTGTGTAAAAAAATATTCTAATTCAATTTCATAGATTCGCGGCGATAGGGCACGATAGACTTAAGAAATAATAGAACCTCTACACGACTTACACTATCTCCGTTATACGAAACGAGACAAGCAAATACCAACTTAGCTTCATGATTATAAGAAAATGTATTAAAATATAAATTATCCTATTGTTTAAATCATACAATCTCACACATTAATCAAGTTTATAGAGCAAATAAAATGCTCATAGAACTTCTAATTCTACAAAAGACGCCATCTCCAATGTTGCCAGTTTGCCACACTTGCCACTTGCGAGGTAGGGATGGGACTAGGGATGGCGTCTTGCAATCTCATATCGATTAATTGAAGATTTTTCAGGCTAAAATCATCAAAAGATCTATTTTTTAAATCGATATGCAATACTGACTCGGTCCAGTGAATCGATGTTTCACCCATGAAAATCGCCATTCGATTTTTTCATGGAATAAATACATTTTGAAATCAAATATCATCTTTCATACCTGATCTGACTGATTTGGTACTTAATAAAAATATTTGTTTTAATATTATGATAATTATTATCGAATTTCCTGAACTAAAAAAAATATTTTATTGTTAAGAGATCATTATTTAATTATTATGGTGTGTTGCTTGTTTCTCATAAAATGGATTTATATTTACACTATGTATGTTACTACAAGTCATGACTAATGGTCGCAAGCAAATTATCCAAGTAGATGAGCAGGTAATACACTATGTTACCGAATTTATTATCTATTTGGGTCCGCTAGTAAGCTTCGTAAACAGGCAAAGTAAAGAAATTGATCGACGCATCGAGAACGCCTGGAAGTGCTACTGCTCCATGAAGTATTTAATGAAAAGCACTCTCCCGCTCTCCTTAAAGTGAAAACTAATAATATGTGTATCCTGCCCGTTCTTACCTACGGCTCCCACACCTGATCACAAACTTCTTCTTCTTTTCGTGTCGATGGTAAATACATTATTTATATTAACACAAACTGAACAGCAGAAGACCAAAAATAAGGTTTATCAGCGAGCGATGGAGCGCAGTATTCTGGTGGTAAAGAGGACGGACACGTCCGAAATACCACCCTCCGTTCCAAAACGCGCATAGTAGATGTGAGTGTCGAAACTGCAAGGTTAAACTGGTGATGGGCTAGCCACGTCAGTTGCATGCAACTGGACAAGTGGGCAAGAGTAGCTACAGAGTGGGTCTAAAATGCTGGTCTAAAAGATCGATTTCTAAAAAATCTATTTTTTAGACCTCGATTTTTTTGTGAATTGATTCATCAGCTTACAATTCAAATCGATTCAAAAATCGATCTTTTTCGGACAGAATCGTCATCCCTATACCTATTATTATGGGACCTATTATTTAGTTAAATGTATAACTTTAGATTTTTTTGTGGCAATTAAGCCGTTTGCGACTGACGTTTAAATTATTTGTTGACATGATTTTTGATTGAGATTAAAAAAGTAGTTTGCTTTTTTTGTTTGCTATAATTTATTTTGTGTCAGAAAATTGAATAAATTTCGTCAAAATAATTTACAAATTCTATCTAATATCATACCCTATCAAAATATGTTATAGGACAATTTAATAAAAAAATATTTTAATTTTGTATTATTTATAACGTAGACAGAGGAAACTCTGTCCTACGTCGTCTACGATTTTTAATGACTGTTGTCAATTACTGTCAATGTCAAAGTGTCAGAGAAGCGGAGAGGAGAGGAGACGGAGACGAGGTCGAGGACGAGGAAGGAGAGGAACGTTAAACCCGATAAACATTCAGCTGAAATCCGAATGCTTGTTTTGTAATGAAATAAAATTTTGTTGGTTTAGTTTAAACATCTTAAATTACCCAATAATTACTTGTTAAATATGAAGTAAGTAAAACAAGTATTAAAACATCGAAGAATATAAATGATAAATAGTGTTATTGTGTGAATATATTTTGTTGTGGTGTTGCTTACAGGCTAACAGTGGACGGTCTACTCGTTTATTTTCCTTACGATTACATTTATCCAGAGCAATATGCGTATATGTTGGAGCTAAAACGTGCACTTGACGCTAAAGTAAGTTTTCAATACATCCAATAAGAATTTATGAATCAATGTTAACATTGCGGCATTTTTCAATAAAGTGTTTTGATTAAACCCTTAGCATTACTGCAACAGCTAAATGGGCTTATTTAATTTAACGCTTTTCAAATAAATTACCAATTAATTGAATTAATAAATTATTCGGACTCTATTTTAAATTGTAGGTTAAGTGTGGAGGTCTCATACACAAACAAATAATACTTTTACCGCCTAATTCATCAATACGTAACTAGTGGATATATTCCATAAAAAAATAGCATCAGGCCTACAAATTTGAAATTAGTTTAATAATAATTAGTTTGATAATTGAGAATATCTACACACTTTAATTATTGTAATGAGACCTTGCATATCCAAAAAAAATCTTGTTCCAGTGAATATGGCATAACAGAGGCTAATCTAGTTATAATTATAGCTGGAGTTGCTCATATGTTACAGATGTTTCTAATAATTATGATTTTCTAGGGCCATGGATTGCTGGAGATGCCTTCAGGAACTGGAAAAACAATATCACTGTTGTCTCTGATAGTAGCATACATGATACAGAACCCTCATCATGTCAGGTATCTTAGGTTTTTTTGGTAGCAGTTGTATATTATTAAAGCATAGAGTAATTGCAGACCTATTTTTAAAACAGACAACTAATTGGTCCTATATTTGTTCATATTTTCTTGAACATAGACAATAGGGTAGGTGTACCTATTTCTCTAAATATTTAAGTATAACATTTTACAATTGCAATTAACAGTGTCATGCAGACTAATCAACCTTTTTTTTATTGATGCTGCTAAAATTGTAATTTCATATTTAAAATATAGTGTAGTTGTCAATGCCTTAAATGTTGTATTTCAGGAAGTTAATCTACTGCTCCCGTACAGTGCCTGAGATTGAGAAAGTTTTGGAAGAGTTAAAAAACCTCATTAAGTACTATGAAAAGTGTCAGGGTGAGAAGCCTAGCCTCACGGGTGTGGTCCTTACTTCCAGGAAAAATCTTTGCATTCACCCTGATGTAAGTTTATCAAATTAATTGTGACAAGTATTCCTTAACCGTTTGACCGCCACGGACGTGTATAGATTTCAAATGAAAACTTGCTCACGATGCCAACTACGGCATGGCACGTCAAACATATAACTTGTTTTTTGTTCAAAAGAAATTGTTGTTTTTTTTTAACCTACACGGATTTTCGTTATTGACGTGGCAGTCTAAAGGTTAAGCTGTCATAGCTAAACTAAGCTTATATATTATAAATATGTGTGGGTAAAATTATTGAGCTTCTGCTATTCTTACCTCTTAAAAATATTATGCACAAATTCAGTCTAAAAATTAACTTCACCAATAATAGTTGAGCCATACAAATTTATACACATTTTTATGACTTAAAATTCACATTATATGGATCTGTATCCGAAATAAATCATTTGAATTTGAAAAAACAATGTAGCAATTTCTCTATTGATATTTGAGAACTGAATTATAAAGTTTATTTTAGTACAAATTATTCTGGTGGTTTCTTCTTAGGTATCCAGGGAGAGGGAAGGCAAACTAGTGGATGGTAAATGCCACTCATTGACAGCCAGTTACATCAGGGACAAGCATGAATCTGACAACTCTGTGCCCATATGTAAGTTACAAAGAAACTTTGAATCCCTGAAAGCTTGGTACTTAATCAGAGCATCTGCTGATAAAGAGATAAAGCAGTTTACCACTTTTTTATAGTATTTATGTTGTATAAAAAAATAGTTTGTACAGAATGATATTAATCAAAATAGATATTCATAATAATTATTGATTAAAATCATTCTGTACAAAACTCAGTATCAAATATGTCAGGGCTAACAGATTGTTCCTAAGTACTACCTGTAATATTTGCACCTATTATATAATACTTGAAAAATTAAACTTTATCTCAAGTTCATTCTGAAACAGGCCTTGTATTATTGATATAAAGTTTAATTTTCTTAGGTCAAATCATTTTAAATAATTTCCATGTATAGAGTACAGTACATCCGTTGCTGACTGCTGGCGCATTTATCTCGTATATTTTCCAGAAAAATGACAGTTTTAATGGTATACTAATGACATAATATATTTTTTCATTAACTCACTGCACATAAAAAATCTTTCCTGCCTTAGGTCAGTTTTATGAGGGCTTCAATCGTGAAGGCAAGGAGTCCATGTTACCGTATGGCGTGTACACAATAGACGACATGAAACAGTACGGTGCTGACCGGAACTGGTGTCCGTATTTCCTGTCCAGATTTGCAGTAAGTCAGAATATTTAAATTGAAAAAAATCTGTTCAGTAGTTTCTGTTTCACATTAATTTATAATATTAAGTAGGATATTAGGTTGGCAATGCCATTACAAAGCATGTTTTTTCCATTAGATAATCCATGCTGAAATTGTGGTCTACTCATACCACTATCTCCTGGACCCGAAGATAGCCGAAGTAGTCTCGAAGGAGATGAACAAGGAAGCAGTGGTGGTGTTCGACGAGGCGCACAACATCGACAACGTGTGTATAGACTCGCTCAGCGTCAAGATCACGCGACGGACTATAGATAGGAGCACGATGGCGCTGCAGCAGCTAGAGAAGACTGTGGCCCAGTGAGTTTTGTACATACTCCGCGAGGAAACGTGTTGGCAGTGGGGGGACATTGGCCCTTATACTGCCAACCCAACTATTCCTCATTCGTTTTACAGGGTCGGCAACGCGCAAGCCTATAGACGCATCGTATAGGCTACGGTAACCGCTTACCATCAGGTGGGCCGTATGCTTGATTTCCACCTTAGTGGTACAAAAAAAAAACATTCACAAACACACACATACAGTCATTATTAACTGTACACCTTTTGGTCTGTCTCTTGCCTATCTATCTATTTTTATATACAAACTGTTGTTTGGCATTGCTTTTGATATAGTCATCATCATCATCATCATCATATCAGCCACAGGAAGTCCACTGCTGAACAAAGGCCTCCCCCATAGACTTCCACAAGGACCGGTTACAAGCCGTCTGCATCCAACGACTTCCAGCTACCAACGACTTGATATAGTATTTGTCCTAAAATATGGAATGGGTACAAATCAACACCTTGTATAAACATTAGCTTCCGTATGTTTTTTTTTCGCAAAATCAGAAAAGTAGTCAATGGATTGACTTGAATTTTTTACACTCTTGGTTTTATAGAAAAAACTGATTAAGTGCGTGTCGGGCTACGCGAGTTATATGCGGTGTTAACTTGTAAAGTCTACTTACTACGCTGTGGTGGTTTTAACATTTTAAAGTCGTTATACAAATTATCATGGCACTAATAGTCCTCCACGCTTGCCTAATTGGGTTTGCGATGTTCACACGTCGCCCTCGTCGAGTAAATCTCTCTGGCGTGCAGGCACAAAGTTTTGCGTGACCTTTAGCGTTTAAGCGAGTGATGAAATTAATTAGTAATACGCATATCGACGAAAAGTCAGAAGTGCGTGTCTTGCATTCGAAATCGAGACTTTTGACTTGGCAGTGCAACGGTCATATCACTAGGCTATTACTGCTTTACACAGCTTAGCTTTTTCTTTTTTCTTTTATGTTTAGAAAAACAAAGTAAGCTAGTAACTATATTCACTCATTGATCAATCACAAAATCTCAAGAGCAGACAGAGAGCGGCAAAGAGTGGTCGTTCTATTATTACTTGTGACTTGACCCAAGTTTGTGTGGGCAGGATCCGCGAGGCAGACGCGGCGCGGCTGACGCTAGAGTACGAGCAGATGGTGGAAGGGCTACGGCAGGCCGCGGTACAGAGAGAGACTGATGCCATATTAGGCAACCCTATTTTACCTGATGACGTGTTAAATGGTAAGAAATTATACAGGACTAAAGTATGACAAATCTATACATAGTATAAAACAAAGTCGCTTCCCGAGATCTTTTAAACTACGCAAAAGATTTTGATACGGTTTTCACTATTATTTAATTAATTCCTACCGGAAAGTTTATACGTATACTTAATTATTGTTTACATGCGTTTTATTAGTACATTGCACCCATGCGTAGCTAGGGCAGGTCGCTAGGAAACTTCTGTCGGGTCTGCAGACGAATGCTACAGCGCTCCCGTAGTCCCGGCACTAAAGTGGTGACGCGAAACGCCGAGGTTGGTTTTAGTCGGTAAATCGCTCTTTTCAGAGCGGAGTCCGACACACCCCACTGCTCTCCCCGGAGCGGTGGGTAGTGCATAAATAATAAATAAATTAATAAATAAATAAATGATTTTTATTTCGGACAACAAGATCCATATTATGTTAGTAAAAATACTTATGAGCTAATGTTAGTAAAACAAAAAATAAAACAAAATTGGTGCGTACTTTAAATTTAAGTAGGTAATCTGTCTGTGCAGAACGCAACAAAGCACCCTTACTTTATTACCCTCTGCACAAACTTACCTACAATGGGTGAGCTGTAATTATCAGCAACCGTTCTCAAGATGCTGTTGTTACTGTCCCTAACTCCTTAAGATGGATGCTGTTTTTTTGCGGATGACAGCGTAAAAATCATCAGTGCGAACCGTCGCAAACATCTCAGAGGTACTGCAGAACCGGGGCAGTCTCAAAAAATAAAGCATTTCCAACAAAAAAAGAAGCGGACGATTGAGGAACCGCTCCCGTTACCCCGGCACTCAGGTTGTGAGTAGGAAACACCCTGTGGTTTTTAGTCGATAGGTCACCCACTCTAGGTGGAGTCCGACTTTTTTGTTGTGTTCGTAATTTTGATAAAAAATTATAAATAGCATTGTTTTTTGCAGAGGTGGTCCCAGGCAACATAAGAAACGCGGAGCATTTCCTAAGTTTCCTAAAGAGGTTCATAGAATACATAAAGACTAGGTTAAGGATACAGCACGTCGTGCAGGAGTCTCCTGCAGGTGAATATAATCCTTATTTATTTAGAGGGAAGAATTATATTTCTTTAACATCTATTTCAAGAATTGTAGCATTTCAAGAGTACGCGTGAAGCATTTTAAAAATTTCACTTTAAACTGACATATGTATTTATAGAAATAATTGTTTAATTAGTCTAGTGGGTTCGATTAAGCGAGAGGTCCTGGTTTAAATTCTCAGGTCAAGCAGTTTTATTGTATTATTGAATTTGTCTATGAAATTTTCTGTATCAGCACGGAGTTTGGATTTGTGCCCGGTTATTAACAATACCCTCGCCCCCGGGGACGGGACCGAAACATACCGGCGAACTGTGGGTGTACGTATGTATGTTCTCCTATTCTATTTACCAGGTTTCCTCAAAGACGTGCAGTCCCGTGTTTGCATCGAGCGCAAACCGTTACGGTTCTGCGCCAGCCGGCTGTCCTCGCTCATGAAGACGCTGGAGATCCCGGACCCCTCTAACTTCGCGTCCCTCACCCTCATCACGCACCTGGCCACGCTGGTGTCCACTTATACTAAAGGATTCACCATCATTATAGAGCCGTTTGACGACAGGACTCCCACCGTTTCGAATCCAATTTTGTATTTCTCGTGAGTATAATTTTATTAAATATTTCAAGGTTTTTATGTGATGACCATCCAGTGGGTCTCATTAAACGCTAGGCGACAACGCGGTAGAGCCAGGCGAAGATGGAGGAACGAGCCTCTCTTACTTAACCTTTTGACCGCCACGGACGTGAATAGACGTCAAATTAAAACTCACAACGCCAACGACGGCATGGCACGTTTTTTTTTGTTCAAAATGAGTATAAAAAAATATGTTTAGTGTATTTTTTTAACCTATTATTAGATATTAGAATTTGTCGCTTGGCGTAGAGAACACAGCTTTTCGTTATTGACATGGCGGTCAAAATGTAAAAACTCCATTGTAATTCAGACGTCATTTACACCAAGATTTGGAGATGATTGTCTCACTAGAAGTGCTCCGCGAGGAAATCTTGTGTCGGTAGTGGGGGACTTTGACCCTTATACTGCCAACAGGTGGGCCGTAAAAAAAAATTGCTTAGTGGTGGTAAGTGCGACTGGTACGCTTGAGGTCCTGGGTTCCATTTCCAGTTTCGAGCAAGTGTTATTGGGTTTTTCTATAAAATTCTCAGCAGCAGCTCGGAGTTTGAATTTGTGCCCGGTTAATTACAATAGGCTCGTCCCCTATTACATGGGACCTCAACTGAGCGAACTGTGGGTGTACTTTAGAACACCTCTGCCAACCCTTAGGGGAACACAGGCGTGATACATAATCACAATAATATTGTTTGTTTATTTGTTTTTCTAGATGCATGGACTCTTCAATAGCAATGAGGCCGGTATTCGCTAGGTTTCAATCAGTTATCATCACATCAGGTGAGTTTAAATTCTTTTAATCGGCCTTTTCCCAACAATGACTTCCCAGCGACGGCTTTCAGCCTAACCAGATGTGAATGAATATGTGTATTTTACACGAAGCGACTGCTATCAGACCTCCGCAAGAGGCTCTTTCCACTAAGAATAAACCCTATTTATTCTTTTGAAGATTCCGAAACACATAATTTATTATAAAAAATAAAGATTATTAATATTTTTAGAAAATAAATTCGGCAAAATTCGCCGACGTCAACAGTAATCGATGTCACGCCGTGCGATAAGCCATTATTGTTGATGAGATTTTAGTAGCAGACACGATTGTTTCGCAAGGCGTCATTCAAGACGCCGTGACAGTATTGAGCTTTTCGCAGATTTTATGTTTAAATAATATGTTTTTGGGGTGTAATAGATGATAATCTAAAGTATTAAACACTTCAAATTTTGTCAACTAGCCTATTTAATTTCTGGACCGATATCATAAGAACTGCGGCAAACCCAGCTTAACTCTGCAGATCTTTAACTCTGCAGATCTAATCAATTGTGCAGTTATTCCTTAGCCCGTAGCCGCAAGCCCCTCTTTATATTTATCGGATTTCTTTTTTTTTTTCAGGAACGTTATCACCTCTAGACATGTATCCAAAAATCCTAGATTTTAATCCAGTCATAATGAGTTCATTTACTATGACGTTGGCCAGACCTTGCATATTACCTATGGTGAGAGAATAAAATTATATAAAAAAATCAAGCTGTGCAGGGTGAGTTTCTTCTTTCACAGGAATCTCCATGGCAACTACTCTAAACTAGGGCCGGATTTACTATATGGCTTTTTGGGCTTCAGCCCAGGCCCCATGGATTTAAGGGAACCCCAGCTTAGTTAAGTCAAAGTCAAAAATAGACGATTATGTGAAAGAATCTATAATTTTATTAAATTAAACAGATCGAGTGCATACAGGTTGCTTTATATTTTGTCAATTTATTTACGGTTGTATAACACAAAGGCATAATATTATTATAATATAAATCAAATATTATTTCTATATTTTTTTTTTCTATAACTTGAGTAATTAGGTGGGCCCCTAAGTAATATTTGCCCAGGGCCCCCTAAACTCACGGTCCGGCCCTGCTCTAAACGTAACAAATAGAAAAAAAACTAGGTTTTCAAGTGTGTTAGCTCAGCATGGAAAGTACGATTGGCAGAATGAGTGAACGATCGGCTTATTAAACAAATACTTTTATGACCCATGTGGTCCAGAAAATCCAAGTCCAAGCTGTTACTAATAATTTCATTGAAAAACCCAATAACACTGCCCGATCTGGGAATCAAACCTCTTTAGCTAAGCAGTCGCGCTTACGATCACTAGGACTATAGAGGCAGTAAGATAATCTTTGCAAGTAATAATCACATTTGCAGATAGTGTCAAAAGGCAGCGATCAAGTAGCGATATCATCTAAATACGAAACGAGAGAAGATGTCGCTGTTATAAGGAACTATGGACAGTTATTAGTAGAAGTGAGTATTTTAAACATTAAGTTATTTTAAGTATTGTAACCATGGAGTTTCTTGCGGGTTCTTCTCCATAGGAAACGACTAATTTGGAACCGTGCACCTAGACTCGACATTTCATGAGTGCCTGTATATGGTTTCTAAGAAAATAAAACTATTTTGATTTTAAGGAACAAACAGAATTCCCAGTCTGTAGGCCAGGTCTCCTCAGAATGAATGTGATGACGTCATAGTTCACTAGACTGGCCTAGTGAGTTGATAAAAAACTAATGAGCAATTAGTGAGTTGATAGACTGCGTTATTTCATTAAAGAGGAATTCCCGAAAGCGTACGTGTTTCTGTCTATCAGGTCGGATGTATGTCTGTGTCCTAGCCATGATACGGGAGACCTACTACTGAGGAACTTTATTTAAATAAGGAACAACCACTTATTTTTATTTATATGTTTTTGTCTCGTAGATATCAGCTTCCGTACCCGACGGCGTCGTGTGTTTCTTCACGTCTTATTCATATTTGGAAACCGTAGTTGGAGCGTGGTACGACCAAGGTAAACAAACTAAACTATATTTCCCTTGTTACATAATATTTAATAATAGAGTAAATAATACGACGTCCATTGTAGCCACACTCGGAAATAACTTTAAAAAATCTTAGCATGAAAAATGCCAAAAAATACAAAAAGATGTACTTGTTATGTTTTTTCTTTTTGACCTATTCATTGCGAACCAATTTGCTGTTGATGTTGTAATAACTATTCTTAACACTGCGCAGGTGTGGTGGCGAGCTTACAGCGACACAAGCTTCTATTTATTGAGACTCAGGACTCCGCTGAAACCAGTTTTGCGCTCATCAATTACATAAAGGTAACAAATTTAGATTTTTATGATATACCTGTTCCCCACGGTTTTACTCGCATTTCAGAGGACTTTTTGAGACAAAAGGTAGCCTATGTCTTTCTCCAAGGTCTAATCTATCTTTGTAACAAATTTCATCAAAACCGGTTCAGCGGCTTAGGCGTTGAAAGTGTATCAGACAGATCGACCGGCGGTTACTTTGGTATTTATAATATTAGAAGGGATTATACGCCTGTTTTCTCCAAAAATGTAGGCAGCGGTGTACTCATGTATCTTCACCACTCCCAAAACATACCATACCATCACGCCTGTATTTCCCGAAGCGTTAGGCAAAGGTGTACCAATGTATATCCACAGTTGGTCGGTATGTTTAGGTCCCATGTATGGAGGCGATATATTATACAATTTATAAATACATATTTAAGTTTCTCATATTAAGATTTTTCGCCTTTCATTTACATTTATCATCAAAGTCAAAATAATTTATTCAAAATAGCTAACTAGGTAGTACTTTTTGAAAGTAATTTTTACGTTGAACGTCGCTTGCCCGGCATGATGTTAAAGTCGGGCAGACTAAAGGCAGATGCAGCGTAAACGCGGCGCTCATCGCATGTTTCGCAATTTGTGCGCTCATATTCGTAGTGAGGCATTATTTTTACTTGATCTTGATGATTTATATCGAGGCGTGCGCGTGCCTTTTTTTGGTATAGTACGGAAAATTCTCATGGATCCTCCGCCACTACTGCCAGGTGGCAGGGTATGTCGGACTCATACTGACTAAAACCGCACTTGCCTTCACCTGCCCTATTGTCATGGCCATGGGATCCGCGAAATTCGCCACGACGCCTTGTTTGTATCCGCCTTTAGATATTTATCTGTGCTGACGTGTATGATGTGTGTTGTGTGCAGGCGTGTGAGAGCGGTCGCGGCGCAGTGTTACTGTCTGTATCTCGCGGCAAGGTGTCTGAGGGCGTGGACTTCGAGCACCACCTGGGCCGCGCCGTGCTAATGTTCGGCATCCCCTACGTCTTCACACAGAGTCGCATCCTCAAGGCGCGGCTCGACTACCTGCGCGACCAGTTCCAGGTACATATTTTTTTTGTTTAAGGGAGGATCTTACGATAGACTATAGCATGAGGTTCTTCAAGAAGGGTGTGAAAAGATTTTTACAGGGCCGGCAAGGCACAAGCGATACCTCTGCTGTTGCAAGCATCTATAGGCTACGGTAACCGCTTACCATCAGGTGGTCCTTATGCTTTTTTGCCACCTTAGTGGTATAAAAAAAAGAAGGCTACTGGTGTACGGGGGTTAGAACGGGGGAGTGTGGGATTCTTACTCACTAAAACCACCTTGATGGCCACCATCAGCACATGGAGGGGGGCACTGTATCATCTGAATAGAGCGCGCCAGAAAATTCCAGGTACCTACCGCGCGTGCTCATTTTCGGCATCCCCTTCGTGTTCACAGAAGAACAGCCATGTAAATAGTTTTAATCGGATAATATACGAGATGTTAACTTCTCGTTTTCCGTGGGTTCCGAGGGTTTTCCGTGAATGCAAATAAGAGACAGAACTTGTACACCGGATATATTGTAAAATATAATCACATATAAAATATATGAGCACAGCCATCAGGCGATCACATTAGCGAATAATAAAAACGTCATTCTCAATTCAAAGACCTATGACAGTTGTTTAGTTTGAATAGAGAACCATCAATCAAACAGTGACTGCACAAAAGAAGGTCAACATTCAACACGAGGACATACAACCAGTTTTTTTATACCTTAATCCCGAAACTGGGTTGGTACTCATCATTATGTTATTATGAACAATTTTACTGTGGGACCAACCATGAAAACGCGAAGACTAACAATAAGTTGGACTTGCTTTTAATCTACCCACATAGGTTTAACTGCTAAAAAAACCTACGCGGATATAGTTTAACCATAAAACCCTCTTCCTTCAAAGATTTGTTTAAATTCAGTCAAGTCATGCTTCTCCGAGTTTCGGCGTTTCTTCTCAGAGGTCGTCAGCTAGGAAATTCCGGAGCCATCTAGCTTAAAAAAAAGTAAAATATTGACTTGTAAAAGTGTCTTTAAAAGATCTATTTACAGAAATAAATATAATTTATCATTAAATGATCGTAATATTTTCAGATTCGTGAAAACGACTTCCTAACATTCGATGCGATGCGTCACGCGGCGCAGTGCGTCGGTAGAGCTCTGCGGTAAGCGATAATAATACAATTTTCTGATCTAAATGTTGATATTGAAGTCTAAATGTTAATTTAGTTGTAATCCTATTATTTCTTCTATATTCTACAACCGACCTGCTACGGCTTCGCACGGGTGCAATGTACAGACGCCAGCAGGTCAAGCTATCCAAAACTGTCATATTTTCCCAATTGAATATGAACTTTATCGTTTTGTATTAAAGTTGAAAATCAATCTAAGAAATATATGACAGATTGTAGTAGCTTGATGTGCTAGCCACTGTACTAATAACACGCACGTATTCGGGTCACAGACAGCACTGTTACACATTCTTCATAATCATGATCATGTTGATATTTCCAGAGGCAAGACCGACTATGGTATTATGATATTCGCTGATAAACGGTTCAGTCGTGCAGACAAACGCACGAAACTACCGCGCTGGATACAGGAGCACCTCAAAGATTCGCTCTGTAACCTCAGTACCGAAGAAGCAGTTCAGGTGTGTGCCTAATTCTGATGAAACTAAATGATAAAACCGCCTGACTACTGCCTCTTAGTCATGGTAGAATTATAAGCTTAGGTATTCTCTTCCCATGTTGGTACAGTCAGCAACGAAAGTCGCTAAACACTGCTAAATTTTGAAAACTGACAGCTTCAAAACTTGTCAATAGATTTTTATTATGAAGGTAAGGTAAATATTTAATGATCATCTATGCAATGACTTCGCACAACCTTCACAGGTCAGTCAACTTCCTATTAAAAATCGTATTGAAGATTGCAACATGTTCAGCTACTTTTGTTGTTGACTGTACCCGGTGACGTCACGAAAGGCACGATCAGTGTTGCCATTACTTGATATTTTTAATACTTAAGGTGATTCATAACTCATGATAAATGTTAAATAAATTGCTTAGTATCCCACGTATTTTTATTAAGTGTTTTTCATCTATTTGGTTAAAAAAGTAAACTGTATACAATTATTAATTCAAAAGCTTCATTATTGTAGCAAGTACGTGAAAATAACATTTTACTCAGGTTTCTTAATTACACATAGTGACAACATATCAAACGTCAGATGTCGATGACGTCATTTCGTACCTAATAAATTACCTAGGTCACGTGACAGTCACGGGAGAAAATATCTGTTATATTTCTACCATGCCGTTCTAATCATATTAAAACCTTTTTTTTATTAAATTTCATTAGATATGCAAGCGCTGGCTCCGTCAGATGGCGCAGCCGTTCACGCGAGAAGACCAGCTCGGGGTCTCACTCCTCACACTACAGCAACTGCAGTCCCAAGAGCAACAAGACAAGATCGAGAAACAAGTCATACAGAAATGATATCTGACAGTGTGGGAACGATTTGTCAGATACATATGGAATGTTCAAGTCATCAGCTGAAAAGTTGATTGAACTGCAAAACGAGAGCCTGTTATTATTGGATGAGTGGATTTTCGTAGCTCGATCAAGAGTACAGATATGAAAAAAAAAAATACAAGTATCGCTGTTATCCTTAGTTAAAACTTGAATTAAAAAAGGAAGTTAATTGGATATTTTTTGTGTATGTTCGGATACAGCTTTGTTAATTAAGAACCAATTTTGACTATTCTTCCGAGATGGTCCCGTATTTGTTTGGTGTCTTACCGTCATCTCCAAAGATACGAAATAAAAATGTTAGAATATGATCTTTTTCAAAACGTTTTTATTACAATACTCTAAAAAATACAGAAAATATATAAATTACCTTATGTACCGCGGAGGCGAGCTACTAGTATTATATTTAAGCAAGCGATACGGAGTTCCTGTGTATGTAATGATTAAAAGTTATAAATATGCATACGAATTGTAAAGGATAAAGTTTTGGATATATTAAAAAAAAATCATTTAAACTTAAAATAATTTTAATTAATCAAAAGGCAAATGAAACAGTTATCACCAATTGTACCTCCTTATTTTTTACCGTAAAACAAAATTAAAATTAAGATATTATACATTTATGTTCAGTCAACTCGACAAAATGTATGGAACAACTGATATTTTTTCGCGAATTCAGGGTTGGTCCCATAGTAAAAGTAGTTCATAATGATGAACACAATGACCATTTATTTCTTTTTACGGTAATTAAAAAATAAGGGGGTATGTACACAACCAAACTAGAGACCATTTTTACGGCAGTATCAATTTGTAATTATTTTAGAAACATCAGTTTACACACAATATCTTACGAAATAAAGCTATTGCTCGAGACGAGGCACATTACTGGTTACGAGGCACTTGCTCGGCTGGAGACCGCCTCGGTTTAAGCAGAATTGGAGTTTAGTTTCTGTCAAATATTTGTACTTACAAGCAAAATACACGTTAAAACACAATTAAAGAAGCCCTAATGGCTTTTACTCCTACGCCGTGGACATAGATAAGTTACAAAAAAAATACTATATACATACATTAAATAATGACTACCAATGAAAAAGTATGAAAATCCTACTGGGGCATCAGACATACTTGGCAGAGAGTTGGGCCGTGAGCCGTGGCCGGGCCCGTAGGCTCACTTGGAAGTTCTGATATGGCAGACTAAAAACCAAATCCTTTGAAAATCTCATAAAGCTGTCAGGTATCAACTTTAAAACAAACTTAAAATTGTTTGTTTATGAAATTAAATTGTTTTCGAATATAACATATTTGAAATAGATAGGTTTTGTATAGGTAGAACAAATAATTTGACAATATAAATTGTATGAAATAAATTAATTGAAAAGCTTTATTAAAGCAATTTATATCTTTGAAAGATGAAACCCTTAGTAGATAAACGGTTTATTTAGCTATTATCATTGGTGCTAACATAGAAATATCGACATCGTTAAAATACAGATTTTTAACGATTTATCGTTTTCTTCTGTCAAATGCTTTATTAACAGCTTCTAAGTGTCATCTTATCACGATCATTTTATCGTGTGTAAATCGTCGAGATTATCCTATGCTTAGTTTGGAACCATAGATTCTAAGATTACATCGAGACAACAAGAAAATATCTATCTATAAATTTTCAGTTCCATGTTACCGTTTTCAATAAATTCGAGAATTTTTATCGAGTCGAAATTTTTAACGACCTCATCAATGCTAACACCACAGAGTACAAATAAACCCGACGAGACTTAGGCTGATAAAGAAGTAACAAAAGGAAGGGAGATCCAGTGGAATCGGAAAATCATAACATGCGACCACACAACAGTCGTATAGAAGCGTCAATTATATCAATTAAGGTAGTCAGTCTAGACATTAATAGGGCTAGCACTAACCATTTTACCGTTAGCTATCGCAAACTCACAACGCATTACATCATCAACCCATATAGTGTTCTACTGCTAGAGACGGGTCTCCTTTCAGATTGAGAGGGATTAGGCTATAGTCCACCACGCTGGCCTAGACCGTCGAGAAAAATCTCTAAGGTATGCAGGTTTCCTCTTACGCGAGTGATAATTAATTATTAATACGCTTATGAATTCAAAAAGTCGACCTTCTACTTGGCAGTCCAATGGACAAACTAGGCACATTTTAAACCATAAAGACACGTTCTGCCCAGAATGCAACAAGAACAGTCACGAGCTTGTGAAATGACGATCGCAAGTTTGAAATAAGACTAATATTATTGTAGTATAGTTTTGAAAAAAAACCATAATAACACTAATTTCAGCAAATACCTTAAGAGAAATATACATATTGATGTTATTTAGAAAAGGAAAAATTCGACCGCGGGCAGGATTCGAACCTGCATCTTCTGGTTAGGTACACCAGATGTACCTAGATCTGGTGTACCTAACCAGAAGACGCAGGTTCGAATCCTGCCCGCGGTCGAATTTTTCCTTTACTAAATAACTTTAAAATCTTAGCATGGAAAATGCCAAAAATATACAAAAACATATACATATTGATGTTCGTAACTGTACATTAGGTAGCTTTCATTGATAGTAAGTGCACAAGAAATGAAATTTAATGAGAATGTAGTACAGTCGGCAGCAGGTCAAGCTATCCATCCAAAACTGTTATTTTTTGCCAATTGAACATGAACCATATTATTTTGTATTAAAGTTGAAAATATATCAAAGAAATTTGACAGATTATGGTAGCTTGATGTGCTGGCCTTTGTACCTAATATGGTTTAAAATGCATGTATGATATGTAACGTAAAATGGTTCGTGCTAGTCCCACAGTACATCTCAATACACAGGTATTTTCATCTCGACAAATAATGACTACTAAGCTGGACCTGTTCTAAGGAACGGAGTGACGTTTCTGAGAATATTAGTCTATTCGAGAAAGCTGAAACGTATAAAATTGTTTCCTAATTTGGCCCCTGATAAAACACTTCTTTCCACATTTAAATCAATTGGAATTTATAAGAATTGTAACCTTTGGAATCGAGTCAGACTTGAATTAACAAATGACTAGATCTCTCATTTTCATAGGTATTTCATAGACGAAATGTTAAGCAATATCAATATTTTGAATCATATTATATAAAAAATATCTCAATTGTAACAGTTACAACTTTTGGTTACAATTAGGATTATGATAGAACTCGGCACAAGTCTGACATTTGAATTGTATCAGTGGTCGTTCAATGGTACAGAGGCCGCACATCAAGCTACCACAATCTGTCAAATTTCTGTAGTTGATTTTCAACTTTAATACAAAAGCATAAGGTTCATATTCAATTGGAAAAAAATTACAGTTTTGGATAGCTTGACCTGCTGGCGTCTGTACTAAATAACATAAGGACTAACAGATTTCGTACACAACTGTCAAAAATAATTTTAACACAATAAAATAGCAAGCTTTAGCCTATGAAAAGTTACAAATAATATTTTGTTGTACCAACTTACGCAATTCCAAATAAAATAGAAAGGAGGAAAGAGAATAGTGTGTACTTTAATAAAACTAAGAACATCATCTCAAATATTACAATGACAAAGGAATTTAATAATATGCCTCGATATAAAATTTGTAAAAATAAAATATTTTTATTTCAAATTGTATCCGAAATAACTTATATATGGTAAAAAAGTTTTATTTTATCTTTCCATTACTTTGAACAGATCACTTTTACATCTACTTTAGGTAACAACCGCTATAGAAATATAATCTCTAGAGATACAATTTCACATGAAATAAATAAACGCTATAATTCATACAATTCATATTTGTTTTTTTTTTAATTGTGCTATTCAAATCAGAAGTAAGTACAATAATTTAAAAATTAAAGGAACATCGCACAGTCTCAGCTAGTGCTGTGTACTTAAACAAATTGATATGGGTACAAAAATACCAATAAAATTATTATTTGATTGCACAGTAAACAGACTATAAATATACGCACATTCACACCATTTTCCAATAGGGAGTAGACAGCAACAACAAACTCCTTCACTACCTCATACATTTTTGACGAAGTTAAAATGTTAATACATCTCATTTACAGGGAAGATCCAATCATGCTATATTACCGCAAAATCGAGTCAGACAGCCCTAACATGGGTAGACATGTTTGGAGGCTATATACCGGTACGGAAGTCTCAACTGTTTTACAGCATTACACGTCAAAAGCCAATACCATGGCTAAAAGATGCTAAAAACATAGACTTTTCCACAGATTACAAAAAATTGACTGAGCAAATCGCATGCTTATTAAAATAGCCAAGTCAAGTAGCCAATTTGTTACATAGACATTAGAAAGTTTTTTTTTTAAATTATCATATTTTGTAATATGTGGGATTTAAACGTCTCATTCTTGTGGGTACGGCCTACAGACCTTACTCACAAAAATAGTATTAGTTCAGTCACACGTTATAAGTTAAAAATAACGCAACATGACTTGATAACTTCAATAAAATGTTATCCAACCCTTTCGTTACGAAAGTTGATATAAATGATTAAAATATATTTTCACAGTTCGTATCTGAAGTTAGCCTTAGCGAACGGCGAACTCGGGGTCGTCATCCGCCCATTGCACTTCGCCCTCGACAGTGGACGTCCGCGGTGGGATCGCGGATCACCACTATGCGGAAGGTGGTGGTGGTTTTAGTCGGTATGCTGGCCACCTGGTTGGAGAGTCCGAGATAACCATCCCACATCCCCGAGAGGAGATGAGAGGGGAGGGACGGTATGCATAAGAAGCATTTCCCCACCCAAAAAGAAAAGGGCTACAAATAAATCTATAATTTCCAGTGTAGGCTGATAATTATGGAAATGTACAACTATATATTTCTGCCATCTTTATAGGTATGCCATCTTTAAATAATTACGTACAATATATTAACTCGTAACGAAAGGGTTTATATAATGAGATCTCAACAACAAAACCTCTCACTCTAAACAACATATATTATTATCTATATTTTACGAGGTCATAATAATATAATATATATTTAACACGCATATTATATAATATACAGGATTTCCGTATGGATGTGGTATACCATGTCTACTAAATATTAAATTATGTGAGGTTACAGATTTTGTGTCAAGGTATTAGAGTCGAGAGTTTGAAAAATGTTTGAACCAAAGTATGTTTAAGATACCTCGTATTGATATAATTTAACATACAAATAAAAAAGTTTTCATTACTAGAAATTTAAAAGAAAAGACTGACCTTTTGATATTTGGTAGACCACGATATGGCACATCCGCGGTTGACATGCTATATATTATTTTTATAAGTACAGGATGCTAAGAAAATATCAACAATCGCGATTGAATTTATAACCATTAAAACCTTAGAACATAAAAAATGTATAGACAAAACGCTATGCGCTGCAAGGTGAAGAGATAATAATAATAAATATTTGGGATACGATACTTAAAAGCAAACGTCATAGCACACAAATAACTCTTCAAGCTATACAAAAATCACCCCTATTGCGACAACATACGGGAGTTCAAAAGGGGCACACTGTATACATATTTTGATTAGTCGTCTGTAGGTTTTGGTGAGAAAATATCAAATTTAAGTCCTAAGATCGTAAAAAGCTGCAAAAACCATCCTCGCAAAGCTTTGCAGATATTTACTTAACCCTGTATTATTAATTTATTACCATACTTAAATATGTTGGGACATATAATTATGTTTAACAACAAATAGATTAAAGATTTGGATGTTTGTATTTTTTTTATTAAAGCCATCAATTAAAGTAAGGCGTAGTTGCACCAGCTTATCATTATTGCCAGATATGTTAAAAAAAATGGGTTGCACTATTTAAAAATATAAAAATAGATGCCACTGAAAATTCAAAGACTATTGAGATTGTCACCGACCGATAAAGGAAATTTTACTTTTTAACACTAAATCGACAGAGAAAGTATTAATAGGGTAGTAGTACCTATTAAAATTTATTCTATATGTAAGTATAGAATAAATCCACTTTCCTCCCTCCCCAATTATAGATACAACTAGTCCCCCCACTTAGTTATAGTTGTAGCAGGCATGTTTTGCAAAGATTCCTAGAAGAGTTCAGGGAGTTCTTTTGATATAGAGATAGCAGCATGTCCAACCATAAAGAATGAAATAGGCTTTTTTTACCTTTTGTTCAAAAAGTCCTTTGGTGTACGAGGGAAATCGAGGGCAAAATCTTGTATAAAATAACTAAAAAACCAAAGGAAAAGATTTTAGTTTTCCATTAATACGAAAAGAATAAGAACAAGCTAGTGCCTTATGTGTTTGGCTTATGGTATTAGATACAATTCGTGTTAAAAACATTTGGTGCAACTATATCAAGCAATTCTTTCGTTGATTATCAGTTATTACCACTACATTCATATTACGTGAAAGAGAATACTGTTTGTATATTAAAGGTTTTACAATTTGAAGCTATTTTTTTAAGTAAAACACCGGATATAAATGTAATTGCGTCGGCGAGGCATCGTCACAATAATATTTCTAATTTAATATAGTCAATTCTGGCTAAATACACTGAATTTTGGCAATGAATTCAGACAAAAATAGAATAATCCTACCATAAAATATTGCTATTAAATTTATTTCTGTAAATAGAAATTTATTCTGTAAGTTGCTGAAATTACTGAATATTTTATGCAATTTTCATTCTAATTTATCTATTTATTGCCAACATAGCGATTTGGGTAGGTACAGGGAATATTTAATTTCATTCAACCATTGTGGATCGTATGGTTTGGATTTTGTTGTACGTTGAAAAGAATTATTTTTCCAACAGTTTAATGTGGATTAGGGTGAGGCCAAAAGAGCATAAATTTGTGAGTCGCGTAAAATAAGTCAGGCAATTTACGCTACATTCGGTTTCATACAAACATAAAAATCCTGTTTGTGAGTTGAAATTTCTGTTGAACAAAGATTGCGCAACGGATTTTACGCGACTCGCAACTCACCATTTTACGCTCGTTTGGCCTCACCCTTAATTGTGTGTGTTATTTATTATAAAATTAACCTGTTTCTGTGTAGATAATTGTTCGAAAATTTTCCATTATTCCATTTAAATCGTTCTGATTTTATTCAGATTAAATTCTGAATGCAAGTAGGTAACCAATTGTTTGATTGCTAGTTTCTGTGTCTATAAAATATTATTTAACGATTATTATCACAAATAAGGCTCGGCGCAAACTGGCAGGACAACATGGCAAAGAATGTTTACGTGATGAACGTCAATAATATTAAGACGCAACAGTTGAAGTTTCTAATATAAAGGCCGGCCCGTAAGCTTTTGTTTTGTTGGAATTTCAACCGTTCGTCACCTATAATAATGTAATATAATCCCTTGTTGCGCTGTGCCGCCCGTTTCGCGTAATTTGAAGTGATTCTAAAGGTGGGTATAAACTAGAGCATTTGCTAGAGCATTTGTAATGTAATGTTTTTACGAATGGTACAATACCAGCAAATATTTAGCTTTTTAAAAAAATTACCGTGTAATGTAACGATCTTGCGAATGGTTGACATTGTGTTCGACGTAATGCTCACGGCGAGTGAGCATATATTTCTATATTATTTCTTAAAAAAATATCAACTATGTTGATCATATTGTCAAAGTTACCCAGATTGACTGAGACGATGCATAATTGTGTGCATTATCACCTAGTGAACTCTCAAGTAACGACCTGCTTCATCCCATGTCACACGCACTTTATTCTCCTCCGCGCTCGTGCATATAAGTGTTACACCAAAACGCTTATTGTTTCTTAAAATCAAGTTGTATCAAAACATCGAGCGTCATGTTCGTCTTGTACTATACAAGTAAATGCTCTAGTCTATCCCGGCCTTAAAGGAACGTTCTAATTATTCTATTGGTGTTGTAAACGGTGTGTATGTATAGGGATGTGGTGTGTCATATAGTCAAGGGTCTGCGGCATGTTTCTGTATAGCGCGCGGGTGCGGCGCGTGAGAGTGGTGCGGCACGTGCGGGGCGTGCGGGGCGTGTGAGGAGTGAGGGGCGTGTGAGGCGTGCGGGGCGTGTGAGGCGTGCGGGGCGTGTGAGGCGTGCGGGGCGTGCGGCGCATGCGCGTGGTGTCGTCGCCGCCCGGCGGCAGCCAGCAGCGCCCGCGCCGCTCCGCCGCACAGCTCGGCGCCGTCGCGAGCTGCGCACACTCGCGCGCCGCCACATAGCGAGTTCGCGATGTGTCTATACAACACACAATATACTTAGGAACGCATGGAACCTCATGTTCCTCAAAGATCACACTACACGCACTGTCAGTCTGTAAATTAATACAGTTGTCTAACGGGGATGTAGACAGCAATCATGCGGGAGGTGAGCGAACTGAACTGAGTGAACCGAACCCGAACTACCTACAACACGCTCAAGCGTGATCTTCAAAATCCACAAGCGTTGAAAAGTTGAACTATAACGCTCGAATTGCATGCTCCAGAGTCGAAACGTTATAATTTTTCAAGGCTTGATAAAACAGAATGCGTAGGTACCGGTACCTATCGCACATCAAGACATCAATTTGATAAATGTCATACCTAGTATCGAAGTATTTTGGACGTCACCACGTTCAACCTTTGAAAATCCATACTCCACCATTCCACCAACCACCATACTAATGCTTTTCAACTTTTCAATCATCATACTCAAAATAAAGCCGAACGTACAATACTAAAATAAATCTCCGGTAATTATTTTTAAAGGCGGATTTTAAAATAAAAATGATATGGGTGCAAATTTTTAGGTTTCTGGGGATGCTGGTAACGAAAATAGCATTAATTTTTAAATCCAAGATGGCATTTTATTTTTAAATGACATGGGCGTCAATTTCTGGGTTTATTGGGGTACTGGTGATAAAAGCGGCATTCATTTTTAAATCCAATATGGCGGAGGTGGGCGGATATTATATTAAGTAAAATGATAGGAGTGTGAATTTGTAGGTTTCTTGGGGTGCTGACAACGAAAACGGCATTTATTTTATAATCCTAAGGGGCGGCCATTTTTTTTAATTAAATGATATGACTTTCACGGTTTTTTGGGGCGCGTATAGCGAAAACAGCATTAATTTTTGAATCCAAGGTGGTGGTCAATTTTTTATATTAAATAATATATGGGTGTCATGTTCTAGGTTCCTTGGGCGATTGATAACGAAAATGTCATCAATTTTTAAACACCACCAACAACTAGAAAAACATTGACACCCAGACAAACAGTCATTATCATTATTTATAACCGAAAGCCAAGCCTTGTCGTTAACCCAACAAGAAAAAATACTTAAGTTCTCTATTGAGCACGTGCACCTCCTTGCGCAAATCCTTACAGTAAAATATTAAATAGCATAAGTGTTAATACATGAAAGGTTTGAACTCACCTGACCATATGGAAAGGCACGTGTTGTGTGGAGAGCCAGTCGAGCGAGCCGCCGCCGTCCGGCAGCGCCGCACAACCCACGAACTTGAAGGCGCTCGCGCACGAGAAGAACACTATCACACGACTACCCTCCTGGACAGGCATTTAGAAATATGAACTTGGTGCGTCTTTAATAGGACAAACTTTGACCTTCATCTGAGACCGATGTCTTATTATTAAATAGCAGGTACCAAAAAATGTTGTCATGAAACGTTAAAAATTAATAGTATATTGATTTCTGACATTTACGCGAATATTATACATTGAAATAAAACTACTTTTTACGGATTTTATCGCGTTATATTGATATTGTTAATCCCGACGTTTCGGACCCTTTACAGCGTCCATAATCACGGGGAGTCTACCCGTGACCATGGACGCCAATATAACGCGATAAAATCCGTAAAAGTAGTTTTATTTCAATAAATAATATGTTTGCAAATGCCCCTTGCGTTAATCTAAGATTCAAAGCAGAATTACTTGTGAATTGGAATTGTGTGGTTTTTTCCATTCCAACAAATATCATACTTTAATACACTTACTTTATTTATATCTGATTTCTTATATATGACCAAACTTAACCTTTTCCTACTTTATGCACCTAAATTACTTTAATAAATTGCTATATCTGACCTGTTTGACTTTCTGTAGCTTCTTAGCGGTGCTCTGCGTGAAGGGGAAGGTGCCGGTGCTCTGCGCTAGCTCCACACTGTGCGGGTCATCGGCCTTCGCCACGAAGTACCTCACATTCCCCTCCCCATTGTCCCCATACTTCTCTATGTTCGCCAACAACGTCTTGCCGTTGGGAGACATAGGACTCTTTGGACCACTGTACGATTGGGGGGAAAAAGGCTGAGGAACGTCATTTCTCCACCCCCCAGGCCTTCCCTGCCCGTTCCTATATCCTCCATACGCGTTATTATAGAAGTTACTACCCGGAAATCCTTCATTTTGATTGTATTGTGGATAATATTTGTTATCGTGTCGGTATTGGTCGTCGTTTTCGAGCCGTGAGCGCCAATTGGGCGAGTCCACTGTAAGCGGCTTCGGTCTTTGTCCGATCCCGCTGGGCTGATTGAGCCCTACGTTTTTCTCTTCAGAGCCCATTATGTGTACTACGGTGCTTAGTATCTGCTCGTCGAGCGGCGTCATCGGCTTGGCGGGGTTGGACATGCGCCGTATGACCAGCGCGCACAGTTTCTGTCTTAGGTAGAACACGCTGATCGCGTCTGACGCGTCTGCCGTGAAGGCCATCCAGTCGTCCAGGGTAATCACAGCTGTGTCCGGGGAAGCGTTGTTCTCGTCCGCTTCACTGTCCGAGTCGCTGGACAGCCCTGGAGGGTTAGCGCGCTGAGTCAAAGCGCCTATTGGCAACCTTAGCGGTCCGCCGAATAAGGCAACAGTTAGCGGTGTCACTAAAGTATTACAGCGAATGAAACAGAATCTGCCTGCTCTGGATATTTCTTCAAACACTACCCAGTCTGTTGGCAGATTCTGTACAGATTTCTGCGACCCTGTAAGTCCGCCACCTTGATGTAATGTTGAGCTAGGATGGAAAGCCACCTTTACCTCCTTCGAAGTCCGTAAGGAGGCTGAATCTCTGTCGACGCGAGCTATAGAAGGGTACAAGCCGCTAACTAACACAGCTTTAACAACATGCCATTTCTCGGAATTTAAATTGACGTCTTTTATGTCTCCTGAGCCACGAGCTTTGACTAGACACAAAGCCCTTAATTGAGCAAGTAACTGAGATCGGTAACCGACTATCATTTCCATGGTAGCACCGCAGATAAGGTTCTTAGCACAGAATGCTCGCTCTGTACCGTTCGCTCGTGCGGTCTGCCATGCCTGGAAAGCCCTTAACAGAGCCATATGGTCCGAGTAGCTATCAGCTGCGAAATCCTTCCTCGCCATACTCCCGCGCTTCCGATTCTCCGGATTCATTGATATCTGGAAAGGCTCCTTATTCGCCAAGCTACACACTATTGTCAAAATTGGGTCGAGGCACTTCATGACACACGCGTAAAGTAACATTTTGCCTAACTTAGGTTCTACAGTCAAATCTAATAGATGCTGTCCAATTTCTGTCAAGTCCTCCATAGGGGTCAAAGCACCGATGGTCTTTAGTAACGACACAGCGTTCCTCACAGCCAAGAAGGAAGGAGGTTCTAAAGCTTTCGATAAGAAGTCTGCTATGGGTGTGTTGCCTGGGGCAAGTAGCTTTGTATGGAGACACAGCTCTTGTAATGGTACGCGGAGGATTTCAGGTACGGAGTTAAGAGGTAATGTGTTGAATCTTCGTTTAGAGCACATGTGGAAGCTATGTCCAGGCTTGGTCCTGCCAGCGCGGCCGGCCCTTTGCTGGCAACACGCTCGCGACGTCCACACACATTGCAACGAGCACACTCCACCATTCGACTCATAATACTTCTCTTTCACCTTACAAGAATCAACTACGTACACAACATCATCTATTGTTATAGAAGTTTCCGCTATATTCGTCGATATTATAATTTTTCTCGCGTTAGGAAGAGGATTAAATACTTTCTTCTGATCTAAAGTCTGCATGTTACTGTGCAAGGTAAATATCTGGTATTTTAGAACGTTCATATCTGAGCACGACTGGATCATATCTCGAAGAGTCACTATGTCGTCATAACCTGGTAGGAATACTAGGATACTGCCTTTGGGCAGATTTACATGTATATGCTTTATTAACGCTAACATGAGGTCGTGGTCTATGAGTTCCTCGGACATAGTGTGATGGTATACATCTAGAAGGAAGCTGTCGGCTGACCCATCCTCTTCTGAATTGTCTTTGGATTCCTCCAAGTTAAAGTTAGAGAGTAATTTGGCACATTCGGTGTGATTGTTCTCGACGGCGTAATCGTAGGCCGATTTGCCATCTTTGTCTTTCGCCGAGGGATCCGCGCCTACGACAATAACGAGGGCTTTAATACACACATAACATACCAACACGCCTGTCCTCCCCATAGACTTCCACAAAGCCACGAGGCCTTTTTTCAACACTGGCCCTCCTGTCGTATGAGCCACAGGAGGTCCAGTGCTGAAAAAAGGTATGATGATGCTGATATATTTTTTAATATTTATTTATTTATTTAATACTTTATGCACAAATAAGTACAAAGGCGGACTTAATGCCTAAGGCAATAATATTATTTACAAGTTGTCTGAAGGTAGTATAAAATAATCGCTAATACTTCCAGAAACGTTGTTGTATGATAGTGTACTGACCGATCTGCAGCATCTGTGCGATGGTCTCAGTGAGTCCCCTGGCGGCGGCCGCCATGAGTCCACTGCGCCAAGAGACAGAGTGGCAGCACGACACGGGCACGCCCTCCGATATGTACATGTACAGGATTTGGGTGAACGAGTCCTGGGAACACGATGCATTGTTTCAATATTGGCAGACAACCAGAGATCAACTGACTATAAATCGCACGCTTAATTTCCCAATATGTAAACGAAACCGTCGATTTTTATTAATAAAAATGAAACGTAAATTTTGTAATTCAGTTTTGAAAATCGTCTTTTTTAATCTGTTCTTCAAATGTCTAAAACGCCATTCGCCATATTGGATTTCAACGTGACGACACTCTGATAGTACAGAGGCATCAACATCAAGCTACTCCAATATGTCAAAGTTCTTTGATAGATTTTAAACTATACTAAAAACGTAATAAGGTTCATGCTCAATTGGGAAACTTTGACAGTTTTGGATAGCTTGACCTGCTGCCGTCTGTACATAAACAAGATTTTAGTCATGCTCTGTGTTATTGTTTAGTAACGGAGCGACGTCACGAGCCGAAAGAGCATGGCGGCTAGCACTTCCGTGCGAAAATTCCAAACCATAAATATATTTTTTTCGATTTTATAAAATTGGAATAAAAATTCTACGGGTTCATTACGACCTAAAGATTGATTTAAAATAGTTTTAAAAAAGGGATGTTATACCCTATTGTAGGGAATAGAAATATTAGCCCTGAGCCGAAATAACAAACGATAAACCGATCGCTCAAACACTATACTAATTCAGCTTTTTTGTTTCGTAACTGATGACTCATTATCATAACCTCTAAAATAGTACTACCACAAGCAATGGTTTGCTTAAAAGGAGATTCTTATCAGAAATAATGTCATACATTTGATTTGAAGAAATAAATAATCAAATACTAACCAATGAGCCTTCATTGAAGCATTCGTCGAGGAACTCGTCCATATCAGCCTGAAGTGAAGGGTCGAGAATATTCTCTTTATCTTCTTTAACGTCCTTACTACTGCTTCCAGCATCTTCTTGCTTCTGGCCTGTGAGTTACATAATTTATATTGAAGATAAGAACAGAGCCGAGGCGCGACTCGACGTGCGTGAGTAATATTGTAAATCTACCCACGAAATAAAAACGCTCCGCTCTGCAATATTATATTGTAGTAAATGTACAATTACCAATATATAAAATTATAAACCAATGTCTGTGCTATTCTAGGATTAATGATATAATTGTTATTAGATATAAGTTGCTTTGTTTCTCGATAAGTGATTTTGTAAATCTTAGAGAAATAAATAATTTAAACCGTAATTTTGGTGGATTGTCTACTTTTAGGTTTGTCCATTTGAAATGTACTATATCGCGCAACAACAGATTTTTTTTTATCAATTTCAACTAACCTTCGAGATGTGACCAGTAGCTGTGTCCGCTCTTTAGTTTGGACTGAAGCTCCTTCTCAACCTGCTTCATCTTGGGCGTTTTGTACTGCGTGATCTTGAGCACATCCTCTAGGTAGTATCGCTGCACTTCATGCAAGCGACCCGGGATCGTGATCACTGGGCAGTTGTTGAAGTATCTAAAAATATTGCAGCAGGTTAAATTTAGGTGTAAAGTAATCATACTAATATTATAAATGTGAGTTTAAATATTTGTTTGTTATTAAATCGCAAAAACTAATGAATGAAGATATAGTATGTGACCAGGAATAACATAATTATAGGCTACTTTTTATCCCAAATTTATGTGGGAATTTCCCGGAAAATTTATTTAGGACAACTACTTACGGGATTTGCATGAAATTTCGTACACAAATAGATTGTGACGGGGAATAACATAGTCTTAAAATTTATCTCAAAAAAATGCGGGAATTTCTCGAAAATCCCGGAAATCTTATATTGAAGAACTTCGCAACGAACTTCAAAGCATTTGAATCAAATGTTGATGCATTTATAGTTTGTGACTATCACTGTCATACTGAACAGAATACTACTAATCCCGGAACACAACAGACTCAGGGTATCGGTATTTCACAAAAATTGGGTTGCGGAGGTCTGATGGCAGTCGCTTCGAGTAAAATACTGACATTCAGCCGCATGGTTAGACTGGAAGCCGACCCCTATATAGTTGGGAAAAGGCTCGAAGAAAGAGAAAGAAGAAGTGACAGACATTATATAATATAGTAAACCTGGAGAATATCTGCGTATCCATGGTGGCGGACATGAGCACGAGCTTGAGATCCTTGCACCGCGGCAGGGCGTCCCTTAGCGCGATCAGCAGGAAGTCACTGAACTTGTCGCGCTCGTGCACCTCGTCCACGAATATGTGCGTCACGCCTGTGCCATCACACACACACACACACACATATATACACATACATACATACTTTATTAAGTATTTTATTAGGCAGAGGTTATTTATCGACGGGGTCCAGCAACTGCTGGTCCACAGCCTGTCATGGTCATGGCGAATTTCGCGGATCCCATGGCCATGATAATAGGGCAGGTGAAGGCAAGTGCGGATTTTAGTCGGTATGAGTCCGATATACCCTGCTACCTCTCCGGGTGGCGGAGGATCAATAAGGATTTTCCGTACTATAAAAAAGGCAGATGTTATTGCCCTTAACTGGACACAAATCCAAACTGCGAGCTGTTAAAAAAATGATCGAAGTAAAGTGTGGAATATCCTAACCAGCATTAGGTCAGCGTTGTGGACTGTAGCCTAATCCCTTTCAGCCTGAGAGGAAAACTGTGCTCAGCAGTGATACAGTATATGGGTTCTGAGTCTGGATGGAATCTGAATGAAGCTTTTTGATATTTATACGAACTTATATTATTTTAATATGTTTGTTAACATTTAATCATCAGCCTGTTTACCAACCCCCTGCTGCGCATGGGTTACCTCTCAAAATGAGAGAATTCAACCTACATCAACCATGTTGTAAGTGAAAATGTAAATTTCAACAGTAACAATGACAGCTACATCAAAATTACAATGTGTTTTTTTTTATGAGATAGGTTAGCATTTGACCACAATCTCACCTGATGGTAAGTGACGATGTGGTCTAAGATGTAGCACGCTTACCTAGAAGATACCTATTCACTCTTGACTTGAAGACCCTTAAATTGTACACGTCAGGAAATACAGACTCAGGCAGCTGATTCCATTCCCTCGCATGTCGAAGCAAAACGCTTAGTGCGGGTTTCGGGAATTTCCACCATGAAATGGTGACGCTTACTGATCTACTTACCAGTAAGTGAATTGTCTCCCGCCATCAGAGTTCTTAGCAGCACTCCATTGGTGCAATATGTCAGTACAGTGCGTGGACTGACGCGAGACTCCAGCCTGATCTGGTAGCCAATGGACTGGCCTATCTTCTCCATTCGCTCATGGGCAACCTGAACAAATGAGGAATGCCTAATAAAAACCTACTGCCTCATGTAAAGTTTGACTAACTCAACATAATTGATTTCTGACACGCGAAAATTAGACATTGATATAAAACTATTTATTACGGATTTTATGATGTTATATTGATATTATTAATCCCGAATTTTTTTAGAAGATATTAAGATAACTAATTATAAACATCCACTTAAGTGTCTTGGCAAAAAAAAAGTAAAGCATTATATCCATTGTTTATTACAAGCTCTGCTTAGTTTGGGGTTGGATTGTGCTTTAACTTTGTCTCTATTCTATTGTCATTTATTATATAATATTCATGCCACACTAATACTTTTTACCACCACAATAATATTTTTTATTTTTATTTTATTTATTTAGGAAAGAAACAAACAATAATTTACAAAATAATAATCTCAGACAAATAAAATGTAAAAAGACCTATAGTTCCCTTAATGTAACTAAAAAATACATTATTAAATGAACACCGAAAACTAATTACCGATACATGCAAATTTTTTTACTTAATAATTAATTTTGTTGGAGCAATATTAAAATATAGTTACCCTCTCCGCGACGGCCACGGCGGATATCCTTCGCGGCTGGGTACAGTACATGCGCGCTGGCTGCTTGTGGTCCTGGCAGTGATCCAGCACCAGCTGCGGAAGTTGCGTGGTCTTGCCGCACCCTGTCGCGCCCGCCACTATTATCACCTGCAAGTTATATCATGGGTTGTGCATGGTTTTTTTTATCTTTGACTGCACGTTTGGCGTAGTGGTGTTAAGTACCCCGCGACACAGTAGCTGTTCAATAGTGCGAGAGCGGTATTTAAAAAAAAAACATTTTTTTCGTCCAATTCAGTTTGTTGTTATTGTCGAATTGGCAACAAATTGCGAACTCAAGCGAAAGGATTGAACCACTTAATTTCGCGTACGGGCTTGGGGCCCAAAATCAATATCTTGCATTGTCTATAATTTGTTACTTAATGGGTTAAAAGAACTATTAAATAAATAAAAAAATAAATAAATGGTCTGGTGTGTAATACACGGCACTGGCGTGTGTATCACAAGATGTATGACTGTGGTCGAAGCCAAAGAAGTATGCAACAATCTTAGCATGTGGAATTTCTTTTCTGCCATGGGAAAAAGGCGTGAGTGTATGGTTTGGGCATGTCGAGAGAATTGATGAAAGGCTACTAACAAAAATGGATTTATATCGCGAATGTCAGTGGAACCGCCGCGAGGACGCCCTAGAAAAACTTACGCCGAAGTTATTGGTTCTTCAAAAAGGTCAGGTGCGTAGTACTCGCCACTGGCGTGTGTATCACAAGATGTATGAATGTGGTCCTAAGCGAAAGAAGTATGCAACAATCATAGCATGTGGCGTTTCTTTTCTGCCATGGGAAAAAGGCGTGAGTGTATGGTTTGGGCATGTCGAGAGACTTGATGAAAGGCGACTAACAAAAGGGATTTATATCCAGAATGTCAGTGGAACCGCCGCCCTAAAAAAATCTTCCCTTACGCCGTTATTGGTGGGGTTCTTCAAAAAGGTCAGGTGCGTAATACACGCCACTGGCGTGTGTATCACAAGATGTATGAATGTGGTCAAAGCGAAAGAAGTATGCAAGAATCGTAACACATGGCGTTACTTTTCTGCTTACACCCATGGGAAAAAGGCGTGAGTGTATGTATGTATGTCCTACAATCTAATTAGCCTGAACTCCAGCAGGTCATGCACTGCCGGATCACTAAAGGTATTAAACCATGTTTAATTCTCACCTGGTTAAGGAGCACAGCATTGATGAGATCTTGCCTCTGCTCATACACTGGCAGCTTCTCTCTGAACTTTAGTAAATCTGGATTGTATTGTGTGTTGGGCACCTGAAACAATTGATTAACATTTAAAAACATGACCTATTTAAAAAGTCTTGGTCATTCAATCCCTTTTAATATATAAAGCTGACTGTTTGAATGTATAACTGTCTTTATGACCACATATTTTCCTACAGGTGGCCATAGATTCTTCCCATATCTTTCCACATCTTCCTACATGTTTGATTCTTTCACTTGTCAGTCATCCAGCTTGACCATATCCTTTTTAAAAGTTCTTTTCTATAAATCTTTAATGTAGGTACTTTACTTTAAAAAAAAAGGTACAAACGCCTACAGGTCAAGCTATCCAAAATTGTCATGAACCTTATCATTTTGTATTAAAGTTGAAAATGAATCATAGAAATTTGACAGATTGTGGGAGCTTGATGTGCTGGCCTCTGTACTTATTATTTTAAGTATTTTTGACATGGTGTTTTTATACATTTAATATGTCCCCCTACCTGTGCAACACCATTGTTCAGCTGTCCCATAGTCTTATGTGTAAGTTGTGGACTCCTTTCCTTCTCTGGGCAGCTACTGAGGTCATCCTTCTCTTTGCTGGTGATGGGGAAAGCATTGCAGAGCTCTGCAATACTGCACCGCATGTTGGAGTCCAATATGAGTTTGGCATCATTTTGAATTATTGTTGATCCAACTCTTTTGTATATTGTTATGTAGCGATTCACACCTGTAGAGTGTTTATAAAGTAAGCCCAAGATCTATTTGACATTTATTATACCTATATATTATATTTGTCTTGAAACAAACAAAAAAATATTAAATGTTAGCATGGAGGTAATATTATAATAAATCAAAACTAAATTAATCAAGTAAAATATCTGTTTTTTTTTCTATTAATTTCATAACATAAAGTCATATGTTACATTTCACAATAAAATGGATGTCTTTAACATATATTATGTCTTTGAAATCTATACTGTTATTGTTATCTTCTCAAAGTTGATGTTGTTCTCAAATGAAGTTGTAAGTGTGTTGACTTTCTAGTGACAACAAACTTCTTGTGTTTAAACACATCACATTATGTACACACTTGATTTATAAAAACAAAAGAAATAATATTTCTACCTCATTAGTCACTCACTTATCATAATAAGTAATTTAAGATCATAGACTGTCGATAAAGTCTAAACTGCATAAATAAATAATTTGGTACATACATTTGCTAATTATTTTATTTTATTTTTAATAATAATATTATGGGGCTAGTGAGGTGGCGAGTCACCGTCTGCCATCCCTAAGGTTATTTATTCGAGGTTGTAAGGCAGACGCCGTTTTCTTCTGGCAAAAGAAGTTATTGGTCCACCTAACACGCATATCCATAAACCCGATTAATTTTAAGATACATGCTTTGCAATAGTCCTGCACCCACCCGGGAGACTCCAGGCTGTACTCTAATAGTCCAGTTTAGGAGTACCCCAGGTTGGTGCCCCATCACATATTTAGATAAAAGCTCTCCAAGGTGCCTCTATGCGTTGGACCTGTGTCCCGCGCAAGCCTGCCACAGGACCAGATGTCTTCCTCATGGGAGATATGCTGTGATATCCAAAGTGGAGATACAAATAATAATATTGGGACTTTTACACATCATCATCTAATCCCAAACTAAGGAGAGATTGTACAATGGTTTGCTTCACAACCTTTCTGTTGTGCAACATAAATGATCATCCACATGGTTCAAAGTTAAATAATTTGATGACATAGATTGCACGTTTAATTTTTATGTAAAACAATCTCGACAATAACAAATTATTTGTGATGTGTTTGATCTATTCTAAATATATTTTACTTTTTAATTACATACCTTTCCCGCGCGATTTCGACTTGAGGCCGAGTTTAGCAACCGTCTCGTGGATGAATCCGCGTTCTTGAGCTGACAGGAAGGTCGGGAACTTAAGTTCTGTATCATTTTCGTCACTGATGAACTTATCCAACTGGATCTTAAGTGCTATGCTCACAGACTCGGCTATAGGGAAATGCTTGTTCCCATGACGCTTTCCCTTTTTAGAACTCATTTTTACAAATAAACTAATAAAGATGTTCTACATACACTAGTAAAGGTAATGTTTACATAAGCAAAATAAAAACAAGAACAAGGAATTAATCACGCGAAAGAAAAACGAAACGAATACGACGATTCCATTACTCCACGGTCCACAGTTCCACACTCACACTCACACTCACTTTTAGACAGAATGACAGATTTCACAGATTCAAATTTCAATTCAAGACTAGCTGTCAGAAAGCATGAATGTACTACACTTACAGGCTTACGTACTACGATCACTAAAAGCGAGCAGAGCGAGAGGCAACGAAAAGAAGTTTGTCTCTGTCTACTAGTGTCCAAAATTATTAATAGACACGTTTTACCTGAAATAAAACGCATATTAAACTACTTACCTTATTAGAAGCTTATTATATTGAGATAGGCACTTCCGGTTTCCGTCGTATTTTACCTCTCTTTCTACCTTATATATCGATCTCTTTCGCATATCCCTTCCTTTCACCAGGCAGGGCGCGCTGTTGAGCTAGGCGCACAGCGAGCCTTTGTTCGTCATTGCGACGAAATATACACCAGGCAGGCATAAAAGCTAAGCTTCTAATAAGGTAAGTAGTTTAATATGCGTTTTATTTCAGGTAAAACGCGTCTATTAAACCACTTGACCGTTATTAGAAGCTTATTATATTGAGACGTGTTTGTTATCGCCTGGTGAAGGAAAATTGAGCCAATGTGACTTGTATGGAGGAAAACTGAAAAGGTAGATGAGCGAAAAACAAGGTTCCAAATACATACGTATGTAGAAAACGTAATAACAATAATAACTAGACTTGGCTCGCGAGGTTGTCGACATGTGGGATGTGGACACAATGGACACAGCGATCATTGTACCGATAGTCGTGTCGGCCAATGGCTTAATAGCCACGAGCCTCGACCTACGCCTTAGGAGGTTCTCGTTAGGCGGCTGGGTCAAGGGCTTGATCCAGAAAGCAGTACTGCTGGACACGGCTCGTATTGTTTGGTGATTCCTTTCTCTGGAGCCCCGACTGCCAGTAGCTTGGACCCTGTTCCCGATACCGGTGGATCTCTTTTATATGTATATTTTTTAATGTTTTTGTCTTTTAATTTATATTATAAAAATATAACTTAGGAGACCACTTCCCAGCGTTGATGGGATACCAGCAGCTTTTATGAGGAATTTAATCCACCGAACTGACCGGGATACATCATTATAGCGCCTTTTATTAAGGGCTGTAATCTTTTGAATCTAATAGACAGGGTTCATTTTAAATTTTCTGAGTTTAACACCCGTTTCCAACGTGATGGTCTATATTCCATAAGACCTGTTTTTCAACCAAAGTGAGGTCATAATATGTATAATAACATTATCAGTGTTGATATTATACTTTTGAGAACGTAAGGTCGTCAATTCTGTAACCTGAACCTTACTTTACTTTTTAAATACAGTTCAATTTAAAACAAAGTCACTCTCGCTGTCTGTAGGTACGCTTAGACCTTTAAAGGTACGCCATGGATTTTAATGCGGTTTTCAGCAATAGATAAGAGTGACTCAAGAGGTAGGTTTATACTATGTATAATATACACATGCATGTTATCAGTAACATTGCACCCGTGAGAAGCGGGGGCAGGTTGCTAGTTAAGTATATAAATATAAGGTAGTAGGCAAGTTCATGTGCCAAACTGGTGCATTTGGAGACTTCGGGTTTTACATAAACATAAGTATATAACCGAACTTCTTCACTTAATTTGCTAGATAGCTTTACTTATTTAACGTATAGAATAACAGACTTAGGAAGGGGAATGTTATAGTTATACACATGTATAACTATACAAAGATGTACATACATCTTTGTATTAAAAATTATCATAATCATCAACCCCTAAACTGTCCCACTGCTGGGCACGGGTCACCTCTCACAGAATGAGAGAGATTAGGCAATAATCTGCTTGCCTAATGCGGGTTGGGAGACTTCAAACGCCGTCGAGAAAATCTCTAAGGCATGCAGGTTTCCTCATCATGATGTATATTAATACATCATGGGATAATATAATAAACCGGGCATCAAAAAATACTTATTGATAGACAAAATTACTGACTGAGCAGCAAAATTCTACATACAGATATCGGTTAGGTTAGGTTAGAACTGTGACCACACATCGCACGAGCCGAGCGAGCGAAGCGAGCGGTGCCGCGGCAGCGGCCGGCGAGTGCCAGAACCAAATCAGAATGTTTTGAGACTAAGAGGATAGGTAACTAATGACTAAGGTAGTATCATTCAGACGCTCGTTAATTGTGGCCGACTTACTGATTTAGAAGACAATGTAGATTTTTGAGGCGAATAATGCTATTAAACATAAGTAGGTATGTTTAATTAGCACCCCTATATAATTAGTATTACGTTACTAGACTCAAGGTGCAAGCTCAGATAAAAATTGGGCTATTCTGATCCTTCTAGTCGTATCGGATTTATTATTATTGTTTTGCTTGTGCCAAATACTTTCAGCGCTTGCAACGTATATAAATAAGTCTTCCATGTAGGACGTAACACGAAAGATTTGTGTAGAGATGTGTTTAGGGTTCCATGACCTAATTTACTTACCCTCAAATGTCGAGAACTCCAGAACCATGTCCTGTACTTTCGGCGGAAGGACCCCGGTGGTAGTCTTCCATTTCCTACGAGCCTTTTCACAACTATGTTGGGGTTGGCTTCCAGTCTAACCAAATGCGGCCGAGCGTAAGCATTTTACACGAAGCGACTGCCATCAGACCTCCGCTTAGAATTTCTTGGTAATACCGATATCCTGAGGATAGACTTTATGTAGAATATATTTGTGAGAATACGATAAATTTTGAACAGAATTTGTTGTTGGTCCAACATGCTTAGAATTATGTTTCTGAATTTAGGAGGAACCTGATATTGGACCCTCCCCCCTCCCCCCCCCCTTCGTTGCGAAGATAAGCTACTGCAGACCGGTTGTCGGTCTATGAGCTTTCGAATCTGTATCTCTGAATTGTAGTTGAAGCTATATTCCAAGGAGAAACATCTTCATTGTGGTGTGCGAATCAGAATTCAAAAAGAGAATTCTGAAGCCACCTTGGTATTTGTACCCGAACGTTGAGGGGCAGGGCTGTAAATTTCGACAGAGAATTTAAATAGTTGAGGGTTGCCCTGCGATTTAACTTGCCTTGTCTGATAATGCTCGACACTTCAGCTGACAGATATTTGTAATATGTAGGTCAAAAACTTTATAATGATGTGCAAGGAGAACAATCTCTGCAAGATAAATCTGGGATATAGTGTTGCTTACGGGAGGGGATGAGGCTAAGAGGTATACTACCTTCAAAAACCTTGTTAATTTCATTTGACACAATATTATTTACGACATTTGAATTGATTCTATTGTCTGGTGTTCTTACGATGCCTTGGTCGAGAGGGTATGCGATACCCTGATATTATTTTTAAAAGAAATCTAGGACTCCCATTCTCCTTCATCGGAGATTTCTATAACTTTTATATTGACCACATTGTTAGATGGTGATTAGGGTTGCTTTTGACCTTTAGGTTTTGTCCAGGATCCATGAGATGGAATGGACTTCTGATTTAAAATGTATGATATTTTAAATATAGGTAATTGTACCTGTACGACCCAGACTACCCCGCGAGGGTAGGAATCGATTGCAATGCCCGCAAGAGCTTGGCGCAGACCCACAGTAAGAGGTACGTGGTGCTAGATAATTACAGGCATACCCCTACGAGGGGAACCGTGCAGTATTAGCTGGTTTTTCTCGGAAAGCATATCACTGCTGGACTGCTTAGCAGGGCAAAGCATTTCTTACCTGGTAAAACTCCACGTTTAGAAATATTGAGGAGTTTTAGCACAATTAACCGTGACCACCATGCGAGGGTTCGTCTAGTGTAATGCCCGTAAGTGCTCGGCGCAGTCTTACAGTAAGTAGGTATGGGTACCATGCGGTGGTACATTGTGACAAGACCCCTGCCAGGGCTACCCTGCGAGGGTAGCCGTGCAGTTAGAATTATTCTGGATTACTGGCACAAATGTTCGTGACCACCCTGCGAGGGTTGGTTTCGAGAGCAATTTCTGTAAGTGCTAGGCGCAGGCTTACAGACTGTTCATGGTTAGAATTATTCTGGATTACTGGCACAAATGTCCGTGACCACCCTGCGAGGGTTGGTTTCGAGTGCAATTTCCGTAAGTGCTCGGCGCAGGCTTACAGACTGTTCATGGTTAGAATTATTCTGGAATACTGGCACAAATGTCCGTGACCACCCTGCGAGGGTTGGTTTCGAGTGCAATTTCCGTAAGTGCTCGGCGCAGGCTTACAGACTGTTCATGGTTAGAATTATTCTGGATTACTGGCACAAATGTCCGTGACCACCCTGCGAGGGTTGGTTTCGAGTGCAATTTCCGTAAGTGCTCGGCGCAGGCTTACAGACTGTTCATGGTTAGAATTATTCTGAATTACTGGCACAAATGTCCGTGACCACCCTGCGAGGGTTGGTTTCGAGTGCAATTTCTGTAAGTGCTCGGCGCAGGCTTACAGAAAGTAGGTATAGGTACCATGTGGTATACATTATGACAAGCGTACCCTGCGGAGGTAGCCGTGCTGTAAATGTGACAGTCATACTGTGCCTCGGAAGCACTTACCTGTTATAGCTATAGGTATGCGGTGGTACATTATGACAAGCATACCCCTGCGGAGGTAGCATATTAAATGGTTTTGCTCTGGAGCATTACCAATGTGGCAGTAACACAGTGCCTCGGAGGCATTCTTACCTATTATAGCTTGTAGGTACCATGCGGTGGTACATTAAGCATTTATAGCTTACTAGTTCAATTATACCACTCAGACATACTTGAAAAAGTTTATTACACACGATCATAGGTACTGGTATGATTATATTACCATCACTTCGATGGTAAGTGACAGTCGCAGACATGTTACCGCGTTGTCAATTGCGCGTTATTGCTTAACAGCAGAATATTAGCTGATGGTAATTTGATACTAAGCCGGTATCTACATCACAACCATCATCGCAAAAGTTACGAATAATATCAGAAAAATACGTAAAAATGTGGAACGCTACTAAGCCGGTATCTTGTACCTATCGTTCCAATTTTAGTATAAGTACTGCCAAAGCAAGTACTTCATTATAATTTGTCTTACTTGGGTAACACGTTAAAACTAGTTAGTAAAAAGAATTATACTTGTCAGATAAAATAATAAAAAAGCAGTCGAAGCTGACGGTAGGAAAAAACAAAAATAAACCAACAAACGCAAATTAAACATCAGAATAATAAATGGTAGAAAGATTTATAAATATTCTATAAATATTAAATAAATAATTACCGAACGGTAAAACCGTTAGAAAAATAAAGGAATATTTGTGCAACTTACGTGTACGTGCACTTAAAATATTACACATGTGTGAATTTGGTACACCTGCACGTTTAAATTAGTAACTTAAGTGCTTTGGAGCACAGTTGTTATCACGACGGAAACTTTCAAGCCAATGACGAACAAAGGCTCGCTGTGCGCCTAGCTCAACAGCGCGCCCTGCCTGGTGAAAGGAGGGGATGTGCGAAAGAGATCGATATATAAGGTAGAAAGAGAGGTAAAATACGACGGAAACCGGAAGTGCCTATCTCAATATAATAAGCTTCTAATAACGGTCAAGTGGTTTAATAACAATTTACATCTGAAAAGATATCGGGAGCTAGGTTATTTTCTTAATATTATCCACGTACACCGCTGAATCTCACCATTTTGATTCTAACCAGTTACTGTAGTACTAAAAACACGAATATGAATGGGACTGAAAAAAACACAGTACGTCAAGTAAAAAACACAGTGGCCATATTTATTTTAACAGGGTACAAAAAATAATTTAAAGGTAACTTTTTTTTAAGAATTAAAAGGTGGTGTTCCCGTCACAAAAAATATAAAATAACACTAAACCATTTTTAAATCGAAAAAAATATTTAACTTTGACACATTACATACATATTTTACCACATTATTGTAATTTAAAATGTGTAATAAATACTAGTTTCTGCCTACTCCTATGGAAAAAGGGTGTTAGTGCATGTATGTATGTAATTTACTAATAAGTGCAGTGAAAACTAATTTTAAAAATATGTATACGTACTCTTTTGATGTAAAACAATTTTGTACTGAATTTATTGATCGTTGGCAACTTGATAGACAAGGACACACCTCCTAGATCTGTAATATATCGTTGGTTGTCTTTTTTTTCTAAGAAGTTAACTAGGTCGAGACAACACTTGCTTGACTGAAAACATTACAGAATCTGATTGCATATATTCTGATCTTTGATTATATACTTGTCTAGATGCCACATTGACACGTACAGAACGGCCCAAATAAAGTCTACTAAAATTGGTAGACTCTCTTCTCACTTACGTCAGTGTCATTTGGATCACTTCAGGGTGTGGAGTTCTCGAAAAGTAATTAATTATGTCGGTATGTGCTGTCAAATTGTGTCGCAATTATGTGGGAAAACCGTATAATTACACTAAGATCACATTACATCGGTAAGTTTTGTTATTTAACCTTTATTATTTTATGAAAACTTGATTTTTCAATTCGTTAATTTGTAGGTTTGACAGATTAGCCGGTGTTGTCAATTTATTATAAGGGAGATTTGGCGAAACTATGGGAGATAAAATGCAAATATCAGTCATCATCTTTCGATCAGGAGAAAATTTTAATATTTTAATACTTACATAATTTATTTGATCAGTAAATGATGAAAAAATGAAATGTGAAGTGAATGCCTTCACAAAATAAATGAAGTCATTCACTAAATAGTGTTTTTGTTAGTTCTTTCTAATATTTTGGGTTTCAGATTTCTTAAGACTGGAGAGACATTATACAGCGGACACGAAATGAAATATAAAAAAAAAACTATTTCGAAAACAAATACAAAGAGATGGATTTTGATCTATAAATTGCTGTATATATTTTTTCATTGTATTTTTTGTTTTTATTAAAATAAATAAAACACTAATCTATAAAATAATTACTTTATTCAGCCTATTTCGTTTAACTGTCATCCCATTAAATAATGGAGAAAAGGTAAGTTAATAATTTGGAGCAGGCATCCCTAAACACGCACACCTTGACAATTTGACTACAATAAGTACACAAGCGGTACTCACACATATCACGCAATTTGGCCCCAGTTTTCGCGTGTCGTTTGTTTGCATTGCTCCATCTAGACAAGTATATAATCAAAGATTCTGATGAATTTAGGTAACATAATTGAGGTTTGAGATATCTTTATTTCTCATAAGAATTTTACAGTAATTCACTTACATGAGAAAGTTTAAACACAATTCACTAGTAGAATATAAATCAAATGGTTAAACAATACCTATTAGATCGGCTGTTTTTATGGAAAGATTGTAAATAAGTTTTAACATTTTTCGTGCTTGAAATTCAGCTAATAATCGCATGAACTTGATAACTTACCACCACTACTACCAATAGTCTTTGTCGTTATTCTGCGCAATTATTTTGTATTTTTGGACATGAAAATGTTTATAATAGAATTCGATATATTTCATCAAAAGAAAATATCCAAACGAATTTTTTTGATAACTACCCAAATGTAATTTCGTTTCCGCCATCACGTTATCAATGTCAAGCTGACAACGCTGACATGTCAAAACAAATGTGTCAAAATAAATGTAGCACGTGAAGTGTGGTTTAGTTTTGGATTATAAAATAATATCATTTCGTTTTCATTATATTCGACGAAATGCCGAAAAATATTGAGCATTTAGTGGTCGACACAACCGCATTCATAAAAGCAGCAGGCTTACAGGAGATAGCTGAAAACGTATACACTGTACAAGAGGTTATCGACGAAATTACGAACGACAGACAACGTAGAAAGCTCGTAGTACTGCCATACGACCTTATCGTCAAAGATGTCTTTACAGAGCATATCAAATTCATCACAGAGTTCTCAAAAAAGACCGGTGACTATCGTAGTCTTTCTGCCACCGATATCAAAGTTATGGCGTTGACATACCAATTACAGAAAGAAAAGGTAGGGATTGAGCATCTTAAAACCGAGCCAACTACTCAAAAAATTGTGAAAGTTACCGGATTACCCAACTATAATCCAAGCCCTGATGAAAATCAAAAAGGTGATTCAGAATTTGTGAATCAAGAAACTGGTGAATCAACAGTGAGTACAGATGAAGAAACTGGTGAAGCCAAAATCAAAACAGATGATCAAAATGATCCTAAATCGACAGAAGAAACAAAAACTAATGTTGTCAGTGAAAATATTGATGAAGATGCTGAAGACATTGCTGATCAATTAAAAAACATTGATCTCAAAGATGTTAATATTGATGATATTATAGTTAAACTTTCTGAGGAGGAAGAGGACTCTGAAAGTGAGGATACAGACAGTGATGGTGGGGAATGGATCACACCTGGAAATGTTGCTGAGAAACGGAAGGAGATGGAAATGGGAGAATTTGAAGAAAAATCTGTTGAAGTAGCTTGTATAACATCAGATTTTGCCATGCAGAATGTTCTCAAGCAAATAGGGCTCAATGTAACCTCCATAGATGGTCGAATCATCAAGCAATTACGCACATTCATTTTTCGATGCACAACCTGCTTCAAAACAACTAGTGTGATGACCAAAGTATTCTGTCCCAAATGTGGGCACTCTACTTTGAAGAAAGTTGGAGTGAGCATTGATGAAAATGGGGTCCAGCACATACACATAAATGGCCGTAAGCCATTGACAACTAGGGGTAAAAAGTTCAGTCTTCCCACTCCAAGGGGAGGCCAACACTTCCAGTACCCTATACTTACTGAAGATCAGCATATTCACAAGAGATTTGCCACCAAAATGGCAAGAAGTAAAACAAATGCAATGGATCCGGATTACACAGCTGGGTTTTCACCATTTGCTATGAGGGATGTTAATTCTAAGTCTGCAGTTTTAGGTGTAAGAGCTAACAAGCAAGATATTAAATACTGGATGAAACACTGCTCTAAAGGAAAGAAAAAGTAGTACTAATTATTTTTTGCCTCTAAATGCATTTTTAGGTCTTGTATATCATAGACTGATATACAAAAAATAATTAAAAGTAAATAATAAAATATAACATAGTTTATTCTTATTGTAATTATACATTATGTAAATGCCCTCTTATACATATAACAACAAAATAAAAAAATGTGCAGCACAAATTCTATTTTGAAACTTTCTCCTCAATAAACTTAAACACTGATTCCATACATGAATATGATGTCATTTCATGTTTTTGATGACCTGAAAAGTGAATAGTTTCAGTTTTAATATACAGAACTGGCTTATTAGCTGTGGTTATTTTTTTTTTTTATGTGATAGGGTGGGCAAACGAGCAGACGGATCACCTGATGGTAAGCGATTACCGCCGCCCATGGACACCCGCAACACCAGAGGAGTTTCAGGTGCGTTGCCGCCCTTTTAAGGGGTTTGGGCGTCCGGTTGTAAGCGGAACTGCTAAGTTTCGAGATCCTGGGTTTGATTCCCAAGTTGAGCAGTGTTATTGTGTTTTTCTATGTAATTCTCAGTAGCTTGGGTAATGAAATACTCATCCTCACATGGGAACTAAATATCACAGCAAACTAGGTGCAATTTTAGTACACAATAGTTAGGTATGTTGTTTTTGGTAGTATGGTTGTTTTTTATGTTGATATTAGTGATTACAAATTTAATATAAAGCTAACAGCTATTGTTCCCAGTTTTAAAATACTTCTTAATTAGGAGAACAAGAATCATGTAAGCAACATGCTTTTTTTTTATTATTTATGCCTGCCCTCTTGGCAAACAGGTGCGAGTGCCGGCAGGCATGTATCAATGAAAGAGTTTTTAATAAAATTTTGATAAGGTTGTCTTACCTGCTGAAACTCGTGGTATATCAAATTCTGGTGTATTCATTGGTGTATCCAGAGGTGATTGACTTGATATCCAGTTTCGAGCTGCCTGCAACGATGAAACATTTACAACAATAAATATTTTCGATTTAGAAGTATTTCGTAACACAATACATCAGCTACATAAAAAAAATGTTTGCCTTAAACATGTTTTTAGGGGTATGCATCCTAAAAATGGAAAGTTTAAAAACAAATAAATATGACATATTGAGCAAGGTCTTAACCTTTGATTATATACTTGTCTAGATGGAGCAATGCAAACAAACAACACGCGAAAACTGGGGCCAAATTGCGTGATATGTGTGAGTACCGCTTGTGTACTTATTGTAGTCAAACTGTCAAGGTGTGCGTGTTTAGGGATGCCTGCTCCAAATTATTAACTTACCTTTTCTCCATTATTTAATGGGATGACAGTTAAACGAAATAGGCTGAATAAAGTAATTATTTTGTAGATTAGTGTTTTATTTATTTTGATAAAAACAAAAAATACAATGAAAAAATATATACAGCAATTTATAGATCAAAATCCATCTCTTTGTATTTGTTTTCGAAATAGTTTTTTTTTTATATTTCATTTCGTGTCCGCTGTATAATGTCTCTCCAGTCTTAAGAAATCTGAAACCCAAAATATTAGAAAGAACTAACAAAAATACTATTTAGTGAATGACTTCATTTATTTTGTGAAGGCATTCACTTCACATTTAATTTTTTTATCATTTACTGATCAAATAAATTATGTAAGTATTAAAATAATAAAATTTTCTCCTGATCGAAAGATGATGACTGATATTTGCATTTTATCTCCCATAGTTTCGCCAAATCTCCCTTGTAATAAATTGACAACACCGGCTAATCTGTCGAACCTACAAATTAACGAATTGAAAAATCATGTTTTCATAAATTAGTAGAGGTTAAATAACAAAACTTACCGATGTAATGTGATCTTAGTGTAATTATACGGGTTTCCCACATAATTGCGACACAATTTGACAGCACATACCGACATAATTAATTATTTTTCGAGAACTCCACACCCTGAAGTGATCCAAATGACACTGACGTAAGTGAGAAGAGAGTCTACCAATTTTAGTAGACTTTATTTGGGCCGTTCTGTACGTGTCAATGTGGCATCTAGACAAGTATATAATCAAAGGTCTTAACCTTAGAATGAAGAAGAAGAAACCATAATTATGAATAACTTACCTCTTTCATATACTTAGTAATCTGTATATTAGAATAGACATGTACAGAGTCGGTAAATGCAATTGCTTTTACTCTCTTCTCAAATTCATTTTTCAGCTGATCTGCCAATGTAACTGTCAGTACACCTCCATAACTATGAGCAACAATGGCTATGGATGATGCTTTTGTATTCTTCACATATGTATTCCATACATACTTGGTATGCTCTTCACCAGAACTGCTGTTTGGAATCTTTTGGCCATTAGGAAGGCAGTTATCATTGGGATTTAGCACCATTACTCCATAACCATTCTCTTGAGCTTTTTTGATATAGGGGATTTGGGTGCCCATGTCCAAGTTATCATTAATTATTAGTCTACAATGGAACATTTTTTTACAACATAATTATGCAAGGATGTGTGTAAAATAAATTATTGGTCTGATTACATGTTTTAGTGGAAATTCCATTACAAGCATTACCTAGCTGCATTAATAGGTAAGTGGATTCTGAAATTATTATTGTTATTATTTTTGGTTCATGACAAAACAGGACTACATTATACTTTATTGATATTAGTATACTTATAAAAATTAAGTGCAATAAAGTAATGTAATTTATTTTCGCAAATAAGTTTCTAGTAATAAGTATTTCATACTCACGATCTTGCCCACTGTCCAGCTCGTACTGCGCCTGATCCATGAATTAATATCACCAAAACATCTTTTAGATCATAATCCTTTGAGACAAATATGAATGTTCCTTTACTAGAGTCTTTTGGTACTGGTAGCCTAGTCAGTTTCTGCTCAGCTTCCATTAAATGATATATGTATTCTGTGACCGCATTACCAAGCTCCTCATAGTGCGCCTGGCATTCCTGGTGTTGGTTACTCACATTGAATTGGAATGGTTCTTCAGTAAGCTGGCCATCTGCATCAACTTTTCTTAGCTGACCCTCTGAAAAGTAAATAATTATGTAGTATGATTTCATTAGATTTGAATTTTCATTTAGGTACCTAAATCATTACAAAGGTATACAAAGCAACAGCTAAACTGTCTACTAGACCACAAGTGACAGGTCTTTTGAAGCATAAAATCTATTATTATTTAGATCGAGTTGAGTACTAAAATTGTTTACCGGTGTTGAATGCGTATCCCAGGTCTTTCATAGTCTTAACGGCGTCCATTTTATTGAATTCTGTCGTACAATAATGACTCCGGCCGGAAGTTTGTGACCAAATTGGTTTCGGAAAAACCGTCGATGTGAAGAAACCTCGAAGTTTACTTAGGAATTTTTGTGACATCGAGCGTTAGTTTAAATAATCTTGCAAAAATATCTGGCCAAATAAAATAACTGAACTTATCTGAAGAACAAGAACATATAACCGCATATTTTTATAGAAACCCAATTTATAAACAAATAAAACGAATTCAAATGAAAATGTCGTCAATTCATTTCGACGTTTGTTTGACGTTTAAATGGCGTTTTGCTTTTGGTTCAGAAATATTAAAGTAAGTACAACTACATATTATATAATATTATAAAACGGTTTAGTGGTTCGAGTGTCTAGCGTGTCTGCTGATCATGAGGTCGTGGGTTCGATTCGTATAGGACACAATGAAACTTAAACTTCAGTATTTGTGTTTGTCTGGGTGTTTTCTGTGTATAGGTATGTATTTACGAAAAAAAAAATGTATTTTTTTTGCCCCACATTAGAATTTTTTTCTGTATTGTGGGTGCGTAATTTACAAACAAAAATTAACACAATGTGATAATTTGTGTTTGTGTATACAGAAACACACAGACTCGGAACAACTATCTGTCATACATTGCATTGTTCCGTGTGGGGATCGAACCCACAGCCCGTGTAGCAGAAGCTGATTGCTCAGTTGCTGCGCGAAATTCGTATTTTATCAATTGTCGTGTACCCATAGTACAAGCTCTACTTAGTTTGGGACGAGATGTTGCTCTGTAAAAATGACCAGGAATATTTCACGGTGGATTGAAAACTCATTCCTGTAAAATTTGCGAGACAAAACACCCGCCGTTGGGGTCTCGCGGCGGTACTCGTGCGAGGTAGTCGTGTATCGTGTTACGGAGTGTTTTTATCTAATTAGTGAAGTATAAGTAAAGAAATATTAAGTCAAAACCGGTTTAACACCTGCGCGCTTATCGGCTGCGCTAAGCTATTGTTTATCGGGTGACCGATACACGAAGCGCATAGATCGTACTTAATATACACATCATTCATTATGTATATTGTTTACCACATTCAGCATGGAAGACGAAATTAATATAAATCAACCTGATGATGTTGACAATGAAATTGAACTGCGGACACCGAGTCCTAGTTCTTTATTCAATGTCAACATTAGATACAATAATACTGAAATGACAGAATATACAACAAAATTGACCGAAGTTGATGAAAAGACGCGTGGCGGAATTAACAAAAGAGACAGAGATGAAGAAGGGGATGAGTGGAAAAATATATCAAAAGAAAAAAAGCCGAAAAATATAGACAAGCTAGAAGTTTATGTTTCATCAAAGGATAGATTACCGAAACAATTTGCTCTTGCCAAAATCTTTAAAGAAAACAATATTATGGATATCACCAAAATTAAATATATAAACCCTTTTAAAATTCGTGTAGAATTTGATAACGAAATGTGTATGGAAAGAATGATTACCTGCAAAGAATTAGTCAATAAAGGATGGAACTTTCAAAAGGCACTCCAAGTATCATACACTTATGGCACAATTAAGGATGTCGACCTAGATTTGACAAATACAGAAATACAAAACAGTATCAAATGTGACAGCCGGGCTTTATTAGCCTCTGCATATAGACTAAAAAGACGCGGAGCTAACGGAGAATGGGTTTCAAGTGAAACGGTCAGGCTGGGTTTTAAAAGTTCTTTCTTGCCAAGCCATGTGTACGTTGATGAGCTACGTATCAAAGTAGAACCATATGTTTTCCCAGTCTCCCAGTGCTCAAAATGTTGGAGACTAGGACACACACGATCCAGATGCTCCTTGGAGAAAGCGATATGTCCAAAATGCAGTGCCAAGCATGAAAATTGTGATACCGAAATATTTGTATGTGTGAATTGTCAAGGTGACCACATGTCAATAAATAAATCGGTTTGCCCCGTTTACATAAAAGAAAAAAGAATTCGTGAAATCATGTCCGAATACAATTGCACCTACAGGAAAGCTCGAAGCATGTTTGTGCCCGCATCCCCATGCGCGGAGAAAGAGATAAATCTTGAACCTTTGGATAACTTTCCAGAACTTCGACCAAAATATACAAACATAACTGTTTCACCTAACATGTTTTCCCCTTTATCAGATGACGCCATCAACAAAAAACACAGTGGGAATGATACAACTTATGCCAACGTTGTGCAGTTCCAAGCTGAAATGCACTCTGAAATACCTCCAAACAAACAAAGCAATACCGTTAAGCCTAAAAAGAAACCAGTTATAGGACATAAGAAACTAGAACTCCCGTCAAAAGGGCAACGATACTCTATCCCCAGTTCACCTTCACGCAATGAAGACTTTTCATTTTCCCCCTATACCCCTGAACATCTGCCTAACAAATTCGTCAAACCCGAAACTAACAAGAAAAGAGATGTCTCGTTCAAGGAACTACTATCCAGACTGAAAGAAATTATATTTGTGAAGAGTGATCCTATCCAACAAAAAATTAAGTGCTTTATTAAATGTTGTGTTGAATGGTTAGTACTAGTAATGGTAGAAAATATTTCTGAGTGGCCAATGTTAAAAATAATTTTAGATTATGTGTGTGCAACTAATTAATAACATTAGGGTTAATATACTCCACTGGAATTGTCAAAGTTTAAGACCGAAACTAGTGTGTTTTGAAAACTTGTTAATACAAGAGAAAGTTCACATTGCTGCAATCTGTGAGACATGGCTTCAGCCAGATACCCCTCTAAAAATCAAAGATTTTAACATTTATCGGTGTGACCGCGACGATTCCTATGGCGGTATTGCAATGTTTGTACACAAATCGATAAAATCTAAGTTGCTAAGCGTCAGTCATGCTGAGTTTAATTCAGAAATTCAACTCATTCTTATTAAAATTTATAATTGTAACGACATCGAATACGTTATAGCGGTTTACTGCCCCCCTTCGGTACGTACAACTTTTCATGACTGGGATAAAATCTTCTCTTTAGCTAATAAGAAGGTGGTAATCATAGGGGATTTTAACGGACATCACACTAATTGGTCCCGTAAAACAGACCAAAGAGGAAACCAAATACATGATGCCTTATTGGAACATAACATTGTCACGTTGAACGACTGTACCCCCACTAGAATTAAATTAGTAAATGGAAGTTTGCAACAATATTCACCCGATATTTCAATGGCGTCAGTGGATATTGCATTGAAATTTGACTATAAAGTATTAAATGAAACCTTAGGTAGTGACCATAGAGTAGTTAAAATGTCAATATCTGTTCCCCCCTCACAACCGTCAATTAAGAAGAGAAACTTTAAAAAAGGTGACTTTACTGCATACAGAGATGTTTTAGAAATATTATTTGAAAATTATTTATTAACAGATGACCTCCAAAAATCTTACGATACTTTTGTGGATTACATTAATATTGCCGCTGACTTGTTTATTCCGTTTACCTCTATAAATCAAAATCCTACGAATGACTTCACCCCTAAACCATATTGGGATCCGACATTGTCAAAAGCTGTAGCTCAACGACGGTTGGCACTTTCAACCTTTCGTCGAAACCCTACTCCTCATAATTTAAATTCATTGAAACAAAAAGTTCACATCGCACAAAATTTATTTCGGAAAGCCAAAACAAATGGTTTTCAAAAATTTTGCACTTCTTTAGATTACTCTACTAATGCTAGTGATCTTTGGTTAAAAATGAGATGGATAAAAGGTTGCCAGTCACGCTCCACTAGCCATGTTGATGAGGAGATAGCAAAGAAGTTATTACATACGCTAACCCCGGACTTTGTCGCCCCCCCTCTTCCGAATTTCTCGTCATGCAATCACCGGTTAGATAGTCAAATTTCATTGATTGAACTAGAATCTAGCATACCAGTAAAAAATACTTCTCCAGGTTTCGATGATATCAGTTACTTGATGCTTAAAAAACTACCAATTAGAGGTAAAAGTGTCTTGGTAGATATGTTCAATAAGTTTTATGAATTTAGCTTTGTTCCAGTACAATGGCGGGATATTATTGTAATACCTATTCTGAAATTGGGAAGAGATACGGGGGATGTGTCGTCGCTCCGCCCCATTTCCATGATGTCATGTATTTGCAAAGTATTTCACAGTATACTAAACAAAAGACTGGAATGGTTTTGTGAGAGGAATAACCTTTTTTCTAAAAATACCACAGGTTTCAGAAAGGGCTATTCTTGTTATGACAACTTGACCAGTTTTGTTTATAGATCTTTGGCAGGTTTTTCCGAACGTAAACTAACTATAGCGTGTTTCCTAGATATTAGTAATGCCTATAATAACATTGATACTACTTCATTACTTTCGAACTTGGATGAAATTGGGGCGGGTTCTAGGTTGTGTTTGTATTTATGGAATTTCCTTAGTGAAAGAAATCTCAAAATCCGGCTGAATAATCAATACATTTCTAGAAATACCAATCTTGGCTTAGCGCAGGGTGATCCTCTATCACCTTTGTTATTCAATATTGCAACACAAAAAATATGTAAGCTCATAAATCAGGTTTTTATCTCACAATACGCGGATGATTTTCTTATATATACCACTTGCAACAATTTATCTACTGGTGCCAGTAGCCTACAGTCAGCCTTAAATACCTTAAATGTTTTCTTATCAGAAATTGGCTTAGATATCTCCCCAACTAAAAGTAAGGTATGTGTATTTAGCAGAAGTTTTAGGAAAGAATTGGTTCAATTAAAAATTAAGGATACAATCTTAGAAGTTGTTGACAACGTTAAATATTTGGGCATTTGGCTGGATCGGTCGTTGCGGTGGTCGAAACATCTAAATGAACTTAAAGAGAAAATTATGAAATTTCTGAACGTTTTAAATGTTTTAAGGGGGTCTGGATGGGGTGTACATCAGACACATTTAAGACGCCTGTACTTAGGTTTGATTCGAAGTAGATTGGATTATGGTAGTTTACTATACGATAGCAGCTGCCAATCACAATTAAACTCAATTGATAAATGCCAGAATCAGTGCCTGAGATTAATTGGAGGATATATTAAATCGACCCCTATTCACGTCATGGAAAATGACCTCTGCATTCCACCATTGTTCGTTAGGCGTCAGTACTTAGCGGCAAAATACTGGCTAAAGTGTAAGTCGATGGAGGGCAGTGAACTAATTGAGATATTAAAGCAGTTTCAAAATTTGATTAATAATCATTACTGGCAACGTAAGAAGTTACCACTATTGGTAGCTGTGCACCAATATCTTGATGGACTACCAATTCATCAGAGTAAGCAATTAGAGATGTTTTCACTCAACACGTGGGTCAGTAGTATAGATCTCACGAATCATATACAGTGTACCTTAGATTTTGTTGATAAGAACAAAAATAGTTACCTTAAGACTGATTTAAAACAATTGTGTAATCAATCATTATTGCAGAGCTATGCTTCTTCCCATAAAATATTTACGGATGGTTCGAAGGACGGCGCTGACGTTGGGGCTGCCTTTTACGACCCACAAGAAAATGTTTGCTGCAGGTTAAGAGTGGATTCCAAGGTTTCTATAATGTATGCTGAATTAATAGCAATATCGGAGGCATTATCTTATATCAGATCAGTTGAGCACGACAAGTTTGTTATACTGACTGACTCCAAGAGTTCCCTTCAACACGTGGCTCGGTGCACCTCGACTATTCGAGGAACCCCGATTGCTTACTCGATCATGGAATCCATACTTAATTTGTTTCAAGAGGGAAGGAGTGTAGTTTTGCAGTGGGTTCCTGCTCATGTTGGTGTGATAGGTAACGAACGCGCAGATATTTTAGCTAAAGAATCAGCAACGGATGGCTCCAGCTTCAAATGTTTACCTTTCTATTCAGACTTACTGTACGTAGCAAAAGAACATTGTAGAAAGATGTGGAACGAATATTTTGACGAAAGATCCATTTCGAAGGGCATCTGGTTTAAAACAATCCAACCAGTCCTGTGCAGACACCCTTGGTTTGATGGCGCCAAGATGAGCAGGAACGATACCATTACGGCTCTCAGACTCCGTTCCGGACACATGCCCATGAATAATTTTGGTTTTCTTATGAAGAAAACTGACACACCCAATTGTCAGGAATGCAATGTCGTTGAGGACGTATATCATATTATGATGGAATGTGTTCGGAATGAAGCTGAAAGGTTTCAGTTTATGCAATTGATTAACTTTGCCGGAGAAGTGGGTATTTGCAATAGCGTTCTGGCGGAACCACTCTCAGATAATGCCAAAGTATTGTATAAACTGGTTAATTTAGGTCTAAAAAGAAGGTAACATGACATCACCTCTGCTTGTCCTTTTGGGAAATGCAGGCGTGATGGTACATTTTATGTAATGTAAAAGTGTATTTTATGTGAGCACTATGAGGGTGGCATTTTCTTATTAGAAAAAACTCTCTTTAAAAATAAAGGAAAAAAAAAAAAAAAAAAACACCCGCCTGGTTTTAGTCGGTAGCTCAATAGCACATACTAGGTGTATGAGCCTTACCTTGTTGTCATTATCATCCCTCCCGCTCTGACGTCGTGATGCCCAAATCACTGATGACACGCGCAAAGCCAGTCAGTTAAGGTAGAATTGGGCGGGACACGTGACAGACGTGTTTCCTTATGAACATCAACAATAATCAACATGCCATATAAACTGTGGGCAAAAGCTACCACAAGCTGAATCCATACAGAGCGAAGCAACAGTCAGCCCAGATAAAGGTGATAGAGATTGGGCTGCTAAAACAACAGATTTTTCCTATATTCTTTCTTATGTCTTTGAATGGATTGTGTTCAGGTTATTTGAACTCTTAGAGACTGGTGTAAAATGTACTCTTATCTCATCAATTAACAAAATTACACAAACAATTGAAAAAGTATTGTTCAGGAGCCTTAAATTTACTGAATTTTATACAATGTTTGTCTGAGATTAGAAATACATATTGGGATACAACAAAAACTTTATGCACTTTTTAAAACACAGTATATTAATCATTATACCAATCTAGGAAAAGCAAACTAAATGACATCACTAATAAGAAGAACAGTACATAAACCCTAAGCCCTGCATTCCGTTGTATAGCCTGCTTTATTTGTTCATTCGCATCTTTAACATTCTCTGTGGAGCCAACCACTGTATTAGATATTCTGTCTATATCTTGCTCCTGTTGCAGCACCTGAAAAAAATATTAAAATAATGATTTTATAAAATAATAAAAACTGTTTGATTCATAATATACTAGGAATAAAACTTGGTGTATTTTATCATCATTCTGCACTACCTTTTCAGTGAATATTTCCTGTAGCTCTGCAATATGAAGAACTTTGCTCTCAATTGCCTTGACTTCTTCCGTCATACTGTTCAACTCATTCAGGAGCTGTACATTCTCTGACTCAAACATCTGCAGCTCTTCAGCACTAAGTTCTTCATCAGCCAGTACAGCAACATCATTCTCACACAGATCCATTTTCTTTACATTGTCCGTTTCCTCTAATTCCTCAGTATCCTTTTCTATAATTTTCTCACTGTCTTTTTCTGCAACTTTGCCAACAATGAAAGGGTTTGGAATGTTTGACTTAGTCTGTGGCAGCTCCAGACGTGACAGTTTCCGCATAACAAGAGTTCTTTTTACGCGAAGAGCTTTAAGCTCACTGTGTATCTTGCACACAGCTTTCAAATACATATCTATGAGATCAGCTACTGCTTCCATGTACTCTTTCATCTGAGGAGCTGCCTGTACCTTACGGTTGTCATTCCTGAACTCTTTAAGCAAGTGTGAACATGTGTTGATTATTCTTTGGGCTCCTGTGTCTATTTGGTCTCTCTCGGCGTCAGTCATCTCATCCTCCACCACATTATCATAGAAACTCAAGTACTTCTCTCTGTGCTCAAGCATAAAGTCCCGTAATCTTGTGATTTGTGAAGTTATATCCTTTGCAGTGACCATAAATGCCGTTTTTGGCTTGGTTCGAAATATGCGCTGTTTTTCATCGCTAGTGGGACTTTGAATGCCAAAAGCTTTGTTCCGAGTTTTCACCGTCTTTATGTATGCTCTGAACAATGGTGTGATATCCATTTTGGTATCGAGTTAGCATACAATAGATGCAGAAATCAAATTGTACTGTTCTCTGTACTTACACGTTCACTCACAGCTGTGTTGTATTGATAGTGATGTTCCGATACAAGTAAATACAAGTATGTACGTACTCGATACTTTTATATCGATACCAAGTTACTTTTGGCAACAAATCCCTTCTTTCAATACCTTACTGGGATCGGAAGAAAAGTACTTGTATCGAATCGAATCAGTAAATAACCTAATGGGGAATGAACTCAAGCTATGAAACTGCTACGAAGCTCTAGAAGGAATCGCCAGGCATGGTGCACTCCAAAGCTCTAATTAAAGCCTACAACAAACGGCACACAAACCTTGTCCTAGCATTAAATAGGAACCACTTGCGCATTGTAACGAGAGCCTTAACAGGACACTGCTGCTTAAACAAGCACATGTTCAACCTAAGGCTGAGTGACACGCGAACCTGCCGGCGTTGTGAGGAGGCGGACGAAACGCCACTTCATATCCTGGGAGAATGTGGGTCTCTAATACACAAGCGCAGTGTTCATCTAGGGAAACATATCGTAAGCCCAGATGAAATAAAAGAGCTCAACCCTAAGCAAATCCTGCAGTTTATAGTAGCCGCAGGGTTTAGCGGTGAGCTCTAATGCAACAAGTGGCGATCACAATAGACCGACTGCGGTCGCAGTGATACTTAAGCCGCTATATAATAATAAAAATTAAATTAAAAAAAAACCTAACGGGGGAATCGAATGTTCACCCATAGACCCATGTGAATGTTCACACATGACTGAGACCACCGCGCTACGCGCGGCGCCTTTTTTCTCATTGTTTTTCTCTTATTTGTGGTAGGGTAGGTGATTATAACATTCTCGCTCCGTCGCTCGGTAGCATTTTCTAGTTTGTGTTATTTCACTATCGCTCATTTGTTTTTGAATGAATGATAGAATTCATAGATAGAGTTGGAAGAGCGACGCAGGTCGCAAGACCACTTACGGGCTGTTCTGAGTTAGTCTTTTTTCTAAAGCGGGATCAACGATGACGCAAGCAAGAAACCGACTGTCTCCGAAATATTTAGAGCAAGTAAGTGCTTTTCTTGGGCAGTCTAGATAAAGTACAATGTTTTGCTTATTTTTTTTAGATATAAGTTTTGATTGAAGCAGTTTACAGTTTAAGAATTAGCTTTATAATGATATATTTTTATTATTCTTTGCTCCCTATGTATTTACGCACTATATCTTATTTTCTTTTGAAAAGTAATCGATATGAGTAGGTATCGATACTTTCGAGGTACTCATATGCGTAACATCGCAAGGCGATGTGAGTACTACTGATTTGAGTAGGTATCGATACTTTGGGGGTATCGGAACATCACTATGTATTGATATTCACATTTTCTTTTCTTCATTGACAAGTGACACTTGACAGTAATGTGACACCCGACTTAGGTGAGGGTGACAAGATTGACAAGTATTGAACTAACCATTAATTTACTACATTTAATTTAAATCTATTACGATTCTACTATCTGATTCATCTGAAATTCATAATCTCCACTCTAGAAGTCTAGACGTGAGTCGTTCACGAATGAATGGTTCAAATGGACTACTTCAATAACAGTTGGTCTCGTCATTCGTCCACTAGTTCAGTTGTATTTCAAATAGTTCTCTAAATCAGTTTATTTTATAAATTTTATAGTTCACCGGCCGGGAACGAGAACGACGCAAACTAAACACGAAGGAGGAGGATTATGAGAATTTAAACTTTATTCCAACAGCATAGCGATGTTGTCACCGGGTCAGAAGAGTTTGTAGCATAGCATAGCACTACGATTTTATTTACGATATTAGTTTACAATCACGTTTGTTCTAGTTGGAATGTGCGTCAGTTCTAAGCCTGATCAAGTATGAAGGGAATGTTAAAAAAGGTTTTATACACTTTTTTATGTTTCTTTTGTGCTGTCATGATTTTGAAAAAACAAAATATATTCACTTGTCATTTTGCCTGAGAATAAGAACCTTACAAATTAATAAAGATATTTTATTTATTAAATTCACGTTTAATAATTCTCTGTAACAGGGAAATCTGTGGTATAATTTTAATTTTTAACGTGTGCGTCGTATCTCAGCTCATCTAACTAGCTTGCGATAAGATGATTCAATGATCTGATAATTTAAAACCTATTCGACAACTTTAAATGAAATAGTGAATGAAAACCGAACGATACTTATTTTTTAGTTTACAAGTTTGATGAGCAACTGAACTATACTGAACTATTGAACTAGAAGAAGGATAATGTGTCTTTTCATTACAGTAAACTATATTATAGTTTACTGTAATGAAAAGACACATTTAATCTGTCTACGCATTTCTAACTTTTCATTTTAGTGACACATTTTGCGCATGCCTACTCCACTTTTTCGGATATGTTTATCCGAACGAGTGGAGTAAGCATGCGCAAAATATTTTCTGTTGAACAGAAATAAAATCAAGAATCTGAATATCTCAAGCAAGAACTCCAAGTAGTTTAATTCAACAACTATAACTTAATGGATAAACTCGACTAGCTTTGTATCAGCCGGCAGCCGCCGCACCATAATGATTTTTTTTTTCTAATGTAGGGATTGGGTAAAATTATGTCAATGTCAGAGTTGAAAGTTCTGGAACGCAAACATGTTTTTCTTTGTGATTTGTTTTTATTTTTACTAATTATCTGTGGTTTGATTAAAAAACACAAACACAAAAGGAAATCAGCAAAATAGAAAATTTTCTTTATTTTATTATTAAAAAATACGGTAAAAATCGCCTTTACATTACAAAGATGGGATCTACTGCTGGAAATGGAAATCATAGCCAACATTCTATTCCTATCGATATTTTAGATGACCTGTGCAGGTATGATGTTTATCTTCAATAAGTAAATATGCTTTCGATTCTATCATTTCCTACCAATATTTTTTTCATACATAACTTTGCGGGATCTGAGTGCATATGCGCAGTAATACAATTGAATTCATACTAGCTAGGTAGCGAAAACGAGGTTGATAAACTTTCTCAAGCATTGTTTTGTATTTTGGAAGTTGCATTAAAATATACCTCTATATTTTTTACTTTCCAGTCGCTTTATCATAAACTTGCCACCAGAAGACCGCGGGAATCTGGTGCGAATATGCTTCCAAATAGAGCTGGCCCACTGGTTCTACTTAGATTATTACTGTACTGATGAGACCACCAGGTTGTATCCTTGTGGTATTAGGGAGTTTGCAGCACACATATTTCAAGTGAGTTATTTTATTTTAATAAATATTAAATACTCAGTAGCAATTTGAGGTTCACAATGCTACATAAAAACTATGTTAAAATGAGGCAGTGCAATTACAGAAATATATTCTATGCTTCTTCCTACTAAATTGTTTCGTCTTAATGAAATACGATAGATTTCCAATATTTTTGTTATAGGTTTGCTTTAACCAAATGGTCCTATTTAATAAATATATAAAATTACCATTCCCAGCATGTCCCGCAACTCCGTGAGCATGTGAGTAGCTTAGATGAAGTGTTGGACAACTGGCGCGAGTACAAGCAAACAGTGCCTACATATGGGGCCATCCTACTGGATACGGACCTCACACATGTTCTGCTTGTCCAGTCTTACTGGACTAAGGCCTCCTGGGGCTTCCCCAAAGGAAAGGTCAATGAGGATGAAGAGCCATGGAAGTGTGCCGCAAGAGAGGTGAGCATTTTGAGTATTTGTGTGGTCCACAGACATTTGTTTCAAGTCAGGGTGTAGTTTGTGTCCATTAATTTGTATGTTGGAAAAGTCCCTTGCAACACAGGTACTGTTCCCTAGTGCTGTGTTATCGTTTTTAATAAACTCGTATTGCTGCTAGTACCATTAATTAGCCAAAGAATCTAAATGATAGATCCACACAAAATATGACACAATCAGTAACAAAACTATTTTCAGGTACTGGAAGAGACCGGCTTCGACATCAGCAAGCTGATAAACAAAAACGACTATATAGAAGCTACAATACATGATCAAATTGTACGCTTATACATCATTGGTTACATTCCTAGGGACACCAAATTCCAACCGCGAACAAGGAATGAGATCAAGGCCTGTGAGTGGTTCCCATTGGTGGATTTACCAGCAAACAAGAAAGATATGACACCTAAGCTCAAAATGGGGGTCAGCCCTAATGCATTTTTCATGGTGCTACCATTTGTAAAGCGCATGCGACGATGGGTCGCCGAAAGGAACTCAAAAGTATTCTCCAATACTCGTAGAACGCGTCACAAATCTATGGGAGACATAGAATCCACTTCTTTAAATAAGACTAAAGCTAAATCAATCTCTCAAGGCTTACAGAATGAAATACAGGAATACCAACAGCTGAATTCTGAGCCTAAACCATTTAAAAATCATGGAAATGGTCATAACAATAGCCATGGAAATGGCCAGAGTATTAATCATGGAAATGGCCATAATAATAGCCATGGGAATGGCCATAGCAATAGCCATGGGAATGGCCATAGCAATAGCAACAGCCATGGCAATAGTCAGGGCAGTGGGACTAAAAACACACCAAACCAAAATGGCTCCCGAAAGGAGAAGAAGGTTGCCAAGCGACAGTTGTTCACGCCACAGAACACTCAAAACAACAGCTTATCCCCTGTGCAAAAGGATAACACTCCTAACAATGAATCTCCCGATGAAAGTGTATTCTTTAACTTCGTGGCTCCGTCTTGGGCTAACTTCAAGTTCGACAGGCGAGCCATCCTTGACTGCCTTACTTGAGCGTAAGCAGATATAAATTTGGTTCTAAATTGTAGATCTCGTTGACTACCTGATTGGAAATTGACATTATTTGTAATTAAATAGTTACAAAGTATTTTACGATTATTGTTGTTTCATTTGCATCTAAAGAAAAATAAAACCGACCTCAAGCCTTTTCGGGTGTATTTTCTGAACTCTCACCACACTATTTGACACTTTCGGAAGTATTTCTAGAGACGAGGAAAGACTTCTTTGAAAAGATACTTAGCCATTGTAAAAAGACAAACAAATTGATGACTAATTGGAGTATTTCACCAACTCAGTTCCCTTTAAATTACACGGCAGTTAATTTTCATATTTTATTTAATTTTTATATAATACCACTAAGGCGGCAAATAAGCAAACGGCCCACCTGATGGCAAGCGGTTACCGTAGCCTATAGACGCTTGTAACACCAGGGGTATCACTTGCGCGTTGCCGATCCTGTAAAACGAAAGAGGGAATAGTTGGGTAGGCAGTATAACATAAAAGGGTCAAAGGGCAAATCTGTTCAGCTCATGCGTCACCTACCGCCGATTTAGCTTGCAAAGCAACATGCGCCGCCGCCGTCCCTGCCTCGATAGAGGTAACGTCACATGTAGGCACATCGACCCCCAAACGTGCCTACGCAGCAATTGTCGCAACCAGCAAACCCGCTGCATTGCAGACTACGGCATCAAATCAAATAGGGGGTAAGCAGAGCCGCTCCGAATCGAAGGGGAAGCTTTTGCAAGACGGTGGTCCAAGGGACCAGGGAGACGAGGATGGCTTCATCAAGGTGGAGAAGAAGAAGAAGAGGAAGCCCAACCGTCTGAACAAGTGCGGGACTGCACCGACCGGACCGAAACACCTGCTGCGTCCTGCAGTACCAGTGACGCCGCTCTACGTGTCCAGGCTGCATTACTCTACAAAAAGCGAGGAGATTGTAGAGTATATTGCAATTAAGAGCAATCTCACTCTGAGGGTCGAACGGTTAGACTCTAGTCACAATGTGAATTTCAGTTCATTTGTGGTTAGAGTACCGACCGAACATCTATCGACATTTATGAAAGAGGAGTTTTGGCCGAGAGGTGTACTGTTCCGACGATTCCAAGGCCGGATACCTAGCACCGAGCGACGCACGACGAATTTGCGTGTGAAGTAGTAATGTTATTGTTGTATATATTTTATAGTATTTTATTTTGTGTTCTATTTTTATATTGTATTATTATATTTTTATATGGGCCTTGTTGCCTGAAATAAATAACTAAATAAAAAAAAATAAAAAAGGCCCCCCCGAAATGCCGGCACTACGTTTCCTCGCGGAGCACTGGCAACCTGTAAATAAAAAACGAAGGAACACGACAAGGCTCAAAGCAGTGTTATTTCATTTCGCTTTTCTGCAAGGCGCAGGTACTTCCCCAGTCAAGCAGCTCCAATTTGAGTAGAATTACCTACTCCCACCTTTCAATACAAATTCTGTGCATTTTTTTTATTTATTCGGGGAATAGTAGCTATATCAAAAATTGCCGTTATAGTAAAAATCGATTCGAATCTCCATTCGTAATCATGACGGTGATAGTTAGGAAGATGTATCGCGCATATCCAGAAAGAAGTTCGAAAGTTAACGACGCAATAATGTAACATAATTGTGTTCCGGACTTCCGGTTCGAAGGGCAATTTAGAAATTTCTGGGTATATAAGACAACAGATGACAATCTTGTTTGTGTCTACAGGCTAGGGCTGCTGCTTATCAGCAGACACGTATGCTTATTTATCATCTTAGTAGGTATATGAAAGACGAAACACAGGACAATTGCAGTTGTACTAAAATCACCGTTATGGAGACGGAATACGGGCGGGCCAAAGGACAAACTAACTTATCCGTTGTCGTGTGTACGTAGCAAACCAAATTAAAAATACATTTATATTAATAGCCGAGTGGTAAGACCATTGGACTGCCAAGTTGAACCTCTGACTTTTCAAATTCATGTGCGTATTATTAAAGGAAAACATCGCGAGGAAACCTGCATGCCTTAGAGATTTTCTCGACGACGACGTTTGAAGTTTGCCAACCCGCACTAGGCCAGCGTAGTGGACTATAGCCTAATCTCTCTCATTCTGTGAGAGGAGACCCGTGCCCAGCAGTGGAACTGTATATGGGTTGGTGATGAATTAATAGGTAAACCTATGTAGGGACCACTGATTCTCTTCCATCATTCTGATTACATACCTGCTAGGGCAATTTAAACTTTAGTACTAAAATTATTTAAGGGTGTTTATACAGTGCAAGTAAAATTGCGGTCAGTCTTTAATGAATGGGACAGATTTATGCGTCTCGTCTACATAGTTCACTGCGTAGTGGCTCGTGCCCCAGGCTATCTGAGGTTAATTATCGTCGGGAGTTGCGTACTTAAAAGTTCATGAGGGACAATCTTACAAAATATGCTCTTTAAAGTCATTTTTTTTATTAGGTGGTACTTTTTGAACGTCTTTTTAAATTTAAGACAGCCCCCAAAACGCCCTTCACTGCCTCCTAGGGCTTTAAGCTAAGAAGAAGCAGCGTAACAAATTCCCCAGCACCACATTTCTGTCTGTTAATTAATTATTGCGGTAACCAATAAAATTATATGTACCTAAGTATAAAAGTTTATTTTAGTTATCAGGAAGATAACAGTTTGAATAAGCACTCATTTTTCTCTGTTATCCTGTTTCAAGTGAACGAAGGTTATCGAATATGATAAACTAAAGCAATAAAACCAACTAAATTGTGTTTTTATTGAGGTAGGAAAAAGTTGAAGCTATTTTTATTTTAACCTTGTCGTAAAACTGCTTGTCGATAAACCTTACATAATAATTATTTAATTAAAAATATATATAATCCAAATTTGCTTTGCTTTTGCTTGCTTCTGTACCTACTGTTTGTTATCTACCTTTGTCTTTTAACCGAGGCCAGTAAGTAGATGATGTAATAAAACTCCACATTTTAAAATACCAGTGCATTTATTCGTTACACAATATACCTATAATTATACAAAACAAGTAGACATAATCCAAATTAATATCACATCAGAAAATACAAAGCTAACGATTAAGCCTACAAAATAATTTACAAAAATATACAAAATTCGTTTAAAAAAATACGTACAGATATAGTCAAAAATATTTTAATTCCTCTTTAATTGGGATGACGTTACATGTAAAACATAAGAAAATAACAATAAAAATGATAGCAATACCTATAATCACACAAATAACAACTTTACAATGAGTACAAATTAAGTCGATAATAGAATGTCAATTGTATTAAAAAAAACTTGCAATACATAAGAACTGAATAATATTAATTTCGTAACCAACCATAGTTATTTTATAGACCTATAAAGGGACTAGGGTCTGTTTGAACATTTCTTAATATTCAAGGAAAATGCATATTTGAGATTCCATACACTGTATAAAAATATTTCATGGCATCATTTTATTTAAGGGTATATGGTTTATTATATTTCAACTAACTATACCAGTCATTTATAATAAGAAATTGAAGATGTTGTTTAAAAGCTTGAGATTAGGTATCTCAAGCTCTTCATCTTCTGTAAAAAAAGATAACAGAGTCAAATCCATAGCCCATATCTTAAAACGAATCCAATAAATAATTATTATTTTAATGTATTTTAAAATGCCTACCAAAATACTGCAACATCACATAATTGTTTTGGATTAATTATTATATTTTTATCGTCAACACAAATTGTGTATTTAATTTTAAATTCTACATTTCTCTATATTTTTCTGTCATATTAATTAATAAGAAATATTTTTTGTATAAACGGTGACGTGACAATAAATTCAAGAACTTTGAGCGTAAAGTGCACAAACGCAAACACAAAAAAAAAGTAAGTTCTTAACATGGGAACAATATTGTAGATTTAATTTCAAAATAGGTACAATAGATAATTACAGAATAAGCAAAATAAAATTGAGCTAGTATACATACATATAATATTTTTTTTTTTAAATATTTTATTAAATATAGACACTGCTCACATAATTATAACTCAAGCTCACTTTTAATAAAATATTTGTCAACATTAAAAATAACAGTTGTATACCTTGGTCTACTGAACAAGTAACCTGTTAACGCCTCTCCCTGAATTGACAGTAAGGTATCGGTATAAATGTGATCCGTGCCATAAAATATCTAGTAAAAAAAATATCGAACTGTACCGTGAAATCAGAGTGGCGTAATGCAAACTTGTCAGGTAAACCGTTGCGTGCATGGTTGCCACACTACAAGACATCTTGCAGACACTAGGCACTTAAGACGGTGATAACACTTTAAATATAATTGTATTCTTCAAAATATTATTTAAGTAATGTAATTAATATCAAAAGCAATCTCAATATTAATATGTAATTTGATTTATAATCGTTGTAAATTTATATATTTTAGTAAAGTACAGTATTTTTATACATAATATATTTTAATGATTTTATGTTACGGTGCATCCAGATTATATAACATTTCATGCAATAAAATATGGTAAAGTAGCATGTTACAGTTTGCGGACGCCCTATCTCGTAAACTTTGGATTTACAGACGCCAGTAGTCAAGCTATCCAAAACTGTCAAATTTTCCCAATCGTATTATGAACCATATAATTTTGTATCAAAGTTGAATATCTATCAAAGAAATTTGACAGATTGGGGTAGCGTGATGTGCTGGCCAGGTAGTTTGGATTCACTCGGATAAATCTAAGCATAAATTGACGCTTCCACATGTCATATTTGTATTGAAAATTGACATATTTGAAGCAGAAGTTTATACTTAGATTCGTTTCTGAATCACAGTCTATTGAATAAAAAAGGTATGTTCACACTACGCTCACTGATCGCCACCTGAGTGTGATTTAGACTATAGTAACGACAATTATTTAAAATTGTGAGTATTTTTATTATACTGAATAGAATGTGAACGGTCTATTTAAAACGACATTGGACGCTAACTGATAGCTCCCAGTGAGCTGTAAACTGTGGGCGTAATATGGACATCACCTAACTGTAACTTATGGGAAATTGTTGCGGTTTCACACTCGACCGACTTCGAACCCTTTGAATTGGGGGTTAGTTTCTTTGTTCCACCAATTTTCTTAGACTGTTTATCTTTTCAATATCTATATTTTATTTGATTTTTCCATATAAGCTGTATGAATAATTAAATAAAAAAAATATAAAGAACAATTTGCTATTTAATTGTTTTGTCTAATTAACTTAACGATTATATTTGGACTAAGTCTCGGTCGTATGGCGACTTTAGACATTTATCACGATTTATTAAAAATATATTATTATTACAACTAATTAAGGCATAATTAAGTAAAGTAAGACGCGGAGACTGATTGGGGAGGGCAGTGTGATACTCATGTTTTCATAATAGTGTACAAAATAATCTAGTACTATCCTATTAAAATAAGAAATTCGCTTCGCTTCATAGTTAAGGCAAGGGAAGCCTGTAGAAAAGAGAGAAGTGCTGGATTTGCAGGTGGGAGATTTGAATGGACCCCCAAATATAACTGGAAACCGTAACAGCAGGCTAAGGGCGGGGGTCACGGAGGAATGAAACCTCGCTCCCGTAACTCCAGCAAAAATTGACGAGGTGAACCACCCATTTTAATTTGTAGGTCACCCAATATGGGCGAAGTTCGACACGCCCTGTTGCCTCGGAAGTCCATGAGGATTTCCACACGCTATTAAAAAAAGGTAAGGCAATTGCGATTTCTGGTCGTAAAAAAATGGAATCAATCAATAAATGTTTCAAGATTATTCAATTTTTCTATATAATTTTGTTTATATCCAAACAGTTATTTCAGATAATCATTTTCAGTTTGTTTTAGACGAGTTTTAAACTAAAAGAGAAAATCAAAAGAAGGTCTTGACAGTTTCGTTCTTATTTTATTGGCATAGCAATTCGATGTCATGTATCATTTAAAAAAAAGCTATTAAAATACGAGTCTAATATGACATGTATTAGTGCCAAAACTCATAGGAAATTTTAAGTAATTTATTTTATTAAGAACCACTAAGTTTATTCATACTAGCGCAGAGTCCATTCGAAGCGCAAATTATTTGAATGTTGCAGGAATTCTCTCGCATTCGCACGTATCATATTACCGACTGTGGTCATGCATAGCCCAACGGAGAAGCTTTATTTTGATTTTTCGGGTTTTTTTATAGGCGCTTGAGTTCATGTCTTTGTGCATTATACTGTGGAGATAGAGCTCAATATGCTATGTACCTATGTAAAATAAATCCATTTCACTTGGATGTGCTTCGACGGCTCCTACGTCATTCTATCAATATATACAAACTAAAAACGCTTTAAACAGGAATATCCACATTAAATTTCTCATGCAGCTTGTCCTTAAGTTTGTAGCATGTACCCTAACATTCCGGCACATTTAGTTAAATTTTACATTAAATTTTCATTAATTACCTCGTCATACACTTTCAACGATCTCTAAAAATTATCTAATATATAAAATTTCCATGTCACAATGTTAGTTACCGTACTCCTCCGAAACGGCTTGACCGATTTTTACCAAATTTTATATGCGTATTCAGTAGGTCTGAGAATCGGCTACTATGTATTTTCCATACCCCTAAGTGATAAGGGTGCCCCTGGAGGTTTTTTTTTATGGCAAAACAACGTTTGCGGGGTCAGCTAGTTTATGTATACATTTGTCTAAACTGTGGACTCTTAACCGATGCCCGATAAAATATAACGATATGTGGGTAGTCCAACACTTTTTAAACCGACAATTTATGTTTTTCTGCGTCAAGCTATTTTTAAAACTTAAATTTTCGTTACATTTTACGAGTGCGCGTGAATAGTTTGAATTTGTACCTTATTAATTACCCATTATTATTGGTACTTTTTAAATGATATTATAATATGCTCTGCCTCGTTTCTAATGTAATACTAAACTGCCTTCTCATTGGACGAGTGGTAACAAGCGAGGCTGCTGACCGAGGTTCATATGTTGGATTCCCCAAAACATTGTTTTTTTTTTATATTTTTTATTGTTAACTGGTTTACGTTAGACCTCAGGTCACCTGATGGTAAGCGACGACGAGGTCGAAGGTGGAACACGCTCACGGAGAGAGAGGCCGTTCAAGGGGGCCACTTTTGATGAATTTTAATCATATGATTGACGGACACACGACTACACAATAGGCCATACATATCCAATATAAGCTGACCTACGGACTACTCTAAGTTTGCGGAAACCCTATAATTGTATAGGGGTCAACTTAAACTGGGATTGTATATTAATTTTAGTCCTGTATGTAGTACATTTGATAATGTTGTCTCTACCTTATTCCTTGTTCATTCGTCATCCGTGAATCTGGTGGGCGGGTTCCTCTGCTGCTTGCATTTCTTGACGAGGACGTAGGTGATGCCTGAGGCGGCCAGTAGCACTGGCACGCCCAGCCCGATGGAGATGATGATGATCACGAAGAGCGAGAAGCTCTCGAGTGGTGGCACGCCGTACCCTACCGTAAATGACCTGAGGAAATCATTATAAAGTTGTCGGGTGTTAGTCTGTAAAAATTACTTAATTGCGATATTTTAGCGAAGGAAAAATTCGACTGCGGGCAGCATTCGCACCTGCGTCTTCTGGTTAGGTACACCAGACGCTATTACCACTAAGCCACCGCGACTCCCACCCGCCAGGTCGAAATTTGCCTTCACATTCTGAATTTACGTCTTTATGGTGACGTCAATAACACCTATTGAAAAACAAACCTTTGCTTTTCAACCGATATGACTTACTTTATAATTAGTTCGATGTCGAACGATGCCACCTTACATATTTAATTTGTATTGTATTATGTGTAATGTATTTTTTGGCATTCTCAAAATGCCAAAAGATATCTACAGTTGTCTTTATTATATCTACTTTAAAAATACTAACAAATAATGAACACGCAACATCTTTTGACTTGGACCACTGCCTTATAAAAAGAATGCAGAGAACTCGTTTCTTGGTTGACAACTGCAAATTAATGATGATTTATTTTCCTTCTACCTGCATTGTGTTATTATAATTAATCTATCTAGTGTTCTCCATGTAAGTGACGAATGTCTTAATGGGAAATAAAGTTCTTTAAACCGATATCTGTGACTGAAAATTAAAAAAAAAGCTCACCAAGAAGTGTAGTTGTGCTGTCGGTAGCAGCCGTCTCCGGGCAGGCCGAACGATATGAACATGTCCTGCACGAGCAGGTTGTCTCGGTCGAACTCGCGGTAGAACACGCGAAGCGTCGAATGCTTGGGTAGGTTGGTACTGGGGAAGCATCAACAAGTTTACTATGCATGCTGTGACAACTTAAACATTATTTTAAGAGAGGTAATTAGTTTTAAGAGAGGTAGGACATAGTGGGAGTAATTCCACTCAAAGTGAAGCTGCCCGACTGGGGAAGTACCTACGCCTTGCAGAAAATCGAGTGAAATAACACTGCTTTGAGCTGTGCTGTGGTCCTTACGGTCAGCAAGGTTGCCAGTGCTCCGCGAGGAAACTTTGTGTTGACAGTGGAGGGACTCTGACCCATAAACTGCCAACACAACTATTCCTCTTTCGTTTTACAGGGTCGGCAACGGGCAAGTGGTACCCCTGGTGTGGCAAGCGTCTATAGGCTACGGTACGTAGGTGGACCGTATGCTTGTTTGCCACCTTGGAATGCCGGGGCTAATTATGTGTAAAAATCTTAAATATTGACTTGTGCAAGATTTCTTTACAGATATAAATATCATTAATAATTTACCTGGTAATGTTAGACAGGTATGCGTTGGTAGATGAAGACACGCTGCGCTCTGCCTCGGTGTAGCTCACGGGTCGGAACTGTATAAATCCGCCGTTATCCGACCTAGTAGACTTCGGGGTTTTGATCTCAAAAATCTGTGAAGAAAATATTGATTCTTGTTGGCCACTTCTATGTTTTTCTAAAATTTTCACAGCACCATCTAATCCCAAACTAAGCAGAGCTTACTACAGGTACTAGATAATAGATAATACTTATATATCATAATGAAAAAACCAGACATATTTGTGTCTAGTGGGAATCGAAACCACGACCTCGTGAACACCGGAACCACTATTCACAGGTCAACAAAACTGTACGGCGAACAACAATGAGAAACAACTAGTCTAGCATTTGTTTATGACTATAGAATAGTCTAATATTAGTATATTATATAGAATAGTATTCTATAGTCATAAACAAATCAAAATGATTGTCAGTAATTATATCATCAAGACGCCCACCACCTCAGCCTACCCGTGACCATGGACGCAGTAAAGGGTCTGAAACGTCGGGATTAATAATATCAATATAACGCAACAAAATCCGTTATAAGTAGTTTAATTTCAAAATCAAATACTTTATTTTTATTTTTAACGTAGGCCGCCTTTAAATCGTTTTCGGTCATTATAATTCATACAGAAAACATTTATGGCTAAGGCGTTTCCGTTCGGCCCGATAAACAGACTGTATGTGGCAAAATATTGATTAATAACATTCGAATTTGGAAGTAGAATTCAAATTAGAATTGGCTTAGCTAAATATTAATTGGTTTGACGTACCCATTTGGATAAAAATCCCAAATTAAAATTATATTTAAAAAAATATTAATTACAATACACCAAAGCATACGTACATCACGCCTGTCTTCCTCGAAGAAGGTTATGGTTATGCAGAGGTGTACCAATGTCCACTTACAGTTTGCCGGTATATTTAGGTCTCATGTAATAGGAATCGAGCCTATAGCCATTAACCAGGCACAAATCCACTACTGCTACTGATAATTTCATAGAAAGCTACCCAATAACACTGCCCTCCTGGGAATCGAACCCAGGACTTACGACTACTACGGTAATGAGGCAGGTAGAACCAGTACAAGATTATAAACGATTCAAATCTAAATAAATAAAGAAGATCTGCGTCTTTTAGTTCAATACACCAGTGTATTGCACCAGAAGACGCAGGTTTGATCACAGCCACCGCGAGTCCCACCCGCTAGGTCGAAATTTACCGTCACATTCTGAATATACGTCTTTAAGGTGACGTCGAATCCTGCCCGCAGTCGAATTTAATAACTTTGTATTATTAGCATGGAAAATGCAAAAAAAATATAGAAAAAGAGAATACAACATCGTACAGTCAGCAACGAAAGTTGCTGAACATGTTGCAATCTTCAATACGATTTTTAATAAGAAGTTACTGATCTGTGGAGGTTGTGCGAAATCATTGCATAGATGACCATTAAATATTTACCTTGACAAGTTTTGGAGCTGTATTTTTTCAAACTTTCGCTGTGTTCAGCGACTTTCGTTGCTGACCGTACCAAAAAAAACTACCTCTATTTACTTGCTCTGTTAATGCTCACCTCAAAAACTCCCGGCGTATGCTCGTCATCCATGCTTTTCCTCATGACATACGTCATGCTGTCGCTCCAGCTGTCGGTGCTGACCACGGTGAGGTGTAGCGCGTACCGCGACGCGTTGTAATCGCGTGATGTCGTTACATTCACGAGGCTCACGTCCACGAGGGTGGAGTTCGCTGTATGGATCAGGTGGGGGAGGTCTACTGCGTAGTCTTTGAATGGCAACAGGTCCAGCTGGAGAGATAGTGTTGTATGATGAACGAAGTAGACAATATGGTATCAACTATACAGGGTATTACAAAATTACCCGTAAAGCCGAAAGGAGGTTAAATGGGGCCTTAAAACGAGTCCATTCACAATATTTAAGAACCGTAGTAACGCTGTATAAGATACCCCAAAAAAAGGAAAACAACAACATTTATGAATGAAAAATAGAAAAACTATTAAAGTAGACAATTATTAGGTAAAATAGGTACGTAGGCCTTTCTGTTAAATAATCTGATTCCCTGACATGACAGTTGACAAAATTTTTGGCTTTAAAATTTTTTGGTTTTTAAAAAATATAATTAATTATTAATTATATTTTTTACGGGGTATTTTGTAACACGTTGTATTTGGATTTTACTTAGATAAAAACTATCCTATGTGTAATCCAGGTTATAAACTATGTGTGCCAAATTTCATCCAAATTCGTTCAGAAGTATTTACGTGATAGAGTAACAAACATCCAAATATCCTCAAAAACTTTCACATTTACAACATTTATACTATACTAGCTGTTGCCCGCGGTTACACCCACATTTTAGAGGGCTTTTGGGAACAAAAGGTAGCCTATGTCCTTCTACAAAGTCTAGTCGATCTTCATCAAAATCGGTTCACCAGTTTAGGCGTAAAAGCGTAACAGACAGTTACTTTCGCATTTACAATATTAGTAGGGAAATAGGGATTGATAGAATTTTAAGATATGTATAAACTATATTGGTACAATCTGGTTGAACTGGTTTGGTTTGTGGTTCTTTCACTCAACAGTGAAATCAGCGGGTAGTACAGAGGCCAGTACATCAAGCTACCCCAAGCTGTCAATTTTCTTCAATAGATTTTCAACTTTAATACAAAACAATAAGGTTCATATTCAATTGGGAAAGTTTGACAGTTTTGGATAGCTTGACCTGCTGGCGTCTGTACATTTCGCTGTTATTCTATACAGCATGGTATTCGTCGCTTAGTGTTAATCTTACTTACCTTTATATCAATAATCCCATTCCTCCCCTGGTCTGCCAGGTACCCGTACATGTGCAACATGGCCTCCTGGGTTGTCAGAACACTGTCCGCTCGAAACCACATCACGTTACGCAGCGGCAGCGCCCTCTGTGGGCACTTGTTGTCTATGTAGGCGTTGTTGTCAATGTCATTGTATTCTTGTAACTGAAACAAACCGATATACATTTACGGAGTACTTAAAAGTTTCACAGAGAAGTAGGTAATCATTTTCTAAATACTAAAACTACCTCTTCAGTTAATGGATCTTCAGTAAATGCTTAATTACTGAGTAACCTAAAATTTCAAAGGTTTGTCCCTTTGGATTGGTGGGTTTTAACCTTTTTATTTTTTAGCTTTACCATTTGGATTTCTGGATAACTTCGGATCCAGATGTCAGATCATGGGCCTTCCCAGTTAGGGGCAGTCAGATATAAAATGGCGACAGTCGATCACATCAAATCTGAGTATATCTGGAATTAAGTCTATGGAAGTAGATCTACGCTACGAAATGTCACCTTAATATGGGGGCTCAACAAGAAGATTTTTAAAAACTAAATAATATCCGGATTAACTGGCTGGACGCAGGTTCGAATCCTGCCTGAGACAGAATTTTTCGTTCGCTAAAAGCATATTCTTGCATTTGGATTTGTATCTACGGCTACAACTTTATTATAATATTAGCTTTCCTATAGATAAGTAGTTTTTAAAATGCAAGTCTTTTATTAATTAAGAGCTTGTTCACGCTTAGCCGGATCACCCTAACAAACTGAACAATTCCCTTTATATATTTGAAAATTTTTCGATATAATAAAAAACTATATAAATATTATCTTTAAAAGTAGGCAGAATACGTTAATACAAGAATTAGTCATCCATTAAAGCTGACACTTGACACAATAAAATAACGATATTGTTAAAAAGGATGACACAACGCTATAATATCTCAGGTTCCATGTTCATTATAAAACTGGGTAGTACTAGCGATGAATCAAGCTAATGTTATCATTGCTGATCTACTTAGGATTCAACTGAATCAACAAGAATTGTTTGTGTAGTCATAATTATAATTTGAAAGTCGATACACCAAAATGATGTTAAGATTACATATTATTTATGTCAAGTCAGAATAATTTATTCAAGACTACTAGTTCGTACAGAGGCCAGCACATCAAGCTACCACAATCTGTCAAATTTCTTTGATTGAATTTCAACTTTAATTCGAAACAATAAGGTGAATATGAACCTTATTGTTTCGAATTAAATTGGGAAAATTTTGTCAGTTTTGTATAGCTTGACCTGCTGGCGTCTGTACTTTTTGTGGAGCAACGTTTACAAGTGTTAGTGGGCAACATCCGATAGCAAAAAGTTATTTGTTGTTAGTATATATTGCCGTGCATGTTACCTAATGTTATCGTGTTACATTCTGTTGCTCCACAAAAAGTAAATTCGGTGTGGATGCACCATAAGACAACCCCAAAACGCCCGTCCTTCATGTGTTATTGGTATGATGAATATCCACTGTATTCCTGCTGCTGAGAGTGCAAAGTTCGTCTGGGTTGGCAACCCATTTCAAAATACTTGGACGCTAAGCAATAATGAATTAAAAAACACATTTTTATGTTCCGGTTTGAAGGACGTATAGAATGTTTTGATTAATTTAAAAGCATGTTAGAAAAATGGTTAATGGTCCTTTTCGGGTGGGAGTGACACAAAGTGCGGTCGCAGCTATAATCTTGGGGGAGAGGGGGGTAAAATACATGTAGATTAAATATTCGTGAATTTTCAATTCAATTTGACGTGTACAGTTTTGGGGGAGCCATGGCCCCTAAAGACCTCTCCCTTGAACGTTGTCCGAGTGACACCGTTGCCAAAAGCTGGTAAAGAAAGTAGGTATGTTGTATCGTGTTCATGCACATATCATATGAGTTTAGCACATTGGACCGGTCAGAACACAATGCTATCAAATCAAAACGTGTCATTATTTGTGTTAGCTTCGCGGAATGGGGACATAACCTATGACTCACGAATGTCGCATGTTGTTAAACTAAATGCACTACATATTTTAGACTACTTTAGAATTACAGTAACTGTCTCATTGATCTAGGGTTGCTGGCTGCTGAGCGTGAAGTCCTAAGTTCGACCCCCGACCAAGCAGCGTTTTTTGAATTCTCAGTAGCACCTCGGAATTTGGATTTGTATCTGGTTGTTGGCAATGGGTTCGCCCCTATTATATGGGACCTAAAACCATACCGGTGAACTCTACCTAATAGTTTATATGTAAGTTGCGCAAGGACCGTTTGTTAACGATTCGAGCCACTTCCAGAGAACCGTGTTTTAAGGTTGTAATGTTTCCTAAAGGTTTTCTCGTTATGAGTCGTGTCCCTGTTTTAATATATCTAATGTCTGCGTTTAAACTGTTGAAACCTTTGGGACAAGGAGAGAAATAATTAACATAACATACCATTACGGCTGTATTCCCCTAAGGGTTAGGCAGAGGTGTACTAATGCCACCCACAGTTCGCCGGTATGATTAGGTCCCATGTAATAGGCATTACCCGAGCACACATCCAAACTCCGAGATGCTACTGAGAATTTCATAGAAAAACCCAATCACACTTCGCTCGACCTGGGAATCGAAGCCAGGACCCCATAGACCCCATAGCATAGCAGTCGCGCTCAGGACCACTAGGCTAATGAGACAGCAGAAAAATAATAGCTCGTTAAAACGGGAGAGATTGTTGTCTCAGTCGACAATGTTTCCATAACCCGACCCCTCGTTAGATCAAACAGATACATGTTATTGATACAATGTTCACGAATTACGTCAGTTAATATGATATCCAGTTTCCGGCCGTTTGAGGATAATATTACATTGCATGTAGATGTGGGACGCGGGCGAACGTAATCATAAACTCGTGATTATGTGGGAAAAACCACAGGATTAATCTAATGGCAGCATGGCGGTCAGGTTACTTATGTCGCGGAGGAATGAAACCTCGCTCCCGTAGCCCCAGCAAGCAAAAGTGGTGAGGCGAAACACCCGTGTGGTTTTAGTCGGTAGGTCACCCCATATGGGTGGAGTCTGACACGCCCCGTTGCCTTCCCCGGCAACAGTCCATGAGGATGTCCACACGAAAAAAAAAGATAGCAAGAGCAAAGAGCAGTGATAGTCTTTTCAACTGACGAAACAAAACACGGAGGAGGCTCTCAAGTCGACGCGTATATTTTTTTTTATGTATGGCCACGCATAACTTTATACAGAGTAGTCCGATTTTGATAATTCTTTTTTTATTGGATTGGGTATACCTCAACATTGGTCCCATATAAATTTGAAAAAAAAATCATACCCATAGTTGGCAAAATAGGGGTGAGTTCACTCCCAGATTTTAATGCTGATTTGTGTATTACAATTAAATTAAAAGTAATCATAAATTAAGCATGTAGATTATAGCAATTAGAAGATTATAACTACAAAAAATTATAAAATAAATACTTTTTAACAAAAAAAAAAACTGAAAAGCAAAAAATAATAAATCTTACTAAATTCTTAAACTAATGTAGTATACCTAAGTAATTTTGAGTTATATTTGTGTGCACAGTGGTGCAGTGGTGTGACGTAGTGGGAACTATTTAGTGGAGATAAATTTATTACAATAGGAACACAACATATACAAATTTATTGACACTAGGGTTACAATTTAAAATACGTTAAGGCAAGAGTAGGGTGAGTTAAGTTCAGGGCGGGTTCGGCGAAGGCTTCGAGGCGAGGTCCGACCGGTAGAGGGTGGCACTTAGCTTTGGGCAGCTGCGGCGGGAAGATAGAGAAGAAAAGTATTTATGGCGACGCGTTGGGTGAGGTTTGAGGCGCGGATAAGGAGTGGCAATTGGCGATGTCACAGTGGTAGTACCAAAACTCAGCAGAATTTTACCACTTTAAAATAATACCTACATTCTATTACCTACTTTTGAAATCATAATAGTAAAAAAATATAAATACCTTATCAATAGTAGCAGCAAAACTGTACAATGGTTTCTCAGAGAACATAAATCCCATTGGCACCTTGTTTTGCCAAGAGATTTGCAATGTGGAGTTGAGTTTGGAAATCAAAAAGATTATGGAGGGCATCCCTCTTGTGAAGTCCCATATCTGATGGATGCTGTCATGTCTTCCATCGGCTCTTATATACAATAGGGTTGTACCAGTGTCGCAATCCTGACATCCAGGGTTCAGGTATGAGATTATCTGTAAAGATGTAAAATTATCATGTTAAAGTTGATTGTATAGTTTGCAAAGTTAATCTGTTTAATATTGAAAGTAAAACTGTATCTTTATAATATAGTGATAATTAATAATGTTGTGATTTTTTTTAACTTGTATTAAATATTAAAGTTATTTTTATATTATATTGTAGTAGGAACCTATCAATAACTTACTCACACCTGAGAAAAGCCTAATAGGTATATATATATTTTTTTTAATTTATGAAGATGGAGAGACACAAGCAGGACCAATCCCATTGCTGAGCAAAGGTCACCCCATCTCCTTTCCATTTCCTCTCTCTTGTTAAAATGTAATTAGTAAATGAAGTGTTGAAGGCTTTGAATAATAAAGACTTTTGACAGCTACTATAATAAAACTTTTTCAATAAGTATGAAAAAGTAAGAAGACAACATATTAACCCAGCTATTTCAGGGGCCCAAAAAAAATAGATATTGCATTGTCTGTAATTTGTTACCTGATGGGTTACTTCCAAATGAAATCTTAATTTCAATCAAAACACAGACACTAAGATCAAAGTTTATTCCTTGCTTATCAACATTGTGTCAATATTATTGTTTCCTGTATATTACTTAAATAACATTTCAAGTGATAAATGTTGGGCCTGTGATGTCATTGTTATGCAACTTAGATAATTTCTAAGCAAAATCAAAGTAGGTTACATACATTAAGACAATAATTATAGTTGTAATATAAACATTCCACCAACTCTCATTCTGTGAGAGGAGACCCGTGCCCAGCAGTGGGACTGTATATGGGTTGGTGATGATAAACATTCCTTTATCATATCTAGGGGAATATAATAATGTAGCTATAAATGGTACAATAGCTAAATTAGGCAGTTGATAATAAGACAATAATATATTTTTGATCTGCTAGATATTTCTCATTTATAATAGAACAAAAAGAGTATTGCTCTAGTTGAAATAACAATGACCTTATACTATTGACCTTCTAAACACAAAGAGATAAGCCACCACAAAAAAGGGGTGTTGACGACATAGTGATCTTCACTTATAATTACGAAATAAAATATATCATTACAAAACCCACCTTTCTATCTTGTCCACACACAAAAGACAGCAATAAACCAACTAATAAAGTCTGTAAATGCATCCTTATCGTAAGAGGAGGCGTATTTTTTTTTACACTAAACAATTAGTTATGTTATTGTTAATATCAGCGATACGGTGCCACAGTACAATAAACAAATGATAATGACATCGGCACGTGTATTTTCTACGACGTCGACTATTACTCCCTACACGATAAGTACTATCAATTAAATTAATTAATTTATAGCTTTCTCTTTGTAATTTTTACGCGTTCACTTCACTTCATTTGCGTCATACTATAACCCTAACAATGTTAAAGATATATTTTGAATATTCGATGGCGCTGGTGATCAATGGAAATACCAATCATAATGATAACGTTGTAAGTGCTTCTAATATAGGTCGGTTAATGTCTGTCACAGATGTCAATTTCGTTTAGAAATACATGAATACATCTGTCAATAATGATGTCTATTGTCTAGTATACATTAAATATTTTATCAAAAACAAACTTGTAAAATCCTGAGAAAAGATTCTTCATTAGTTTGAGACTCTTCTCAAACACCTTGGTCAAAGGTCATCGAAAATCTAACTTGTTAATCAACCATCGGAAATAGAAATAGAAATATAAACTGTTGTGCGTGCATTACTAATGTTCCAGGTTCAGAGAAGAACTTATAACTACGTAAAGTCCATCTCACGAAATAAGTCCCGCAGACGCAGCGCCACTGTCATACGACGGAATATTACTATTTAGTAAACTCTATTGTTTAAGACTTCAAAAATTCAATATTTAATCCATATAGGATGAATTTGATTTTATTGTTTCAGTAATATATTGAAATTGATTTAATGTAAAGTTGTCAGTTTTCAAAATTAGTTCCACTCATTTCCGTTGAACTTCTTTCGCGAGATGGACTTTATGTATTTTTGGTCAGTTTCTTTTTTCAATTTCTCTTTAGAACATGGTTACGTTTTAAGCATGCCTATAGGATGCATAAATCCACAAATAAAACACAATTCATTGTTTATATATAAAACATTTTATTTACTCAACAGTTTCACTGCCTGTATTAGCCTTTTTTCTTTCTTCATCTTCGCTCGGCGAGTGTTGTCGTTTCGCATGCTGCTTATCTTTAGCGTGCTTGTTTTGATTTCTTATCGCCTTTGACATTTTCTCGTCTCCTAGACTGTTGAAAAATGCAAAATTTATGTATTAAACTATGCTGTTAATTCACAAGTACCTATGTATATATTCTCTTACAGTAAAAGTTCCATTTGAATTAGGGCAAAAAATATTTTTTTAAGCGCTTTTAAGCGCTGAGCAGATAGAATGGCTTGGTTTTGGAAGAGTTAGTGGTTATATAGAGACAGACAGACGCGGAAAGCGACTTTGTTTTATTCTTATCTTGTTATTATGAAAGTTTCAGTACTTTGTCTTAGTTAGGTACCACCTGGAATTGTATCATTCATTTCATCTATTGCATATAAATTTAGTGATCATTACAGTCAATGTCTGCAAACAGATGTAGTAATTTAAATAGTAATCTGTGGAAAATGTAGTAGTATATTCTCTAAGTCTAGTTATAAGAACTGTATGTATTATGTATATTCTTAATATGCTACTGTTTGTTTTCCCTATTGTATAAAATAAAATAAAACTGAAGTTTAATGGCTTGCTTGACAGCGGTTCTAGAACCGAAAAGCTAACGTGGAGTGAAGATAACACGACTGACGACATTGCCGGTCGATAAAATTTCAAATTTAAACTCAAGTTTACTCTTATCAATATTTTATGTCTAAAGAAATTAGTACCAAGTTATATGTATACCTGAAGGGATGCTGGAAATTAATTCATCAAAGAACGGTGTCGAAGCAATCGATATTTTTTAATGTCTGCGTTGTTCCTTGACAGGTTAAAAGTCACCGTGTGCTTACTTGACGGCGGCTCTAGAGCCGGGGCCCCAGTGTGACGTAGGGTTGTACTGGAACCGCAGCCGGCCATCGCGGCGGCTGATAGGGTTCGCGTCCGAACGTTCGCTGAGGTCCACTGGCATCTTAATATCTTGAGACAGAATATATCTGGCTACGGGGTCCGCTTCTATCCTAAAGGGGTTAAGTGATATTAAAATTATAATATTGTTTTTTTTAAAAGCTATTTGTTTTAAATAAATAAAGGTTGATAAACACTGCAGTTTGAATGCGTATCAGCCTCCTCTTCTACACGCTGTAAATAAGATAAGATCTAAAAAATTCTGAAAAAATAATTAAAATTACTAATAAAGTTCTAAGACAATAAGCGTTGTTGAGATTTAGAGGGCATGCCTGTCCCTTTCCCGCAAAATGTGTTAGTAGGAAATTTCTATGCCGTACCTAAGATTTTACCTCATCTCTTAGTCTCTCTGTAAGCATTTAATCTGATGGCATAAAATTAAAATGCTTGTAACTAACTTCCTTATTCTTAAACCAATTTTATTATTGTTGATGGGCTTTATTTATACATATAGTAATAATCAGCCAGCTAGCTAGCTTATTACATTAAAAAAAAAATTAAGACATTAGAACTTTTTTTGTTATATAATATTTAAATAAGTAATACTTGGCAGATTTAGCGGGATGTGCCTTCCCCCATGTGCGGATGATGTCCCAGACGAGCTGCGCCGGCGCCGCTGTCTTGATAGACATGCGCGATGCGTGAGAGTACGATACTTTGTACCCCGCATTTAGTATCGCTGACCTAAAAACATTAACAATAAAAAATTGTAACGATGGTTAGTATAAAAAGTATATAAAACTGATATTATGATTGTATTGGGACCAATTAGTAGATATAGGAGACCAGTTTTGAACATGTAAATGTGTCTACTTTGTATGTAGTTGTCTCTTCATCATCCATCCATATACTGACCCACTACTGGGCACGGATCTCCTCCCAGAATGAGAGGGATTATGCTAAAGCCCACCACGCAATCATTTTTTAAAATTTTGATTAGGCTATAGTCCTAATGCAGGTTGGCAGACTTCACACGCCGTCGAGAATATCTCTCTGGCATGCATGTTTCCTCACGATGTTTTCCTTCGCCGTTTATTAATACACACATTATTTTGAAAAAGCAGAGGTTTCGAACTCAAGAACTTTGACTTGGAAATCCAATCACTATGTTCATGTATTTTGAAATATAATACCCACATATGAACCCTGAATAATGGCCACGTTTATTACAATAATGAACTCAATAACACACACCTCATAACCAACATAGGCATAGTCTCTAGATGGACCCTCCCAAACAGTTTATCCATGGTGTAGTAGAGGGGTACGTCCTGCAGTTCCTCCCTCACCATGGCCAGCACTCCGGCGATCCGCTTAGCAGTACCGAACAGGTCAGGGTTGTCCTCCACGTGGGTAAGGACACGGGATACGAAGACTTCGTCGTGGATAGGAGCTGACCACAGCGGGCCGCCCAGCTGGTAGTAATTTTTTTTATAAATAGAATAACATACCATCACGCCAGTGTTCCCCGAAGGGTTAGACAGAGATCTGTGCACACTATCCTTTTCTAACCTAACGAAAAATTCATCAAGATGTATTGACGTTATAAATATAGCTTCCTAAGGCATCACGTTTTCATTAGGGACCGAAACCGGTACGATCAATACCGATATTTTTTTTTACAGGTATTTTTAAAAGTTACCCTAATCCTACATTTACTAAAAAACCATTATCAACACCGGTAACCAATAGAAATTACCTCTATCTTACACGTACCGTCGTCATTAGTCAAAGGGCTTGCATCGCCCGTGTGTGTCGATTACCTACAGATTTATATTAAAATTAAAAATATTACTTTTTCAACCAAGGTCATTTTTAGTTTTTTTTCCCAAATAGCGGTTACCTCTAGGCGTTTAGGTAACCTAAATTCTTCGATACCCTTTACTAATTTTTACCCTACGTAATTTATAAAGGTTTTCATGAACAAGATTATATACTCATTAGTATAGTCAAGGTTAGACTTATTCCTATATCTGTAGTCTAGTAATATATTATTGAAAAATAATACTTTTTTTTTAAACCATTAAACAATGTATAATCAGTGATAACTTACATGATGCCTCTGGTTGCAATTAGCGCAGAATTCTCCTACAGGTGGCGCTGCAGGCAAGTAGGCCTTCGTTTGTGTCGGATGCTTTTCGGTAGGGTTGGGCTTAAAGCCGCCTAGTGGTTGCAGCGTTATGTTGTCGCACCCAGTACAATGGTACGCCATGGATAGCTTGCTAGAAAAGTATAATCAATCATTGGTTAGTGTTATATCAACTAAATTCGACGATTATGTATGAGGAGTTTAATGAAAGTAGATGAAGCGAAAGCGGTATTCCAGGATCGTAGTAAGTGAAGATCTATGGCCTCTAACTACCCTGATGGGCAGACAGGACTTGAAAATATGTATGTACGTACTTAATTCAGTAAATCTATGCAAATAAAAATTAATTAGATAAAAGTTAGTTTAGTTACGACTTTGGCAATGATTTTAACACTAGGACATTACATGAGCGTTAAGGTTCCCCCACTTACCTAGTAGTTTTCTTACAGTGAATAGCACCAGTGTATACTTTGACAAAGACTCGAATGTAGAAGTCAGCAGATATGCTGAGCAGCGGCACGATGTAGCGACTGTAGCGGTTGGCATGGGATTCTATGCATTGTAGCAGTATCCTTAAAGCCTGGAAAGTTTAATTTCAGTTTGTCATTGGTGTTTTGAGTGGCAGTGCAAAAAGGTAAAATAAGCAAAAAGGTTCTCGAGTAGAAATCACGCCCCGAAAAGTGCAGCGTAGGATGGCCTTCAACAAGATGGACAGACCTGGTAAAGGTCGATGGGAGTCAGGATGGGATTGGATGCAAACGCGGCATATACTCGTAACAACAAAATAAACAACCTTTGAACGATTATTTGGATACAAACTGACGCCTATAGTCTATTTTTATTTTATTCGTCTATTTTTAATGGTTGTCGTTGTACTCATGTCGATCGTTACCTCCAAATGTCTCGGTAATGTGACACTTTGGGGTACCATGTTACTGGACATTTTTTATTCATCTATGTGTCCTCTACCCATACATACAACTTTCAACGAAAGCCGCGATTTAAAAAAAAAAACAAAATGGCGGCAGTTCGATATGCCAGTTTATATACAAAAAAGTTCAAACCCCTTAAGAGTGTCTATTTTTGGCAAATATAACTCAAAAGTATACATGTCCATCAGTACCATGTAGATTGACTCAGGTTAATTGCTAATCAATTGATTAGACAGAAATGACCCTCCAGAGACCGAATTAATGTTTTTGTATTGTATCTGTTAATTCTTGATAGTTGAATTTAAAGACAACATCAATTATGGCTTACCACTTCATGACAGCATTTAGTCTTCATACTAATAGCACCATATTTACAGTAACAAGTTTCTGGAGAGTTCCCAGCTAGCACAGCCATGTCAGTTGCAGTTATGAGGAGTAGGCCTCCGTCCTCTACGCTCTGGACTGCTGCATCAAGGAATATAGAGGGGCAGCCATAAGGGTCCAGGTCTATAGCTGCAAACCTCTTTGCGGGATGCTTGTGTTTGTACATGAGCATGCTAGAATTAAAATAATGTTTCTGAAAATTGGCAGCATAGTGATTAATGATTCTCCAAGTAAATTGATTCCATGGTCTGTAATTTTATGAGACAATAATTGAGCTCACACACACAACAGCTGCACATAACAGTGTAATATCTAATAAAAGAAAATGTTTATTGATAGATTTCCTGAGTTTTATGCTAAGCTTTAAAAGGAATCCAATACAGTTGACCCATGGTAATCCAAAACGTTTAGCAAGGTGGTGTCGGATAGTCGAATTTGTCAGATTACACAGTACTGCCACATACCCCTGCCTTTTTTAAAAAAGAGTACATTGTAATCCGACAAATACATAATTATTATCAAAGTGGTAAGATTCGGTATGTGTTATGAGTATATTCTGTTCATGTCGGATTACAGGGGTGCTGGACAAAGACAGATAAATTAAATTAATAAAGTTTCAACTTCAAGCATCAGATAATAAAAGTATATTTTAAAATTCCTGTGGATTCCACATTTCCATTTCTATAATGTTTAGTAATAAATAGCAGTTGATTGGTGGCATTAACTTTGCGTACCTTTCCATAGCCTTAGGGGGCCAGTTTGATAATGATACTTTATTACAAAAATACAATTTATGAGCGTTTGCCCATAATGATCGGTCATAACACCAGGAGCTATGGGTACCACTTTCTAATTTCTTTTACATCGGCTCTTTTGTATGTTGTACCCCTTACTGAGTCCAGAATTTTCTATCCTATGTGTCTTTGTTCTAGTCTTATCACAATAGTATAATATTGATTTCTGTCATTTACGCGAATATTATACATTGAAATAAAACTACTTTTTACGGATTTTATCGCGTATATTATAAATAATAATAAATAAATAAATGTTTATTTAATTTCAAAATCTCTCAATACATATAAATTTGATATTGATATTATTAATCCCGACGTTTCGGACCCTTTACAGCGTCAATGGTCTACCCGTGACCATAGTTTTATTACAATAGTATAAAACAAAGTTTGTGTCTGTTGAGATGTTTCTCTGATTTCATCTTCAAAACTATGCAATGGTGTTTGACATGTTTTCACTATAATTACGTCATTTCTTTCGGAAGGTTTATATGTATGTAATACATGCAAATTATCAGTAAATTTCACTTGTGCAAAGTTTGGGTTAAGAGGTGTTTAGTCACAAATACATTAGAAGATAGAAGATTTTTACAGGGTCGGCAACGCGCAAGTGATACCTCTGGTGTTGCAAGCATCTATAGGCTACGGTAACCGCTTACCAGTAGGTGGGCCCTATGCTTGTTTGCATGTGGTATAAATAAATAAACAAAGAAAATAGAATAAAAAATTCCCAAAATCTTACCAGGCATCATCGTGGCTGGTTTCAATCAAGTTCTCCACTTGGTTGTGAACAACATTGGCCTTGATAGTCTCCACTGCTTGCTCTGACAAGTCATTAGCGACAATCTTTGTTACGTTGGGCACTTCTTTAGCATAGCGGATGCTTCTTAAGCCAGTTGCTGATAGTGCTTCAAGTATTGATATTTCTACCTGTTGAAAACATTTAAATAGAAATTTGCAGAAACACACTTTATGTAACATTTTTAAAATTGTATAATAAAGACTGTTTTGATCTATAGATTGCAATCATAGCATTAAGTTCCAGGTTCCATTCCCAGGTTGAGTAGTCTCAGCAGAAAATTAGATTTGTGTTGAATGTGTTTTTCTTTGGAAGGGATAAACCATTGCTTGAGTACTATTGGATAATCCACATTGGATAACAACAATCTGATCATGCATACTATCTAACATCATGACTAAGATTCCATAATTAGGATTATATGCATTAAGATGTTTCTTTTTCATTAAATTTTTGAGTAATTTAGTTTTTATACTTAAAAAATGCCTCATTAATCTGGTGGTCTTAAGTATGACTGTCACTCTAGAGGCCCTGGGTTCAATTCCCATGTTGAGCAAAGTGTTATTGAGTTCTTCTAGTACATTCACAGTAGCATTGGCCCAGTTAATGGTAAATCTCGCCCCCTATTATATGAGACCTAAACACTTCTGTGAACTGTGGGTGTATATTAGTACACCTCTGCCTAACCCTTCGGAAAACAGGTGTGATGGTATCTTATGTTATATTTAAAACATATTAGATTAGTGGTATTCTTTAGCTTCTGCCTGTTCTGTTTAAGGGAAAAAAGCATGACTAGTGTTTATGTTATAAGACTATATTTAAAAAAAGTTTAACAAACCTCAGTATCAACTGCAGCACTTGCAGCATCAGTCACATTCTCTATTTTATTTTTAGCCCTTTTCTCGGCTTTAGCTATTTTCTCCGCTTTAATATCATTAGTAAATATACAAAGCACGGCTATGCTTAAATCTCTGTTGAATTCTTGCACTGGGTTGTAGAACACCTTCTCAGTTTTAAGACATATTTCGGCTTTTCCTTCTTTTAAGGTCTTCTGAGTTGTAGAAGACTCCATTTTCATAGTTATTCTCTGATGTAAAATGAGAATAAGGTTATGTTTACATGGGAGGGATAAGAGGTTAATGAATTCGGCGATTTATTGGGTTTACTCACAAATCTGCTAAGAAATGTACCTATTCTAGGATATTTAATTAAATACATATGACTTGTAAGTGTAAAAAATCTTTTAGAATGATATTGATACGTCGTGAACGTGAAAATTAAATGAAATCGTGATTTCGTCGTGAAGTACATAAGTAAACTACATTTTGAATCTGGTAAAATCTTCCTGTCAATGTCATGTCAAGCAAGTCAACCAACAAGTTGCCAACAAGACGTCAACCTTAGGAATAGGAATGCTGATCTTAATCATCAGAATCAGACCAATATCCGTAGACAGAGGAAACTATTCCTCTGTCTACGCCATTATCTATCACTATGAATGAATGAATCAGAGTGAAATAATTAGTGTGAGTCTATGGAGGGTAGAGGAAAAGAGATCCAGGCAGGAGTACCATCTCTGATCTCATATAATAATAAGGAGATAGTAATATTATATAAACTTTATTTCAAGCACAAAGACTCATTGCTTTACGGACGCTACTTGGTCTACATCAGGCCTATGTAGGGCCCGCAAAAAGCGTCCGTGAAGCTCCTTGCTCTGCCATACTTCCTTTCGGTCGTTGTTACTAAGCACCACTGGTTTGCGCCAGTTCTCTTTAGCGACAGTGAGTCCCTTGTCCAATGCGACCACATCTCTGTGCATACCCACGTCAGCCTTGAGAAAATATTCTCTGAGACTGCACACCTCGCGGTTGTGGAGGGTCTTAACATTTAAAAAACCTCGACCCCCGCACTTCCGCGGGATGTACAGCCTCATGACAGATGAACATGGGTGATGCATCCGGTTTGCGGTCAACAGCGACCGGACTCTCCTATCTAAGGCGTCCAACTCCGTCTGGGTCCACTTGAGTATGCCAAAGGAGTACATCAGGACCGGCATGATTATTATTTGTATCTCTATTTCGGATATCACGGCATGTCTTCCGTAAGGAAAACATCCGGTCCTTTGGCAGGCTTGCACGGGGACACAGGTCCAACGCGTAGAGGACCCTTGGAGAGCTTTATTCTAAAAATGGGATGGGGCACCAACCTGGGACACTCCAAGACTGCACTATGAGAGTACAGCTATGGAGTATCCCGGGTGGATGCAGGACTATTGTGAAATATGGTAAATAAAAACTACTTGGTTTATGGATGTAGATGATTAGTGGGCCAATAACTTCTATTGCCGGAAGAAAACGGCGTCTGCCTTTGACCCTCGAACACATATCCTTAGGGATGGCAGACGGTGACTTGCCAACTCACTAGATGGGCCCCCTGAAAAGCTGCCAGTAAATGCAGAAGGGAGCAACAGCGGTGTGAGCGGCTAGGGGTGTAGAGAGGTGCGGCCCCGGTTTCACCGTCGCGAGGCTAAGAGAGACTCGGATTGGGTTTCCCCGCTATTACGCCATTAGACACTTCCACCCCCGAGCATATAGCTCTGGCGGCCCCCCTCTGAGCGGCCAGTTAAGGCAAGACAGAGTTGAGAGTCCTGCGGGCGCTCTTGGGGTTCCACTCCAGCTACTTAGTTCGGGAAAACTGGAGACGAGGCCGTGACCGACTCTCTGGAGCAATAAGGACCGCAGTGTCGCCACTCACCATCAGCTCGCCACAAGCTGCCCTGTGGTTTGTGCGCTTTTCTTAAGACCTTATGACACATTTTTTGTTTTATTGTCAAAGGTTTGTAGAAAGCGTTTCTAATCTACCCTCCAGTTTCACGTTAGTCTCATGATGAGGTAACGCTTGTCCCAGAGGGGGTTTATAATATAATATTATATTAGAATGTATTAATTAACCACTGACACTATAGTATTAGAATTTTTATTATATATTTTGACATTTCACTGTCACTGACATCCATCCATCCATCATCCATCAAGTGAGCAGATGTCATTTCATTCATTCTGACATTCATCATTTCGATAAATTTTGAAGAATCTGGAAAAATAACCTATTCTTTAGCTAAAATACTTTATTTTAAATGGAACGTAGTGTATAAAACGTGAGAATCGACTGCACAAATATAAATAATGCACACTGCCAGTAGTTTGTTGCGGAACAGTTTCCGGAGTCCGAACTTGAAGTCGTCTGTAATTCGCAATGTAGCGAAAGTTGCATCACACAATAAACCGGTGCAAAGGTTGTGTTATTCTGGTGTAGCTGGTGCGAAGCACGTTCGTACATGTAGCTATAGTAGCGGTTATTTGTGTACGAGCAAGCAGGTTGGGTTTACAAGGAATTTTTCGACTAATAAGAGTGACCCGCCGGAAGAAGACCCTGAGCCTAAGGATGAGACGCCGCTGTTCAGCAGTCAGTTGCCGGCGACGGTGGCCGTGCCCGAGGTGTGGCCGCAAGTACCCGTCATCGCAATCAACCGGAATCCTGTCTTCCCTCGTTTTATCAAGCTCATTGAGGTGAGCACTTAGTTTTATTATGTGGTTGCGAATACGCCTAATTAGAGTTATAGTTGTTTCCAAAATATATAACTGTATTTTAATATTCCATGCAGTATATTCTATGTTTAGGGACCTATATTGCCTTTAATCCCTATAAATATAAATACTAAAGTAACATAAGTAGTTTGTTAGTTGTCAGTAATGCTTTCATACTAAACCACTGACCCATTTTCTTGAAATTTGGTACAGAGATAGGAGAACTTTGGAGCAGGTTATAGGCTACCTTTAGTAAACTGAAACTGTGGGCATCAGCTAGTAATATAATTAAGCTTCTTAGCATAATATGCACCTATTGTGAATACATTCCTATGAGTAATAAACAAACACACCCAACTTGCATTGATTTCTTTCAGATATCAAACCCGCCTTTAATAGATTTAATAAGACGCAAAGTTAAATTAAACCAGCCCTACATTGGAATCTTCTTACGTAAGAAAGAAGATGAGAAGTCCGATGTTGTATCAAGTCTGGAAGATCTGCATCAAGTGGGTGTTTTTGCTCAAATCCATGAGATGCAGGATATGGACTATAAGTTAAGGCTTGTGGTCATGGCTCACAGACGGATAAAGATCACAGGACAGTTCATTGAAGATGAGATTGAGAGTGGGCCTGCTGGTGAGTGATACTGCTTATTCAAGGGATGATAGATACTTTTAGAAAGTTGTATTTTGTTAGATGATTACCATTCTCATGTATACAAAATTCATCTGGATTTTGTATAATAATTTATACTTTACTTAAAACACTTTTAAACCTTAATTTGTCAGGCTAAAAATTACAGACACAATACCAAATCAAATGTTTTTGCATTGTGTACATCTATTACTGAATTAATAAGGATGAAAATTGGTTACTCTTAAATTATTTAAGGCATATTTAGTGTTTTTAAAATATTATTTTGACCTAATTCTTATTTATGGTTTTGCAATTATATGATTTGTTTTCTGTAATTCAAAATTTCATGCAAAATTCATCACCATCACTCCAAACTTCATTTCTGAAATGTCAAAATCATTTCAGAAATGAAGTTGAAGTTTCCACTATTTAATATGGAGCTTAACGTTACCCGTGAAGAGTCCGATGCGGAGCGGCGCCGGCGCAAGTACAGAAACACGAGGAAGCAAGCCAACAAGGAGCCTGAGACAGAACAACCACCAAAGGAGACAAAGAAACCTGTCCTCGACCAAGTAATGATGGTCAAAGTGGAGAATATGGTGCATGAGAAGTTCCAACAGACTGAAGAAGTTAAGGCGCTGACACAAGAAGTTATTAAGACTATCAGGGATATTATTAATTTGAATCCTTTGTACAGGTAAGCTTTGTAATTTTGTATTCTGATAATTTTTCCAAAGAAATAGATACTTTAATTTTCAGGTTATTTGATTTTGAATAGGTGAGGTTTTGAGTTTTATGCTTCATAACCACATGTAGTATGCATTTGACTTATTATTTAATAGTGGTTCATGCCATGTATGTATATCAGCAGTATCGGTGTATAGACTAGAAACATCAATATTCTATTTGGCTTAATATTATTGCCTTGGATTATTGCTTTATAACATTTTTCTACCTAGAAAAACTGAAAAATCATACACAACACACTGACAAACCTTCTAAAAGTAGGCAATTCACGGATATATTATAAATATGACCTTAATACAAAGCTTTTTGGCTGTAACCGTACCTGTCATACCGTTGTATGCCGTACCGTCATCAACAAACACTGCAGATAACTCGACCTCCAGTTGGCAACAAAGACTTTATTAAAAACTCGTTTCTGTTTTTAGGGAGTCATTGCACCATATGTTGGCACAAGGTCAACGCGTGGTGGACAACCCCGTGTATTTGTCGGACCTGGGCGCCGCTCTAACTGGTGCCGAGCCCAATGAACTGCAAGCTGTGCTGGAAGAGATGGATGTGAGTGATTGAAAAATAATATTCAAACTTTTTCTTCTTTTCTTTCTTTCTAAAAATGAATGGCGTAAAATGATTATGTGGTTATTGTAGTCATCTATAGACAACAGGGAGAAGAGGAAATGATGAACATAGTTTATGACCTTTTATGTGCTCGTAGCGACCAAGCGTGCGTCCAGATTGCGCGTAGCAAATGATCTGCCCATAATGTGTACGGCTATGCATACGGCGGCGGCGTTAGTTGACCCGCCCGGTGCCCCGAGGGTCCTGCCTACCCCTTTGGCGCCTGGACGCACACTTGAGCACTCCGAACCGTTTATTAAATAAATAAACAAACTCAATACTCAATAACTAAAACAATACTTATTAAATATACCTATAATATTTAAAATTGTGTCGCTAACATCCTCATTATGGACAACTTTTGTTATAGAAACAACTCTGAATATGCAAAATGCGGTTAGTACGCAGTATTTAGTACATAGGGCAGTACATAGGCAGTAAATAGGGCAGTACATAGGTTAGTAAACAGGCAGTACATAGGTTAGTACATAGGCAGTACATAGGGCAGTACATATGTTAGTACATAGGCAGTACATAGGCAGTACATAATTGATTTGAAAATAAAACCCTTAAACCCTCAATATTTGTTACTTATTAAAAAATATTCACTACAGATACCAAAAAGGCTGATGATGTCCCTTTCGCTGCTGAAGAAGGAGTACGAGCTGTCCAAGTTGCAGCAGAAGATTGGCAAAGAAGTGGAGGAGAAGGTCAAGCAGCAACACCGGAAGTACATCCTACATGAACAACTGAAGGTTAGACTGCACTTAATATTAAAGATATTTTTCATTTAGCGAAGGAGAAATTCGACCTCAGGCAGGATTTGAATTTTTCCTTCGCTAAATAACTTTAAAATCTTAGCATGGAAAATGCCAAAAAATACAAAATGATAGATATTTTTCATGTCGAAGAAGTCTGCATTTTTGGGTATTGGCTCAGTAATCTTAACTTGCTACTTATTTTGACATTGACTACATTCAATTACTGTTCGCATACTGTTTCTTAGTACTATTGTAAGTAATAAAATATAATAAGAGTTGACATACAATATCACTTTATATACTTACTTAATTAGTGATAATAAAATATGTAATAGTATAATTTTCAATGAATAAATTAAATGCATACCTGTTTGTACGCGATTCGGCAAATGACCATGACGTGTGAAAATTGTGTAATGACCATCTTGCATGCCGTTTGTTTGATAAATAAATGATCTTGTATATATTCTGTACAGGTGATCAAAAAAGAACTAGGTCTAGAGAAAGACGATAAAGACGCGATAGGCGACAAGTTTAGAGAACGTCTAGCAGATAAGAAAGTACCGCAGGCAGTGCAGACCGTCATAGACGAAGAACTCAACAAGCTCAACTTCTTGGAGAGTCACAGTTCTGAGTTCAAGTAAGTCCTTGAATATTGATTTCTAACACTTACGCGAATATTAGACACTAGCGGTTGCCGGCGGTTTCACCACCTTCCCAAATTTAAGGGCTTTTTAAGATAAAAGTAAAAGATAAGCCTATGTCCTTCTCAAAGGTCTAATCTATTTATATACCAAATTTCATCAAAATCGGTTCAACGGTTTAGGCTTGAGAGTGTAACAGACAGAAAGTTACTGTTGCACTTATAATTAGTAAGGTTTGAGATAAAAATACTTTTCAGTCTATACTTACCATAGATGCTGTAAGAGGTCCGAAACGTCGTCATTAATAATATCAATATCATCATCAACTACCCACTGCTGGGCACGGGTCGCCACTTAAATTGAGAGGGATTAGGCTATAGTCCACCACGCTGGCCTAGTGTGTTGACAGACTTCACACACCGTCGAGAAATCTCCTAAGGCATGCAGGTTTCCTCACGATGTTTTCCTTCACCGTTTAAGCGAGTGATCACACATGAATTCGAAAAGTCAGAAGTGCATGCCTGGATTCGAACTCGAGACCTTTGAATTGGCAGTCCAATGGTCATATCACTAGGATACCATTTTAACGCGATAAAATCCATAAAAAGCAGTTTCATTTCAAAGTCCATAAATGTTGAACGACAATACCATACCAACAGAAATTGAAGTAGACATTTTTTACGAAATTAAATCTATATTACTTAAAAACTAATGTTTAATTCCTCAGTGTCACCCGATGCTACCTAGATTGGCTAACCTCCTTACCCTGGGGTGTCACTTCTGAGGAAAATCTCAAACTGGAAGATGCTCAAGTTATATTAGACCAGGATCATTATGGTATGGAAGATATCAAGAAGAGGATATTGGAGTTTATAGCAGTGTCGCAACTGAAGGGGTCTACGCAGGGCAAGATATTGTGCTTCCATGGACCCCCTGGTGTGGGCAAGACTAGTATAGGTGAGTATCGTTTTCATCACAAGTCTCGCTTGTTTAGGTATAATACAAATGTAATACAATTGAAATTGATATATAACATAATATGAACAAAATAAATAACAGTTAAAAAGCAGTGATAGCCTAGTGGTATGACCATTGGACTGCCAAGTCGAAGGTCTCGAGTTCGAACCCAAGGCACGCACCTCTGACTTTTCGAATTCATGTGCGTATTAATAATTAATTAACACTCGCTTAAACGGTGAAGGAAAACATCGTGAGGAAACCTACATACCTTAGAGATTTTTCTCGAAGGTTTGTGAAGTCTGCCAACCCGCAGTAGGCTAGCGTGGTGGACTATAGCCTAATCCCTCTCAATATGAGAGGAGACCCGTGCCCAGCAGTGGGACAGTATATGGGTTGTTGATGAAATAACAGTTGAGAAAGGTTCAGAGAGTGAATGTTTTGTTCCACTCATTATACGAAACTAGCTGTTAGCACTAAAATGTAAATTGCTCATGAATAAATGACTCTGTACTAATAATTAAATTGGACTGTTTGTCATTGTAAGTTCTCGTAATAAAACAGGTTTTTTTTTTCATTTATAATTTTTGGAATGAAAAGTCGGTTTATCTTTTTAGAATGCGGCTGCAACATACTAATAAATAACAATTACCAACATAAATTCAACCTTACCACACTAATAACTCCGTATCGTATATTTCAGCTCGTTCAATCGCTCGCGCGCTCAACCGGCAGTACTTCAGATTCTCAGTGGGTGGCATGACCGACGTCGCGGAGATCAAGGGACACAGACGGACATACGTGGGAGCCATGCCTGGCAAGCTGGTGCAGTGTTTGAAGAAGACCGGCACCGAGAATCCACTGGTGTTGATTGATGAAGTGGACAAGATTGGCAAGTGAGTAAAAGATGCTACAGTTCGCGCAAAATAACTTGAACCTGCGCGTTGCACGAATTTTAGGCGCAAATGGGTTGCGGTATGCGGAGCGGCACACGGCACACCCACCGCGGACGTCTCCAAGGATAGTCGAGTGCTACGTTTTGTGTTGCGTTGTGATTGTGACTTATAAACAGTTTATAAAATGCCGCCGCGAGTTCATAGCAGCAATACAGTTTTGAAGCGCCAATCGAGACAAATGATTTATAACGTCTATTGTTTCTTTAAAAAGGACTCTAGTGGTTTAACTGAAACTCAAATTAAAATTAAAACAGCTGAAGCCACAAAAACTTCCCTTTCAACCGTCAAAAGAATCATTAAAGAAACAAATCAGTCCGAGTTAATTATTATGTATTTTAATTATTATTATTCATAGTATGTATGTCACGTACCACCAAAAAAATATAGCCTCTAAAAATTTCGTGCGCGTCTGTACCTGCGCAGATCGGCGCCATGTTGGGTCAAGATATTTTGCGGGAACTGTATCAGGTAATTTGTATAGTTGACCATAAAATTGCTTTACCACTAATTCTGTCCTTACATCTTTTCACGTTCTTTTATCTTCATCGGAAGATAAAATGACTTTTCAAACTGCCGCGATCTATGGCTGCATGTAGTGCAGTGTTTTTTAGATATTCATAATTAACTAAGTGACATCATTCTAAATCTAATGTGGCTGTCTCCCAAAGATGGCGAACTAGTATTTTTTTATGCATTGTTATGATATTATGGTATTAATTACAAAGGTTTGATGAAAAGAATACGAAACATAAACTGACGTCACACTAAATTAAATATGGCGGATAATATTTTCTTATCTACCGTCATGATATGGGTATTTAATGAAGGTGTTTGTTGAGAAGATTACGAAAAATAAAATGACGTCACTCTAAATTCAATATGGCGGACTCCCAGAGAGCGTTTTTAATAAACTATATAATTTTATTATAATATTTGATTATTCCTAGGGGTGTACACGGCGACCCATCCTCGGCTCTCCTAGAACTCCTCGACCCAGAACAGAATGCCAACTTCTTGGACCACTACCTGGACGTGCCAGTGGATCTATCCAAAGTACTGTTCATCTGTACCGCGAACGTGGTGGAACATATCCCGGAGCCGTTGAGAGACAGAATGGAACTCATTGACATGTCTGGTGAGTCTTGATTTTTACTGGTGTAGTTTTTTGTTGTTAGTTTAAGTAACAAATCACCGAGTGGGTCCCATTAAACGTTAGTAGACCTCGCGGAAGCAGTGATAGCCTAGTGGTATGACCGTTGGACTACCAAGTCGAAGGTTTCTCTTTTATAGTTTCTTCATTCTCTGCTCAGCCTTTGTTTTCTGGTCATTCTTCCTCAGTTTGTTATAACTAGAATAAAAGAATATCACATACCTATAATTACAATCATTTGTCTCCTGTTGGACGTAAGCCTCTCCTAGTGAACGTCACAGAGTTCGATCATCTGCTTCGATATGGAAAGAGTCTCTCTGATGGATAAAATTCGCAACAAAGTTATCCGTCAGAGAACCAAAGTTGCCGACATAGCTCAAAAGATTAGCAAGCTAAAGTGGCATGGGCCGGTCCCATCTCGCAGAGCACTGACAAACACTGGAATAAACGAGTTCTTGAGTGGAGACCATAATTACAATTCGAAACTATCTGCACAATCTTTTGTATTAAAAAATACTTGTTCTATTGTAGAAGAGGAGAAGATTTCTTCCTAAAAATTTAAGGTTTTTCCAGGATACGTCGCTGAAGAGAAATTAGCAATAGCCCAACAGTACCTAGTCCCCACAGCGCGCAAGAACTGCGGCCTCAGCGAACAACAACTGGATCTCACCGCCGACGCTCTGCACGCGCTCATCAAGTCCTACTGCCGAGAGAGCGGCGTTAGGAATCTGCAGAAACATATCGAGAAAGTAAGTGGACTCTCCCGGACCATTATACGCTCTTTCATGGTGCGAATTTCATGGATCCCATGGTCATAACTATAGTGCAAGTGCGGTTTTGCACCTCCCTGGATGGCAGACCCATGAGGATTTGCGCTACTATAAAAAAAGACACTCCATTGCCACTGTTAGGTCTCCTCTCAGATTGAAAGGGATTAGGCTATAGTCCACCACGCTGGCCTAGTGCTGATTGGCCAATTTTCACACACCGTTGAAAAAAATCCTTAAGGCATGCAGGTTTCCTCACGATGTTTTCTTTTTCTGTTTAGCGAGGGATAATTAATAATAAGCTGCTGCTTTGCTAAGCCCTAAAATGTTTGCACGCTATGTATTATTTTAGCAAAACATGTGCCCCTTTGTATTATAATTGTAACATCTTTTATACCATGTTTTACGCAAATAAATGATTTATTATAATTAATACGCAAAATGATAATATATGGAAATGACATAGGCTTTCAACACAAATCTAATCTAAATAATAATAAATAAAATAATAAAAAAAAAAATTTTTTTTGGAACATTTTTACACAACACCATCTAGTCCCAAACTAAGCAGAGCTTGTACTATGGGTACTAGACAATGGATATAATACATATATACTTTTTTTTTTGTACATACATACTTATAATACATATGAAACACCCAGACAAACACAAATACTCATGTTTTATCCACACAAATATTTGTGTCCTGTGGGAATCGAACCCACGACCCCATGAACAGCAGTCCGGCACTCGAACCGCTAGACGACAGAGGTCGTCAAATAAATATTTGGGACACGTTACACAGCACCATCTAGTCCCAAACTAAGCAGAGCTTGTACTATGGGTACTAGACAATGGATAAATTATGATACATATGTAACTTATTTTGTATGTAACATACTTATTTACAAACACTAATTCAGCCCTCTACCTAGTGAGAGGTCTACTAGTGAGATTTCAGCTCTAACATCCTTCATTTTATGTTCATCACACGAATATTTGTGTGATTAATCCATGACCACAGATGTGATCATCTACTACAGAATACAGCCGTAAAATGTGCTCTATTTACCAGATTGCACGTAAAGTAGCATTCAAGATAGTGAAGCAAGAGACGGAGACTATGAAGGTGTCGGAACAGAACCTGTCGGAGCTGGTGGGCAAGCCGACCTTCAAGCACGACCGCATGTACGACATCACCCCGCCCGGAGTCGTCATGGGACTCGCCTGGACCGCTATGGGTGAGGGCATTCATTTATCAATATCATTAAATACGTTTTTTTATACATGTACTTTACGTTACCTTTAGCTCAAGGTACAGAAGATGGGACAGTTTTGTTAGATATAGCGCCTAAAATTATCTTGATAAATATCTTTTTGAAATAAAACTACTTTTTACGGATTTTATCGGGTTATATTGATACTATTAATCCTGACGTTTCGGACCCTTTACAGCGTCCATGGTCACGGGTAGAACCTACCCTAGTGAGTCTACCCGTGACCATGGACGCTGTAAAGTAATAATATCAATATAACGCGATAAAATCCGTAAAAAGTAGTTTTATTTCAATGTATAATATTCGCGTAAATGTCAGAAATAAATATTTTTTTGTATTTTTTGGCATTTTCCATGCTGAGATTTTAAAGTTATTTAGCGAAGGAAAAATTCGACCGCGGGCAGGATTCGAAACTGCGTCTTCTGGTTAGATACACCAGACGCTATGACCACTAAGCCATCGCTAGTCCTACCCGCCATGACGGATTTTGCTCTCGCGTCTTTATGGTGAGGACAGTAACACCTATTGAAAAGCAAGTTTATGTTTAGCGCCCTGCAAGTTGGGACAATAATGTGCTGTGCTGGGCTCGGGTATTAGGTTAAAGCCTAATCTGAGAGGAGACCCGTGGAAAGCAGTGGGACAGTATATGGTTTGATGATGATGAGAACGTTGCGTTGTACAGGCGGCAGCACGCTGTTCATCGAGACGGCGCTGCGCAACTCAGGCGCGGACGACAAGGCGCCGTTCGGCTCCATGGAGCTCACGGGGCACCTCGGTGACGTCATGAAGGAGTCCGCCCGCATCGCGCTCACCGTCGCCAGGAACTACATGAACACATACTACCCGGAGAACAAGTTCTTGAATATCAGGTGAGCATGCTTCTCAGGAATAAACTGGTTTTAGCTGAAATCTTCATTTCGGTAACTATTTTATTTGTTTTAAAACAAAATTGTATGAGTTTTTCTTCGCTTATAAGAATTGGTTCGACTAAAATTATTGTTATTTAGTTTTTTACTTCACATGTTCACATTCTGTTATTTTAATACCGCGGAAGCAGCTCTTTACAGTCCTAGGACCGTAGATTGTTTGAAAATCCATTATTAATCTGATTTATTTTTATACAGATAAAAAATCTTGGCCTTGGAGCGCAATGGAGCTAAGCTACAATGTTTGCAATTGTGGCTTAGCTCCATTGTCTGCCAAGGCGACGAAATATTGAAAAATTTTAGTAGATAAATCTTATTTTTTTTATACACATTCTATAGGAATCTTTCTATTTGTTCCCTTAGTGAACAATCTACTGTTATTTATTGCTCGTGACTCGAAGCAAGATACTGTGACAGCAAAATTATGTTTTGCGTTGCCGTTTAAGCAGAAATTTGAGTTTTTTTTTTTTGAGAAAAATAGGGGTTATGTCGTACTGTCTAAAACCTCACATAAGATTCGTGGTAGGTCGCTCTCACTCAGTTATGTAGTGTTCGTTAATCGCTATCGTTGTGCCAGCCACCTGCACCTGCACGTGCCAGAGGGCGCCACTCCCAAGGACGGTCCGTCAGCGGGCGCCACCATCGCCACGGCACTCACCTCGCTGGCTCTGCGCCGCCCCGTGCGGAGCGACCTCGCCATGACGGGAGAGATCTCACTCACCGGCAGGGTGCTGCCCGTCGGAGGGATCAAGGAGAAAATCATTGCTGTGAGTCTGCACATTATCAATACATTAAACCTACGTTTTGAGCCTAATTCATAGTTAATGAACACAATTGAATAGAAGCAGCGGTATGACCATTGGACTGCCAAGTCGAAGGTCTTTGGAACCCAAGGCACGCACCTCTGACTTTTCGAATTCATGTGCGTATTGCTAATTAATTATCACTCGCTTAAACGGTGAAGGAAAACATCGTGAGGAAACCTGCATACCTGAGAGACTTTCTTGACGGCGAGTGAAGTCTGCAAACCCGTACTAGGCCAGCGTGGTGGACTATAGTCTATCCTCTCAATCTGAGAGAAGACCCGTGCCCAGCAGTGGGACAGTATATGGGTTGATAATGACTGAGAAGTGGTCCAGCACAGCTAGTTCTAAATATTTAAGCTATGAGACATCTTTCACTTCCCTAAAATTGTATTTTATTTGATTGTTCTTTATTTCCTTGATTCCGCAGGCGAAGCGTGCCGGCGTGAGCAGCGTGATCCTGCCAGAGGAGAACCGCCGCGATTTCGACGACCTGCCTGCCTTCATCAAGGAGAAGGTGGACGTACACTTCGTCAGCGACATCGACGACGTACTGAAAGTCGCCTTCGAACAACAGGTTTAACATTATGCACTGTATCACAAACGATATAAGGTCTAATTTAGTCTAGGTGGCCAGTACGGTATACAGTTGTGGAATAAGTACATTTACTAGTAGTTAGATTAGATTACGGAATTGGTGGAATTCTGATTTTTGTTTATATTTGTTGAAATGACAAAGACAATATTGCATAATCATGTATATAATTAAATTAATTATAAAGTAAGAGAAATGGAAATGTTTGAATAAAAATGGCAGCGATACACCAAAATATTATTCAAATTATCAATCGTTCTAATTTAATTTTCCATCCATTCTGAAAATATATATTTAACGATTTAATTATTACATAACATATTTAATTATTTATCTTGTAGAACAGTATAATTTTGTACTCCATAAAGTAGCTCAACACGAAAAAATAAATTAACATGATTTTTGACAAATAACCAAGAATCATTACTGGCAGGATTTCCTATAAAATAATATCCCCTCTCTCACTTTAAGGACGCTGTTACAATTTCGACGAACTCAAATTTAGGTAAATAGAGTCGCGCACAGCAACATTACGCGTACGCACACATTGAAACCACCGAGCGCTCGAGTTTAAACATCGCTTAAATAATATTGGTCCTTGCTATAATTTTTAATTAATTTTTATTTATTAAATTAATTATTGAATTTATTCAGCAAATTAAGTTGGAACTTTGAAAGCGCATTTGGTGATCGTACTATTTTCGTGATAATTAGGTTAGTATTTTAACAGACTTCAAAAAAAGGCGGTGCTCTCATCGACCCGTGTGTACGTTTTTATATCCGAGATATTCTCAAAAACTACTGATACTATTTGAATTGGGTATTCATTTGAACATAACTAACACTTAAATGACACTAGCCTGGGAGTAAAAATTAAAACATCGGAAGTAGTAAAAATGTATAATAAATTTAATATAGGTATGTAAGAAAAGTACACAAGCATTAGTGCTATTTACACTGAGCTTTTAGGCATTATTTTGTTGACTTAATACGTTATTGCCATCTTTTTTTTCTTAATTTATCGCTAAATGCTTCATATCGCAATCGAAAAGAGAAATGCGACTTCCTATTTGAATCGTCTGCTCAAATAGGTAATTAATGTCAACTATTCTTCTGCCTTAAATTGTACTAGGCTCCTGAAAATAAAACGACAATATTAGTAGTACGGTAAAAAAATTAAAACCTATGATTACTTTTATATAACTTTCAAATAAAATTTCACACTGCTCGTCATGGTCTAATGAGACATTTATGCTGCTCTTCCTGTTAACAAAAAATACATCAAAATAAGTAACCTGACGAAACGTGATGGAATTGATAAAAAAAAAATGTTTAAACTAATACTCCAAATAACTAATAAACTCCATAGTGAAAATACTTACATACATTACTTTTATTTACTGCTAAGTTTGCAGGTCTTTTTTGGTCTATAACCAAATTTCCGAATACGGGGCATCTAAAAAAAACAAATTGAACATTTTAACAAATCATCGTACTGGCTTACGCGACACTCCCATCATAGCATTAAGTGCGAGCCACGATATCATTTGCCATATGCTATACATATACATTAAGAATGCTACTTTATAATGCTTTATGCTATATCAACCATCACTAATATATATATATAAGTATATGGTACTCAAAACTAAGTTACTATCTCAGTAAGAACTGCTTCACCCCACCAATTCATTTCTAAACAACTGCTTAACCCTACCCATCCTTTTCTTGAACTCACCCACAGACGCTTAACCCCACTTATTCATACTTTGCTTTAGTAAAACTTAACCTCACCCATCCATTTCTTGACCTGTCCAATAGCTGCTTAACCTCTCTCATCCATTTCTTAACCTTCCCAACAGCTGCTTAAGACCATCCATCTACTTTGAAGCCCCACGACCTAATCTAAATCTTAACTTTACTAAGAGCTGCATAACGCCACCCATCCATTTCTTAACCTTATCAACAACTGCATAGCCGTTCGTATTCAAATCCCGATCTACAATTTCTAAATTACATTTTAAAAATAATTTATAATAGTATGAAACTAGTACTTACTTTTATATCGGTTCGAAAAAGTATCAACTCCTGCCGGTCACGATAAACGACGATTCTACGCGACGACGCGCGACTTTTCGTAATTTATTTTTTTCGATAGAGCGATACACCCGTCCTTCCACAGGCGCGTCTGAGCGCAGAATGATGCACCGCGAGTGAAATATGTATGAAGAAATTTGCAAGCGTTCTTATTTAGCTGATAATTGAAAAATGTAATGACTTAGGTACAAAATAATTAGCTGAACATATAGAGGACTGTATATGCCGCAATCTAATCTATTTTTGAAGATAAAATATGTAGTCAAATTACCTAAAATGGTACCTAATCAGACCCCATTTTTGTAAATTTTCTGTGATTATTGTGATGGTGAAAACCGATTTATGCGAAAATTTTGTATGATGTCATACAATTTTTATGATTTCAATCGGGAGATGAATAGATTACCTTTAAATTGAGACCATAATATCTTCACATTTGTGTTTGCTTATATATTAAAATGGTACCTGAAAAGCACTGTTATTTGTAGAAAAATGTAAAAGCGTCCTTAACTGACTGTATGGGGATACATTACTATAATCCTGGAATACCAATTCCACAAATGTGTAATGGCGCGTTCCCATTATATCGTAACCTTTTATTTGTCGTTGGAAATAACATCAAAAAAGTCGTGAACGACAGTTAATCGTGTTGTGCTATATGTGAACAACTCTTTAAACATACAAGCCCCGACACTTTAAACTGCACGACTATCTGTCGTCATGAAGTGGAAACGCGGCCTTTAGCCTTGCTTGACCGAGTATACATAATCTGATCTCCATATCATCAATTTATTTCACCCTTCACAACGAGTATCAGTTGTTTATGTATGTTAAGCTGTCCAATAATTATCCCTCTCATTACAAAAGATGATATAAACTAAGCCCCAGATTAAAAATATCACTACACTAGCAGAAGTAACGTAAAGATTGAGAAAGACTGTTTGGTCAAATTGGATGATAAGGTTGCAGGGGTGAATCGGGACCAACTGTAAAAGGGATTTTCAGGTTCAATTATTATTAATTATAGTTTGATACCAACACGGACTTTTAATAATCTTATAAAACATACTTTTTTGACTTACTCAATTGTAATAAACGATCCCTAAATCCCTATTAATATTATAAATGGGAAAGTAACTCTATCTGTTCGTTACATTTTCATACCTAAACCGCTGAACCGATTTTTATTTAGATTTCTATTGATTACAGAGATAGATTATACCTTGGAGAAGGACATAGGCTACCTTTTGTCTCAAAAAATCTTTTGGGATGCCAGTGAATTTTTTTTACAAAATTATAATAAACTATTATAATTTTGTAACAATATTAGATCCTTATTGGCATCAAACTGTAATAATTGAACCTGAAAATCACTTTTAAAGTTCTGTCCTGGTTCAACCCTGTGCATCCTGATTCACATCATTTTATCTGGTACCCATTATTTTTAAATCATCTTTTGTAGTAAGTGCGTATAAGTTTTTGCATTTGTTATTATTTTAAGTACTTATATTATTATATAGTTTAATAGATGCTATGTAGATTTTTTGAGTATGTTGCTGGTTGTTGAAGTTAGTTGTATAAGTATGTTGTTGAAAGTAATAAATATTTTCTTTTTTTATTAAGCTGTTTTATATTAGGTTATGTTCAGAGAAGTCGCGTGGCGCGTTTTTCAGCCATATTGCCATGTAGCCTTACCAGTAGTTCAATCGACAGTCGCTAGTGTTACGTAGAAAAATGTTTGTACTGTCTAATAGCCAATCAGCAGTCAACTAAAGAGCTAATTTTACCCAACGGAGTGAATGCGGCGACTAATATGAATATACGTATACTACGCTAGTGAATGCGCGCGGTAAGGATTCTGTATCGGCTTTAAAAAATGCGCTTGCGCAAGCAATAATTTATAGACAAACCCCCTTGTAAATATTTTTTTTCCCAGCTTGCATAGTGATCATTCATTACTGACGGTGGATATTTTTCTTAAAAAAAAGTACAAGCTACATTGAAATGTTCTGAAAGTCACGAGGAACGTAGACCAACACTTAATAATAGTAATGCTAAACTTATGTATTGAGTATTTCAGACATTTGTCTATAGATACGGTATTTAAATCCTGATGAACGATCAACACATTTATACTGATCTGACCAAACTGTAGGAATAATATGTTTAAATTAAATTATTATTATGAAGATGTCATCATAATATTTAAGGTTTGCGCAGTGGTCACTGTTTCGATCCTCGTACAGAGCAAATATTTGTATGATTTACAGACAAGACAAAATTTCTTCTATCCTTTTTTCACGGTTTTTGTTAGAAACATATTACTAGCGACCCGCCCCCGCTTCGCACGGGTTCAATATACTAATAACATACATGTAAATAAATAAATAAACCTTCCTCTTGAATCACTCTATCTATTAAACCGCATCAAAATCCGTTGCGTAGTTTTAAAGATTTAAGCATACATAGGGATATAGGGACAGAGAAAGCGACTTTGTTTTATACTATGTATTGATATGCTATAGCTGCTTTTTTCTTCGCGTGTTATTTTTTCTAGAATTCTCACCTATATGTCCGTTTTAGGAAAAGAAACGTGATGTAGTTGAATCAAATTAGTTTCCTGCATTCAACTGAACAAACTCATCTTGTTTCAAGAAAATGGACAGTGCAAAGAAGATGTTATATTGTTTTTGTTTCTAACATATTTTTTTAATAAATTAAAATAATAATTTGGTGTTTCAGTACATAATAGTTTTATTTTAAACATTTTTTAATTAGGAGAATACTGGTTCCAGCTAGAAACCATACCGTTAATAAACATAACATTAATATAATTATGGTAAGACTTATTTGTGAATAAATAAACACTAAAAATGATAATAATAAAACTATCTTAAAGCTAGATAGTTAATCTACATAATATCACATTCCCATAGGTACTTTATTGGGTGTGCTAGTCATCTGACCATTATTAAATAGTATCTTAAACACCTATGACAGGTTTTAACTTGAAATCCTCTATTTCTTCAAAGATTTTCTACCATCTTCTAACAGCTGTAACAATACAGGATATACTTCATCATATGTCGCTATTTGGTTCTGTCTCACATGATTTTGATACCTCTGCAAAGCTCCTGCCACAAATTCCAGCCTATCTCTCTCATTCTTATGTGAGTCCAGCCATTGCATCAACTTCTGTACATTCCATCCAGCGCAAGTATGGGGGGCTAGTAGCTGATGTCCGCCATGAGAGAATAAGAACATCATTACTAAAGAGTAAGGTAGACAAGCACCTTCAGTTTGACTTTTAGCAATTTCTTGAGGAGTCCTCTCCAGCAAAATGTGCAATGCCTTCAACTGTCTGTAATGGTCCCCTAACTCAGTCATATCACTAACCAATGGAGACAATGCAATTTCCAGATGTTTACAGTCTATCTGTAACTTAGCTCGCCCAAACTTGCTCAGTGGTCTCACATTACAAATGTGTTGTGTAAATCTTTCGATGCAAGCTCTAGCTATGTTTACACAGCATTCATTGAGGGCTGCTTTTTCACTAAACATTGACAAGTAAATGTCTTTGCATCTTGACACAAATTGCTGTAGTTCCTTCATGTATGGGGAGCATGACAGAGTTTTCCCGGTCGGATCATCAGCCCTAATCAAATCAGGTTCGTCATGCATAGTCATCAATATAATATACAGGGAATTTTTGATTGATTCAGCAAATAACTGAAGTATTGGCATGCTAGAAATGTCTTTCAAGCTGTTTTGTACAATTTGTACACTTTCTTGTGGCAACATTGCATTCATGTTTACAAGGACCCTTTTGATTTGAGATGAGAAGTAGTATAAGGAGTTGCACAGGTCAGCATTCTTTTGCTGTGAGCTGGTTGGTGGTTCTATGATTTGGGCTACATCACTGTCCATAGACATTCTCTGCTCAGCTTCAACAGTCATCTGCTTGATGGATTTGGCTACACTGTTGGCTAAGCTGATGCTCAGCTGCTTGTCCCCAAGTGAAATGCTCAGTGCTTCAGCAATTACTCTGATGGCATTGTCTATTTGATCCATATTAGGAACTTGGGATAAATGCCACATACTTCTCACAGGCTCAAGTAACTTTCCTAATGATTTTGATAGGAAAGAATTCTCCCATTTTGTGAGACATGTGCGGTTCATCTCCAAGTCTTTACATTTTAGTCTGGAGAGTAAATCATTGAAACTTTTTAGTAGTCTCGGGAAATCAATCTCTACAGACTGGTTGACAGTAAGAGGGCTTTTCTCAAGTTCTGTACTAAATACTAGTGACAAATCAGCCCAGAAGTTCTTAGCAATATTTCTGAAGTTCCCAATAGCATGCAATTCATTGACTACATTTTGGAGCATTATAACTTTAGTGCAGCTGTTGTAAATGTCTACTTTGAAGAGTTTTTCAATGTTGTCCCACAGTTTTATTTTAAAATCTTGAGCATTCATTATGTTTGCTTTACCAGGGGCAATTCTACCAGAGCTTGACTTTTTGATCTCAATTGAAACCATTTGAACATTGAGAGCAGCTGTTATTTCCTTCTTTAAATCACTCAGAATGCTATTTACAGATTTTTTTATCTGTTCTTCTGTACATTGCAGGTTGTGAAATACTTTGAAGCATTGTAGAAGCTTCACTTTGTCTCCACTCAATAGACTGGATTGCAATAGTTCAGTGGAGTTATTTAGTAACTCACTTCTTCTAAGTTGGACAGCTTTCAAAACCTCATCTAGTAGATCAATCCCCTCAAAATCATAGTCACTGATCAACTCATTTAGTTCAAAGAGTAAGATGGCCTCTTTAGATGGGTTATCTTTGATGCTTTGAAGTTTGTGCCACAATGTTAAGATTTTAGAAGAGTGTCTAAGCAAATTGCATGTAGTTTGGACTCTTTCGAGCATCATTGTTTGATTTTCTAAGGCATAATACGGTATATGGACTCGGTCTTTCAGTTTTTCAGCGCCGCGTAGCAAACTCTGTACTTGAGATTGTACCGATTCTAAAGTTACTTCTAAGTCTGAAATATGACTTGCCTGGGTAAGTAGATCATTGTGTTTAGCAAGAACTTGTTTCTCTAAGCTCTTGCTTAATTTTTCAATGCCCTGAGCGAGTTTATTGACTTGGTCTGTGACTGATAGATGTTCACTGATTACAGGCTTCACAGATTCATCTAAGAACTTACTGTAAAATTCATCGTTCTCAATTTCTACACACACATCTTTTACTTCCATCGTTTAAAATGCTTAAATATTTAATAACTCATTTAATTTCTAAAATCACTATTCTTGCGGTGTTTACAAGTTTTTGATGACATCAACGACACTATGAGTACGACATTGACAGCCAAGTAGACCCTATTTTTTTTTAAATTTATTCATGACCATGGATTCAAGTCCTTCGGTCGATCAAGTTGAGCCAAGGGTGACCAAGAAAAAACCGAAGCATGGTTTGTGGAAGCATTAGGTGTTCAATAATTTAATTTACGACCCCGGAATATTAAGTATAACGTACTGTTACGCACAATCTGTAAAATTTCTTGGGTAGATTTTCAACTTTAATACAACAGAATATGGTTCATTTTCAATTGGGAAAATTTGACAGTTTTGGATAGCTTGACTGTCTGTAGATCTGTGCTGCCGTACAAATAACTATTAAAGCTTTGCTAGTCTATTTACACCAGAGCTGCGCCACGCGAGGTTAAGAAAAGGAAAAATAATCTCATTGAAGTTTTCCTCGCGATCTGCCTCGCTACCTCGCACATCTCTGATGGATACGCACACTTGATTGAAGAGGGTTCTTTACGGAATTAGTTGCTCATGGAAAAGACTGTCCTCATGAATAGCGGCGTAACGATATATTTGTAAAGCTGCTTGTTAGTAATATTTACTTTGATTTTTGGTAGAAGGCTAGCATTGAGGGCTTAATGTTATCTGAGAGATATACAACGAAGATATATGAGTAATAATGATATAAACTATCCAAGTTACATACCTATATATTTTTTATAAATAAAACGCTTTAGCCTCGTCAATTTTATTTATTTCAATTAGCACACCGTGTTGTGCTTACTGTTACAGAATTAATTAGTTATAAAATACCAACTATGTCCAACAAAATTGTGCACTAGTTCTGAATTTTATTTTTACATTTAAATATAATAAAAAATATTACATACTCTAATATTCTTCTCTTATTTGAAAACGTTGTACGAAATATTAAATATTCTTCCATGTCATAAATATTAAAACTACAGAAAAATCTTAAAAATATTCGAACAACATTTACAGGTAAGGTCATCATAAGATACAGGATTACCAACACTTTATATTGTAAATATGTATTGCAAAGCTTACAAATATTTTAGTAAAATATAAAGTTATGGCTACAAAATGAAGATATGGTATACATATTCATGGCAAAAATTATTCTGGCTGACGACGATTTTCATGGCAGCTTGGATTTTTCGTTCGTAATTAAATTATAGTACAATATTCGTAAAAATACACCAACTACTTCAATTTGGCAGTAATAGGGAACGTGCATATAATTTTAAATTCCATACACCTAGCTAATATTCTAATCTATCTAATATTCAATTAAAATAAATCTAAAAGAGGTTGAATTAAGTAATATGCAAGTTAGATTCGGAAATACAGAGCGCTCAGAATATTAAACGACGGGCATGATAAAAATAAATTAAATGCAAGTTCCCTAGAAAGGTTAAAAAATATTAAGCACGTCGGTATTACATGGGCGTTTTAACAATGACTTATTTTATTAGGCAGTAAAAACTAAAAAAGCTTATATAAATAAAACTTATTATTTACCTTCAGACAGAAGACTTAGAATAGTTACAAAATACATAATTTAAATGGTTTTACGGACGATCAAGTAGACAACAAAGAGTTCAAGAATAGTTGCAAGTACTTGGTGTATTATCAGAATTTAAATTAAACTAACAACTAATTATTGTAATATTAACTAAAATACTAAAAAAACGCTGTCAAAATATTAAAATTTATGATTGTTGATTAAAAAATTCGTTTGAATAATTCATTGTACATGCTGAGTAAAATAATAATAATTATAGAAGAGTAAAGCAGATGCGGCTTCAGGACTATATAAATAAGTATGAGAATAATTAATTATTAGCGTAGAATTTGGTAGTGAAGTGAGCTTAATTTGGAGATCCCGGTATAACATAACATACCATCACGCCCGTATTCCCTGATGGGTTAGGCAGACAGGTACTAATATTCGCACACAGTTCGCTATTACCGTTCACTGGGAACAAATCCAAACTACTAGCTGCTACTGAGAATTCCATAGAAAAATAAAAAAACAGCTCGACCGGGAGAATCGAATCCAGAATAGCATATTATACAGAATATTCGCGCTTACGACCACTAGACTGATATGGAAGTTTCCTTGTATAAACATACTATTAAATAAATAAAAAATCAAATATTCATTATGAAATTCTTGAATTAAGTATATGGTCACCTCACCAATCCTCATACTTGCGGTTCTAGGCCTGAAGTCGCATCTGAAAAACTAAAATTACAATATTAAATAACGTTTTGCTGATGTGACACACAGACATCGGTCTCTCTTATAAAAACTACATTATTTTATTGTAGGTTCGTAGAGTGATTCATGAATAACTGAACAATCAAAAGCATAGTCAATTTGTGTTTCCTTGGTCTCGTAACAGAAGCATTAAGAATATTTTTCACAAGTTGTTAAAAGTTCTGTGCCCCAAAACCTATTGATTAAGATCTGCACGGGATGTCACATTCGCACATAGCACACAATCGGTTTTCTTTTTGACGAAGGAAAAACATAAAAACGCTTAGATCCGCTTATGTAGCATTTTAACAGAAAATAATAAGCTTATGTCATAAAGTAGTTACAAACTTCAACATAGCTTGCAAATTTGCTTCTAGCTAAAGTAGAAAACATTTAACAATGTTCCTAATATTATGCTACAATAACGATTGTATAATGATATTGACTACACTTGACTTTTGGCAGCCATTTCTATCAAAGATAAGTCTAGTGAAACAGGAATTATCATAGTAAAAAACAATCTTAAAACTGAAAGTATTCCATAGCTTTAAGATAGGATTTGTAAGTCTTGTTGAGCTAGGGTAAATTGTTTTACCCTTTTAAAAGGTATAAAAAGGCATATGGCATAATATTATCATATTTACCCAATAATTGTGCACTATTTGTACTAAACAGGGTGTTTACAACCAAATTAAAATTGTACTTGAATAATGCACAACCATTTTAGTTGAATAAGATTAGAAATTATTATTCCTATCTTGTTGTAAAATATAATTTAAATTATAAACGAAAGGTTTAGATAGTAGCAAGTAGGAATATTTAATCACAATGGTTGGCGAAACGGGAAACTGGGGTAATCTAGGACACCACGCTTTTATCTCTAATTTATAAGTACAACATGAGTAGAAATGCCATGAGTTATCGATTTAAAATGTACAATTTCAAGACAAGATTATTCTGGTTAACAAGTATGGCTTCTGCTGCAAGAATACTATGCTCCAAATAGCACCTTGAGAACTTGATACCACAAGCTTGTTGAGTATGAGTATAAAGGTACTGGGTAATTTTGAATTCAATAACATCCTTTGAGTCATCATAATCAGGTACCACAATACAGATTATTTTAGAATTAAAAGCCACACAATTACATATTATAGGTGGGGTAACCCAAGAGTCAAGATAGGGTAATATTGATTAAGTCTGTAGAGTAAAATTAAAGATCAAAGCAGAAGTGTCCAAATTACAGCATAGTATTAGAGATAAGTGAAACAAGCACCCTCATAAACAGAAACTTATTGATATAGCACATTCTCTCCTCACAAAAATAATGCTTTATCATCTAATTTGGGTTTAATACTTAAAAATAAATAATTAGAATATTTTCTTTATCTTTTGTCAGTCAAAACTGAGGTCGAGGTCGACATTTTATGGTAGCAATTACAAACTCCACTAACTTCGTAGATATCTTCAATGAGAGAGATATTTTTAAGATCGATACATTTAATTGTAGCTTCAGTTATCGACCCACATAAAAGATACAATGTCCATACATTCAAGCTTGAAGTATCTCATACAAATAAGCAACAAAGTAGTTATGAAAAGTTTCACTGTACAAAAAGTTGCTTTTACTCAGCCATAGAAAAATGCCTTAGATTTTATAACTGTTTCATTATACACATATGGATTATAATATTTATGGATATTTGTCACAGATATTAGTTAATTATTATATAAGGATTACATGCTATGTAGAATGTTTTATATAAATTGTAAGACATCAATCCAAAGAGCTTAATAACAATTGGAAACGATTTATATGTATTTGTAAATCTGTATTATATTATAAACTTGATTATGAATAGATACAAGATTGTAATTGATTATTAATAATTGTCTATTTTAATTGTTAATATTAGTAGGTAATTTATCATTATGGCTGAATAATCAAAACCTATGACGAAGCAATGAATCGGTTTAAAAGTAAAGAATCGATTTTAGTTGCACCTTCTTTAAATATTCGTATTATAAATTTAAATTAAGGCTAATAGGTAATTTAATACCTTTAGCGTCCTTAAACTTAGCTACACTATGAGCATCGAAATCGAACTCTAATACGTGTGTAATAGAGTTCAAATTCTAAGACTGTAAGCTGTGTAGTCAAGAGCTAGTCTACTGGCACGAAGTCAACTTTATTGTTAACAAAAAACTATTCAAGTGATTTAGTAGATTGACTAATAGATAAAAAAGAAGATTATTTTTAAATAAGTAAAAATCGATTAACTTTTGAACGTCGGGAGTGTCGGTTTCACTACAAAAAGCACTATAGTAAAAACTTTACAATACTAAACAAGCAGCGTTTGTCGACAATAAAATTGACTTACCAACTCTTTGCAGTCAGATAATATCCACAAATATTATCACTAAATTATATACAGAATTACAGAAATGTGCACTTTAACCTCCGCCCAGTGCCTAGGTTCCGTCCTCTCCTACTCCTCTTCACTCGACTCGCCTTATCTTTGCGGATTTCTCGGACTAGTGTGTAGAAGGCGTCGTCGACACCCATTCGGGTTTTAGCCGATGTCTCAACGAAGGGAACCCCGTAACTCCGCGCTACCTGAAAAATTTTTGAACACAGTATTTATATTTACTTATTGTATTATCTTTTTTTGTGGAACGAGCTGTTGCTTAGAGTCCTTGGGATTTAGGTACCACCACAGTGTGCACAAGGCGACAAAATTGGTAACGAACTGCTTAAACAGATGCCTGTGGAGGCGGCGCGGCGGCGGTGCCGGTGTGTTTTTAATAGGTACGACTATGGCACTATAGTTAAACTTTTCCTAGACTAACGAGTATCGGTTTCGTATCAATTGATCTTCAAGGTTAAGCTGCGCTCGCCGCAGTCACTCTGTGGATCGGTGAACATTCTTAACACACCAAAAACCCGCCGTGCTTTTTAGAGCACGTAAAGCCGTCGGTCCCGGTTGTCATGCGAACACCTATGATAATCGTTTGAGGTAGAAACCCAAAAAGCGTGAGTCAGTCTATCCTCAGGAAATTGGTACTGGCCATAAATTGGGTTGCGGAGTGTGATTGTAGGTCGCTTCGTGTAATAAAGATATTCAGCCGCATCTGGTTAGACTGGAAGCCGACTCCAACATAGTTAGGAAAAGGCTCGGAGGTACGAGTAACTGTATAAATGAATGATTCCATAAGGAAAGAAATAAAATAATTATGTTATTGACTCTTAACCAAAATAACCTTTGGGTGTTATAGAATGAAAGGCGCTGATTGAATTGTAAGAAGTTCGTAAATGATTGTAAAAATCTTGTCTGTGGAAAGCTTTTTTTTAACGTTTTTTGTATTGTTACCAGCTTAAGTTGTAGCTATTAAGGTAGGCATACTTAGAACTACAGATAGCCAGAAGAAATCTTTCTCTGAAAATGAGGGAGAAATTAGTCTCATTTAGCCTATTGCGAATTAGTAAGCTTCATACTCCTTTATGAACTTTTTGGAGTTTCTTTAGTGAATGTTTCCTTTCGCGGTAATCAACTTCTGATCTGCACATTCAGAAGGTCTCAGAATGGTTATTGTCAGTTAATATGTGCCCACAGCGAATGAATAAATAATGCTAATTTGTTTGTATGATGGCGTAGATAAATCGACAATGACGTCAATGTAGAAAGGCTGATCGTATAAAATTAGGGTCGACACAGTTATTTTGAACACTAGTTGCGTTGTGGACGTCAGACAATAATTGTTTAACGGGTGCTTGCCTTTATTTATGAAGTTCTAAATCTTTGCAGGCAAGTTTCTGCGTAGTTCTCTTTACCAGGACAACTGATGGCAGTTTTGTATACGTGTACCAGTAAACATCATTCTCATTCACTCCTTTTATTGTGCCACTGCAAGGCATTAAGCTTTCTCCCTTTTACGACATTCATTCATCCCTGTTTTGCACTTACTTTGTATAAAGGGTAAAGGGTTAATTTTGGAAGGAGGAAAATATGATTGATTAATACCTTGATTTGCTCTTTGGCGATAGTAGACACTAATAGTAGATAATATTACCGTGCTAATAGTAGCTGTTTCAAAGTGAAGCCGGCAATATTAACTTGTACTTACAAGTTGTCCAAGTTAATATTGGCATTCCCCCAATCACTAATACATGCGAAACATACATACATATACTCACACCTTTTTCCGTGGGGGTAGGCCGAAACTTGCTACAATTCTTGCATATTTCTTTCGGTTCGTCCACATTCATACATCTTGCCATACATACACGCCAGTTGAGAGTACTACACACCTGACCTTTTTGAAGAACCCTACCCATAAGGTGCGTAAGTATTTCTAGGGCGTCTCCTCCTGGCGGTTCCACTGACATTCGCCATAGAAATCCCTTTTGTTAGTCGCCTTTCATCCATTATCTCGACAGGCCCAAACCATCTCAGCATATTCTTCTCAATTCTTGTCAATACATCATCTTTTAAACCGCAACGTTGCCTTATCACACTATTTCTCAATATGTCATTTCGAGTTACACCGAACACATACTTCGCGAGGTACGCATTTCTACTACCTACCAAGTAGTTTTTTGTAGGGATTGATTTTGGAAGTTTTTGGAAAAACATCTTATTAAGTTTACTTTCGTTAGCTACGAGAATGTGAATTCAAGAAAACAATGTAGCACATCTTGTGTGATTGTGACGGCCTCGCTATGAAACGGATGTGCCTTCTTGGTAATGGATTCCCGAAGTCAGAAGACTAGGTACAGGTTCCTTCCTCTTAGTGGGCTAGCCGCCTTCATAAACCACGTATTTGAAGAGTAAGGAATGTACAAGGCTGGGGACAACACAAAAGATCACATCTGGTCGAAGTGTTGCTGGCTAAGCCAGCCCCCCAAGTAAGATAAGATAACTACGAGAAAATAAGTGCAGGCTAGAGGAACTTATAATAATATGGTGATTCAAATTGCAATGCTTACAGCTTTTCTTAGTACAAAGTAGGTACCTACATTTTAAGCTCATCAAAACATTGTCACAATGAGTAATATGAACTGTATGGAAGAGATATCAATTTATTTAATTACTGTATGTATCACCAGGAAACATAATATTATTCAAAGTTTACGATTAACTTAAATTATAAATAACTCACTCAATTCTCAAAACTAGACAGAATATAAATAATTATGAATAAGTAGTCGATTCTTTACATGATGAAGGAATTCAATATAATAAAATAAGTAAACTATATTGATTAACTGCCTTATAAACCTGGTGTTCTTAAGCGCGACTGCTACGCTAGAGGTCCTGGGTTTGCTTCCCAGGTCGAGTAAAATATTATCTTTGTGTTTTTTTTTTGCCTTTTATTTATATGCTAAGATTTTAAAGTTATTTTAGCGAAGGAAAAATTCGTCACCATAACGACGTAAATTCAGAATGTGAAGGCAAACTTCGACCTGGCGGGTGTGACTCGCGGTGGCTTGGTGGTCATAGCGTCTGGTGTATTGCGTGTGTTGTGTAGAAGACACAGGTTCGAATCCTGTCCTCAGTCGATTTTTTTCTTCGCTAAAATAACGAGTAAAATATTATTGCTTTTTTCTGTGACGGTAGCAGCTCGGAGTTTTGATTGGGCCAAGTTAATGGCATCTACGACCATTAGGAGTCTAGAACTTTAAACCGGTGAAACTGCAGGGCAGCAGGGCACATCTACTAAATAAAAGTGTAAAAAAGTTAATTGGACAAAATGAGTCTTGACGATGAACAAAGCGGCCTGGCCTGTATGGCGACACAGGGCTTGGGGGTTAATTATGTGTGAGTAAGAGACAAATACGATTCATATTATATGTATTTAGGGATGCTTTCTGTATAAAAACAAGGCAACAAAGTAAATACTGTAATAAACTATAGATGTTAACGCGCGCAGGTAAGGTAGTAGCATTTTTGAGAATTAGGAAGGTTTTTTATTCATGACGAACATAAAGGTTACAATCTACATCCTCGCCTTTATGGTTGATAACCTTGCGAATAAGTAATTACTATATATATTCTTCTTTGTCTCCTCAGGTTGTTCTTTAATTATAAGTATTTAAAACAGCCTTTATGCATATTGGGAAGTTATTGAATGAAAGGCAGCTGCCCTATACACTTGTTTGACTTGTTCCTATTAATGATCAGAAAAAACAAACATGATCCTAAATGTGGTGGTTTGTATGTACTTAAGTAAATAAATATCCAAAAAGTATGGTTCTCAATAACGGTTACGAACACCCAGAGGATTAGTTTGTATAATGTCACTGCCCAGTGTGGAAAACCAGTTCGTTATTTATGCCATATTGCTCAAGTCACTTATGATAATTGAGATGATTGACTGAACTAAGATAAACTGACTAGAACTCAGCTTACGCTTAGGAAAAACTTTGCAACAACCATCAGCATCGAGCATTGAAAAATGGCAAGAGTGGTCTGGTTGCCATAGCAGATACCTTAGTGGTATGCCACAATAATGAAATTTCCTTGTCCAATATTATCACTTTGATCAAAGGAATTGAATGAAAGGGGTTCGAACCTTTTCGTATGTAAGCTGGCATATCAACCCGTCGCCATTTAGTTTCTTTTTTTTCGAAATCGCGGCGCACCATGAGGGTGATATGTATGAGTAGAAGACAAATAAACGAACAAAAAAGATATTTGTAGGTAAAGATCGATAATGATTGTCGTTGTACAGACGCCAAAATTTTCCCAATTGAAAACTATCCTCTTTGTGTTAAAAGTTGAAAATCTTTCAAAGAACATAACTGATTTCTGACATTTACGCGAATATTATACATTGAAATAAAACTACTTTTTAATGATTTTATCCCTACCCGTGACCATGGACGCTGTAAAGGGTCCGAAACGTCGGGATTAATAATATCAATATACGCGATAAAATCCGTAAAAAGTAGTTAAATTTCAAAGAAATTTGACAGATTGTGGTAGCTTGATGTCCTGGCCTCTGTACTCCTATGTCGGTTTTTACCTCCAAATAACTCGATAACGTGACATTTTGGGGTACCATGTTAAGTACTGACATCTTTTGTTCGTTTATGTGTTCTCTACCCACTTTTATAGTGCGCAGCGATTTCTAAATAAAAAATCAAAATGGTGGCCGGGTCGATATGCCAGATCGGTTCTATCCCCTTTGATGACTTCATCAAATATACCTACGATCCTATCTTTACTTCAAAGATTTTTGACAACTGAATATTATATCGGCTATCTCTAGGATCTATTATTTGTTTGTATGAGTTGATAAATCAAATTCTATACATGAAAAAAAAAATTGCTGATTGGCAATAATGTCAAAGAAATTTTGTCAGTTTTGAAACATTTATTGAATCGGTGCCATGAGATATTTGTCAAATTTAGGACAGTCATCTGACCAGTGGCATACCACTGTCATGCTGACTTAAATCCAAGTCAAAGTCGGCTTTATAGATTTCAACCTCCGACTCCAAGGCTTAATACCTAATATCTATTGATGGAACAGGAGTCCTGCCCTCCAAACAGACAACAAGTATTTTTTACAGAATTTCCTCAAATAGGTACTATCTCTACATAGAGAGGAGGTAGGTAATTCCTCCATGAGATAGTTACGTTGTAGGTAGGTATCTGTTTTTATGTAATACAATTTCTTGTGTTTTATCCTTATTTACTGAAATGAGTTGTATTTCAACATATCCAACATATTTGGTGTAAGTATGAATAACGTAAGAAATGGAACCAGTACCTATTGTTGGAATGAAAACAACAATGCAATAAACAGCGAAACTATACATAATATTATGATTTTTTACTAATGTATTTTGTTTAGCCGATTTGAATTCAGGGTTATGCTGAATGAATTTTTACTCGCTCATTTTGAGAGAAGACCTATGTCCAGCATAAAGCTACGTTTCCACTTACGAAAAATGAATGAAAGAAGGAAAAATATACTGTTATACGCCTCGACAAGCACATAAAGGCTGCGTTGAACCAGTAGAAACAAACGCAAGCGACCGCTCCACCGCTCAGCTTCCTCGTTCATCTCTGGTGGAAATGCAGCTTAACAAATACCTAACAGGAGGTACCTATTATTGGGCTGTTACTTATTGAAGTTGGACGTAAATCATACGTCCCGTCCAAAGATGGTAAAAACATATGCAGTCAGTTTTGCCACTCACTGGCGTGTGACGAAACCGAGGCTACACTTGTTGTCCTTGTCTATCATAACTGAGGGCAAGACGTGTTTAATTGGATATTCTAGGCCAGCACATCAACCTACCCCAATCTGACAAATTTCTTTGATAGATTTTCAACTTTAATACGATACAATAAAGTTCATTTTCAATTGGGAAAATTTGACAGTTTTGGATAGCTTGAAAGTTTACCCATAAAATAAAACTGATCATGATTTAGAAAAAAAAAAATGTGTGGTAATTGCAATAAATCAGACAGTATCATTACATCAATAAATTATAAACAGCCTAAAAAATCTTCCAACAAGACTGTCTGAAAGTATGCCATTATTAAGTGTTCCCATTGAACTGAAGTGGCACATATCAAACAATGCACTGACGCCATATAATATGATATGACTCATATTATGAGAAGTTACTTAATTAGTTTTAATTGCCATCTTGTATTTTCTCCAGTGTTGTTTGAGAATGCAAAAGAAACATAGGCGCTTAACATGTGGCCAGATTCATGAAGAATGTGTGGACAAGAATTTTATGGCCATGCAATTTATAATTGTTTTCTTAAATACATATTTTATAGCTGCTTTTTATACTTATATATATTCAAATAATTAATGATAAATAAAACTTATGAGCCATAGAATAATGGTTACAGGTGCTTGTAAATCACAGTGCCTGGAAATCGATCCAGGTTGAGCACTGTTCTTTTTATACCACTAAAGTAGCAAACAAGCATATGGCCCATGCGATGGTAAGCGGTTACCATAGCTTATACACTTGCTTGTTGCCGACCCTGTAAAAATCTTTTCACACCCTCCTTGAAGACCCCATGCTACATTCATTGGGTTTTTCTATAAAATTCAGTTAGAGGCAGTCATCTCCTATTACATGGGACCTAAAGATATATCAACAAACTATGGATGAACATCACACACCTATATGCTTAACCCATTTGGCAAATTTTAATTACAGACTCACTCTGCAAAATCTTTTGGTCTTTGGCCCCAGGGACCTTCGCTGAGCTTCTCAGGTTTGATTCCAGCTTAGAACAAATTATGGCCTATGTATACTTGTTCTTGGTTTTCATTTTAGTTCCATTTTACAGGAGCAGTGCCAGTGCGAGGTAAAAAAAACTGGTCTATATTACAAAAAAGATAAGATCAGTCTGACATCCTGACCATAGAGCTATTTCTAGTTTAAAAGCTACAATAGAAAATATAGTATTTTCAATATTTACAATGCTTCTTATTAAATTGTTACACATATGAATTTTGTAATTCAATCTGAATATGAGGTTAATGTAATACAGTAATAAGCTTTGTTTGCACAAGTATGATGATGGCATCACTAGATATGTGTTAAATTGTTTAAACATACCTAGTTACCACATTATATTTACTATGACTTAGTTCATGGTTCTTAATTGATGCTCTCGGTAAATTTTTTTTAATGATGAACATTCTTGAAGAAGATATTTGAGAGAGGATGATTGTAATCCATATTAAAAACCACTATAGGTTGAAGAAAAACAATGGGTAATTAATAAAATTAACATTATGTGCATACATTGAATTACTTTTGCCATAAAAAAAAAAAACAAATGTCTAGCACCAAGCATTACACTCCCCTTGCTTGCTATTGAAAAGCCAGAAACCTAAGCTCTGAGCTCTGGGAATTAGCTATATAAACTCAATAAAACTGTTTAAAGTCAAACCAAAGATCCAACTAACATTTGATGGTTGCAAATTGCTATATAGTTATTCTTATGACACCTATGGCTCCGAGGAATTGACGGGACTTGATGTTAAAAAATCCCCACACACACAGATCCAATGATGGGCTTTGTCGCGTTATTCTCAATACAGATCCTCATATTATAAACAAGCATTTATCATCACACCCTCAGGTTTGAGATGTAAATTATTTTAATCCATTATTCTCAATTATTATTCAGATACTGGATTCCTTTTCAGGTAGTAACAAGCAATATAAAACTAAATAACTCACAACTGTAAAACAATGCCATTTGCTATTAATATTTTGTTATAAATTAACATAGTAGCTACTTCAGACTTCGGATTTGTCTCAGTCAATGACCAATAGGATTGAGCCCAGGCAAGCACAGGACTTATATGCATACTCGGAAGCTAACCAATATAGTAGGGAAATGGCTCAGGAGATGAATAGGGATGTACATAAATAAACAGATCTTACATAAGATTAATGCAATGTCAATTTACAAACATTATAAAAAGAAGTTAATCATGTAGTGTAACAGTATCCATGTCTATTGAGTCCCTTACTAAGACATTTTTGTAGTACACAAACAAAAGACATCTGTATTTAGTATGAAATAGCATTATTATGTAAACAAGGCTCACCTCGCGTGCTTGCGCCATGTCTACAGCCCACGCCTGCAGATCGCACTTGTTACCCACCAGAACCATGGGCACCTCCTCCGCGTCCTTCACCCGCTTTATTTGCTCCCTATAAGAGCCAATGTCTTCGAAACTTTTAGCACTGTTCACTGCGAATACCAGCAGGAACCCCTCTCCCGTCCGCATGTACTGGTCTCTCATCGCGGAGTACTCTTCCTGGCCTGCCGTGTCGAGGATGTCCAACAAACACGTCTCACCATCGATAACAACTTGTTTTCGATATGAATCCTCAATCGTGGGATCGTACTCGTCCACGAAATGATTTTGTATCAGCTGTATAGTCAATGCGGATTTACCGACGCCTCCGGCGCCTACCACCACCAATTTGTACTCGGTCATCTTGCGAGCTAAGAAGAATATTTTTTCACACCACTAATGTCACTAGATCAGAAACTACGCCCCTAGTCGTGCCACACCTTTTAAATTACTCACATCGGCATGGCTGTCGCGACCTATGTTATTGCACTCGCTGTGTCCGTAAAACGGCTAATTAATGTATTATTAGAGACAAATGCAATAAATAACAATGAGGCGGTTCACTCACCCTTTTACCAGAGTGGGAGTGCGTTCAGAAAAAAAATATGTTGATGAGTCATTGCTGGCTTAAGTTAACTAAATTATTAAGACAATATTTTTTTTGATATGAGTTATACTGAATTTAATGAAAAATGTATTTGTTTTTGTTTTACGACTTGTAATATTTGATTCCAGCTTAATTATCTTAGAAACTGTCCGAAGCAAGATAAAACTTTATTGTTCAGAACGCACCAACCAGCTTGATAAAAGAATGTTTGATTAAAGATGATAGATGGCGTTATTAGAATGCAACTTAGTTTGCAAGATAATAATTCAAATTTTTTGTTCTTTAAAAATAAATTGTACGTTGAAAACTATCACAAAAATATACACTTAAAAAAAACTGATAATAAGGATTGGATAATGATATTTTGTTATACAACACTTCGTCCTAGCTGTCCGGTTGGAAATAAAAACAATAATATCTTTCAATGTTAATGTCTATTGGCACTTGAAAGTTATTTTCACATTTTTCACTAATACTTTTTAATACATCATTATTGGAGAAAGATTGATTTATGATCGTGGTATAAATAGTTTCATTAGTTTGTTAATTTATTTTTGAGTCTAAGTATGTCTGCTGATAAGACTGAAGAAGATGGTGCAGGGGAGACTTTAGAGGAAGCAGGAGCTTTGGAGGCAGATGTCGGAGCTAATTTGTAATGCATTTCTCAAATTAATTTTTCACTTCTAAAATATTTTTATCGGTTTATGTAGGTTAGATAGTTAGATAAGTAGTTGACGTGTGCAATTAAAATAATAATTTATAAGTGGTGTCCTCTGTTGTATTTATTGTGCAAAATAACAATTGCATATATTTCAATCGAATGAGCAGAAAATTAAAATCCTGTTTAACAATCTTCATTATCACGATTCGCTTGACCAGTTACTTTTTACATATAATTGTGTAGAGTTGCCTAATGTATATGTATAGATGGATGTAGCTGCTTAGAAATTAGAATACTACACGTATTCATTAACAACAATTATTATCTTAATATTAAAATGAAAATTTATTTTATTAATTTATTATTATTAGAAACAAATAGCCATAAAAGTATGTACATACTTAAAATACTTTAATACCTAGGATATGAAATAACAGCTTCTCATTTGAATTAAAATACTAGGATAAAATCAACAGTGTAGCAAAAATAGTTTGTTCTACAAAATGTAGATGGCGCTAGCATGTTATTCGAAACTTGCAATGAATATATAATATTAATTTAACATCCGTGCCACAGAGTAAATAACTTTCAATAGGAACTCAGAAACAGTACACTGTTATAATGAAGTGTACTTTTTTACAGCTTACAATTGAATTATTACTAGAATAAAATAAAATTAACAGAGTAGCCAATCAGTAGTTTGGGCTGTAAAATTTAGATGGCGCTATATAGTATATTTTCTAAGCTTGTTATTACAAGCATTATTGTGCAGAATAATAATAAAGTAACATTACATAATAATTTTACTGCACTCAGATAGCTACCTCAATGATGATGATGGCTATGATATTACAGCTTCAAATTAAATGATTACTAGAAAAATCAAGACTAGTGTAGGCGTTATAAACAAGTAGTATATGTAGATGAGGCTAACTGTAACATGTAAGTTAAATAAGATAATGAAAATTATGGGGATATTTTCTGATGTTTCTTTTTTGTACTTTTAGTGATCAACAGCTAGCGGGCATAGACCCCAGGCTGAAAATCGACATGGATCCCTTCGCCCACCGAGACCTGCGCCCCGAAATGATGTTCATTCGCGAGGAGTTGCGCCAAGCGAAGTGGCAGACACTAGCAGTTAGTTCATAATTTGCATAGATAAAGGAACATACCTATATGATGTTTTAGTCATAAAATAAATACTTACCTAATACTTAGTAAGCAGGTAACGGTTTAGTTCTTAGTAAATTGATCACCACATCATACTTATTTACGTAGGCACTTGGAACAACAACCTGTGGCACAGAAGTCACTCGCTCAGGCATTGTACAATCCATTGTCTCCAACAATGGGAGTTTTGTGGGGATCTTTAACCCTTAGAAACAATCGACAATCGGCGGCAGTCGAACTATTATTATCGCTATTATTCGCTTGAGGTCTTGAGGTTCCAGGTCGAGCAGTGTTATTTGGTTTTTCTATGAAATTCTCAGTAGCAGCTCGTAGTTTGGATTTGAGCCCGGGTAATGCAAGAGGCTCTGTCCCTATTACATAGGACCCAAACAGGTGCCTTTGGGTGGGTTGGGTTAGAACAAAAAACAACGGCTTTATTGTGATAAATTATATTATTAGTACATAGTTGCTATTATTACGCACATTATTATTATTAAAATTTATTGGTAAGTAGTCGCTATTACAAAGTTTAACATTTCCTTTTCATTTATTTATAAAGGGAAACAAATAGCACAATAATAGTACCTACCTAAATAATTATAAAAATATAACAAAATAATTATTAAATCCGCAGTATAAATTAAAAGATACGGAATTATATGTATAATTACCAATCAAAACAAGTTTCTTAATTATGAAGGCAAGATTTTTCCTATTTATTTATTAGTTATAAGCAGTTTATTATTCTAAATACTTTTATAATCGGGTAACTCATGAAATATGTCGATGTGATTACAGATTTTATTATATTTCATTTTATTGTAATGTTTTACACAGCTGGATAATTGATTGTAAAATTCGATTTGGCAACCGCCAACGTCCATACCACGTTGAATACACCGGTTCTCGTCCGATCACCGAAGTTAAGCAACATCGGGCGCGGTCAGTACTTGGATGGGTGACCGCCTGGGAACACCGCGTGACGGTGGCTTTTTGCTGATTTTGAACAATAGCAAGATATTTGTTTTATTTTAAAATTATGTAGAGGTCACACAAAATTATACATAGGCTAAAGGGCATCACAGACGAAGATACTATAATATTTTATGTTAACATACCTAAATAAATAAATAGATATTAAATATTATAGTATCTGGTAGTGGTATCACACACGGTTAAGTTACTTACTATAATAATATATCCGCTCTTATGATTCTCTCAAAGGCTTGTCTAGGGGTCGCACGTTATTTCTCCACTGAATCTATAAACAGAGTGATATACTTAATATGAATAATACGGCTTTACTATTATTATTATTTTTTAATTTATTCATTTATTTCAGGCAACAAGGCTCATAAAAAAATATAATAATATATTACAATATAACATAGAACAAAAAATAAAATGTATACAACAATAACAAAACTAAGTATTACTATTCCACACGTAAATTCGTCGTGCGTCGCTCGGTGTTAGGTATCCGGCCTCGGAACCGCCGGAACAGTACACCTTTCGGCCAAAACTCTTTCTTCATGAAAGTCGACAGATGTTCGGTCGGTACTCTAACCACAAAAGAATTGAAATTCACATTGTGACTAGAGTCTAACCGTTCGGCCCTCAGAGTGAAATTGCTCTTAATTGCAATATACTCTACAATCTCCTCGGTTTTTGTAGAGTAATGCAGCCACGTAGAGCGGCGTCACTGGTACTGCAGGACGCAGCAGGTGTTGCGGTCCGGTCGATGCAGTCCCGCACTTGTTCAGACGGTTAGGCTTCTTCTTCTTCTTCTCCACCTTGATGAAGCCATCCTTATCATCCTGGTCCCCTGGACCGCCGTCTTGCAAAACCTTCCCCTTTGATTCGGAGCGGCTCTGCTTACCCCCTATTTTATTTGATGTCGTAGTTAGTTAGTTTATTAGATAGCTCATCGGATTATAATAATTCTAACTTCGAATATGACTTGAAAATGTCTGCCACACATTCTAAGTGCCGAACAATCTGGGTAGAAAAAATCATAAAAAGTTTAGGAAAGACCACGGTGAATTAAATTTTTACGAAGACCTTTCATCAAATATTATTATGTTTCAAATTATTTTAAAAAGTCAAAGGAAACTTTTCTCACTATTCATATTATTATGAAGAAACAAAATACAAATTTCAAAAATAAAAAGCATTTCTTCTGAAGAACGTCTTGCGGTATGTTTAAGCTGTGTAGAAATGAAACAAATTATAATAATTGTAAGTGTACACTCTGTATAAGGACCTTGCGATATAATTATTTTGTATGTAAAGATATATTTTGCATCATAACATAAAATTATTGTATCGCTCGGTACCTTAACAAAAAAAATCCGTATCGCTCGAAAATATAATTATAGTATCTCGCCCGTGTGTTCCGCCCTCAAACGTTATAATAAAAAATTAGATCTTATCCTACCCGTCTATACTGATATATACCATGAAAAAAAAAACTGCACATCCCAACGTCACGCGGTGTTCCTAGGCGGTCACCCATCCAAGTACTGACCGCGCCCGATGTTGTTTAACTTTGGTGATCGGACGAGAACCGGTGTATTCAACGTGGTATGGACGTTGACGTTTGCTATCTTGAATTTTACAATCACTTATTTATTATGACGTCATAATAAGTCCAAAATTTTAACCCTGAATTCATTAATAATTTTATGTGACTTCCACATACTTAATTGAAAAAAAAAACTTGCTATTGTTCTAAATTAGCAAAAAGCCAACGTCACGCGGTGTTCCCAGGCGGTCACCCATCCAAGTACTGACCGCGCCCGATGTTGCTTAACTTCGGTGATCGGACGAGAACCGGTGTATTCAACGTGGTATGGACGTTGGCGTTCGTAATTCTGAATTTTACAATCACTTAATTTTGTTATGACGTCATAAGTCCAAAAGCTTAATAAACCTTGAATTAGTTATTAATTTTTTGTGACTTCCACCTAATATAATTTAAAAAAACTTGCTATTGTTCAAAATCAGCAAAAAGCCAACGTCACGCGGTGTTCCCAGGCGGTCACCCATCCAAGTACTGACCGCGCCCGATGTTGCTTAACTTCGGTGATCGGACGAGAACCGGTGTATTCAACGTGGTATGGACGTTGGCGAAAGCTGTTTCGAATTTTACAATCGGTTAATTGAAGTGTGATATATCAACAGTACTACATTTATTCTTTTTTGTTCGAAAGGGGTTTATGAAGAAATGGCCCAACTATTTAAACTTCATAATTATATTATTAGATTAAGTAGATCTGATGATGAGTTTTGGAGACAGACAAACTCGTCAAAAATTACAGCAAATCAACCGCAAATGCTGCTATCACATACAAATGAATTGTTTACGCAATCACACAACATAACATCACTCTTGTACACTCGAAAGGATTACCTACGCAGATGTATTCAGTATAATTATCAGGTTACACCCACATTTTTTATCAAAGTTAGTGGTACCTAGTTGCATATTTATTTTTTCGCGACTGGACGCTAGGTTGCAGCACACAGTATTCAAGTTTGATTTATAGAAAAAAAATGTATTGGTGAGCTGATTGGCCTCTCAGCTTATAGATTTCCTTTTCTTATTTGCTTTGAACCGTTTTTCTTTTTCAGTCCTGGTTTCAGTTTGACGCCGTTTTCTCATAGCGTCTTTACTAGGTCTGGCCATAATTTTTGGTATTCGTACGTAGGTATTAAAATTAAATCACTATAAATTAATTAGGTATCTAAAACTACCGTTTTTTTATGTACCTATTTTACTTTTACTTTTATTTTATTTATTGTTGTTGTAAGGACAAAATAAAAATAATTATTAAATAATTATGTTTATTTCTTTCTTTCTATTCGAAATAAAACATGGTCACACTCACAACCAAACATTTTAATCTTTGGTCACAACTTGCAGGTTCAGTAAGTTGCGAGCGTTTATCTTCAATCAGACGCGAGACGGGGCGATTTGTTTTCACTTGAAAAAAAGTAATACCTATAGATTACGATTGCGATGTCTCGTCTATCATTAGTGTTATTTTGGACATGACGTCTTAATACATTACTTACAGCTGTTTAATTAAATTGTAAAATTCAGTATTACGAACGCCAACGTCCATACCACGTTGAATACACCGGTTCTCGTCCGATCACCGAAGTTAAGCAACATCGGGCGCGGTCAGTACTTGGATGGGTGACCGCCTGGGAACACCGCGTGACGTTGGCTTTTTGCAGTTTTTTATTCATATTTTTCTGATATTATGCATTATGGACGTAGTTTCGTATGAATTAAATTCTTGTAACCTAAAGATAGCAACGTTTTTAAAATGGGTACCTACGATAAGATCAAGTTTTTTGCGATAACGTTTAGCCTGTAGTCTGGTATCCCATAGCTGGCTAAAGGACTCCTCCTCATGCCTGTCGATGTCAGTCGAGCTTTGCTAATTCAGTGTATTCATTCATTTTTATTCATTTAGTAACCCAAGAAAATCATTAAAATTATTATTATGAAGTAGAATCTTTTTATTTCCAAACTAACATTTTTAAACGTCTTACATTTTAGGTAGTAGGTACATTAGTGACTTTTTCAGGCAATCCAAATATATTGGTTCTTAAATTATATAATGTATATTAACTATTTAATTTCGCTACTAGGTACAGACGCCAGCAGGTCAACCTATCCAAAACTGTCAAATTTTCCCAATTGAATATGAACCTTATATTTTTGCAATAAAGTTGAAAATCAATCAAAGAATTTTTACAGATTGTGGTAGCTTGATGTGCTGGCCTCTGTACCTAATAATTTGTGTAATTATTTTGTAAAGTGTTAAGTACTACCATAGAGAGTAATCTTATTTACAAATATGTACAAAAGGAATATGTTGCAACTACATATAAATAACTAGCGACCCGCCCCCGCTTCGCACGGGTGCAATGTACTAATAAAATACATGACGTATTATACATATAAACCTTTTCCTCTTCAATCACTCTATCTATTAAAAAATACCGCATCAAAATCCGTTGCGTAGTTTTAAAGATTTAAGCATACGAATACATAGGGATATAGGCACAGAGAAAGCGACTTTGTTTTATACTATGTAGTGATAGTGATATAATTAATGTACGAATGGGCAAATCGAGTCCAATAAAAATGGTTGGTTTGACACGTGGTGACGCGCTCCCACGTGTCTATATCTAAGCTGAAACCATCCAAGTTCAATCCAAGAAAAAAGAACTGGCAAGCAGCACCCGTGTGTAATATTATACGAATCATTTGAAACCCTCTTGGAACACTTTAGTACCCTTCATAACTCAAAAACGATTTAAAATTAGCACGCCGAAGTTGGTTCACATATTGAGACCCTCTAGCTAGATAAACTAAAACGCCTTTTATAAACACAACTGCAATCGATATTAACGTCCGAAAATCGTCATTTTTATGACTGATTGACTGACATATAGATCAACAAGCTAATCCACTTCCAGATGACCTAGAAAGTTCAAATCAAGCGCTGGTATTAGATAAAACTTAGCGCCTTGCGTAATTATCAGAGCAAAAAGTTCTTCTTTCTTCTTCGCAGGAGAATATTATTTTTTATGATAAAAAGTTGTTTTTATCGAAAACTTACTTGAAAATTGCAAGAAGCTCAGATTGGATTCCTGTTGTCGATAAGCGTTTTAGATTTGTGTGGGACACAAGTAGCAAATGTAGGGATACGTAAGGAAGGATTCGTCAACATATTATAAAATATGAACGCAAGGTAGTGGATATACAAATTGTCGGAAAACACATAGGTAGGTACACCTTATTTACACTATTTATTATTTAGAAAAAGTAACCAAAAACATAATTTTGAAAATGGGAACTGTCGCCAACTTCTGTAGATAATCCTGAAATTTATTTATAGTTATGAAAATTTATACTTAACACAATTTCTGGTTTTGTTTTTGCTACAATAATGTTTGCTATTTAGAATTATTTACATAAAGCAAATAACTTATGATCTATTGAACCTCAACATTTGACTTGGGATTGGGTAGTTTTTCCCAGAAACTCTTATATTTAGAAGAATACAATCTTACAATATAAAAACAGTAACTTGCATACATAAAGATGACAAAGTTAATTAGGTAAATAAAAGATAACTAGTATGATAGATAACTAATACCTACTAGACATCTCTTCAATGTTGAGGCTCATTAAGTCATATTTATAATAGCAGCATTTGCATCATTTCCGGTACCTATTTGTTGCGGTACCTGTTTGGACTTTCTGAATCTCACGGGATCTAGGTACTTGCTGGATCCCGCATAGTTAACAAGACTTCGCGCAAATAATTTAGTCAAGAAAAAGTTCACCATTTGAAAAAAGACGATTGTTGTTACATTATTTGAAAGAAGAGAAATAAACAGTACCTACCTACTTATATTTATTAATTAAAACACAGGCATAATTTGTAGATTCAATAAGCTGCGAGCAAGTGTGATACCTACTGTCTCGAGACAGAGCAATTTTATTTTGTTTCCGACTTGAAAAAAAATAACAAATTACGATTGTGATGTCTCATCTATCGCTAGGTACCCTAGTATTATTTTAGACATGACGTAACACAAAGCTGTATCAGATTATAAAATTCGATTCGAAAACTGCCAACGTCCATACCACGTTGAATACACCGGTTCTCGTCCGATCACCGAAGTTAAGCAACATCGGGCGCGGTCAGTACTTGGATGGGTGACCGCCTGGGAACACCGCGTGACGTTGGCTTTTTGCTGATTTTTATTCTTATTTATCTAGAAGATAGTATAGAAGTAACTATTATTTAATCCGAATTCATTGCTAAAATACATGTAAAAGCGGTCGATTTGACTATTGGTACGAAATAAATTCTGGCAAATTATCCCAATAACCCGTTTAGCCTTCTGTATTCCTCATATTACCTTTATATGATAGGTTTGTTTGAAGTAGGTATGTAGGCCTACCTAGTTTATTTTTGTACCGAGGCCACCACATCAAGCTACCACAATCTGTCAAATTTCTTTTATTGAATTTCAACTTTAATTGAGATTAATAAGGTTCATATTCAATTGGGAAAATTTGACAGTTTTGGATAGCTTGACCGGCAACCATGACTTGAGATCGATGTCGACAACGGAGTCTCCACTTTGTTATCAGTAACAAAGACTCCGTTGGCGGTCATTAATCATCGTCCAGGAAAACCACCAGGCACAACACGTTTATGGATAAATATGAGTCCATGCAAAAGTCTAGTAAGACACCGTCCGTTATTATTATGTATCAGCTTGTATAATATTTTTTTAAACATAATTATATACTTAATTATTATGATGTAACAGGTACGTCGCACGGCGCTCAAAAAACTCCTGTTGAAGGACTTTATGCAAGAGGACTGTGAACTTCGGAATATTGGCCTCGCCTACGCACCACCGGATCCTTAAGTGAAATTAAGTTATAAGAAGTTGAAGTTGCTTCTTAAGACCCATAAGCATTCACGAAGAAATAAACTTTGTGATTCCTACGTAATTGCTTTTATTATGACTTCACAAAGTACAGTGATATTTTCAATTTGCCTTAACGTTTATTTGAGGTCAAATCCCTACTAATCCCTACTAATATTATAAATGCGAAAGTAACTCTGTCTGTCTGTTACGCTTTCACGTCTAAATCACTGAACTGATTTTAATGAAATTTGGTACAGATAGAGTTGACCTTGAGAAAGAACATAGGATAGTTTTTATCCGGACTTTTGAAGAGTTCTCTTGGAAACGCGATATAACCGAACTCGACGCGGGCGAAGCCGCGGGCGGAAAACTAGTTATTAATAAATTATACCAGCTGTCTGTGTGCCCCACATTAATCAAATGTTTGCGGCTTTTTTTTTTTGTAAGAGATAGGTTAGCGTTTGACCACAATCTCACCTGATGGTAAGTGACGATGTGGTCTAAGATGTAGCACGCTTACCTAGAAGATACCTATTCACTCGTGACTTGAAGACCCCCAAATTTTACATGTCAGGAAATACAGACTCAAAGCAGCTGATTCCATTCCCTCGCTGTACGGATAAGGAATGTCGAGGCAAAACGCTTAGTGCGGGTTTCGGGAATTTCCACCATAAAACGGTGACGCTTTTCAGTTTGCCTGGTTGTGCGATGGTAGAAGGGAGATAGCAGAATTAGATTGTGCGTCTTGTGGGAATTCTAAAATTTTCACAATTTCTATAAAAATGAATTTCAATACCGTGAAGTAGGAAAATGTTGACATCTTATATAAATATTTTAAACAACTTACTTGTCGAATTTCAAATAGGCTCTGTAGTTTTTGAGATTTCGTGATTAATTAGTGAGTGAGTGGTATTTCACTTATGTAAATATATTTTGAGATTGAAAGATTTTAACTTTCAATCAATTCTAATCACAATTGAACTTTAGATCGAGTTCCAATGCTCGCATTTCACCTTAATAAATCAATGCTTCAGCCAGATGGCTCCAGTCTATGACAATTAGGTAGATATTGTCTGTTTGTCCTTGTCTGCGTCAACAGTTTCATTTGGTCGACTATAACTAGGGACACGAGTCGAAGGGGATAATAATTTTATTTTTCTCACAAGTAGGTATTTTTCACTGCGGGAATCAAACTACGACCTGCACAGAAACCGTTCACCAGCCACTACACAGTCATCAATATGTTCACCATAAAATCTTGTGACTGAAAAAGCAAAGTCAAAGTAGTTTATTAGCGTGATTTTTGGTGATATAATAGGTCTTATAATAAATTCTTTAAGTAACTCAAAAAAAGACTCAAATAAAGCAATTTCTACCTGTACGGACATGTAAATTTTGGGTACACATTGCCTGAAATAAATTCATTTTATTTTTATTTATTATGGAATCCGATAATAATATAATCCGGATGATACTGCTGCTGCTAGCCGAAACTTTCCAAAAACATATTTATCCGAAAAATATCTATACATACAAGCTACCGTAACCATGGTAAACTGCAGCCGCAGCCTATAGACGCCAGCAATACCAGTAGCAGCAGTACGGCGTTGATCTTGAGAAGTCAGTAAGTCTCATGACTAGTCATTTTACTGGCTACATTGCCGTTCAGCACACCATAAATTTAGTACATTTTTTTTATATTACTAAGGTGGCAAACAAGTATACGGCCCATCTGATGGTAAGTGGTAACCGTAGCCTATAAACGCTTGCAACGCCAAGGGTACCACTTGCGCGTTGCCGACTCTGTAAAACGTAAGAGTAATAGTTGGGTTGGCAGTATAAAGGGCAAAGTCCCCCCACTGCCAACACAACGTTTCTTCGGAGCACTAGCAACCTTGTCCACTGTAGAAACACAACACAGCTCAAATCAGTGTGAGATAACTTTTGTGCAAGGCGGTGGTACTTCCCCAGTCAGGCAGCTCCAATTTGAGTAGGACAGGCTGCTTGGTATAGTTGCCTTCTATTCTGGCAAGAATGTCAGATGAATATCTATGTGTTCAGTAAATAGGTCTAAATTTACAAGTCTGTTTAGATTTTAAAGTACTTATTGATAAATGAGCTTAAAATTGCTTTGAGATCACAAAAATCTCTTTATTTTTGCATGTAGTATCTAGTCAGTTTTTGTTAAATCCAGGCATAATTACGCAAACAGGTTCCAGGTAGCTAGGTTTCATTACAGGGACAAGTATCTTATAAATATGTGTTTTCAACCCGTTCTCAAGCCTCAGTTGCACAGCGTTAGCGCACTCATGCGCACGCGAAGATTTCAAATTTAAATTTCGAATAGAACATTTATTGAATAAGTGCGGTGCTAAATTCAATTAACGGCTTCAATAGTTGTTACGACTTCAATTGAAGTAAGTGTGTAGACTTTTGTGTAATGTTATTGTAATTTAATGCTTGTTTACTCTCGATAACGAGGTTTGGTATATTATTGCTTTAACGGGTCCTTAATACGTTTATTGATTGGACTTCAAGTAGATACCTTAACCTAAGACTGTGCGTGTGTATGACAGCCTATTATAATATGAACGTGGGCGAAACAAAACAAATATACAAGAAGAAGTTTCTGCTTTGTCTACATGAGTGTAGACAAAGCAGATTCATTCATTTAATTGTTTATTGTATTCATTCGCATTGGCGGCTACTCTCTACTCCTGTTTACTTGTCAACCACTTTTATTGAATAAAAGGCCAATGTTTGGTTTTCAAAATTTAATTCTGTTATGTAATCTAAATGTCGTTAATGACAATATTCGGTGATTTGTTAGCGTCAGTGATTTTTTGTCTAGTGGTTCGAATTTCGTATTGCTGAACACAATGTAGTGAGTTCCATTACCACAGTACACAAATATTTATGTGATGAATGAACATTGGTGTTTGTATTTGTCTGGGTAGGTATGTCATATGTGTTGTAAGTATTTATTTACAAAAAAGTATACAAATATTATATCAATTGTCTAGTGTCTAGTGCCCACAGTACAAACTTTGCTTAGTTGGGACTAGATGGTGCTGTGTAAAACTGTTCCATAAATATTTGTTTGTATATTTATTATTAACATAATAATATACTTATACTTATTTATTATTAACTTATAAGATGTATGAATGTGGTCGAAGCGAAAGAAGTATGCAAGAATCGTAGCAAGTGGCGTTCTTTAGTTTCTGCCTACCCCTATGGGAAAAAGGCGTGAGTGTATGTATGTAATAATATACTTATTACGTTACAAATTGTTTGGTAATTGAGGAGGAAACATTCCAAATGTATGATACACTAGCTGTGTCACACACACTGGTAACACCCATCGTTTTATTTAAATGAAATCTGAGTTTTTTCTTTTTGCCCGGTACCTAAGGGTCGTAGAGTTAATCTGTAATCTTCCTTTAGAATTGGGCTATCAAATGCAAAAAGTTTTTTTCAAATCTGCATTCAAACACAAAACATACAAGCTCTTATAGTATGGATGAGTATAGATTGAGACAAGATTTTTAAATTAGTATAATTTTCTTTGGTCGTTAAAAACATAGTATTTACTGAAAATCGTGGGAATAACATTTTATGTGCAACCTAACTACTTAACAGTCTAGTTCATAAGTTTCACTGCCACGCTAGAGGTCTTGGGTTCGACTCAAGAATATTATCCATTGGGTTTTTCTATGAAATTCTCAGTAGCAGCTCGAAGTATGTTTTCTGAAGTTTGGACTTTTCCCTGTGATGGGAATAAGCTCGCCCCCTATTCATGGGACCTAAAAATACCGGTAAACTGTATCTAAGTGTATAGGTACCCCTCTGGCAAGCCCTTCGGAGAATACATGCATGTACCTATCCATTTTGCAATCCTTTGTCAAAAACTAAATAGATCAAACAGATCAAAGCTATTTAAACGATCTAATAAATATATCGAGTACGAGAGATATTGAAATTTCGAAGCAATTATCTCGATAATATACTTTTTATTGTTGACTTCACATTACAATTTGAATACTTCACGAAGAACTTGAAAGTTTTATTATTGAGCTTTGAATAAAAATGGTTGGCAACCCCGTACTTATGAGACTTGACTTTAGTAAGGGTCATTGAACGTTATTCAAGAAAACCGTAATCAGCTGGAGGTTGATTGCTTCCTTCTTAGCCTTTCACTCCTTCGTAGGTTTTCCTTCGTCCATCATGTAAAACCTGTACAAATTGTGAAAGGCGTTAGTTTTTGCAGACTTCTACAAAATAAAAATACATAGTGATCGGACACACAGCTATCCAGTATAATCGTCGTAGTCATAGATATCCAGTATAATCTGACCTATATAAGTGTGCGAAAAGCCTTGCAATGCGAGATCATCTTATACTGGAATTGTATGGCACGTTGATTCGCCGAATGATTCATTAAAAGCGGCCATTTTAGTTTCTCTATTCTATCTTTTCTTGTCAAAAAGAGATAGCTCCCCATCTATGGGCGACTTCTCAAACATGCAGTTAAAGGACACGGTACACACAGACTCGAAAAAAATATCCATGGGACATAAATCGGCCATAAAAGTGTTATTCATTCACGACGCGTCGCGATGTTCGCTATGCGGTTTCTGCATTAGAGCATTCCCCATCAAAGGTTATCAACCCCTGGTAATGCTATGTTCGCACTCTAGAAGCACTGTCATTTGCCGCACGATGAGTTTTTGCGCTGGAAATCTGTATAACTATATTCTTGGAGATTTTCATGAGACAGTGAATAATGATATTCGAATCAAAAGTATTCAAGATGTTTCTTTCCAGAACATCATCCCTCATATCGTGCTACGCAAAAATGTTTGCCAGGTAATATAATGTGCAAACAAGTGGAGATATAAAACAATGTATTTCTTTTTTATAATGATGACTATAATCAACTAATATTATTTAATAATTATAGTGGGCAAAATCTATCACTGGCTATCGTCCACGATCTTTCTCAAATCTCAAAATATGTTTTTTCAGATAAAAGTTAGTCTAGTCCTTTCCCAAGGTCGTATCTATCTCTAAACCAAAAATCATCAAAATCGGTTCAGTGGTTTAGGCGTGACAAGGAAACAAACAGACCGACAGAGTTAGTATCGCATTTATAATGAGTATTAGTATGGATTTATCATATGTCGTCTAGAGCCGAGTACTCAGTTCAATGCTACATCTATGATCATTATAGTAGATTCGTAAAAAATATAAGTTTTAAGACGTTTTTTTTTATTTTCTTTAAAGTCTACAAGGCTACACCGGTTACTAGAGACGTGACGAGACGTCGGGCAAAATAATAGTGTTTTTAACTTATTCTTTGGAGGTGACACTGAATAACATACTATCCTGTATTTCTATACCGTCAAAAATTACTAAATTGTTGTAAGTGGTTACAGCCTGTAAAAACAATTGTAATTCATAAAAAAAAAGATGAAGATTGCAAATAAATATCGGCGCTAGGTAAAAAAAGAGCCTCCCAGCAGTGAGTGGGTAGAACCGGCTGCTTAAATAGACACAAATATTGCTGTGTATAGGAACGCATATATCTCGGTGATCTCAGTATCCTTAATATATATTAAGGATACTGAGATCATGGAGAGAATAAATATTATGTAGCAGGAGCCCATAAAAACTCTCATTCTGTGAGAGAAGACCCGTGCCCAGCAGTGGGACCAATTATATGGGTTAATGACGATGATGAAGTCCATGAAAACGGGACACCAGCAGCCTAGATATGGTATAGTATAATGTGATACATATTCATCCTTCGAGCCTTTTACCAACTGTGTTGGTGGTCGACTTCAACTCTAACCAGACGCGGCTGAATATCAGTATTTTACACGTAACAATTCACTACCTCACATCTGGGTAGTACCAATATCCTGAAGAGAGACTGGTTGTATGGCTTCTGATTACCACTAACGTTATTATTTGTCATAGGTTTTCGCAACATAACTATTTGAAAAATAACTATTTGCGTCTTGTGGGAATAAAACCCTGGTGGTCAGACCTCAGACGTCATCAAATATAATTGATTACAAGTATTTATTATATTCAAATGTGTGAAATAATAAATTATCGCTCGCATACGATGAAGAAAAATCATAGTGAGGAAACCGCAGGCCTCAGACATTTTTCTTAACGGTGCGTGAAGTTTGTCAACAACCCACACTAGGCCAGCGTGATGGACAATAACCTAATCTTTATCACAGGAGACCCGTACTCAGCTGTGGGACAGTATATGGGTTGATGATGAATTAATTAATTTATAATAATGTTACGAGCTGGGGTTCGGGATAAATTAAATGACACCAATTTAACCGATAAACAAAAACTTTAATTATTCACACGAATACAAAACACAAATCACCAGTATGTCGCTATATGTATACTAGTTCATTTCACAATTCACTATCGCACTGTAGTCGCTTCGTAGTTCGCTTCGATCTTTACTTGTCCGTGTCCACAATTGAACTGCCTTACCCCGGCTTCTTTTTTTTTTATGTCGGACATAGTTTTTAGCTCGAGGGAGCTTTAAAAACTTAACCGGACTAGGTGGCGAGGCACCAAATGCCTCCAGCCAGGGGCAACTTATAAACTAAGCAACACAGCTAAGGGCGTCCCCTGCGGGACACGGACGTCGGCTTAGGGCGTTGCTGGCGGGGCAGCTAGGGACGGCTGGATCTGGGTTTAAATTATTTAGGGGCGAATTTAAAGCTACTGGCTCGGCACGGGCCGGCTCGAGCAAGGGACGGGGAGGATTACCGTTTTGGGGTCTTCGCGACGGGCCTCGCCGGCGAGGACGGTATATCGGGTGGCATGCCTTGCCGGCCCCTTAGGACCGCTACTTATATGGCTCAGAAAGTTCCAGAATCGAATAATCCCGAAAACGCTACAAAAAATACTAGTAGGTGCCTATTGTTTCGCGGGCGTTGACCTCAGCCTATTGTGTCGCGAGCCGCGTGTCTTTGAGGTATTGTTATAGGCACTTATAGATATAAGTACCTACCTATACCTACGCGAGTGTCGAGATTAAACTTCCACGCGTTTCTAGAACCTTCGTGAGCCATCTCAGTCGTTCTATTACGTATCCGGCGTAACAATAATTTTGTCCATAGTTATCTAAAAAGTCATCATGATGTTCGAGCTACTGGTCGCTGGGGCGGTGGCCCTGTTCATATGGCTGCTGTTCTTCAAAGAGGATGAAAACCCGCTGGACAGGCTGCCCGGGCCTCCACGGAAACCTATCATAGGAAACTCTTGGGAACTCTTTAGGTCGCCGCCTGGTAAGGACCTATTTAACTAGCTTTTATTAGCTTCGCTGATATCTATGTATCTATGAATCGATGTGTCTACGTATGGGGTCGCCCAAGTTTTTAGACAAAGAGCCAGATGCCGGAAAGTTATCGATTATTCATTCAAAGAGCTAGGTACTAGTTGTTTGTGTCAGGTTTTTCACTGTATATCAAATTTTAATACGGCGGGAAACTAAAAAGTAAAATAATTTATACAAGATAGACTACTAGAAGCGGCGTAACAAACTCCCCAGCAACACATTTCTGTCTTGTAATTTACTCGGATATAGCGGTAAAATTATATTTAATAAAACGAAATTTTATGTTGCTTAAATTTACTTTTCTATTGCTATATGTCAGCCATTGCACAAGTTTTTGCATCGTAAACAAATCTACTAACAAAGAATTTAATAGCAAAAATTTCAATTAAAATGTCTTTTATTTGAGGGGATCTTGAAGAGCCGCAACTGATCTTTCAAAGAGCCTTGGCGTAACGGAATCTTTGAATGTGATTTTCACGCCCTTCATAACGTCGGATTAATTTGAAACTTTGTACACTTATCAAGGACCAATGACAATGGAATAATTTGAATAGTTTGTCCCGTTATCTTTACCAGGATCTTCAGGATTATTAATATGGGGACTACAGCTATCGTTTGAGTAGCGTAAAGGAAGATAGATTAATTTTAGCATCTCACTTTGTTTGACTGTCTCATTAGTCTAGAGGTCCTGGGTTCGATTCCCAGATCGACCAGTATATTGGTTTTTTCAATGAAGTTCCCAGTAGCAGCTCGGAGTTTGGATTTGTGTCCGGTAAATGGCAATAGGCTATGGGCTAACCTATTAGATAAAAAAGATATATTAAATAACTTTTAAAAGCCCAGTTGAAAACATACGTCAGGCAGCTCTCCAGTGGTCTGGCATTTAGCTGAACTGGGGCCCACTTGACGCAGCCGTGGGGCACGCAATTTTTATTCTTATTTTATTTGTTATTTCATCATGTTTTTAATATTATTGTGTGCATTGTCCAAGGCTGTGTCAATAAATATCTTTCTTTCAAATAAGAGTTTTTTCTTTTTTGCAACATGATATTTAAATTGTATTCTGTTTTTCCATACGTAGCAAATAACGTTCGGGAACAAATCCAAACTCCGGGCTGCTACTGAGAATTACGTAATCGTATTTCAAAAAATCCTTTTTAAACCTCTGAAAAACTAACTAATGAACCATTTAAGGATGTTTGTTACGATTCTCATCCTTCCAAAAATTAAGAACCTCTGTAATTGCTGTTTAGCTTGAATAATTATTATTAATGAAGGCTACATGATTTTCATTTCAACGTAATACCAGCCAAAGATAACCAGACAATTCTTGGAAAGTGTAATTTTAAATGTAATTCTTGCCTTTCAAAAATTACATGGTTTGGTTAGCTGTTATTTGAAAAAAGTTTAAAGAACAATGAAAATTCCTATTTATTTTATGAAAAATTGAGATTAAAACGAGCCCCAACATATCATTACGCCTGTAATGAACTGATATGATGATATGAAATTACATGATATTTATTTCTGTAAATACGTACGTAATGCTAGATGGGGTGCCGGTATTTCCTAACTGACGATCTCTGAGAAGAAACAAACACAGAGTACTATGGTCTCTTTTAAAGTCCTGACCTGATAATATTAAATACGTGAGTGTCAATGTAGGGCAATGTCTGAAATGGTACATGAAGAAAGAGCCACAGCTGCCGACGGCGACGGCACGCATGCATCAGTCATTGTGTAGGTCAACCATATTAGAGGATGTATTTCCAGAAAGGTTGGACAGAGGTGTACTAATGAACACCCATAGTTTAGCCTATTGCCATTACCTAGCAAAAGTCCAAAGGCCAAAACTCAACAACACTACTCAACTTAGGAATCGAACTCAGAAACTCTAGTGAAGCAGTCACGCTTACGACCCCTAGACTAATAAGGCAGTTTATTTTATAAACCATGAATAAATGTTCAACAGCCCTAGTATTACGGGAATAGGGTCGTCAAAAATGTAAATGAGTTAGGAATAACAAATGGTGTTCATTTATCATACATTCAACCAAATAATAACATCCTTTAGATAAGCTCTTGGATATCCTGATTGAATACACAAAGAAATATGGCGACCGTTACGTATTCAATGTCATGGGCCATCGGGTCCTGCACATTTCCGCACCGGCAGATATTGAGGTATGTGTTCTATTTTCTTTTAATATAACAGTTAGGAACAGGTACCAGCAGGTCAAGCTGTCCAAAACTGTCAAATTTTCCCAATTGAACATTAACCTTATTGCGTTTTCTGTTAAAGTCGAGAATCTATCAAAGAAATTTGACAGATTGGGGTAACTTGATGCGCTGGCAGACTGTACAACCCTATCGGATGTAATGTGAAATGATGGACGTAAACAATAGGGTTGGTACTACAGCATTGCGAAATATTCTCCCACTTACCAATAATTTATTGTGTAACGGGGGTAAACTTCTCGCAAGTGTACTATACAATAATATATTTCTTTAATCAAATTCATCAAAATGTTATCGCGTTAACGATTAATCCACCCACCTTAATAGCGTTAGGCGTGAAAATCTAACAAACAGATTTTTGCAATTATAATATTATTTTTTTCTTTTAGGTGGTATTGTCGCATACTAAAAATATAAAGAAGAGCTTGCCTTATCAGTTCCTGAAGGATTGGCTCGGAAGTGGACTCTTGTTGAGTAGCGGTTAGTACCTCATTATTGATCTTTCAATCAGTATAGGTACCCGTGCAGTATTTTAAACTACCACCGAATATTCGATATTGCAATAAAACGACTATTTACGGATTTTCTCGAGTTTATTAATTTCTGACACACGCTAATATTATGCATTGAAATAAAACTACTTTTTACGGATTTTATCGCGTTATATTGATATTATTAATCCCGACGTTTCGTACACTTTACAGCGTCCAAGATCAGTGGACACTGTCAAGGGTCCGAAACGTCATTCAGTAGAAACTATTATTTACGGATTTTATCGCGTTTATTTATATTATAATTCGTAAATAGTAGTTTCTACGGAATGGCTTACCGCCGAAGTACACGTGATAATAGATAATGTCGTTCACTTGCACTTGCGTTCATTTTCACCACATACTTTTAAATTTTGCACGCAAGCATTCTCGCCGGGATTTTGCTAGATTGGAATTTTAGTAAGCACTGCATATTTTTAGAATTTCTCTTGGGTTTTCAGGCAAAAGCCACATATTATGTTTGAGTCAGTAAGTAATTGAATTTATTTTTAGTAATGCACTTTTGACATAGTGGTTAAGGTATTTTCACCGCCACTATTGTTGCCAAGTATGTTCGTTTTGATTCCGACCAGAGACAAATATTTATCTGAACCACAGATATTTTAATGTATTCAATAATCCTATAAAAATAATTAAATATATTCTTCATATTTTTATCTCTACTATTAAATAGTGCTATCTTGTTTCGTCTCTGCATCACCCTAAGGTTGACTGGGAGAGAATGCCTAATGGCATTAAGTCCGCCTTTGTACCACTTTTCCCAATTAAAACTGAACCTTATCCTTGTGTTTTAAAGTTGAAAATCTATCAAAGAAATTTGACAGATTGGGGTAGCTTGATGTCCTGGCCTCTGTGCAACATATTATTTTGTGCATGAAGTATTAAAATAAAATAATAAAAAAGAATTGTTTCGACTGGGTGTTCGTTGTTTAATTGTAGGTTATATTTATACAGTCCTTACGACATAAGACTAGTTCCATATTGCGGGGGCTGCAATTCAAATTAAACTAAAGCATATCATATCAGGGCTTATTGAGACAAATGTGAAAAGGTAGCTGATGTCTTTCTCCAAGGTCTAATGGGGCCGTGTGCACCCTAATATGATCTTGTGCCCACCCCAGGATGTTGGGTTATTATCAATTTGAAATTCTAGAAATAATATACCTAAAAATTAATATAGATACGCCAATGTTAATAAATAACTATGTAAAACTGATGCTTAGGTATTTACTGAACGAAAACAAGGCAAAAGTTGACTTATTAATATTATTAGACTATTCTGATAATATTCATTAGCCAAGTTTTGCCTTGAATTGACATTGATATGTACAGACGCCAGCACATCAAGCTACCACAATCTGTCAAATTTCTTTGATTGATTTTCAACTTAAGCACAAAGCAATAAGGTTCATATTCGATTGGGAAAATTTGACAGTTTTGGATAGCTTGACCTGCTGGCGTCTGTACCTACAAGATTGTAAATGTAATACTATTATGTAGGTACAATCTCTAATCGCTACTGAAAAAGTCCACATTTACACATACGTTCACAGATAAAACTTTTTTATTTTATTTATAAGTTTCATAAATTCTCCCCAATCAGGTGCTCACTGGCACAAACGTCGCAAGATCCTGACGCCGACCTTCCACTTCAACATCCTGAAGAACTTCGCCACCATCATCGAGGAGAAGAGCCAGGACATGGTGGAGATGCTGAAACAGAAGAATGGAGAAGAAATCAACCTGATGCCTATGATCAGTAACTTTACATTGTTCACTATTTGTGGTGAGTAATAAAAACAGTCTGTGTGTCTGGGTAGGTTTAACTTGGGAAACTTCAAGTCACGAGTGAATAGATTACTTCTAGGCAAGCGTGCTCCATCGACGACAGCATCGTCACTTAACGTCAGGTGAAGTAGTGGTCAAATATCTGACATGGTATTTTTGTTTGGATTGACTAATAGCTCAACTGACTGTCCTGAGCTAATTAGCAAAATTGGACTTCGTGTACCATCAGCGCTGTTAAGAAAGCATCAACTCTTGCATATTCCCTCTGTAAGGTGCACTTATCGTCAAAATTGTTACATGATTAGGGCTTGCAGAACGTATAACTCGGTATGTCAGAGTGTGGATATCGATTTATTTTCCACCAGTGTTCCTATACTCAAAAAGTTATTATCCAGCTATTGCTTTAACGACCACTGAAGTAACTGTATAAACTCCTGTGTGCTGTTTTATTTTAACAAAGCTTACCAACTGTCTACCCTTTGTATTACAAAACGTGAGTCCAGACTATGTCTTTTTGTTTCCTTTATTATTATTATTATTATTTTAGAACAGCGTTAATTGATAATTCGTTCAAAGTAAAACGCACACTAAATGTATAGCATATTTATGTTGTGTTGCATGGCATCTTGACTTACGTCTCCAATCTATCTGTGAAAACTTGTAATTGGCCTTCTTTCATTGTTTTCATTGCTATCTGTATCTTAGCTGTAAGTTTTCTTAAAGTAATAAAATAAAATAAAATGACAGCCTATCCAATATAAAAAGAATATTTTTTATACCACTAAGATGGCAAGCAATCATACGGCCCACCTGATGTTAAGCGGTTACGTATATAGACGCTTGCAACACAGAGGTATCACTTGATCGTTGCCGAACCTGTCAAACGAAAGAGGAGACTAGGGTTGGCAGTATAAAGTCCCCCCCACTGCCAACACAACGTTTCCTCGCGGTGTACTGGCAACCTTCCTCACCGTTAGGTACACAACACAACTCAAAGCAGTGTTATTTCACTTCGATTTTCTGCAAGGCGGAGGTACTTCCCCAGTGGGGCAGCTCCAATTTGAGTGGAATTACTCCCACTATTACCTCTCTTAAAAACATACAGATATTTTGATTGCATTCGAACTCATTATTGGATTTACACGATTAATTACGGTCTGTACTCCTAAGACTAAACTCAATTTCATGGTCGGCTTACGACTCAGCGAGGTACAGTATTACTACTATTGGCACCGAAGAGGCGGAATAGGCATGCGCCTTATATGTATAGGGATACTAGCTGCTGTAATGTACGCGGTTTCACACATCCCGAATGGTTTTTTGAAATAAAAGGTAGCCTATGTCCTTCTACAAGGTCTAATCCATCGCAGTACCAAATTTCATCAAAATCAGTTCAGTGATTTAGCCGTGAAAGCGTAACAGACAGTTACTTTCTCATTTATAATACTAGCTCCTGCCCGCGACTTCGTCCCTGTGGAAAAGTTCCTTTTAATTACCGTTGTAATTTGGCTTATAATTAAGTCAAAATCGTAATAAATATAGCCTATATGTTATTCTGATGTATAAATAATAATATTGTAAAGTTTTATCAAAATCCGTCCAGTAGTTTTAGTGTGAAAGAGTAACAAACATCTATCCATCCATTCTCACAAACTTTCACATTTTTAATAAATTAATAGTAGGATAGGATTGGTCGGGATTAGTATCGATTTCCTTCTTTCCTCAAATTGAGTACTTATATAATTATACTAAAGAAAATAAAATACGAAAATCCGCTTCCCCGGGCAACGGATGATCTATGGAGAATTATGAACACAATAAAAAAAGGTTAAGAAGAAGCTCGCCCTTTAAAAAAGTTCTTGTTCTATTTATGGAATTCTAAAAGCAAATCCTAATATCAATACTGCCATCATAAACCGAAAAGCGGTATCTTAAGCAAATTGAGTTTCGAGAAAATTAAGGTTTTACACATTTTAAAATAAATAATAGATACGCAATATTTTCTTGGTTCTATGCCTTTTAACCAAAATTGTACTTATTGATTACTGACATTTACGCGAATATTATACATTGAAATAAAACCGTAAAAAGTAGTTTTATTTCAAAATTGTACTTACTGGCTTTTCATTTCTTTTCTTAGGTAGGTACCACCAGACCAGGAACTTGTTTTGTATAATAGATATCATCGTCTTAAAACAGAGCGTCTTAAGCGTAAGGTTGCCAGTGCTCCTCGAGGAAATGTTGGGTTGGAAGTGAGCGGACTTTGACTCTTATCTACTCCCAACCTAGCTATTCCTCTTTCGTTTTACAGGGTCGGCAACTCGCAAGTGATACCCCTGGTGTTACTAGCGTCTATAAGCTACGGTAACCGCTTACGATAAGGTGGGCTGTATGCTTGTTTTGCCGCCTTAGTGGTATAAAAAATATATACTAAGTAGGTATATCATAATTTTACATGAAGCGACTGCTGATATTATTATCTTAATGATAAACTGGTTGCCAGGCTTTTCGGGGTTCTGACCCTTAAAAATAAGAATGGTTTAAATGGTAAATGGTTTAAATAACCAAGCCAATTATTACAGCACGTAGGTCATAATTTTTAATTTCACAAATTCCCTTGTCTCTGAGACAGATCTTCGTTCATAGGCGTAGTTCTTCACTCATGCTGAGTGTTTGAAGTATTGCTGATTTCCAGTGGGAAATCAAACATTTAGCGTTAGAATGGCGTTACTATATTGATGTGTCTTTTCGTAAGTCTTAGTGTTTCTTATGTATATATGATAAGTATGTATTAACAAAAAAAGTATCTACATATATAAGAAGGAATTATATCTAGTCTAGTGCACATATTACGAGCTCTGCTTAGTTTGGGACTCGTTTATTAAAATGGTACTCCCACTTTAATAAACTTTATGCTCGCTTTGTTATAGATTTGTTTATTCAAATCTATCACTTTTCTCCAAATTGGAAAAAAAGCCTCTACCTAATTTGCTCTGTCTCTTTCATATGTCAGCCTCAGAATGAGGGAAAAAATAACAAATCAGGATCAACAATTTGTATGAAAATATTCCTAATGTCCGCTTTATACACTTTTTAATATACTTATTTGCTTTTTATGGATGCAAAAAGCTTGTTGATTTATCCCGAGACAAATTTATCTTACTGTATAAATGTAAGCGTTTATGTTCAATGACAAAATAGTTTAGATTCTAAAAACATATAGCTATAGGCTCCTTGTGTTTATCACGTTATATAAATTACTCCAATTGGCGCCAATGATATGATTGTCATTGGCATGCAATGGCAAATTTGACGTACGTGGTCTTGTGGTTTTAGAGTGTGGTACTATTCATCACGAGGTCGTGGTGTCCATTCCCAATTCCCACAGGACACAATAATTTATGCGATGATCAATTTAAGTGTTTGTGATTGTCTGGGTATTTCTTACACATTATAGTTACAAAAGAAGTATATAAGTATTTGGATAAAATACTTTTTCGTCTAATACCTGCTATCTAGTACCCATAGTATTTATAAGTTCTGTTTTAGTTTGGGACTATATTATTTATATAAATCATTATGTACAGCCTGTGACATAATTAATGCACATCTTGAAATTAGTTTGCTAAGAATCTATCTTTTTGTATTTTTTTGGCATTTTCCATGCTAAGATTTTAAAGTTGTTTTAGTGAAGGAAACACTCGACAGCGGGAAGCATTCGAACCTTCGTCTTCTGGTTAATTACTTTCAAGATGATTTTACAGGTTGTTATACATATATACCTACGGACTTTGTGTGTTATAATAATAAGATGACTTTAATTGGTGCCAATGCCGATTTGATAGGGTAATTATGGCGTGATGTGGAGACACTATTCTACTATTAATGTTCTTGTTAGCCCACGTATATTTTATTATAAAGTGTGAGGTCATTATAAAGTGTACGTTCCATTCTCGATTACAAAGTATAGTATTTAAGGTTGCAAAGTTGGTGGGTTGAATACTACGTCTTGAGGTTAACGTTCTGTTAATTCAAGGATATCTCAGACAACTCACTAACAAATGGTGGGTAGATTCGGTTGTACCAGCTTGTGGGTTCGATCCCCGAACTGAACGAACCAGACGATCCCGGCGTTTGTGCAAAATTGTGTTTTTAAAATGCATTCACCATGCAAAAGAAAATCCTAGCATACTAGCAACATATCCTAGCAACAGGTAATGATTTTTAAAAGAAAAAACCGTTAATAAGAATCTGTACTAAGTCGTGATCGTAAATAATAATAACACTAAACAATAATTGTAATAATTCATTATCACTCGCTTGAACAGTGAACGAAAACATCGTGAGGAAACCGACGGTGAGTGATGTCTGTCAACCCGCACTACGCCAGCGTGGTGGACTATAGCCTAATCCCTCTCAATATGAGAGGAGACCCGTGCCCAGCAGTGGGACAGTATATGGGTTGATGATGATGAATCGTAAAACTGATTGTGGCCGCGCAACTTGACTAATGGACTGCTAAGTCATGGGTCTGGAGAGTTCAAATGAAATCACCTCTGACTGTTCGAATTTATGTAATTAATTATCGCTCGGGAAATATCGTGAGAATTTCGCTACCGGCGCGGGCGTGGAAATTCTGCTAACAAGCACGGCGAGCGGGGTACATTAGCCTAACCCCTTTTATTCTAAGACCCGTGTCCTATTATATACATAGGACCTAAAATATTACCGGCAACCTATAATGTTTCACACACAATGTTAGTTTATCAAATGGTGAGTTTGCGTTTCGTTGCTTGTTACTGTTTAATGACTTTCGGCCATTCGAACTGTCATCTTAACCTTTTGCTAAACCCTTCAGTGTTTACGTAATGTTATGGTGTTATTATTAATTTAAATAAAATATTAATCATTTATTAGCTTTAAAATCTGAAACACAAGTACCAGCGAATGTAGTTTAAATCGTGATCAATATAATTTATTATTGTAGGTATTTGTTTGAACTCTGGTAGGTACCTAAGGAAAGATTTAACTTGTATGGGGGACCATACTTACATTCGATAAATCAGAGAATTGTTAAAGGAGCTTGCTCAGTTGTTGCCTTCGTTTGTTGTAATTGTTTATGTTTCATGCAATGGAGTATGTATTGTTAAACGGGGTAAATAGTGATGCAGGAGTGAATCGGGCCTTGTTGATGCCAACGCATTTAGTAACAATATCAAATTCGTTGTTTGAAAATAACTATAATAATTGAACTTAAAAATCCCTTTCAAAGTTTCGTCCTAATTCACCCCATGTCCCTCGCAGGGCATCCCTATTCACCTGGTGTTACCAGTATTTGATTTGCTATGTGTGTATTTAATTTAATTAATTAATCGATCCTCCAGAACAAAACTGCTGTTTTTACTGTGTATGCTAATTGATAATTCAACATTAATTAACATGTCAAGCAAGTTAATTAATTTTGAATGTTATGTTTGGAAGATTAACTCATTATTGCACTTGGTTAATTGTATTTGACGTGTCTGTAGGCGGTTTTATACCTACAGCTTCTTGATGTTGTCACGTCAAGCAATCATTGCAAAATCGCTGTTGATTCATTCATTAAGTTCAATTATTAATGCTAATTCATTCTATTCACCTACTTTGTATCTGTACTATCAAGCTAGAGGATCAGACCAATTGTCTGACATTTCCTTATTAAGATATCGACTATGAATAGTATGAACTTTCTCGTGTGTTCTCGGGAATAGAACACAATGATTATTACTATTGCAGCTCAGTAATGGAAGTATATTTTTCTTTGATGCTCGTATACGGCGTTGTGTCAAAGCTCATTTGTTTTTTATGAAAATCTTTTTCTTGTTAAACTTTTTTGTTTGACAGTTACAAAACTGACAGAATGTATGTTGAAGTGTTGTGATACCTACTTTTACTATATACACTGTGTCTGCCGCGGTTTATGATGGTGTTTTGTGTTCCCGAACGTGGCTTCTATATCTTGACTCTGGTGGCCAACATCAGCACATGGTGGAGGCACTGTGCCCTCTTAATAGACCACCAAAGAATCTCCCCAGTGCAACGCCTGTTAGGGAACTTCCCTGGGATACTTCTAGATTTATGAACCGTCAGTGCGTATGGTTGATCCATGCGCTCCTTATACAATTACGAAGCGAGGAGAGGCCTCACCCTTTGAAGGGGTCCAGCGAGGGCCCACCAAACAGAGAGGGACCACAGCCTGTTACAGTCGTGGTGAATGCCACGAATCCCATAACAGTAACATATAGAGCAAGGAAAGCAAATGCGGTTTTTAGTTGGTAGGAGTCCGAAATACCCTGGCACTTCCCCAGGTGATAGATGATCCATGAGGATTTTCTTTTTTAATTAAAAAAGAGACCTACAAACCGTACCTAGTAGTTATGTAGCGACATCTATCGCGGTACATGGAACTACGAGCAGATCCTGAATTGCGCAATCAACATTCGCAACGCAAGTGGCATTTATACAGACGCCCGACATCAACCGTCGTCGGGCCGTGGCCCACCAGGCAAAACACCCGGCTGATCGAAGGATCTTCCCTTTGGTTGGAGGGGATACACACCTCGCCTTTCCACACTGAACTCGACGTGATCCCAGTATCTCCAAAGATACATCACAACTGTTGTCCACAGGACCAATAAATCATTCTGAAAATAAGGTCGTATTTTTATCTCTATAAAAGCAAATAGAATCAGTTTCAATTACATCCATTTCTACTGAAAGCTCTCTGAGAATGATTGGTATATAGTATAACGCCTACTTAGTGTAATAATACAAGCGTTTTCCTTAAGGCAGACACGTTCTGGACCCGTCAAAAGTTAATTGGTTTTTGGCAATGTACAGTCAACAAAAGAGTTAAGTATACAGATAGCAAACGAAATATGCATTTTTATACAGATTACATGACATAACATGACATAAATAATTACGCGCCAAAGGATTAGGTATGTTGCTGCTTACAATATTACGTTTTGACACACATATTGCGTGATACATCATTACACTGCCTTTACCAAAACACAGATTATTAATTAGTTGCCTGTATACCTAACTCTTTTGTTGACCGTACGCACTATCACGCGTGTTTTCCTCGAAGGGTTGATCAGACAAAGATCGAAAGTATGTTTTTAGGTCATATGTAAAGGAGCGAGTCCATTGCCTTTAAGTAATTATAAATGCAAACTTCGAGCTGAATATAACAAGCTATCAGGACTGTATTTATCTAAGGGTTAGGCAGAGGTGTACCAATGTACAGTCAGCAACGAAAGTCGCTGAACATGTTGCAATCTTCAATATGATTTTATTCTAATAAGGAAGTATGAAGTTACTGACCTGTGAAGGTTATGCGAAATAATTGCATAGATGACCATTAAATATTTCATCATCATCATCAACCCTACTGTCCCACTGCTGGGCACGGGACTCCTCTCATATTGAGAGGGATTAGGCTATAGTCCACCACGCTGGCCTAGTGCGGGTTGGCAGACTTCACACACCGTCGAGAAAAATCTCTAAGGTATGCAGGTTTCCTCACGATATTTTTCTTTCACCGTTTAAGCGAGTGATAATTAATTATTAATACGCACATGAATTCGAAAACTCTTGGCAAAAAATTATCCTCCGAACCTTTTCCAACTGTGTTAGGGTCGGCTTCCAGTCTAAACATATTTCTGGACAATACCGATATCCTGAGGATAGACTGGTTGTCATGCTTTTTAGGCTTGGGAGTACCACTAATGATTGTCATAGGCGGTAGTATGACAACCAGGACTAATGGTTTCACATGCTCTCCGAGGCACGGAGTGGTCTCGATATGTTAAAAATGGTGACCTATCCACAGATTGACCCTGGCTAGCGCAACTTATCAGATTGGTTGATCAACGTAGTTATACCTTAGTTACGGTCCCCTCAAATACGAGACAAGAATATCAAGATAATTATACTAATCACTGTTAGCTAACGATTTATTTACAAAGGAAAGGACTTTCCTTATCCCGACAATCTCTAACGACTTAAATAGTAATCAAGTTTCAATCCCATATCCCTTCAGAAAGGATTCTATCAGCCACCTATTCAGCTCATTACTCTTTCCATGAATATGTAAACGAACACCCATTTATCCCAACAGAGACCGCAATGGGGACGAAATTAGACAAGGACCAAACATCGGCTTCCCAGGACTATAAGAATTCTGTACTGAGTATTGGAATGATGATGTTGAGCCGAACTACGAGGATCTGGCTGCAAAACGACTTTATCTTCAACAATTCCTCACGCGGCAAAGAATTTTCCAAAACCCTGAACACAGCTCGCTCTTTTGCTGATAATGTAATACGAGAGAGGAAAGCGCAAAGGGCTCAGAATAAGGGCAGTGTGGAAGAAGTGTCGGATGAGGTTGGAACCAAGAAGAGGCTCGCCATGCTGGACTTTTTGCTGGAAGCTGAGGAGAAGGGAGAGATAGACATGGAAGGCATTAGGGATGAAGTAAACACGTTTATGTTTGCGGTAAGTCAATAGCTCTAACACACATCTCCGGCGACATTAAGTACCTATATAAATTAATATTATTCTGACACGCGAATATTAGATATTGAAACAAAACTACTTTTTGATATTATTAATCCCGAGGTTTCGAACCCTTTACAGTCCACGGTCACGGGTAGACTCTGACCGACAGACCTGTAAAAAGTGTTATTATTTTTTTCAATTAATAACGACCCGCCCCCCGTTTCGGGTGGAATATACTAATAACATATGTACATGTTACATATTAACATTCCTCTTAAATCACTCTATTAAAAAAAAACTGCATCAAAATCCGTTGCGTAGTTTTAAAGATCTAAGGATACATATAGGGACAGACACACGGGAAGCGACTTTGTGTTATAGTATGTAGTGAAGTAGATATCTAATAGTATTTTATTTCCAGGGTCACGACACCACAGCCATCGCGCTTACTTTTGCTCTGATGCTTCTTGCCGATCACGAAGATGTTCAGGTAGGAATCCATACTTAACATTATAAGTTTAAAAATAACTCTGTCTGTCACACTTTCACGCCTAAATCACTGAATTGATTTTGATGAAATTTGGTTCAGAGTTGGATATGAAGAAGAACATACAAGAACATTTTTAATTTCATGTATGACATACATTAAATTAAAAATTGTTCCTAGTCTTTTAGCAATATTAGTCACACTGGTAATACGGACGTACTCAGTACGATACAGTACTGTACAGGTGCTATGTCTCAGTACAAAATATAGGTCAAGTTTGCCTGACTGTTGTCCATACGATATTTCCGAATTCCACCTCGGGGTCAGCTTTATTACATTCCACATATAATATACATTTATTAAATGTATATTTTGGTGGGTCCTCTATTTCGAACTGGTACATACCACAGGATCGCAAAGTAAACTGTGGAAACGAAATATTAGCGCAGTCAACAGATTTGTCGACAAAATTAAGGAAGGAGGAAACCTGCATGCCTTAGAGATTTTCTCGACGGTGTCTGACGTCTGCTAACCCACACTAGGTCAGCGTGGTGGACTATAGCCTAATCCCTCTGATACTGTGAGAGGAGACCTGTGCCCAGCAGTGGGACTGTATATGGGTTGATGATGAAGAGACCCTGTATACGCACCGTTTGAAGGATCCCATATCTATTCTTTCTTTACTCATATACATACACTTCTAGGAACGCATCTATGAAGACTGTAAGAGTATAATGGGTGATTCTGACCACGCCCCAACAATGTCAGACCTGGCTGACATGAAGTTCTTGGAGGCCGTCATCAAGGAGTCCATGCGGCTGTACCCCAGCGTGCCGTTCATTGGGCGGGAGGTCGTTGAAGACTTCAAACTGGGTAAGAGTTCATAGGTACTGTTTAAAGTTTGTTAGTGGTGTGATTGTCACCGATGCGTTCATTAGAGATCTCTGAGCCCCCTCCTTAGTGTGCTAGAGATGGCCGTGTGCTTTTAGTCGGTAGGAGTCTGACATAACCCTCCGCCAGACGGAAGAAATGATGTAATTGTACAGGAGGGCTCATCATGGTAGTGTTCCATTGGAGATCCCGGAATCTCCCCACATAATGTGCGCACATTAACAATACATGATATTTTCTTTAGAGTACCTCGTGCATGTGAACGTCGATGTCGTAATAAGGATTTATTTTACATCCCCAGGAGCAGGACTTGCTATTCCAAAAATATGTTCTTGAGGCGTGCCTGTAGACTTTACAATGATAGTGACAAATTAACTGACGTAGATATTTTCTGTTGCTCAGTTACATCACTAAAGAAAGCTTTCTGTAATTAAGTAAAAAACTTAGCATGTATGCCATAGTGTATCGGTAACTAATTTTTAGGTGTTCATTTAATATTTTATTTTTTAGTTACATTAAGGTAACTATAGGTCTTTTTGTATTTCATTTGTATGAGATTATTATTTTGTAAATGACTGTTTGTTTCTTCCTAAATAAATAAATAAAAATAATAATAATATAATCGGTGAGACTCCAACATAACCATTGAGTAGCCGCGAGGATTTCCACACGGTATATTTTAAGAGAGGTAGGGTACAGTGTGAAATATTCGAATTTCGAAGTGAAATAACACTGCTTTGAGCTGTGTTGGGTTCCTAACGGTGAGCAAGGTTGCCAGTGCTCCGCGAGGAAACGTTGTGTTGGCAGTAGGAGGACGTTGACAGTAAGAGCTGACAGTATGAAAGATAATTCGAACCACAAGAAAAACCTATCCTTAACCTATCGTGAGCCTCTATATTTAACTAAGCTCGGTTAAGACCTGTCCTTCTTTCTATTACTGTTATCTCTACAGATGGCGAAGTTCAGCGAGACGGAAAGTTATCCCTGAGATGTGATTGTAAAGTTCTGGCTTAGGAACTAGAATTATATTAAAAACTATTTCATACTTGTTTGTGGTGAATCTGTCTTTTAGAAGTACTTACTTATTATTATAGCTTAGTAGGACTACTAGACTAACTGCCTCGTTAGTTTAGTGGTGCTAAGCGCGACTGCTATGCTAGAGGTCCTAGTTTCGATTCCCAGGTCGAGCAAACTGTTATTGGTTTCAGACACATAAGCGAATATTAGATATTGAAATAAAACTAGTTTTTACGGATTTTATCTTGTTACATTGATATTATTAATCCTGATTTCGGAACCTTTACAGCATCCATGGTCACGGGTAGACTGAGGTGGTGGGGGTCTTGATGATATAATTACTCGAAACGGATTGCCAATAGTTAACAAAAATGTAGGGTAGCTGTCAGTATTTGTGAGCCTTCAGTTAGCACCTAAAATCTGTACCTAGTTGTGTCAGTGTCGCACGATATTGCATAGGTTCTTAAAAGAAAGTGCATGTAAATGTCGACTGAAACCTTATTCTTGTTTTGTTTAAACACAAGAACCTAATCTTAGAACTTATGTTACGATCATTATTTTTCCTTACTAAGATATAAATATCTATAAACCTAAAATTATTTACAGGTAACTTACTGGTAAAGAAAGGTACCACAGTCGACGTGCATATCTATGAACTACATCACCGCGAGGAGTTGTACCCTGACCCGGAGACGTTCAAGCCAGAGCGGTTCCTACAGGGCGAAATGAAGCATCCGTACGCGTACGTGCCCTTCAGTGCTGGGCCCAGGAACTGCATCGGTCAGTATAATAATTCAATGTTTTACCAGCCCTATGTCACTCCATACAAGCGACTACACTACCACGCGAACATCAGCCTATCTGTACACGACTGTGTCTGTGTGCGTATCATTTAGGGATACCACAAACGGTATGCAGTGTTACTTTATTCCTTATTCCTTTGTATTATACAACCTCTATGATATAGTTGAATTTATAAAATGAAGAAGGATAATGTTTTAGTATTGAGTTGCATTTACCATTAGCATCACACCTATTCCCTAAAAGGTTCGGCAGAGGTGAACCTACATAAATAACAAATTTCCTCAGTATGTTTTATAACTGTTGTAATAGGGTGCGACCTTATTGCTGTTAACCGGGCACAAATCCAAACTCAGAGTTGTTAGTGAGATTAACCTGGGAATATAACCTAGGACAACCGGTCAGCAGTTAGTGCTTCTGACCACTAGACCAATAACGCAGTTAATATGACGATAACGTGTTTTATTGCATTCTCAGGTTTTTTATTTATAAATGTTGTCCACAGGCCAACGTTTCGCAATGCAAGAGATGAAGTGTACTCTAAGCGAGATAGTACGGAACTTTAAGGTGATCCCGAAGGTCAAGGGAGCGAGGCCTACTCTGCTGGCTGACCTCGTACTAAGACCCGTGGAACCCATATACGTCAAGTTTGTCCCGCGTTAAGAATTACTAACGAAGCGTGGTATCTTTGCACTGCATTCAAAGATGTGTTTCAGTGGCATTTTGAAAAAATCTTTATAAAATAAAAGAAACGAGCAGAGAGAAAATATACTAATTAAATTAAATAACTAAAAAAAGATGACGTCTGTGGTCTAGTGGTTCGAGTGCCGGACTGCTGATCATGGGGTCGTGGGTTCGATTCCCACAGGACACAAATATTTGTATGAGTAAAATATGAGTATTTGTGTTTGTCTGGGTGTTTCTTATATATTATAAGTATGTATTTACAAAAAAAAAGGTATATAAGTATTATATCCATTGTCTACCCATAGTACAAGCTCTGCTTAGTTTGGGACTAGATGGTGCTGTGTAAAATGTCTCAAAAATGTTTATTATTATTTATTTAATTATGTATATTTAATATTATAAATAGGTATATTATTTCTATCTTCTTTTTTTTAATTGATAGCTAGTGACGGCAGAAAGATTTATCCTGTATTGTGGGTTGATTTGTACACTCAAACACTCAGATTCGAAAGATTTTGATTGGCACAGAATGGCAAGGAACCCGATCGCTCCGCCGGCGCCACCGCTGCTAGGATATCAAATGTAATGTCTAAATTCATTCTAAATTTAGTTTAGGTGTAGTGCCCAGTTGTCAATATGTTTATTGTCGTCATTTCATAGTAATGTTAACTGAAGTTGTATTCCATTATTAATATAAAATAACTCTGACATTGTATTTTGCTTGAGAAGTAAATACGTACGGATATCTCTAGATATTTAAATAAAAAAACTTATTTTTTTAATAAAAATGATTTTTACGTTGTATTATTTTCTCTTGATTTTTACATTATGCCGTTACACACGTTATAGTTTTAAAAAATCGGCGCATGACTATGCCATAATGCTCAGCAAACCGGTAAATTGCATTGCACACGGGCGCTGCATGGGCTAGCGAGAGAAAGAAAGAAAAAGTATTTATTTTTCGTCCGTCTGACGCACAACAAACCATACATAACAGAATAGAAAAAAATAATAAAAACATAATAAAAAATAATGTGTACAAAAAATTATATCAATGGCAACACTGCCAACTTAAAATAGAGAGACACTCAGGCCTGGTAAGTAATAATATACAGTGCGAGGAAGCTCTGCGGTTACCCTTACTACGCAATATAATAATAATAAATAATAAATGCTTTTATTTCAGACCGTAGTCCATTTTGTTAGTATACATGTAGCTTAAAACCTAATGTTAGTACTTATATCTATTACACAAAATACACTACAAGAAACTTATTTGAACTATTTATACGCCACACTGGCATGTAGACGTACCCAATGTCTCAGTATGTGACTGTCCCATCTGTCTGCTATGGTTTTCAGGATGCTGTTGGGGCTATCGCGTACTCTGCTCATGATAGAAGCGCATCGTTTGCGCAAGATTGCTGCAAAGCAATCAATGCCGATCTCCGCGAACATACCGGAAGCACTGCAGTAACGCGGCAACCCCATCAGCACCCTGAGTGCGTTATTGTATTGAACGCGCAGAGCGTTGTATGCCCTCCGCGTGTAGTTAACCCACAGACTGCACGTATAGAACGACTGACAGTATGCCGTAAACAGCGTAGCCTTTACGTCAGTCGAGCACTTCGCAAATCTGCGAGCCAACATATTGCAGCGGACAGTCAACGCCCTGCGCTCACGCTCCATGTCCAGGCTGTCCTTCAAGTCCTCGGAAACCCAGTGACCCAGATACTTAAAAGTGGTAACCTGCTTCAAGGGACTACCACAAAGTTTTAATTGCGGCACAATAGGGTAATATTTAGTACCCGCCTTAAAAACAAGAACCTCACTTTTCTTGACATTGTATCTGAGCCCATGAGCTTCCGCGTACCTTTCACATATTCTGAGCAGGCTCATCATTGCGTTAATTGATGGGCTCAGCAACACCATATCATCAGCGTAACTAATATTGTTGACACAAACCCCGTCCACGTGACAGCCCTGATAGGTGTTGCTGAGCTCAACAATCAACTGGTTGATATACAGACTGAAGAGCCGAGGCGAGGACAGGCCACCCTGCCTCACTCCACACTCCAGCCTATACACATCCGACAATAAACCTGCCCACCTTATATAATTGGTCTGATTGTTATACCAATAACGCAGTATTGCTATAACTCCCCTATCAACTGTAGTCTCGTTGAATAGTTTCCGCCACAACAAGTCGTATGACACCAGGTCGAACGCTTTGGATAGGTCCAGAAAACACGCGTTGACAGGCGTTTTTCTGGACGTGTAGTACTGGACCGTGTGCTTAAGAGACAGTATGGCACTTTCCGTGAAGAGACCCGGTCTGAAACCAAACTGGGCATCATGTAATTCGATGCGGGTCGCCATATGCCTATCAAGCAAACTGTCCAGCACCTTGGCCATGACAGTAGCAAGAGATATTGGCCTATAGTTCAAGAGATCTGATGTATCCCCGGTCTTATCCTTCACAATAGGTACGACTATAGTTTTCATTAAGTCGCTGGGCAGATAACAGTGGCTTAGACATAATGAGTAAAACATTGACAGTACCCTTGGCAGATGAACTCCTGCATGTTGCAGGTGCTCGATGCTGAGGTTGTCATGCCCCGGAGACTTGCCCCTTACCATACCATTTATTACATTAGCAACATCTTTTGCTGAGAATCTAACGTTTGGCTGCCCTGATGAAGTAACCATCCGATCATCCTCAGCATCGCCCACCTGTGATGCTGGACCAAGAGGAGATTCAACTTTTAAATGTTTCACAAATAAGTTCGCTATAGCAGATGGGTCATGTTGTCCCGCTATACTCACTGGAACGCCCGATCTCGGATTCAACTTATTAGTATTTTTCCAAAACCTTGAAAAATTCTTAGATTTATGACACTCTGCTAAGATATCCATTTTAATTTTATCTTGATTGTTCTGACACCATTTTAACTTTGATTTAAATATTTTTCTCGTGTTATACATATTTTCATACAGTGAATTATAACGCGGTTTACCAGACATACACCAGGCTTGAAAAGCAACTCGGGCGTTCTCGTGAGCTTGCTTAACATGCCTATTCCACCCAATAACATGTTTACCCCTACCACCCCTTCCCACATCCACATTACTGTGACACTGGGCAGCCTCTGTAAGTGTACACACGATGTCTTTATACATGTTATCTAAAACTGCTTTGTGATTAACATCTCCACAAAAACCGCTAGCACATTCTTTAAAATCCGCCGGGAAATTAATTTCCCTTAACTTACTATGACAAGTATCTTTATATTTGTTTATTTGATCAGGGTCTCGATTACCCCATATGACCTTATTTTTACACATCTTATTAGGTGTGACAATTGTAGGTGTTATCATATTAAAATTACACTGTAAAAGTATAGGCATGTGGTCCGACCAGTATGTATCGTACAATACAGTTGCACTAACGATCAAACGTCTCGCCGCCTCTGTCACTACACAGTGATCGAGCCAGCGGTGGCAACCGTGCACGTCACTCACAAATGTGTACGTACCTTGCGGTAGTAAGTCCAGGTCCGCACATGTCCAGCACTGCTCCGCACAGAAACTTAATAATTCACTACCGAATAGCTCGCCGGGATGAGCGTTAAAATCGCCTAATATGACCACCGATTCCACGTTATTACTGTCTATTATTGCACTAATTTCACTGAGACAATTCGTAAACTCTGTTATATTTTCATTCGAGTCTGTAGGCATATATACAGAAAAAATTAGTATTGAACGATCCTGTATCATTATTTTGATAGCTACAAGGCGTACGTTATTACAACTAATTATCGTGACAGATGGAAATAGGCTCTTCCTCCATAACAAAGCCACTCCTCCGTATGGTCTTCCACGAAGTACTCCTGCTGAGGTGTCTACTGCCGAATTGCCAGCAAAAGCGAAATCATCATCTATCTGTCCCAGAAAAGCGACATCATGTGGGAATAGCCAAGTTTCTTGTAACGCGATAACGTCAGCCGTTACACACAGACGTCTCACACAGTCAACAGACCGCTTTATACATTTACAATTAAAACTTATTAATTTGGTCGTGTTATCCATTTTTGGTTTTTTATTGTTTTGCATTTTCTCTATCAATTTTCTTCTTTGAGAAGTCTACAAATTTACGATAGGATATGCCTTCCGGCCAAAAGTCATCCCGCATAAAAATATGACACTTATGCTTAGGAACAGAGATCTTGTAAGCATCGTAATTTTTGGACACCTTCATTATCATTTTTTCAATATTCACAATTATTTGAGCTTTCTTTTCAACATACTCTGAGATGTCACTGTGTGTCACTTGTTTATCAACATGATAAATGTATAGAACTACTTTATCCTCTATAGCCTTAAATTTACCCTGCGGTTCTACGACAGCATTTCCTCTGTTTCCTACAAAACGACTTCTCATTTTCTTCCTCTGTACTAATGTCCACTCGCCTTCGCTTACAATCTGCGCCATTGTTTTTGTTTGCGGTTCACAAGTCGGTTGGACGGCCGCGTGGACCGTGTGTCGCGCGCTCACTACAGAGTTATTGTTAACACCTATGTTATGTGTTGTTTGATGCGACTTGGTGCTGTTATCAGTGAACGGCTGTGAGCGTAAACCGGTTTCGCACTCGGTTGGAATGCATTCATTAACTGACTTTATTCCCTTTAAGTTTTCGTCGGCTGCTATTGACGAGTGGTGGGTAGGCGGAAGTAAAGTCTCATCTTTAGTTATGGAACTCTGCTCAGTTATATTTTTGTTAGCAATATGAACATGTTGCAGACCCATTGGCCCGCTATCATAATCACAGCTGTCCATCATATGAGTTCAATATACTGACGGGAGTGACAACTGATAATCCACTTTCCCACCCGCCTCCGACTCCCGACCACAAACACTTTTAGTTCAGCAAAGTACAGACAGCTACAAAACTAATTTGAGTTTATACCCAAAGTAATATTAATAAAAAAATTTATTGTTTTCTTCCACAAAGGTATCTTATTAATAGTAATAAAAGTTACTCGTTGTAATAAATATTACAACGAGTTTTCATTTGTAAGTATATCCTTTGTGAGAGACTGGTATGGTATCTGAACTAGGTAAACCTGTCATACAGATTACCAGGCCCCCTCCAGTTTAGGTTAGTAGCATAGAGATCAGTTGTAATAATTTGTAAAAACTGACAGACTTATGTGAATATTGATAATTAAAATATTATTTAGATAGCATTTATTATCATTTTAGGAAAGAATTTCAAGATGGGATGAAAAGAGAAAAGAACATATACATTTTAGAGAAAGAAAAATTCGATCTCAAAATTCGGTTCAATCGCTACCGAACCTGCGTCCCTCCGGTTAAGTACGCCGAACGCTTTAGCCAACTAATTTACCGAGATCACTGCCTGTAATGTCAAATTTCTCTTCCTCATTCTACATCTAGTTGACGCCAGCGTCCTCTGTCGAAGACATATTACTATGCACTTCAAGAGAAGAGAAGATCAAGCATTGTTTGATGTATCTTCAAAAATATGAATCGGGCCAATGAAACTCTCTTTTCCATAAAACATTAGGATTTTCAATATATAATCCAATCAATTTCAATGTCTAATAGTAGTAGCTAGCTACTTAGCGTATCACTACATTGCGTAATAACAGAGATGAAAATATTTTTTATGTTTTATGACGTAATTAAACTGGCTTTCTTATTATTAGCTTATCAAAAAAAAAATTAAGTATTTAGGTACTTACCTAATTTAATTTTTATTCTTGAATCTTAATATATTATATACAGACCACGTTCCGGACATAATTATAAAATGAATTACAGTTTAATAGTCCTGTTGTGAAAATTTCTCTTTATAAAGGTACTTATGTTGTTGGAGAATATCCAAGGGGGGGGGGGGGTTAGGCAGAAGTATGCCACAGTTGCACACACCCACAGTTTGCTAGTATATTTAGGTCCCACGTAGTATAGTATAGTATATTCAGCCACAACTCCAAACTCCGAGCTGCTACTGAGAATTTCAACCCATATACTGTCCCACTGCTTGGCACGGATTTCCTCTCAGGACGTAAGGGACTAGGCTAGGCTCTATTGCGGGTTGGCAGACTTCACACTCCTTCGAGTAAATCTCTAAGGCGTGCAGGTTTCCTCACGATGTTCTCCTTCTCCGTTTAAGCGAGTGATAATTAATTATTAATACGCACATGTTTCGGAAAGGCAGAGGTACCTTGGATTGGATTCGAACTTTCAAGATTCCTACTACTAGGCTATCGCTGCTATAGGCAGGACTGATATAATAATTATAATATAATACTAATACTCTATTATTACATACCTAAATATTGTTTAAAAACTTATTTACACACTATTTTTTTGGCATTTTCCATGCTACGATTTTAAAGTTAGAAGGCAAAATTCGACATGGCGGCTAGGTATCACGGTGGCTTAGTGGTCATAGCGTCTGGTGTACATACCTAACCAGAAGACGCAGATTCGAATCCTGCCCACGGTCGAATTTTTCCTTTGCTTAATAACTTATTTACACATTTTAGAGTTATAACTGTCTTTAATACTGTTATGTACCCAACGTTTAATTAAATTAATTGTATATATACCTACAATTAACGCTGTTCACAGATTATCTGTGGAGTATAAATATATACTCCACAGTTAATCTGTGAACAGTGTTGTGGGCGACAATATTGTTCAAATGTTGTGTATTTCTTAAACTACTGTAGCAGTTTGTTGTTCCTTTTGAATAAAAAAAAGAAATAGTTTTGGGTTAAATCACCATAGCTTCGCATAAAAGCAGCTGGAACTTGTAAATCCTTCCGACTCTCATTTTGATAGTTTTCCCCTAAACTTTTATAAAATTCATTCAGGCTATGAACTATCAGCTGCAACACAACTCTTTTCTAAACTAACAACGTCAAATCATCAAGATGTATTCACGATAAAATATATTTAAGCACGTGTCTTGTTTTCATGGATATCATACACGTGTCTACTATATCAGACTGACTTTTCAACCTACTTTTCATACACGAGATTCAAACATAAGAAAAACACCTCTTCGTGTTTATCTGGACTTCTTTGTGCCTTTACTATATTTTAATTATTTGAATACATGCCAGCTAGAAATGCTAATTAGCAAAGAACAAGACAAGGGTTCATTAAAATTAACAAGTTTTACAGGAAATACCTTAACATACCATCACACCCTGTATACCCCAAAGGGTTAGGCAGAAGTGTATCAATGTACACTCATAGTTCACTGGAATGTTTTAGGTCCCATGTAATAGGGAAATTTCGAGCTACTACTGAAAGCACTACAGGCTGTGGTCTCGACAGCTGAGCTTTTGCAACCTACATTGTATATTTTTATGTAATTTATATCAATAACTTTGTTGTTGTTTATGTCAATAAATGCATCTATCTTTCTTCCTTTTTCTGATAAAGTCATCCAGTGTAATTAACCCATAAATAAGTGCGGTTTGTATTCGGTACAAGGCCACGACGCTGCCATGGCGGGTCGTGTGGTGGGGTATATAGCGCACCTTACTTTTAAGACCGTATTTATGATCAATTCAAAAATGGTTTCATTAATGTAGACACGTAATTTGATGTGATGCTCGAAAAACAGAGAGTACAGTACCTACGTCTAACGTACGTGCCTAATAGCTAAATTTAAATGGATATTAATGAGGCGATCAAATAAAGTTTCATCAGGCAGAAAGATTTCATTACTTCGTTCGGAAAGGCGTCTTAACTTGTCTTAATAAAGCGTTGATTAAGATATGGCAACGTATTGTTGTCGATATCCAAATACATACCTATGTATCTGCACATATATTGGATCTTTGTCTTCGAAATGATATTAAGGGATAGGTATTTTGTTGTTGTTTTTTGTAAGTATTTATTTCAAAACATTTATTTGGTCACACATACATAAAACAAGACAGTTACACATTAAATTTAGTAAAGATTATAAATATAAAAACACAGGTGCAGCACGAAAACCAGCTCAGTATTTGCTGTGCCGAGGACACAGCATTGATTTTTAATTCTTTACCTACCGACATGCGTAAAACTATTACCAATAAATATACAGGATGTTACAAAACTACCCGTAAAGCCGAAAGCATTAGCCGAAATGGGGCCTTATAACGAGTCCATTCGCAATAGTTAAGAACCGTAGTTACGCTGTATAACATACCTCAAAAAAAGGAAAACAACAACATTTATGAATGAATAATAGAAAAACTATTAAAGTAGACAGTTATTAGGTAAAATAGGTACGTAGGCCTTTCTGTCAATACATATAATCTGCTTCCCTGACATGACAGCTGTCAAAATTTTTGGCTTTGATAATTATCTATATTTTTTACGGGGTATTTTGTAACACGTTGTATATAGTACAAATTAAAAACATTATTTCATCTCAAAATTATGGTACCTACTTCCTTAACGTAATATAATATGTCATCCATAGGTCATGCTTGGTAGAATACATTTATTGAATATTTTCTTTTTCCCTTAAATTGGTGTAGCCTTGCTTTTCATGACATCTTTTAGAACCGAATATTTCTTCGATCCAATATTTATTCTATTTTTTATTTCTTTTGTTGTGAGGTTTGTGGGAGATATTATTTGGCTCAGGTATAATATTCGTTTACATATTATAACTCGATAACGTTGTTATTTTACTGGTGTTCATCGATAGTCCTACCTTTTTCTTTCATGTACCAGTTGTTCCATCATAACTTATAGGGTCTTTGGGTCTTCGCATATTAGTATGATGTGGTCTAACACTCACAAATAATGTGACTTTCTATTGGTAAAAGAATTTTCAAAATCGGTTCACTAAATCCAGAGATTAGGTACCCCGTACAACCCCACACACTTTACCTCTTTATAATATTAGTAGGTATATAGATGAATGAAAAAACGGACACAAAATATACCCAGACTCGAAAATAGATATCTGTTGTACATTATAGCCCTGGGTGGGAATCGAACGACACTCGGCGCAACGGTAATGGGGAGTTGATCCACCCGCAAGGTCGGAAATTTGCATTCACATTCTGAATTTACGTCTTATCATAGCGTCTGGTGTATTTAAACAGAAGGCGCAGGATCGAGGCGAAGAATAACTTTATAGTCTTACTTTATAGGCATGTGAAGTCTGCCAACCACCATTAAGCCAGCGTGGTGGAGTATAGCCTAATCCCTCTCATACTGAGAGAAGACCCGTGCCCAGCAGTGGTTTATAACTTCATACGTTAAGCATTATATACCTATGCTATGTTGTGTGTTAAAGTATCTTTTGATACTCTTTAATGTCTTTAGTTTAGTTAGCTTTGTTAATCAGTTGATCAAAGTAGTTATAACCGTGTATATACTTAACTTAGAATAAAATAACAATTACGTTTTCAATTTCTCATAAAGCAACAAAGAGATACAAGTACACATACTCGTAACTGTAATATTAAAGAGACTCGGTTCTAAGCCTGAACATAATAACGTTCGGTGGGATCAAAATGAAATTTACTTACGTGTATATTTATTTTCATATTTTACTTAAATTGATATTCATTGACTATTAGGTATATTATATAGGTGATTATTAAGCTGCGATTTCTATATATATATATATATACATATATATATATATACATATATATATATATATATATATATATATATATATATATATATATATATATATATATATATTATATTACTACAACTATTTTTATTATATGATATTCTATTATATAGTTATAACTATATTGTTTTATTTATATGTAATTATATTTTTATTAACTATACATTATTGTATTTATGTCATTATTATCAGTTTGTAAAAAGAAAATAAATTAAATGTCCCAGATATTGTTATTATAAATGTATGTCATGTTTGTTTATATAATATGTATGTATTTGTGTTTATGTTATTATTAGGTATAATTATTATTATTAGTATTCATTTAAATCTCCATTTATTATATTTCATATACTTTTATCATTTAGGTATTCATTTATATGGTAGTAAGTAACATTTAGTTAATAGGATATGTTTTAATTTTTTTATAAATATGCTGTCTTTAATTTAATTTTTTCCATCATTCATGTACTCCTTATGTACTCCTTATGTACTCCTTATGTACTCCTTATGTACTCCTTATGTACTCCTTATGTACTCCTTATGTACTCCTTATGTACTCCTTATGTACTCCTTATGTACTCCTTATGTACTCCTTATGTACTCCTTATGTACTCCTTATGTACTCCTTATGTACTCCTTATGTACTCCTTATGTACTCCTTATGTACTCCTTATGTACTCCTTATGTACTCCTTATGTACTCCTTATGTACTCCTTATGTACTCCTTATGTACTCCTTATGTACTCCTTATGTACTCCTTATGTACTCCTTATGTACTCCTTATGTACTCCTTATGTACTTCTACTTATGTACGACTTATGTACATCTTAAAAAGATGGCCTGAGCCTTGGATTGAAGCCTTGAGGCACACCCCTTCCTAAAATAATAAGTGCTGAGGTATACAAGGGCCAAATAGCGGGTCCTTGTATACCTCAGTACTTATTATTTCGCAAGTTATGTCGCAGTTCTACTAATTGTTTACGATTTTCGAGATAACTGTGGAACCATCGCATAGCACCATGGTCGAAACCGTAATAATTTAATTTGAAAGCAGTAATGATGATTCATTAAATTAATGTTTAATTTAATGAATCAAATGCCCTAGAAAGATATTTATCTTGGGCCAACAACATATTATCTGTAACAGCCAACAACGCGGAAGAAGTGCTACGCCGCCGCTTAATCCTAAAGCCGGATTGAAGAATGAGAAGCATAATTATAATCTCTTTCCAAAAAACTAAAATTTCCCTAAAATTCCTATCCCTTACATTAATTTGGTTGGATAATATGACATTGACATGTTGAAACACTTAATTTGACTTCGTTTTGATACCAGCGTTTTATTGATGATAAAGCATTGATCTCAAATACAAAAATTTTTTTAAATATTGAACTCTAAATCAATCCGACTAGGTTGACGCAAAGCAGTCGTATTTTTTATTAGCTTTTACCCGCGACTTCATTTAAACAATTTACCGGATTACCAAGACATTCAGACATCTATGCCTATATTAATCATCATTGTTTCATCATTTGATTGTAAATAAATTTGAACGCCGCAAAAAATGTAGATATTATTGAAAAATAATAGAAAAAAAACATTTATATCACTTTTTTCCTAGAATTCTGGGGTGGCGAAATTTATTGGCCCGGGGCGCCAAATTCCAAAATACGCCCCTCCCTCTACCTAACCGTTCGGGCAATACAGCCGTGATGGTGTGTTATTTCGTTGCAGGAGATCTCGTAGTCAAGAAAGGTATGGAAGTGGATGACCATATTTGCGATCGAGCCGTGATGACCTGCTCTCCAACCCTGAGGCCTCCAAACAGGAGCAATTCCTCAATGAGGAGCAGATGGATCCCTACGCGTTCATACCTTTTGGTGCTTGACCTAGGAACGGCATAGGTGTAGCTTAGTAGTCATAGCGTCTGGTATATCTAGCCGGACAGAAGACGCAGGTTCGAATCCTGCCCGCAGTCGAGATTGCATGAGGCAGCTCGCATGATTGTTTGTCATCTTATAACAATGAAAAAAAACTTTTTACGGTTAAGATACTTAATTTCTTTAATACTAGTACAAAACTTTATCTGTCAACCCGTACCTTTTACTTAAAGTAGAAACAAAGTACTTGGGTACAATAGCCTGTGTTTTGAAGGTGCTTGTAAAAAAAGGGATCAAGATAAATATCTACCTTTATTTAATGTAAAACCGAGCAAAAGTGTGAGGCTCGCACACCGAGGGTTCCGTACAAATTTGCTACTTTAATATAATATACCATCACGCCTGTATTCCCCAAAGGGTTAGGCAGAGGTGTAAAGTACACTGAGAGTTCGCCGGTATGTTTAAGACCCTTGTAATGGGGGCGAGCCTATTGCCATCAATCGGCAAACACAAACTCCGAGCTGTTACTGAGAATTTCATAGAAAATACTCCTCTAACTGGCAATCGAACCCAGGACCACAGAATAGGTACATTATTATAGACCCAGGATCTTAAGCGCAGCGCAGCAGCCTATTTCATCATCATCAAGTTGATGGACAGTATGGGTTGATGACATCAACCCATATACTGTCCCACTGCTGGGCACGGGTCTCCTCTCATATTGAGAGGGATTAGGCTGTAGTCCACCACGCTGGCCTAGTGCGGGTTGGCAGACTTCACAAACCGTCGAGAAAATCTCCAAGGTATGCAGGTTTCCTCACGATGTTTTCCTTCACCGTATAAGCGAGTGATAATTAATTATTAATACGCACATGAATTTTAAAAGTCAGAGGTGCGTGCCTTGGGTTCGAACTCGAGACCTTCGACTTGGCAGTCCAATGGTCATACCACTAGGTGACTAGGCTATCACTGCTGCTGCAGCAGCCTATTTACTTTCATACAAATATTAACATTGCTGAAGTAAAAAAAAAATACTTTTTACGGATTCGCATCCATTCTCCACATCTCAAAAGTACAAAATTTCATCAAAATCGGTTCAGCGGTTTAGTCGTGAAAGCGTAGACAGTCAGAGTTACTTTCGTATTTTAGGTATATAATAAACCGCGCATCAAACATACTGATTGAGCGACAAAAATACTGATTGAGCGACAATTTACTGATTGAGCAGCAAAATACAGATATCGGTTAGGTTAGAACTCTGACCACACATCGCCAGAACCAAATCTGAATGCTTTGAGACCAAAGGGATAACTAGTGGCTATGATAGTGTATATAACAATATTTTGAGGTGACTATTTTGCTGTGCAATAATTATTTTTGCTTAGGATTGGCAATTATTTTTTATACTTACAAAGGATATTTTCTGATTTGCAGTTAAGTACTAGCCTTTATAATATTAGTGGGGATTATTAATCCCAACGTTTCCCGCCCTTTACAGCCTCCATGGTGGTGACGGGTAGACTGATTACTGAAGTTCATTAACTATGGAAGCACCGAACTTTGCTCTTAAGTCGGATTGATACAAATTTCATAGTACTAGCTCAACGGAAAATACCCTATAAATGATTCCCTTGATAATAGTAATAATAATAATAGCAATAATAAAATAATAAAATCTTCTGGCATATTAAAATACTGTGATACAAAGGAAAGTAATCTGAATAATTTGAAAATATGTCATCAGAATATTCAAGGATTCTCTTCCAAAATGTTAGAAGTTGAACTTTTCTTGGAAAAATATAAATTTGACATTATTTGTATAACGGAACACTGGTTAAAAGAATACCAGATGGCAATCAATTATGAAAATTATTTTGTAGCTAGTTGTTTCAACCGAAAGTCTATGATACACGGTGGTTCGCTTATATTAGTTAAAAACTCGTTGAAAGCAAAAGGACGTAAGGATATAGTCTCGAGGTCGGTTGAACATTGTACTGAAATCTCTTGTGTTGAGCTGGATAAGCATATTGTATTATGTGTATATAGACCTCCAAATAGCCAAAATTTTGCCACTTTTGAATCCATAATGGAGGACGTACTTAAAATACTTTCAGATTCGAACAAATCTATAATTGTGTGTGGCGACTTTAACGTTAATATTTTAGAGGATAATATAATTACTTCCAAATTACTGTGTTTATTTAAATCTTTTAACTTAATTAATGTATTTTTGGAACCTACTAGAGTTACGTCGACATCTGCAACTTGCATTGATAATGTTTTCTGCAACTGTGATTACTTTGAAGAGGCTATCATAAACTGTCTCTCATCTGATCACAGTGGACAAACCGTCACATTTAATACTAGTATACATGCAAGTAAAATACAAATTAAGTCTAGGCATATAACGTTAGATAAATTAGAAAAATATAACAATTCATTAATTAGTAAATTAGCTGTTCAAAAAAGATTTAACAATTGCGACGGACATTACTCGCATTTTTTTTCTATTGTGAGAAATGAATTCGATAGATTTTTCAAAGTAAAATCAAAAACTATTAACTGTAGATATAAGTTTAGTGATTGGGCTACTACAGGTATTCGTAAAAGCAGGGAACGTTTATTTGAATTGTACGGGTTAAAGGGCTATAACAAAAGTGAAAACTTTATTCAGTATGTAAATATATATTCAAAAACTTTTAAAAAGGTATGTCAAATAGCAAAATCTCAGTATATAAGTAAAAAAATTAAATGTGCCGATAATAAGATCAAAACCACTTGGAATATAATTAACGCCGAAAGTGGTAAATCGAAATTAGATGGGAATAAAAATGTCGCTCTTCAAACAGTACGCGGTCTCATAAACGCAGATTCCGAAGTAGCCCAAGAATTTGAGACATTTTTTACCAATATTCCCTGGAAGATCACTGAATCTTTAAACTCGTCACCTGCACATTCGGCTGCTTTATTGAAACAAAATGTAGCTACCAGTCCTGTAACGTTCAGATTTAAGCATGTAAGCCCCAATTGTATTTTTAAAACTTTTAAAGAAATAAAAGTTAAATTAACTGAAGACTTATGGGGCCTTTCGGTAAATGTTTGTAAAAGTATTATTAACACTATAGCACCCCACCTAGCGATAATATTTAACGAGTGCGTAGACCAAGGAACCTTCCCAGATCTAATGAAATACAGCAAAGTTATACCCTTATTTAAATCTGGAGATAGTCAAGATCCTGGCAATTTTAGGCCGGTTTCTGTTCTGCCTGTGCTTAGCAAAATATTTGAAAAAATCATGCTCAATCAAATGCTATTGCATTTCAATATAAATAGGCTTTTTTATGACCAGCAATATGGCTTCACCAAAGGACGTAATACTACTGACGCTGGTATCACACTCATTAAAAACATCTTTTATGCCTGGGAAGAGTCTCAAGATGCGATCGGTATATTCTGTGACCTTTCAAAAGCCTTTGACTGCGTAAGTCATGAAACTCTGTTATTAAAATTGGAGCATTATGGTTTGAAGCATAAAACTTTGAAACTTGTCAAATCATACTTGCAAGGTAGACAACAAAAAGTTCAAATTAATGGGGTAAAATCGCCCGGCACTCAGGTGAAAATGGGCGTACCTCAGGGTTCCATTCTAGGTCCATTCTTATTTCTAGTGTATATAAATGATTTACCCTACATGCTTGAGGATCAATCGAAGATTGTGTTATTTGCGGATGATACTTCTTTAATTTTTAAACTAAACAGACGTATACCTAATACTGACGATGTAAATAACGCACTTCTTAAGGTCCATGAGTGGTTCACAGCTAATAATTTAGTATTAAATGGGCAGAAAACCAAATGCATAAAGTTTGCTCTACCTAACGTAAGATCGTTATGGAATATGGAATGCGATGTTATACTAAATAATGATAAACTTGAATTTGTCGACCAAACGGTTTTCCTGGGAATCAGGATAGACTCAAAGCTTCAGTGGGGTCCACACATTAGAACTTTAGCAGGACGCCTGAGTTCAGCTGCTTATGCAGTTAGAAAAATCAGACTTGCACTTGTACGTCAGAAAATGTGAACTGCATGATTATAATACTAGACATAAATCAAAATTAATGCAGCCACAATTTCGTCTAGCTAAAGTTCATAATTCTTTTAGAGGGTACTGCGTTAGATTTTATAATAAAATTCCGAACGCAATTTTAGAACTTACAGAAAACAAATTCAAAAAATTCATTAAGTCTACCCTGTGCAGGCAAGCTTACTATAAATTGGAAGATTATCTTCTAGATAAAAATGTTTGGCGGAATGCTGGTCCAGCTCCACAAGATGAACATCTTGTAAATCAATAATTTTACTGTACGTTATACAATTTAATAATCTTTGTTTGTAAAAACATGTGTAAAGTATGAGAGTCGTGCAGCCATTGATGTTGCATATGTTGATATGCATTATAATGACTTAAAATTACATTGTGCCCTTCAGTTGCCTAGCGGTCTGAGCTTGTCATGCTCACTAAAATGTCCTGCTGATGGTGGCGTTGTGTGTCGGGTCGTTTTATTCCCTACAACATGGTTGAGTCGAACGACGCCGATACGCACGTCATACTCGTGAACGAGTGCCGCCTGCGGGGCTGGTCAGCTCTTACTGTCAATGGCAACGTCTTTTTTTTTTTTTTTCTCTGTTTATTATGCTAGATTAATTTAATTGTACACATCAAACTGCATTGTTCTCATGAACTATTCAGATTTAGACTGTAATACTGAACACTGTAATCATGTTTTTTTTGTTGAAAAGAGTGTCTATGGAGTTTCTTGCCGGTTCTTCTCCATAAGACCCACTTTTTGGAACCGTGCAACTAGTTTGACTTTTCAAAAGTGCTATTTTAATGGTCTAATTGAAATAAAATATTTGACTTTGACTTTGACTTGAGAGTGTCGAAATATACGTTATAAACGCCATCTTTTTTTTACGTTAACTTAGAACTTTGATTTTTTCACAGCTTCAAGGGACTGTAGGCCTGAGTGTATGGTTTTACGCATTTCCGAGATAAAGGGTCTTGACAGACAAATGGACGGACAACAAAGTGATCCTATAAGGGTTCCGTTTTTCCTTTTGAGGAACCCTAAAAAGGATTTAATTCCTATTGTCGGCCACAACAAGTTTCGTTACCAAAATATAACTGAATATACAATATTTTATCAAGGGATTTTTTACGGTGCGGACTTGTGTACCTATTTAATTGGATTTTTGTTTTGTTGATATAAAATACGCTGTGTTTATTTATATTTGTTTATATACCTAACCATTGAAATTAATCACCCTAATATTATAAAGGCGAAAGTTTGTGAGTGTGTATGTTTGTTACTTCTTCATGTCTGGAGCGATTTTAATAAAATTTGGTATGGAGTTAGCTGATACCCTGGATTAACACATAGAATACGTTTTACTGCGGCAAAATATCTTATTCCCTAATAAATCGCGGGTAACACCACGGGGCACAGCTAGTAATATTATAAATGATAAATGCAAAAGTATAACTCTGCCTGTCTGTCTTTGACATTTTCACGCCTAAACCGCTGTACTGATTATGGTGAAATTTCGTGAAATTAGACCTTGGAGAAGGACATGAATAAATATAAATATTTTTGTGACACTTTTTACACAACAGTCCCAAACTAAGCAGAGCTGTACTATGGGTACTAGATAATGGATAACTTATATACTTTTTTTATGTAAATCCACACATTTTTTTGGTTTTGCCTCAGAAAATCCTTTAGGATGCGGGCGAAACCGCGACCAACAGTATATTGTGTATCTTTTTTAGTTCAGACTTGAACTTGAAGTCTAAAGACAAACAAATTCGTTAACCTATGCGTCTATTCTATATTAGCCCACAACGTTAATGAAGAAGGTTGAATAGAGCGCTAATTACCCTTATAAATTTGACAAACTTGCACAATCAAACAAACTTGGATAGTCCTGATAAATCTTGTTGACAAGTTTAAAGTTATATTGATCTCTGACACTTACGCAAACAGACATTACAGCGTCCAAGGTCACGGGGTAAACTAATGGTCATTGTAGTCTATAGGTACATTGATATCCTCCGCACAGTTCTGCAAAAACAGAAATCTTTTTTGTTTTTTATACCACTAAGGTGGCAATCAAGCATACGGCCCATCTGATGGTAAACGGTTACCGTAGTCTATAGACGCTTGTAACATCACTTGCGCGTTGCCGACCCTGTAAAACGAAAGAGGCATAGTGGGAGTAATTCCACTCAAGTTGGAGCTTCCCTAAACTGTGGAAGTACCTCCGCCTTGCAGAAAATTTAAGTGAAATAACACTGCTTCGAGCTGTGTTGTGTTCTTTACAATGAGCAAGGTTGCCAGTGCTCCGCGAGGAAACGTTGTGTTGGCAGTGGGGGGGACTTGATCCTTATACTGCCAACAATGTTTCCTCGCGGTTTCCTCTCATATTATGCCCATATGCATGCTCTTAAATCTACACAATATAAACCACCACTGCAACAACGAAAACACAAAAATCAATCGGGATGGATTGTTAAACCGAACAGGACGCAATTAAGGTACCTACACAATGTTCTTTTTATCCTTTCCAGCATTCACAGCTTCTATCCACCCATTGCAGGGCATAAGCCTTCTCCCTTTTACTGAATTAAACCTGTTTTGTGCCATTTTATTATATCAAGTACCTCTTGCTTATTGAGAGGTCAGGGGTTTGCGATCCTGGAAATGAAATGCTTGCTGTTATAGTGCTGGTATCTATCGCAACGCAACGCTTGTATCTGTGGCCGCAGGGAGATCGACCGTTCAGCGCCATCTCTACGACAAACTGTGAGGCGCGTAGCTCCGCCGTTTGTCGTATCGAAAATTTGCAGTATTGCGCGCGGTCTGAAACAAGATGGCGCCACGAACTATAAAAAGCATGAACTTTAATTTTAATAATTTGCAACAGGACAAAAAAAAAATCACAATCATGAACAGGACACGATCATAATTAGGTACCTATATAGAATTTTAAAATTGACAACCTTTTGAACAATATACCTACGGGCAAATTTTGGATTGAAGCCGGATAATTATTCAATTCTTTCAAAACAGAGAAACCAAAGTTTTTCAAAAGGATTTTCGGGTTACATTCCCACAGAACACAAATATTTATGTGATGAACAAAAGTGGTTGTCTGTCTGTTTCTTATTGTATTGTATTTATTTACAAAAAAGTATTTACAATGTAATTCATTTAAGTTGACTGCCTCATTAGTCTAGTGGTCCTAAGCGCGACTGCTAAGCTAGAGGTCCTGGGTTCGATCCCCAGGTTGAGCAAAGTGTTATTGGGTTTTTCTATGAAATTCTCAGTAGCACCTCGGAGTCTGGATTTGTGCCCGGTTAATGGTAATAGGCTCGCCCCCTATTACATGGGACCTAAACATACCGGCGAAATGTGGGTGTACATTAGTACACCTCTGCCTAACCCTTCGGGGAATACAGGCGTGATGGTATGTTATATGTATAAGTTTAAAGGTTGTTTTATACTTGCAACCCTTGTTGTATTTTTATACGTGGAAAACCAATAGGTATTTGTATTCTAAAATGAACTAATTAATTTGAATAGAAACATTTTGACTGACACAGAACCTGCAATCATTTTTAGGTTGCTAGACAAGAATGCCGCTCTACAATTTAAATAGCGCTATACTTCGTTAAAAAAATAAAAATGCTCGCATTTCATTGTGGCTTTCTGGTGGCTTTGAGCCTTTTTTTATGTGGCCTACGCAAATGTGCCTCTGATCTTGGTATCGTCGTGCGACGGGTTGTTGAGCTCCCTAAATTATGGTTGAGCTACACAATGACTCATGCATGCGTGCCGTCAGTTGGGACTGGTCTACTCAAAGCCGCTATGGCTCTTTCTTCAAAAGGCCATTTCAGACTTTGCCCTACATTGTAAGACACATATTTGTTACTATTCTATGTCTGGACTTTAAAAGAGACTATGATTCTCTGAGTTTGTTTCGGCGTTTCTTCTCAGAGGTCGTCAGCTAGGAAAAGCCGGAGCCATCTGCTTAAAAAAAAAGTGTAAAATATTGACTTGTAAAAGTTTCTTTAAAAGATCTATTTACAGAAATAAATATCATTTCATTTCATTTCATATGGTCTCTTATAATAACACTAATTTCTTCTTGAAAATGTTCCTAGCCTTTTCCCAATCCACTTAAATTCAATATTTCTGATAAATATACATATATGAAGCGACTGCCATCAAACCTCTGCAACCCAATTTCTGGGTAATACCGATATCCGAAGGATCCCAGGGATACACTGATTGTCAAGCTTTTTGGGCTTCTAACGATTTTAATAGGTGTTCGTATGACACCCGGGAGCGACAGTTTTAGGTGCTTTCCGAGGCATGTAGGGGTTTCGATGCCGCGGCTACCGCAGCTTAACTTTACAGATCAGTTGATTAGCGTAGTTATTTTTTGACGATCTCGTTAGCTATCGGCTTCTGTGTTATGGGTCGCGGAGCAAGTATTTGTATGACCTATAGGTATTTGTTCCGGGTCTGGGTGCTTATGGGTGCGCCAAAGTTCTCTTAAATTTTCAACTCCGATAATTCGAAATCAGAAAATGTTCTTCCTAACATTTTTCATTCTAACAATCACAATTCCTAAGTTCTACTCTGTCTCTAATGTTCATAATTCCGAAGCATTCAACTTCATAATGTCAGTAGCAATAAACATCTATTATACTTTTATTTGTTTTCCTATATTTTCTCAACATAACCATCTCTTACACTATTATTCAAAGTCATATCTTTTTTGTTTAGATTTCTTTTTATTCATAATAATCAGTATTATATACTGCCTCATTAGTCTAGTGGTCCTAAGCGCGACTGCTACGCTAGAGGTCTTGGGTTCGATCCCCAGGTCGAGCAAAGTGTTATTGGGTTTTTCTATGAAATTCTCAGTAGCAGCTCGGAGTCTGGATTAATTGTGCCCGGTTAATGGCAATAGGCTCGCCCCCTATTACATGGGACCTAAACATACCGGTGAAATGTGGGTGTACATTAGTACACCTCTGCCTAACCCTTCGGGGAATACAGGCGTGATGGTATGTATGTATGTATTATATACTTACATTAATTTTGCGTAACTTTTACAGTTTTACTTATTTAGTTATTTTCACATAACATGTATAACATATGTATAAGAATAATCGGTCCTATTCATAATGATTGGTTTAGGTTAGGTTAGAACTGTGACCACAACGCACGAGCCGAGCGAACGAAGCGAGCGTGCCGCGGCAGCGGCCGGCGAAGTGCCAGAACCGAATCGGTCCTATAGTTATTCGTTTAGGTTAGGTTAAAACTGTGGTATAAACTCCCAGGACATAAAAATAACCATAAATGAGTCGTGTTTTAATGTTTCTTTCTGAGTATGAGTGAAAATATTATGATAATTATGTTTAGGGATAAAAGCGTTATGATAAAAAACTAGGAGTTGTAGAGTGATATTATTAATTTCAATTTTCGGAAACATGAGTGTTATGAACATCGCCGGTAGCACTACAAATAGTATGAATGAAAGCTTTAAGATTAAAAATTTTAGGAAGAGTGATCATTCGGATTACAAATCATTAGGAAGAACAATTTCGGGTAAAGAACTTTAGGTGAGCTAATATTGACCCGGTGCTTATGTACGGTCTATGTGTTATTTTGTGTTTGGAAAGGCACCCACGGTACAGAAGAAAATCATACTCCACGTTTTTTTTTAATGTATTGCTTGCAGCACGAGCTCTTCTCATACACACAAGCTAAAATTCGCATTCTCTTTTTATAATATTAGTTATCACAGAAGTTAAAGAGTTAAATTTAATTGCTAACTGCTTATACTAAATGGTTCCGTGTGAACTGTTTAATGTTACTTATTGTCTTGAACTGTTAGTATGTACATTGTTTGCCTTTTAATTACACCTGAGTACATGGATGGGATGTTTATACTTTTTATGTTTAACTTACCGTGTCCTCTACTCCTCCATGTTGGAACATAAAACAAACACAATTGTATAAAACTAGCGTTTGCCATCACTTTCCCTAGCATTTGAAAGGATTTTATGAAACAAAAAGTATGCCTATGTCCTTCTCCATGATCTAGTCTATCTCTGTACCAAATTTCATCAAAATCGCTTCAGCGGTTTAGGCATGAAAGCGTAACAGACAGAGCGACTTTCGCATTTATAATATGTGTAGAGACTACTAGGGATAGTGTTAAAAAAAAACTAAGAAATTTAAACAGTCTAGATTGATATTAAAAAATAAGCATATTGGAACACATTAAACAACTACCTATGGACGTCGTGGCTAACTTATAACTAAGCTGGTCAAGCGATCTGAAACGGTTAACTATAAATATGATTTTATCTATTTTTAATCGACTTAAATAATAAGGAGGTCCTCAGTTTGACCCGTATGTTTGTATATATGTTTATCTGCGATTATCTTGCGTAAATTCCTGCCAAAAAGTAATAAATACCTAATAATAAGAAAATTTATAATTATCTAGTTATTGAAGTAGGTGTCAACATTTTAGGGTGTTCTTTTTGTTTTTGTTGGTTTGGCACCGACTTCGAAAACTAAGTAAATACCTAGATAATGATTATTTTTCTTTAATGGGGGCAAAAACTTACATTATGGGGTAGGAATAGAGACAAGATAGGGACTGGATAAGGATAGGGGTAGGGTATATAAAACATATTTTGTGCTTTTCAGTGGGTTGGATTTTGAAGGCGCTTCCATTTTTCTTTAGAAAATTAAATTATTTTTAATAGGTACTTACTGAATAAAATTTGTCTTCAGATAATCAGACATACCATAAAGGCTTATGATTCCATTGCTGTGTTTAAAGTTGCCTATTGCTTAAAGTAGACGCAATAGAAAATCTATTGTTTAATTAGCTGAAACTAAAAATCTAAGCAACTGCGCATGCGTAAAGCGTCACCCAACGCCATCTTGCGCATAAATATTGTACTATACCTAAAAATATACTACTTACATTGATCGACTAATACTGCTAAAATAACGCATAAAAAAAAATGAAACCGGTAACTAACTGTCATAATACTAGTTCTGATAAAAATAGATAATATTAAATTGTAAACTCAATAAAAAAATATATTATGATAATCCGCCGCTCAATCTAACCTTGACGCTAATAGCACACACACGTGTTTGTATACATTGCCTCTTCAGTAGGACGCCATATTTGATTTAGTCTCGTTCCGCCATCAATGTGAATTGTTAGTGCAATATTATCATACACATGCTACTTCTCAAATGATACAAATCCACTATATGATGACCTCGCATTACATTGGCCTTCCGTACAGTGAGAGGTCAGTTTATTCTGGTCATTTATATCTTATATGTAACGTACCTACTTATAGGTGTTTTGTAACAACTTACACGCAAAATCACCGACCATTTTGCTCTCAGTATTTTATCATGCCTGTATATTAACGGACACTACTGTAAAATTAAATAAACAAAACAAGAAAAACAGAAATTAATATCGTAGTAGTTATTTTTGACCGTGTGTGCTGAACTCAAGGATTTGTGTATTAGAAATTGTGATAATGTTAAAATTAGAAAAACTAACGTTCGGTTAAACAATAATAATTAATCTATCAATCCACGGCAAGACTTGAAAGTATTATTCAAAGGACATTTAAGTGTTATCTAGGTACTGTTATTCAATATTTATCTCTACTAAATTTGGTTTTTGGATTGTCATTGGAGTGACAGTGTCAAAATAAATAACATATTATACCTACCTGTGTATGGTGGTGCAAGTGTTACATATATAAGTGTTACTAGGCAACAATATTACTACAACTATTTTATACGTCGTTTTTGATGTGAAAATTGTTATCTATCGACTGTAACTGACACGAGCTGATAACGTCAGATGTGAGTAAGTTTGTGATCATACGCATAATATTTTTTGTTCATACCTATTTTTGATGAAATTTGGTACTGAGATAGATTAGACCTTAGAGCAAGACATAGGCTACCTTGTACCTCATAAATATTTTAGAAGGTGAGTGAAACCGCAGGCAATAGTTAGTCTGCTATTAAAACAAAAAATGATAGAAAAACTAGTTTTTTAAATAAGTCTCTATCTATATCTGCGTCTTTTTCTGTGTTAATGACATTAAAGACTTATTAATATGCTTTAGTGTGTTTAAGATTATAGCTTAAGATATCTTTTGTTTCAAGTGAATAAATAAATAAATATTCCTGGACAATTTCACACAACACCATCTAGTCCCAAACTAAGCAGAGCTTGTACTATGGGTACTAGACAATGGATCAAATACTTATATACTTTATTTTTGTAAACACATATTTAAAATATATAACAAACACCCAGACAAACACAAACATAAACTGGTTGTGAGGCTTTTTGGGTTTCTGATTACAACGAACGATTGTCAATAGAAGATCGTATGAAAACCGGGACTGAAAGCTTTACGTGGTCTCCGAAGCATGGAGGAATCTTATGGGCATCCATCATCCGTAGACTGACCACGGTAAGCACTAACCTCGTAGATCTTTTGATGGTTTAGTGCTGACATTATATAACAATAAAAACAAATTGTGACAACGCTAACCAGTTTTGCTTTGGACCACATATATTTTATCCTTTGAATTGTCACTAGTATCTATTAAAAACTTGATTGCCTGAGAATCTGTTATAGCCAAAGAGCTTGCCCGCGGTTTCGCTCGTCTAAAACGCTTTTTGAGATAAAAGGTAGCCTATAGCCAGTCCATGGGATTTTGCAAGCCTTAAGGTCCAGTTGAAAACCAGGGCCATCCAGGCAGCTCACCAACGGTCTGGCATTTAGCTGAATTGGAGCCTATTTGAAGCATTCGTGGGGCATAAAATTTTTTATCCTTATTTTATTTGTTTTCCATCATGTTTTTAATATTTTGTGTGCATTGTCCAAGACTGTATCAATAAATATTTTTCTTTCTTTCTTTCTTTCCTTACGTCAGCTCAATTTTGGAATTTGGACCATATTTATCCTCTTTCACCATAAAATGACGGGGTTATAACAAATCGTGAGTCATTTTCGCGAATACTTGTAGACTTTTAGACCTTTGGACTTCGAGCGTTGATCTCAAAAAAAGTTAGTCTCGTGTTATAAATTGCTGTTGTGTTAATGTTTCGTCAGTTTACATTTTGATTTTGGACCATTACCATCATCAGATTAAAAGTCCACGAAAAATATCTAATTGTGATTAGGTGTCCTAATGAAGTAAGTACCTAGTTTTGTAGTAGCTTTCGAACTCGGGACCTCAACCGTAGCCGTCATGCTTACAACCGCTAGCCTAATGAGGTAGTCTTAATGGTGTAATTGAAAGACTTCATTGATAGTTGTATTATATTATTTGCGAGACATCAAAGTGAATGTAATGTTGCCATATTAAGCCATAAACTGTTTTAGGGTTGCCAGTGAATGTAATCAATTTGTGTAGTGAAGTGTACTAATATTTATTTGTGTGTAACAAATATATTTTTTTGGTATTGCCCATTTTAAATTTTAAATGATTTGCAAATTAATTTCGTAAATGTGATTTTTTTGTCAAGGTAAATAAAACAAACAAATATTAATAAAATTATCAGACATTTGAAGGTTGAAAATCGAATAAAAATAAAGTATTATTTAATTTAAAAAACTGATAAAATAAGATTTAATTTGCTAATATGACTCACGTTTGGTATAGCATTTAGTTTAAGGTTAAGGAAGTGAAAACTGCTTTGAGCTGTGTTGTGTTCCTTTCGGTAAGCAAGGTTGTCAGTGTTCCGCGAGGAAACGTTGTGTTGGCAGTGGACTTTGACCCTTATACTGCCAACCCAACTATTCCGCTTTCATTTTACCGGGTCGGCAATGCGCAAGTGATACCCCTAGTGTTGCAAGCGTCTATAGGCTACGGTAACCGCTTACCGGTGGGCCGTAAGCTAATTTGCCACATGTGCTATAAAAAAACGTCATCTTGCTATCGTTCGATATTTAGACGGCTATTTAGTGAGTATGGTCAAAAGTCAAAATATAACAACTGTGATATTGGATTCAAACTACTTCCTAGTCTTTCAGTTTCAAAAGTCGGTCATATGAAGGAAATAGGCAAGAAACTCCAAAGATACTCCTTACTCCCTTATATAATTAATGTTTACATCATTTTCAGAGCCTTTTCCTATCTATGTTACGGTCGGGTTTCAGTCTAACCAATGCGGCTGAATATCAGTATTTTACACGAAGCGGCGACGATGACATCTGTGGTCTAGTGGTTCGAGTGTCGGATTGCTGATCATGGTCGTGGGTTCGATTCCCACAGGACACAAATATTTATGTGATAAATATGTATATACATATAAGTGTTTGTGTTTGTCTGGGTGTTTCTTATGTATTATGTATGTATTTACAAAAAAAAGTATTATATCCATTGTCTAGTACCCATAGTACAGGCTCTAATTAGTTTGGGACTAGATGGTGCTGTGTAAAAATGTCCCAAAATATTTATTTAGTTATTTAATTTCTTGGCTATACTGATATCCTGATAGACTGGTTGTCAGGAGTTTGGGCTTCTGAGAACCACTTACTATTTTCATAGAATGTTCGCATGACAATAATTACTACTTAATTAATGTTTACATAATAATGGTATTCATTTTCCCTTGTGGGTGTAATTTTGTGATACAAAAAACGTGAGTAGCCAATGAAGCCTGTTTTTTTTCAGATATTACTTTTCTTGTCTATGCAAGAAAAGGTTTCAATAGCAAGTGAAAATTGATACAACAATGTTCCTAACATTATTACTGTTGGGTGTCATTGTGTTCATCATATGGAAACTCCTGGATGACGAGGAGAATCCTCTCGACAAATTGCCTGGACCTCCTCGCTACCCCATCATAGGATGCGCTTTGGTATTCCTGAGAATTACTCCACGTAAGTGCCTACTTTTTAAATTAATTATAGACTAAAAAGTTTAATCTGTGAAGGTTTTCAATTCATCATTAACCCATATTCTATCCCACTGCTGGGCACGGATCTCCTCTCAGATTGAGAGGGATTAGGCTATAGTCCACCACGCTGGGTTGACAGAATTCACACACCGTCGAAAAATCTCTAAGGCATGCAGGTTTCTTCACGATGTTTTCCTTCACCGTTAAAGAGAGTGATAATTAATTATTAATACGCACATGAATTCGAAATGTATTATTATTGAGAAATAATTAGTGTTAGTATTAGTATTTGGCTTAGATTAATAATAATTAACTTAAAATTACTTTATTTTTTCCTGACAAATATAATTGCAGTGCCATAACAGGGTTCATTGATACCACCCTATAAAAATATCATTGTTAACAACATGATTGCAAAATAAATGAACTCAATGTCACCTCTGACTTTTTGTTTGGTATTCAATTAGGACTGGATTGTTATAATAATAAATATCTCGATGTTATTGAGGTTGTTTATTCGTAAACCTTCGTATATACAACGTGTTACAAAATACCCCGTAAAAAATATAATTAATTATCAAAGCCAAAAATTTTGTCAGCTGTCGTGTCAGGGAACCAGATTATTTAACAGAAAGGCCTACGTACCTATTTTACCTAATAATTGTCTACTTTAATAGTTTTTCTATTTTACATTTTAACATACGTATATAATGCATTACGAATACAACTTGGCTAGGTTAAGTCAAGCTCTACTTATACTTCGTAGGGGGCCGCATGGGCCCGCCACTGCTGTGTCTGCGGACGAATGCTACAGCGCTCCCGTAGTCCCGACACTAAAGTGGTGACGCGAAACGCCGAGGTTGGTTTTAGTCTGTAGCTGGCTCTTTTTAGAGCGGAGTTCAACACACCCCGCCGCTCTCCCCGGTGCGGTGGGTAGCGCATAAAGCATTTCCAAGCCCGTCAAAAAAAAGGCTCTGCTTATACTGTAGAATCGACAATAGCAGAATTTCCAGATATCCTGTTGCCAAACAATAGAGTCACTACCTTATTGTGTTTCGATTTGAAGGACAATGTAGCCAGTGATATTACTGGACATGTAAAACTTAACAACTGAGGTCTGAAGATAGCAATGCGCGAGTGATACTTGTTGGCTGCGGATGCCGTTTACCATTAGGCGGCCCTTTTACAACAAAAAAAAACCATCATACCATCATACCTGTATTTCCTGAAAGATTAGGTTATATGTACCAATCTACACAGTTCACCAGTATGTAGGTCTCACGTAATAGGGGGCGAACCTATTGACATTTATAACATTTTCTTAGACAAGACATAGACAGAGAATTCCATAGACAAGCCACATAAATCCTTTACTCGCCCTGGGAATCGAACCCAAGACTAAGGCGCGCTAAGCAGGCCACAAGACTATTAAGACAGTTACATTACAGCAATAAAGAATGAAACATAATTATTCATTATTTACGTTATTTTTTCTTTGTTCAAGTTTACGAAGTTAACTTTCATAAAACAAAGAATAGAGACAAATGCGGTTATTCCTTTGTTAGTGTCAAGAATGACTCATCATTGCGAGGGATTGCCATGATAAGTAGTTTTTTTTATTTAGACATTATCGTCCCACTGCATGGCCAAGGCAACCCTACCCTCCTTCCTCTAATCTCGGTTTAGATTCTCGCCTTCTGCGGCAAATACATCCAATAGAGGTCCAGCTCGTCCCACCGTGTCCTTTTGTCAGATTTGTAGTCAGAAGCCCAAGAAGCCTGATAACCAGTCTATCCTCAGGATATCGGTATTGCCCCGAAATTGGGTTGCGGAAAGTGATGGCAGTCGCTTCGTGTGAAATACTGATATTTAGCCGCATCTGGTTAGACTCCAAGCCGACCCCAATATAGTTGGGAAAAGTTTCGGAAGATGAATACTTTGATCTCAAAAAGAATTTCAATTTCAATAATTTATTTCGAATATAGGTCAATAAGTTGGTAAGTGCATACATTTGTCAAATAACAAACATTTTTGTGCAACTACAGGGACTACTGTTTGGTAGAACGTTGAACATACGAAAATTGTGGTTAGTTGGGGTCATCTGCTACCCACTGGGCCCAAATTATTTAACCTTGGCCGCACCGTTTTTTTTTTACTTTTTTTTAATTTCACAGAATATTATCAGTTTTTTTTTAATGCAAGTCAAAGTTATGCATCGTATTTTTTTACATCTTTTTGTACCTTTAAAGACTCATAACTTTTTTTCCCATTAAAATCTGTACCAAACAATAATTTTATGAGAGTCTGCTACAAGTAGACATTAATACAAAACAACATCCTGCCTGTTTTACCCGTCACAACTAAAGATATTCGAATTTAAAGTTAAAAAAACTGGTAATTTTCTGTGAAATTAAAAAAAGTAAAAAAAAAAAAACGGTGCGGCCAAGGTAAATAATTTGGGCCAAGTGGGTAGCAGATGACCCCAACTAACCACCATTTTCGTATGTTCAACGTTCTACCAAACAACCTGTATACTCTGCCATTTTAGCATGCAATATTCAATTAATCTGCTATATATAAATCTATCTGCTATCGATCCTTAGCAATTTTCTAATGTAGATCATATTATGTATTTTGATTCAAATTTCTTAGCAAAACAAAACGCCGTCGGATCAGATAAAATTGTTGCACCATACCTAAATGTGTAGAGAGGTCAAAGTTCTATAATGGATGTTTACAGCCAATGAATCACGATTAAATGAGTACTAACAGGCACTCTAAACTATTTTTATGCGGTTTACGTTACTCCCACTTCGTTCGTTTTGGAGTGATAACGGTCCACCAGCTTTAAGGACTGCGTAGGATGAATTAAGAAATAAATCCATATAAATATATGTATACAATATAATAATCCTCTGTCCCAAACCAGAAGACGACGTCCGGTCAGGGCGTGTCAATTAAGTACTGCTGGATTGTTGTACAAGTGTATGATTACTTTATATGCATGTATATTGTATCTTTTCCTCTTTTGTTTAGTATTATATTCAAACAAATTCACTACTTAGATTATACTATTAACTCGCATGTTATTGAAATAAAACTACTTTTTACCGATTTTATCGCGTATATTGATATTATTAATCCCGACGTTTCGGACCCTTTACAGCGTCCATGGTCACGGGTAGACTGAGGTGGTGGGCGTCTTGATGATATAATTACTGACCGCTACCCTACATTTTTTTTTATTGTTACATGATCAATTACATTTATTACTAATTATTAATTAAAACTAGATGGATGGATGGATGGCCGGCTCCAAAAATGTAGGGTAGCTGTCAGTAATTATATCATCAAGACGCCTACCACCTCAGTCTACCCGTGACCATGGACGCTGTAAAGGGTCCGAAACGTCGGGATTAATAATATCAATATACGCGATAAAATCCGTAAAAAGTAGTTTTATTTCAATGTATAATATTCGCGTAAATGTCATCATCATGTTTTTTGTATTTTTAATACTTTATTGGTTGTAACTTGTTTTGTGCATCAAATAAAATAAAATAAAATACATAAAAGAATCCCTGTTTCCCTTGGTTGAGCTCGCCATAACTTGAAAATGACTTCACCGATTTCATTCGTCTTTTTTTTCAAAGTATTTTAATACTTTATAGAAGGCTCTTACGGAAAGAAAAATTAAGAAAATTCCGCAGAAAATTGGAAAATTTCACAAAACTTAACGACCATGTACTTTTTATCTAGGTAAAGTCCACGTAAATCAGCAGTGATAGCCTAGTGGTATGACCATTGGACTGCCAACTCGAAGGTCTCGAGTTCAAACCCAGGGCACGCACCTCTGTCTTTTCGAAATCATGTGCGTACATCGTGATGAATGAAATGAAATGAAAATATTTATTTCAGACCAAGAACACAATAATTCATACTAGTCCATATTTTGTTAGTAGTTATGTACTTATATCTATGTTGGTAAAATATAAATTTTTTATTATTATTTTGGACATGCATGTGCGACCAATGCCTCAGGATTTGGCTATCCACTCTGATCGATACCACGTTCAGAAGCGTGTATATATTTCACACATACAACTATTATCACAGGTCTTAGACTAATACAATAGCGTATTTATAAAGAGGCCCACCACCTCGGTCTACCAGTCACCATGGACGCTGTAAAGTTATATAAATTAAAATGAAGTCATTCTTAGATATATTTAAATAAATAGTTATAAGGAAATAAGTACACGTTATTAAAATTACCTTGACTTTTCATTAAGTATTGTAATAAGATTCGAATGTTGAAATTCTTATTTATCGTTTGAACAAAGAGCAACCTCTAATTTGTATTAAAAAAATATGTATTAAGTGGTTATCCCATTCCAAATTGACAATAACTGGGTATAAATCTATATAATAAATAACGACACTCACACACACACACACACACACATATACATACACACTCGCATACACATAAATAATTTAAGTTTTTATTTTGTTTTTATCTTATTTTTATTATTTGCGTTGCGTTTGAGTGGATATCGCATATCCACTCTATAAAATGGTCTCAAAATTTGTTATTTCTCATTCATAAGGGAAGAAGCGAGGCAGCTCCAACACAAGTACTTCTGTAACTTACTGGAGTTGACTCAATTTTATGTTTGTATGTAATATTTGAGAGAAATAAAAACATTTTCATTTTCAAATCGTAACTGCAAGCTCCTACTGAGAATTTCATAGAAAACTTAATAGTTTTTTTTTTATTTACGATAGGCCTACGCTTGATAACTAGTTCGCCTGATGTTAAGCGACACTGCGATCTACGGTGGAGCGCGCTTGCTTAGAAAAAACCGATTCACTCGAGATTTAAAGACACACAGATTATAGTTGTTGGGGAAGACCCACCCAGGAAGCTCATTCCACATTTCAGCGGTACGCACGATAAACTGCTCTATCTGGGAATCGAATCCAGTCGCGCTTCCGACCACTTGACTTATGAGGCAGTCTCTGTGTAAAAACCTTAATTGATCGCGTTATTGCATTCTGTTATGGCGTTTTATATTTATGTTCTTGTTAATTGTTACAAGCAGCGATAGCCTAGTAGTAGACCATTGGACTGCCAAGTCGAACGTCTCGAGTTCGCACACACCTCTGACTTTTCGAATTCATGTGCTTCATCATCATCATCATCATCATCATCATATCAGCCACAGGAAGTCCACTGCTGAACAAAGGCCTCCCCCATAGACTTCCACAAGGACTTCCAGTGACCTTTACCAGGTCGTCCGTCCATCTTGTTGGAGGCCGTCCCACGCTGCGCTTCATGTGCTTATTAATAATTAATTATCACTCGCTTAAACGGTGAAGGAAAACATCGTGAGGAAACCTGCATACCTTAGAGATTTTTCTTGACGGTTTGTGAAGTCTGCCAACCCGCTCTAGGCCAGCGCTAGCCTAATCCCTCTCAATCTGTGAGAAGACCCGTGCCCAGTAAAGAAAAGAAAGAAAAATATTTATTGATACAGTCTTGGACAATGCACACAAAATATTAAAAAACATGATGGCAAAACAAATAAAATAAGGATAAAAAAAAAAAAATGTGTGCCCCACGACTGCGTCAAATAGGCTCCAGTTCAGCTAAATGCCAGACCGCTGGTGAGCTGCCTGGCGCTGGTTTTCAACTGGACCTTTAAAATTATGTGTCACGGATGCAAACCAGCATACAATAACAGTAGGTATTTATTTATATGTATATATATATATATTGTATAGTTCATGTAGGTAAATCATATGAATAAATTAAAAGAATAATATTATGTTCATAAGTGTCAACTACACTCAGAATACAATAATAATATTCTTATATTATATAGACATGAATAAATATTTATTATCGAAATGAGTAGGTATACTATCTAACTTGCTCGACTCGATTTGCCTCTCAAAGAAACCTGTTACAGTAGTGGGACAGTATATGGGTTGATGAAGATGATGTAATTGTTACAGGCGAATTATTCCTGAAAGTGCGGCAGTTCGCTAAAATATATGGAGACCGGTACCTCGTGAAGATATTGAAGCGACGCATTCTGCACGTCAGTCATGAGAAAGATGTTGAAGTATGTACATAACTTGCTTAGTATATACATATAATATATAATAATATTTTTTGGGACATTTTACACAACACCATCTAGTCCCAAACTAAGCAGAACTTGTACTATGGGTACTAGACAATGGATATAATACTTATATACTTTTTTTTTGTAAATACATACTTATAACATATAAGAAACATATGTTTGTATATATAAGTACGTTTGTCTTCTATCATATTGATACTATGGTACTGTAGATAGTCTGGTTTTGTTACGGTAACAAATATTATTTGATCAGGCGAAGGTTTAGAAAAAAAGTGAATTACGGTAATGATAAATGTTATTTACATATTTTGTAAATAGATCTTTTAAAGACACTTTTACAAGTCAATGTTTATGTTTCATTTATGAGGAGTTCATTGACAAACACGTACAGAAGAATTAGGTATATAGGTACCTAAATATTATATTGTATAGTCAATGTTTTAAATATTTTTTGAAGCTAGATGGCTCCGACATTTCCTAACTGACGAGCTCTGAGAAGAATACAAAACGCCAAAACAAACTCGGAGAATCATAGTTTCTTTTAAAGTCCAGTCATATAATAGTGACAAATAATGTGAGTCTTACAATGTAGGGCAGTCTGAAATGGCCTTTTGAGGACAGAGCCATAGCAGCTTTGAGTAGACCAGTCCTAACGGACAGCACGCATACATCAATCATGGTGTAGCTGGACCATAATTTAAGGTGCTCAAAAAGCCGTCGCACGACGTGAGGTAGGGCGTAGTGGGAGTAATTCCACTCAAATTGGAGCTCCCCGACAGAGGAAGTACCTCTGCCTTGAAAATCGAAGTAAAATAACACTGCTTTGAGCTGTGTTGTGTTTCTTACGGTGAGCAAGGTTGCCAGTGCTACACGAGGAAACGTGTTGGCAGTGGGGGGACTTTGACCCTTATACTGCCAACCCAACTATTCCTCTTTCAATACAGAGTCGGCAACGCGCAAGTGATACTCCTGGTGTTGTAAGCGTCTATAGGCTACGGTAACCGCCTACCATCATCAGGTGGGCCGTATGCTTGTTTGCCATCTTAGTAGAATAAAAAAAACGACTATATCAGATCAGAGGAACATTTGTTTTTTTACTTTAAGTTTGAGTTTTTAAATTAGGTACCTGAATAAATTGTTTATTTATATTTTTTTTCTTCTATGCAACTAGTTTTGACTTTTCAAAAGTGCCGTAATGGTTTTATTGAAATAAAATTTTTGACTTTGACTTAGTTGCTTCTAAATAGTGAGTGAATCAATTTTGAATTAGTAATTGTATACAGTTTACTTTTTGAACTAAATATAAATGAAAAATACTGGATAAAAATAGGCGTGCTGATGGCAATTTGTTTTACAATTTATTTTATTTCAAATCAAATCAAAGTACAGTCAGACCGTTAAACTTTTGAATAGGTTGTTGTATAGAGGCCAGCACATCAAGCTACACCAATCTGTCAAAATTCTTTGATACACTTTCAAGTTTAATACAAAGTAATAAGGTTCATATTTAATTGGGAAAATTTTACAGTTTTGGATAGCTTGATCTGCTGGCGTCTGTACATTCGTCACAAAGTAAATCCGTCACATTTTTTAAATATCATACTTTGATTAAATTCGTCACATTTACAATGAGGTGCACGAAAAAGGTTTTATATAATTATTTGGATAGTTATTTTACAAGCATAATATAAGTAGGTCGTAACCCGATACTTATAAAAAAATATATTATGCTTGAAAAAGGTATTAAGTACTAAGAACATCAAGTAAACTTAGTAAAAAATAAATGACATATTCTTACAGCCACATTTTAGTGAGAGATTGTAGTAAGTAATAATTTTGTTCGTAGATCTTGCTATCTCACTCCCGCAACATAAAGAAGAGTAAACCTTACACTTTCCTGGAAGCCTGGCTCGGCACAGGACTGCTGTTGAGTTCTGGTGAGTACGAAATGAAGCTTTAAAAAAAGGACATTTTCACATACATAACGTACCATCACGCCTGTGTTAGGGATTAGGCAGAGAGATGTACCGATGTATACCCACAGTTCACCAAAATAGCGGCCGAGCCTATGCAGCCACTGAAAATTTCGTAGAAACACCAATAAAACATTGCTCGACCGGAGAATCGAATCTCTAGCATAGCTGACGCGCTTAGGACAGCGCGTCTGCTATGCTAGAGATTCGATAGACTAATGACATAGTTTCGTTTTATTCGTAATAATCCTAATTCACCTCGACTCCAAAATTTAATTTTATTAAGGTCAGAACAATGTACAGTCAATACCACGTGAAGTTACCAAACTGTCAAATTTGCTCATTCGATTTTGAACTAAACCATCAAGATTTTAAGGTTTAAAATCATTTGAAGAAATTTTATTTGTATTACCTGATTTGCTGCTGTAGGCCTTGACGTTGACCTACTTTGATCTAAGTGAATGTTATGTACACCTATAATTGGTATATACATAAGAGAAAATACCTTATTTTATAGACGTTAAGCACTATGTATGTATTTGCTGTTGGTGTACTTTATGAATAAATAAATAAAATAAGTGAATATCCGTTTTATATTTTCCACAACCCAGAACTCTGCCCAACTTTCAAAGCTTTAAGTAGATGATTTAGTAGATATGTAGATACTATCACGGCTGTATTCCTCGAAGAGTTAGGCAACAGTGTACATTATAATATTTCTGTACACTGCACAGGTTTAGACAAATACCTAAATCTTTCTTATTTTTGTTCTATTTTTATTCTTACTTGCCTTAGGGATATGTACAGACCCCAAGTCAAGCAGGTCAAGCTATACAAAATTGACAAATTTTCCCAATTGAATATGAACCTTATTTCTTTGTGATAAAGTTGAAATTAAATCAAATTTGACAGATTGTGGTAGCTTGATATACTGGCCTCTGTACCAATTTGTAAAGTTCGCAACATCGGTGGTCGCGGTGATTAAACCATTGTTTTGTCTCCAGGTGCAAAATGGCACAGGCGCCGCAAGATCCTGACCCCCACCTTCCATTTCAATATCCTCAAGAACTTTGCGATCGTGATGAAGGAGAAAAGCGAAGGCCTAGTGGAGAAGCTCAAGAAGTCTGAGGGTACTGATGTGAATCTGCTGCCTGTCATCAGCGATTTTACGCTGTTCACTATCTGTGGTACGTGAAAGGTTGCAGAATATCCATAAAAGATGGTCACCCATCCCCATACTGACCGCGGCTAGGGCAGCTTATTTTTTTTTATTATTTATTATTCATTTATTATCAGGCATCTATGGCCTACAAACTAACATATATACAGTAAATACAAATGTGTTAGTAAATAAAGCTTACACCTATGTTAGTAACACTTCACTTTGCACAAATTGTCTTTGTGCTGTCCTGTGGTACTTGTCCGCGGAAGCGACGGAACACCACGCCCTGCGGCCAAAAGTCTTCTTCCATGACGAGAGGTAGAAAGCAATTCGGTTAACCTTGTAGATTGGTTTTACAGCGTAGTTATTACTTAGCTAGTTTCTTTCTTTCTACTTTCATATCATCCTTCTACGAGCCTTTTCCCAACTACGTTAGGGTCGGCTTCCAGTCTAATTAGATGCGGCTGTATATCAGTATTTTACACGAAGCGACTGCAATCAGACCTCCGCAACCCAATTTCTGGGTAATACCGATATCCTGAGGATAGACTGGTTGTCACTTTTAGGGCTTCTGACTACCACTAACAATTGCCATAGGTTTTCATATCACAACCGGGACCAACAGCTCTACGAGCTCCCCGAGGCATGGTGAGCTCTCAATGTGTTAAGAGTGGTCACTTCAGACCTTGCAGATCGGTTGATCAGCGTAGTTATAAGCCACGAGCCCCTTAATGTTTCTTTCTATTCTCATATAAGCATATGGTTCTATACCTCATTACAGAGACAGCTATGGGTACCCAACTAGACGCCGACAAGTCCTCATCAACGTTGGAATACAAGAGTGCTATCTTTGACATCGGAGGCCTCCTCCTGAGTCGCTTGACCAGGGTGTGGCTCCACAATGAGTACCTGTTCCGAAAGTTTCCGATCGGCAGACGGTTCGAAAAGTGTCTGCATAAAGTTCGCTCCTTCGCTGATAACGTGATCATGGAAAGAAAGAAGAATTGGAAGCCTGGACAAAGCGATTTCACTGAAGTAGATACTTCAGTGGGAGAGAAGAAGAAATTGGCTATGTTAGATCTGCTGCTAGAAGCGGAGAGTAAGGGAGAAATAGATTTAGAAGGCATCAGGGAGGAAGTCAACACGTTCATGTTTGAGGTGCGTTTTGGCTTTTTGTTGGTCTTTGTAGGGCTTGTTGAGTTTTTGTTGTACTTTCCTTTACCGAGTAGAAGTACCTACCTACTTATATGATGAAGACGCTTATCAATTCAGCATACTGTGAGCCTGGCAAACAAGAACTTGTGGCGTGTGGTAATTTGTTACTTGGCCGGTTAATACACATATTGGCAAATGTTAAAAAAATACTATTTAATTGTAGGAAATTGTTATTTTTTAAACAAATAGCTACGGATATCGCAAATGTCTTTTTTCCGGTTTGGAATCGATACAAATAAAAATGGTAATACAATACGCCAGCAGGTCAAGCTATCCAAAACTGTAAAATTTTCCCAATTTAATATGAACCTTATAACTTTGTACTAAAGTTGAAAATCAATCAAATAAATTTGACAGATTGTGGTAGCTTGATGTGCTGGCCTCTGTACAAACATGACCTCCTTAACAGCTACAGCAAAGGTTAATATTAAAATTCTTTAAAATAATGTACTCATACCTAGATATTTTTTAACAAAATGTCTCAATGTTTAAGCTGATTAGCAGATTGCTCCGGCATTTCATAACTGAAGACCTCTAAGAAGAAACGCAGAAACAAACTCAGAGAATCATAGTCTCTTTTAAAATCCAGACAATAGTAACAAATATGTGAGTCTTACAATTATTGTAGGGCAAACTCTGAAATAATAATATGTGTTTTATAATATAGGGCAATGTATGAAATGGCCTTTTAAGTAAGAGCCATAGCGGCTTTGAGTAGAACAGTCCCAGCCGACGGCACGCATGCATCAGTCATGGTGTAGCGAGACCATCATTTAGAGAGCTCAATCTTCATAATTTAGGGATCATTCTAGAACTCTCAAAAATATGTAAATGAGAATCTGAAGGTGTATAAAACGCATAGTATTACCTATAGCTTTACATATTTCTACGGTTGGCAGGAATTAGTCGGTAGAAAACCTTTTGAAACGCTGTTGTAAAATAGTTTTAGAGACACGTAAAACGTTCAACTTTACCCAAAATGTTTTGGAGTACGTGATGCGTGGCACTGGGGAACGTTCCAGGTTATGAAAGTGCAATAAAGAGACGTGAACGTGAAATAGGTCACATTCTAGCATCGACATAGAATAAAAAATACAGCTATATTGTTTGGCAGGCGACTGACGAAATAAGGATCCGGGATTGATTCCAAGTCCAAATTGTGTTATTGACTTTTCTGTAGCAACTAGAGAGTTTATATTGGTCACACTTTATTTGAACCCAGGATCTCTATGGTAGCAGTTGCGCTGATGACCACTAGACTATTCGTTCGTTTTACGCCATTTTTAATTACTTTAATTAATTTATGTTTGTCTTCGTTAGAAAATGTTATTTACATTTTTAATTCGTCTAAACATATGAAAACATACCTTACTTTAACATACCTTAAGTACAGAGAAGTACAGATAGATTTTCAACGGAAATACAAAATAATAAGGTTCATGTTCAATTGGGAAAATTTTACAGTTTTGGATAGGTTGACCTGCTGCCGACTGTACCATGTATATTTGCTGTTGGGGTACTCAATTTATAAATTAATTAATAGATAAAAACCAATGTAAAGTATATAAGTTGTATATCCATTATCTAGTACCCATAGTACAAGCTCTGCTTAGTTTGGGACTAGATGGTGCTTTGTAAAAATGTCCCAAAAGTTTCGAGTCACAAATCAATTCAAAAGTGTTTTTGGGTTTGTCTATGACATTCTCAGTAGCCGCTCGGAGTTTGGATCTGTGCCCGGGCATTAGGATCGCCCCCCATTAGATGGCACCTAAACATATTAGTGAACTGTGTATACAGTAGTACACCTCTGCTTTACCCTTTGGGAAATACAGGCATGATGGTATATTAAAAAAATAAAGAGGAAAACTACTTTTTACGGATTTTATCGCGTATATTGATATTATTAATCCCGACGTTGCGATCAATATACGCGATAAAATCCGTAAAAAGTAGTTTTATTTCAATGTATAATATTCGCGTAAATGTCAGAAATCAATAAAATAAAGAGTGTGACAAAACTACCCGTAAAGCCGAAAGGACGCCTTAAATGGGGCCTTATAACGAGTCCATTCACAATATTTAAGAACCGTAGTAACGCTGTATAACATACCTCAAAAAAAGGAAAACAACAACATTTATGAATGAAAAATAGAAAAACTATTAAAGTAGACAATTATTAGGTAAAATTGGTACGTAGGCCTTTCTGTTAAATAATCTGGTTCCATTATATGACAGGTTACTAGGGTTTTGGTTTTGTTATATAATTAATTATATTTTTACGGGGTAGGTTTTGTAACACGTTGTATTTAAGTTAAATATATTTTCAGGGGCACGACACAACGGCGATGGCGATTGTTTTTGGACTGATGCTGATAGCTGATCATGAAGAAGTCCAGGCAAGTTTTTTTTAATGTTACGTAAGGATTTTGTCCTGTCGAGGATTTTGTGTACGTTTACAAACAAAAATTTTCACATACTCACACCCAGACTCGGAACCCAACTGACTTGTTACTCAACCAGGAGTTCAGAGAGCGGTACTAATTACCTTCGAATCCATCAAATATTTTGTATCATCATCAATTCATAAACTGACCCACAGCTGGGAAGAAGTCTCTTCTTGGAATGAGAGGGATCAGGCACCACGCCGGCCTAATGCGGGTTTGCAGACTTCATAGACCGTTGAGAAAATCTATAAGGCATGCATTTAGGTTTCCTCACTAAGTTTCCCATCACCGTTTCAGCGAGTGATAAATTTATCGATTTAGTGGATTATTGTTTCAATATTACAGCCATCATTGTAGCAATTGGGTACTTACAAAATAACTGTAATACCGAAAGCAAAAGGTTAAACATTAATATTATCTAATATATAGTACATGATTTCGAAAATTTAGAGGCCTTGGATTCGTGCTTGAGACCTTTGACTTGGCAGTCCAATTGTAATATCACTAGGCTATCACTTGCTTTTTAAAATATACTTTTGCAAATAATTTATATGGAAAACTTGAATAGTGCTTCTGTGCGGAGATCAAACCTGTGACACTGGGCTAGAAATCGTTTGGTCAGATATTACGCCGAATGCGTCCTTTTTTTAATAGTTCCCAGCTTATATGTTTCTTTAGTTGAGGGTTATGATTACAGTAGAGGCCGAAGTGATGATCCGAAAGTCCATTAAAAAAGGTTTGATTATGACAGAAAAAATACTCATGGCAACCAAAGAAACTAGCTCAAATTCGACTGTCCTACCATTTGCCATCAGGGAGTTTCAGGCCTTACAACCGGCTCCATCATCAGATCAGCTTGAAGGTACCATAATATTGCATCACTAGACATATATAAATATGCCAAATTACATCATAATCAAAGACCAGCAAGTGGTTGAAAAATGGTGTGCAAATTTCGTAACCGACCACTTACATACAAAGCACTTAGCAGGTTAAAAGCTTGTAAAAAGGCTTGTATCTTTAAAAAGATTTCTATGTTTATTTTTTTTTGTAGAAAAGTCATTGTAATGTGTCATGAATAGTGTTGGTGACCTCACCTTAAGACGAACATGTGGACAAAAATTGACATAACTTGCAGAGGTCTCGGTTGCTTGGTGGTTGAATAATTCGTTGGTTAGAATCCAGTGTTGTCGATTTTTTCTTACTCGAAATGTATAGCTTATATGTATACCTTTAGAATCTTTAGACCCATTGTTTACCAGGGGTCAAATAGCTAAAAATGTCGACACGATATAATTCGATAATTTTATCAAAAATAGTAATAAGGAACTCCAAATTTAACGATACATAATTTTTAATCTTAGAATTAAAGCAAGAAGAAGAAGGTAAGGTTCCAAGCAAAGAAATGTCAGAAAATCAAAATTGTCTTGATGTGAGATGATAAGATGTCAAATAAAGCATTTGATAGGTGAAAGAGGGTGAAAGCGATATCGTAATTTGTTCGGTAAACTTCATTACAATCGATTTTTTGACGACGTTGACACATAGTTGCAATAAAAACTCTTTTTAATACTTTACAGAGCTTCGTTAATCTTGAAGGGCTCGTGGCAATGTTATAACTACGCAATTCCTCTGACATTGGGTTGCGGAGGTCTGACGGCAGTCGCTTCGTGTAAAATACTGGTATTTACCCGCATCTGGTTAGACTAGAAGTCGACCTATGGTCAACAAATAGCTCTGTCATCCTCAGACTCAGGAGGACAGAGCTTCGTAAATCTTATGAGAATAACGTTTAGATTGCCGTGTGTCGCAAAAAATGCAAATATCTTTTATCCCGTTTCGACCTATTTGTAGTAAAACGTGCCAGATATAAAGGTTGCATATAAAAGTGATCGGGAATATCACAATGGAAACATAAATAGGACTAATACCCCTTATGAGATTAACGGATTTACTTTCCATAGGTGGGTACCCAGTCACCCACGGTAGGAGTGGGTATAGCCTATTTTTGCCGGGAAATGGTAAATAGGGCATGTATACTTTCATTCCCCGTGCTTTTACTATGATTCATAGGTACATATTGTGAAACGTACATAGTTTTAATTAACTGCTTCATTAGCCTAGTGGCCGTAAGCGCGACTTCTACGCTTGAGGTCCAGGATTCGATTCCCAGGTGGAGCAAAGTGTTATTGGATTTGTCTATTAAATAGCGGGGAGTTTGGATTTGTACCTTGTTAATGGCAATGGGCTTACCCCCTAATACATGGGACGTAAAGGTACCGCCGAACTGTGGGTGTACATTGGTGTACCTAGACCTCTTCCTAACCTTTCCACCCATAGGCGTGATGGTATGTTATGTTTTATGCTGACCATAGAGGAAGTTCAAGGTGGCAAACAAGCATACGGCCTACCTGATGGTAAGCCTATAGACGCTTGCAACACCAGAGGTATCACTTGGTTGTTGCTGACCTTGTGAAACGAAAGAGGTATTTAGGGTTGGCAGTATAAGGGTCAAAGTCAAACACAACGTTTCCTCGTGGAGCACTGGCAACCTTGCTCACCAATATTGAACTTGGCTTCCATTTTCACATTTATATTTTTTGTAGGATTTCTTGGTTCATGTCACATAATTTGGTGTTTTTTTTAATAGGACAGAATCTACGAAGAGTGTCAGAAAATTCTGGGTGATTCTGACCGCACGCCCAGCATGTCGGACCTGGCCGACATGAAGTACTTGGAGGCCGTTATCAAGGAGACCCTGAGGCTGTACCCCAGCGTGCCGTTTATAGCCAGGGAGATCACTGAAGACTTCATGTTAGGTGAGGATACAAATAATATACAACACTAGCGGACCCGACAGACTTTGTCCTGCATGATCCAGGAGTTAAGTTGCAGTATAGATAAATAGCAGCAGTGATAGCCTAGCGGTATGACCATTGGACTGCCAAGTCGAAGGTCTCGAGTTCGAACCCAAGGCACGCACCTCTGACTTTTCGAATTCATGTGCGTATTAATAATTAATTATCACTCGCTTAAACGGTGAAGGAAAACATCGTGAGGAAACCTGCATAGCTTAGAGATTTTTCTCGACGGTTTGTGAAGTCTGCCAACCCGCAGTAGGCCAGCGTGGTGGACTACAGCATAATCCCTCTCAATATGAGAGGAGACCCGTGCCCAGCAGTGGGACAGTATATGGGTTGATGATGATGATAGATAAATAACCTAGATACCGACTGCAGCGCCATCTGCCGCCATCTGTCAATCTAAATCATCCAGGGCATTCATTCAAATCGGTCAAGCCGTTTTGGAGGAGTTCAGTGACATACACACGTACAGTAGAATTATATATACAGGCTGTTAGAAAACTACCCGTAAAGCCGAGAGGAGGTTAAATGGGGCCTTACAACGACATTCACAATATTTAAGAACCGTAGTAACGCTGTATAACATACCCCAAAAAAAGGAACTATTAAAGTAGACAATTATTAGGTAAAATAGGTACGTAGGCCTTTCTGTTAAATAATCTGGTTCCCTGACATGACAGCTGACAAAATTTTTGGCTTTGTTAATTAATTATATTTTTTACGGGGTATTTTGTAACACGTTGTATAAAGATATATTTTATTTTAATTTTAGGTACTGTAACTACATTTTTTTTAATAAGTTTGTCATCTTATATATACATATATGTGAGAAATTAAACGCCGTCTTGCACAAAACTTATTTATTTCTTCAAAAAAATCTTACTCTCGTCCGTCTTTACAGTGTTAACGCCTTAGCTCAGTCTCCGCTATATTCCTTTTTCTTCCTCCCTCTCCCTCGCACACACGCTCTCTCACTCACACTCTGTCTCGTTCATACTCATACCATAAATAAAGGAACACAATACTCAGGCTTAGGTTTCCACACATGACTCCAGGTGACCATCCATCTCTTTCATTCCCACGTATATATAATTATAAGATGACAAACATGAGTAAAGGCCGCTCGATGGTAATCCACATCCGTCAATTGGAGCAAATAGAAGTTGTCCTATTGAAAAATCGTTGAACTGTGTGATACCACGATTGTGTTGTTCTGTGTGTTCAACGATTTCAAAAATGTTCGATCACAGATGTGAATAGGAAAACTGTTTCAACGATTAAATCGCTGCTACATCGCTACGGTTTTAATTACGTGAATCGGGTGACTGATCCCTTTCAGCTCAACCGTGAGGAATTGTACTTCTTTTCTGTTATTAATTTTGTTATAATATAAAATTGTATAAAGAAAGAAAGAAAGAAACATATTTATTTCATCCTCACAGACAACAAATAAACACAATAAACTACGTAAAAAAAAACTAAATAAAATAATGTATATATAAATATCTAAAACTATTTAAAAGTTGTTTCGTGAGAACAAAAAAAGAACCATAACTCAGCATTTGCCACTTCATCTTGGTGAATGATGCGCTGGTATTCTGCTAGGACCTCGAGCGACTTTACAAACATCGGCCAGCTGCAAAAAGCTGCAGGCCGTGACTTGATTTAGGTATATGTAATTACATCCACCGTCGGGTTCGCGGAGGAATAACAACTGGTTCCCGCGTTCCCGACAAATGGTGGTGAGGCGAACACCTCCTGTGGTTTTAATCGGTAGGTCGTCCACTTTGGGCGGAGTCCGACACACCCCGTCGTCTCCCCAGACGGCGGCAGTCCATGAGGATTTCCACAGAGGAAAAAAAAAGAAAAAAAAAGGTATATGTAATTACATGTCTCATTTGCAGTTGAATAAATGTTTCTTTCTTGCTTATAACGTTATTTGTCTTATGAGTGATGAGGTTACTTCATTTTCAACGTGGGCTGTAAGACAGTATTCCTTTTATTTTCTATCCGTCCATAATTGAAGCGTGCCTGGAGTTCAATTAACAAACACACCTTTCTTTTTACGATAAGACCGCGCCCTCCACTTATTATTTGTTTGAACGGTAACTTATAACTTCGTGCTCGTAAAAAGGTCAAGGCGAAGGCCTCAGAGAGTTTTACGAACCCGTGTGGTAGGCCTTAGTAATAACTATGCTGATCAATTTTATCGATCTTAAGGCAAGGGCAAGGTTAAGCTGCACTAGCCGCGGTTAGTCTGTGGATGGGTGACCATTCTAACACATCGGTCCCGGTTGTCATTTCGTATGACAACCGGGACCTATTAAAATCGTTAGTGGTAGTCAAAAGCCTGACAACCAGTCTATCCCCAGGATATTGGTATTACCCAAAAATTGGACTGTGGAGGTCTGATGGCAATAAATATTTTTTTATCAGTAAACCACCAAATCAATGTTAAAGTTAACTTTTATTATTTGTTGTTATCTTAAACTTTTATTTATTTGTACTGTATTTAAAAATTGTGTGATGTCTTACGCGCAACTGCTGGATTGGAATTACCAGTTGAGATAAATTAAATATATTGGATTTTTTTTATGAAATCCCAATAGCACCTCGGTATTTGGATTAGTGTCCGGTTAATGGCAATAGGCTCGCCCCCTATCACATGACACCTAAAACATACCGGCGAACTGTGGGTGTATAATGGTACGCCTCTGCCTAATCCTTTGGGGAATACAGGCGTGATATGCTATGTGTTTAATGTAACTAAGATGAAAATAAATTCCATTCTAATTCAGAATTTAATAGGTTGGTATATACCTACTTCAATTAATGTTCCTGTTGAAGACTGATATACGTTAATTAAAGTATGTAATTGGAATAAACCTAGCTTATCTCAATTAATTATACACTCCTTCTCGGTTGGCGACAGCAATTCAAAAGCAAACTCAACCGAACTGACATTATAAATTGTTCGTTTGAATTATTAATTACTGCCAGAAATGGTTTTGGTTGAGAAGTCCAACGCATCCGCGAATATTTTACCTACTACTTACTTTATTCAATGGCATCTGATTATACTGGAATCCGACATTATATATAAACATTACATTATATATAAATGTAATTAGCCTTAATTTTTAAATTGTAAGATAGTAAAGTTATTAAGCAAAGGAAAAATTCGACCGCGGGCAGGATTTCGAATTTTTCCTTTGCTTAATAACTTTAAATTCTTAGCAAAAAAAATAATTGCTACTTATTTAACACTATCTTACAAATTGAGTTCTAAAATTTACGCGAATATTGTACATTTAAATAAAACTACTTTTTACGGATTTTATCACGTATATTGATATTATTAATCCCAACGTTTCGGACCCTTTACAGCGTCCATGGTCACGGGTAGTCTACCCGTGACCATGGGCGATAATAATACCTATCAATACACGCGATAAAATCCGTAAAAAGTAGTTTTATTTCAACTATCTTACAAATATAAATATAAACATAAACAATTTATTATTTTAGTTAAAACCCTACCCGTGACCATGGACGCTGTAAAGGGTCCGAAACGTCGTCGTCGGAATTAATAATATCAATGTAACGCGATAAAATCCGTAAAAAGTAGACTGTAGATTAGAATTATTAATTTATTTTCTGATTTCATTACCTCAGGAGATCTCCCAGTGAAGAAAGGTGTAGAAGTTGCAGTCCATATCTACGACCTCCACCGCAGAGCTGACCTGTTCCCCGACCCGGAGGCCTTCAAACCGGAGCGGTTCCTCAGTGGGGAACCAATGCATCCCTACGCGTTCGTGCCTTTCAGTGCTGGACCTAGGAATTGTATAGGTATGTGGTTTTACTTTTTGCGAAGTTGTTTCACCAATGTCAATTTGATCGATTTTCCGGACGATTATATTCGATTGTTGCTGGGGAGTTCGTTGCGCCGCTTTTTCTTCCCAGCTAAAACACTAGGATGCGGTGAAGGGCGGTTCTTAATGTAAAACATATTACCTAGTACTATTACCTTGAATAAATTAAGTATGTTTTTTTAATAATGATAATGGCATCGACGTTAGAAAAAAGATTTTGAAAGAGAAAATAAAAAATATTCGTTAAAATCGGTTCATAAACAGGAAAGCTGTGCGCAATGGCTCTTCTATTATGAAGCTGCGTAATAAAATTTCCAGTTCCCATTTAAACCCTTGGAGGTACTTCACTAAACGAGCACAATCTTCATAACTCCTGGCACTGATCATCATTGCTTTACCAACTTAGTGGTAAAAGGAAGTGAATTCCTTTTTTAAGTTGGCAAACAAACATACCATGCGATAGAACGTGGTGACCGTTTACACTAGTAACACCAGGGGTATCTATTATTTGTGTTGCCATTACGGCTAAAAAATCTACCGTAAAATGTGGGCCACCGTATTGCCGTATTAGAATCTACTGTAGTTAATCTTAATTTGGTACCGATTTAGCAGTAGATTCAATCGGCCTTTCATCTGACAATTGCTTGCTAACTTCTACACGATCCTTGTTAACAGGTCAGCGGTTTGCGATGCTAGAAATGAAATGTGTGCTGAGTGGAATCTGTCGCAACTTCAAGCTGTCACCGCAAGTGAAGGGAGCTCGTCCAGCATTAATAGCAGACATGTTAATACGGCCTGTGGATAATATTTATGTGAGGTTTACTGGGAGGTAGATTTGTGAGGGTCACTGTAAAGAATAGTTTTCTCAGCGTGCACCATACCTGCGAAGTTTGATTGTACTTTGAATAGTAGATAGAGTAGATAATTAATTAAACAATGAAAGTTTCTAGACACGATCGAATCGAATATTAATTTCGTTACTGATTTAAGTTAAAAAAATACCCAAAACATATCCATCCAACAATTAATGTTTTTTTTAAGACAAATGAGTTTAGAAACTATTGGAAAAACTGCAGCTAATGTAAAAAAAATAATATCAAATATCCAAAATTCCCACAGAACACATAGGTGTTTGTCGGGGTGTTTCTTATATATTTACAAAACAAAGTATATAAGTATTATATCCGTTGTCTAGTACCCATATACAAGCTCTATTTAGTTTGGGACTAGATGGTGCTGTGTAAAAATGTCCCACAATATTGATGTACCTATTTAATTAATTATGAAATTACGAAACATAAAAGCTAGACTGTCAAGTTACAAGTATAATTATTATTGCCGTCACAATATGCGGGCGTTATACTTAATGGTTTCGTACACTCTAGTTATAAGTGCCCTTTTGTAGAAGGGCCAAAGGAAAAGATCCTTTATCTTGTCTGAAAGTAAAAGTAAACTTGTAATTACAACCAAGTCTATTGCTGAATAGGAAAAATTCCCAGAAGGAAAAAAATCTTCAATTCAACTGTAATTTCTACGTAAAATACTCGAATGAGTAAGTAATGTTAAGGTTCGTCCAGTAATTACTATGTAAATTGTACAAATATATATTTAGTCTGTAGTAGGAGCAGGCTCTGTGTTACCGGTAATTGGGTCTCTAGGGAGGAACCTAACTAGATGTATGTATGCTGTATTATTAAAAACACTGAAATATAATTTACGTGAATGTGATTTTGGTTGTTTTATATATACTTAATACTTTTTCCTGTATGAAAATCCTCTTCGATGTCCTCTGTCTTTCTGCTTGAGAAAAGGGTAGGTAGTTTCAGTTAATTTTCTAATTTCACTTTTTCTCTTTATCAATTTCTAAAAACTAAAAAAAAACTGTGTATTTATGTAAATGAGACTGTAAAGTTATCAAGACATTGACCTGTCTATTAATTATGAAATTCGATCTCTAAATAAATATTTACCTATCAATAAATTTGTTTTAAAAGAGTGCAAAACATCTTTTATGTTTTATCCAAAAATGAAAATATTTTCTCTTATTATTAAAATATTGAAGAGTTCTCAAATTATATTAAAATAATACAATGATTAAGTATTATTTTTCAATTTAGTTCTGAAGAAGTGTAATAAATCTTTAATGTTTTATTGATAATTGAAATTATTAGTAGGTATTTTAATATTCATGATTGAAGAAGTACTCTTTTATTATTAATAAAATATTGAAGAGCTCAAATAATATCAAAGCAAGTAATTCTCATTTGTTAATCAAACTGAAACAGTATACAAAGTAGAATTCAATAACACGAAATTCTATACAGGTTACTTACCCTATCGCCAGTATGAAAAACTCTATAATTCAAATTTGAATTCTATCAGATTGAACAGGTCACCCCAAAGTTATGATACTGAGAAGATTAATAATATTGAAGTCTTCTAAATGCAAAGTGTGATACATCGATACATACTAGGCATACCACGAGGCTTATTAAGTTAAATTTAAATATTTTGAACATCTACGAATATACAAAGCCACGACTATGTGAACCTTAGTGCGAAACACGGTAAGCCGAAAAATTTACATGAAACGCTTTCTTAGGTTGCCCGTTTATTATCTCAACAGTGCAGAAAATCGGCATGTTTTATTAAAATATATATTACTAGCTGCCCCCCGCAGAGTCACCTGCCTTTTTCCTTGTAACTCGGTTTCTATTGGCTGTAGCGTGATGTTATATAGCCTCTAACCTTCCTCGATAAATGTACTATCTAACACAAAAAGGAGTACAATTCGAACCAGAGGCCGTACCACGAAGGGTTATTGCGATTGTTTTGCGATTGAGAGGGAGGGATGCGGCTCTACACATTGAATAGCGCCATCCCTTTCACACAAACTAAAGATGATCGCGTTATCACTTCGTGGTAAGGCCCCAGGACTTCCTGAGATTATCGCGTTCAATCAACCAAACAAACAAATTACTAGTATAGATCAGTGTTTCCCAAACATTGTTCTGCCATGGCCCGAAAATTTTCACAATGCCCTTTCGTGACCCACTTAATACTTTTAAACCCAAGCTGGTTCCATTAGGTAAAATAATACACATTTATTAGTAGTACCTAGTAGTTAGTAGGGAATGTTGCGACCCGGTATTTTATTTTGATGGCCCGGTACCGGGTCGCGACCCGGCTAATGGAAAACGAACTGCTATTGAGAATTTCAAGTTAAGCTGCGCTAACCAAGGACAGTCTGTGGACGACAATTCTTAACACATCGAGACCCCTCCGTGCCCCGGAGAGCACATAAAGACGTCGGTCCTGCGGGCTTAGACAAGTTGCAATCTGACAATCGAATCGACGAACGAATAGAAACAAAAAGTATGGAAATGACATAAGCTTTCGACAAATCGGGCGATCATAGATGTCATTCCCATACATTTTGTTTCTATTCGTTCGCCGATTCGATTGTCAGATTGCAACTTGTCTACAGGCGCTGGTTGTCATACGAACACCTATGACAATCGTTGAAATAAAACTACTTTTTACGGATTTTATCGCGTTATATTAATATTATTATACCTGACGTTTCGGACCATAAAAAGTAGTTTTATTTCAATGTATAATATTCGCTTAAATGTCAGAAATCAATACTTATGACAATCGTTACTGAATCCCAAAAAGCCTGACGACCAATCTATCCTTAGGATTTCGGTATTGCCCAAATACTGTGCTGCGAAGATCTAAAGCTTCATGTAAAACGTTGTAAAATCTGTTAGAATGGAAGCCGACCACAACAGAGTTGGGAAAAGATTCGGAGGATACTAGTTCATGTTCATGGGCGGCAAGCGGGATAAAGATTTATATTTTCTCCATAAAAGAAAATTCGTTCATCTTAAAAAAGGTAAGTTACGAGCAAAACCTGATTTACGAGCCCAAAAAAAGTATTATGTTGAGCCCGAATATTTTTTACGCAATATTTTATGAACAGCTGGCCAAAAACTAAACACTTGTGATTTTTAAAGATATCTCAACGGTTTATGTATTTCTTTGAAATCGAAAGCTAGACTTGGCTGAAGATAAGTGTTATTTTATTGAAATTTTATTCCGAGTATTGAAAAAAATCAAAACATTATAATAATGTTTTCATACTATTCAATGTGAGGGAATCTTTTAATATAAATTTTGTATGTATTTCTAACAAGCGCAATATATTCTAAGTTTTTTTATTGCAACTGTAGGGACACTGCTTTACAATATATAATAAATAAATAAAAATAAAATCTATTTATTTCAGGTACGCAAAAGACCCATACATATCACACACACAAAAAAAAGAACAAATAAAATCTAATATATAAAATTCTCGTGTCACAGTTTTCGTTGCCATACTCCTCCGAAACGGCTTGACCGATTTTGATGAAATTTTTTGTGCTTATCGGGGAGGTCTGAGAATAGGCCAACATCTATTTTTCATACCCCTAATTTTTTTTTTTTATGGCAAAACAACGTTTGCGGGTCAGCTAGTAATATATATAAATTACACCCATATTTCGCCGGTATGATTCGGTCACATGTAATAGGGGGCGAGCCTATTGCCATTAACCGGGCACACATCCAGACTCCGAGCTGCTACTGAGAATTTCATAGAAAACCCCAATAACACTTTGCTCGACCTGGGGATCGAACCCAAGACCTTTAGCGTAGCAGTCGCGTTTAGGACCACTAGATTAATGAGGCTCGCCCCCTATTACATGGGACCTAAACATACCGGCGAAATGTGGGTGTACAATAGTACACCTCTGTCTAACCCTTCTGGGAATACAGGCGTGATGGTATGTCATGTTATATATAAATTAATTAGTAGGTATATAATATAATAATAACTACGAGACTTCACAACTGAGGTCTCAAGATGACAACGCGCAAGTGATAATAATGGTGTTACCGGTGTCCATAGGCTATGGCTGCCGCTTACCATCAAGCGGCATCATCTTCGAGTGAACTCGAAGTAGGAATCGAAGACCCTAAGATTTCCGAGTCGAGTACACATTTTTTCAACCGTTATATTACTAAACTACCTATAAAACATGGATTCACGTTTTATAGGTATACTCCATTAAATAACTAGTACTACCTATATAATATACAGGGTTACTGGTAATATGACGGCAATCCGTTAAGGGGTTATAAGAGAGATCATTTGCAACCAAATGACCCCCCATGATCCCTGTTCAAATGTCAACCATTTTCGAGTAATTTAAAATATTATTTTGAAGATATCTGCGGCATAACTTGAAAATGTATAAAACAAAAACCGACGCATTAAATATTCATTTATTTTTCTTATCTGCTTGCTTACACTTTAATACATAGTAATCAACCATAAAATGACAATTATCTTCAATCGTTTTTAAATCAGAGCTGCTAATTGTCTCGATTTTTATAATTTTGAGCTGTTTTTTTTACTAGAATGATCGATTTCTGCAAAAAAACGCAGAAGTTCTTTATTGGCAGAACATTCCAAAATCATGTAGGTACGGTCAACAAAAGAGTTAGGTATACAGGCAGCTAATTAATAATCTGTGTTTTTATAAAGATAGTGTAATAATGTATCACGCAATATGTGTCATAACGTAGGCATTGTAAGCAGCTGCATACCTAACCTTTTGGCGCGTAATTATTTATGTCGAAATCTGTATAAAAATGCATATTTCGTTTGCTATCTGTATACTTAACTCTTTTGTTGACTGTACCTACAACTTTTCAGCCATCCAATACTCAACTAGTGATGTATCTTCAAAATCGTTTTATATCCTATTGAAGCATATTTAGCTAACTTTTATGAAAATTCTCTAGTATCGAATGGATCGTCAAAAGATGAAGTTATTTCTCAATAACATCCTTCTTACTTGAAGGGTTTTGAAGCAAACTAACAAGCTATTTGAGTTGAAAACTTGGCGGGTATCGCAAACGTTAACAGTTTGTGCGAATAGTTCTTAACTAATATTATGGATATCAAATTTCGAATCTGTATACGAATATATTGGTTAGTATTATACCGGTTACGCTTAAGAAATTATTTCGGATAATCCTATAGTTTCAGATAGTTTCAGTAGTGGGTATTCGATTTTTATTAGTTCCTATGTGAACAATGCAAGCGATGCGAATAGTGTGACCTGGGAATCCATACCAGGACCTCAAGCGTAGGAGGGAGTTGCGTTAATCTCCTTTTTAGGGTGTACCCAAAGGGTAAAAACGGGACCCTATATACATATAACGGGACTAAGACTCAGCTGTCCGTCCTTCCGTCTGTCTGTCACTAGATGTATCTCGTGATAGCTAAATGATGTTGTTGATGTTGATGTATTCCTGTTGTCCATATAACAAACAATACTAAAAACAGAATAAAATAAATATTTAAGCGGGGTTTCCATATAACAAACGCGACTTTTTTGTCGTTTTTTGCTCGCAAATATTGGTACGGAACCTTGCGCGCGCGAGTCCGACTCGCACTTGGCCGGTTTTTTTTAATTTCTTCTCTACATGTCCAAATCAAAGTTGCCTTTCTCGATCCTGCGCCTGTAGACAAGTGCAATCTGACAATCGAATCGACGAACGAATAGAAACAAAAAGTATGGAAATGACATAAGCTTTCGACAAATCCATACATTTTGTTTCTATTCGTTCGTCGATTCGATTGTCAGATTGACACTTGTCTAAGCCCCCTGGTCCAAAACCAGTCTTTAAACGTTACATTAACACAACTTCAACTGTCTCATTCCTGATTCCAAACACACTAGATTTCTTTGATGCCGTGAATCTAATGGAAAAGTTGATATGCTAACTTGTATTTTTGTTCTCAGTGGGATATTGAAAATGAAAGTATCTTTGTCGTCTTGAGGATTCACAGATATTATTATAAGTTCTAAGGAAATTTATTGTTGAGAACGTTATTAAATGTCAAGGGAGACTGGTTTTTTCCTTATTTCGTTTGTCGTGCGGAAGTTACCTCAATAGAGTAGTTGACTGATTATCTTTTATGATGCTAGTCAGAGAGCGTGTTATACGAGCATGTGACGTCACATGTTCCGTGCGGTATACAAATTCTATACTGACACTAGTATTTCGGGAAAAGGACAGCATCCCCTCGCAATCCCCATCAAAAAAACTTATAATTCTTATATCTTATAATTTTATTAGTCAATTTGAATATGTTTTTGGTATACAAATTATAATTAATTAGCCTATTATCAGTCACCTACCCTACCCTTTTAGTCTTGAGAACTAGCATAAAGTTATTTATTAGTTGTATATGGTTATTTTTGTAGAAAATTTCAAATATTTGTGGTCGAGTGCTTTGAAATTATGTATTACATAACGTACAGGCGTCAGCAGCTCAAGCTATCCAAAACTGTCATATTTTGCTAATTGAATGATCCTTATATGTTCGCCATGTTTAGGCCCATTTAAAGAGGGAGAGCCTACAATTCCAAACGCCGAGCTACTACAGAAGAAATCATAGAGAAACAAAATAACACTGCTAGATCTGGGCTCAGGCTCCCTAGGGTAGCAGTCAAATAGAGGCCAAAAACAACGTGATTAATAAACTTCTTGCTGGATTACAAATACAATTAAAACGATTTTATTCATTTTGATTGAGTTACTTTTATTGATTCAGAGTAGGTGAGTACAGGCACCAGCAGGTCAAGCCATACAAAACTGTCAAATTTTCGCATTTGAATATGAAACTTATCATTTTGAATTAAGGTTGAAAATCAATCAAATAAATTTGACAGATTGTGGTAGCTTGATGTCCTGGCCTCTGTTCTTACATATATCTAATAGGTATTATAGACATAGGTATTATACACATGTATAGTACACTGATTTTGTAGGCAAACAAACAAACGTCAGAGTATTTTTGTGCTTACATCAATATTTCACATTCTATAGCACTTAAAGAGCATTTTATCATTTTCCTATTATATTACTTCGCCCGTTAGCACTGAACACATACCTTATTACTTATGAATGACCATTAGTTAGGCATTAGGCACCACACGACATTTTGGGTCTTGATATAGATAGTGTTATAAATATGTAGGCAGCTTACACCTGCAATGTAACATATAAATAGCCGATTGGTCGACTATAGTGACAATCGAGTCGTCTAAAAATTCTTCCCAGTACTTACAAGAAGTGGCTGAATAATGTGCAGCCAACGTTCGTAACGGCCTTATTTAGGTGGGTTTACACCAAACGAACAAAGAGCTAGAGCATTCTTTCTTGATCTTTTAATGTAAACGAAAGCTCGTTTTCAGCGTTTACACCAAAAAAGCGTTTGCACCAACGAGCAAGAACGAGAACCAAGAACTAGAGTCCGCTAGAACACAAGAATACTTGAAGAGACCGCCCCGGGGAACGAGAACGTCCGAACACGTAGGTTCTCTAAGCCACTGTTCGCGTGCTCTAGTGCCGTTTACATCAAACGAGCGAGCATTCATAGAATATTCCATAGAATCTATGCGAGCTATGATAGAACAACGAAGGAATATTCTGTCTCTATTTACACTAACAGAATTTGACGGAGAGGGGATAGAATGAGCATTGCTACGCTACACAATGACTGATGCATGCGTGCCGTCTCTTGGGACTGGTCTACTCAAAGCCGCTATGGCTCTTTCTTCAAAAGGCCATTTCATTGTAAGACATATTTGTTACTATTCTATGTGACTTTAAAAGAGACTATGATTCTCTGAGTTTGTTTCGGCGTTTTTTCTCAGAGGTCGTCAGTTAGTAAATGCTTCAGTCATCTAGCTTAAAAGAATATGTAAAATATTGACTTGTAAAAGTGTCTTTAAAAGATCTATTTACAGAAATATATATCATTTATCATTTATTCGGTCGTCTGATGTAAATCGGCCTTTACACAGCGGCGATTCTCTCGCTGTAGTACTGGTGGAGCACCCGGCATCGCTCGTGGTGCGCGCAGCGGAGCCGCGGCGGCGGGTGTCAGGCGGGCCCGCGCGGCGCTCGCGGCACTTCCAGTCGAGTTGGCACTGCGGTCAGCGACGTCTCCGCGAAACGCACACCCAGACGTGTGCGGACCTTGTTACCCTGGGGACAAATGATGCAGGTTAGATTGTTTAAGAGAGCAGTGATAGCCTAGTGGTATGACCATAATCATGTGCGTATTAATAATTATCACTCGCTTAAACGGTGAAGGAAAACATCGTGAGGAAACCTGCATGCCTTAGAGCATTTCTCGACAACGTGTGGAGTCTGCCAACCCGCACTAATCCAGCGTGGTGGACGATAGCCTAATCCCTCTCAATCTGTGACAGGTGACCCATGCTCAGCAATTGGACTGGATATGGGTTATTGATGATGAGATTGTATATCCTTTTTTGGCATGGTATGGGCACGTATTGAGGAGAGATGAAACGCATGTAACTAAAAGAGTGATGAATATGAATGTGGAGGGATGAAGGGGTAAAGGGAGGCCAAAGAAAAGATGGATGGATTGTGTTAAAGCGGATATGATAGAAAAGAGAGTGACTGATGATGTGACGGCTGACAGAGATGAATGGAAGAAAAGAACATACTGCGCTGACCACAAATAAATTGGGACAAGGGCAGGAAGAAGGAGTAGGTACATATATTATAATTAAATCTATCGTACAAATTTCTTACGGAGTTCCTCTAGTAGAATGGTCCTTAATACCTCAATGAACTTTCCCGGTCTTGAGAACATGTTAAATAGTTAAGATGGGATGTTCAACTAGGTATTAATTCTGTTGTTGCTGACTTAGTAATTGGAGAGCACAGATGTTGTAGGTTGAACGAGTTGTTAACTGACTTCTGATATATAAACTCTTGCGATCATGTTGATCGTACAAATTACTGATTAAATTATATGTTTACCTTCACAGATTCCATTAATGGCGTCTCCAGATTAATATTCTTATTTTTTATAGAACTCGATCCAGAGTTACCTGCGGAACAATAATAATTTGTTTTTTATTGAGATAAAAGAAATAAAGAGAAAGAAATGGATAGAAACAGAAAGAAAGAGAAAGTAAAGATATCGTGACAGTCACAACACAAGACCTACCTTTTGAATGCTAATAACGTGTATAGACGTCAAGTTATACAGTGCTACGACACCAAATACGTCTATGGACGTCGAGATTTTGGTAAAAATAGATTTAATTGTTTTTGATGTTTCCGACCTTTTACAGCGTCCATGGTCACGTGTAGACTGGAAGCTGTAAAGGGTCCCAAACGTCAGGATTATTTATATCAATAAAATATGATAAAACCCGTAAAACTTATTGAAATAAAACTATGTTTTACGGATTTTATTTCCCAACGTTTCGGACCCGACGTTTAGTAGGTAGTAGTTTTATTTCAATGTATACAAATATATTTGCTAAGTGTCAGAAATCAATTCGTAACAAGAAGTTTTATTTAAAATTAAATACATTAAATACATCTTTTGTAAAATTCGACCGCGGGCAGGATTCGAACCTGCGTCTTCTGGTTAGGTACTCCAGACGCTATGACCACTAAGCCACCACGATTCCTACCCGTCATGTCGAATTTTTCCTTCACATACTGAATTTACGTCTTTATGGTGACGTCAGTAACACCTATTGAAATGCAAGTTTTTGCTTTTCAACCGACACGACTTACTTTACAGTTAGTTCAATGTCGAACGATGCTACCTTACCTTCTAACTATCTTTTTGTATATTTTTGGCATTTTCCATGCTAAGATTTTAAAGTTATTTAGAAAAGGAAAAATTCGACCGCGGGCAGGATTCGAACCTGCGTCTTCTGGTTAGGTACATCAGACGCTATGACCACTAAGCCACCGCGATCGAATTTTTCCTTTTCTAAATAACTACATGTAGGTACTTACATGTTTTTTATAATGCATTTGGACCGTGGTGTCGCGGCAGGGGACGTGCTTATACATATACGATTATTTATAGCGTGGATCAAAAAGTTAAAAAATAATAAAATCAAACGTTTTATAGAACAAAGATATTACGTTATTACCTATAGTATCAGAGGCAGCTGAGGAGTGACAGCAGGTCTTCTTCAGAAGCCTTCGCAGTAGCTCCTTAATATCCAGGGTGTAGGAGCCATAAACGAGTGGGTTCATGCACGAGTTGGAGACCGCCATCACGAACAGCAGGTCTTGCACTCTTGGAGAAACACGGGCTGCTGACCGACGGTCTACCATGTACCTGGAGGTAGATCTTGATTATATAAACTTTTTCTAATATGAACAATTTGTTATTGATCACTTGAATATTCCAAGCAGCAGTATGTATATAACAACTGCCGTTAAAAATAAAGCTGTGTACTATATATACTTTTCAATATCGTCCATAAGGTTGGCGATTCCGGTTCTCAGTTCGTAGGGAAGTCATCGAGCGAACACGACGACTATTGTGACGGTCATGCGCAGCGTGAGATGACATGCGCGCTCAAGCACACGGCGTGACGTCACACGACGCAGTGTTACCTACCACATGGTGATGGTAGCGTACGGCAGCCAGCAGAGCGCGAACACGGCGACTATAGTGACGGTCATGCGCAGTGTGCGGCGGCGTGCGCGCTCTAGCACGCGGCGGTCGGAGCGGCGAAGTCGAACGTGCCCCACACTGTTGCGGTGCACGCATTTCTCTAAAGAACAAGACATAGCATACCATTACATCTGTATTTCCCGAAGGATTAGTCAAAGGTGTACGTACACCCACAGTTCGCCGGTACGTTTAGGTGTCATAGGGGGTCTAGTTTTAGGGTCTATTTGTGTGTAATAGGGGGCTAGCCATTGTCTATATAGAGAGTATCTATGAAAGAGAATTTCATAGAATAACACTTTGAAATACCAACGAAAAACCCCAATAACACTTTTTTGGACTTAGGGATCAGACTCAACAGAAACTCTTACGACCGCTAAGGCAGTCATAACTGTCAAAAATATTTTTTAAAAGTTTTTGTGTGGCAGTAAGTTATAAAGTATCTATACAAGTTACCATCGAGTTCCTTGCTGCTTCTATGGATCTCACAGAAGATGCACACGTAGCAGACGGTGATTACCACTAGTGGGAGGAAGTACATCGCGCACAGACAGAACACGTTGTACACCACCTCCTGGTGCTCCGAGCTGAACGCGCCAAATGACACGCACTGCTCAAACCCAGCCACTTGAGGGTGCCGCTTCACTCGAAACACTATGCTCTGTGGACAAGAAAAACTGGATATACGTTTCGGAGAAGGCCTTACCTACCTGTCTCCTTCTTAGTAGACATGATAACTACACATTTTGTGGGCAACAGTAATTAATTTTACACACAAACACAGATTTTTTTTATAGTACTAAGTTGCCAAACAAGCATACGGCGCTAACCGTAGCGTGGTAAGCAGTTACCGTAGCCTATAGACGCGTGCAACACTAGGGGTATCACTTGCACGTTGCCGACCCTGTAAAACGAAAGAGGAATTGCAATTGCACTGCCAACACGTTTCGTGGAGAACAGCAACCTTGCTCAAAGCAGTGCTATTTCACTTCGATTTTCTGTAAGGCGGAGGTACTTCCCCAGTCGGGCAGCTCCAATTTGAGTGAAATTAGTCCCACTATGCCCTACCTCTCTTAAAACAACAGATTTCTAAGTCAAACTCATTTAATTAGACTTCCTAGATTTCGTAGGTCAAATTTTCTTTTTATTTCAATGAATAATATTCGCGTAAATGTCAGAAATCAATACAAACCCTTAATGCTTAATATTTGTGTCCCGTGGGAAATCGAACCCATGATGATCAGCAGTCGGACACTCGAACCACTAGACCACAAATGTCGTCAAAATAATAACATACCATAACATTTTACGTTTACCTTTGTTTGGGTGTTTCAGGATGTATTTACAAAAGTATATAGTATTTATATCCATTATCTAGTACCCATAGTACAAGCTCTGTTTAGTTTGGGACTAGATGGTGCTGTGTAAAATTGTCCAAGAATATTTATTTATTTCTTCAAAAGCCTGGAATTCTAATAAAAAACGAATATTGACATGTACCGTCATAATTTATTGGATAACGGCTACCTGTTGTTACTTACTTTTACTTTTCTACAGCTTTTATTCCACGTGCAACAAGTCCCTGTGGAAAGGAGGTCATCAAAAGTCCATACAACTCAGCCCAAATACAGCTGTCAAGTTGACAGTTTTTACTATGAAATCACTATGAAACTGTTAATACTTAATAATGTGCTAAAATGGCGTGCGTTTGACATTCTAAAACTGAAACTGACAGCAGATGGCGTGTGGTTTTTCAATTTTCAGTATTTTTTTCAAGTTTTTTTCTCATCCCCTAGTGAGCATAAAAAAAATTATGACTAGAGTTTTAACCAGCGTAATACAAGGTATTTTTTCCAATATGTGTACCCTCAGTACATCATTTGGGCAGATTTTGGTGACATCCTTTAATTATAGTCAAGTCAAGTAGTGTTTAGATAAGACATCTTGACATTGAACGCTTTTACAAAAATTGTAATTTGTATCTACCCACATCTAAGTGACTTGACATACTTATTTGACGTCTGTGGTCTAGCGGTTCGAGTGTCGGATGCTGGTCAGGGATTCGATTCCCATAGGACACAAATATTTATGTGATGAACGTAAGTGTTTGTGTTTGTCTAGGTGATTTTTATGTATTACTAGCTCTGTTGTCCGTCCAGTCGTATCCCAAAAGGCTTTTTGAGACAAAGGATAGCTCAATGTCCTTCTCCAAGGTCTAATCTATCTTTATACAACATTTCATTAAAATCGGTTCAGCGGTTTAGGTGTGAATAACAGACAGACAGACACGGAGTTACTTTTGCATATTTTATGATATTAGTAGGGTCACGTCTTACCTACTATAAGTAAGTACCTATCATATTATTTGAAACATCCTGAATACATTTTTATATAAATTACTAGCTGACCCCGCAAACGTTGTTTTGCCATAAAAAATAATAATAGGGGTATGAAAAATAGATGTTGGCCTATTCTCAGACCTCCCCGATAAGCACAAAAAATTTCATCAAAATCGGTCAAGCCGTTTCGGAGGAGTATGGCAACGAAAACTGTGACACGAGAATTTTATATATTAGATATTTTATATTCTGGCTCTGCCTCGTTAGCCTAGAGGTCCTAAAGCGACCGCTACACCAGACGTACTGGGTTCGATTCCCAGGTCGAGCAAAGTGTTAAGTAAAGTAAGTAAGTTTCAATGAAAAATAATTTGTGCGCGGTAATAGGCTCGCACCCTATTAGATAGGACCTAAACATACCGGCGAACTGTGGGTGTACATTGGTACACCTCTGGAATACAGGCGTGATGGTGGATGTATGTATATTTTATATAGATTTATGAAAACTAATAAATTTACCTGACCCAGAGATGCATTACATGCATATCGATTCGTACTGTAGATTCCTCTCGAATACGAACTCAGTGGGTTCGTAGGTATGTGCTAATTAGTGCGTCGGTTATTGAATGCCTAGCTAATGAGTGCCCGACTATTGAAATCCCTACAATTGATTGCGGTCGCATATAATCATCATCAATCCATATACTGTCCCACTGATGGGCACGGGTCTCTTCTCAGAATGAGAGGAATTAAGGTTATAGTCCGCCACGGAATAGTGCGGGTTGGCAGACTTCACACATCGTCGAGTAAATCTCTCAGCAGGTTTCCTTACGATGTTTTCCTTCACTGTTTAAGCGAGTGATAATTAATTATTAATACGCATATGAATTCGAAAAGTCAGAGGTGCGTGCCTTGGATTCGAGCTCGAGACCTTTGACTTGGCAGTTTAATGGTCATATCATAAGGCTATCACTGCTATTTATTTATTAGGGACAAAAACAGTTATACCTTACAGAGTTACAAGTAAGTAATAAACACATTGAAACAGCAAATATTATATAACCCACACCATTGTCCACGAGTTATTAAAAGAAAGAAAAGAAGTGAAAGATTAAAATCGCAAACTCTGAATCCCTACTAATCCCTACTCCCTACTAATATTATAAATGCGAAAGTAACTCTGTCTGTCTGTCTGTTACGCTTTCACGTCTAAATCACTGAACTGATTTTAATTAAATTTGGTACAGAGATAGAGTTGACCTTGAGAAAGAACATAGGATAGTTTTTATCACGGACTTTGGAAGAGTTCTCTTGGAAACGCGATATAACCGAACTCGACACGGGCGAAGCCGCGGGCGGAAAACTAGTACTTTATAGTTTCTTAGATAATATTGGTGTAGATTTATTTTTATATTGAAGTGAAATTAAGCAGTGATCATCATTTTTTAGGGGTGCGTATAATCTTTTTCGATGGTCTAGCACCTGGGGAGGTGGCAAGGTATTTTGGATTCATCATCACCATTAATCCATATACCGTCGCACTGCTGGGCACGGGTCTCTTCTCAGAATGAGAGAGATCAGGCTATATAGTCCACCACGCTGGCCTAACTCGGGTTGAAAGACTTCACACATCCTCAAGAAAATCTCTAAGACATGCAGGTTTCCTCACGATGTTTTCCTTCACTGTTTAAGTGAGTGATAATTAATTATTAATTAATGCCCACATGAATTATTCTAAAGTTAGTGGTGTTTGCCTTAGATACGAAGTCGGCAGTCCAGTGGTCACATCACTAGGCTATTACAGCGCTATATGTTGGACTGGTACCGACTAAACACCGCACTTAAATTTCCTTCCATTGTCCCATAGTCAAGGCATGGGCTACATGACGTTCGCCAAAACCATGACAGGCTGTGGTCCAAGCAATTGCTGGATCCTTTCAAGGGGAGGCCTTGACTCGCATCCTATATCCGTAGCCGCATAACAGGTGTCTTTTGAACTATTTGAGAAGATTACCAAGTCAACGGAACACTGTCTGATACAAAACAGTAGTAGTAGTGTGTAAAACATGCTAATGACAGATGACATGTAAAAAAAAGGACAGAGTCATAAGCGAGATATCGGTTTCGATTTCAGTTTTTCTCGAAATGTCAAATTTTCCGGGATAGTTTTCCATTTTTACTTTCCCTAAGAACCTTATTCGAAAAACATACATAAAACAATTAACCATAAATTAAACACTATTGAATTTTTATAAAGAACGTTTCATATTTTTTTAAAATACCTTTCAAGTTTTTTGAGTTGAATATTCAAAATCATAAAAGCCTTTTTAAGCGGCTCACGATTTTGATGTTGTCATTTTTCCAAGTACTTAGAAATAGAAATAAAATTTACAAATAATGGTTAACATTAAATTCTTTGATTATATACTTGTCTAGATGGAGCAATGCAAACAAACGACACGCGAAAACTGGGGCCAAATTGCGTGATATGTGTGAGTACCGCTTGTGTACTTATTGTAGTCAAACTGTCAAGGTGTGCGTGTTTAGGGATGCCTGCTCCAAATTATTATCTTACCTTTACTCCATTATTTAATGGGATGACAGTTAAACGAAATAGGCTGAATAAAGTAATTATTTTGTAGATTAGTGTTTTATTTATTTTAATAAAAACAAAAAATACAATGAAAAAATATATACAGCAATTTATAGATCAAAATCCATCTCTTTGTATTTGTTTTCGAAATAGTTTTTTTATTATATTTCATTTCGTGTCCGCTGTATAATGTCTCTCCAGTCTTAAGAAATCTGAAACCCAAAATATTAGAAAGAACTAAAAAAAATACTATTTAGTGAATGACTTCATTTATTTTGTGAAGGCATTCACTTCACATTTCATTTTTTTATTATTTACTGATCAAATAAATTATGTAAGTATAATAATGGTAATTTTATTATTTTATAATAAAATTTTCTCCTGATCGAAAGATGATGACTGATATTTGCATTTTATCTCCCATAGTTTCGCCAAATCTCCCTTGTAATAAATTGACAACACCGGCTAATCTGTCGAACCTACAAATTAACGAATTGAAAAATCATGTTTTCATAAAATAATAGAGGTTAAATAACAAAACTTACCGATGTAATGTGATCTTAGTGTAATTATAAGGTTTTCCCACATAATTGCGACACAATTTGACAGCACATACCGACATAATTAATTATTTTTCGAGATCTCCACACCCTGAAGTGATCCAAATGACACTGACACAAGTGAGAAGAGAGTCTACCAATTTTAGTAGACTTTATTTGGGCCGTTCTGTACGTGTCAATGTGGCATCTAGACAAGTATATAATCAAAGATCAAATTATAGTTAGTACTGTTGACTTCAAAGTGTTTTGGTTTTTTAGAAATAAAAGTTTATTTTAACTTTTATGTACAAAAATGGCACAAGGCGGACTTAATGCCATATGGAATTTTATATAAGTCAACATCTTATCAAGAAACTTACAACACCTTTATAGATTTACCAATTTCAACCCTCCCTAATAACCGTGCATTCTTTTGTTAGAGAAATCAGTTTAGAAATCGCGCGTTCAATGTAAAAATTATACCTCACTGCACCCCAAGTTTCCCCTTGCGATATTTCGTGATTTTTTTCAATTACAAATGAGTGAGTACTCTTAATATAGGATTTTGACATTACTTGTATGGACTGACTTGTTATTGAAACATACTGTTAATTCAATATTGTCCTTAGCACGAAATAGATAAATAAGGTTGGAAACTATTTTAATTTCTAACATATACGCAATACTATGTTTCCAAATATTTCGCACACAACCAAATCACACAAACATAAATCTCAAGGCAGCTATTCTTATGCACACTAACACGCGCTGTGTGCATCATGGCCAATCAAAAACGTGCAATGGTTGAAGTGTAGAGGACGCAATGCATGCAGTAGGTACATTGCAAGCGGATTCGGTCATTGGGTTGATTAAGCGAGTACACATCGGGCAATGTATTTTTTTTGTAACTTATTGCAATAATGTTGTTGATGTTTGGAATTATGTTTTTTTACAAATAATATAGTAATTAAAAGTTATTTTCGACTTACAGATGGAAATATATACCTTCTCGCTAATAATCAGATCTCAAGTATAGACTTGAGATCTGTCTATTTCTCTTACAGTAATAGTTGCAAAACACGGCATTTTAATGCAGAGCTCTGTTCTCTGAAATACCTAGTCCGAAGTACATTACACTAACTTGCGGTGAACGAATAAATCGGTCGAGTTATGATTGTCGTACCATAATTGTGGCGCGCCGGCTACATTACCATTCCAAACTTATTGATCTATTCTGTGGTCCTTGGCTGACCACTGAAATGTTCCCTTATTAATTCTGCTATATCTTGTAGGTGTCTAGTACGAGCTCGACCGTCCTTGTACGGAATATTAACGAGTTGGCAGCTGCTGCTATCAATATCGCCCACGCGGCATCACTGACTTCTTACTGTTATTCGATGCAAGCGTGACGGGCGTAACGCCTACGGACGATACTTAATTTCGCCACTGGCAGACTGGTAAATTAATTGTCTGTGCAATATTATAAATGACTGATGATATAAGTACAATGAATAAACGTACCATGAGTTTACACGCTCGATAGTAGTAAACGGCTTTCGACAAAATGTAACCATAGTAATGTAGTGTGTTACGTTCAAAGACCGAAAATAGCCCACAATGCGCTGTGGTTAATTATTTTAGTTGAGTTTCAAAATGCAAGCAATTATAAAAATTTAAAAAATCCTACTTAAGCTAGGTTAGGTTGTTAGATTTTTAATAAATACAAAAACTCGATGCCAGTTTACATTAAAACAAAGCTAACAACTGATTAATATGCTGCTACTTTCTAGTATAATTGACCACAATGCGTTATGAGCTGTTTTTTTACCTCAATGAGCATTTTCGATCTTTGTGCGTAACATATAGGTATGTAGCACGTTTAAGGTTTCTACTTAATTTATTTCTATACTAGTTTCTGCCCGCGACTTCGTCTGCGTGGATTCCATTCCATTTCCTGCGAAATTTTTTGTTTTTTTTTTTTCGTATTAACTTTCTACAAAGTGTATCGGTAAAGTCGTTTTCAAGTTATAACGTGACCAAGGCAAATGGGGATTAATTTTTATATTTACAGGAAAATTAAGAATTTACGATATGGGTTATGATTTCAAAAATGTAAATTTTGGCGAAAGAACACAAATACCAGTACCTACACCAGCCGTTTTTGAGATCATTGACATAAACTGCACACGCATGTGTTCTCCTAAGAGTTGGACAGTGGTGTACTAATGTAAACCCACGGTTGGTCCCATTTGAAAGGGCGCAAATCCAACCACTGAGCTTCTACTGAAAATTTCATAGAAAAATCGAATAACACAAATAAATAAATAAATTACACTGGTCAACCTTGGAATCGATCCCACGCTCCACTAGGCTAATGAGGCATATAATAGACGTATTGGACGAGAACGTCTTCTTCGCTTCTTCTTCCCAGCTAAAACACTAGGAGGCCGTGAATGGCGGGCGTTCTGGGGCTGTCTTAAATGTAAAAAGGATTAAAAAAATATATAATCTAGATCTTGAATAAATTATTTTGACTTTGACTTAATCGAAATCGGCTGTCAATTGCAGAATTTTATTAGTGCAGTGCATTTCACTTCGCCTTGTCAGAGTGGACCGGAATTAAAGTTTCATACTGCCTTGAGTTTGTAGAATTTGTGAATTGTCATGACATAGAACGAGATTGTGGCTATAAAGTTGGCTAGAAGAACCGGCGCTGTGTATACTAATTATAATTAAATCGATCGAGTTTAGAAAGAAAGAAAGAAAACTATTTATTGATACAGTCTTGGACAATGCAAACAAAATATTAGAATCTTAATGGAAGAACAAATAAAATAAGGATAAAGATTTGTGTGCCCCAAGACTGCGTCAAATAGCCTCCAGTTCAGCTAAATGCCAGGGACTCTTGCCTAAGTAATAACGCTGGTCAAGCAATCTGCAAGATAAGCTGCGCTAAGCTGCGCTACCTGCGGCCAGTCTCTGGATGGGTGGCCCTAATATAGTTGGGAAACGGCTCGGAGAATGATGACAGAATAAATAAAAAATAATAGATAATTATTAAATATTGATTTCTGACATTTACGCGAATAATATACAGTAAAAAGTAGTTTTATTTAAAAAAATAATTATTAAGTTAAGGTCAATTAGTTCAATATAGTAAGTAGTTAAATAAAATGCAATTTATAATTTAATGTTCAATCATTATTTTCTCTCACACCAACTTAATTTAATTAAACTCACATTATAGCTCGTTTCATAGCCCCACATCATTTCAGCATTCATTTTTTATTCACTCTTCGATAGAGAGAATTTGATTAAAAACCCGATTTTCCAATAATACCTACCCGCTCTTTGAACTATTTTAATATTTTTTGCAGCAATCAGTGATACCCTAGTGGTATGACCATTGGATTGCCTCCTCTGACTTTTCGAATTCATGTGCGTATTAATAATTAATTATCACTCGCTTAAACCGTGAAGGAAAACATCGCGAGGAAACCTGCATACCTTAGAGATTTTTCTCGACGGTTTGTGAAATCTGCCAACCTGCACTAGGCCAGCGTGGTGGACTATAGCCTAATCCCTCTCAATATGAGAGGAGACCTATGCCAAACAGTGGTACAGTATATGGGTTGATGATGATGAATATTTTTACCGCTTTAAAAGTTCGTAGTGGTTTGATCTAGGTTAATATTATTTACCAACATTTTAAGAACTTTTTACATGTTCTGAAGTCAACAGAAACGAAATTGCATGCTTACTGGTTTTCAGTAATTTTCGTTACATTATGATTTGAGTCATTTGTGTATTTTATTTTGACGACGTTTGTAGTCTATTGTTCGATTATTGGACGGCTCGGTCGTGGGTTGGATTCTCACAGAAAATTTTTTTTTTTTATGGGATAGGGGGGAACGAGCAGAGGGATCGGCTGATGGTAAGCGATTTCCGCCGCCCCAAATAACATTGTATATATGTGATTAACATAAGTGTTTTTTTTTTGTCTGGGTGTTTCGTATCTATTGTAAATATGTATTTACAAAAAAAAAGTATATAAGTATAATATCTATTGTCTGGTACCCATGGTAAAAGAAACCAAATCAAAATTTGTTTGACTGTTTGGATCTACGATGCCAAAAACAAACACACAGATACACGTTTAACTTATAGTTATAACACATTCTGTTTGCGTCAGGGGTTAAAAAAGGCTTTAGTCAGTAAGGGTGTGACATAACGCCTATGACAGCGGGTATTCCATAGGGATTAAAAAGTGAGTGACGACTTTTATCGGATTGAAAGTTTTCTAAAAGGATTTTAGTTTTAGGCTATTTAATCGATACAATTCAAATATTTTTATAATTCCTATGATATAATAATGGATTAATTTTTAGGACATATTTGCTTTTGGACATTGTAATGATTATTAATATACAAATGTGCTCGGATTCAATTAACCTCGTAGACTAAATTATTTTATATTTGCATGCTGTGTGTGATACGGAAAAATGAGTTTCTGCAACTCTAATTATAAATACTCCATCTGTACCTACCACATTTTATGCAAATAAAATAATTTATTTATTTACTTTGTTTGATATTTGAGTCTTTGAAGATCTCGTAGCTAAGTAATAACTGCAAGGCTAAGCTGCACTAGCTGTGGCCAGCCTGTGGATAGGTGACCATTCTAAACAATTCTAGACCCCTTCCTCTCTAAATTGTTTTTTATTTTTTTTTATTTAATATTAGCTTTTGCCCGCGACTTCGTGTGCGTGGAAGAGTTACTTTAATTATCATTGTCATTTGGCTAATTAACTCAAAATCGTTACAAATTATAGCTCATATGTTATTCTGATGTATAAATAATAATACTGTAAAGTTTCATCAAAATCTGGTCAGGAGTTTTAGCGTGAAAGAGGAACAAACATCCATCCATCCATCCGTCCTCACAAACTTTCACATTTATATACAACATTATTATTAGTATATGCGAAACCTGAATATAGTTTGTTCAGAATCAGTAACTGAATCGATTCAAATAATTTTTACATCATGTTATATTTTGTCCCAAAAACATTTAAAAAATGTTACGAGTAGGACACCGAGCGACACTAAGTACCTATCCGCAATCATATGCGCGCAACACAGGTCACTGACACTGAGCGCTCAGCGCGGGCGCAGTGCGGCGGGCGGGGCCCGGGGGTGAACCAACCACTTCAGTCGCCCGGATGCTATCGGGTAGTGTACACGTATGTCGCTCCCGTTCAAAAAGTAGGTACATAACGCGAGCGCACGGCATTTCGATTGATCTGTACCTATTGTATGTAAAAAGCATAGGTAGTGTTCGTGTAAGAAATGGTACGTACACTAGCGGTTTGTGGTGATAACGCGAGCGCGCGGCAGTTGTGTTTCGGTTGTCGTGTACCTATCGTATGTAAAAAGCATAAGTGTTCGTGTAAGAAATGGTACGGATACTAGCGGTTTGTAGTGATAACGTATTCCTGGCAGTGCGGCACGAGGAGCAATCTGACATTAAAGTATCGTCACACACATGAACACACGTTTTTATTTGTACCTACAGCCTGTTGTGGTTAAGTAATGCTATGTTTAACAATTTTCATCCATTTTGAACTTACAGTGTTTGGTATAAGGTGCAACATATCGCATTGACTACATTTAATCACTTACGGCTGCATTTACAAATAAAGTACTTATTAATGTCTACCTACACTTGACCAGTACGACAGTCCAAAGACTGTAAGTGTGATGGAAAATGTGGAAAGTGTGATCAGTTAAATACAATGCAATCGGAAATCGCCGTACGGTTAGGTACCTACTGCCACATTATTATCAATGAGCGCTGCGACGACGCGGGCGCGGGCCGGCGCCCGCGCGTCGATGAGCATATTTTTGTACGGACAACCAGGTAAGTTAACAAGCTTATAACTTTGTGATTTTTCATGGTACAGTTTTGAAATTTTGTATATAAATTCTTTACATAAAAATACTAGACACGTGTTTCAGGTTTCGCATATACTAATAATAATGTTGTATATTACTAGCTGCCCCCGCAAACGTTGTTTTGCCATAAAAAAAAAAATTTAGGGGTATGAAAAATAGATGTTGGCCTATTCTCAGACCTCCCCGATAAGCACAAAAAATTTCATCAAAATCGGTCAAGCTGTTTCGGAGGAGTATGGCAACGAAAACTGTGACACGAGAATTTTATATATTAGATTAAATATAATAGCCTAGCTGGCTTCTTCACCACACTTCAGCGAATAAATATCTTTCATTCATTCATTCATCTCGTTAGACTGGAAGCCAACCCCAATATAGTTGTGAAAAGAACGAAGGAACGATAACAATACTTTTGAAATGTCAAAAACTAGATGCACGGTTCCAAAGCGTGTTTCTAATAGAGAGACTCCATAAATACTCCTTGTTCAATTTGTTTTTTCTTCTGTTCACCATTTACATTACACAAAGACGCTTTACAAAAGGTAACATTATGTAGGTTTCAATTTTTTATTCTTCTTACCTCAATTATTTTATATTATATGTAAGCCTGCTTTTGACAGGTTGTTTTTATAAAAAAACAATATACAACAGTACAGCATCACGCTTAGGTATTGTTGAATGGAGTAGACAGGAGTGTACTGATGAAAAAAATAACGTTTTAGTATCTATGATGATAAGAGACTGAACTGTATACGAATTGCAGAAGTGTAGGATACCATGGCCATGCCTATAGGACAAGATAGGGAAATTGCGGTTTTTAGTCGGTACGAGTCGGACATACCCTGCTGCCTCCCCGGGTGGCGGAGGATCCATGAGGATTTTCCGTAATTCATCATCAATCCATATACAGTTCCACTGATTGGTACGGCTCTCCTCTCTCAGAATGAGAGCGATTAGGCTATAGTCCACCAGCTGGCCTAGTGCGGGTTGGCAGACTTCACATGCCGTCGAGAAAATCTCTAAGGCATGCAGGTTTCCTCACGATTTTTTCCTTCCCAGTAGTTGAACAGTTTAGTAATTGATGATAAATAATAATAATAAATAAATGTTTTTGGGACATTTTTACACAGCACCATCTAGTCCCAAACTAAGCAGAGCTTGTACTATGGATACTAGACAATGGATATAATACTTATATACTTTTTTTTTGTAAATATATATTTATAATACATAAGAAACACCCAGACAAACACAAATACTCATGTTTTACCCACACAAATATTTGTGTTCTGTGGGAATCGAACCCACGACATGATCAGCAGTCCAATGCGAACCACTAGACCACAGACGTCGTCAACAAACACATGTTTATAAATCATAGAATGGTATAATGTGCGGTCTTATCTTTACTAATACCAGAAGTTTAATTAAAAATAGGCGAGTTAGTGGTCAAACCCAAGTTTTCCAATAAATATAAATAATAAAACAAAATGAATCCACTGTGGCTGAAGATTAATGAGTAACGCAATATATGAAACGTTCACATAAATCTTAACATTTACGCACAGCCATAAAAAAGGGGTTGCTTTGGTTACATTTAGGGCTGCCGGCTATATTTTCTGAAAAGGTTACGTTTTATCAACAAACATGTTATCTGTGTAGCATAGAAAAATAACATAACAAACTGTGATTTTATTGATTTCTGACATTTACGCGAATATTATACATTGAAATAAAACTACTTTTTACGGATTTTATCGCGTTATATTGATATTATTAATCCCGACGTTTCGGACCCTTTACAGCGTCCATGGTCACGGATAGACTGAACACCATGGACGCTGTAAAGTGTTTTATTTCAAAATTGTCTTTTTTTTTTTTTACACCACTAAGGTGGCAAACAAGCATACGTCCCAGCTGATGGTAAGTGGTTACCGTAGCCTATAGACGCTTTTAACACCAGGGCTATCATTTGCGTGTTGCCGACCCTGTAAAATGAAAGAGGAATAGTTGGAATGGCAGTGTAAGGGTCTGACCCCAGTATAACGGTCAAAGTCCCTCCAAAGTCACTGTCAACTTATCTTTCCCTCGCCGAACACTGGCAACCTTTCTCACCGTTCGGAAAGTTCATTGCGGTGTTATTTCACTTCGATTTTCTGCAATGTATTTACCCAGTCGAGCAGCTCCAATTTGAGTGGAATTACTGCCACTATGCGGGCTACGTCTCTTAAAAATTGTGTGTTTATTTAATGATGAACTAGATTTATTTTTGTATATTTTAAAGACACTTTTCCAAGTTAATCATCATTCTCCTAACCAATATCTCAACTATGTCGAGGTAAGCTTGATAAAAAAACCTGCCTAGCTAGTCTAGCGGTGCTAAGCGCAACTGCTTCTTTAGAGGTCCTGCGTTCTATCCAGGTCCAGCAAAGTGATATTGGGTTTTTCTATTAAACTCACAGTTGAAGTTTGAAATTTGGATTTGTGCCCAGTTCGTCGGTCGTCCCCTAAACATACCGGCGAACTGTAAAAGGACTTAAGGACTTATGTATTGGTGGCACTAAATACCTCAAAAACAAATGTATATTCGCATAAATTAAGTAATATTATGGATACTTGCATACTATGACGGATGATAACCTCCAGAATACATAAATTATCTAAGAAATTATCAAAACAAAATTACAGTGATGATTACGTCAACACACCACTGTGGGTGTACATTGCTACACCTCTGCCTAATCCTTCAGGGAATACAAGCGTGACGGTATGTTATGTTACCAAAAAAAAAATAAACAAAAAAACGAAATACCTACAATTTAGTTTTTTTTTGCGAAACAGAAACGCACAAACAATAAAAGTTTAAATTGAAAAGGAAAAATTCCGACAATGATTACTAGTAGCAAATTTAGCAAGAAAAAGTAGGTGGCGCTCAGAATGACTACGACATAAAAATGAAAGATATTTATAGATCTCATTTTTTCTATTCACTCTGGTACGTAATAGTCTCCATAAAATGTAATCGTAATGATGATCACACATGTGACAATGTGAAGGACGTCTCTCCTATTATTATTAAGTACATTTTTATTATCCCTTAGAAATACTTCCATTGCTATATTGGGCTTTGTTGGTGAGGGGCGAGCCGTGTAAAATAACATAAACGTGTTTTTTTCATTTCTGTAACTTATATGTATACGGGAATATTAGACTATGAAATAAAACGAAACGAAATTGGTAATAAGTAACTTACTTTTGGACATTGTTAACTCAAGATTTATAGCATACAAAAATATTGTGAAGGATATCCTCTGTCCCAAACCAGAAGACGACGTCCGGTCAGGGCGTGTCAATTAAGTACTGCTGGATTGTTGTACAAGTGTATGATTACTTTATATGCATGTATATTGTATCTTTTCCTCTTTTGTTTAGTATTATATTCAAATAAATTCACTACTTAAATTATACTATTAACTCGCATGTTATTTTTAATAACCAGTTTTGATGTATGCACATTCTTTGAGCTGCAATCTAGCATTAGAATTTTATTTAGTGTTATTTTTTGTATTTTTAATACTTTATTGGTTGAAACTTGTTTTGTGAATCAAATAAAATAAAAAAAAATAAAACGAAACGTATCATCATCAACCCATATACTGTCCCACTGCTGGGCACGGCTCCTCTCATATTGAGAGGGTTTAGGCTATAGTCCACCACTCAGGTCTAGTGCGGGTTGGCAGACTTCACACACCGTCCAGAAAGATCTCTAAGGCATGCAGGTTTCCTCACGATGTTTTCCGTCACCGTTTAAGCGAGTGATAATTAATTTTTAATAATTTAGTGATAATAAATTAGTAAACGTGTACGCGATAAAATCCGTCAAAAGTACTTTATATTTCAAGAAACGTATTTAAAGACATTTTACGCACTAGCTTAAGCCCTACCCAGACTAGAAACAAATATAATTTTGCATCACACAAATACTTGTCTCATGGAATTCGAATCCAAGACACCCGGCGCAACGGTAGTGGTAGAAAAGGAACAGTATTGGTATTTCTCTAAAACATAAAATTCTATAATAAACAGAGACGAATCAGTCCAGATAATAGGATATTCGGATAATCGATGTGCGAATAATCGTGACTCTACTGTGATGCTTAATATGTGTGTGACAGAGTTCTTACCTGAGGCAGACTACAGGCTAACGCTATTGCCCACGCGCAGAAAAGCATCTGCTTACTGCGCCGACGCGCCACCGGCAGCCGCAGCGGGTAAATCACAGCAAAAAACCTGAAAATATTTATAATATTGATTTCTGACATTTACGCGAATATTATACATTGAAATAAAACTACTTTTTACGGATTTTATCGCGTATATTGATATTATTAATCCCGACGTTTCGGACCCTTTACAGCGTCCATGGTCACGGGTAGACTGTCTACCCGTGTAGTGTAGTGTGTAGTCTACCCGTGACCATGGACGCTGTAAAGGGTCCGAAACGTCTTGATTAATAATATCAATGTACGCGATAAAATCCGTAAAAAGTAGTTTTATTTCAAAATTTTTATAATATTAGCATCATCATCAACCCATATACTGTCCCACTGCTGGGCACGGGTCTCCTCTTGCAGATTGAGAGGGATTAGGCTATAGTACACCACGCTGTCCTAGTGCGGGTTGGTAGACTTCATACGCTGTTGAGAAAATCTCTAAGGCATGCAGGTTTCCTGACGATGTTTTCCTTCACTGTTGAAGCGAGTGATAATCAATTATTAATACGCACATGATTTCGAAAAGCCAGAGGTGGCCTTGAATTCGAACTCCAGACCTTCAACTTGGCAGTCCAATGGTCATACCACTAGGCTATCACTGCTGTTACGCCCCCTATCGTAGAGACCTAAACATCCCATCGAACCGCGGGTGTACATGAGTACTAATATTAGCATAGTATACTAATATTCATACGATCACGCCTGTATTCCCCGGAAGGTTAAGCAGAGGCGTACGTCCCATGGGATGTAAGGGGGCTACCATCATCTAATGCCCTAAGTCAACCTCACCTGCTCGTGGTACATCCTGCTAATTAACGAACGAGGCTCTGACGACCGATGGATGGCGGTATAACCACCATAAAGTAGCGTAGCTAAATCCCAATGACTGGTGATGGGCAGCAGCGTCATCAGTGCGAGAAGTTACGTCCTGCGGTCGCCAACCCGCATGCCCAGCGTGGCGACTATGGGCAACTACCTCCACATGAATGTTACAAATAAACGGCCCCTAGTTCCCGGCCGCCCTGCTATTCCTGATCAAGGTGGCGGTCAAGGTAACGGCAGGGCAGGGGGTGCGAAGAATCCCCGGGCTACGGTAGGCTACCACCCACAGCTGACTTTGGCAACGTACAACGGACGAACGCTCAGGCTTGACGATCATATGGCACAGCTCGAAACGGAATTGGAGAAGATCAGGTGGCACATTCTAGGATTGTGTGAAGTCCGAAGACAGGGCGAGGACACTATAACATTGGAATCGGGTCACCTGATGTATTACCGGGAAGGTGACAAACAATCCCAAGGTGGCGTAGGGTTTCTAGTCCATAAAGCCCTCTCTGACAACGTTGTAGAGATATCCAGTGTGTCGACCAGGGTAGCATACCTCATAATTAAACTAACCGAGAGGTATAGCCTCAAGGTTATACAGGTATATGCACCGACGTCGATGCACTCGGATGATGCGGTGGAAGAGATGTACGAAGACATCTCTTCGGCACTTCATAAAACCACGAAGACGCACTTCAACGTTGTCATGGGGGATTTTAACGCCAAAGTGGGAGTACAGAATAGCGGTGAATCGAGAATTGGTCCACACGGTTACGGCAGCAGGAATCACAGGGGGCAAATGCTCGTCAACTTCTTAGAGAAAGAGGGGCTATTTTTAATGAACTCCTTCTTTAAGAAACAGCCTCAAAGAAAGTGGACGTGGCAAAGCCCCGACACTGTTACAAAAAACGAGATAGACTTCATCATGACGGACAGAAAGCAAATATTCAGAGACGTCTCTGTGGTCAACAGGTTTACGACCGGAAGTGACCACCGACTACTTCGAGGCTCTCTGAATATCAACTTCAAGCTTGAAAGATCCCGTTTGATGAAGTCTATACTCCGACCTAACCTGCTCCAAAGCGCCGCGGGATCAGAACAGTTCCAGCTTCACCTGGAAAATCGATTCGCTGCCCTAGAAACCACGATGGATGTGGACGAGACCCTGAAACAAATTGTGGGAATCCTTCGGGAGGAAGGGTCAAAGTTTTTTCAGCTGCAGCGTACAGGTACGAAGTCCAAACTTTCGGTAGAGACTCTCCGACTTATGGACGAGAGACGAAACTATATTCAGGCTACTCCGTCAGAGAAGCGGGCCCTCAATCGGAACATCAGTAGGCTGGTGCGGCGAGACCTTCGTCACTCAAATACTCTCCGGGTAATGGAGGCTATTGAGCAGAACCGGGGATCAAAAGTCTTTGCCCAACAATTGAGAAGGCCCCATCTGACGAAGATAAAAACATCATCTGGCAACACCGTCACCTCAAAGCCGGAGATTCTCGCCGAGATAGAGGACTTCTATGGCCGATTGTACGACTCGCATGCTCCACGACCACAAACCAGTTCCGAGGATTCCCGAGCTACATTAACCCGCCATTACACAAACGAGCTGCCGGAAGTCAGCCTCGACGAGATCGAGATGGCCCTCGAACAGCTTAAAAATGGAAAAGCCCCAGGGGAAGACGGAGTCACTTCGGAGCTTCTAAAAGCGGCAGGCAGACCTGTACTTCGGGAGCTCCAGAAGCTCTTTAACTCTGCTCTGAACGACGGGAGAACTCCAAAGGCGTGGAACAGAAGCGTGGTGATACTGTTCTTCAAAAAAGGGGACAAAACTCTACTTAAGAACTACAGGCCTATCTCGCTTCTGAGCCATGTCTATAAGTTATTCTCGAGGGTGGTCTCGAATCGTCTAGCAAGAAGACTTGACGAGTTTCAACCTCCAGAGCAGGCTGGGTTTCGAAGGGGTTACGGGACCATAGACCACATACACACGGTGCGGCAAGTTATACAGAAGACCGAGGAGTATAACTTGCCGTTGTGTCTTGCATTTGTGGACTATGAGAAAGCCTTTGACTCAATCGAGACCTGGGCCGTTTTGGAGGCCCTGCAGCGATGCCAAGTGGACTGGCGATACATCGAGGTGTTGAGATGCTTGTATGACGCCGCAACTATGTCCGTCGAAGTACAAAACCAGCAGACAAAACATATCCAGCTTCGCCGGGGAGTGAGACAAGGGGATGTTATATCCCCTAAATTGTTCACCAACGCCCTGGAGGATATGTTTAAGACGCTGGATTGGAAAGGTATGGGCATAAATGCAAATGGCGAGTATATCTCACACCTGCGCTTCGCCGATGATATAGTCCTCATGGCGGAGTCACTGCAGGATCTCGAACGAATGCTGACCGATTTAGCTGACACCTCTCGATGTATCGGTCTGGGGATGAATACAGATAAAACTAAGGTTATGTACAACGACCTTGTTACCCCACGACCGGTCGTTGTAAATGGGTTATCTCTCGAAGTTGTTCGTGAATATGCCTACCTCGGGCAAATAGTCCAATTAGGTAAAAACAACTTCGAGAGGGAAGCCGATAGGAGGATACAGCTGGGATGGGCAGCATTCGGCAAACTTCGTCAAGTCTTCTCATCACCTATACCTCAGTGCCTTAAGACGAAAGTCTTCAATGCGTGCGTCCTACCAGTAATGACCTACGGAGCCGAAACGTGGACACTCACGATGAGACTGATCCACAAATTTAAAGTCGCACAGCGAGCTATGGAAAGAGCTATGCTCGGAGTCTCTCTGAGGGATAAAATTCGCAACGAAGTTATCCGTCAGAGAACCAAAGTTGCAGACATAGCTCAAAGAATAAGCAAGCTAAAGTGGCAATGGGCCGGTCACATCTCGCGGAGAACTGATAAACGCTGGAGCAAACGAGTTCTCGAGTGGCGACCGCGTCTAGGTAAGCGTAGTGTAGGACGCCCGCCGGCCAGGTGGAGTGACGACTTGCGGAAGGCAGCTGGCAGTGACTGGATGAGGAAAGCCGAAGATCGGGCTTTGTGGCGTTCATTGGGAGAGGCCTACGTCCAGCAGTGGACGAATATGGGCTGATGATGATGATGTACGTCCCATGTAATATGGGCCTATTGCCATTAACTGGGCACAATTCCAAACTCCGAACTGCTACTGTGAATTTAATACAAAGCCCCAATAACACTTGCTTACTGGGAATTAAACTCAGGACCTCTAGCGTAGCAATCGCGCTTAGGACTACTAGACTAACCAGGCAATTACTAATATCAGGATCACATTAAACTTAATTTCATGGTATGATTTGTTTTCGTCGGTTCTCCTTTTTGTCAAAAAGTTATTATTTAAATTCAGGTTTTGCTTATATTGTACAGACGCAAGCGGGTCAAGCTATCCAAAACTGACAAATTTTCACAATTGAACATGAACCTTATAACATTGTATTAAAGTAGAAAATCTATCAAAGAAATTTGACAGATTGTGGTAGCTTGACGTGCTGGCTTCTGTACCATTCGTGAGATCGTTACATTACATGGAAACGCTCTTGTCTATGAACTCCCTAAGTGAAGAATATTTCATTTCTCCCATATAATACGATTCGGTGAAAATCTTATAAAGCGTCCATTGTATCCAACACTTTGACGTAATACGTTCTACCCGTTTTTGATTTAAGGTTCATTTTGCAATGATTTACAGGATACTGGGAAATTGAAAATCTATAACTGATATGAGCTACTAGTTCTCTACGGTGGATTTTCAAAGAACATTGGAACTGGCTTATTGTGTCGACGGCGTTGCCATTTTGCCAAGTACGGCAAACCATTCAGAAGTAAAAGAGGGATAGCGATATAGAAGATGTATAGTGCCATCTCACTCTTTCAATATGAATTTAGCTATCAGCATTTATTTCATCGTTTTCAATATGATGTCAAGTATTAGATTAAAGACGGATTATGATTTTGCGTATACCTATGGTAGTACATTGTGTCCTATTCTAATTTCTTTTCAGAGATAGTATATCTATGAATCCCACCCAATCTATTAAAATAGGCTTGCCCCCTATTATATGTGACCTAAATCATACCGGCTAGCATTGGTAATTGACGTTTGGGAAAGATGGCAACGTCGGATGTATAGTCGCTACGAATACTTTTTTCTTCAATAAGGCATGGAGCTAGTACAGATATTATGCAAGTAAAAATACTAATAATTCTCTTGAACGTCCGATGCTTTTAGCGTATAAGGCAAAAATTAGAACGTCCTTTACCTTCAGATTTAAATTTAACTGTATATTCGTATTCTGTACTACAATGGGGAAAAGTAGCATATTATGTCCACGAAGCTTGGGTGCCTACTTAATGGTGAAGTGGTTTGTATGGTGAATACCACATGGTGTGTAAGCTGCTTACATTGTTATGAGTACGCTCGATAAAAGAGTTAAGTATACAGGCAGCTAATTAAACATCTATGTTTTGTTAAAGATTGTGTAATGATGTATCACGCAATATGTGTCAAAACACAGGCATTGTAAGCTGCTACACATCAAACCCTCTGACGGGTATTTATTTAAATCACAATCTGTCTAAAGATGCATATTTCGGTCGCTACCTGCATAACAATCTCTTTGGTTGACTGTACTATAACATTCTCTGAAACTCAACCTGAGTTTGCATATGTTGAGACATTGAGATAAAACTACTTTTTACAGATTTTATCGCGTTATATTGATATTATTAGGGGTTATATTAACAAAAATGTAAGGGTAGCTGTTAGTAATTATCACAACAACCGTACCTACGTCTTCTCTTGAAAAAAGACGCCATGAAGGGTTCGAAACGTCAGGATTTAATAATATCTAATCACTCGCTTCAAAGGTAAAGGAAAACATCGTGAAGAAACCTGCATGCCTTAGACATTTTCTCGGCGGTGTGTGAAGTCTGTTAACCCACATTAGGCCAGCGTGGTGGACTACAGCCTAATTCTGAAAGGAGAACTGTAACCAACAGTGAGACAGTAGGTATATGGGTTGATGATGAAATAAATAAAATAATTATAAGTGTAGACTAGTGACAATCAAAAAGTTTATTAAAATTGATTACCTACAACATTTATCTATTACAGTTTATCGATAGTAATTTGCTGAAGTAAAACGAATCAAAAAATGTTGCTACCACACCGTCGCATCCCCTAAGGCAAACTTCATCAGGACCGTTTCGAGGAAATTGGATTTATTTAGGTACTCGTGAATCAAATCAGATTATCGATTGGAGTTTCATATTTTCTATTTTTAACCCTACTGCCTTAACCAGCTTTTTAAACTGCGGCACTAATAATAAAACTGTTCACGTTTTAATCCAACTGCAATAACAACTTGAAAGAGTCAAAGGAATAGCTATTCCTTTGAGTATATAGAAATAGCTTTTTTGTCATTGCTTGTGTGCGCCATTTCACCAACATAATTATTATTAATAATAATATTTTTAAAGTTATTCAGAAAAGGAAAAAATCGACCGCGGGCAGGATTCGAAACTGCGTCTTCTGGTTAGGTACACCAGACGCTCTGACCACTAAGCCACCGCGAGACTTACCCATTATGTCTAATTTTGCCTTCAAATTCTGAATTTGCGTCTTTATGGTGACGTCAGTAACACCTATTGAAAAGCAAGTTTTTGCTTTTCAACCGATACGACTTAGTTTACAGTTAGTTCAATGTCGAACGATAGGTTTTGTAATAATGTATCACGCAATATGTGTCAAAACGCAGGTATTGTAAGGTGCTACACATCAAACTCTTTGGCGGGTAATTATTTAAAACGTAATCTGAGTAAAGATGCAGATTTCGTTCACTATCTGTATACCAATCTCTTTTGTTAACTGTACGTATCTGATGTGTGTGTGTTGTGTGTGGTGTTGTCTTGTGTTCTGCTGTGTATTGTGGTGTGGGTGAGCGTGCGCGTGTTTGTGGGTATGATAAGAGACATGTATGTTATATTGTAATACGTAGGTTTTTTATTAGGATGCTATGTACAAAGGCCAGCACATCAAGCTACCACAATCTGTCAAACTTCTTTGATTGATTTTCAACTTTAATACAAGACACTAAGGTTCATATTTAATTGGGAAAATTTTAAAGTTTTGGATAGCTTGACCTACTGGCGTGTGTACAGAAGAAGTTCAATTTTAATTTAATTAAAGAGAAGAAGAGAAGTTAGATTTTTCCAAAGCTTCAAGGGACTGTAGACCTGTGTATATGGTTTTAATTTCAACTCGATACCTCCACGCAATACCGAGATAAAGGGTCTTGACAGACAGACGGGCGGACAACAAAGAAATCCTAAAAGGGTTCAGCTTTTTTCGTTTTGAGGTACGGAACCCTAAAAATGACGTTCAAAAAGTACCTACCTAGTACCCTTCGTTTGACTTTGTAATCTAACGTTGCGTGACAATACCGGTACACTTCAGTGTACTTCAGTAACAAGTTGTCGGGAAAATCTTTCAGTTATGCAGATCTCCGGGAGGCAGATGATCTATGGAAACTTTCCACACTCAACTATAAAAAAGGTTTCCTCACGATGTTTACCTTCACCGTTTAAGCGAGTGGTCGTTTTTGAAAGGACCATGGTCTTGGTTTCGAACTCCTATGACTTGTAAGTCATTGTAAAGCTATTAGTAAATTATTATTTTTTTGGGACATTTTACATAGCATCAAAACAAAACTAAGCAGAGCTTGTACTATGGGGACTACACAATGGATATAATACTTATACTTTTTTTTGTAAATACATGCTTGTAATGAATAAGACTGAGGTCAAACGCAAACCCATCAAAAAGAAAAAAAAAGAAACACCCAGTCAAACACAAACACCTATGTTCATCACGTAAATATCTGTGTCTTGTGGGAATCGAACTCAAAACCTCGTGATCAGTAGTGCAACCCCGAACCACTAGAACATAGACGTTGTCAAAGCTTAAAAAGCGGTATGCTGTATTCCAACATAAACCTAGTGACAGACTCACCTATCCACAGATATGCAGACGAGGATGTTGGAAGACAGGTAGAGCCCGAAGGCTCGTAGCACCAGCAAGAACTTGCAGAGCAGGTTCCCGACCAGCCACGCGTTGGTATACTTCCACCCCATCTGTGAACAGAGATTTTACATTACGGCAATCAATGTTTAGATTTGGGACCAGTTCGTAATAAGATCGCTCCTTACTACATAAGACTAGAGCCTCCTTTTTTAATTTCGGATAAGGTACGGGCAAAAACTAGTTAGTTTATATAAGCGCTCCATCTTAAACATAATTCAAAACTCAGTCATCAGTGTCATCACCTATGGATATTGACATGTTATATGGATTATCTTAGTTATATTAAACACGCCACGTTTATCATACTAATATTATAAATGTGAAAGTTTGGATGTTTGTTTGTTTGTTACTCAATCATGGAAAAACGGCTGAACCGATTTGCATGGGTACACTAATAGTATGTGACCGGGAATAAAGTATAGGATACTTTTTATACCAGAAAAATGTGGAAATATCCCGAAAAACTGATATAGAAGAACTACTTACGGAGTTTGAATGAAATATAGTATGTGACCGGGGATAACAAATAGGATACATTTTACCCCAAAATTATGTGGGAATTTCCCAGAAAACTGATATAGAAGACCTACTTACGGGATTTGAATGAAATTTCATACAAAATTAGTATGTGACCTGGAATAACTTAAGGGTTACTTTTTATCCCAGAGAAATGTGGCAATATCCCGGAAATCCCGAAACTGATATAGGAGAACTAGGTACTTACTGGATTTGAATGAAATTTTGGAACACTAATAGTTTGTGACTAGCGCTGGCATATTAAATAACTTCAAATCTCGGAAAAAAGCGGGAATTTCCGTAACATTGAGTACTTCTTATCCCATTAACTCAATCCGACAACCATTATTACTAAGCCTAAGCGTACGAAGTCGCGGGTAAAAGCTAGTAGGTAATAACTTCCGCATCCCACTTTCCCGTCTGTGCCCAAGATAAAAGCGAGAGAGTTTACTGTTTTGTTTTCATTTCATTCTGGAAATAATTGAATACGTGTCCTCGGGATAATATATTTTTGTTTGCTTTACTTTATACAATTGAACAATCACACAACCTTAATATATAATATTAAGTATCTCATTGGTCTATGGGTAGATGCTCTTCCAGCCGATCTTCCAGAATTGGAAAGATTTCGAGTAAACTCCTGCTCGAGTACCAGATTCAGTTTTTGTGGTTCGATTGTTTATTTGCCAGTGTTGAGCTCCGGTCTTCACTCAGAGTAAGAGAGGTTAGGCTAAGTCAATCACGCTACTGCTGTGTCTGCGGACGAATGCTACAGCGCTCCCGTAGTCCCGGCACTAAAATGGTGACGCGAATCGCCGAGGTTGGTTTCAGTCGGTAGATCGGAGTCCGACACACCCAGAGCCGTGGGTAGTGCATTAAGCATTTCCAACTCCGTCAACAACAAAAAAACGTCGACCACGCTAGTTTTATTCGGGTGAGCAAAATTCATGACGTCGACAAAATCACTCGGGCATGCAGGTTTCCTCACGATGTTTTCCTTCACCGTATAAAGTAAGGATAATCAATTATTAATTATCACTCGCTTCGTATTCGTAACTTACTTTAAATATATAAAGCGATTATATCCTGTGCATATATAATGTTCTCATCATTTATTCCAAATAAAAAGGAATTCTTCGGATGTAATAATAGAGCTTTATTATTACGAATATTAAGCTGATAATAAAAGCCTTTCAATTCCATTGAACCGTATGATTTGATTTATAATATCTATTGAATTTATAGAACTGGTGAAGCGAAGGAGATTAAACAGGAAGTCAGACGCGTCTAGTAAAAGCTGGGATTCATAATTTCAGGGAAAAGAAGACTTAAAGAATCGTTAATAACGATTATTTTGTGTTGGCAAGGTTAGCGTAGTTTTATCTGCACGTTTGGTGTGCGACTACCTCAACAGCTCCGAGTGTCGAGAGTTCGATTCCCATTAAAATTGATTGAAATGGAGGGATGGTCTATGACTTTTTGATATCCTGGTAAAAACTAACGAAATATAACCGTAAAGACGAAATCTTTGCGAAAATTTTTTTAATATACCTACCTACTTTTTTATGTGCAGTGTAAAGACCAAAACATCTGAAAGAAAGAAAGAAAGAAAGAAAATACTTTTATTCGCGTCATCATGATCCATGAAAAATAAAATAACTCTACGGAAGACATACGTCCATGCCAAAATGGCCATCGATGACCATAATGCAGTGTCTTATGCACGAGGCAGAGCCACGGCGCTGAATTTCAGCAATAGCCGGCGTCGACGTTGGACGTGCGAAAACTTAAAAGTTAACCTTAAAGTAAACCTTACAAGAGAGGTAGGGCATAGTGGGAGTAATTCCACTCAAATTGGAGCTGCCCGACTAGGGAAGTATCTCCGCCTTGCAGAAAATCGAAGTGAAATAACACTGCTTTGAGTTTTATATTATATTCATTTCACAATTCACTGTTTCAGTATGGAGCGACTGGCTCCGCAATCCCATTATTGGGCAGTATCTATGCGGACTGCAGGCTTTGACTTTGAACTAATTTATATCCCAATCCGATGTCAATGCAGTAGGTACCCAGAGACATTTCTTGCTCGTGAAGAAAAAGATCAAGGCACTAAAATTGCTTGCGTTCATTGCCCGTGAAATTAAACTGTAAATAAATTTCTGACATCATCGAAGAGAAATTTGATATTACGGGCACCTCAGTAGCTTAAGTAATTGGCTAAAGCATCCGGTGTACAACATTGAAGGTTTTAATCCTGCCTGTAAGTGGCGTACGTAGTTTCTGCCTACTCACGCGGAAAATGGCGTGAGTGTATGTACACAAGTAAAAATAGTTCCGAGTTGTAAACAGCTAAACGTACAATAGTTGCCCGGTTCCGTATAATATGCATATGGCAGAATGGAGTAGGTACAAAGCTTCCGGTGTACAACATTGAAGGTTTTAATCCTGCCTGTAAGTGGCGAACGTAGTTTCTGCCTACTCCCGCGGAAAATGGCGTGAGTGTATGTACACAAGTAAAAATAATTCCGAGTTGTAAACAGCTGAACGTACAATAGTTGCCCGGTTCCGTATAATATGCATAAATGGCAGAATGGAGTAGGTACAACCGGCAAGAAACTCTATAAATCGTCTTTCTGTTGTTTTACCAATGTGACGTTTGACCCTTGTCTTGCTCAAACAAGATGGAGCACGCAATTTCCTTCAAGTAATTACCTTTAGTAGGTACTTTTAAACGGTTATAGTAACCTCGATATCTACACACTATGAATAAGGTTGTGTTTTCTTTTTGTCAGCACATTATTACTAAGAACTTAATCAAAACTCTTTCGTTCCATTATGTATAGGTTGTAAATAATACTAATGTTATATCATTATTGTATTGCGGTTTGAAGAGCAATGTAGCCAGTCAAATTACTGGGTATCTTTGTTTTTTAATTTATTTATTAAGGTAAAAAAACAGTGAAACTAAATAAAATTTGACACTAGCACCGTTTACTACTGTTAAATTAAAACGAAACGTTATGGATAGTATATGTATATACATAGGAGACAAATATGGAGCGCTACGCGTATATTAATTATGAATACCATTCAAGTGTCATATGTATAAAAAGAAATAAGTAATATAAATAACGTATATTTACATTTCTGACTGCCTCATTAGTCTAGTGGTCCTAAGCGTGACTGCTACACTGGAGGCTGGGTTCGATCCCCATGTCAAGCAGTGTTATTGGGTTTTTCTATTCGGAGGGAGTTCGGAGTCTGGATTTGTGCCCGGTTAATGGCAATAGGTTCGCCCCCTATTACATGGGACCTAAAACATACCGTATATACCGGCGAAATGTGGGTGTACATTAGTACACCTCTGTCTAACCCTTCGGGGAATACAGGCGTGATGGTATGTATTTACATTTTCAGTGACGCGTAACCGCTATGTCAAATGCGTTGAAATGGGTGTTACATGAGTGTACAAGGCGAAACAGTGTTGCACGTTCACCAGCATTTGTGCGATATTTAACTACATTATTAAATATTATATTTAACTAGCTGAACCCGCAAACGTTGTTTTGCCATAAAAAAAAAATTTAGGGGTATGAAAAATAGATGTTGGCCTATTCTCAGACCTTCCCGATATGCTCACAAAATTTCATGAGAATCGGTCAAGCCGTTTCGGAGGAGTATGGCAACGAAAACTGTGACACGAGAATTTTATATATTAGATATATTTAATTCCGCCCGGACAAGGAAAACACGATGTTTTCCTTGTCCGAGGAAATTTGCAATGGTTATACCTCTAGGCTATCATTGCCACAAATCCAAATTCGGATCAAAAAAACACACAAAAAAAGTTTGCGATCACTCGAAAAATCAATTTTTTTTTTGTTACAGTAGATTATATTAAGATTTCTTCTTCTTTTTAGATTATTTATTTAAAAATATAGATTTAGAATATAAAACAATAAAACAGTTCAATTAAATAAAATTAAAATTATATCAGATTATGCTAGTGATCGCAAACTTTTTTTGATGTGGTACTCATCAAAAAAACATGGCATCTAAAACATACCGGCGAAATTTAGGTGTACATTAGTACACCTCTGCCTAACCCTTCGGGGAATACAGGCGTGAGGGTATTTTCTTTTGCTATATAAAAATAACATAACAATGTTATTTTTATATAGCAAAAGAAAATATCGACCCCGGGCAGGATTCGAACCTGCGTCTTCTGGTTACGTAGGTAGCTACACCAGACGCTATGACCACTAAGCCACCGTGACTCCTGCTCGTCATGTCTAACCAGAAAACGCAGGTTTGAATCCTGCCCACGGTCGAATTATTCCTTTGCTATATAACTTTGAAATGTTAGCATGGAAAATGCCAAAAAAATACAAAAACATAATAAGTATTGTTTGAATAATAATTAAATTAACTAATTACAACTTACTTTTTCCACGTGCTTTGGAGACAATGCAAAGAGTGAATTGTAGTAAACTGTGTCATAAGTGAGAAAAACTGGTGTCCTCTTTGAACAGTTAATTAATTGCATTCCTTTGACATGTTTTAACGTTTAAAGTCCCTGCAGTTTCAAACTCGTGTAGGTAATTAGTAATGAAAAAGTAGAACGAACTATTTTGCGATATTTTGCAGGTAAACTCACGTACCGTTGTACAGTCAGCAACGAAACTCTCAGAACATAGGTATTGCAATCTTCAATACGGTCTTTAATAGGAACCTGTAAAGTTTGTGCAAAATCATTGCTTAAATAACCATTTTCCCTTACTGTCTTAATAAAAAAACCTCTTCACAAGTTTTGGAGTTTTGAATTGCTCTTTTGACTTTTGAGTTGAAATATCCCAACTGACTAGCTCAACCATTATTAATTTAGAGAGCTGCACGACTCTTCGACGACGACGATGACACGACGATACCAGGGGCAGGGTATGTCGGATTCCCATCAGCTAAACACCACATTTTTACACACACCTATAGTCACGGCGATGGGATTTGTAACGTTCGCCAAAACGATCTGGTACCAACAGCAGACCTTTTGTAACGTTCGCCAAGACAATCTGGTACAAAACGCCGCCTTTCCGTCCTGACAACGTACGACGATTATCTGCACTATAGAAAGGAGTACACAAATAATATAAGTATGTCATGTAACTCCTCCGAAAATACTGGATACAATGATTATGATTGATAAAATTGCATAAAATTCACTTACTTTTCCACTCCGCTCGGTTGCGGTTACCTACCGCGAACTGGATATTGAGTTTTATACTTTTAGGCGTATCAAAGCGAGGAGTCAAAGCTTTCACGCGGATCGCAGCAAGAGAGCTCATTTGCATCGAAGCTAGAAAGAGGCGACCGATGCCAATATTTTAGAGTATGTAGGTATATTGCAGTTTTTATTGAATGTATGTAAAAAAAGCTAACAAAATCTGTGTATTGACAAAGATTGTGTAAAATTTATCATGCAATATGTTAAAATGCAGGTGTTAGCAGTCTACGTCAGTGTTTGCAAGCTTAACCCTTCGGAGAATACCGACGTGATGGTATATTATTATGTATTATAATTAAGATATGTTATCGATAGTCACTAAAATGTAGGCCAAATGGTCCCATGTTATAGGGGGCGAGCCTATTGCCATCAACCGGGCATATATCGAAACTCCGAGCTGCTACTGAGAATTTCATAGAAATAAAAACACACTGGACCTATCCCAACCCAGGACCTGAGGTAGTCAGTCAGATGGTATTTTGTTCAAAGATTATTACAATTTTGGATTAACTAGGAGCCTTATTTTTTTAATATAAATATTCTTGGACTATTTTACACAGTCGCCAACTAAGCAGACCTTGTACAGACGCCAGCAGGTCAAGCTATCCAAAACAGACAAGTTTTCCCAGTTGAAAATGAACCTTATATTTTTGTGTTAAAGTTGAAAATCTAGGTATCAAAGAAATTTCACAGATTGGGGTATCTTGATATGCTGGCCTTTGTACTATGGGTACTAGACAATGGATATAATAACACTCGTTTACTATTTTTTTTTGTAAATACATACTTATAATACATAAGAAACACCCAAACAAAAACAAACACTTATGTTCATGACATAAATATTTGTTTCCTGTGGGAATCGAACCCACGACCTTGTGATCAGCAGTCCAGTACGCGAATCACGGACGTCGCAATTTTTATGTTATTTAATAAGCTTTCATCTCTAATCTCGTCCGTTACTTTGTCCATTCTGTAACACAGTGCAGCCCGAAGGACCAAAGTTTAGAAGTTACCTATTTATCTTCCCAGCACGAGTTTGTGTAACATATTGTATGCTGATGATTGTGTTGCGAACTTTAATAACATTATGGTAAGTATATATAACTAAGTATTTATGTATGTATGTGATGCACTTTCTGAACAACCTCGTTAGTAAGTAGCGGACGACCACTTTACCAACGAGGTTGTTGCGATTTTGCGAATACTACGATAGAGGTCCTGTGTTTCATTCCCAAGTCGAGCAGTGTTGTAAGCTTTTTTTTATGAAATTCTCAGTAGCAATGTGGAGTTTCAATTTGTGCTGGATCAATGGCAATAGGCTTGCCCCCAATTACATGGGACCTAAACAAACCAGTGAACTGTGGGTGTACTTTAGTACACCTCTGCCTAACCCTTCGGGGAATATAGACGTGATGGTATGTTTTGTTATTTTAACAGTCTTGAAATCTTCGATTAATCAATATGTCTATTGTTATTTAGCGAAGAAAAAATCTACCGCGGGCAGGATGTGAACCTGCGTCTTCTGGTTAGGTACACCAGACGCTATGACCACTAAGCCACTGCGAGTTCGCACACATACCTTCACATTCATAATTTACGTCTTCATGGTGACGCATGGAAAATACAAGAAAATACAAAATAATTACGTCTATTGTTCGAAGGTTAAACATATTAATAATAATTTTACCATTGATCCGGCACAAATCCAAACTCCGTATTGCCTACGGATCGGGAGAGGAAGGATGCTTCTCTCTCCCTTTCCACATATTTTAAAAGCATAACTTGCTCTCAGTAGGAGGCTACCCACGCGTTCTATAAATACTTTTTTTTATAGTATGGAAAGTCCTCATGGACAGTGTGTCGGACTCCTACCGGCTAAAATTCGCACTTGCCTTCACCTGCCCTATTGTCATGGCCATGGGATCCGCGAAATTCATCACAACCATGACAGGTCCTACAAATACCTGCCTTCATATTTACTTATTATTTATTTCTCTTTTTGATCATAATTCATTTATTTATAATTATAAATCAACTAGTCTGTTTGATTGATCAATTCTAGTATATAATAATATTTTGTCAGGGTACCTATTCGAGACGAGGTCGTAGGAGAATCCATCCATCACACGATATAGGTACACTTTGTATCAGCATTTGATTTATCGGAAGGATATTTTTATCGTAACACGGTAACGGCGACAGCAAGTTTAATTATAAGTTTTTGGAACAAATATGTATCACAAACATACGATCATAATATTATTTTAGTATTCTATAATACTATGAGTTGTTTTAGTTTTAGTGGGTGCAATTCCACTCAAATTGTACTGAGCTAGTACCTACCGTTTTCTCTCTTGTGTACATTTGTAATTGATATACAACAGGGATTTTATGGATATATAATTTCGGATCCGGATATGGATATGGATATTGGTAAAATATAATATCGGTTACGGTTATGGATATTAAATTATTTTGGATTATCCGATAGTTTCGGTTACGGATATTAATTTTTTAAGGAACTGTAAAATGAAAAATATAATGTGTAATAAACGGGCGCGCGGTGGTCTGCCGGCCGGGCAAAAACAAAAACTTGTCACGACGTGTCATATATATTTACTATAAAGTATAACCCGTACGAATTAGCATTGCACCTCGCGCTGTGACGTCATTAGGTAGCGGGAGAGGTGTCGCATTCCAGCGGAGTGCACAATTAATTCGTACGAGTGTAGTATTTACTAAATACTACACTCGTACGAATTAACTGTACTAAATACTACTTAGTACTAAAACTAAATACTATTTAGTTAGACTCCGCCCTGTCCGAAACTATCCAAAACTTTTATTTCGGATTCGGTTACGGATATTTTTTTATTTCGGATATCCGATAGTTTCGGTTACGGATATGGATATCCATAACAACACTGATATACAATATACTCGACGACCTCTGTGACTCTCTGTTTGAGTGCCGGACTGCTGATCATGGTGTCGTGAGTTTCGATTCCCACAGGACACAAATACTTATTTGTGTGGATAAAACATGAGTATTTGTGTTTGTCTGGGTGTTTCTATGTATTATAAGTATGTATTTACAAAAAAAAGTATATAAGCATTATATCCATTGTCTAGTACCCATAGTACAAGCTCTGCTTAGTTTGGGACTAGATGGTGTTGTGTAAAAATATCCCAAAAAAAAACCGCGATAAAATCCGTAAAAAGTAGTTCTATTTCAATTGATACACAAATTAATTTCTCTTTTTTTTTTCAAATATTTTTTTCACTTTATTATGTATTTGCCTCTTTAGTCTAATGGTCCTAAGCGCGACTGCTACGCTAGAGGTCCTGGGTTCTATCCCCAGGTCGAGCAAAGTGTTATTGGGTTTTCTATGAAATTCTCAGTAGCAGCTCGGAGTCTGGATTTGTGCCCGGTTAATGGCATTAGGCTTGCCCCCTATTACATGGGACCTAAAACATACCGGCGAAATGTGGGTGTACATTAGTACATCTCTGCTTCACCCTTCGGGAATACAGGCATGATGGTATCTTATTATTATGTATTTCTCAGATAAATTAATGTAACAATGTTCTTATGAGGAATAAATGTCTTAAATGTCTTAAACCATGATTAATAATTATAAATAAATAATATTAATAAATAAATAAATCATGCACGAGTTGTACCAATGTACACCCTTAGTTCGTCGGTATGTTTAGATCTCACGCAAACACTGAGACCAGAGACAACACTGAGAATTTCATAAAAAAAAACCTAATACTTAACTCTGGCTCGACCTAGGAATCGAACCCAGGACCTCTAGCGTAGCAGTCGCGGTTAAGAACACTAGATTAAAGAGACATAATAAAGCGGAATTTTCTTACACGATGGATAAATGTGGTTTTGCAAAGAAGCAGAAAAAATGGTACGTTACAGACGTTAATACGGGGAACATATATATGAGTATCATTAATCTTCGGAGGGTGAGCTAAGATCTTGTAATTTTCTTGATGACGTCACCAGCAGGGAAGCTGTTAATCTAACTAAAAAAGTAAACTAAAAACGTTTTAAATATTTAGTACTAGCTTTGCCCGCGGATTCACTCGCATCTCAAAAAATTTTTGAGACAAAAATATTTGCGTCCGGTGGGAATCGAACCCAGGACTGCGTGATCAGCAGTTCAACCCTCGAACAGCAGACGTTGGACATACGTTACCTTTACCGTTTACAAGGTAACGTATGTCCGTTTCCAAGATCTAATCTAGCTCTGTATGAAATTTCATCATAATCGGTTGAGCAGTTTAGGTGTGGAAGCGTAGCAAACAGACAGAGTTACTTTCACATTTATAATATAAAGTAGGGATTTTATAACGACGTCTGCTGTCTAGCGGTTCGAGGGTTGAACTGCTGATCACGCAGTCCTGGGTTCGATTCCCACCGGACGCAAATATTTATGAGGTGAACATAAGGGTATGTGTTTGTCTAGGTGTTTGGGCTTCTGACTCCTACTAACGACTGTCACAGATGTTCGTATGACAACCGGGAACGACTGCTTTCCGTGCTCTCTGAGGTACGGAAGGGTATAACTTTAATTTCTGATTCTTAAAGCAGTGCTATTTCACTTCGATTTTCTGCAAGGCGGAGGTAAATTGTAAATTATATTTATTTCTGTAAATAGATCTTTTAAAGACACTTTTACAAGTCAATATTTTACATATTTTTTATCCTATCTGACGACCTATGAAAAGAAACATCGAAACAAACTCAGAGAATCATAGACCAGACATAGAATAGTAACAAATATGTGTCTTACAATGTAGGGCAAAGTGTGAAATGGCCTTTTGAAGAAAGAGTCTCAGTGGTTTTGGGAAGACTAGTCCCAGCCGCCGTCACGCACGCATCAGTCATTGTGTAGCTCGACCATATTAAAGAGTGCTCAACAACCCGTCGCACGACGATACCAGATCAGCGGACCTTTAGCGTACGCTACATAAAAAACTTGAGAGGTGTCAAGGGACATCCGGATGGAACGAAGTTCCTTTCATTAAAATTTAATAATTAAAAATAAAAAAACCTGTATACACTCAACAATTCACAATGCGCGAAATTCAAATATTGTCATTCACTCAATAATATTTGAATGCTTGTCAACAATATTTGAATTTCGAAAAAAGTGTCGTGACAACTTTTTCGTAAGAATTTTTTCCGTCTAGCCCCCTTTCACAACGCGCGATAAGGAACTTCGTTCCAAAAACATCAAAGCTACCACACCATAATAGTAGATAGTGTCAATCTACTTTCTTTCTTCTTCTTGCTCTTGCTACAGTTTGAACAACTAGGTTGAGGTCGGCTTCCAGTCTAACCAGATGCGGCTAAATATCAGTATTTTACACGAAGCGACTGCCATCAGACCTCCGCAACCCAATTTTTGGGTAATACCGATACCTTGAAGATAGACTGGTTTTCAGGCTTTTTGGAATTCTGACTCCCACTAACGATTGTCATAGGTGTTCGTATGACAACCGGGACTGACGGCTTTACGTGCTCTCCGAGGCACGGAGGAGTCTGGATGTGTTAAGAATGTTCACCCATCCACAGACTGACCGCGACTAGCGCAGCTTAACCTTGCTGATTGGTTGTTCGGCTTAGTTATTACTTAGCCACGAGCCCCTCACTCATCAGAGTATCAGTCATCACACTGAAACTGTGATTGAAAACTAACAGAGGTTTAATTAACACTAACTACGTGTGGTTATGACCTCCCAAGAGGATTACGTCGGCTATTAATATTTAACAATACACTTTTTTGTTTGTTATCTTTTTTCTGTGTGTGTTTTATAACATAACATTGTTTTTTTAATTAAAGTAGGTACATAACATCAAATCGACGATGTTTTGATTAAAAACATAACGGAACTTAGCATCACGTCCGATCTCGCATCATCAGAGGTGTATTAACGTAGATAGGTCTGTACCTATCTACGTTAATACACCTCTGAACGAATTGAAACTGAATTTGACAGTTTTGGATAGTTATAGTCAAACTATCCAAAACTGTCAAATTTTCCCAATTTAAAATGAAACTTATTTTGTTAAGTTAAAGTTGAAAATCTATCAGAGAAATTTGACAGATTGTGGTAGCTTGAGGTGCTGGCCTGTGTAAATGATTATTTAAATGTCATATCTTTCAAAAATCGCTAATGGTACCATTGACTGTGTAGGGTTTGTAACACATTCTAGAATATTGCACAAGCCTAGCTTATTATATGTCCCCCAGCTAGGTGCTCATATAGACAAAATTCATATTTATTGCGTGCGTGCATGTATTTCAATAAACTGTCTCGTGAATATGATTTAGATATACCTATTTAATGGCAGTGTTTCTCAGCTTATAAAAACATTTGTTGATAAAAAGTTGCTTTACACAGCACTAACTCTAAATTCTATAAGTTTTATCGACCACTTTTCAAATTTTAATTGAATGTTTACATGTGAAAACTTGTAAATGGCCTTCAATATTATATTTAACGAGTGTTATACATTATTGTAGAGACGCCAACAGGTCATGCTATCCAAAACTGTCAAATTTTCCCAATTTAAAATGGGACTTATTTTGAGTTAAAGTTGAAAATCTATCAAAGAAATTTGACAGATTGCGGTAGCTTGATGTGCTTGTCTGTACATCAGTAGGTACACCTTAGTTCGTATAAATGTCATGTAACAGACTCATTAGTCTAGTAGTCGTAGGCGCAACTGGTATATTTGTGGTTTTAGAATCGATTCCCAGGTCGAGCATGTTATTGGATTTTTGTATTAAATTCTGTGTGTACATTGGTATAACTCTGCCTAATCCTTCGGTGAATATAGGTGTGATGGTATTTATAGTATTCTTGGTTCTTTTACACAAATATAAGTATTGGAATCACTTGGAAAAGAATAAAATTATAAAAATAGAAATAAATTAGAATTATAAATTATAAAATAGAAAATATAAAATTATAAATGAAATTTATTATGTTGGCAACTGCTACACTAGAGGTCCTGGGTTCGATCCCCAGGTTGAGCAGTGTTATTGGGTTTTTCTATGAAATTCTCAGTAGCAGCTCGGAGTCTGGATTTTTGCCCGGTTTATGACAATAGGGTCACCCCCACTTACATGGGACCTAAAACATACCGGCGAAATGTGGCTGTACATTAGCACACCTCTGCCTAACCCTTCGGGGAATACAGGGGTGATGGTATGAAATGTATTAAAATTACTTAAAACAAAAAATTGAATTATTTAAATTGGATTACATAGGCTTTTTATTAATTTAATTTTCCTCTTAGAACATTTAAAAGTATTGACTAATCTAAGTACCTAAGAAGAGTCCTAATTAATTTACAAGTCAATCTATAATCGAGCTAAGTATGTAATGGAGCTCTAGTCTCGTCAATGAGGGAGCTACTAGCGTTGCGTGTTGTGTGAAGGTCGTTGTGTGATGTTATATAAAGTTGCCCCACACTAGGATTTTCTCCTGTATCGTGGGTGCGTTTACAAACACATACTTTCACATACACAAACACCTAGATCTGGAACAACTACGTATAGATCATAAAAATATTTGTTCCGTGCGGAGATCGAACCCACAACCCGTGGCACAGAAGCCGATCTCTCAGCTGCTGCATCAAACTATACAAATATACAACTAAAATACCTGTAAAATATATAATAACCGTCTAATCATAATTAGGGAGAGGAGTGGCGGAGTGCCCAGTAGTGGGACTCTAGTTTTGACACGTTTTGACACACAGTACAACTAGCTTTTACTGAGGTAGTTAAGTGAGGGTGTAGGGTATAGAAGAGAGGTAGGGCATAGCGGGAGTAATTCCACTCAAATTGGAGCTGCCCGACTAGGGAAGTAACTCCTTGCAGAAAATCGAAGTGAAATAACACAGCTTTGAGTTGTGTTGTATTCCTTCCGGTGAGCAAAGTTACCAGTGCTCTACGAGGTAACGTTATGTTGGCAGTGGGGGGACTTTGACCCTTATACTGCCAACCCAACTATTCCTCTTTCGTTTTACAGGGTCGGCAACGCGCAATTATTACCCCCTGATGTTACAAGCGTCTATAGGCTACGGTAACCGCTTACCATCAAGTGGGCCGTATGCTTGAATAGAAAAAGAATTAAAAAAAACCTTTTCGGAAGTACTATTTTAATGGTCTAATTGTAATAAAAATATTTGACTTTGACATAATTAATAACAAACTATAATTTCAAAATTACTTCAACGTAAACATTCTGAAACTCATACTTAATGTGCCTTTATAGCTCCAAGGCACGCCTTCATAACGTTAAACAAAAGACGTATCAAATTGTTTAATAAAAAATAATTTAAAAAGCAATATTGTAACAGCACGGCCTTATCCTGCTTTAGACATTACTCAACCAAACACAAAAGACTCTTGTTTTTTACAAAAACTTGATGTTTCGTGAGCCAACCCTTTGATGTCGGATAATCTAAAACTCGACTATGAAACGTAACTTACTTAAAGAGGTCATTGGCCGATTTTTTTTACACTATGAATCATCACGCCTATATTCCCTGAGGTGTAAGCACATTACATTTAGACAAGTTACAATCTATAGTTGAATTCGATTAAATAAATAAATAGTTTGGACATTTTACGCAGAAACTTCTAGTCGGAAACTAAGCAGAGCTTGTACAGTCAACAAAAGAGATTGATATACAGATAGCGAACGAAATCTGCATCTTTACACAGATTGTGATTTAAATAATTACCCGTCAAAGGGTTTGATGTGTAGCTGCTTACAATACCTGCGTTTTGACAAATATTGCGTGATACATAATTACACAATCTTTAAAAAAACACGATGTTTAATGAGCTGCCTGTATACTTAACTCTTTTTTCGACCGTACTATGGGTACTAGATACTGGATATAATACTTAATATACTTTTTTTGTAAATACATACTCATAATACATAAGAAACTCCCAGACAAACACAAACACTTATGTTAATCACATAAATATTTGTGTCCTGTGGAAATCGAACCCACGACCTCGTGGTCCATGCGAACCACTAGACTACCAGACGTCGTCGTCGTCCAAATAAAAAAAAAGGATGGGAAATTTTACGCAGCACCTTAGACACACAATGCAATACTTTATACTTTTTATTTTTGAAAATTTATAACATAGATATTTACACAACATCGCTCTACAATAAAATAAAAAAGAAACCCTATCTTTCAAGTGACACAACAACACACACTCACACTCGCGCGAACACACACGTTCCGTGGTTTCTGTTTACCTCTTTGCGAAAAAGGTATATAAATCTTTCTGCTGTCGGATAAAATGGCGTTAAACATGCTCTACTCAGACAATTTTCTAGACAATCCGGATTAAAATGCAGACTAAAGTCTGCATTTAGTTATTGTACTGTATTTAGTTAGCATTATATTAAATATAACATTTTCTTAAACAAACTTAATCTCTCTATTTTCCTTAAACAGGGATAAAATATTCATCCACAAGGCGTCTACAGTTTTTTTTTTTGATAAAAAAGCACCCGGCTTGAAATAATTAAGGAGCCCTTTTTTGTGGTACGGAAAAATCTTCGTGCTATGTCTGTCAGATATGTGTGACTGTAACTCTGATGTGTGTGTGTCGAATCATACCGACTAATTGAGAAACCGCACTTACTTTACATGCTATGGTCATGGTCATGGGATCCCTGAAATTCTACCACGACCATGATAGGAGGAACCCTGTGTCACGGAGGACTTACATCAACGACTGTATGGCAGACACAAACTCGAAACAAATATCTATTTTACCTAATAATTGTCTACTTTAATAGTTTTTCTATTTTTCATTCATAAATGTTGTTATTTTCCTTTTTTTGGGGTATGTTATACAGCGTTACTACGGTTCTTAAATATTGTGAATGGACTCGTTATAAGGCCCCATTTAACCTCCTTTCGGCTTTACGGGTAGTTTTGTAACAGCCTGTATACAGGGTGGAAGGGACATCGACGCGCAACGGCTTACCATGACTTCAGTACATGATTCTGGACCCCCCTGCGTTGGAATTTTTCGTCGGGTTTTTCTTAAATTTTACGTTTTTTTTTTTGCAGTTTTTTCAACTTTAAACTGTATAAAATCATTATTTCTATCTTACCCAATAAGAATTTTAATTAAAAAGTCATTAATTCACTTTTTTCACTGAAAACAACATTGTAAATTAAATTCGAAAGATCTTCTGGTCATCTGTTTCCTTAGTTCACTTGCGAGTTGTAAAATTTAAGAAAAAGCCGACGAAAAATTCCAACGCAGGGGGGTCCAGAATCATGTCCTGAAGTCATGGTACGCCGTTGGGCGTCGATGTCCCTTCCACCTTGTATTTCTCTAAGCGCGCTCTAATACATGGAAGGTATACATACTGGGGAACTGTGGGTATCATCATTATCATCATATCAGCCTATTGCCGTCCACTGCTGAACTTAGGCCTCCCCCAAATATCGTCAACCATCCCGGTCTTGGACAGCCGGCATCCATCCGCTGCCTTCTTCAAATTGTCTGTCCATCGTGTCACAGGGCGTCCCACGCTACGCTTGCCCAAACTGTGGGTATACTTTAGTCCAAATCTGCCTAACCCTTCGGGGAATATTATGTTATGATAAGGTGTAATGGTAGCAAGCGTGTCTGATTTATGGTAACTATCCTTCCGCCTACCTCATCGGGGAATACAGGCGTATAGATAGGCTGCTTGAAACACTCAAAGCGTTATTAAATCATTGTATATGTTACACTCAAAGATTGAAAACGCTCATTGAGCGAAAAAACAGCTCAGAACGCATTGTGGCCAATTATATGTATTAGAAAGTAGAAGTTGTAGCTTAATAATCAGTTTTAATTTAAACTGGCTTCGAGTTTTTCTATAATTTATTTTATAAATACCTAATAACCTAACCTAGCCTAAGTAAGTAGGATTTTCTTATTATTTAGTTTTTATAATTCCTTGCATTTTGAAGCTCATACATGTACGCCTTTTTCACATGGGGATAGGCAGAAACTAAAGAACGCCACTTGCTACGATTCTTGCATACTTCTGTAGCTTCGACCACATTCATACATCTTGTCATGCATACACGCCGGTTGCGAGTACTACGCACCTGACCTTTTTGAAGAACCTCACCAATAAGGTAGGAGTAAGTTTTTCTAGGGCGTCCCCTCTCGGCGGTTCAACTGACATTCGCCATATAAATCCCTTTTGTTAGTCGCCTTACATCCATTCTCTCGACATGCCCAAACCATCTCGGCATATTCTTCTCAATCCTCGTCACTACATCGTCTTTTGAACCGTGCTGTGAGCTGTTTTTTCGCTCAATGAGCGTTTTCTATCTTTGAGCGTCACGTTTATACATTAGCCATCACTGTATTCCCTAAAGGCATCTACATTTTCCGGTAAACGTATCAATTTACATGTTCCTGATGGTGTCTCGAGTGGAGAGAGTATGAAGTTCGTTCTTAAGGAGGAAGTGCGGGCGGAAAGTTTTGAAAATTAGGTATTTGAGAAACTATTAACTATTAAACTCGATTGGAGACCGCTGCGTTTTCCGGTGTGTGCATCGGAAAACGCAGCGAAGGCATCATAAGAGATGGACAGATGACTTGGTATAGGTCGCTGGCAGTCGTTGGATGCAGGCGGTATATAACCGGTCCTTGTGGAAGTCTATGGGGTCTCCCCAAGCTCCTTTGCTCAGCAGTGGACCTCTTGCGACTGATATGATGATGATTTTTTCCTTAGCTTATGTTTTAGCGAAGGAAAAATTCGACTGTGGGCAGGATTCGAACCTGCGTCTTCTGGTTAAATACGCCACCCGCTAAGTCGAAATTTGCCTTCACATTCTGAATTTACGTCTTTACGGTGACGTCCACCTGGCGGGTGGGACTCGCGGTGGCTTAAGTGGTCATAGCGTCAGGTGTATTTAAGCAGAAGATGCAAATTCGGATCCTGCCCACAGTCGAATTTTTCCTTCGCTCGAAAATGCAAAGAAATAGAAAGAAAAAGTTTTTGTTTTTCGCCCAATACGACGCATTACAATTATTAATGGGCCAAAGGCCAATGTCTCAGTTTAGACACTGAGTTGGCAACTAAGTGCCAATATAATAAAAAATAAACTAAATTATAAACTTATCTAAACTAAGCTAGAAATATAAAAGATAGCTTATGTTTTGTTTGATAAATTAATACAAACCGCTCTCCGCCTTTTCTTTGGGTCCAAGAAACAACGCCTACATTTTGTAGCACAATGTTTGGTTACTGTGATTGGTTGGCTTAAGGCTAACTTTAGCGTTATCTGAAACTGGATTTCACAGAACAAGAAAATAAATCTCGACGATAATTGTTACAGTTTTGTGTCTGTCCTTTAAGTCTGACACTTCGAGTCTCGTCTCCTCTAAGTTTAGCAATTTGCTTTCCTGCCAACACATTTCCAACAGAGATAAATCTTTGTGTGATCCAGAAATATTTGGTTCGAGCCTATGTGTACCTTGTGTCCGTTAATTGTATGTTTGTAAAGTCTCTTGTGACACAGGACTTGGTCCTTAATGAGGGAGCTGTCTTTTTTTTATATCACGGAGGTGGCAAACAAGCATACGGCCCACCTGATGGTAAGCGGTTACCGTAGCCTATAGACGCTTGTAACACTAGGAATATCACTTGCGCATGGCAGATCCTGTAAAACGAAAGAGGAATAGTTGGGTTGGCAGGATAAGGGTCAAAGTACCCCCACTGTAAACACAACGTTTCCTCGTAGAGCACTGGCAACCTTGCTTACCGTAAGGAACACAACACAGCTCAAAGCAGTGTTATTTCACTTCCATTTTCTGCAAGGTGGAGGTACTTTTCCAGTCGGGCAGCTCCAATTTGAGTGGAATTACTCCCACTATACCTCTTTTAAAAAACAACATAAACCCAAACATTCAAAGATTAATATTAACAGAGATCAAGTCTAGTGCTAACATTAAAGACGAGCACATTCATAACCATAATTTAAACAAGGTACTAGAATTCAACACCCTTTTTTAAAAGAAAAAACACCAATACTAGAAGCGCCGAAGTGCATCGAAGAGTCATAATAATTATTATAAATATTATTATTATTAAAATGCATTTACACAAAAAGGTATGGGTACGCTACCAGACGAAGGCGATGCGGAGGAGTTTTTGATGCTCTTTTTAGTCTAGTTTTAGTTTACTCCGTAGTTTTTTTAAATTTTAGTTTAAATATAAATAAATAAATATTTTTGGGACATTTTACACAACACCATCTAGTCCCAAACTAAGCAGAGCTTGTACTATGGGTACTAGACAATGGATTATAATACTTATATACTTTTTTTTTTTGTAAATACATACTTATAATACATAAGAAACACCCAGACAAACACAAATACTCATGTTTTATGCACACAAATATTTGTGTCTTGTGGGAATCGAACCCACGACCCCATGATCAGCAGTCCGGCACACGAACCACTAGACCACAGACGTCGTCACGTGTCGTAGTTTGTTAGTAAGTAGTGTAGATTACCTTTATTTTATAAATATTATTTATAATAAAAAAAATAATTAAATTGCCCCATTTATACAAATAACTAAATTGACTACAAGACTGAGATAGTTTCTTCGAAAACAGCTGCTTAGTACCTACGTGTGGGCAACGGCGCGTGTGTATGACAAGCTTTAAGAATGTGGACGAAGCAAAAGAAGTACATATGCAAGAATCGTAGCCTATAGCCACTTGGCTTTAGTTTCTGCCTACCCCTAGGAAACAGGCTTGAGTGTATGAAGTGAGACAAAGCGTGTAAACGTAGGTAGTTATTTAAAATGAAATTAATAATAAAACTCTAGTCCTGATCCAAGTAGATGAATTTAATAATAATTCTAAACTCAATTAAATTATTTCAACAAAGTATCAAAGTTTTTAGAAAGTTTTTGAGCTTTTCAAAGTTAAACAATATAATTGCAGATGGGTTTGCTTTCCGTTTTAATATTCTTATAATCTTAAGTACCTATTGTATGTAGTACCTACCTACACTTTCTTCTGGTGAAGTTTATATTTAATGTAAAAAAAAAGCCTGGCAACCAGTCTATCCTCAGGGTATCGATATTATCCAAAAATTATTCCAAAACATATCGTCTAAATACACAAGTCTAGACAAGTTCTTGTCTTGTCGTATCGTATTACTTAATTTTAAAGCACTATGATTTAAGCTGCATTATTAATTTTTGATTTAAAAGAAAGGATTTATGAACCTTATTTTTTGAGTAAATTCCCACACAGACGGACATATACATACATCAAAAAAACTTTGCGAACACTAGCTTAAGCTGATATATATTTTAAAATTGAACTTTATCAAGAAAAAATCTTTGTTGTGTTTTCTTTAAATACCCTGTTTGAAAGAATATAAAAAGAAGAAGAAATCATAATATAATCTACCGTAACAAAAAAGATATAGATTTTTCTTTTTTCGATGTGTCTATGTATATAATAAGATGATTGAAAAATACTGAACGCGTTGCAATTAAACTTTGCAGCCAAATGCACACTTCAACAAATCGAGCATTACATTTATTGAAGTGTAAATCAATCCAAAATAATTGAAACTCGAATATAAGTACAACTCATTCAATAAACAAATACCAAGCCTTTTGTATAATGGCACATCATTAGTTATTTTCACACTTTATGTACCATACAATAATACCCAAATTGAAACACGCCTAACAACCTCGTTTATAATACATCAAGGAATTATTTAAAAAAAAAGCCTTTCCACTAAATACCTAAATAAATATGTTATTATGATACCATTGGACTGGCAAGTCAAAGGTACAAGGCACGCACCTCTGACATTTCGAAATCTGCATGTGCGTATTAATAATTCCTTATCACTCGCTTATACGGTGAAGGAAAACATCGTGAGGAAACCATGCCTTAGAGTTTGTCTCTAAGGAGTGTGAAGTCTGCGAACCCGTATTAGGCCAACGTGCTGGACTACTTATAGCCTGAGAGGAGACCCGTGCCCAGCAGTGGGACAGGTGCAGTAGGTGGAGCAGGTGGAGTAGTTAGTATATGGGTTGATGATGATAGGTACAAAGGTACACTCACAGTTCGCCGGTATGTCATGTATCGGTCCTGCGTAATAGAAGGCGAGAGTTCAAAACGGCCAACCATCCTTAAAATGACCGAGCAACTTAACCTATCAAATAGATTATACGGGATTTCTTTTCAAATTTGCTCTACTTTGGGATTATCTTCAAAATAATGGGTTCTTGTACAAACACAATTTCATATTATACCAACACCCAGACCCGGAAAAGATATCAGTAGCACTGTATACAAATATTTGTAACGTGTTTCGCTAAACGAGCCTTCAATTTAATCCCTTCAAACTGGTCTACAATAATGTTAGCATAATATTAAGTATCTCATAATATCAACTATGGGGGCTGCCATAGCCAACAAAACTTCGACCAAATGTGATCTGTTGTGTTGTCCCCAGCAACGTACATTCCTTACTCTTCAAAGACGTGGTTCACCAAGCCCACTAAGAGGATGGAACCTGTAGTCTTCTGGCTTCGGATATCCGTTGCCGAGATGACTCATCCGTTTCGTCACCAGGGCGTCACAATCACACAAGACCACATCTTGCATTGTTTCCTTGAATTCACCAAAGCCGCTAGCACAATATTGCTTCATCATCAACCCATATACTGTCTGTGTTCTGGGCAAGAGTCTCTTCTCAGAATGAGAGGGCTAAGTGGATAAGGTCGCAAGTAATTTATCAAGTTTGTTAGAGAGATTTCATCCTTATAATTGACCCTAACGATCGATGCAATAAAAGTTGAGGATGTATATTTTACAGATTTTAGTCGGTTCGATTTCCGGGTGTGGCAAGCGAATATTCTAAAATCTTTGAATGCAGTTTTGTTTCTTTTAAAACATAAGGAAATTTTTCCTTTGAATAAAATTGTTTATATATAGTATTAAGAGTACTTTCCCTCCAGGTGGCATTACAAAATTCCACCCCGTATAGTATGGGTACTAGAAAATGATATGTTATCCTAATCCTTATATAAATAATTATAGTACATAAGGAACACTGGGTGTTCAAACACAAACGCTTATGTTTATCACATGATAATTTTTTTATTCAGCGGCATCTATTTAGACTGTAAGTCGACCTCAATACAGTTGGGAAAAGGCTCCGAGGATGATGGTAAACATGGCAAGAACTTTCTAGATGTCATAACAGTTGTACAGAAACTATCAAATAAAGTGTTACTTAACTGCAGTCAAACTGCAACACAGGATTTACCTAGTTCAGGCAGGCTGCTTATAGGTATTTTAAGTCGAGTTGACGAAAATTTTTGCTCTGTGCCTTTGCATAAATTATTTTAGTTATGATTTAGTTTTATAGGAAGCATTATTTTAATAAGTATAATATAAGTTTTTACTTTTGAACATTTATGTAAAAATCTATTGTAAAAGTTGATTAATAAAAATTATTGTTATTATATATAATTATTATATAAACTTACCTCCAACGGTATAACCCCACAAGTCACAAAGACATCGGCCAACGCTAGATGCGTCATCATTAAGTCCACTCTGGATTTTCTGCGCCGAGACCTGGCCAGGCTGACGAGCACAGCTACGTTGCCCACACCGCCTACTGCCAGGAGAATCCCATACGTCACAAGCACAGGACTCTGGTCCCGGAGAACAGACTCCGTGATGTTTGTCGCAGCTGTGGTGGCCCCGTCGAAATAGTCCCAGAATTTTTTATCGATCTCGGATGTCGTAATTTGGGGGGGTTCATCGTAGTCATAGTTGCTTAGTATCATTTTTAGTGTTGACTTTACATCTTTTTTTAACAATATACTTGCGTTTGACCGCTATTTATTTTTCATAATAAAATTTTTCAAAGATACATTTTAGTGAAAGACCAATTTGACCATTCAGGCAGCTCTCGGAAGTTTAGTTGGCTAAAGCGTCCGGTCTATTTAACCCGAAGGACGTAGGTTCGAATCCTGCCTGAGAGCGAATACTTATTGCTTTCGCAAAAATTTGTATCGCTACTTTGCCTGTTGTTAAAAAATAGTATGCTTTGTCTTGAAAACTAGATGTAAGATGAGAATTAATGTAATAATTTAATGTATCCTCACAGCTTACAGTGAGCTACAAAAACGAAGACAATACTCTAACAAAGTACACTACTTATAAAGTATTTACATAACAATAATTTATTTTACATATAAACTTTTGGATTTTCTTAAGTTGTTTTACTTTGAGACCACGAATGAATAATTTTCGCTTTAGCATTACTTAGCACTCGCTGTAAGTTATTCAAAAACAACACTTTTAAGCAGTAAGTATAAAATTCATTCAGTGAAAAGTTTCAATAAGTAGCGTTTGAATTATAAAAAATCACTCTAAAACCTTTTTTAGAATATCCATTTAATCCAATAGAGGACTCACACGCACCCACACTTAAACACACATTCATAAATGGTTTAAGTACTTTCAACTTTTAAAAGTTCGTATTTACTCGTAATATTTCGCGCTGTTTCGTCAGTCTGCGTGAACGCGACTGCCCTACGCGGCTACGCAGCTACGACTGGCACGACGACTGGCGCTACACTCGCTACGCTTGCTACGAATGGCTACGACGTAGCACTGAGAAGTTTGAAAACAGTCATTTTTGTTTTAATTTTTAGGAATAAAAACAGCACAACTTTATTTGATTTTTATTTTTATTAAAAGACAGCTGCACTTGGCAACAAATCCTGTGTCATGGGACACAAGCATACAAATAATAGACACAAAGTAAACCCCGATTCGAAACAAATATCTCATGCTGTCTCATTGCTAAAAAAGGGCTTGGGTTTTACAAAGGTACAGTCGACATATCAAATAAACCTTTTAACAATAATAGACTAATTAGGTAAATGTCCTCACAGATTAAAGTAACATTTAAACGATTTTGCTAGGGTGTGTTCCTGAATGTTATAATATAATCTTAATCTTAACTGTGGGGGCTGGCATAGCCAGCAACACCTCGACCAAATGTGATCTGTTGTGTTAACCCTTGCATGATACATTCCTTACTCTTCAAAGACGTGGTTAATGAAGGCGGCTAACCCACTAAGAGCCGGCTTCGGGTATCCGTTGCCGAGATGACTCATCCGTTTCGCCGCTAGGACGTCACAATCACACAAGATGTGTTGCATTGTTTCCTTATATTCACCACAGGCTCTGCAATCGTTGTTCAAAGCCAGTTTCATTTGAAGGAGCATGTCGTTAGTTGCAAAATGCCCTGTAAGGGCTCCGATGACAGCTCGGGCTTTGTCCCTTCTGTTGTTCAGTATTAACATGCGAGATGTGTGTGGTGCTGCTGCCGAAAAATTTTCGTGTTCTAGCCTTAGGCTATTACACCACTCCTCTTTATGTTTTGTATCGGCATAATCCTGTAAGGCCTTTTTGATGGTACATGTTGGTAGTCCCATACATGGTTCTGGTCCAATCATGTCATTTGCCGATCCGGTTCTAGCTAACTCATCGGCCTTCTCATTTCCTATAATGCCTACATGCCCTGGGACCCAAACTAGTTGTAACTTGTTTCTGCGGCCTAGCTCATTAAGAGTTTTGATGGCATTTAGAACTAGTTTTGAGTTGACTCTGCAGGAGGTCAGAGCCTTAAGTGACGCTTGGCTGTCGCTTAGAATGTAGATGTTTTTGTTCTCCACATTCCTTTTTATGTTTTCGTTTGCACATGCGATGATGGCATACATTTCTGCCTGAAAGACCGTTGTGGGTTTTCCTAAGCTATTCCAGAGTTGAATAGATTTTGAGTAAACTCCTGCTCCGGTACCAGATTCAGTTTTTGAGCCATCTGTGTACCATATTAGGCTGTCAGTTTTCGGTGATAGCCCTTGTTTCCATTAGTCCCTCGTAGGGACATAATATAGGTATCATTGACTGAATTCAAAAGTGACACAAGTCAAAATGTATGAGCCAACAATAGGGGACTCTGTAATGTTTATAAATGAGTTAGTAATTTAAAACGAGATTTAAAATTAATTCAAATGTGACTATATTTTGACTTGTGTCCCTATTGAATTCAGTCGACGATTATACGTATCATTAGTTACTACTGTGACACTGTTACTGCAATTCTTAGTCAGTGAGCCGCTCTTAGCTTGAAGGTCAGTGACTCGAGTTGATGTGCAGACGGAATTGGACATTGGAGTAAATGAGACTTTGTCTCATGCAGTAAGATTGGCGCAGATATCTGGGGAGAAATCTAAACTAAGATTCTACTAAGGACTATTAGCTTTTTTATAAATGAAATTTCATTTCCTCAAAGTAATTTATGTTGAATTAGAAAATTCGAATTCAACGATAGGGTTAAAACATTTTGCGATCACAATAGACCGGCTGCAGTCACAGTGATACTATAGCCGCAAATCAACAATAAAAAAGTACCTACTACCTATAGTATTTATATACATTATTAATATTTATTTTATTAGATATTTATTTTATTTTCTATATCTATTATATATCTATCTATCTATGATTACTAAGCACACAACCGCCCGTTACCCGTTTCTTACATGACTTGTCCATCCCATGGTTGTCTGTAAGAAATTGCTTTAAGCGATAAGACCGCCAATTGTATATACATTATGTGACGTTTAGTTTTCTTTTTATCATTTTCTCTGTAGTGTGTTATACAATAAAGAATATTCTATCTATCTATCTACCTACGGTTAAAACATTACAGTAACAGTTAGTGGTGGTGCCTCGGAGAGCACGTAAAACCGTCGGTCACGCTACCGAGGCAGTCGTTCTTACGACCACTAGGTCGTCAGAGCGACTGCCACGGTAGCGGTCCTGGGTTAGATTCCCAGGCGAAGTAATGTGTTATTCGGCTTTTCTATGAAATTCTCAATAGCAGCTCGGGGGTTGGATATATTGTGCCCATTTCATAGCAATAGGCTTGCCTCCTAATACATGGCCCACGACTTTAGCTATACTACTTATCTTTATACAAGTATCGCCGACGATTTTATCTACGTAAGGTCAGCGAATATTGCAGATATTTTACTATCAGGTAATCAGAAACTTTATATTGGCTCAATAAAGGGTACCGCACACTACACCGTAATAGCACCGTATCAGATACTAAAGTAACGCTCCACTCACTATGAAGCCAAAATCGAGCAATAACGTGTCGGGTGTCAGGGTCGCGAAACAAAATTTGTTCGTGAATTAACCGTGGGGCAACTACTCATGAATTGATATGTAAAGTTAAACTGCGTTTTACGTTTGCCATTCAATGAATTCGGGGGCAATTCTTAGTACATCGATCGAACACCTATGATAATCGTTATATAAGTAGTATTATTCTCTGTTTCCATTACAATTTTAACTTAAGCGTTGTGCATATCTATAATTAATTAATGTTAAAATAAGCGACAAAGAGTAGAGTAGTAAAGATGGCGACCGAGAGTAGACACAGGGAGTGTAGGACCAATGGCCAGGTGGGTGTACGGTAGAGTGAAGTGTGTTGGAAATACCTGGATAAGATTGACACAAAACAGGGATGAATGGCATAAAAGAGAAAGGGCTTATGATCTGCAATGGCTCAATAAAACCTGTGAATGATGAAGAAAGAATAAACGCTGTCTCATATTATTAGTACCATACTATGTTCGTCAAGTTTTTGGTACATGCATATTATCTCAGTGGATGAAGTACTTTAAGTACTTTACAATAAAACATCAGGACTTAAGATGGTTGTTCCGACGCGAGGTCATTAGAGATACTTTCCGGAGATACTTGTCGCCTTCCCTCTCTCCGGTTGACCTTCTACTACACGGTCAACTTACAAAGCGGACAGTCTCATAAAGGATTTTGTTTGAATACCCATTAACTCCAGACAACTGCGTTTGCTGACACAGCAACTTTGCATGGTAAGAATGGTAAGTGGGTCATTGTCTGAGGAGATTATCCACTAGAAACATGATAATAAAAGATATCAAGTTTCTCAGAACCCCTGATTTCATTGAGTCATTAAGTCTACAATCTTTCTAATTTGACTTAAATTATGACCCTATTAACTAAAACATTTACATCGTGAGGTTATATAACATGGCACTAATAAACATTAACTTTAATGGTAATTAGTGAAAAGACTCGACGATAACTCTTTATTATTACTTTTAAAGTTTTATTATTACTGTTATAGTATGTTACTGTCGTCTCTCATTCCACACATTTATAATTTCAAATTACTTGACACCTTTTTGTAATTTAATTTTAATTCATTACTTATAGTGGAGTACTGGAGTAGTGCCAGTATTTAAGGTTATATTTGATTATAAATGTTAAAAACAACTAAATGGGTAATCTTAAATGATTACTATTTTATATTTAGAATATAATTTATGATTTTACGGTAAAGTATATTTTGTATAGAATGATTTGATAGATGAACGAGGGTTGAGGGACTCCATTTTCAGTTTAATTATCTTCAGAGGGAATTATGTTATATTGTTAATAAGGTCTGAGAAAATGGGAACGATAAAGTATTTTATAATTTGACATACTATACAAAAATAATTGTTAGTGTTATTAAAATCCGGTGCGAGCGGCTTGAGCCCTGGCTCAAGCCTGGTAGTGGGGGGGATACCATTATTGGGTCTTGCGACAGGCCTCGCGGGTGGGGACGAAGAATCGAAGGGCGTCTGTGCGAGTGTGTTTTGGTGAGAGTGGTAGTCACTCTTCTCGCATTTTGGAGGGCGCTGATGTCGTCATCGGGGTACGTTAGATCATACCTCGGACGGCGGACTCTGCTGATCTGGGAGGGTCTGTTGTCATCGCTACTGATCACCAGGAGATTGCGGGAGAGGCCTGGTTGAAGAAGTACTTTGTGGCACGTTAAATATACCACTGTTACGATAGAGAGACGGTATTCCTCCCGGTTGCTGCGGTTCTTAAGATCCGGTATCGCATCAACTGGTTACAGGTGGCCATGGGCAGTATTGACCACTTACTATCAGCAAGCTCACGCTGCAGTATAGTGATGAAATTGGGTTTATTCTGACGTCACACAAGATTGTAACCACATACCTATATTATATTTTCGTGTAATTATACATACCTACTGTTATTTTGTCTTGTGTAGTGATTGTTGGAATAAAGTCTCCTACTTCAGAAACCATTAGAAAGTCTCCTACCAGATGTCCACCTGACTGACGTACGCTTCGGTAAAAAAACGGACGTTGAGTTATAAAAGAAGAAACAATTCAATTACAGAACTGACAGTTTTTATTTGCATTGGTTTTTATGGAGCTCTACAAACGAAACGAATCTATCAGTTTTCGTTCACCTCAACAATTTCTAGCTCTCTGTCTTCTCTATACTTGAAAATTAACGTTTTATTGGAATGGGATTTTACTGGATGAAAAAAAAAGTTACTGAAAGATTTGCTAGTTGCTAGCTTGTCAGTTTTTGGAACGAAGTTCCTTATCGCACGTTGTGAAAGGGGGCTAGACGGAAAAAATTCTTACGAAAAGTTGCTTGTCATCAATATTTGAATTTCGAATTATTGAGTGAATGACAATATTTGAATTTCGCGCGTTGTGAATTGTTGAGTGTATACAGGTTTTTTTATTTTTAATTATTAAATTTTAATGAAAGGAACTTTGTTCCATCCGGGTGTCCCTTGACACCTCTCAAGATTTTTTTATAAGATGCATTTCGGAGAGTGTGCATCCGATCTCCACGATCTTATTCCCCCTTGCCCTTTCTATTATCGGACGACCAGAAGCATGAAAAAGTGACATCGATTCATCGTGGACATCCCAAAAACCCGAACGAAACGCTTTTTGTCAACTTTTATCATCCGTACCGTTGACATGTGGAATGAGCTTCATGAGTGGGTCTTCCCCAATAACTATAATCTGGGTGTCTTTAAATCGGTTTCTTCTAGGCATGCGTGCTCCACCGTAGATCGCAATGTCACTTAATATCAGGCGAACTAGTGGTCAAGCGTAGGAATAAAAAAATATTATTTTAAATCACGGATGTGTTGGAAAACAGGATCAACCAATCAAATCAAATTTTATGATACATTTGGCGTATGGCTGAGCGATCGGCTGCTGCACCACGGGTTGTGTGTGGGTTCATTCCCCACACGGAACAAATATTTTGTAAGACCTACATGTGGTTGTTCCAGGTCTGGGTGACTTGACTTGGCAGTTCATATCACCTGGCTATCACTGCTTTTTAATATATCATTAACTTATATGCCGTCCCATTGCTGTGCACGGGTTTCCTCTCAGATTGAAAGGTATTGGGCTATAGTCCACCACACTGGCCCAATGCGGGTTGGCAGACTTCACCCACCGTCGAGAAAAATCTCTAAGGCATGCAGGTTCCCTGACGATGTTTTTGTTCACCGTTTCAGCGAGTGATAATTAATTTATTAATTTGCACATTAATTCGAACAGTCAGAGGTGCCTTAGATTCGAACTCGAGACCTTTGACTTGGCAGTCTAATGGTCAGTAGGCTATCACTGCTATATACATTTGTAGGTATATAATCTAGCTCAAATGTATCAAACCAAAAGTAAATTAACAAACTGTAAGACTAAACTAGTCTAAGTAAACAAGAATATACTTAAAACTTAGTTAATTTACTTTGGAGTATACTAGATGAACTACCTCGAGGCTTACATACGCTCACACGAATTAATTACAGTATAGATCAATTGTACCCATATTGTACATAATATATTATAATGTTTCTGTTAAATATATGATTAAAATGCGTAGTACCTACCTAATACAACATGTTACAAAATACCCCGTAAAAAATATAATTAATAATCAAAGCCAAATTTTGTCAGCTGTCATGTCAGGGAAACAGATTATTTAACAGAAAGGCCTACGTACCTATTTTACCTAATAATTGCCTACTTTATTAGTTTTTCTATTATTTATTCATAAATGTTGTTGTTTTCCTTTTTTTGGGGTATGTTATACAGCGTTACTACGGTTCTTAAATATTGTGAAGGGACTCGTTATAAGGCCCCATTTAACCTCCTTTCGGCTTTACGGGTAGTTTTGTAACACCCTGTGTAGGTACCCAATTGTACATTATGTAGGTATATTATCATGTTGCTGTTAAATATATGATTAAAATGAGTGCCTATTATATGTAAGTACCTACTAGGTGTTGCCCGCGGCTTCATTCTAAAAGGCTTTTCGAGACAAAAGGCAGCCTAAGTCCTTCTTCAATGTCTAATCTATCTCTGTACCAAATTTCATCAAAATCGGTTCAGCGAATTAAGCGTGAAAGCGTAACAGACAGAGAGAGTTATTTTCGTATTTATAATAATTATTAGGGATAATTTAGAAAGAAGAAAGAAAACCAATTAATTAGACTATCACTACAACATCACTGTCCCAGTGCTGGGTACGAGGTACCGAATGGGTACCTCGGGTACAGAATGAGAGGGATTAGGTTATTATTCCACCACGCTGGCCTAGTGCGGGTTTCAATAACCTAATTCACTACAACATACCACATACGATTACGCCAAGGGGCCAGGCAGAGATGTCACAAACCCACAGTTCGCCGGTAAGTTTAGGTCCCATAGGAGGGCGAGCCTATTGGCTATCATTAACACAAACAAAAAAAAATTACATAATTCAAACTAAATAGAGCGTCTCATCCCCGCAAGAAAAAGGAGTAGCTCTCACCATTATACTGATTTGCATTACGAATGCTTGCAACACAGTACAGCGCTGACATGCGGTGCCAGAATCGAGTAACTGCTGGCGTCATTTAGATACACATACCGTGTCTTTTGTTTTTTTTTTGTACGGAAAACTCTAGCGCCGGATCTTGGGGGGCAAACCGGGGCCCATGCCCTGGGTGGCAAATTCGAGCTTCTTGACAGACGAATTCACGTTTCATCACTCATCATCAACGCAACTTTGACCACTGAGACATAAATATGTCCAGTACTATAAGCAATATTTTCGCGGGGCGCGTCTGACCTACGCTTAGAGGTCAACCTACTTAAACATATTTTATGTTTTGGCGCCGTCTCGAAAAAAATCTAGATCCGACGGTGGAAAAGCCTCATGGATCGTCTGCCACCTGGGGAGGTGGAATGTCGGACTCATACCGACTGCACTTGTCTTCACCTGCCTTATAGTCATGGCTATGGCATCCGTTTACAACATACCTACAAATCTACCAAGTCTACATTCTCCGAAAATCTTTGCTTTAGGTAATTTAAGTATCCAAGCTTTGTTTTTATGGGGACAACAAGGCCTTTAAAAACATCTGCAAACATTTTTCATAATAATTTGGGCTTCGTTTATATTGAAATTAGCGTCTACAACACATCCGAAGGATCTAGGATCTTTTCGAACGCCTGCTTTCTCTAAAGAGTTAGGTAAAGGTGTAATAGGTACCTAAAGTTAGCTGGTGTGTCTATGTCATTAACCGGTCACATATCCAAACTCCGAGCTGGTACTGAGAATTTCCGACCCGATGCAATTTTTAATTGCATTACCTATTTGGTTGTTGAAGGTTATGTACAGGTACGTACTAAAAGTAAAATCGTAAGTTTGTATACCTATCTTTGTTCGTTTGGATCCAAAGCTTCGACATCCGATTTTTGTAGTATGCCCCCTGCCAATGTCGTGCCACCTTTTGCTGAAATCCCTTAATTTATGATCCCTGGCTTGAATGTAGGTCGAAAACTGAAGCACTAAAAACAAACTGGTAGGCAGACATATGTATTTGCCAAACATAAAATAAAATTTCTCCTTCTTGCATATTTCTGTACAATCCACACAAGTTTTCGGTAGATAACTTGTGTGGGTGGTTATACCTATGTATATTATTATTTTTAGTGTTAACGTTGTCAATATTAGCTATTTATTTAAATAATGAAGTTAAAGCCTGATGTATTCCTACATCTAATAAAGTAACTATAATTATTATTTTATGTAGATCAAACATCAAACAAAACGCAATATTGACATAACATTGCTTGTCCAACGTCAACAACATAATGTCACGTCGTTGTCAAATCAAGTGAAATGCTGCGATTTCACTGATTAGAAAAGTTTGAACACAATAAAAATTAAGAATTTAATCATTGTGAAGTTAATATAGTGTTTTTATAATAACTGGTCAAGATGTCGGGGACGACATCTTACAATAATGATAAAGTGGTGATGGGGGAGGTGGAATACCCGGCGAATGACCCAGCATCGGGAGCGTTTTTCCAACCAGATTATAAAAAGTAAATATCAGTGAAATCAGGTTAATTGAAGTCTATTGGCTACTTGAAGTGGGAAAGATAGTGACAAATATGGTTGTTTCTCATGTATTAGTTTATTGCCTTGTTACTGTATTTCATATACAAAAAAATGTACATGAATCACTTGTGGCCCATGACCATACTATTTGGGGGAGCATAGGCCCCAATCTCTTTGTAAATAGTTCTTCAATATAGCCCCCATTGCATTTTCTATGCCTCAAGTATCGCTTTTAACCTATAATACATGTATTTGTGTGTTTATTAGAATCTATCAAAGGTTGTTATATTTTTCTCAGAAATGAAGACTTAAAATTAATGTTAGATGGGTCCAAAGACTCATTAAAATTGGAGGCTATGAAGAGAATCATTGGCATGATAGCTAAAGGAAGGGATGCATCTGATTTGTAAGTACTTTTGAGTATTTATTTTGTTTTATGGTGTAATGATTGCTTATCTTTTTTGTATTATCATGTATCCTCCTTCAGAGGTTTCCTCTCTGTAAACATTAATTTAAAATATAACATACCATCACAGCTGTAAGTATTCCTTGAAGGGGTAAGCAGAGGAGTATTAAATGTACACCCACAGTTTGCTGGTATCTTTTATTAGGTCCCATGTAATAAGGGGTGAGCCTATTGCCTTTAACCAGGGCCAAATCAAATCTCCCAGCTCTGAGAATTACATAGAAATTCTCAATAATGCGGCTTGACTTGGAAATCAAACCCAGGACCTGAACTATTTCTTGACAATGAACTGTTATGTTTTCACACCTAAATCACTGAACCAATATTGGTATTCAGATAGATTGGACCTCAAATATGGGCTACCGTTTGACTCAAAAAGTCCCTTGGCATACAATCATGTGAAACTTCATAGGTAACAGCTCGTTATTGAATAAATGAATGATCATCTGGTGTGCCCTGGGGACTCAGGCAGTCAATCTCACTATCATCTTGATAAAGATAAAGATAAATTTATTTGCGGTAACATGAGTGGATTACAATGCAGAGAAGCATGCAATGGTGTTAAAACATTTTTTTGAGCTACATGTTATACCATAAAAGGCGTACAAATATTACAAATATCAGCTTATAATTTTGATGTGCAATAATACATAACCGAGAAGTTGATGAGAAAAACTAACTAACTAAACTAAACTTGTTAACCGGGAATTATTATTTTCAAGTTGAGTCACTATACTTAGTGAAATTTATTTATTATTTATTATTATTTAAATAATTACTTTCCTTCATAGAGAGTCTTCTAATGTTTCAGTATGTTTATTTTCATAACTTTTTCATCTCATTTATTTATTTACATAAATATGCTTTATTGCACACCATTGACACAATTTTAATAGTAATAAGGTAAAAGCTTATATTATTATAGGTAGGTACAATGGGCAGTCTTACTGCACAAGGCGATTTCTTCCAGACAACCTTTGGCTGGAATGGAAGAAAGGAAATTGATAATGAATTTCTTACCAAAGTATTATATTCTATGAAACAGTTTGTTCTTATTATTTTATCATATTGTTTTCTAACATAGTACCAACTTTCTGCAGGTTTCCAGCTGTAGTGAAGAATGTAGTTTCAAAAAACATAGAGGTTAAGAAACTAGTGTATGTATACTTGGTGAGGTATGCAGAGGAGCAGCAGGACCTTGCACTGCTGTCCATCAGCACCTTCCAGAGGGCTTTGAAGGTAATCCTATTATATTAACATACATGCAATTTATGTGATTAGTTTTCAAAGTAAATCATGCAACCTATTTACAAAAAACTTCTTGAAAACATTTTACTATGTAGCAACTCCTTTGTACAGATGCCAGCAAGTCAAGCTATCCAAGACTGTCAAATTTTCCCAATTGTACATGAACCTTGTGGCTTTGAATCAAAGGCAAAAATCTATCAAAGAAAATTGACAGATTGGGGTAGCTTGATGTGCTGGCCTCTACATGTCTTTATAGAGGTAATAAAGGTACAGATTTCTGACACTTACTTGAATAAAGACTCTATTTTGTTATGATGATATTATCAAATCCCTTCATTTTGTAATCAGAAAAAATATTAATTTCTGACATTTACGCGAATATTATACATTGAATTAAAACTACTTTTTACGGATTTTATCGCGTATATTGATATTATTAATCCCGACGTTTCGGACCCTTTACAGCGTCCATGGTCACGGGTAGACTCTACCCGTAAAAGTAGTTTTATTTTAATCAGAAAAAATGTAAAGTAGCTGTTATCTGTTATATTTAGAAATAGTGTTTCTAACCATATGTAAATAGATGTGGAATACCAACATTAAAGTTTTGCAGATATTTTCTTTCTATTTAACTCAACGTCTTTGCTTCCAGGACCCCAACCAGTTGATCCGAGCGAGTGCTCTCCGGGTTCTCTCCTCCATTCGCGTGCCGATGATTGTTCCCATCGTGATGCTGGCCATCAGGGACTCATCCAGTGATATGAGCCCTTATGTCAGGAAGACTGCTGCACATGCTATTCCTAAGTTGTATAGGTAACTATCTTTTTGTATGTTTTGGCATTTTCCATGCTAAGATAATAACCTTTTGACCGCCACGTCAATAACGAAAATCCGTGTTCTCTATGCCAAGCGACAAGTTCTAGTATTTAATAATAGGTAAAAAAAAACAACAAATTTTTGTATAGGCATGTATATTGAACTTAAAAAAAAGTGAGCTTGACGTGCTGGCGTCTGTACAAACAAAAATAATAATTGCTTGTTACCTGTCAAAAAATTGGCACAACCCTAATCCTTTTGTATGTGCAAATAATATTTCAGATTGTATACATTGCCTTAATTTAGGATTTTAAATCATCCTAGAAAATATTTTTAAAAATATATCATCCTAAAGTTCTATTTATTTGTCTGATAGCTTGGATCCAGAGCAGAAAGAAGAGCTGGTATCGATCATAGACAAGTTATTGTCGGACAAGGCACCGCTTGTGGTTGGGTCTGCAGCCATGGCCTTCTCCGAGGTGTGCGGTGAACGCATGAGCCTTATACACAGGAGTTATAGGTAAGTGACCTAGCTAGAATAAAATTTTGCAAGGAAAAATGGTGACTATCAAATAAATTCAATCTTAAAAAAAATAGTGTCAATTTTATCAATAAAACCGGACAAGTGCGATTCAGACTCGCCCAATTTGTAGGTACATGTACCCTACATGACACAGTTAACTCAATTCAATTACCTAACCCAAAACCTAAAATATTGATATCTCTAATGATTGCTCAGAATATTACAGCAATTTCCGGAAAAATAGATTTTTCCATCGGGGCATTTCTAGCTGCGACTTTAGATTTGTGTCCGGTTAGTGGTAATTAAGGCCCGGTTAAGGCCCGTCGACTATTTCATTGGAGCAAAAAAATACTCTGTACAGAGGCCAGCACATCAAGCTACCCCAATCTGTCAAATTTCTTTGATCGATTTTTAACTTTAACACAATACGATAAGGTTCATATTCAATTGGGAAAATTTGTCAGTTTTGGATAGCTTGACCTACTGGCGTCTGTACATCTCTGCTAAACCTTCGATATGTCCCCAGGAAGCTGTGCTCGCTGCTAGCGGATGTGGACGAGTGGGGACAGCTGACACTGCTCAATGTCCTCACTGTATATGCTAAGACATGCTTCGCCGATCCCAACAGTGAGGTAAGCCAGACTAAAGCTCTCCCATACTGATTTATTTTGATTGCCTGGAATATAAGACATTTTTTTGATTGTAGCATTATATTAATACTAGGTGTTGAAAAAGACAAAAAATAACTTATGTCCTTCTCCAAGGTCTAGTCTATCTCTGTACCAAATTTCATCAAAATCATCATCGGTTTAGGCGTGAAAGCGTAACAGACAGAGTTACTTTCGTATTTATAATTATTATTAGGGATTATTAGAAAATCCCGCAGCTTATTAATGCCAGTAAAACCAGTGGTATCACTCGCGCGTCATTTAACTTCTTTACATTACTTTACTGTAATTTCACTGGGAACATTGCCGTTCAATTCGGAACACAATAATCATCGTCAACATCAACCTATTTACTGTCCCACTGCTGAGCACGGGTCTCCTCACGGCTATAGTCCACCGCGTTGGCCTTGCGGGTTGGTGCGGTAAGGCATGCAGATTTCCTCACGATGATAATTTAAAAGAGTAACCATGGAGTTTCTTGCCGGTTCTTCTCCATAGGAAACGACTAATTTGGAACCGTGCACCTAGACTCAACATCTCCAAAGTGTCTGTATAATGTTTTATATGAAAATAAAACTATTTTGATTTTATGTTTTCGTTCACCGTTTAAACGAGTGATAATTAATTATTAAGGCACATACTCTGCAGCATGAGCCTACCACCTTAAATCTACTTCGCTTCACTTTAGATTAACCCACTTTTAAGAGAGGTAGTGGGAGTAATTCCACTCAAAATGGAGCCCAACTGGGGAAGTACCTCCGCCTTGCAGGAAATCGGAGTGAAATAACACTGCTTTGAGGTGTGTTGTGTTTCTTACGGTGAGCAAGGTTGCCAGTGCTCCACGAGGAAACATTGTGTTGGCAGTGGGGGGACTTTGACCCTTACACTGCCAACCCAACTATTCTTCTTTTGTTTGACAGGATGGGCAACCAGTGATACCCCTGGTGTTGTAACCGTCTATAGGTTACGGTAACCACTTACCATCAGGTGGGCCGTATGCTTGCTTGCCACTTTAGTAGTATACAAAAAAAAAAACTTAATTTAACTACAAAACTTTTTTTTTTCACAGAATTACTCAAGTGACAGTGACACAGAGAAGCCGTTTTACGAGTCGGAGAGTGATGGAACGCCTCGGAAGCAGTCTTCTACATCGCCGAGCTTAGACGCGGATCATCGTCTACTGCTGCGAGCTGCTAAACCGCTTCTGCAGAGTCGCAACTCTGGCGTGGTCATGGCTGTGGCCCAACTGTTTTACCACTGTGGCCCTGGTAAGCATCTTCCAGTCTTTTCCTGCTGTGGTTAACTTCCAGTCTTACCAGAATGATATACCATCATGCCTGTATTCCCCGAAGGGTTACGCAGAGGTGTACTAATTTACACCCACATTTCGCCATTATGTTTAGGTCCCATGTAATAGGGGGCGAGCTTATTGCCATTAACCGGGCACAAATCCAGACTCCGAGCTGCTACTGAGAATTTCATAGAAAAACCCAATAACACTTTGCTCGACTTGGAGATCGAACCCAGGACTTGTTAGGACTTAGGACCACTAGACTAATGAATGAATATCAGCAATTCAGCATTTTTGAATTCAAATCATTTATTTTACAACATACCTATGGGTATTGTAAACATAGCTCTTAAGTATTGGTACAGAGTATCACCATATTCGACCATCAAGCGACATGCAGAATTAGAAACAATTTTAAAATCAAAATATCAATAGGTGAATGAGCTTATGACACAGGTAATCCATCAATAAACCCTTTTAAAAATTATACAGGATGTAACAAAAACCCTGTCCGATCCGAAAGAGGCGTATTCCTTTTCTTATATACTTACTAATAAACATAAATAAAAATACGATATTAAAGAAACCAGAAAGTATCGATTTTTCTTCTTCTAATAAACTTACACAATTCTCCACTAAATATGGGAAAATTTCAGAAGTTGACAATACTCCACCCAGCGGCGAAATCTTTTAATATTTACCAATTTATTTTTCATTTTTACCTCAAAGGATGCCGCCAAGCGGCGCCGCTCCATGCGCGCTTTGTCGTCGCCGACAGACTGTACCTAACTACCTACAGAGCGGCACGTGTAAGCCAATTGTTGTCCTTGACATGTCAGTCTCGCGTAGAGTTCGCTTCCGATCGGACGTCCGTGAATCTCTTATCACCTCGATTACCCATCGTATCGGGAGTAATGTCGTATTCCAATCTGTTGTCAATGTCGTGTTCCAATGTGCTTATGCTGCAATTATGCAGATGTTCGAAAAGACTACGAGTGAGTGAGAGTATGGGGTGCGTTTTGCTAGGCAAGGTATGCCAGTGCCGTCGGAGCGTGTATCCAACGTCTCCATGAACTTGAAGTTCACGTGTACACGTGTACGAACACGTGTCAAGCAGTGTCCATGAATGAGTACAAGACTCATTACCCTAATGCCGAAAGACCACGAAAACACGACGTGGAATATCAGTAAGTACCTATTGGAAGTTCACTTAAGGAACACGATCGCAGAATTTTGTAGATATCAAGTTCATGTTTTACAAAATAATTTTAACAAAGCAATACATTTAGTTCATTGTTTCTTGAAAAACAACGTCAATAATTATTTAGGTACCTATTAGATAAGCAACACATTCCTGATACCCACGCGTAAGCGGAAGTATTGGGTATCACGATGCTTGTACGATACCAGCTGATACCTACGCGTAGGCCCGGTAGGAGGTAATCATCCCTATGACTAATACGTAACAGCTGATACTTATGAAAAACACAAAAGAACGTCAATTATTAGGTAAACATAACTATGCCTAATCGATATCAGCTAATATCTACGTGTAGGCCCAGTAGGTAAGATTCATTCGCATTAAATTTGTTTGGCGGCACGCGACAGAGCGGGCTGGCGGCACATGACAAAGGATCAAAAAGCGGCAAATTGCTCGGGCGGTTTCTTTGACACTAGTGTAGATCGAATTGAATAAACTTTATTTCGTGGATTGAGTGTTGACATGTAAAAGGTTTAGTTTTTTTTTAAATTATATTTAAATTAATCGGGGAAAAAAAAAATCTCGTATCTAATTATCGTTTACGTGTTTGTGTACGTAATACGACACCTTATACTACCCTTAAGGATCGGACAGGGTTTTTGATACATCCTGTATAATTCAGTTAAAAGAAATGTCAAGTTAATATTAAATGTTAACCCATCGTTAAAATACTTGCCATGATTAAAATATGACGAAATGTCAAGAATCGGAGTACAATATTATTTTATATGAAGGAACTGCCATCATACCTCCACAACCCAATTTCTTGTCAGTACTGATATTATAAGGATGGACTGGTTGGTTTGAGCTTATGACTCACACCAAAAATTGTCGTCATAGGTGACGACCGGGTCAGACGCCTCTAGGATACGGAGGGGTCATATGTTAAGAATGGTCACCCATCTATAGATTAACCTTGGCTTCTATTTTCAGTGTTTCAGCCATGAAAAAGTATCTCAAAAAATTCCTTAAACATAATAATATAATAGAATAAACTTTATTGTACACCACGATAAGAAGCAAACATTCTGGAATTCATAAAACTAAGGGTAAAATGGCGGTCTTATCGCTAATAGCGATATCTACCAGACAACCTTAGGATGGACAGGAGCATCTATCCAAAGGTTGTGTGGACAACCAATAATAATAATCCCGACAGGCAATAGACTTTTTCTGCGTGCGTGGAAAGACAAGCTTAACCCTGCCCGAAGTTGATTTTTTGTTTCGCTATAATTTATATCTTGTTTATTGTGTTATGATAGCTCAAGAACTACCTCCGGTCGCGAAGGCGATGGTCCGCTTACTGAGAGCTCCGCTTGAAGTTCAAAGTGTGGTACTCAACTCTATCGCGGCATTGACAGTCACCAGACGGGTAAGTTGAACACCTTAATGGCTACTAAGAGACCAAGATGCTTTGAGTTTGTTTCGGAGTTCCTTATCAGAGATCAGTTAGGAAACGCCGGCGTCATATAGTACTAAAAATATAAAGCAATGACTTAAAAGTGTCTTTAAAATATTTATTTAACATAACATACTAATATTACGCTTGTATTCCCCGAAGGCAGGAGTAGCCTAATAATATACACTCACAGTTCGTCGGTATGTTTAGTTTTTTTTTTACTCGGAAATATAGACGCAGGAACGGAGTTTCACTCCTTACCTGTGCGCATTTAAAAATATGGTTTATAGCGCTGTGTGCGAATATGTGGAATATCAACTATCATCATCAACCCATATACTGTCCCACTGCTGGGCACGGGTCTCCTCTCATATTGAGAGGGATTAGGCTATAGTCCACTACGCTGTCCTAGTGCGGGTTGGCAGACTTCACAAACCGTCGAGAAAAATCTCTAAGGTATGCAGGTTTCTTCACTATGTTTTCCTTCACCGTTTAAGCGAGTGATAATTAATTATTAATACGCACATGAATTCGAAAGTCAGAGGTACGTGCCTTGGGTTCGAACTCGAAACCTTCTACTTGGCAGTCCAATGGTCATACCACTAGGCTATAACTGCTTATTATGAATATCAACTAGGTTGGGATGATATCCTGCGGTGCGTCTGGAGCTTCGATGGTAGAAGAGGAAAGGCGGGATGAGCTCATGGAGCTCTTGTGCGGTGATCCAAGTTGTGAAGCCCAGCCCGTATTTATCGATTATGATTAATCGAAACCTATCAGTTTTCTTGATGTTATTGAGTTGCCATTTCGTACAGACACTCTTCGAACCATTCCTCAAGTCATTCTTCGTGCGGAATTCGGACCCTACTCACATTAAGTTGCTGAAACTGGAGATCCTAACTAACTTGGCGACGGAGGCCAGTGCGGGGGTCATACTGAGGGAGTTCCAAACGTATGTCACGTGCAGCGACAAGACATTCGCTGGTGCTACCATACAGGCCATCGGGAGGCTGGCTGTGGCCATACACTCGGAGACAGAGACCTGTTTGAACGGACTGCTCCATCTACTGTCTAGCAAGGATGGTGAGTTATTAATACTCTTTATCTTTTTTTATATCACTAAACAAGCAAACAATCATTCGTATTTCTGACATTTACGCGAATATTATATATTATGTACATTGTAATAAAACAACTTTTTACGGATTTTATCGTGTTATATTGATATTATTTATATATTTAGGACGACTTACAAAATATACACTAATACAAGGTTTACAAACATGTTTTAAAACTAAGTGCCGAGTGTCGTTTCACTTACAAGTTGCCACGGCATGGTAAGGGACAGTTTCATCTAAGAAATGTATTCATATTATATTATATGTACTTAAAGTATATATAATATATATTTTTTTATAAATACAAATGATTTTTAAAAGGTGCATGAAGTTATACATCCATTAATTTTTAGTACGCTACACTACCCTACTAGTTGTCTGGAAGAGATCGCCTTGTGCGATAAGACCGCCCATTGTACCTACCTTGTAAACTTTGCTCATTTATATTATAATTTATGTTTGTATTGGTGTGCAATAAAGCGTATATAAATAAATAAATAATCCCGACGTTTCGGACCCTTTACAACGTCCATGGTCACGGGTAGACTGACGGGTGGTCTACCCGTACTACCCCAATATAACGCGATAAAATCCGTAAAAAGTTGTTTTATTTTAAAACATTCATACGGCTTACTTTTTGGTGTGTGGTTACCGTAGCCTATAGACGCTTGCAACACCTGAGTATCACTTGCCCCTGGGCCTTAGGTAATAGGCGTGACACAGAAAGGGTTCCAGAAGAATACGTTTGTTCCCGAAGCCCCACAATATTTTGCTGAAGATGTCCACCGAGGGGGTTTTAGTGCCGTAAAAATCCCACGCACCCCGACCTGCCCCCCCAGCATGCTGGCAACCTTCTAAAGGTTTCCTCCTTGCTACGACAAAAAGGGGTATTACGGGCATCGCCGGCCCGGTAAGACGAAAGAGGAAATGGTTTGGCCCAATGCCAACAAGTTTTTTTGCTTACCGTTAGGAACACAATACAGTTCAAAGCATGTTATTTCATTTCGGTTTTCTGCAAGGAGTTACTTCCCCAGTCAGGCAGCTTCAATTTGAGTGGAATTACTCCCATTATGCCCTACCTACACCTATTATACTTATCTACATTTAAAACTTCGTATAAAGGGTCAATTGATGTATTGTGGTATCAGAGTGGGTGGTATGCGAGGCCGTGGTGGTTGTGAAGAGGGTGGTCGGCGGGGGCGCCACCTCCGCACGCGCCGCCGTGTCGCGAGCTGCCAAGCTGCTGCGATCCGACAGGTATGAACCATTTATTTGTCCCTTCTTAAATATTATAAATGTGTCTGTCTTTTACGCCTAAACCGCAATAGATTTAGATGAAATATGGTACAAAGAGTGATTTTTTTACAAAGGACATAGGCTACGACATTGTCTTTAAAATTACTTTGAGATAAAACCGCGAGAAACAGCTGGCATCGTTCATTAAGGCTTCACGGCAAGGTGGCATCGAACTAACTGTAAAGTAAGTCATGTCGGTTGAGAAGCAAAAAAAAACTTGCTTTCCAATAAGTGTTACTGACTTCACCTGTTAAAGACGTAAATTCTGAATGTGAAGGCAAAAGTCATGGCGGGTGGGACTCGCGGTGGCTTAGTGTTCATAGCGTCTGGTGTACCTAACCAGAAGATGCAGATAAGAATCCTGCCTACGGTCGAATTTTTCCTTCGCTAAATAACTTTAAATCCTAAACAACGTTGTTTTTTCAAGAAAAAAAGACCTCTGACATATCCCATCAATCACTTTTAGACATTTTACTAATCATGTTTGAATATCTGTTTGTTTTTAATCAAACCACCCAGTCGTAGGTAATGCTGACTCCTTGTAGCGATCTCCACAGTACAGTCCAGTCAAGTGTATAATAGATTGTGTATATAGGTTAGCGGGCAACGCTCGTGCGGCGGCGGTGTGGCTGGTGGCGGAGCACGGCGCCCGCCACCCGCGCGCCGCCGCCATCTTGGGGCACATGGCCGCTAACTTCGCCGACCAGGTGAGCTATAACCATATATGGGCATAGGTGAGCTATGCCCCTGTTCCTTAAGATACAGGCCACACCTAGTTTAAGGGACAGGGTTCTTCTTTTGTGTATGATATTGGCAAGCTTAAGTATAGCTACCGTAACTTTACAGTAACTACCTACCACATGTTACCATGTTGTACATGTTAAGCTATGTATCATTTTCTGGTTGGCTAATAAACTATTATTATTATTATATACTGAGAGGATTGACCTATTTTCGTGCAATCTGAGTGAATTTGCAAGAGTTTTATTAGTTATATTTAATTATTATTTTGAGTAAATTCATAAGGATAATGTTTTATGAAATAAGTTATAGAAAATAAGTTGTTTGCTTCACTATTGCATTGGGTCGTACCTGTAATAATGTAAGTCATGGTTATAAATAAATATATACTGTCCCACTGGTGGCCACGATTCTTCTCTCAAAATGAAAGGAATTAGGCTATAATCCACTGGCCTAATGCGGGTTTTCAGGCTTCAGGAGTCGAGAAAATCTCTCAGGCATGCAACTTTCCTCATGATGTTGTTCTTCATCGTTTTAGCGTGATAATTCATTATTAATACGTACCTACATGATCTCGAAGTCAGAAGTGCGTGCCTTAGAGGTCGAACTCGAGAGCTTTGACTAGCAGTTCAATGGTTTTTTCACTTGCTTTTCTAGCTATACCCTCACTTGCAAAAATAATCAAATTTTATCACCTACTAATCTTTTCAACGTTAACGTCTATAGCCGTAAAGCTAAAAAGTGTTCACGAGTCTAACGAAGTGTGTGGACGTCGAAAAATATGTACAGAGGCCAGCACATCAAGCTACCACAATCTGTCAAATTTCTTTGATAGATGTTCAATTTTAATACAACGTGATAAGGTTCATTTTCTATTGGGAAAATTTGACAGTTTTGGATAGCTTGACCTGCTGGCGTTTGTACCTAGCAATCCCATCGTATAGATAAATAATTTATTGTCTTTATTTTAAATGTATTTGTAAAAGCCAGCACAATGGTGCTAAGATTCTCAAAACCCGTTTTTTGAAGACAGTTTTATACTATTCGTTTAAAATTTTAATAAATCATGCTCACTTCTGTATTGCAACAAATATACTTACAGGTTGATATCACTCACTTTTTACAGGATGAGCTCGTAAAGCTCCAACTGCTTTCTCTAGCAGTGAAGCTATCAATCACCCAACCAGACACCATCCCTGTCTGCCGCTATGTCGTCTCGCTCGCACGTTATGACGTCAGCTATGACGTACGCGACCGAGCGCGCATGCTTCGACACTTCATAGAGCCGCAGCCCGGCAAGGTATTGCACAAATATGTTGCTGACATATTCCTGCCGGAGAAACCGAAGCCTGATATACAGAGCAGCTTCAAAGGTAAGGATTATAAGATAATTTCTGTGTGATTTTACCTGTGTTCCAGAAAATTCGTTCTAAATTAAAAATTCGATAAAATTGGTCGATGTGATTTACTTAGGCAGTGATGAGTTCAGAACAATTTTTGTAATCAAGTAGTCAATTCTTAATGACAATTTTGAAGTTGCACCTCGAAACAGACTCAGGTTCGGTTCTCCCCACTCGAGACGTGACATGACGCAATACGAATAGGGTATTTTCCAAATATTTGAAAACTGCATATATTTTATAATTGGGACGAACGACCTAATATAAAAATAAAAAGAAATTAATTAATGTCTTTCGTTCTCCATTAACCCAATTAAAGTCGAATTGGCGGTAAATTCAAAATCATTACAAATAGGTTTTGAATTTACCGCCAAAACGCTTGGTTCGATGACGTCTACTGTGTGAACTTTGTGTAAACAATTCTAACACCTATGTAGTCTGTGGACGATCTGTGATTACGGAGTAATTATTTGACGATTTCTTTGTTAGAGTATTTTTATTTTACTTATTTTCCACAAGCCGGGTTTCTGAGAGCCGATTTGACTTGTTGTTTACACAAAGTTGACGTCTCACAGTTGACGTCACACAGTAGACGTCATCGAACCGAGCGTTTTGGCGGTAAATTCAAAACCATTAAAAATAAATTTGACTTTAATTTGTTTAATGGAGAAAAAAAGATATTGATTAATTTATTTTTAGTTTTCTGTTAAATCGTTCGTCACAATTTTTAAATATAAGAAGTTTTAAAAATTTTGGAACATACCCTATTACGCTTTATGGCCGAATATATCCTAACAGAACAAGTTAAAACAGTAGTTTTGTACTAGACCGCGGCAACTTCACGGTGGGTACGCTGTCGCAGTACATCGGGTCGGCAGCAGGCGGGTACCGTCCGTTGCCTAGCAACCCGCACGCCACGCTGGCCGCACACCTCCGTGACACGCAGCCCGCCGCCACCGCCGCCGCCAGGGACGAGACCACACACAACACTGATGACTCACACACTAAGGTACGCGCAACACAACGCACAATACGCGACTGGCAACACACAATACGCGACTGGCAACACACAATACGCGACTGGCAACACACAATACGCGACTGGCAACACACAATACGCGACTGGCAACACACAATATGCGACTGGCAACACACAATACGCGACTGGCAACACACAATACGCGACTGGCAACACACAATACGCGACTGGCAACACACAATACGAGTCCGACTATACACAATACGCGTTCGACTCACCCAACAACATTGACGACATAGGTGGCTTACTCAACCCAACTCGGTAACCTCATAATAATAATATGAAAGTGATTGCTTACAGAAGAATAGAAGCTTCTATTCGGACCCGGAGAGCAGTGGCGCAGGATCGGAGTCGTCATCAGAAGAAGATAGCAGCTCAGAAGAATCCTCTAATGAGTAAGAGTTTAAAGAACTTATTTACTGTCCCACTGGTGGACACGGCTCCTATCAATGAGAAGGTTGGTTGAGGTTAGGCTATAGTCGACATTTATGAACCATTATTGGTGAAGCCCTTCTAAAAGGTTAGATGCACAGTACTCGCAACCGGCGCGTGTGTAGTCTGGGGCCATAAGGTAGCATGTCAACTATTATATTCGCTTGCACGGTAATGCACTCATGTGTGAGTAATTTCAATACAAACATTTACCCGTCAAACAGTAATACTACGAGAAGGTGATAGTGTGTTGGGTCAATACTAGACAAAGATAACAATATAGTTTTGTTTTCTTCATATTAATGTTCGCAACGAACCAATGAAAGAGTATGATATACGAGATCGTGTATGTGTGCAAAATGTTTGTTATAGAAAAAGGTCGTAAATGCGACTTGTTTTGATGATTTTCGATAGATTTGTGAAACTACTACTGGACTTTATGACTCCGACCTTACAAGATGTATGAACCTGGAAGAAGCAAAAGAAGTATGCAAGAATCGTAGCAAGTGGCGTTATTTTGTTTCTGCCTATGGGAAAAAGGCAGGCTTCGAATCTTCGTCATTCGGTTTGGCACGACCGATTCTTTAGCCAATTAAGCTACCAAAATCACTGACGACAGTTTCTTTTCCACATTGTACAGACGCCAGCAGGTCAACCTATCCAAATCTGTCAAATTTTCCCAATTGAATATGAACCTTATCACTTTGTAATAAAGTTGATAATCAATCAAAGAAATTTGACAGATTGTGGTAGCTTGATGTGCTGGCGTCTGTACGTCATCAGCAGCATCTATTCAATATTGACACGTTTGGCGCAGCGGCTGAGCAATCGCCTTCTGTACCATCGGTTGTGGGTTCGGTCCCTACACGGAACAAAAATTTGTATGACCTGCAGATAGTTGTTTCGGGTCTGGGTGTTTATGTGTGTAAAAAGTTTGTGTTTGTAAACGCACCCACGATACAGCAGAAAATCCTAGTGTGGGGCAATGTTTTTTCTAAGAAAAACAGAAAAAAAAATCAACATTCGCATAGGAAGGTTCAAGAAAGCTTCGTTTTTAATTTTCCATAATCTTCTGTTTCTTAGGGAAGAAAGCAACGGCGAAGAGAAAAAACCAGAGAAACCTGTTAAAGAAACTAATAATTACAGGTGAGTGTAATAAATATATATTTAAATGATACTCAACAATTTCACAGTTAAACTGTAGTATTGCTACCCAAGAGACAGGCTTGCCAAAAAATTATAAAATAGTAATAAAAGAAAGTACAATTTCATAATTTAATTATTATAAAAAAAAACTGTTGATGTGTTTATTGAAGTTTTTACCAAATTTGCTCTGATTTATAACAAATAGATCGTCAGAGAAGTACAAGAACGCTTGCTGGTTATTAAAACAAATACATAACTCTAAAAATGTATAGGATAGTATCAGTATGTATCATAGTTATAACCTCAATTTGTACAACAAAATATTGAACGATTGGCTTAAATTTAATAGCCAATCAGCGCTTAAGGCTATTTTCTGATTCCCTTTTTTTAATGCGTTTAAACCTAATATTACCCGATGGTAAGCACAAAGAGGTTCAAGAATTCCTAAGTCTAGAATTCCTTTTGTTCATTAATACAAAATGAAATCCAAAATAATTTCTAGAGAGTTGTCATTAATAAGCTTTCGATATCTTTTCTGAGTAGATCATCGAACTCTGCCTCATCAGAAAGTGAGTCGGAAAGCGAGTCGGACAGCGCATCCGACAGTGAATCCGACGAGTCAGCCGACAGCAGCGATGATTTTAGTAAGAAGAATGATATAAATCGTGAAAAGAAGGTATGTATTGATCTATTACTAGAACACTGAAAAAATATTTAAAAAAAACATTCTTCGTTGCTAGGTCTAGGTACGATTTGTAAATATTAGTTGTTTAATTAATGCACATAGTATGTATAGTTTATTATGTTTTATTTATTGTATAAATAAATATTTAATCACTATTTTTATTTTATTATTTATTTTTATATTTTGCACACTATCCTATTTTACCTTTTTCCCTATTCTTATCACTCAGAGATAACAATTTATTTGATTTTGCGTGCTTATCTCAGGGCCTACTCCCTATCTCCGTCAACGAAGTTACGAGCCGTTCGAAAGTTCTCCGAAACTTCGGAGTCCGATAAAACAAGTGTCAAATTCAATTTTTCGAACAGGTAAAAACACATCGAGAGTAGGGACAACTGTGAAATTGTGTTGTCATTCATTCTTAGTTCGGGTCCCGAACGAACCATCCATCCGTAGGTAATACGGAGTAGGAAACGCCCGTAACTACGGACTTCGTGCTTAGGGAGTAGACCCCCTGACATCACAATCAATTATTTAAGGTTTCGTTTAGTTTACTAAGCGCTCGGGTGAATAGATTTTTGATTATTGTCTATTTTACAGTGCTTGAATGATTATTATCTCGCTCTCCATTCTCCATCACTTAAACTGAATCAGATGTTCTATTAATTTTATGCTTGTTAATTTTCACACAATTGTGGTATTGCAAGGACATAAGGTATATTTTATTTAGAAAATTCCAGTATATAATAAAAATCCAACGATTCCAAATATGTACATTATGTATCAAAGTTATACTACTTTTTATTTCTTTTTTATTTTTCCTTAAAAATCAAATCAAATCAAAAAGGTCTCTATAAAGGTCTAAATATCTTTAGAGGTCGCTTCGCATGCGAAATTGCATCAATAAATTACATATGTTTAGTATAACATGTTTTTATTATTTTGTAGCAAATAAACACTGAAAAAGCAACAAAAGAAGAACAAAAAAAGAACGAGAAGTCCAACTTGGAACTTCTTCTAGAGTTAGACGAAGTAGCAAGCTCTTTGCCCACTATGACGCCCACTTGTGGAGGATTCTTGTCGCCGCCTAGCATACCACCTCCAGGGATAGGCGATGGTAAATCAATTTTTTTTAATGTTGTATTACCATAGTTTTGCGTTACATTATTCACGATAGCACCACACTTCGGGAGACTTCTGACAAATTTGTCTACAGCGTAAAATCTAAGTTACTTATATCATCAATCATCATCAATACATATAATAAAAATGTAACAGATCGCTGTCTGTACAGTCAACAAAAGAGTTAAGTATACAGATAGCAAACGAAATATGCATTTTATACAGATTTCGACATAAATAATTACGCGCCAAAGGGTCGGGTATGTAGCTGCTGACAATACCTTCGTTTTGACACATATTGCGTGATTCATTATTACACTATCTTTATCAAAATACAGATTATTAATTAGCTGCCTGTATACCTAACTCTTTTGTTGACCGTACATGGAAGATATATGAGAAAAATATTATTAGGACTTATCGACGCAAATAGCACCCAAAACAATGATTGTTAGAATTTTTGTCTGTTTTTCTGTGCATTTGTGCACGCTAATCTCAGAAACGGCTTATCAGATTTATATGTGGCTTTCACTAATATATTGTGGTAGGTTCACTTTACATTTAGTGTTTGTTTCATGTCAATCGGTTAATAAATAAAAAATCTATGCCAATTTAAAGAATCACTTCGAACATTTGTTAACTATCTATATTCTTTTTCTGTTCAGTTGACTGATTATTTTTTAATATAAAAAAGTCCGAAAAAAACAAAATTAAAATAGGTTCAAAAAGAAATAATTTATAAGCATTTTTATTTTATGCTAGACGGAGAGCGTTCTATACAAAAATGTGACTTCAATGTTTCGTGCGTCATACAAATTCTATACTGTATTTATACTTCCCAAAGTTGCTATGGCTCTTTCTTCAAAAGGCCCAGTTCAGATTTGCCTATATTGTAAAATACATATAATTTGAATACTGTTACTGTCTAGACTTTAAAAGAGACCATGATTCTCTGAGTTTGTTTCGGCGTTCTTCTCAAAGGTCGTCAGCTAGGAAATGCCGGCGCCATCTAGTATTAATTAAATATTGACTTGTAAAAGTGTCTGTAAAAGACCTATTTACAATAATAAATCTATTCAGCCAGTAACACCCACTGCTGCGTGTAGGCCTCTTCTCTACCCCGCCACTGTTGCCGATCTTGAGCAAGTCGCACCCACTGATTCCCCACTGCCCTCACAATATCGTCCGACCATCGGGCTGGTGGTCTGCCCTGCGATCATTTTATATCCCTTGGCCACCGTTCGGTTAGTGCTTAGGTCCACCTAAGATTCTCCCATCTTGCTGAGTGCCCTGCCCATCTCCACTTAAGTTTCGCGATCCCTATATCTACATCTTCGACCTAAAAAAGAAATATCATTTATAATTTATTTATCATTAGTGTATGTTGTGTCACTCGACAGGGGACAGTATCACCCCGGTAGGCGCGTCGTATACTGCCAGTCCCAGTGCAGTGTCGGAGGTAGTGTCCCGCGCGGTGTGGGGCGGGGTGAGCGCGGGAGTGGTGTGGTCGCGGACGCCGGTGTTGTTCTCCCGCACCATGTGCGCGCTACACCTCGTGCTCACCAACCACAGCGCCAACGACGTCAACAACATTAGACTGCATAAGAAGGTATTATTATTATTTCCTTTATTCGTCTTTTTTCTTACAAATTATATTTTTAAATATTTATAAAAACATTTAAAAATATAAAAAATAGAGGCACACCGGTATCGGGAACAGGGTCCAAGCTACCGGTGGTTAGGGCCCCAGAGACAGGTACCTCCTCACAATACGCGTCGTGTCAAGGAATACTGCCTTCTGAATCAGGCCCTTATTATTATTATTCCTTACTGCCGATCTCATGAAAGAAAAAAAGAAATATTTATTTGCACAGAGTACAGATGGTACCAGATATAACAATGGTGCATAGTTCAAGCTATATTCTGCCTGTATTAGGCATGCAAATATTTATAATTATATAAAACAATTAAAATACTATTATATGTATTACTTACAAATGCTGTCTCTTTCAGACTCTGTACTGTAGCCGGCCTATGGCCAGAAAGTCACCGCTACCGCTGTTCCAGAAAGTCAGCTAAAGTTGATTGTGCGGCTCAGATCTCGCAAACCAATTCTGGGTAATACCGATACCCTGAGCATAGACTGGTTGTCAGGCTTCTTGGGTTTCAGACTACCACTAACAATAGGTGTTCGTATGACAACCGGGACTGACGGCTTTACGGGCTCTCCGGGGCACGGAAGGGTCTTGATGTGTTAAAAATGGCACATCCACAGACTGACCGCGATTAGCGCAGCTTAACCTTGCAGATCGGTTGATCAGCTTAGTTATTACTTAGTCATCACTCATTTTCTCTAAAATGGGCCTATTTTCAAAAGTATCGCTTCGGATAGAATATGCCCGATATTTAACTGGCGAATGTAAGTTATATGATTATCAAATTTCCAACAAAATCATATTCAGACACTGACGGGGTCGCGGAACATCCACGAGTTCGCACCAGTACCGTCGTTGTCACCATCATCCTCCATCACCGTGACCCTGGGCGTGGATTTCGCAGACACCATACAACCCATAGAATTCACTATGATCAGCTCTACAGGTAAGATACATTATTTTTTAGGTTCATATTAGACTGGATGTTATAATATTACTATACATATAATAATTATATACTATCACGACAGTATTCCTCGAAGGGTTAGAGAGAGGTGTACTGCAGTACACCAACATTTCGCCGATACAAGTATTTTCCCTTGTATCGTGGGTTTATTTAAACACAAATACCCGCAGAGACGTAGCATGGAGGGAGGAGGGGGCCATGAAACTAGACGGTTGTAGTAAGAACGGCGATTAAAAAAAATTTAATAAAACAATTCTAAGCTAATTAATACTTACTTTAAGACTAATAATTCAAATATAGAATTTCGAGTTAGCCCGGGCTGCGAAAGCCCACTCAACGCTATAGCCGATGCTCTACTGCTTCACCAATCGAACCGTCAAAATGTATTAATTGTACCTTTTATACGCATTTATGTTCAGGTGAAGTACCGGTATCCATAACGCCTCCGGTGGGCGAGCTGATGCGTGCTGTGAGTATGTCTGTGTCGCGCTGGGACTCGGAACACAAGAAGCTGCGCGGCATGACTGAGGTAGGGTCACGCATAACTCACTTTGTCTCACACACCTATAGGTACTCTATATTGGACAAGTAATGATACAACTAAGTGACTTTTCTCTCCCACTTACTCCGTATTCGAAAAGTAATAGTACAATTCACAAGTCATGGCGAAATAATTAGTCATTGTGTTATATTGTGGAAATTATTGCATTTTGGAGTATATATTTATTTGTATTCATCGTGACATCGTCATCTACTCATATACTGTCCCACTGCTGGGCACGGGTCTCCTCTCAGATAGCTACGCTGGCCTAGTGTGAGTTGCCAGACTTCAGTAAAAATATTAAAAAATAGCAACATTCTAAAATACATTCTATGTTTTTTTTTTACAAATTCCCACAAATCATTTTTGAATCACCATACATTGAATCTATAAATTATAATCTTTATATTTAAATAATTCTACTGTACGTGTGTATGTCACTGAACTCCTCCTAAACGGCTGGACAAATTTGAATGAATTATTTTGTATGCGTTTGGCCCTGGATGGTTTAGATTCACAAATCAGCCCGACAGATGGTGGCGCTGCAGTCGGTATCTAGGTTATTTATCTATACTGTAACTAAACGGCTGGATCGTTCAGGACAACGCCTGTCGGGTCCGCTAGTAACAGTATATAATTGGTTTTAATTTATTCCAGTGTGACAAGAAAGCAGTAAAAGTAGATGACGAACAAATTATATGTAAGCGGGTGTTCGAGACGGCTAACGTAGCGGCTATTACATCCACCGGGAGTTTCCTCAGGTAAACAACAATCATTACTTATAGGAAAGTAAGCACATTTGTATACTTCGTAAAAAATAAAAATATAGTTTTATAAATATTTGTGGTAGTCACATGGTTTAAGTTGTTGTTTCTGAGATGACATGCATTCCTCTTTACTTCGACCTATTTATCTATGCTTCATAGGTAAATGTTTGATAGGTTTGCTCATTAAAAATGTAAAGGCATAGTAATCGCAACCAGCATGTGTGGTGGTCGTTTGCCTTACGAAGCAAAATAAATATTATAAGGCGTTCTATTGCGTCTGTATACCCTATTGGAAAAAGGCTTGAGCTCGTGTATGTATCAACGGAAGTCAAGGATTAAAGCTGAAAACCAGCGCTAGGGCTTAGAACCCGTCGGTCGCCCATTGCACTTGGCCCTCGAGGAGGGTCCAACCCTGGACGTCGGTGGTGGGATTGCGGACCATGCGAGAGCGATTCCCATGATCCCACCACTATGCGGAAGGTGGTAGTGGTGGTGGTTTTAGTCGGTATGCTGGCAACCCGGCCGGAGAGCCCGACATAACCGTTTCGCGTCCCCGAGCGGGGCAGCATGCATAAGGCCCATTTCCCCACCCGAAAAAGGCGGAAGGCTTAAGCAAAAACGGACGGTTTAACATTTAGATAATGGTCTTATAGTTATTTTGTAAGTACCCAATTGCTACAATGATGGCTGTAATATTGAAAACAATAAACCACTATTCTATTCTATCAATCATCTACCAAAAACCATATAGGTACCTACCCTAATCTTCCTGTCATGTTCGAGGCGGATTTTACAGATTCCATGGCCATGACTATAGGGCAAGTGAAGGTAAGTGCGGTTATTAGTCGGTACGTGTCCAACATACCCTGGCGGATCCACGAAAAAGGTACCCTAATCTTGTCAGTAATCTCCAAACCCTTTGTCATCAGGTTCGCCGGTCGTATGATGTCATCGCAGGACCTGGTCCTGCTGTCAGTCCGCGCGGATGAGGACAGCTCGCGGGTAACGGCCAACTGCTCCAATATGGCCATAGCTTCGCTCTTGGCCAACGAGATCGCGCAAGCCCTAGCCAGAACTTAATGATAATTTGCTCACCCCTATTAGGCTATGTTCACATGAGGATCATAGTTAGAAGCTCACTATTTTCCCGATGACAGATGGAATTTTGACACATTTTGTATGCAGCATATGTCAAATTTCTTTATCCAGTAGAAAAAAACAGATATCGATTGTTTATTGAAAGTGGCCGTTAGGCACATACTTACATGACTGGAGTATAAATATATATAAATGATATATATAGAAGCGGAAGTTTACATTACCGTCTATGAATATAAGCCTAGCTAAGTCGCTGCTTATCAGGGGCCCAAGAGTGCTATGTAAATTTTAACAGAAGACAACTGTCAACAATTCTGAAGTCAGTTAACGATTATGACGCAATCAAATAGCACTTAAATTAAATTATAAAGAAAAATTAAGATGTCATCGTACTCATAATTATGGTCAATTTTAGCTATGGGACCCACCCTGATATCAAAAAAAAAAAATTACAGCTGTTACACATGACGACGAATGATGATTTCATTGACCCTTTAATTTTTAAGGGGGTATAGCTACTGAAGCTATTAATTTCGGGGAGATGTTGCTACTGAGTGAACAAGTTTGCGAGCGTTTAACCGCTGACAGTCTAAGATACATATTGTAGTGTAAACGCTCTATACGTACTGTTATTGTACTTACCGATGGTTCAGTGAGATGCTAACTGTAAGCCTAATGTGAATATAGCCTACTTGTTATATTTTTTTTTTATCTCGTAGATTTATAATACGTATGTTAATTTTTTTGTTTATTATGATTGAGAAGCGAATGTTTATTGCAAATAGGTTCGTATGCGAAGTTTTAATATTGTTGAATTAAGACTGTTTCAAATCCTGCATGACGAGTATAGGCTCATCAAATGACGGCGATCAAGACGTTTTTTTCTTGAATTTAAATTGTATTTCTATACCAAGGTACATTGCATAATCTTAAAATATAAATAGTATGAAGTAAAATTCCAGAGTCGTTTCACATCTCTGTAGTCTAATACCGGCTCTACACGTTAGGCGAATATTGTTAGCTCCAACGTGTGGAGCGGATGTTAACTTCAATGGAAGTGAAAAGTGCACAGTGAAGTTATCAGTAAAATATTAATTCCGTTTATATTTCTCTTCTCTAGTCAATTTCATTTGCCAGACGTTGCTATATAGATGTCGCTAGATACATAGCTAATAATAATAAAATATATCATGAGATAGATAGGTTTTATAATTAAAAGATGTGGATTTGTGTATCGGTAAAGCAGAGAATTGGAGTTCATTAAAATTATTGGAAATAATAAATCATTATTATAATGTACACAGCATGTATTTTTTACTTTATACTAATAATATACATAAGTTCTTTGAGATTTCTCTCAATAATCTCAAAATTCATAGCATCATGTCATGTCAAACAATGTCTTTTTTTTACTGAGGAAATGTTTAACAAATAAAGAGTAAGTATATAAATATTACTATCATTATTTAGCTTATTATTAAAATAAACAAATTAAAGATACTGATATTGTCGAACACTAATAATACACTTTCCTACAAAGCTACTTATACATAATTATATTGAATTTACTAAAAATATAACACATAATTATCAATCTTTTGTCACATATTGAAAATGTTTTAAACACTGCACCATAAGGCCGTACTCATACTCCTTAGAAATATACAATGAACAGATTGATTTTCCACATAATTATCTTCAAATATTGCTTAATAAACTGCCTCTATAGTCTTGGTCCTAAGCGCGACTGCTATTCTAGAGGTCTTGGGTATTTGCTAAGCTAGAGGTCTTGGTTTCGATTCTCAGGTCGAGTAGTGTTGTTGGGACTTTAAACAAAATTGTCAGTAGCAGCTCGCAGTTTGGATTTGTGCCTTGTCAATGGCAATAGGCTCGCCCCTTATTACATGAGACCTGATCATACCGGCGTGATGATATGTTGTTATTGCTTATTAAGTTTATAGATAGCAGTATTTTACACGAAGCGACTGTCTGATCTACAAAAATCCAATACTACAATATAACCTTGTTCTCAGGCCTTTCTGGCTTCGGACTACCACGTTTGTCACATGGCAACCGGGCCTGACGTGCTCTCCAAGTCATGGAGGGGTCTCGTTAGCTAAGAATGGTCAAGCATCCATCGACTAACCGCGGCAAACGCAGCTTAACCTTTAACGTCAGTTACGATACAACGATTATTACCAAAAAGGTCGAGTGAGAATAGGCTAGTTGACTGATTAGTTTTCATTTATAAAAACAATAAAAAAGTTGGTAAAATTTATATGTATTTTTAAGGATAGGCATTTTAATATTAGACAGAGCACACTATAGGAACATAATATGACGTCAGACTTTCGTGGGCCATACTAATTTTATACTAACACTTGTTTTGTGGAAAAAGGACAGCATGGCGTTTACATCTTTGAAGTTTGTCAGTCGATTTTAAGTATACGAATTATTTTCAATTATATATTTAGCAGTGATAGAGTGATATGACCATTGTACTGCCAAGGCAAAGGCCTCAAGTTCGAATTCCAGGCATCTCTGACTTATCGAATTTATGTGTGATCACTTGTTTAACAGTTTTAAGGAAAACGTGAGGAAACCTGCATGCCTGAGATTTTTCTCGATGGTGTGTGGAGTATGCCAACCTGCACTAGGCCAGCGTAGTGGACTAAATCCCTCTCAATTTGAGAGGAGACCTGTGCCCAGCAGTGGGACAGTATATAGGTTTTGTTTTTATATTTTAACAAAGTCTAATATTGATTTAATCAAACACCAGTCAACTATCCTACTAAAAATATAAAAAAATAGCAGCCTTTTGTATATTAATGGCAGCATCATAATTTTAGTTACAGTTTCTCCAACGGAAAATAGCGTTTTATGTTCTTTACACATTCACTGCGGAAAATACATCTAAAATATTTCAACAACCGAACTGGGGTCAATGTCCTCTCCGCTCATTGGAAATTTGTGAACGCCACGGACGTGTATAGGCGTCAAATGAAAACTTGCTCACGACGCCAACGACGGCATGGCACGTCAAAAATACCACTTTTCTTTTAGTTTAAAATAAATACCTATACATAAATTTGTTGGTTTTTTTTTACCTATTATTAGAAATTAGAATTTGCCGCTTGGCGTAGAGAACACGGATTTTTGTTATTGACGTGGCGGTCAAAAGGTTAATAGTTTTGCCGGGTATTGTACACATAAATCATAAGGCATACTCTTAAATCACAATTTAGCAAAAATTTTTTGTAGCACGAATTTAAATTCATTCTAGGATAGGCGAATCTTCCGCAGTCAACACGGTAATTTCCACAAGCCACTTTCAATGTTGCGGATAGTGCCCCCATCCGGGTGGCATCCCTAAACTATAAGTGGGGGTAGTCATGGAAATGATGCGAGGCCTCTTACTCATGTCCTCATGATGAGGCTGGTGTATCTGCTGCTGCTGCTGATGATGATGAGTCGGCTGCGGTGGCGGAGGCGGATGATTTTCCAATATCCTATCTTTCTTCGACATGCGTTTCTTCGGAGCCCCACATTCCGGCACAATGCGGCGCTCGTTCCAGAGCCTTTCCACCAGCCTAGCTCGTGCCTGGATACCATTGACGTCTTCAACTTGCTTCCGAGGTATAGGACCGTTGGCTACTTTCTGTTTCATCGCTTCTAATCGTTCTTCTGTTTGCGTCATAGGAACTGTAGGTAGACCGCGGCGTATACACATGTTATGTAGGACACAGCACGCGACTATCATCATGGCGACTGTGGGCGGGTCAAACTGCTTGTTACAATTCGCTTGGAGACATTTCCACCTGCTTTTCAACTGTTTTATGGTATCGAGGACAGCGCTGTGTGTTTGTGCGTGTGTGTTCGAGTAATACTTTTCCGGTGATACTGGTGATTTCTTGGTGATCTTCGGGATTGGTGTCATGATGTAAGGTTTTTGTGTGTAGTGTGGACCACCTGCAGGATAACGATAAATTTTGGTTAAATTATACTTGAATTATTTATTTTTGAAAATACATAATATTTTAAAGACACTTTTACAAACTAATGTTTTAGATTTTCAGCACTAGATGGATAGAAACAAACTCAGAGTTTGTTTCACGGGACCTAGACAACGTAACATACTAATCGACGGACAAATAGAAATAATATAATATAATAATTTATTTATATACAGACACCAGCAAGTCAAGCTATCCAAAACTGTCGAATTTTCCCAATTGAAAATGAACCTTATTGCTTTGCATTATAGTTTAAAATCTATCTATTTATTATAGAAATTTTACAGATTTGTAGCTTGATGTGCTGGCCTCTGAACCTGGCCCGCAGTGTTATACTCTGAGGTCTAATCTATCTCTGTATCAAAAAAAGTTTAGTGGTTTAGGCGTCAAAGCGTAAAGGACAGACTGAAAAGAGTTGCTTTCGCATTTAAGTATAATATTAGTATTTACTGATAAACCTAAGCCAATTTATATCTTGTGTATATACTATATAACTCACCAATAAGCCAGCATTGTTCTCCAGAATGGTTGAGACTTTCCAGATCGACTTTGACGGCGTGTCGGTTGAGAACGCTGTCGTGGGAGTAGGAGCCGCCCGCGGTCGCGTCCACGCTTATTACTGTTAAGTCACTATCGCAAATCTGTAGGTCAAGACAATGATAGGCTATCATGTTGTTTTTTTTATAAGAGACAAGTTAGCATTAAAGACTCTAAAGATTTTAACGAGAAACCTACCCAAATTAAATCGGTTAAATGCCTGCTGGCTCTTGAAGAAAAACAATGACTTTTTATACTATTGTATCTCTCTACTTCCAATATGTATGCAAACAACTTTCCGATTCATTTTTGTAGGGTATTCTTTTTTTTGTTTATTTTATTAAAGTTTAATCCTATTTTGTATCCATTTTTGTTTACTCATTGTTTATTGTATTATTACACGGATTTTTGCCAGGTATTATTTTTTAAAATTATTCAAAACATAAATTATATGATTAGCTACTGTAATCAACTAATAACTTATTGTAATGACTGTATAATTCCTTTAAATTCCTCGGTCTTCCTACGCCTCAATAATAAATTGCTAACTTTAATCACACAAGCCATTCATATTATGTGCTATATTTGGTCCCGCATAGATTGTATGTCGCGAGTGTCCCGTTTTTTTTTTGCTTCTGCTTTGTGTACAAACAACTGTAAATGGCTATGATAGATAGTGTATGTAATGAAATTGACTACCTTGCGATGGCCACCACTCATGAATGTCCTCCCGACCTTTGCTGTAATTTTATTGTCCACCCAAATGAACATCTTAAGATAATTCACATGAACATACGAAGTATCAGTAAAAACTTTGACCAGTTCATCGCGATGCTGGCTACTACAAAAATTGAATTCGATATTGTAGTGCTAACCGAGTGCTGGCTCAAGGTGGCTGGGTGCTTACCAATCATTCAGGGATATCACTGTCATGCTACTATTAACAATAAGTTACAAAACGATGGAGTTGTAGTATACTCTAAAGCTTCCATTCCAAGTTCGATACATGAGCCACCGTATCTTGATGCCAACTGCCTTGTTTATACCATGGATAAAATTGCCATTATATGTATGTACCGCTCTCCCTCATACTATAATTTGGATCAATTTTATAACAGTCTAGACTGTCTTTTAAATAATCTGAAAGATTACAACAACATTGCTCTCATTGGAGACTTGAATATAGATATTAAAATGAACAACAATGACCGGCACGCAAACGATTATCTAACCCTGACCGCCACACTGGGTCTTTTACCTGCGCATTTGCGGCCAACAAGATTAGGAAATTGCTTAGACCATGTTCTTTTAAAGACTAAAGGAACGGCATGTGTCATATTACTGGATTCTCATATCACTGATCACCTACCTGTCATTTTATGTCTAAAGACCAGAAAATCTCCTATAAAAAAAACTACCAATACATATTTTAGATATAATTATGCAGCAATAAAATATGAAATAGACAGCACTGACTTTAACCCGATTTTAGGAGAGTCGAAGCCTGGTCTAGCTGCTGATTTATTTATTAACATGATCCAAGAAATTATAGTAAAACATTCACAACATATAAAAATACAAAGAAAAATCCGTGTTCTCAAACCATGGATGACTCAAGGCTTAGTCCGCTGCATACGAAATCGAGACATGATGCACAAGGAAGCAACTAGTAATCCAAATAACGTCATCCTTAAAGTCACCTACAAGCGATACCGCAATTACCTAAATTCTTTACTAAAAAAACTCAAGTGTGCTCACGATAAAAATGAGCTTTTTAAGGCGAAGAATAATCCAAAAGCTACATGGAAGGCTATAAGAGAAATTACTAACACAAGTTCACAAAAACAGTCCCTCAATGAACTGCTACAAATTGACATCGATCCAAAAACTTCAGTAAATTATATAAACAGTTTTTTTGTCGACATAGGGCAAACCCTGGCTTCCAATATATCACCTTCCATTAGTTCTTTACTCGGGGAAACAGCTCGGGCACCTTGTACTCACTCGCTCGTTATTTTGCCAGTTGATGAGACCCAGGTTAAAAGACTCATTGATTCCTTACGTAGCGACTGTGCCACTGGCTACGATAATATACCAGCTAGGATATTCAAACAGTCAAGCTGCTCCTTGGCGGCGCCCATTACGCATATCTGCAACCGTGCTATTGATTGTGGCATTTATCCAGATGCTTTAAAAATAGCTGTGGTACACCCTGTGTTCAAAGGTGGAGACAAGGCCCATATCACTGACTATCGGCCCATTTCAGTGTTGAGCTCGTTGTCGAAGATCCTTGAAAGAATCCTCAATAATTGTCTGGTTAATTATCTAAACAAGCATAAAATCATTGCGAACAATCAGTATGGATTTAGACCTGGGATATCAACGGAGGATGCTGTTATTGACATCACAAAAACATTAACTGATAAGTTAGATAGAAAGATGAAATGTTACGGTATCTTCCTTGATCTGTCCAAAGCATTCGATACGTTGTCTATTCCTTCCCTTGTCTCGAAGCTCGAGCACGTGGGAGTGCGAGGCCAGTCGTTGAACATTTTCAGTGACTATTTATCTAAGCGTACACAATGTGTAAAGATCGATTCTTTAACTAGTGATCCTAAAACCATTAATTTCGGTGTCCCACAGGGTAGCATCCTTGGGCCTTCTCTATTCCTTCTATATATTAATGATTTGTGTCAAGCCCAGATTCCAAACTGTGACATATTTACATATGCCGATGACACAGCTTTGATAGTTTATGATACTGACTGGGCTAAAGCAAAACAAAGAGCAGAATACGCACTTAGACTAGTAATGGGATGGCTCGCAAAAAACCTGCTGACACTCAATATAACAAAAACTAAGCTTATTCGCTTCTCTTTACCAAACACCCCATCCCCACCCCAAGAGTCAGGACTAATTAAAGCCCATAATTGCCTTGAAAGTGTTGGAGACTGCAACTGTCCACTCCTATCTCTGGTTCCTAATATAAAATATCTCGGGGTTCTCATTGATCATAAATTAAGTTGGCAACCTCATATTGAAGCTCTGTGTACCCGGATCAGAAAATTAATATATATCTTCAGAGAGTTAAGACATTCTGCTGATCATGATACTGCTTTACTAGTATATCAGAGTCTTTGCCAATCTATTATCACTTATTGTATCCCCGCCTGGGGTGGAACATATAAAACCTCCTTACTTACAGTGGAACGGGCTCAAAGAGCTATCCTAAAAGTAATGTATTTTAAGCGTAAAGACTTTTCCACAACTCAACTTTATTCTGAGGCTCAAGTACTCACTGTTAGACAGTTATTTATCATCCGTACTGTGCTACGCAGACACTCAATGCTGCCTTTGGATCCAAAAAAAATATTAAGACGCAAACGATTTCCCGTCTGCGATCCTGTCAGGTGTCGAACGACTTTCGCCAGTCGCCAATTCCCCTCTTTAAGCTCCCGACTATACAATAGAATAAATAAAATTATATCAATTTATACACGTACTAAATATGAAGTGAAAAATATACTTACCAGGTGGTTGCAAGATTTATCATATGACAAAACTGAAAGTCTTATTAAAGTAATTTCTTGATTTAGATAAATACACTCTACCATTATACCCATAATTATTAGTTTATATATTTAGATAAAATATTAAGTAGTACTTGCACGTACTAAATTCCATAGTTGTGTGTAACTGCGATTTCGGGGAACATTTTGACTTCTAAGACACAGGCTTTTTGCCTAGTTTAGGAGTCAAACGTTCGATTTAAAATGTTCACTGTTGTACAACTTAATCATAAGTCACTAACTTGTACTATTTTGTTCTGTGTACAAATAAATTATTATTATTATTATTATTTTGACCACAATCTCACCTGATGGTAAGTGACTATGTGGTCTAAGATGTGCTTACCTAGAAGATACCTATTCACTCGTGACTTATAGACCCCCTAATTGTACACGTCAGGAAGTAAAAACTAGGGCAGCTTATTATTTGTTTTTAATTTTAATATTTCATTTCTATTACTATGAAAATACCTCATAAAATGTTGAAGAATCGGTGGAATCAGTAATGGTGTAAGTTTAGGCAAATGAGTACTGATGTCTATCCACGTTACAAGGAGCAAGCCTATTGCAATACAACAGCCCACATCCAAGACCCAATAACACTACTTGACCTAGGAATCGAACTTTATACCTCGTAGATAGTAGGTACTAAAGTTATTTTAACTAAGCGCCATGAGAGTTTAGTTGATCATAACATCTGGTTTATTGAACTGGAAGACGCAGGTTCGAATCCTGCCTGCAGTTGAATTCTTCCTTTTGCTAATATTACTTTATTCATATTTGTTTAGTAAAGGAAACATACCATTCTAATAGGCTACTAGATGCATTACCTGTCCATGATATAACATGCAAGAATCTCAACCATAAGAACCACAAAGACAATTAGTGCAAAGTGAAGTGTTACTAACATAGGTTTAAGCTTTATTTACTAACACATTTTTGTATTGTATTTACTGTATATATGTTAGTTTGTAAGGTATTTACCTATGGGCCATAGATGCCTGAATATAAATGAATAATAAAATATGGGATTTAGAAGAGAAAGTCAAACACTAGTAATTAGATACTTACAACTTGTACTTTCTTAGAATGGTATGATTTATTGAAGTGGCTCTTCTGATCATCATCAGGCCGCGCCATTGGTACATGGGTGCACTCCACACAACCTATCACATTAGGGATGCCATACTTCATGTAGAATCTGCAAGAAACCATTAATTACATAAAATCTATTGTTCTTGGGCACCTGAATCCTATGTACATACAAACCATCACACTTGTATTCCACGAAAGGTTAAGCAGAGGTGTACTAATGAACACCTACATTTTACTGGTACGTTTAGGTCCCATGTAATAGGGGGCAAGCCCATTGCCATTAACCGGGCACAAATCCAGAGTCCAAGCTGCTACTGTCTCCTTAGTCTAGTGGTCCTAAGTAGCAATATATCATTATTATGTTAAAGAGTTAGCAAAGCTCTTACCTTGCTTTAATAATATCCCTCTCTTGTCTAAGATGTGGAAAGTGTATGTACTTCTTGACTATGGTGGGGTGGTTCATAGCCTCTGTGACCTGCAAAACTGCTGTACCCACAAAGTACTGTGTGATGCTAGGGTCACTCTTACCCCCTATAGACTTCTGATATTTGCCAGATGCATAAAATGCGAGAGCTGCCATAACCTGATAATTAAGGAGTTATAAATATTAAAGTACCTATAACAATGAGTAAATAGTAGGGTATCATTTTAAAAAACATTGCCCTACATTAGAATTAGTGTAAAAAATACTGATATTCAGCTGAAAATTGTTGAGGCTTACAAAGAACAATAAAATACCATAAATCTAAATTATATGTTATAATCGTCAACACAAAAAATAATAATAAATAATATTGAATTTAAAATATGTAGTAAAATGAAAATAATAAAATATTTTTTTCAAGTGATTGTACAGTAGTAAACATACATTCCTTCCATCACAACTTCCCTCTTTATGATTAACTAAAAAGTAAAAATATTTGGTATTATTCAAAATAAAGTTAGATACATTACTTTGAAAACCAAATTCTTATGTTTAAGGTCTTTCTCCAGTCTTTGTATTGCTACTTTCTATACATGCAGTCCTAGGTACATAGGTACATAAACTTACTTTACTTTCAACAGAGAACTCAATAGATTTTGTTGAATCAGGCATCACAGGTTTAAGTTCCTCACACAAGTTACGCGCCAAATCCTTGGACAGCCTATAAGTTTCTATAAAAGAAGGTTCGTTCAAATCGAATGGGTCGCATTCCGCAGGTTTAGGAACTCTTTTTTCGGGACTTTTTGGTTTTTCAATAGGCCTTGGTGGTTGCTCTGGTTTTTGAGTATGCGACGAGTCCCACTTCAATAACTCAAAAATTTCTGGTTCTTCGTCTACTACAGATATGTAACTTTCCTCGGGCGGTTTTTCAGCCATTTTCACTGTGTATAAAGTTTATTTTGAAATAAAATAAACGCAGCTTAGATTTTTGTTTGTCAAGCGCAGTTTTGACGTTTAGCTGTTAAATGTTGCCAGAGTAAATATTTGATTGTTTTTTTATGAAATAGGAGCTACCAGACCTAAGAATGTAATAATTTTAATTTAAATGGTAGAAATTATTGTCAGACCATCGTTTTCAATTTGACTTCAAAATAATTATTGCAGCCCACGGCGAGTCAACGATGAGAAAATGCAGCGAAATAGAGAGTATAAAAAAAGAAATAGGTAGATCTTTTAAATGGAACACTTTTACAAGTCAGTTTTTTATTTCGAGTTCTCGTTCATCAGCAACTCCTCCCTGATGAACTTTTAGAAGAAACACCGCAACAAACTGAATTCAGGCGGATATTATCGTTTGTAAGTCTAAACATAGTACCTACTAACGTACGTAGGTAATAATAGTATCAAATACGTGGTTGTCACAATGTAAGACAATGTGCTGAAATAACCTCAAGGTAGAGCAGAGGCAACATATGGTTATAAGCTGTACGGTATACTCCAAAGTAACGACCCTACACGTATAATAAAAATTGCGTCTAAGCTTTATTTAAAAGCCCCTTGTTTTATTTTATACAGTTCTAGTTCAGCGGCCTCTCAGTATGGCCCTCAATTCTAATTTGCAGCGCCCGCCTATAATACCAACAAAGATCTTTTACTTTCACGATGCCAGATAAATAAAAAATACGTATCGGTGACGTCACGTCTCACCCGCCTCCTCCTCTCCGCTCCACCTTGCCCGGCGCCACGACGCCGTCGCGTCGGTCGTCAGAGTCTGAAGACATTCATAATTATTATTGTTATCCTTATCCTTTTCATTGAATAGTACCTATTAGGCACGCAAAGCCGAAGCCACACCGTAATTAAAATTTCTACCTATTTAGGTACTTAGAGCCAGTCCTGCAAATACAAAGTTTGGTAGCGAACTACCTACTAGCATTATTTCATTGTAATTTCCTTGCCAATAGCTGATACCGATTGATTATAAATTATTTTTTTGGACAGTTTCACACAGCACATTTTCACACATTTTCACAGTTCTGTGGGAATCGAACCCACGACCTCGTGATCAGCAGTCCGACACGCGAACGACTAGACCAAATGACGACCAACAAATGACGTCACGTCGTCATTTGTTGATTTGATTATTGTCATTGCCATCATGATTGTTGTCATTGACGGTGGTATCTTTAAACAGCTTTAAACAATTGCAATTTATTGAACTAAGTATAAACACGGTACCTTTTTATTAAATTCCTGTATCTAGGTACAAAATTATATTTTAGAACTATGTACCTCGATACATAATTATTCATTTTGAAACTTATTTACCAACCTACTTCCTACAATAATAATTATTATTTGGCATAGATCTAGCTAGGTGCCTACCTAATGTCTACTAGACTCTATTTCGTATATCTAGGTAGTAGGTACATAGTATTTTTTCTGGCTTACTACATTAATAAGTTATGCGGGCTTTATTCGTCATTGTCCTGGATATCTGTACTTTACGTAATGGTAACGGGACAATCATTAGACTGTCCCGTCACGTAGGTGACGTACCTAACTACACTACAATCAACATTCAACCCACATTGATTAAAATAATAGACACTGTAAGTAAGTTAGGTAGGTACGTGTCTCTATAGTCTATAACCATGAAGTATTCCAATAAATTAGTTTTTTATGGTGCCAACATCAGTTCACCGGTATGTTTAGGTACCTACATACCTTAAAGGGGCGAGCTTATTGCTATTAATCAAAACTCCGAGCTACTACTAAGAATTTATTATAACAATGCAATAAGATTTTGCTTGATCTGGGAATAGAACGCAGGACCTCTGGCATAGCAGTCATGGCTTATGACCACCAGGCTAATGAGACAGTTACTTGATGCTTATATGACTAGTCTAAGATAAGTTATATACAATAAAAAGTTACAGTAGGTAGGTATTAGTGATGGTTAATATTATAACATAAAGCATGCTTATTTTATGTAGCATAAAGCAAATGATGTCGCGGTTCACACTTTATGTTATAATGCTATAAAGCTATTTTGCTCTAAATCGCATTGCACTCTCTCTCTCTCTATCAACCAACTGTCCGTCCGGCGTCGCGTATAGCGTTAGTAACAATTAGGAATATAAATTAAGCAAACAAAATCGCTTGCTTAAAAAATTAAGCATATAGCATTGCAAGTTATTGGTTTATAACAACTTCGAACACCACTAGGTAGGTATGTATTAATACAGGTATGTGTTACCAGCTGTTGATTTCAACAGCTGGTAACGCATTCTAGAACTAGGTCAAATCGAAAAGGCTTGAGACTTGAGAAGTGGGGTTACTTTAGAAAGTTGTCTCTAGCCCTCAATAATGTAGTTAAGTACTGAGCTTTCGAACCGACTCGAACCTATCCGGTTCCTTGCCCTTAAGGCATATGACCCTAAAGCAAACCTTGTAGAAGATTATGCTATTTTTACCCACGCCCCTGCAACGGGACGTCTCCGTATCAAATTAAGAGAGAGCCCGAGATTCAATGTAGGTACTTCTATATGTATGACTGTTTCTTATTTTTAACCGTCATTCATCAAAAAGATGGACTTTTTGCTTCTTTTTTTTAAAGATAGAGTTTATTGAGCAATTTGCGTAAGGAACCGCGGCGTCCAAGATATTTGGTATTATATTGTCTGTCTGTAATAAGGCACTTTGTGATATCTATTCTGGTAAAATAACAAAGAATAAAGTCATTTTTTTATACCACTAAGCGGTTACCGTAGTCTATAAACGCCTGCAACACCAGAAGTATCACTTGCGTTGCCGAAGAGGAGTAGTTGGGTTGGCAGTTTATGAGTCAAAGTTACTGCCAACACAACGTTTCCTCGAGGAGTTGCTTAGATTTATTGCTATAGTATAATATATCAGCCAGTGCACACAGTCATGTTTTTGACATGTTAAATATTCTAAAATATTCAATTCTATTCTTTATTAGTACTGATTACTAATTTGGAAATGGTTTTTAAAGGTTAAAATAACATAACTTAAGGATTTCACGCCTGTACCTCTCAAGGCTAGCTCACAATAGCTAGAGGACTAGCCTATTGCTATTAAACGGGCACACATCTAAATTTTCATACCGAACTGAGAATATCATAAAAATCCCAATAATACTGCTCGACCCGGGAATAGAATCTCACGCCCTACAGCCACAATTGCAACCGAGATCAATGAGACAGTTATAGGTTAACTTAGAGTAACCGGGCCACGCCCACCACAGTAATGGTGCGTGAAGGTTATAATATATAACCAACAAACGAAAATAGGTACTCTTCAGCCATATGGACTTCATCATATTATGGGTGATAATTCAAACAATATAATGTTCTTTGACGTTCATTTTTCAACAATAAAAGTAATTATCATTCATCAGGAGCCTATTAGCAGTGTTTGCTTAACTTTGTTGATATAATATCATTATTTATCGTAAATCAAACATTGCTATCTAATTTCAGAAGTGAATGCCCCATGTGATATGTGGTTAAACATTTGAATTTCGAACTTGAACCGATCAGTCTAGCGTCGGACGTGCAGTCGGCATGACGTGTCGACTTTAGACACGTTTTGTTTACAAACTATACGAAATTATTAACACAAATATACATATTATACACGTGTGAATTAGTGTTATGTGAAGTTAATGGATGTACGCTTTTCAATAAAAGTAAGTGGTCTATATTTTTGGCTTTTTAATTCATGATTACACATTCCACTAGAACTATGAATGAAATTAGTCAGAAACGTAATTATTTTTTACGGTTTCGCGTTAACATAAAATCAAGTTATATTTTTTAGGTTAGTTCTGCTCTACTCTATGTAAAGCATCAGCTTAGGATATTTATACGGAACTAATTTAAATAAATTACCTACCTACAATTTATTAAAAGTGCATTGCATAAAAGTGCAATTTAACGATAATATTATCTGTATAAATATTTAGTTTTTTTAATTTGCAGGATGTGATCTTTTGAGAGTACCTACACTAGGCTTAAATAGGTATAAATAAATATCCTATGTAAGTTTTAAGTGTATTTTGTATGAGATTCAGATGAAATAAAATTAACACGTGTAAAATTCATAATCTACTAAGTGGATACTTATTAATTTAAATAAAAAAATAATTAAAAAGAATATTGTATCAGACTCGCAGTTAACCAGTCTATCTATTCTATGTCTGTGGACACGTTAAACGGTACCCACGTACCTACCTATACATATATAAAGATAATCATTATTGTAATGCCATATTAAAGTACATAATTAGCTATTCGCTCTACTATACATATATTATTAGTAGATAAGATAATAATTACTTATATAATTTTATTTGGTATGAATACAGACAATAATGCCGATAACAGTAAATACGTACCTACATACTTACCTACCTAATGTGTTGCATTATAGTATAATTTATTATATTGGAGCTCCTGGTAATGAATGTTTAGAAAAAATAGTTTTAGAGAACAATAGATTTGGAGCGTTTATAGATTCATTACGTTCGCTTAATTGGTAGGTACGTACAGTACGGTTAAGCATCTTTTGTAAGCAGTGATAGCCTAGTAATATGACCACTGGACTGCCAAGTCAAAGGTCTCAAGTTCGAATCCAATTCACGCCTCTGACTTTTCGAAATCATTTACGTAATTAATTATCATTCGCATAAACGGTGAAGGAAAACCTGCATGCCTGTGAGGTTTTCTTGAAGGCGTGTATTGTCCTTCTCATTGTGAGAAGAGTCCCAGTGTTGGGCACAGGTCCCCAGCACTGGGACTCAATATGGGTTGATGATGTATGTATCTTAAAATAAAAGGAAAAACGTGTTTACTGGAATGTTTAACCCCAGCATCGGTAGTTCCATATAATATAAATTACAGACAAAAGTAGAGACGGAACTTCAGTTTAACTATAATTATCTATTAAAATAAACAAAATACCATACTATGGTTCCTCAAGTGCGTTCTTCGGGGTCCGTAATACGAGTGGCGGAGACCCCGCACAAAAGCAGCCACTATAATTCGAAAATTATGAAGTAATTCACGCATCGTTTGTTTGATGTTCGGGGGACCGAATATTAACATGCTGTCTTGCTTGGGTCCTTGGAATTTTTCAATTTCTGAACTTGGTCCGTGGCTAGAAAACGTTTAAGAACCACTGCACTCTAGCGACAATCTTTTAATCAAAACTTCTGATAGAGTGAGTGAAGGCTAACATACTCGGTGCGAAATAGTTCTGTCTATAAGCTATTCCGTCGCGGTCGGTGGCCCGTGTTGCTCTATGATCTAGTGCCAAGATAATCAATTTGAGACAAAGTATTGCAACGTCAAAATTATGTCACAGCCTAGGTACAGAGGCCAGCAATTCAATCTACCACAAACTGTCAAATTTATGTGATAGATTTTCAACTTTAATAATAAAAGCAAAGCGTCACCCTCAATGGGAAGACCTGTTAATTTGACCTTGTTTAATAGTTCATCCTATTCTTATAATAAGTAAGGCTGTATTTTAATACTTGAGCTTAGAGAGCGGTTGGACTCCCTAAATTATGATCAAGCTACACAATGACTGATGCATGCGTGCCGTCGGTTAGGACTGGTCTACTCAAAGCCGCTATGGCTCTGTCTTCAAAAGGCCATTTCAGACTTTGCCCTACACTGTAAGACTCATATATTTGTTACTATTCTATATCTGGACTTTAAAAGAGACTATGATTCTCTGAGTTTGTTTCGGCGTTTCTCAGAGGTCGTCAGTTATGAAATGCCGAAGCCATCTACCTTAAAAAGATATGTAAAACATTGACTTGTAAAAGTTTCTTTAAAAGATCTATTTAAGATAAGATTTAAAATAAGTATCATTAATCATTGGTGAAAAATATGTTAGTAAGGTTGCAAAAATGATTTTGGCAAAAAATGAGATATGAGAGTTATTAACTGAGGTGTCAAGTTGACAACATGATAGTGATAATAGGTACTGTTGCTGCATCTATAGGCTGCAGTTTGTTATCTTATAACAATAAAAAAAAAATGTACAAAGATGGTACACAAATGTATTTACATGGTAGGCCTTGAGTTGAACGTCCTACTCCAATAGACGGCGTGCATGCATCAGTCGTGTCGCTCAACCCTAGTTTAGGAATCTCAACGACCCGACGTATGACTTCACGGATAAGCAAGACGTTTGCGTAGGCCGCATGATATCCATACTCATTGATATTACTTATACAAAATTGATTTAGTCGTCTGTCTTATTGTTATTTTTCTACGACAATCTACTGGAAGGCTACAAAGCCCAAATTTAAGGAGCAGGATTTATTGTATGATATTTTTTAATTGAAATTGGAAACGGCCTTATTAATCAAATTAAGCCACCGATGCCCTTATGTTCAACGTGTACACTATTGTATTACACATGTACAATATTGTATTTAAGTACACTATTTTAAAATGAAAACTCTGCGTGACCGTCACCGTTCACACGATTATTTTGTTACAAAATTGCAAACGAATTCGTAAAATGTAGTGATTTAGTTGAACGCATTTTATACTCAGTTGCTCCAAAGCCACCCAGACATTCCATTACCAGAGCGCTATATATCCCTCGACGTAACACCAACTTAGGTCTCAATGCTCCCTTGCTCAGAATATACAGTACTTTGCAAATCGATCGACACTGATTTATAATAGTGTTTCTCTGAACAGATTCAGAAAATCAATTACAGAGGTTTTGGCACATGACAATATATGTAACACATTGTACATGTTATATGTACATGCATTGTGTAATTTATAGATACATAATTATTATTGTAATTGTTTAGATATGTTCTTTTTAAATTTTGTTATATAACCTCGAACGAAAATTATTCAAAATAGACTTATTACGTGTCTCTGTACTGATTATGGTCTGTTGTCAGTTTAAACGTGCCCAATTAGGCACGCTAGCCATTATGTTAATTGAAAAGGTTATTTGATATTCCTCTGTGTCTATTAATTGTCGTTGCTGTCCACAGCCACTAGCAACAAATAAGCAGTTAAAACATTTAAATGTGGCGGTAACAAAAAATATTATGCTTTACGTTTTTATTCCTAGAAGGGTTAGTCATACAGTTTGCTAGTGTGTTAGGTCCTATATAATAGAAAGCCTATTGTTTTTTTTAAATATTATTGCTATTTTTAAACCCCACTAGGATTTTATCCTGTATTGTGGGTGCGTATTGTGTTAGGTATATAAAAAGACGAACTTAGAAGCATAAGCTGAACCTACGATAATAAAGTAATTAATTAATTCATTGCAATAAAACTACTTTTTACGGATTTTATCGCGATATATTAATATTATTAATCCCGACGTTTCAGACCCTTTACAGCGTCCATGGTCACGGCGGGTAGATTGATGTCATAATTTTACTGAAAGCTACCCTACATTTTTGTTAATTATTGGCAATCCGCTTCACGCAGAACGGGCTCACGTTAGTATCTTTTGGTCTTGCAGTTGTACCTAAGCCTTGATTTTCATTTAATAGAATCTATCACAGGATTCCTAGCACCTTAGGAATCCTGTCACAGACTAGAGAAGATGGGTGACCCATTCATCTTGTCTACTGAAATTAGGTTGTTTTTTAATTATATAAATATTGAATTATAAAACCATCCACCATCTCAAAATCGGTTCAGTAGATCCAGGGTCTATAACCTCACAAACTTTACCTCTTTATAATTCTTATACCTTTAGATTTTATGAATAGGATGAATAATTTGTTACCTAGGTCTCTGTACATGGATGCAGCAAACATATCTAGGTATCTAGTTTCGGAGCGTCAATATTAATTCAAGATGACGCACGATACAATTTGTTCAGATGAGATCGATCTGTCTGGTGTAGCTATAAATAGGCATTATTTAATGAAACGGTATCTAAACATCGACGAAGTCTTTGGTCTAGTGGTTAGATTGTCAGAATACTGATCACTGTCGAAGGTTTGATTCCAACAGCACACAAATATGTAGCTGAGTGTTTTTTATTAAATAAAATAAAATCAATTATTTCTTTGTGAAATATAGGTGTTACAATAAGGTATTTCATTTATGTACATAGGTCCCTCTATATTTTGCCGTTAGGCGTACAAATGTCATTGTATCTTTATAATTAAATTTTACAATAGGAATTAATATTTAAATATGTATCAGGAAAATCAATAATACAATACATTATTTTTGGTGTTTCTTATGTATTAAAATATACATACCTACTAGCTGACCCCGCAAACGTTGTTCTGCCATAAAAAAGAAATTTAGGGGTATGAAAAATAGATGTTGGCCTATTCTCAGACCACCCCGATAAGCACAAAAAATTTCATCAAAATCAGTCAAGCCGTTTCGGAGGAGTATGGCAACGAAAACTGTGACACGAGAATTTTATATATTAGATAAGTAATATATCTATTGTCTAATATCCATAGTAGGTATACATACTTATACCCTAATACAATGATGTTAATTCCCGCACCAAGAATACCTATGACAATCGTTATCTGTAGGCAGAAGCCCATAAAGCCTGACAACCAGTCTATCCTCAGTATATCGGTATTCTCCAGAAATTGGGTTGCGGTCTGTTGACAGTCGCTTCGTGTATAATACTGATATTCAGCCGCATCTGGTTAGATTGGATGCCGACCCCAACATAGTGTGGAAAAGGTTCGGAGGATGGTGATGTACAGATGCCTGCAAGTCAAGTTATCCAAAACTTATTGATTTCTGACATTTACGCAAATATATCATCGTAATTATATCATCAAGACGCCCACCACCTCAGTCTACCCGTGACCATGGACGCTGTAAAGGGTCCGAAACGTCGGGATTAATAATATCAATATACGCGATAAAATCCGTAAAAAGTAGTTTTATCCAAAACTGTCAAATTTTCCCAATTGAATATGAACTTAATTTTAATGTATCAAAGTTGAAAATCTATCAAAGAAATTTGACAGATTGGGGTAGCTTGATATGCTGGCCTCTGTACTTGGGTATTTATTTCCTGTGACTGATTAGAACGTGTTTAATCTACAACTACAGTAGTAAAGTATATTAATTATAAATTATTTTTAATTTACCAACGTGTGATAAACTACACAATAGCAGTTGTGACTCTTATCTGTTTTTAAACAATGGAGCACGTTTCCTTAAGACAAGATGGTAATAATTATCTTACCTACAATCTTTTTCAATCATGTTGATATCAATGGAGTTACCTAAACAGCCAGAGAAGTTAAGATAAAGTCTGTTGTTATAATTAAATTGACACGGAGGCTGCTGAAGAAACAGTTTTTTACCCGACTGCCGAAGGAGGAGGGTTATGTGTTTGACGTGTATGTATGTATGTATGTATGTATGTATGTCCGTTCCTATGTCCGCTCGTAACTATTCAACGGTGCAACCGATTTAGATAAATGATACCTCATTAGATTTGTCTTGATGGCACGAGTGTCACTGGGTACATGAAATTAAAAAAAAAAACAAAATGGCGGATTTTATGCGCTTTAATGCGTGGGCTGAAAAATATGTTTTGAGCATTCCGTATCTTTCGTTTGCGAAATCTTGCACAAGTAAATAACACACCTTAGTTTTAAATTAAGCGTCTGCAGATTTTTCGTAGTTTTGCACTAAAAATCCGGAAACAAGTTACGTAATTAAAATAACTAAAAAACCCGACTGCATAAAAACACTTTAAGAAAACTAAAAAGACTAAAACAAGTCTAGTAGTCCAGACCTATGTAAAGTAATATTGAATAACTACACCATTTAAATGTTTTCATGATCGATAAATACATAAAATAATAGATTTATAACGTAGAATAAAGTCAATCTTGCAGTCGGGACCCATTACTGGGAATTTTAGAGACGGTCACGATTTTGAATGGGTCCCGACGGGAAAGGCAAGCGGTGACCTACTAATCCTGTGCAACAGTTCGTTCGTTTGCCGGTATGTCTAGGTCCCATGTATGTAATATCCCTATGGCATAATTGTGCGTATAACTAGTTTTTGCCCGCGAATTCGTCCATGTGGAAAATATACTTTTAATTATCGTTGTGATTTGGCTAATTTACTCAAAATCGTTATAAATTATAGCCTATATGTTATTCTGATGTATAACTAGATAATAATACTGTAAAGTTTCATCAAAATCCGTTCAGTAGTTTTAGCGTGAAAGAGTAACAAACAAACATTCATGCAACCATCCTCACAAACTTTCACATTTATAATTTTAGTAGGATATTGTTGAAATAATTAGTAGGGATATATAATTATACATAGTAGGAAGGATTAACTACCACTCGCTTAAACGGGGAAGGAAAACATCATGAGGAAACCTGCATGCCTTAGAGACAAGACTAGAACACGCACTAGGCCAGCGCTGTGGACTACAGCCTAATCCCTCTCATTCATAAAGGAGACTCGTGCCCAGCAGTGGGACAGCATATGGGTTGATGATGATGATGTTGAACTACATATAAGCCGAGTCATGGGTACCCTCTGTCGCTGTTATGGTCGTCGTGATATCAACTAGTAGACCTCTACAATACAATTTCTAGGTAATAGCATTATTCTTATTATTATAAACAGGTTGACAGCCATTTTGATAATCTATCATTATGTTTAAAGAAACTTTTATTCGTTCTATTATGCTACTATTAACGATTGTCATAAGTGTTCTTTGACACCTGGACCGATGCATGGTGGAATCACGTTTCGCTAAGCATGATCACCCATCCTTAAACTGATCTCAATTGATCAGTAAGCAGGTTGCCACGAGCCCCACCATACACGCATATACACACACGTCTTAGTAAAGTAATTTACACAGACAATCCATAAATTATGATAGAAACCATAAATATCTCAAACAAGACCGAAATACTGTGTTATGTAAGGTTATTTTCGTACTGGCCAAAGAATAATAAACAATGAGCTGAAATAGGTTTGGAAAAGATAATTTATGTGTATATATTTTTTATACCACTAAGGTGGGAAAGAAGCATACGGCTCACCTGATGGTTAGCGGTTATCGTAGCCTATAGACGCTTGCAACACTAGGGGTATACCTGTGCCCCAGTAGGCGGCACGCTTGTGGTGAACACGCGTGCCTTTAAGTGCAATGCGAGGAAAGGCCTCGCTAACTGATGGGGTCCGGCGACAGCTGGACAACAGCCTGTCATGGTCGTAGCGAATTTCGCGGATCCCATGGCCATGACTATAGGGCAGGTGAAGGCAAGTGCGGTTTTTAGCCGGTATGAGACCGACATACCCTGCCACTTCCCCGGGTGGCGGAGGATCCATGAGGATTTTTCGTACTATAAAAAAAAGGGGTAGTACGGTGGGTCCAAATTCCCCATTGCAAATATTATCGTGTGCATTGTCCAAGACTGTGTCAATAAATTCTTTTCATTTCTTATACTCGGAAAGTAGTTTTTATTTGATCTGAGTAGCGGGTGGAAGATGCTATTTCACAAATGTAACTATAAATTTCACAAATTGTTCCAACTTCTCAATTAATTTTAAATAGGCACGGTCAACAAAAGAGTTAGGTATACAGGCAGCTAATTAATAATCTGTGTTTTGATAAAGATAGTGTAATAAATGTATCACGCAATGTGCGTCCAAATGTAGGGACGGGCCTTAACAGGCGTAACACAGGAAGGGTTCCGGAAGAATACATCTGTTCCCGGAGCCCCCCAATATTGTGCTGAAGATAAGATGGCCACCGGGGGGGTTTTAGTGCGGTAAAAATCCCACATACCCTGGCCTGCCCCCCAGTAGGCTGGCAGCTTTTTGAAGGTTTTCTCAAATCAAATCAAATCTGTAGTAGGTACATACAAGAGCATGCAAGATATAAAATCGCAATAAAAAAAATATGTATTGTAAGTAGCTACATACCTAACCCTTTGGCGCGTAAATATTTGTGTCGAAATATGTATAAAAATGCATATTTCGTTTGCTATCTGTATACTTAACTCTTTTGTTGACTGTACTACTCGTGTTTCTATTTTCAAAAAATATTTACAAAACTACTATTTTTTAATTTCCTTATATTCGAAATGAAAAGTAGAGTGCTTAACACGGGTGAAAGGCATCAATTCCTACTCGGCCTATAGACTAAATACCTCGTATGGGAATTGATTCCTTTCGACCCTCTTGTAACAATCTTCTATTATTTTTTTCTTTCATAGTAGTTTCATAGGATAATATAATAGGTACACAGCTGTTTCCTCATCTCACACGTACATCAGGAACATAAGGATTACTCCGAAATATTACGCTAACCGGCAAGTCAATAACATTGCAATTTGGCCTTCAAACATAATAATATATTACGTGGGCCAATAAGAACTAGTGAATCTTAAAACTAATAATAACATATTTTAAGTAGATAATGGAATCGTTTGTGTGTGTGTATTAAATTCGTGAGGGGCTCGTGGCTGGGTTAAAACTACGCTGATCAGCCGATCTGCAAGGATAAGCTGCGCTAGCCGCGGTAATTCTATGGTTGGGTGACCATCACACCACTAAATCAGTAGTATCCAGATATTACTTTCTACAAACCAAAAAGAAAACTAAATTAATCTCTATATTTATGCCTCTGTAATTATAGATAATCATTATAACAAGCACGTACCGAAGCCGGCGCTAAAAACAGTCCACTATTAAGGGCGTCACAGACGGCGAAGATACTGTAATATTTTATGTTAAGATGCCTGGATATAAAATATTATAGTATCTGAAGGTATCACACATGGTTAAGCCACTATAACATATCCACTCGAATCATTCTCTTATTTTTAGGTAGCATGTTAAGATATATTTCGCATCTTAACATAAAGTTATTGTATCGCTTGGTATCTTAACATTAAATTTCCATATCGCTTAATAGCTTAAGATACTGTAATATGAAAATATATAGTATCTTAGCCGTTTGTGATAGATAGTTCATACAAAAAGTCCGCCAATGTTCCTTTACATGGCATAAAGTTTAAATAATTATATAAAATAAAATGTATAGTGAGCGACATTTTATCTTAACATAAAATATTATAGTATTTTCGCCGTGTGTGACGCTCTTTATGGCTTAATATATGTTATTCAAGGTCACATGTGTTTACAATGGGTTATTTAATAGTGTGTCACTACGCGGCTATTTCATCTATCTGCGGTCGTTTCCATTACGAGGTCGGTCATATACCTACCTACTACTACCATTTTTATTTTAACAAAAACTGAGTTTGGGTACGAATCGTCATTCTCATAATCCTTCGAGCCCTTTCCCACTATTTTGAGATCAGTTTCCAATCCAACTAGATGCGGCTGAATATCAGTACACGAAGCCTGCACACCTCCGCAACCCAGTTTCAGAGGGTCTACTCCCTATCTCCGTCAACGAAGTTACGAGCCGTTCGAATGTTCTCCAAAACTTCGTAGTCCGATAAAACAAGTGTCAAATTCAATTTTTCTAACGGGTAATAACACATCGGGAGTAGAGACAACTGTCAAATTGTGTTGTCATTCATTCGTAGTTCGAGCCCCGACCGAATCATCCGTCCGTAGGTGATACGGAGTAGGAAACGCCCGTAACGAAAGTCGAAACTACGGACTTCGTGCTTAGGGAGTAGATCCCCTGTTACGCTAAGCATTATCACCCATCCATATACTGATCGATCGATTGAGCAGTAAGCAGATTACTTAGCCACGAGCCCCACCACACACCCATGCACATACATAGTGAAATAATTTACACAGACTCTCCATAAATGATGATAGAAACCTTAACTCAAACAAGACCGAAATACTGTGTTAGTTATTTATTTTTATTCTACTAAGGTGGCAAACAAGCATACGGCCCACCTGATGGTAAGCGGTTACCGTAGACTATAGACGCTTGCCACACCAGGAGTATCACTTGCGCGTTGCCGACCCTGTATTGAAAGAGGAATAGTTGGGTTGGCAGTATAAGGGTCAAAGTCCCCCCACTGCCAAAACAACGTTTCCTCGTAGAGCACTGGCAACCTTGCTCACCGTAAGAAACACAACAACGCTCAAAGCAATGTTATTTTACTTCGATTTTCTTGCTAGGCGGAATTTCTTTCGATTTTATTCTTATTTATGCAAGGTTATTTTCGTAATAGCCTAGTACTAGTACTATAAGAGAAGCGAGTGCCATCAGACCACCGCAACCCAATTTCTGGACTATTTCATTCATTGTATAAAATCATAAAATAAAATTAGGTATACATTTTTACCAAAACGTTTGTATTCCCTGAAGCGTTAGGCAGAGGTGTACTAATGTACATCCAAAGTTCGCCGGTATGTTTAGGCCCCATGTAGGTAATAGAAAGCGAGCCGGGCACACATCCAAACTCCGAGCTTAAAACCCAATAACGCTGGGAATCGAACCCAACACTCTTAACGTAGCAGTCACGCTTAGGACCATAGACTAACGAGGCAGTTAATATAAAAATATTTTTTTTTTAAATAATAGACACAACATAGGTTCATAGGTTACACACATTCATAGGTAGCGTAATTTTATTAATATGCCAGTGTATACCACGCCCGTCACGCTTCACACACAGGGGTTATAGGGACTAATCCATAAAATGTTTATCTGATATTCACATCGAGCTGAGGTATCTACTACCATTATAAAAATAAAAATAGGTAGGTAGGTATGGTCAGCAACGAAAGTCGCTGAACACAGCTAAATTTTGAACACATGAAAGCTCCAAAACTTGTCAATAGTTTTTTTTTTATTATGAAGGTAAATTAAATATTTAATGGTCATCTATGCAATGATTTCGTCATCATGACATCATCAACTTCATGCCCTTGTCCCAATTTATTTGGAGTCTGCGCAGTATGTCCTTTTCATCCATTCATCTCTGTCAGCCGTCACTGATCATACACTCGCTTTTCTATCATACCCGTTTAAATACAATTCATCCATCTTTTGTTTCGCCGCCCTCTACCCACATTCCCTCCACATTCATATTCATCACTCTTTTACTCACATGCTTCCCATGTTTCCTCATACCACGACAAACGGTTCTCTTTCAACTTTTCTGTCACGATTAGGCAGAGGTGTAGATACACCAACCCTTACTTATCTTATCTTACTTAGCTACAGTTGCAGCTGGTATTTTTAGGTCCCATGTAGATAATAGAGGGCGAGTCTATTGCCATTAACAGGGAACAAACTGAGATTTTCATTAAAAGCGTCCCAGAATCTGTCACTAGCAGATTCCTTGCAATTACTAGAACAAGATTCTGTTATTATAGAGAATTGTACAGAAAATCAGATGAAATATTGTAAACCTGGTACCTACATTATTGCACTCGTGGTCAATGGCAAAGGGTGCCATGGTTCCGGGCAGCGCATATGTAGGAGAGGCAGCGAGCTGGCTGCAGCGTCATGTCATAGTCATTAATCACCTGTTTAGGATGCGTAAAAGAAAAAAATCTAAAGAAATTCCGCCTTGCAGAAAATCGAAGTAAAATAACACTGCTTTGAGCTGTGATGTGTTTTTTACGGTGTGCAAGGTTTCCAGTGCTCCAGTGCGTTGTGTTGGCAGTGGGGGGACTTTGACCCTTATACTGCCAACCCAACTATTCCTCTTTCAATACAGGGTCGGCAACGCGCAAGTGATATTCCTGGTGTTGCAAACGTCTATAGGCTACGGTAACCGCTTACCATCTGGTGGGCTGTATGCTTGTTTGCCACCTTAGTAGAATAAAAAAAGAGGTAATTCTCAAATCATAAACAGAATCACACAACATCGCAGAAGTTTCATCGATTTATTGCTGATGTTTGAGACTACGGAGCGGGAAGGCAAGTTTAGGGTTTGCCCCGGGAGGTAAAAATAGACGTGACGCCACTTATAAGTCTTAACTTTTGAGAAGAGCTAATTTAAAACTAATTTATAGTCACGCAATTAATGTTTTCAACACGCTTGAGATCCCTGTAATTAGATAAAAAATTCGATAGTATTGTGCTCTTTGATCTGACTGACCTTAGTGACCACACTATGTAAACATAGTGCTATCCAAATTAAATGATTTTGTCGTTTGTGTTCACAAAAGTAGATTATAAAAAAATTACATTCGTGTAAATTCGAAATCAGTATGACAGAAATGACTGTTATCTAACAAAGTAAATTCATAAATTTTATTAAAGATTAAAGGAGAATGGCAGGCTTGTATGGGAATTTCGTACCGGTAATAAAATTTCGTGTTTTGAGATATTATTTGTTTTAATTGGTAGTTAATATGATTGACAAGCTCTTTTTAAATTCTTAGATTTTTAAAACTTGGGACAAAAGTTATAACCAGTTTAATTTTTTAATGTTATGTACTAGTGTACCAATAAAGATTGTTAATAGGTACATAAACATTGTTTTTGTGATATAAGTAAATGTTCTAAATTGCTTGTTGCTATCGTTGTAGTGTTTTACTTACCATTAAGTAGGTAGATTGAGATGGAGGATCGTGCCTACTCAGGTATCTCCTAATGCACCCCGCATTAGGAGATACCTATTTCCAGCAGTGGACTTTGTAGTCCACTGCTGTAGTGGACTTTGTGGTGCACAGGTGGATAAAGATGAAGTCTGAAACATGGCCACAAAGTGTTGTTAGCGTATCGGTTTTTATCGGATACATTTCGGAGAATGTGCATCAGATCTCCACGATCTTATTCCCGATTCACGATCATATTTAATGTTATTGCTATTTCTAATAATTAATTATCATTTCGATATTTGTGTTATTTTACTTATAGCAATTTCTAAAAACATAACTGCGTTTAGTTTACGATTTTATTACGTTTATTTATGAAAATGTTTCTATTGATATTATTAATTAATCCGAAGTTTTAAAAATTATATACTTACATGAAAATAAATAGCATAGTTGCCTTAATAAGTGGTACAAATTCTATAACAGAACAACAAAAAAAGTATGTGGTACTAAATCTGCCGTTCGCCTTTGACCTCTAACTGAGCAACCGAGGTGTAAGCTCAACTTTTTTTTTATTCCTTATCTTAAACGGCATGGTAAGGGGTGCTTCCATCTTAATAATTATGACAAATTATCACAGTCAAGACTTATATCTTATTATCTATCACGTGAAGAATATGCAACAGCATCATTCTATTAATGTGTTGATGATATCATAATTACGGTCATTACTCATCTCTATGGTAAACGATAGTAATTATGCTACCAAGGTTGGTTCATTGTACTAAGAAGCACATTATTTTCTATTTATTTTTAGGAATGTTTACAGACAATTATTGATAAAGAACAATCATGTCACAAAAATTGCTAATGACAAGCTTCAATATGAATTAAATCATAGTACCTGTGTATAGTAAAAATTTTACTCTAATAGTTTCTCTATGGTGCGGAATCATCCTATACTTCAAAAGGCCATTTGCGCTCTTTGGATAAGCATCCTTTTCCCCCCAGTAGACGTTGTCCTTATTGTTGACGATTGCAGCGTCAACTACCAGGCCCAATGTACACACAAAAATTACATCAAAATCGGTCAAACCGTTTTTGAGTTTTAGGGAGACTAATGAATAGCAATTGATTTTTATATACCCAACGTTTTGTAAATTGAAATTTCAAATTTCAACGAATTTTGATGTAGAACATTCAGCAATTTAAGGTTTCATCCAACAAACATTGATTTACGTTTTAGTTTTTATAGATGTTGCCATTATTAACCTATTTTATTCTTTTCCAGATATACAAAATCTAAATATAAAATCTAAGTTATGCAATAATAGTAGAAACAATGGTTGAGACAAACGAAGCTGTCATGCCCAAAGAACCAAACAATGGGCATACAAACGGACACCACAATACAGATATCAACACAATAAATTCCATAAAATCAGAAGATAAAGAAATAGTTGCCCATTATATTAGAGATGAGTCAGAGTCGCCCGTCGAGAGGGTCAAGTTCGAAGGACTGGACGATAAAGACAGTATATGTTCTGAAGACAGTGACAATGTTGCACTACCTCCAATACCAGACGGGGGATGGGGCTGGGTAGTAGTAGCCTCAGCATTTATTGTATCAGCATGTGCCGACGGCCTGGCATTCTCTTTTGGTCTCCTACATGCAGAATTCACTTCATACTTCGAAACTACGCAATCAAAGACGTCACTCATTGGCAGTTTGTTTATTGCCACTCCACTTTTAGCGGGGCCAATAATGAGTGCCTTAGTAGATAGATACGGATGCCGGATTATGACAATGATCGCTGGCGTATTGTCTACGATTGGATTTATATTAGCTGCTTTTAGTAACTCTGTAGAAATGTTATGTTTGACTTTTGGATTCATAAGTGGATTAGCAATGGGAATCTTGTACGTAACTGCTGTAGTATCTGTAGCTTTCTGGTTTGATAAGAGAAGAAATTTAGCTGTATCGTTAGCCTCTTGTGGGATAGGTTTTGGTACACTTATTTATTCACCAATGACTCATTATTTCTTAGAAATATACGATTGGAGAAATACTATTGTTTTATTGGCTGGTACTCTACTTAATATGTGCGTATGTGGAGCATTAATGAAGAACCCGGAGTGGTTAGAAATCAAACAAAAAAGAGAGCGAAGGCTCTCAAAAGCTAGGTCAAGAAAATCATCGAGTGCTGGTTCTATTTCCTCACGATCGATTGGAGGAGAATCAGCATTCTTAGACTCTGAAGAACTAAAAACTTTATTGGAAAGTGGAAAGAGCCCTGAATATATTTTAGCTACATTGGCAACTAGCATAGCGGAAGCTGAAGAATTGGAAGCGACTACACAAGCGAACGCGGAACAGTCATGCAAAAGAATGTATTCAGCCATTCATTTGCCAACATTTGTACAACAGAATGAAAAGGTAGGTCATATAATTTTAAGCAAAAGGCGTCACTTTCATTTAACGTTGTTAACAATCTAATATTTTTTATAGGTACCAACTGAAGTAATAGATAAATTGATGACAAACAAACGTCTATATAATATTATATTACAAAACTACCCAGACGTGTTAAAACGGCGACATTCCGAAGCTAACTTGAACGTTGAGACTCCAGAAAAAAAACCAGAACCTGCAAAGCTACCCGTGGAAATAAAAGCAAAGAAACCTAAAGAGGGGATAGAAACAGAAGCTAAAAAGATTGAGAAGGAGCCTGCAAAACCTGAACAAGCTAAATCTAATAACAATATTAATTCGACCAAGCAGAAAGTTGTTGCAAAAGATTCAAAAGTTTCGCAACAGCAACAACCACCTGATAGTTGGTTTAGACAGATATCGACTGACCATCATTACTTGAAAGATGTTCCCCTGTACAGAAATACCATGATGCACCGAGGTGCCATGATGTCCATCACGAGGTATAAGCTAAGAGCCTCATCGCTGCCAGATATGTACAGGAATTCCTCTTGGTCACTTTATTCTGAATCTGACGATGAAATGGTAAGATTTGTTATCTTTTGTAACTTTATGATAACTACATAAAAAAAATCAAGGTTTCTTCTTTAATTTTCTATCCTTTGCCTGCTTAATTTCTTGACACGACTTGACACCATTTTTAAACACCAAGGTTTATTTAGGATTTAAGTAATATGTTTTATCACAATACTTGACTTGAGTTATTATGTATGAATGATGTCATTGATGAATTTATTTCCTTTTTTTTTCATAGACATGGTACCAACGCTTCGGGCAGGCTATCAAATCAATGTTCGATTTCAAAATGTTCACCGAGTTCCACTTTTTGATGTTCAATCTGTCTTCTCTGATTCTGTCAGTCTGGTTCATCGTGCCCTACTTCTTCCTCACGTCGTATATGAGTGAACTTAATGTGGAAGGGGGTCCCTTAATGATCGCAATCATTGGAGTAGCCAGCAGTATCGGAATTGTAAGTAGAATAAAATTGTGTATAAATGAAATCGGAATACAATACATAAATGAAAAGACAATTTTAGTTATGTACCTTGCACGTATTTAAATTCTATCAAATATATTTTGGTGGTCGTAAAATACTTCAAACTTAAAGTATTTTTTGAACCGGAAAGAAATATGTCAGGAGACTTTTGGTACCATTACTTAATTGATTAAATAAACCAAAAGCTTTTTTATAATATTTATTAGTTTAATTGAATTTGTTAGAGATTTAATGGATTCATTTTACAGACTATTTATATTGACTTACCTGCCTTTCTAGGTAGCCCTCGGCTGGGCCGGTGACCAGCCCTGGGTGAACGTGACCAAGACATACGCCGTCTGCCTCATCATTTGCGGCGCATCAGTTGCCACGTACCCTTTCTTCATCACTAACTTTTGGGTCCTGACCGTCATTTCCGCAGTCTTCGGGCTCTCATTCGCAAGTTCCTATTCGTATACGCCAACGATATTGATGGAGTTGATGCCTATTGACCACTTCACTGTGGCATATGGCCTGATTCTGTTGAGTCAGGGTATAGGGCATTTGGTGGGACCGCCTATTGGAGGTAAAGATGCCTTGTTTATTTTTAATTCAAACTTTTGTATTCTTCTCGATTCAAAAACTAGCATTTTGGTAGCGTAGAGAGTTAATGAAGTGACTTAACACATAATATTCAAAGAAATCTTAAGCCCTTAGTTTAAATGTACATATAAATTTGTCATCATCATATCAGCAAAACGAAAGTCTACTACTGAACAAAACCCTCCCTAAAAGACTTCTACAAGAAGGGATTATACTTCACCTGCATCCAACGACACCCATCGGCCTTCCCAGGTCGTCTACAAGCCTAAAAGAAAATTGGCTCAGATCAGTCTTAACATTTAAAAAAGGATTTTTCACAAAAAAGTATCCATCGCCAGAAAGTATTTATCGGCAAAAAGTATTTATTATTTGCATGAATTTCACGAACAGTTGGATAAACTGCGGTTTATTTTTCAGGAATGCTCTACGATCTGACTGGGTCTTGGGACCTGACATTCTACATGGGAGGTTTGTGGCTAGTCATTTCCGGCCTCTGCGTGGGTGTGATAGCATACACGAAGGATGCCCGCCTCTGTGGCTCATCTCCTCTTATGAAGGAGGCTGCAGAAGCTAAGAGTGAAAACGGACCCACTGATGTGTGAAATTGTAACTTATTGTGTTCGAATTAAAGTTAATTTTAAAATGTTGAGTTGTTGTTTTAGTTGGGTTCATATTATATTTTAATAATATAAAGAGCGTTACTTACAACTTAGACATGATACTTATCACATACATATATACCATCAATCCTGTATTCCGTACAGGGTTAAGCAGATATGTATTGTTGTTGCTGCAGTTCGCCAGTATGTTTTAAATCAGAGCATATTGCATTATCCAGACATATATATATTCGAACTTCAAGCTGTTAGGGAATGAACCAATACGCACACACGTAGGTACGCTGGCTACCAATGAGTGATTTTCGTAATAGGTATTAACTAACATTAATTAGTTAAACTCTAAGATACATTAATCATAATTACATAACATCCCGGAAATTAATCATGTGAGCAGTCTGTGATGATTAATGTTGACGTCATAACTGCAACATAAAGATAATTAAAATGTAACCGTTTAATTATGTTGTAGTTACTATGAAAACAATGTCTTGTGTCGTTGAAACAGTTGTACCCATTTATTTACTCACTGTATTTATTTAGAACGTTCTGCTTCTAAAAATAATCCAAGTGACGAGTAATATCCTTGTTTTTATATATATATATATTACCTACACATAAATGAATAGACAGAAATGTTGCTGAAGAGTTTGTTGCGCCGCTTCTTCATCCCAGCTAAAAAACAAGGAAGCGGTGAAGGGCGTGCGTTTTAGGATCTGTTTTTAATGTAAAAATGACGATCACTAAGTACTACCTAGTAAGTAGTCTGTCTTGAATACATTATTTTGACTTTGACATAAATAATATAAAATAAAGTCACTTCCCGCTGTCTATCCCTCTGTACGCTGACATCTTTTAACCCTTTGACCGCACGGACGTATATAAACGTCAAATTAAAACTTGCTCACGTCGCCAACGACGGCAAAATACCACTTTAATACTTAGTTCATAATAAATATAAAAAAATGTGTTTATAGTGTTTTTTTTATCTAATTAGATATTAGAATTTGTCGCTTGGCGTAGAGAACACAGATTTTAATTATTGACGTGGCGGTTTTCACTATAATTTAGATATTTCTTTCCGGACGGTTTTTATGTATAAAATATGCGTGTTATTAGTATATTGTACACGTGCGAAGCAGGGGTATTTCGCTAGTACTATTATAATAATGTTTCTTTGTTTGTCCGCGCTAATATCCGGAACTAGATTAAGGATTTTCAAATATTTCAGATCTATCTATGCGTCACATCTTGCAGGTTTCCTCACGATGTTTTCCTTCACCGTTTTTTAAACGAGTGACAATTAATTATTATATATAATATCTACTATTAATAACATCTTGAATTATTAAATAAAACTCGCAAAGAAACTTTACAATAACAACTTTATTGTGAGTGAAACAACAATTGAGGAAGTTAGAACTGTTAATAACAATATTTTTTAGTCTACTACAAGTCAGTAATATTGTTATAACAGGATAGAATACTATTTATTGTACACCATAAACAAATGCCAAGTGCATGTTTATAAATGATAGAATGGTACAATGGGCAGTCTTATCGCTAAAAGCGATCTCTTACAGATAACCTTTGGATGGATTCAAGAGAAACAGAGAGGCGACAAGGTAGTCTGGCGAAAGCTAGTTAATAATATAATTAAATAAATATTTCACACAGCACTATCTAGTCCCAAACTAAGAGCAGAGCTTGTACTATAAGTAGGTACTAGACAATGGATACAATATAATACTCTAAATTCAAATAATAACAACTCATTGACGTAATTTAGCTTTCATTGTAGATAACAAAATGAAATACTGATTAAATGTTATCAAGACTGCACGTTTGGTCACCTCGCTACTACTGTTGCACCGGATGTCGTTGATTCGATTCCCACTCGAGACGAATCTTTGTATGATTCACAGTTGAAATAAAACTACTTTTTACGAACTACTTTTATCGCGTTATATTGGTATTATTAATCCCGACGTTTCGGACCCTTTACAACGTCCATGGACACGGGTAGAGTCTACCCGTGACCCTTTGGACATGAACGCGATAAAACCCGTAAAAAGTAGTTTTATTTCAATGTATAATATTCGCGTAAATGTCAGAAATCAATATTATGATTCTCAGTTATTTCTTTCCAGTCTTAATGTATTTTGTGTTCGTTATTTTGTATGTTTGTAACATCTCCCGCACCATGGGGCTTGTTCTTAGTGCGTTGTCTTTAAAAAATAAGGTTACAGCTGTAAATACAGGTGATTGTTGTAGCTCTACCATGAAGGAATGAAAGAAGATAAGAGAGGTAGGGCATAGTGGGAGTAATTCCACTCAAATTGGAACTGCTTGACTGGGGAAGTACCTCCGCCTTACAGAAAATCCAAGTGAAATAACACTGCTTTGAGCCGTGTTGTGTTCCTTACGGTTAGCAAGATTGCCAGTGCTCCGCGAGGAAACGTTGCATTGGCTGTGGGGAGAACTTTGACCCTTTTACTGCCAACCCAACTACTCCTCTTTCATTTTACAGGGTCGGCAACGCGCAAGTGATACCCCTGGTGTTACAAGCGTCTCTATGCTACGGTAACCGCTTACCATCAGGTGGGCCGTATGCTTTTTTGCCACCTTAGTGGCATATAAAAAAAATTATGCAGTTTAAGCACAAATGTTCACACATACATTACAGAGTATCATTGAATAGAATTATTTTCATTTAGAATTTTGTCCGTATCGTTGATCGAGGAGTTGAGACACACACAAACATTTTCACATACACATTTAAACATCCAGACCCGAAACAAATAGGTACCTGTAGGTTATACAAACATTTATCCCATCCAGGGATCGGACCCACAACCTCAGCCTCTAAAGCTCAGCCAAACGTGGAATTAAAGTTATTTTTGTTAATTCTTCAATGTACTGACTTGTGTTAGACCTTAAGACACACAGAGGCTACATTACACACCAGAAACATAATCTATTTTATATGTAATCCAAACATGTTACATTTACAATAAGTCCAGATGGGTATTAGGGCCCTTTCCCTGTCACGCGGATTTGCGCCCGCATGCGTGCGACACCCGCATTCGTGGCATTTGTCATACAAAATTTCAATATCGTGCGTGAACCCCGGGCAGGGGTGGGCGGGAAGGGCCAAACCAGCTTGCGTGCGTAAATCCACGTGACAGAAAAAGGGCCCTTAATATTTATGTCGCTTAGTGATCAATCTATCAATGGTTACTCATTTAGTCCCACTGCTGGGCACGGGTCTCCTCTCAGATTAAGAGGGGTATGTTATTATAGTCCTCCACACTGGCATACAGTGGGTTGGCAGCCGAATAATAGATAAATGGATAGAGTATTTTTTATTAGGAGGGTCTCGTGGCTCAGTAATAACTACGCTAGTCTACAAGGTTAAGCTAGCCGCGGTCAGTCTGCGGATGGGTGAACATTAAATTAAAGTCGTCGGTCCCGATCGTTAGTGGTAGTCAGATGCCCAAAAAAAAGCCTGGCAACAAGTCTCATCCTCAGGATGTCGGTATTACCCAGAAATTGGGTTGCAGAGGTCTGATGGCAGTCGCTTCGTGTAAAATACTGATAAACAGCTGGATTTGGTTAGACTGGAAGTCGACCCCAACATAGTTGGAAACAGGCTTGGAGGACGATGAGAAAGAGTATTTACAAACAACCAAATGTATTTCACCAAAGAATATTTACCAATAGATATTTTAGTTAGAATATTTTCTATATTAAGCGTATATTCTTAAAGGATATAGCTTATACATAGAGGATTTATGTCCAGAGATTGGAAAGCACGAGATCAACGTGGTTAAATCGCTTTGGGATCGAATTTGTTAATTTATTGGGGTTAACAAACAATTCCGTTTCATTAGCAGATCTATTGATATGTGATAATCATCAAGCCATACACTGCCCGACTGCTGGGCACGAGTCTCCTCTCACAGAATCAGAGGGATTAGGCTATAGACCACCGCGCTGGTCTAGTGCCGGTTGGCAGATTTCACAAGGAAAATCTCTAAGGTATGCAGATTTCCTCACGATGTTTTCCTTCACCGTTTAAGTGAGTGATATTATACGCACATGATTTCGAAAAGTCAGAGGTGCGTGCTTTGGATTCGAACTTGAGACTTTCGACTTGGTAGTCCAATGGGCATGCCACTAGGCTATCACTGCCTTATTTTTTTGACGTGGGATAATCTCTACTAATATAAACAGAAAAATATTACCATTTTTGCAAAAAAAATATTTTAACAGAGAAAAATCAATAAACCTCGTGATGACATCACCGTGCATTACCATGACGACACTAATAGACGCTAATAATAGGTAAATGTAACAAAATTATATAAGCAAGTGATAATACTTGAATTATTGTCATCGGCTGGGACTGGTCTACTCAAAGCCGCTGTGGCTCCTTCTTCAAAAGGCCATTTCAGACATTGCCCTACATTGTAACACTCACATATTTGTTATACTATTCGATGTCTGGACTTTAAAAGAGACTATTCTCTGAGTTTGTTTCTTCTCAGAGGTCGTCAGTTAGGAAATGCCGAAGCCATCTAGCTTAAAAAAATATTTAAACATTGATTTGTAAAAGTGTCTATAAAAGATCTACTTACAGAAATAAATATCATTTATTATTGTGGCTTCATTCTCTACTAAATATCGTAATATTCTAAAATAAATACATTAGGTACTTATGTATATTTCATAATATAACCTACCGTCACGCTTTTATTCCCCGAAAAGTGTATTTTGCATGGCAACCATTATCTTTAATCATCTTCTTAAAAGATCATCTTTTTCTTTTAAAAAGATCATCTTTTTAAAAGAAATCTAAAAGATTTCCTTGTCCAAAAAGCTTATTATAATATTACAGAGTTTCTAACGGAAAATATAAATCATTAAACATAATCTTGGAGTATTAATATAACATTCATTGCTTTATATAATAAGACTTCCTGATACGAACATTTTGTTGACAAATGCAATAATTGAAATAAAACTACTTTTTACGGATTTTATCGCGTTATATTGATATTATTAATCCCGACGTTTCGGACCCTTTACAGAATCCATGGTCATGGGTAGACCCTACCCTAGTGAGTCTACTCGTAATCCGTAAAAAGTAGTTTTATTTCAATGTAGGTATATATTATTCGCGTAAATGTCAGAAATCAATAAATACAATAATTGGTATAGAGCAAGTGAATGAAATTGTTTATTTGGGAAGTATGTTTACAAGGGATGGTAAGATTGATGCGGATGTGGAAAGAAGAGTAAATGCAGGAAATAAAGTGAATGGTGCTTGAATACATGCGGTTGTGGCTAACCAGTCGGAGAGAACGTTGCGGCTTAAAAGACGATGTAGTGACGAGAATTGAGAAGAATATGCTGAGATGGTTTGGGCATGTCGAGAGAATGGATGAAAGGCGACTAACAAAAAGGATTTATATGGCGAATGTCAGTGGAACCGCCGAGAGGGGACGCCCTAGAAAAACTTAAACCGACCTTATTGGTGAGGTTCTTCAAAAAGGTCAGGTGCGTAGTACTCGCAACCGGCGTGTATGTATGACAAGATGTATGAATGTGGTCGAAGCGAAAGAAGTATGCAAGAATCGTAGCAAGTGGCGTTCTTTAGTTTCTGCCTACCCCTATGGGAAAAAGACGTGAGTGTATGTGTACAATAATTTTTAATATGACATTCGATTTTCTTTATTGCTGATCTTGCTGACATTGTAATTTATATTTGCTTTGTTGATGTGTATTTTCCTTATATTAAAATAACTTACTCACTTTGTAATAATATGCATGACAACATTATGTAATAATAAACTTGTAGTCCCTAGTGGCAAAACATAGCGTGCTACACAAATATATACAGGCAACTTCCATCCCCCGACACTTTTCCTAACTATGTTGGGGTCGGCTTCCAGTCTAACCAGGTGTGGCTGAATGCAGTATTTTACACGAAGCGACTGCTATCAGACCTCAACCTGGGCAATACCGATATCCTGAGGATAGACTGGTTGTCAGGCTTTTTGGGCTTCTGACTACCACTAACGACTGTCATAGGTGTTCGTAACAACAGGGACCAACGGCTTTACGTGCTCTTCGAGGCACGGAGGGGTCACGATGTGTTAAGAATGCGGCTAGCGCAGCTTAACCTTCGAGATCGGTTGTTCAATGTAGTTATAACATAGCCAGGAGCCCCTCACATAAAATAAAAATATTTATTGGATGAAATCATAATTATATGTATACGTAAGTACAACCGCCAACAGGTAAAGCTATCTTAAACTGTCAAATTTTCCCGTTATTGTTTTGTTGGTATTAAAGTTGAAAATCTATAAAAAAAAATGACAGATTGTGGTAGCTTAATGTACTGACCTCTGTACCTAGCTATAGTGTTGAACATAACTAGGTACTTCTCGATTCTCACTAAGCGACAGTGTTGTCTAAATAAATACGAAAAATAAACACGAAGGGGCCATCGGGTGACTATTACAAAAAAAATATTTATTCTATAGTCAATTTATTATCTAATATATAAGCCAAGAGTTACACATATTTCGTCTACTTTTTCATGTCAAAATCAAAGTCAAATATTTTATTTCAATTAGACTAATAAAATTAACACTTTTGTAAAGTCAAAACTAGTTGCACTATTCCAAAAACTGGGTCTTATGAAGAAGAACCGGAAAGAAACTCCATTGAATAGCGAAGAGTAGTGCCTTTTCATATTCCCGTTTATAGAGTATCACGCATCACGCCTGTATTCCTCAAAGGGTTAGGCAGAGATGTACAGTAATGCACACCCACAGTGATACCTATATAAAAACTCATATCTGCTACTAAGAATTTTATTAAAAAACCAATAACACTTTGCTCGACCTGGACTCCCCGACCTTTGCTCGAGCCGGTCCGCGCCGAGCCAGTAGCTTTAAATTCGCCCCTAATTAATTTAAACCATGATCCAACTGTCCCTAGTTGTCCCCCAGCAACACCCTAAGCCAGGGTCCGAGTCCCGTTAAGGGATGCCCTTAGCTACTGTTGCTGATTATTTTATGAGTGTTCCCCCGAACTATTAACTACGTCTGACATGTGACGAGTGCTCCGCGAGGAAACGTTGAGTTGGCAGTGGGGCGACTTTAACCTTTATACTGCCAACCCAACTATTCCATTTTCCTTATATCGCAAATGATACCCCTGGTGTTACAAACGTCTATAGGCTACGGTAACCGCTTACTATCAGGTGGGCCGTATGCTTGTTTGCCACCTTAGTGGTATAAAAAAAAGGTAATTGAATCCAGTATTTCTAGCGTAGCAGTCGCGCTTAGGACAACTAGACTAACGAGGCAGTTTTTAACTTTTGGTCAAGTTTGTGGCAGCTTTACTCTAAAGTATTTTAATGGCAGTATATTATTTTTTAAATTTTATTATAGATTCTTATTGAATAGCTTTATGTAACAATTATTTCGACAAAGAGTGCTTTTACATATTGGGAGGGCAGGACGAGTGGATTATCTTGATGAGAATCTTTTATTTGTACCTAATAGTTTGAACTTTGATAAATAATTTCGGATACTTTTTTGCAAATTATATACATATCTAATATATAGCCCAGTTTTTTAAATAGAAATCTGCACTACTCAAATATCATTTCGTTAACCTTGAATACCTCATTCACAACTCGTCCATAATTTATTTAAAATAATGAATTTACATATCATCATAACCAACGAAATTAATAAATAAAACCATTTGACGGTATACTACGCCTTGGTAATGATCGTATGGAAACACAATCATTGCCAAGGCGCATAATTTTAAGTAACAATAAAATTTACTAGTCAATGGACCTAAGGTTCAAATTTAAATCATTCTCGCACAAGTGTAAAATTCAACAAAAGTATAACCCGATGGTCCCCATGACTAAGTATTCTGCAAAAGGTTATAACAATACACATTATTTTTGCTTAATACGAACAAACATTCAATTTCTGTATCTCTAACTTATTATATTGTTAGTGTATAAGAAATATTTAATAGATTTTCTTTTTGTTCAGGTATTTCTTTTTGTATACTTTAAGCAGCAAGTAAAGATAATTAAATTGCAGTAATCGTATGAGCTCTTAGCTCTACGAGCGTTCGTGAACGATAAAGATTTTATTGTTGTCTCAAATAATAAAACTATATACTACGGACAACATACATAGTCAGGGATCGGCTTAGGTGATTGACGTCAAACATCTCAGTCTACCTGTACTCAAGGATGCTGTAGAGGATCCCGAAACGTCAGGTATTTAAAATAATTAAATCAACGCGATTAAGTAGTATTGTTTCAACGTCTAATATTCGCGTATTAACCCATTCGTTACTAAGTCTAATAATTTTTTTTATAGATAAACCTTTGAACGCTCATAAAAGTGAATACGATACCAATATCGTACATGTTACATATAATCATGACATCGTTAATGCTCTTTCAGCTTCAGCGATCATTGCACAAACAGAAGCCAATACGATTACTACAATATTCTATCTCCACTACGATGATATAATGATTTCCTAGACGCATTGCGAGATGAAGCCATTCTAATTCTGGTAGTTCAACGTCAATAATATCAATAGCATTTACAATTACTAAGCTATTTCAAGTGGTCGTTGCATCACTAATCAATCATTAGCAGTTGGAATGAAGCCAAATTGAGAATTGTTTCGTATGCATTATTGCACATGTTAGACAGGTTACTACTAAATATTATTATGGTGGCTTACTAGTAGAGCATACGAAACACCAGCTACCAGTATAAGTCATTAAAATCTTCATAATTTGAAAGAGGAATTTTCTTCAAATCTCTGATTTATATGGTGTCATCATCAAATATTTTCAATCTTGTAATCACATTTCTTTTTTGGAAGTTATTTTTAAAGTTTGTGTTAAAAATCATGCTAACACGATATTATTTAGTGATATTCTGAAAGAACTTCAAAACCTTTACTGACATCAATCCTAGTTGTGATTTCTCCAAAGACAACTGAACACAACTTCTGGCAACGCGTTCAAAACAAATCAATTACAAAAAAAAAAAGAATATGAAGAAAATCCAATCAAGAAACTTCATAAAAAACAGGTCTCCATCAATTATACAATAACTCTTTAAGCACCTACGATGTAATAATTTAATTCTAACATTGCATAATTTATATTAAATTGAATGTTTCTCATGAATTTTGCTATTTAACTTTTAGGTGGGTAGAATGCAAAGGCTGATTATATTACAATATTTATTTTAAGTATGTAGTTTTTAAAACTCACTCATTTTTGTGGAAGATCTTCCAACTATTAATGCTAGTAAAACCGGGAACGTCTATAATGCATAAGTTACTTAGCAAAACTCACAATCTAAAATACTTTACACAAAATATATGACAATTATGTAATTTTTGTATGAGTTTAGTAATCTCAAAACAAATACAAAGTATCAGAATCTAAACCGTAAAATTACAACGCCTAACTATAAATATAATCTTGATATTAATAAATCAGATATCTGAAATTATTATTACATTTAACGAAGAGGTAGATCCGAAGATTACTTTTTAAATATAATTTTTCTTACGTATTCATTAAAAATCCTTAATGGATATTTCATAAGAGATATTAAAATCGAAGCGTAGTCGTATGGAAATTTCATAAGTTACATATTTTACAACAGTTGTAATTGAATTGCAATAACTGAAAGGTACCTGTTGATTTTTAGAGAATGATTTACTGCAATTCAATTCAACTTGTTGATTGAAAATATATTAATCTTAGTGCTACTAATCTACTTAAATTAGAGAAAATATAACAACAAACATATTAAGGGAAGACGATTAATAACTCAACAATTATAATGGTATCCTATCTATACAATTTATGATTTAAATCTTACTTTAAACAAGATATGTGACAGCCTTTAGTGATAATACTTTTAAAAATTGTGCATAATAGGTAAGTGGAAAATCACTATAATATTTTTAAATATTTAAAACAGCCAATATTTTTTACTTTGTAATAGTACTTAATAGTACTTTTTAATATTATACACAGTATACCGACTACTTTAAACTTTTGCCACAATTAAGCGAATTCTATGTGACTTTTTCCGATCTCAAAGTAACATTCTTAGAACTGTGAGAAGACAGCATTGTTTGAGAAGTTAACGATGCCTGTAGAAGACAATCTTAAGTCCAAATTTAGACAATACCTATTAATATATTAATATCTATTATAACACTAACATTAAATGACATAGAAAAGGACGTAGAAAAAGACTTATAGACAGTACTCTCACTTGAAATCACGTTTAGTTATGTCAGACATCATGAAGAACTTTATCATACTCATTATCATCGTCATCAACCGGAGGAAAGAACAATAATCTTAACATCAAATTAGAACCTTAACCTATACTTAATACTGTCAAATGATAATAATATTCATGTACCAATAATATAATATTTATAACGATTACCTCCAAAATTTTGCTTTCATCTGTCAGTTATACATTCATATTTTAAAATTAACTACTAAATTAATACTCATGATTAAATACAAACTATTTTGCATACTCCGTGGAACGTTAATACAACAGGACCCATCGAAGGCCCTTGGGGTACACCTAAATTACACACGTAAGGTATCATACGTTGTGACTAACAAGCTTTCAGAACAACAGGGAAAATATTAAAGACGATCGTGTAAAAGCAGTCGAAATGACAATAACAACCATAGTAATATGTAACAACCACTTTCATACTATTTATGATAATTCACAGTGTAAGACGCTTCGACCAAATCTCACGTAGAATCACATTCTTGATAAACTTTCTAATATTTTAAAGAACTATACACCAAGGAACCTGGAGTTAGGATATGTTTGTCTGATTAAAAATTAAGTGTATAACTTGAATATACATTATCAATTATTATAGAACTTTCTTATACCAACCTGATGCAATACATCTGTTTGCCAAACCCAACAAAATTATTATATTTCCTTTAAAAAGCAGAATTACTTTATTTTTAATTTTGCAAGCATACTTTAGGCCATAACAGCATGATGATATTAGTAGCATTATTCAGCATAGTAACATTAAATTTTGATCGTTTATTACTGTATAGGTACTTTATGAGTAGTGATGAAGAGAAATCCTTGTTTAAAATTCATATTTTCATTCCTTGTCAAGATCATTGTCGTCACTTACATTTTTAAAACACCAACAGGGGAACATCAATCTTACATTAATAATTTACATAAGATTTTTATTACTTGCTTTTTGATCACTTAAGAAAATTATTTACAAAAGCTCTCATTGCTACATTATTGTTTTTATTAATAAAGTTAATTATGGTTTCATCATCACCTCATTTAGAAATTTTAGAGAGGCTTAGGCTATATATAGTTCATCATATTAGCCTACTGCAGGTTAGCAGACTTTACACGCCGTCGAGAAAATCTCACAGGCATCCAACCTTACCTAACGATGTGTTCTTTCACCTTAAATTGGTGTAATATACGCACATGATTGCACAAAGTCAGAGGTACCTTTGGATTCGAACTGAAGATGTAAGAACTATCCTATTAGAAACGGTCTCTCTATAATCTAGTATTCATCGCTATATCGTATCTTCTGAAAATATTTATAAAGTAATATTTATTGTATTTGGCATTAACGCATCCTGAAATGGTTTAATTTCAAAGATATAAACTTTCGCCAAAGAAAATTTTTATCTCCAGCACGGTTGGAACCTGCTTTCTTCCGGTTAAATACACCGCATACTATAGTCAACTAAGTTACCGAGACCATTGCTTGACATGTCGAATTAATGAAATTAGATACATTTATACTTGCATTATATCAATTTTCAGAGTCCATACATAATTGTTACCCCCAAATCAACATTCAGAGACACCGCATGTTATATATTCAATGACTTTTTTATTTGATAGTTGGAATTCTTTCCAAAAAATATATATTTACGTTTGTATGTCAAGCTTTGTGATATTGTGTGTGTCAAATCGAGTGTTCTCATTGATATGTTTATACTTACATTCAATACCTACCTAATTGACGAATAATGAAGAACATACAAAAATAGGGAATCTATGTAGGCATCTTGCATTTATTTTTTCAATATTAAGCTGCTCGTTTCTCATAGAGTTATACTATCAGTTATAGAAGTATCGTTATATAAACGATTTATTTTAGGTACCTAGTTACTAAATATTTTTTGTAATTCAATTTATTCATCACGCTGATAATCATCCATAGCTATAATTTTAAAGTATAAATTTGAAACGAACAGCAAAAGCGTAGATTGCTTGATAGCAAAAAGTTGTGCATGTAACTGTTTCTTATGTTTTAGAAAACCAAAGGAAATAACTAATAAAGGTTTGTAGGATGCAAGCTTACACAACTAAGGCCACTAAAAAGCCTACTGAATTTAAAGTCTAAAATTTAACTTAAATCTAAAATACATCATGTTTATAATAAATTAAATCTATGTTATTGTATTTTTACGACATTGTATTTTTTGAATTGTCTGACCATTTTGTAAAACATTTCCAGGTTTTAGAATATAACATACAATTCCTATCATCCTAATTACAAATTAGTCAAGACGATGGGAATCTTCCCGATTGAAAATTTAAGTATTTTGAGTACTGATGGCCTACAATTTGGTCATTCTATTGAAAATGCGTTTACACTTCACTCGTTTCAATAACACAACACAGAGAGTCATTTATTCTACAAGAAAATCTCGCAAAACAGCTTAAACATTAACACAACTTAAAACTACAAAAGTCAATAAGCAATTCTTCGCGCAAATCACTTGTAACCAGACACATAGAACTAAACTGTAACGTACATGATAAGGTGCTTGCAAAAGCTGCGTGTGCGACTCCCCTGGTACCGCTTAGCGGTCGTTGCGCAGCGGCGCCAGCGCGGCCAGGGAGGCGCGTCGCCGACGCTAGGAGCCCGGGGACGCCCCTGCCGGCAACCCAGCACCAGAACCACGAGCTACACGAGGCTCAAGCTCCAAGGATAACGTGTACTGACGCTCCTCGGGGATCACCAGAGAGTTGTCCAGCAGGAAGTCACATACCTATACATGAAAACCAATTAAAGCGGTTATACAGCAGAGAATGCTTGGTCCATTTCTTCGATAAACATTTCCTTGGGAATACTTTATTAAATTCACGATTTTCATAAATTTGATTGGAATTCAACAAAACATCATTCTTCAAAATGATGTTTTGTTGAATTCAAAGATTTACATTATTTAACGGTTATAATTATTTTATGAATTAAACCGTACCGGTATTTACTTATACTTAATCATATTATTATAAATTTGTGACCTAAAACAGATTTATACTCACTTTCGGTATATGATCAATCTTATATGGGGTTTGCTGGAAATTCCTTATTTCACGAATCACGTGGGCTATCTGCAAAACCAAAAATCTGTTGAAAAATCTATTCATTACTGCTGTCATCAACATCATCAACCAGCCATGGCAATTCGTAAATTTTAAGAAAGAATGACCCCATAGACTTTTATATAGACTTTTGGCTACCATCCCGCTGGTATTGGTGATCCTAATGGGTTTTCACCAGATATGTGTACTTATTACATTAGAATATAAATGTTTTCGAAACGCTGCAGAATATAATTTAAAAGTGGTATGTCTACTTTGCTCATATACAGAAATCAAATTACGTTAATGACTTACCATTCTCATTTTAGAGAAGTTGAGAAGTCCATCAGGCGTATAGTTAGTGGTTCCTTCGTCGATGAACGATAGGTCAGACAGATACATTCCCAAGTAAGGAATGCATGGGGGATCACACCTGATAAACATAATGATAACATTATATTGAAGCCACAGTTGCAATCATTATGATTTATATTTATGTCTATCAATCTATTTATGTCTATCAATGTACCTACCAGTGAATATTTCATTTGATGGTAAGGTAAATAAATTGTAATACGTGTATGTGTGTATATGTGTTACAATGCCCTACATTGGAACACTGACATATTTGTTACTATTCTATGTTTGGAGATTAAAATATGATTCTCTAAGTTTGTTTCTTCTCAGAGATCGTTAGGAAATGAATGTAAAACATTGACTTGTAAAACTATCTTTAAGGCATCTATTTACATAAATAAATATAATTTATCATTCATTCAACTTTTAACATATTACTGCATTATTTTCTGTTACCTGTTATTCAATTATATTAGGTTTGATTCGATACTTGGTCATCCAACGTTATCTGAATATTTCTTAGTCAAGAGAACATAATCGGTACTTCGTAATGAATTAACTAAGTACTTTTATTTAAGTGTGGGTGTAAATCTTCTCTAACCTAGTACACCTCCGGCTAATGGAGAATACAGGCAGGATATTATAATTTATAACAATCTTAATTACATTTAGATATTTAAGTAAAAATAATTTATTCTACTTACCTGTGTAAAGCATCCCGCAATATCCTAAATCGGCATTCCGACGATATTATGGTTTGCATTCGTTCTATAGTTTGTTTACTCTGTAAAATAAATAATTTAATTTTGTTTATTGCGAATATGGGTATTACAAAAGATGTTACGGAAGAGGATTGTACCACCATATTCCGCCTAAAAGCATGCAACATAATTAAATTTAAATTTAAATTTAAAGCCTATTGTCAGTCTTTTTACACGTGTAGCCTATGGGCCAAATATACGCAGCGAGTTTACAGCGACTTGCGCGTCCAGTACAACAATGCGTTTAGGGTGCTATTGGGGCTGCCGCGGTTTTGCAGCGCTTCCTCGATGTTCGCACAGGCACAAATTGATGACTTTTATGCCATTATCAGGAAGAGGAGCGCCGCGCTACTGAGTCGATTCCGATGCAACACTAACGGTATCCTGAGTGCATTGTCCGAGCGGTGGGACTCGGTGGTGTTGGAGAGGTGGATGCAATTGCATGCCAGTTCGTCACCATTTGTCAAGTGATACGCCGACTTAAATTTGTAAATTTAAAAGCAAGACTGATTAAAATTTTAAAATTTGTATTGAATCTAATGAATTTTAATGACTTTGATATTAATGCATTTTTATAACTTATTATTGTATTTATTTTTGAAATTCATAAAATAAATTTAATTTATGTGTATTTAATGTAATTAATTTTAATGATTTTGATTTTAATGTATTTTTATAACTGATTACCTATTAGATTTCTTTGTAATGTGTTTTTAAATATGGGAATCTATCCTGAAATAAAATGATTATTATAATGATTATTATTATTATTATTTCCTTTATTTATCAGTTTTCTTATTATTTACATTTTTAAATATTTTTATAAAATAAATTATAAAACAAAAACATTTAAAAATATAAAAATAGAGGCCCACCGGTATCGGGAACAGGGTCCAAGCTACCGGCGGTCAGGGCTCCAGAGAGAGGAACCTCCTAACAATACGAGCCGTGTCCAGCAGTACTGCTTTCTGGATCAAGCCCTTGACCCAGCCGCCTAACGAGAGCCTCCTAAGATGTAGATCGAGGCTCGTGGCTATTAAGCCATTGGCTGACACGACTATCGGTACAATGATCGCTGTGTCCACATCCCACATGTCGACAACCTCGCGAGCCAAGTCAAGATACTTGATTTGCTTATCTTTCTCGGCTTTCACGAGGTTCCCGTCATGCGGGACGGTAATGTCAACAATCATTGCACGCCTCTCGATTCGGTCCACCACCACAATATCAGGCTTATTGGCTACAATAGTCCTGTCAGTGATGATGGACCGATCCCAGTACAATGTGATACTGCCATTTTCGAGAACTGGGTCGGGCACATACCTGTAGTACGGTACCTCCGATGCCACAAGAGTGTATTTTAGAGCAAGTTGCTGATGGATAATTCTGGCTACAAGGTTGTGCCTATGCAAGTACTCTTCGTTAGCTAGACGAGAACAACCAGAGATAATGTGGCGGATCGATTCACCCGGGCGGTGACATGCCCGACAGATGTCAACCGTGCCATCCTTCACAATAAATCTCCGGTAGTTATTCGTCATGATAACTTCGTCCATAATTGCACAGACAAAACCTTCGGTTTCTCCAAAGAGGTCACCGAAACGTAGCCAGGCTACGGACGCTGCTTGGTCTACATCGGGCCCATGAAGGGCCCGGAAAAAGCGTCCGTGGAGCTCCTTACTCTGCCATACCTTCCTGCGGTCGTTAGTATCAAGCACACAGGCTTGCGCCAGTTCTCATTCGCCAAGGAGAGCGGGGTGAGTCCCTTGTCCACTGCTACTACATCTCGATGCATTCCCAGGTCGGCGTGTAGAAAATATTCCCTGAGATTGCATATCTCGCGGTTGTGAAGGTTTTTGGCATTTAAAAAGCCTCGGCCTCCACACTTCCGCGGGATATACAATCTCATGACAGACGATCGTGGGTGATGCATTCGATATGCAGTCAGCAGTGTACGGACCCGCCTATCCAGGGCGTCAAGTTTCGTTTGAGTCCATTAGAGTATGCCAAAAGAGTACATCAATACCGGCATGACCCAACCGTTGAAGGCGCGCACCTTGTTTCCGCCCGAAAGAAGGCTATTGAATACCTTCTTCAGGCGGCCAAAGAAACGTTCCCTCAACGATTGCTTCATGTCAGTTGTGCTGATACCTAACGCTTCTGACATACCCAAGTACTTGTAGGTTTCGTTTGAAGAGAGAGATCTCAGGTTTATGGAATCCGCGAGTTGAACTCCTACGGATTCCACAATCTCCCCTCGCTTTACATGCATGACCGCACATTTGTCCACACCAAACTCCATCCTGATGGCGCTACTAAAAGTTTCAGTAACCTTCAATAGCTCCATCAGCCGAAGACTGCTGGGGGCAAAGAGCTTCAGGTCATCCATGTAAAGGAGGTGAGATATAACCTGACCCCCTCTCTTCAACCGATAGCCCAGCCCTGAATTCTCCAGCAGCATGCTTAGAGGATTCAGGGCTAGGCAAAACCAAAGCGGACTCAAACTATCGCCCTGAAATATACCTCGCTCGATCCTTACAGGTTCGCTATTCCTCTGGGTATTTCGACATCCTGGATAGCGAAGGACTGTGCTCCATTGCCTCATACACGACATCAGGAAGGTGCGTAGAGTTATATCTATTTTATACAATTCTAGCACCCTCATGAGCCATGTATGTGGCACCGAGTCATAGGCCTTCTTATAATCTATCCAACATGTCGACAGATCCTTTCGGGAACGCCGAACCTGTTGGCTAATGGCCATATCTATAAGGAGTAGCTCCTTAGTACCGCGGGACCCGTTCCTACATCCATTCTGAGAGACCGACATGATGGAGTTATTGTCGATGTGTTTATTAATTTTAACTCTCAAGATGGATGAAAGAACCTTATAGACCGTTGGTAAACATGTAATAGGTCTATAATTTTTGGGATCCGCGGTGCTACCAGACTTGTGGAGCAGGTGGGTTATTCCTATTGTAAGGAACTTGGGTAGCAAACCAGACTCCAAAGCTGCCTGGTACTGAGATGCCAAACGAGCGTGCGACCTTTGTAGCCACTTAATCCAGAAGTTGTGCAGCCCGTCCGGCCCTGGAGATTTCCAGTTTGGCAACGGACGGACTGCACGGGCTACATCTTGGGGGCTGATCGTGATAGCCCCCATTTCTTGTATTGGATCGCACGCTCGTTCGACCTCCCGAGTCCATTCACCTTCGGTGTGACTGACAGGCACCGACCAGATGCTGCGCCAGAATGAATACATAGCGTCATCATCCGGCAGGCACGTATCAGTCACACCTTTGTGGGGTCGCTCCCAAGCCCGATAAACCCACCTTTCATTACTTTGGAATGTACGATTCTGGGTGTATCGCTCCACTCTCCGCCTGTACCTACGAATACGATTTGCCCATGCAAACACTTTTTGTTTCAGGAAGTCGATGCGCTCTGTGACATGGGATATATAGTCTCGGGGGCTGACATCAGTCCCCGAAAATGCCCGTCTCACAAAGCGCATCACTCTTGGACGAGTATTTCCCTCCCTGAAACAAATTAGTTTGCCGATGAGTGCTCTGGCCCCACCAATACGACGCTCGATCCTGCACTGCCAAGCCGGTACGGCTGGTTTCGGTCGTGTAGCTCTGTCATCTGCAAATTTGACGTGGGCTACACGACATGCCGCTACAGCCGCGCAGTACATGATCGAATGTGTATCAGTGAAGTCTTCGCAGTCATCAAAATAGTTTGACAACTGCGAATCCAAAACAGCCACCAGCGCCCTATTTTTGTTATGCATGGGCAAACGAGGTAATCGTGGCCTAAGTTCGGGCGGCATGTAGCGATATTCCCGAATAGCACACTCCAAAGCACTGCTTAATTCCTCACTGCACTGGGTACTTACGTTTGTAACCCTGTCACTACTCTCCTCGTCAGCGTGGCTAGAGGTATGGTTGGGCTGTGGTTGGGCCACAGCCTGCGACGATGGGGCAGTGACAGGGTTACACATTTCTGTTCGGAGGCGATCAAGCGCAGTATCATCCAACATACGATTACGCTGAATGACCCGCACCTGATCCGAAAGTCGTTGAGCCGAAACGTTGACGGCTGGCTCAAGCACCTGAAACAAAGAGAGCATCCGGACACGGTACGCGGTCAGGTTGTTTCCTCCCTCTGTAGCCCCAAAGTATGCGCGCATGACATTTTCATTGATGGATTGTGTCCATCTCATGCGCTGCACACTTCCGCCGGGTGCTGGGACCCTATCAGAGACCGGTGGGCCTCGAGGTCCTAAGCGGTCCGGCGGCCGGCGCCCTCCCCGTCGACGCGCAGGTGGTGGTGTCGTCGGCGGCGAGAAGTACTCGTCGCTCGAGCTCGACGCAACTGCCACGGCCGGTGTCACAGCACTCACGATGGGGCTGGGTTCCGACGGCGGCGAGGCGGAGCTGGGCGACGAGGCCGGAGATGGTAGGCGTGCATTTTGTCTTCTGGCCTGGCTTCTTGTCAACATGGTGTGATCATTCCGTAAAAATTTGGTTTCTTTTTTTTTCTTTTATGCAACGATGGACAGAACATTATTTGTGAATATATATATATGAATTTGCTTTTATTTTGATTTTATATGTTATTTAAAATGGTTTGTATTCATTTAATTTCTTTAAATTATTGGTGAAAAATTTTTTCATGTCAACCTTGACAAGTCAGACCACAGATTCTTATTATTATTATTAAATACAATGTACTAGGTAAAATTAATCATAAGAAAATTACTACCGAGAAGAGTTATTTAAATTGATCAACCATTAATGTAATATTATGCCAATAGATTTAACACATATTTATTATATTTTAATAAGATCAAAATCTCACACAACAGTTAATTACAATAAAGTCAAAATCTTTAAAGCTTATCATATATCATAGCGTATCAGTGTATTCATTCACAAAATAATTAAATCATAATTAAGTATCAAATATCTCTTTCGTATTAAACTACATCTGCTTCAATAAAAATCTTACTGTTTTGGACACTTTCTCCCATGTCTTCTTGAGTCTATAGACAGATGTGTTAGATAGCGCCGCACATACTTGCAGGACTCCGTTAAAGTTGTGTAGACACCGAGCTATGTCCGCCACTGCAGCCCATTTTTCTATAGCTGCTACCCGGCCTGGTTAAAATAAAAAAGCTTTCATTTTTGAGGTAAATACTAATAAGTGAATATTCTCCTCAAGGTTTCATAGAAAATGAAACGAATGGACTCAGATCAAATCTAAAACTAGATTTCAGACGATGCCATGTTTAACTAGGTTGGAATCAAATTATATTTTTCAATCAGATTGTACAAGCTTATTCATCGTATTTGGCTAGAGAGGATTCATTCAATATTGTAATTATATTATTAACAAATTATACTTAACCTTCAATAAACGTATCACAAGTTACAATACTTTCTATTAATACATACCAGCTAAAGTATATTTCTTGAGTATCTCAGATATCACCAAGTTAGAGATATGATTGAAGTGGGCTGTCATCATAAGAATATGTGGCGCTCTATCAGACTTATCCGCCTTCGTCCAAGCTTGCCCTAAGAACTCTCTGGATGCAACAAAATTTTAATTTTTAATTAGTGTTTGTTGAGAGTGTTATGCAACTAAATAAAGGTTTGAGTGATACTTACTCGCTGTTAATGGAACTAAAGATTTGGTAATCTAAATACGTCATCTGCTCTGCGATTTCTAATGCTGATAGTGTTTCGACGCTTTCTTTAGTTGGCACCTGAAAAAATAGTTTGTATTAACTTCACTGGTAAAGCATTTTTATATTCAATTTACATCTCTAACATTATTACCTTCTTACTAGTTTTAATGCCTACATTTTTTTTTTTTAAACATTCAAGGGAATGTTTAGCGAAAACACTATTTAATGAATTTTATGAGGCCATGAATTCAAATTGATTTATCTGAATATTGAATAACATTCGAATGAAAACAAAGAACGTACATGAGGTGGAACAAACAAGGTCTTCAAATCAACAGCTCTATCAGGTGTTCTTTCCAGCAGACGCAGTAGTTGCGCAGCAGCTTTGTGTTCAGCCGGCAACAACCCTGGACTGCCTTCGATTTCCTTAAGAAAATCCATTGTGAGTCCTCGAAGACGTTCTTCTGACCAGAAGTCGTGAGAGTGCTTAGAGATCCAGTGCCTGAGAAAAATAATATTGTCTATCAGTCTGGGACGGTTCCACTAGATAGCAAAGTCCTCCTCTCATAATGTTTGTCATTGAGAAGACGATGCTCCACGTAGATATACATAAAACTTAAGTTATTTTGATCACTCACCTTAAGACATTAAGTACTCTCATGGTAGCAGCCGTAGATATAACCGAATCTCTTCGAGTAGCTGGTGGTGAGTTTGGCGGGGGTGACCTTGGATTCGATGAAGCCGAAGTGGCTACTGCAAACGCCACTGCTGCAGTAGATGTGCTGCTCCTAAACCATCAACTTGCATTAGAAGAAGCATTTAACGTTACTGTGATAGTTAATTAGAATTACTGGTACCTCCCTGTAATATTTTGATATTGGTTTTTAGTGATTCTCGAAGTGGAACTAGTATGAGGTGCTTAAGAGTAGGATTGATGTGTTCGATGTTGAAGAATAAATTTAAGAATATAAAATTAACATAGAATAAGACAATGCATGCAAAGGCATAGATAATTAGATGATAAGCGGGCAATGTGACGATAGAGCTGAAAGGAAGTAATATAAAAGCCTCTCTGAATATGTAATTATTTTCATAATTATTATGATTTGGCTTTTAATTTAATTTGGTGATAAAACATGCAGAAATTTTGATATCAATCTATTTAATTTAGAATTTGGATTATGTAAAAATACGAATTTCCTATTATACCAATATTATGAAAGTAACATAAAAAATATTGAAAGTGCAATAACTCCTAATAAAAAAAGTGTTCCAAAATACTTATTAAATTCAGGGCAAATTTTGAATAAATAAAATCTAATTCTAATATTTCATAAGCTAAAAATTTTAAATTACAAATTATAGTATTTCCTGTGTGTAAATTTCTCTTTTAAAGAAGAAATGAGAGTTGTAGATGTTGATATGACAAGTGACAGTGAAGAGAACGTAGGTGAAAATGGTGAAATAGCCAGATTATGTGTTAAACAATCTGTTTCAGTAAATATTTATCTGAAAAAGATACACCTTCAAGAAGAACTTTACATTTACATTGATCTGTGTCATTTACATTGATGTCTCAAACCTATTGACTTCTACGATTTCCGTCTTCTTCATCAGCATTTTTAGCACAAAGTGTTCATTAAAAATCTTTACTTCAACATTTGTAAAAGATATGATCAATATTCATCTCCTACCATTACCGTGCCATGTTCATCATCCTTTTTGCCTTTTGCCTATGTTGAGGTCTACTTACAGTCTCATTAGATGCGGCTACGAAGCAATATTTTACACGAAGCTTTTTGCTTCAATAGTATCTCAATTTCCTTAAAAGTGCCACCGCCAGATTTTAACTCATATCGATGCAAGTTAAAATCAATGGTGTTTATTACGTCATTTGGAATTGGGTAATGTTGTTATTAAATTTACGATGTAAAACCACATCATCCTAACCCTCTCCATTTAGGTTGGATGACTTCCATCTGACTAAATGCAATATCATGTTCTTGCTATTTATGCTGCTTAATCAGGTTTCACCTTATTGGTATTAGGGTCAGATGTTTAATTTGTTTCTTGTTTGCTTTTGACAATCAGTGTTGTTTTGCTGTAGTGTTATGTCTACATTTTGTTATAGGATACAAAATTGTTAAAAAAGGGTAAGGAAACGTCATAAGGCTAGGTAAAGCGGAATTATTACAAAATAATCTTCTACGGCATCTCCTCTACTAGGTTCGGTCTCTACATCTTTTACCTTAACCAAGGACTCACCATAACAGGTCTTTTCCAAAGCTGTTAAATCAATATTAATAGTTACATTATCATTCTTTAAAGAATCGAGTATGAAGAAACTAAAATGAAGCTAGAAGGATTCTCTTGATAGAATGTCGTGCAAAAGCATCAAAACTGTAGGAAAATTGACAAAGTTTTTAAGATTTTTGAGAAAAAGGTGAGTAGCATGCCACAACATTGAGAATTGTGAGCTCCCATCTGTGCGATCAACAACAGAGTCGCAATCCTTCAAATAACAAGTACCTTTTGGATAAAAAATATTTAAGTACGTAGATGAAAATTACACTAAGTATATTCATCTTACCTCCGGTGGGATTGTCTGAAGGATGTGATGACCACACCCGCTTTTGGCTGACTAGTTTCTCGACGATAATTCTGAATTTGAAAGTGTAACCATTAAACTGTATGGCATACAGAACAATAAAAAAATATGATTGTTGAGACTGAATTTATTCCCCTCGAATTAAGCAATGGTTCTTTAATCACCTGTGCATGTGACACTTGCGAAGTGACAGAGGAGCGTGGCTCTGATCCGCCCCAGTATCGACGGCGCTCGCTGTTGATAGACGAGTTCGTGTAGCGACGCTCGCTAAGGAAATAACACAAAATAAATATAAACATAAATTATATTATATATTGAATAGTAAATAAATTATGATTTCGAAGTCTATTGTAAATAAATATTTGTTATTTCAAAGTTGATTCAGTCTAAAATAATATTATCATGATTATTTCCATTTGTAGATTTCTTGAGGATAAGCAAACTGAGAATCTAGTAGGTACTTATTAAGCATGTATTTATACTCACTCAGTCCTCATCTATCCAATTCTAAGGCCACTGTATCAAGTGCTCCCTTTTTTATTCCAATTACAAATCTATAAGTATAATCTCTACCTTAAAGTTAAAAATTAGTTATCGTATTGGTAGTCTTGAATTTAAATAGTCTTTTTCTTGTAATGTATTTATCATTCTCAGAAATAGCTTTTATAATCTGTCTCTTACCTCACAGACCTTCTTGCAGCGTATCTTGTCCCAGAATCTGAAGCGCGCCTCTGTTCCTCGGTTGTGGTTTCAGCAGTTTCTCGTGCACTATCAGACCTACGCCTAGCTTCGGAAGCAGCTGAGGATGGCTGCAGACGACGAGGGGACTCCGACATAGTGCGCACGCGCTGTTGAATAAACTGTTAACTGGTTGTGTTTCTGTCGCAGATTACTGAAGAAATACTTACAGAAAGTTGCCTTAAAGAGGCTACATACATGCATATATACATATACGCCTTTTTACTATAAGGGTAAGCAGGAACTAAAAAACGCCACTCGCTACAGTTCTTGCATTTCTTTTGCTTCGTCCACGTTCACACAGGAGGCTACTGTTCATTTGACTTTATTATTATTATTCCTGTAACAGGTATTCTCAGAATACCTATCTTGGGCATCAGTCTCACATAAATTAGGTTTTTCTATTAGATTATTATAATATAAGCTTACAGCTTGTGAAGAGAAAAATAAGGACATTATTAATGTTGTCATTTTGAGCAATTCTAATGCTGAGTTAATAAAACACTGCTTTAAAATAATCAAATAAATAGTGAGTTGAAATCAAGTCAAGTAAAACAAAAACTTAATATTCAGAATTAGTTAAATGGAAACTGAGATATTTACTTTATGACTTTGCCAATGCAGATAAAATGATCATGTTCAAGTGGTTAGGTTAAGTCGAAAGTACCGAATGTTACATCTATGAAACTTAGTTTACCTCTGAAAACCTTTGCGATATTTTAAACTTATCGTCAGGCTTTTTCTTATTCTTCTCCTGTTCTTCTTCCTTGTACTTTATGTCTTCATCACTCTGGTCGACCATTTCTATACTTTCATCTTTCATCAGTGCAGCAGCCGCGTCATTATCCTTCTGTGGTGGTTTCTTCTTGGTATTTGAGTCGTGAACTGGACTGACCTTCTTAGGACTTCCAACTAGAGTGACTGAACTAATCGCTCCTGGAGATGACGGGGATGTACCTACAGTAGAAGAAAAACTATTGTTCGTATTTGAAAACGATAGTGATTTTAGAAATTACCTTATAATTACATTATGAAAATAGATAAATTAATGTAGATTAATTTAAGGGTTTTCATCAAATCCAATTCGACAATTGTGATTCACATCTTCCTTCGTTCTCTAAACCTTTACCAATTAAATGTTTCGCTCGACTTCCAGTCTAACCGGAAGAGGCTGAATATCAGTATTTTACACGAAGCGTCATCAGACATCAGACATCAGATATCCGCAATCCAATTTTTTGGTAATACCGATATCCTGAGGATAGACTGATTGTCAGACTTTTTGGAATTTTGATTACCACTACCAATTATCATAGGTGTTGTTATGAAAACCGGGACCGATAGCTTTACATGCTCTCCGAGGCACAGAGGGGTCTTGAAAAATGTTAAGAATGATCAGCCATCCACAGACTGGCTGCGACTAGCGCAGCTTAACGTTGCAGATCGGTTGATCAGCTTAGTTATTACTTAGCCAAGAGCGTGTGATTAATTATTGTTTAAGTTTGTAAGACAAAGTAAGGTGTAATTAAAAAAATATAACTTTTTTTATACCAAAATGTAAGTAGGTTATTTAAAAAATTCATACCTTTACCTTTCAACGTCTCATTACTCGACGATGTCGCCATTATTTTCGGTATTGTCAAATGGCTGTTATCCTCCTCAGTCTTTTGGTAAGCGTGTTCAAAGAATTTTTATATGTTATTATTCAGACGCCATCATATCAAGCTATCCAAAACTGTCAAATATTTCCAAATTGAATATGAACCTTATTAATTTGTATTAAAGTTGAAAATTAGTCAAAGAAATTTGACAGATTGTGGGAGCTCGATGTGCTATTACATTGAACTTATTCCTAACTTCTTTTGTCCTGCCCAGTAATGGGCTGATTTATCACTATGTCTGACGCATAAGTTTTGGCTAACAAGAACTTGTATTGCCTTTAGCTTGTTGTTCCGTAAAACGCACTACTACTACTACTACATGCACTACTACACGCATTGTTAGAATTGTATTGATCAGGGATTTGAAAAGTAATTTATATAATCAATTACCTAAATATTATGCTGACTATCGGACTTTTAATTACCGCCCTGCACACACCCACCGCAGAACATTGAACGGAAATACACAAAAACTACATAACAAGGGGACAAACCAGCCCCTCGCTGCCCACTATTGGGCCTCTGCTCAGACTGAGACGGATTAAGACCTTAGTTCACCATGTTTGCCTAGTGCAGGTTAAAGCACTTACAACTTATGATGATACTAGAATGACTGGTTTTCCCTCATCCACCCGTTTACAATCCCACTGGTCGGCACAGGTCCCCGATCTCCTTTCAGAGAGAGAGGGCTATAGTCTACCATGCCTAACATTGTGCGGGCTGACTACACATATAAGCATCACGCCTGTTAGGGTTAAGCCCAATTCTTGAAGACTGTTATAGGCAATTTAACTTCACGCAATGATTCTTTGGAACCGAAAAAAATTTAAAAAACTAAGCCCGGGTGAAACCGAAGTACAGTTATTTAATGATGAAGTAGAAATCAGTAGAGTAGATCTTACCTTACTAACTGAAGAAGTTCGTCGTGATGGTGCCATCAAATATGGAGACAGCTTATCTTCATCTTCACCTAAAATGCGACAGACTTTATTACATAGAATCACGCACATTACTCCATGTTATTAAAGCAACGGTTTCTACAATACTACTGGATCAATGCATGAACTTACTTTTCCTTGAGGCTCGCCAGAATCTGGACTGCCAATCCCGGTCACTGTATTCTGATCCATAACCTGAAATAAGATGTGCTTTTTTCTATCAGATTTAGTAACAACCTGCCATTATCTTCTACTTAAAACTTTAACACTGACTGAACACTATTTCACCAGATCAGTATTTACTTTATGATCAATAATTTCTTACCAGAAACCGAGCTGGCCCCGCTTGTCTTTCTTGTAGCATCTGGAGGCGGCGCCAGTTCCATCTCCTGCTGCGACTGCTCGTAGAATACTTGTTTTAGAGCCTCCAGCACCGTCACACCGTCCGTGAACACGCGGTATGTCAGCAGGAATGTGTTCAGGAAGTCCACGGATAGGAAGCGGAGATCTAGAAGGAAGATTAACTTTCAAAGCTAGCACTTCGATTTTGTCAACATCACTTTTATCTTTTTCGTTGGCAGTCATTTTCAATTTAACCATACTACAATGTTGAGATCACCATGATGTGAATCAAAATCTTTATATTGTAAAGAACATTCAGTATGTGTTTGACTCTAGTAGATGTGTGAGTTCTTGAACAGACAACATTATTTCCAAAGAATTCTATAGTATTACGGCATTTTTCAATAAACCAAGCCAAACAATGAGTTTAAGAGAGTGAAAATAGTTTTTGTTATTAAATATGCTAAACTGGCTGGAATAGAAGGTCGATTAGAAGAAGTTGTTATTACTCACCGGTGAGTCTCTGCAGCAAGCGTTGTGGTGTAGCTGATCTGATCTGCGGGACCTTGCAGGAGTTGAGCGTCCTACTGAAGCGTATGTCGACGTCATCGGTGAAGAGCGCGCGGTCAGAGCGGCACGCGGGCAGGCTCGCCGATGACGCGCCGCACGCGCCGCACGCTCGCAGCAGCTCTGTGAGCGCTGCGCTTTCCATACATTGAGCCAGCTCGCTTGTCCAACCAGCTTTTTCTTCAACACTGCCAGCAACTGTGGGTAATGTTGAATTCATTACGTCGTATGAGGGACTTGCGGCTTCGTTCTAATTACATTTAGCAAACAAACATAATTATATGATTAATCCGCGATTGTTATGGATGGGTGACCATTCTCAGCAAATGTAGGCCTCTCCGTGTAGTCCGAAGACCAAAAAAGGTTATCCTTAAGATACACTATTGACCAAAACTCGGGTTGTGGTGGTCTGGCTGTCGCTTCGTGTAAAATACTGATATTGTAAGCTGGAAGCTGACGATAAAGCTGATAATCTGTGAAAAATTATTTAGATGCATGTGTTTACATAACCAGAATTCATATAGATTATGCTACTCACCTAAATGCGCACAAATCTGCTCCCCCTTGACCTCTACAAGTATCTTGAAGTCTTTGCCCTGGTAGATGTCACCGCCGGGTGATGAGCAAACAGAAGTGGAATCTGAAATAACAACAAATTAGGGTTAGGTCATTAGGTGTTATAGGTTTATATTTCGCATCAATGTAACCTACCTATATTTATACAAAGAAATACATTTTAATCTTGGTCAGACTATATTACCTACTCTGCTTACTTTTCTGGTGCACTTTCAACTTCTTGGTTTGTAAAATATAATATTAAAGCCTTTAGCTTGCAAAACGTTAACACTACATTTAGTTTCCAGTTCGAAGTCTGTTGCTTCAGTACTTATACAATATTTACCACATACTTATTGTGTTTATCATCTTATTATACAAATTATTTTTTTGTTATGTTGCCTTGTATTGTGACTGATGGACTAAACTTTTATTCCCTCTCAATATTTCTCCTTTCTATTTGTGCTTAAATTAAACAAAGCCTAAACACCATTACTGAAATATTTTCTATCTATAATTAAGAAGAGCTTACCATCATCATCGTGGTTCGCCGGATCCTCAATGAGCAGCGCGTCATGTAGCGGCAGGCGTCCTGCGGGCGGCAGGTGCAGCCTACCTCCTGCGGCGCGTGTGGTCAGCAGCAGGTGGTTGCTGAAGAGGAACGCCTGCCGAGCCTGCAGAGTTGCCCGACGACCCTTGCCTACCACTTGGGATAGGGTGCCTGAGGATAAACAGATGACAAGCGATATTTCATAGATGCAGTCTTTCTCTGTCCGCCCTAATGGTACAGACACCAGCAGGTCAAGTTATACAAAACTGTCAAATTTTCCCTATTGAATATGAACCTTATTGTTTTGTATTAAAGTTGAAAATCAATCAAAGAAATCTGACAGATTATGGTAGCTTGATGTACTTATTCATATCAATCAATAAAATTGAAGTATTTGTTTGTGATTTCGAAATAAGCACCAAAAAAGTGAAAATATACTATTTATACGATGCCTAATAGTATATAATATCAATCAATCAATCAAGTCAGCCTATCAAAGTCCGGTGGACATAGGCCTCTCACAAATCGCGGCACAGCACCCGGTTCTCCGCCTTCCGAATCCAGTCTGACCCAGTCGCCCTCTTGAGATCGTCGGTCCAACTGGCTGGGGGGCGTCCCACACTACGTTTGTCGATTCGCGGTCTCCACTCAAGACTTGTCTGCTCCAACGGCCATCGGTCCGTCGACAGACTTGGCCGGCCCATTGCTACTTCAGTTTGCTTAATCGATAAATAAAATATAGTGGACATAATACTTGGTCTCGAGTTTTCTATCCTATTTACCTTGGCGAATGAAGACTTGATTGACATCGAGCAGGATGTCACAACCCTCGATTATCATGCGCTCCACAGCCAAGTTCTTGCGCAGGTTTTCAGTTTCGCTGACCTGTAAATAAAATCAGTGTCATCATCATCACTATTACATTTCTCGTTATCATCATCAGTCATCACTATTCAGAATTCATGTAACTTTGAGTCCGATTAGGTCAAAGATATCTAATAAAACTGTGTCTTTGGGTTAGGTATAAGTACAAGTATTTGAGTACTTTTAACGGCAATGCCAAAGGCTACATACAATTTCCGAGTTCTTACCGTCTAGCCTTCTGAATAATCCAGGTCATGGTCAAAGGTAAGCATTTTCAGCTCCAGCTTCCTTTTTACCAAAAATCAAAATTTATCCATCGTCGCTGCTTGAAAGATTTCTATATTTTGCTTTTTTTTTTATTCTCCTAAGGTGACAAACAAGCATACGGCCCACCTGATGGTAAGTGGTTACCGTAGCCTATAGACGCTTGCAACACCAGGAGTATCACTAGCACGTAGCCGACCCTGTATTGAAAGAGGAACTTTGGAGAAACAACACAGCTCAAAACAGTGTTATTTTACTTCGATTTTCTGCAAGGCGGACGGACTTCCCCAGACGGGCAGCTCCAATTTGAATGGAATTACTCCCACTATTCCTCTTAAAAATTCTTCATAAAATTCTTCTCTTAAAAATCTTACATGTTAAATATTAATAAATACCATGAATACATTGCTGATTCTTGCGACTGAAAAATAACTCTGATCATCTTCATTCATTACTAAGTTACCTCATCGTGCATCTGTCGGGAAAGCTCCTCTAGTTGCGCGCGCGCATGCTGCAGACTGCGGCGCTCCACGTGGTCGTGCGGCGTGTGCGCCAGAAGCTCGTGCAATGTGATTATATAGCGAGGGATCTAAGATAACGTATGCTTATAAGTATTTCGCTTATTCATTTAATACCATACATATTTTTAATTAAAACCAAACTACTTTTTACGGATTTTTTCGCGTTATATTGATATTATTAATCCCGACGTTTCGGACCCTTTACAGCGACCATGGTCACGGGTAGACAGGGTCAGTCTACCCGTGACCATGGATAAAATACGTAAGAAGTAGTTTTATTTCAATGTATAATATTCGCGTAAATGTCAGAAATCAATATTTACCGGCCGTTTTAATATCAAATCCGTCGGTAGATTAGCTTACTAGAGATAAGATTTTGACATTACTTGTATGGACGTTATGTCAAAATACTATCCATATCTACTATCTATATAGTAAGGAAATCTACTGATAGATTCGTTATTGAAACTGGCCATTAATTGTTTATTAAAAAAATATACATTCCTGATGCATCGGGTACGTCAGAAACGTTTCCAGGGACCGACTCTGACAGGCTGGCTTGCTCTCCAGCCTCGCCAGAAGCTGTGCAAACGGCTGGCTCTGCTTGCACTCAGTGAGGACTTGCAGCGAGTAGTGGTGGTTCCTCACATACTCCTGGTAGATGGTCAGCATCGGCAGAAGCATGTCGAATAGGTCTCCTGTATGTAGGTGCACTACTAAGTGTAATCCTTTGTTTACTTTTAATTTGAAGAACGTTTAGTCTAGAAGTCGTTATTTCAGCTATCCGGCGGTCTTTAGGTTTTATTCCGGGGTTAAGCCAAAATTGACTGAGTATTTTAATTAGGAAATTCTTATTAGCAGCATTATTTGGAGTGGTAAATATAATAAATGAAATCTTGATCAATTAGAAAATAAAACAGTTTCTTTGGTATCTATAGACGTTGTATTGGAAATGGATGACTAACAAAACAAAATGATACGTCTCGACAAAATGGCGTATGCTTCAAACAGTATTGGTCTAACGGCAATGGAAGCAAGCTTTCAGCTGTCATTGCTTGCGGATCTATAGAAAGCAGCAAAAGCTATATCCAGATAAATTATTTTCCGCATCGACACCTTAGCACCCCCCAATAGAATGTCAAAGCTGCTGAATGTATATTCCACATATAGTCAAGTTACTGCAATTATTTATCTTTCTAAATTTATCAGAAAAAAAGAACACTGACTCATTATTGACATTGTAAATTCATTTTAAACTCACCTAAGACCAAAGTGGGCCATGACTCCATTCTTGAGGTAAGGCCCTTGAAAAATATCTGGTGGAGGAACAGAACTGTCTCGCTATTCAGGAAGATGGAGTTCACATCCTCATGCGTGCACGGCGGTTTCTTGGAGCTCGCCGCCATTTTGAATGGCCGTAGGAAGCAGGTTACCTAGTAACAGATCTTGTTTTATTTTTGATGAGAATAACAAGGACTGAAGATGTAAAAGTAATTATTAATATTTGTGAACTACTACTAACTACTTATTTTTAAATTGTAATTGTAACTATTCTCTTCTATTTGATAATCTAAAAAGTTATTTTTATTTTAAATAAATAATGTAAATGAGTGTTATAAAACACGTCTCTCTGTGAATGATGTATACGCCTGTAACTGACTTGTTTACACACTTTGATTATATACTTGTCTAGATGGAGCAATGCAAACAAACGACACGCGAAAACTGGGGCCAAATTGCGTGATATGTGTGAGTACCGCTTGTGTACTTATTGTAGTCAAACTGTCAAGGTGTGCGTGTTTAGGGATGCCTGCTCCAAATTATTAACTTACCTTTTCTCCATTATTTAATGGGATGACAGTTAAACGAAATAGGCTGAATAAAGTAATTATTTTGTAGATTAGTGTTTTATTTATTTTAATAAAAACAAAAAATACAATGAAAAAATATATACAGCAATTTATAGATCAAAATCCATCTCTTTGTATTTGTTTTCGAAATAGTTTTTTTTTTTATATTTCATTTCGTGTCCAGGCAAGTTATCATTTACTGATCAAATAAATTATGTAGGTAATTATTAAAATAATAAAATTTTCTCATCGAAAGATGATGACTGATATTTGCATTTTATCTCCCATAGTTTCGCCAAAACTCCCTTGTAATAAATTGACAACACCGGCTAATCTGTCGAAACTACAAATTAACGAATTGAAAAATCATGTTTTCATAAAATAATAGAGGTTAAATAACAAAACTTACCGATGTAATGTGATCTTAGTGTAATTATACGGTTTTCCCAAATAATTGCGACACAATTTGACAGCACATACCGACATAATTAATTATTTTTCGAGAACTCCACACCCTGAAGTGATCCAAATGACACTGACGTAAGTGAGAAGAGAGTCTACCAATTTTAGTAGACTTTATTTGGGCCGTTCTGTACGTGTCAATGTGGCATCTAGACAAGTATATAATCAAAGTTTACACAGAATCCTCTTTTTAAATGTATTGCCTACAATAAGTTGTTGGTGTGCCTAAGAAATAAATAAAAATAAATACTGGGAGATACTTCGAAACTGAGAAGTATATACAGCAAAGAGAGAAGTGAAAGAAATGGGGGAAGGTCTTTGCTCAGGACATTTACACACACACACTACAGCTAAAAACATGAAATATTTTTTTTAAATTAAGGATTAACCAGGTCAAATGAAATATAAGGTTTATATCAATACTACATTCGAAACTCACCAAGTGACGAAGAATGGTGTAAGAGCCATCTGAATTAGAAGACTCACCATGATTTCCATCTGCTCCAGGTATTCCTCCTCGGCCTCCACCATTTTGAAGACCAGGCTGTTCCTCTTACGCATACTCTCGGCGTGAGGACTCTTGATGTACTCGTCCACGATCTGCTTCCAGCGGCGTCGGCATAGCCAACCGCGGAAGAAGCTCTGGATAAATTGATTGAAACTATGTCATACTTTTTCGAAAATACGAAAGAAGGTTATAATATATGACAACTGTACCTTTTTCGATTATTAAAATTTTTTATTTCCTAAAATTAAAACAGCATTAAAAATATATATTATTGTAGTATTATAAATGTGCATTAAAAATAATGTATTATTGTAGTATTATATCAGTATTCATGATAATACTTAAAATTTGTGGATATGACATCAGATTTGAATGAGTGATCTAGAAACTTACCTGAACTTTCTTGATCTTCCTGAGTTCAGCAGGATCTATCTCAGGCGAGTGGCTGGGTGAAGAACTGGAGGTGGAAGCAGCCCGCATTGATGGCTCGTGCTCCTTCTTGTAGGTGCATAACTGGCAGACAAAATAGGACTTTATATCAAGCAGATACAACTCTTTAAACTTTCCGAAAAGTAGACGTGCAAAATTACTCAAAAGACAGTAGCTATCTTCTCCTGTACCAAATAATATTGTTTGATTTGTGGAGACTCTGGGATCACGTCGGGGTCACCCGTATGAAGGGACGAGGTGGTGTTGTCCCCACCAAAGGGTGGACCAAAGGGTCAAAGTCGAAATCGACTAGACGGTGTTTTGCCTGCTGTGCCAAGTCCTAATGGTTGATATCGTATACACATATGCAAGTTACACGGTAAATATTGCTTGCAAGATTCATGATTTTCCTAGACCTACATATCGATAGATGTCGCTACAGTAAATATAAAACAGTCTAACACTTACTTACTACACTTTACTACAGTAAGTATATAACAGTCTAACACTTACTTACTACACTTCTAAGACTTAGGAGTGGGCTGAAAACCAGCGTTGATCAACGTGGCAGCTATGCTACAAAAGGGTCAACATTTTGTTGAGCAGGCTCATTTTACCACACTGCACATTTCTGTTTTTGTTATTATTTTACACAGCACCATCTAGTCCCAAACTAAACAGGGTTTGTACTAGACAATGGATATATATTTTTTTTTGTAAATACATACTGATAATACATAAGAAACACCCAGACAAACATAGGTACACACTTATGTTCATCATATATAAATATTTGTGTCCTGTGCGAATATTATTTTGCATGTGTAAGTTCATTTTGTTTACTTGGTGGCAATACAAATTTCTTTCTTTCTTTAACAATACCACCAAACAATGAACTAGGTAAAGTTAACCATAGTCACATTAAAACATCTTCAAGTCCCGGCTCCTAAATGAATTCATAAGCAAGCTACTCACTTCAGTCCTCAATTTCTTGACTTCATTGGAGAGCTCATCGCATTGCTGTGCGTACTGCCACCGCGAGGTCCTCTCGCTCTCCACCACTTGAAGGAGATGCAGCTGCTTCTGTTCCAACTCCTCCTTTTGTAAGAGAAGCTTGTTGAAACTGTTGGAAAACATAAGAGAGGTTATAAAAATACCAGAACTGCCTCATTAGCCTTGTAGTTCTAAGCGCGACTGCTACGCTAGATGACTTAGATTCGATTCCCACATCTAGCAGTGTTATTGAAATTTTCTATGAAACTGGGTTTCTCTATGAAATTCTCAGGAGCAGCTCGGAAAATTTGTTCCCGGTTAATGGCAATAGCCTCGCCCCCTATTAGGTGCATGTGACCTAAACATACCGGCGAAGTGTTAGTGTACATTAGTACACCTTTGCTTAACCATATGGGGAATACAGGCGTGATGATATGTTATGTTATACAAGTACCAAATACACGGCCAACAAGCATACGGCCCACCTGATAAGCGGTTACCGTAGCCTATAGACGCTAGCAACGCCAGGGGTATCGCTTGCGGGTTGCTTACCCTGTAAAAGGAAAGGGGAATAGTTGGGTTGGCAGTATAAGGGTCAAAGTCCTTCCACTGTCGACACAACGTTTGCTCGCGGAGCACTGGCTACCTTACTCACCGTAAGGAGCACAACACAACTCAAAGCAGTGTTATTTCATTTCGATTTTCTGCATATCTGCTGGACATAAGCCTCTCCTAGTGAACGCCACAGAGCCCAATCTTCGGCTTTCCTTATCCAGGAAAATACAATACTTAAACAAAATTAAGACATTCAGAAAAAATTGCAAAATTAATTTATCAGTGTTGCCTTAACCTCTTTCCTATTTAACTTCACCCGGCACAGCATTTTATCGTAGGTAAATGAAAAATGTGCAGAATTCGCGCAAGTAAAAGCATATTTTTATGTAATCAGGATTCTGGGACATCGAGTTTCCCAGGAGACTGGGCCACAAAAATAAACCCAATAAAACACACGCGGGAATCAAATTTACGTTCACACGATTTGAACAAATTGAATAAATCAATGTTCGTCGTCTTTTGAACACATTTGACGCTTTTTTACATGTTTAAGTGTATAGAGCGTGATGTCATTATTGGTTCGTAATATACAGCGTTTTTCGCAAAGAGAAAGCCAATTCTGGGTTCAATAAAAACACACACCATGTAGAGTAGATATATGAATTGAGAAGAATATAATTATGCTGAGATATTTTGGTTACCCAGTACAACTACTGGGTAACCAAAATATCTCAGCGAGAGAAGGAATAAAAGGGAATAACAGCTAAAGAAGTTTATAGTGCGAATCCCACCATTGGAATCGAACTAGATAGAGAGACCACCAAACGTGAGATCCTTCAAAAAGGTCAGGTGCGTAGTACTCGCAACCGGCGCGTGTGTATGACAAGATGATGTGTGTGGTCGAAGCAATAGAAGTATGCAAGAGCCGTAGAAGGGGTATTCTGTAGTTTCTGCCTACCCCTACCTACGTTCACTCACGGCTTTTTATGGGGTTCTTCATGGGGGTCTTTACCTGCCCTACTATACAGTAGCTAGCTCTACTGTGGTTTTTAGTCGGTATGAGTCCGACATACGAGGGTCCGCCTCCTCGAGTGGCGGACGCTCATGAGGATTTTCCTAGTATTTTCAAAGTAAAGCATATACCTAGTATAATTTATTATCTGTTCCAAGTGAAACAATAACCAATAATAATAACCATAATCATTTATTTTACTCAAAGCAATGTTACAATAAGGTTTTAAAATTATCATCAATAAGTTTGTTCATAATGTATTTACGACATGCAATATTCAGTAGGTAATTTATATAATTTCTATAGACAATGAATATAATGCATTCATTCTCTAGAAATTACTCGTATAATCTTCAACATTAATGTCTTACCGTATTACAATTTGTGTACAAAAAAAAACACTGAGGTGCGGGTGTCAATTTAAATTTAATTTCATTAAATGTCAATACAACCTCATTAATCTAGTGGTCCTAAGCGCGATTGCTACGCTAGAGTAATTAAAGTGTTATTGGGTTTTTCTATGAAATTCTCTGTAGCAGCTCGGAGTTTGGATTTGTGCCCCGTTGATGTATCGCCCTCTATTACATGGGACCTAAACATACCTATGAACTGTGGGTGAATATGGTTATACCTCTGCCTGATCCTTCCGGGAATACAGACGTGGTGGACGGACATATAAATACATAGATACATACTAATGTATCTATGTATTTATATGATATGATTCAAAAACAAGGAGAGTTATTATTTTATATTTTGATGCACATAATGGACTATAGCCTAATCCCTCTCTATATGAGAGGAGACCCGTGCCCAGCAGTGGGACAGTATATGAGTTGATGATGATGAATGTGATAAATGATATTTATTTCTGTAAATAGGTACATCTTTTAAAGACACTTTTATATGCTAGTTTTTTAAGCTATATGACCTGATGACATCTGAAATTCTCTAAATGATAATGAAAACCGTATTAAAATCCGTTGCGTCTGTTAGCCAAAGTAAGCGCAGAAACAGAAAGTCAGGCGCGGAAAGCAAATTATTTTATACTATTTAGAGATTTTAATATTCCCTAATAACATATTTTATTATTCCTTGTGTTGGTGTTCTAAGGGTCGTTATTTTTCAGGCGACTAATAAATTATAGAGCGACTCACTATTTGCTACTAAAAAAATAACTTGGTAGCGATTAAATATTTTAGAAAAAACTATAATTAGATGAGCTTCAAAATACAAGGAATTATAAAAACTAAATAATGGCAGTTATTTTAAGGTAGCGAAATTACCGGACATTCTGTAGATTATAATGTTCTTTATGGGACCGTTATTTTATTACTAATCTGTGTTGCAGCTGACAAGCTATCATCGCTAAAATGTCTGCCAATAATACGGTAAATAAGGTTTTTTTTTGTATCCTTACAGAAAGAACCACTTTAATTAGTATTCATTATTCCAAACTGTCGTATCACGTTTACAACATTAGTTCACGAAACACGTCGTTGGGGAATGCGACGCCATTTTTATTAATAAGCGAGACAATCGCGGCAAACAATCTTAGTGACGAATAGCTTAAAATATTATGTATATTCATTAATTAAAACACGCTGTTTACTGACATTAAACACTTTTAATAATAGGGTTGGTAAGTACCTTTGTAAAGGTAGCAGGCAGTTAGTAGGCAGGGTATTGATATACGTAACAGTTTGTAAGGAATTGCAGGGGACTCTTACCTACACAAGTGCAAGCGTAGCGCAGAGGGGTTCTGGGGTGATCTAGACAGTGTCGTTTTAGCGGGTAAAAATTCCTCACTCCCCGTAGATCGGTCGCTTTTGAAGGTTTCGTAAACAAAAAAAGGAATCTTTATGGAAACTCCTAAATGCTAGTGCTTAGTAATAATAGTAAATATATTGTATACGCAGTTATATCCATTAATAAGTGCCTACCCTTAATACTAGCCCTGGTTACTTTCCGACTAGATGGTGTTGTGTAATTTAAAAACATTACTAAAAAATCCAGTACGTTAAAGCCATACAAATATTTTTCTACCGAGTAGGTTGGTACGTATTATGTTTCTGATGTCAATTTCGTTAGTCATTTGTTTCATAGTCCTCAGAGAAATCATCTTCTCGTTGTATATTGGTCTCATTTTCTTTTCAATCCTATATTATCTACATAAATAAATAAATAAAAATTAAATGTTATTCGTTGGTAAGTGCATTACTTGAAAATGGCTGGACTGATTGGACTCTGTCCATAATAGTCCGAATAAAGATTTTAGAAATATAATATAATAAAAACATCATACTTATGTTTTTATTTAATAATTAGGTAATGAAATGTTTCGTTTTGTTGTATTATTTTCATGATACTCATCTCACTCCCTGCCCTTGTTCTCATTTACTTGGAGACGTTTTTTGTTCCATATACCTAAATCATCCATCATCTCATCAATTAATTTCCATTTAACATCATCAACCTGTGAACCGTGATAGCTAGACAGTTGAAATTTTCACAAATTATGTATCTCTGTTGTACAACAAATACTAAGAACAGAATAAAATAAATATATAAGGAAGCCCACATACAACAAACGTGTATTTTTTGCTCGATATTAATAACGGCAACAGGTAGACGCTTGAAATATTCACTGAATATTTAGCTGTATATTCACTTTAAAAATAAATACATAATAACATTAAAATAAAATCAATATTTAAGGGGGGGTCTGATACAAAAACCATTCGTGTGCGAGTCCTACTCGCACCTCTTTTTAATGTGGTTATATATGTATAAAGGTTTTTTATTTTTAATGTTTATGATGTTGGTGTACCTATTATTTAAAATAAATAAATCAACATATTATGATAATATTATTATCATATTTTACCATCTATTAATCTTTTCTTTTATGGTCTCTCTCTTTTATATCAACCTTCTTGGTAATGTGCTAAATACTCCTACGAAAATATGTAGAACAAAAGTTTCGCAAAGCATTATTTTTACACCGTCGCGTTACGCGTATAAAATTTATGTCGCTTTTCTGTTTTACGATTACTGTCTCAGGTTCCCATCTGCTTTGGGTAGCAATTTAAAAAAATCAATATGTTAGAAATGAATTAATGTTGTGGAAGGGAAAGACAGAGCCTTTTTTATCTTTATTGGGGAAATATGTTTAGAAGCTTTTAATCTTCAAAGATTATGCCACCCTCATCATACCGTAACCGAGGACTGCTCCTCTACACAGAAACATTAAGTCCTCTTTAATGCGCCTACAATTTATTATTTGTTAAGAGCAAAGCCCCACCCGGCTCGTAGCCAAATCATAACTAAGCTGATCAACCGATCTGTAAGGTTAAGCTGCGCTAGCCGCGGACAGTCTGTGGATGGCTGACCATTCTTAATAACTCGAGACCCTCGGAGAGGACGTAAAGCCGTCGGTCCCCATCATCATACGAACACCTATGACAATCGTTAGTGGTAGTCAGAAGCCTAAAAAGCCTGATAACCGGTCTATCCTCAGGATATCGGTGTTACCCTGAAATTGGGTTGCGGAGGTCTGATAGCCGTCGCTTTGTGTAAAATACTTCTGTTTAGACTGGAAGCCGACCCTGACATAGTTGGAAAATGGCTCGAAGATTAATGAAAAAAAAATTTTTTTTTTACAGCTTCTTTACTGAACGGCTTAGATAATACTTACTGTTTGATAGACTCCTAGTTCCACAACATTATTATTCAATAAGGCATTACATCCTTTTTTGACAACTATTTAAATCAATAGCATAGTGGGAGTAATTCCACTCAAATTGGAGCTGCCCGACTGGGGAAGTACCTCAGCCTTGCAGAAAATCGAAGTAAATTATCACTGCTTTGGGCTGTGTTGTGTTTCTTACGGTGAGCAAGGTTGCCAGTGCTACACGAGGAAACGTTGTGTTGGCAGTGGGGGGACTTTGACCCTTATACTGCCAAACTAACTACCTATTCTTCATTCGTTTCACAGGGTCGGCAACGCGCAAATGATACCCCTGGTATTACAAGCGTCTATTGGCTACGGTAACCGCCTACCATCAGGTGGGCCGTATGCTTGTTAGTATAAAAAAAAACTTGAGTTGGTTATGAACCGGTAGATTTTAGACTTACTTTCAGTCATCTAATGAAGATTAGTTAATCATTCAATTAATATTTCTTTTTAATAGAAATTCTTTCAATTACAATAGTCATAACGTTAGATGCTAGATGATGGTGAAAAGGCAAGTGTGGGTTTTAAGAGTCAGTGGGAGTGGTAGTAGGTAGGAGTGAGCTCCTACCGAGCGATTCCCGTGATCCCACTACTATGCGGAAGGTGGTAGTGGAGGTAGTTTTATTAAAAGGTATGGCGATTTGAGGAGCTTTTAAAATAAATTATGCCTCATAAATTGTGCTGTCTTCTATAGCAAAGATAGCCTAATTCAAAACACAAATTACTCTCCTTCGACAGTCGGATAATGAGCTACAAAAAGGTATTGTTCTTCTTTAATGTTTTTCTAACTGTCGGTGAAAGGCGTAAATCTTTTAAATGTGCATAAATTTAAAGTGAAAGGGAGCACAATTTTTATTAAAATATCTTTACATTGTAAAGTGTAACATCAACTTAATTAAATTCTAAGGCTTAGGGCACAATATACGTGCCCAGCTGAGAGCAATTTTTTTATGGAAGACGGAGGCAATCGAGCAAGCGAGTCACCTGATGGTAAGTGATCACCGCCGCCCATTGACACCGACAACACCAGAGGGGTTGCAAGTGCGTTGCCGGCCTTTGAGAATAGAATAGGCTCGTAAATAGTAATTATAAAAGTAGTAATTATTAATTACTAATTGTCGGTAAAAAAGACTAATGGCAAGTTAAAGGTCTGCAGTTCGAATCCACACGCACCTCTGACTTTTCGAAATCATGTGCGTATTAATAATTTATCTTGCTTAAACGGTGAAAGAAAACATCATGAGGAAACCTGCATGCCTTAGAGATTTTTCTCGACGGTGTGTAAAATCTGTGAAACCACACTAGGTCAGCGTAGTCGACTATAGCCTAATTTCTTTCAATGTCAGAGAAGACCCGTGCCCAGTAGTGGGACAATATAGAGGTTGATGATGAGTTGTCAGCGCTCAATACAGCGCTTGCCATAACACGGCATCATGCTGAGTGGAGACCCTTTTGTCACATCTGCGACGGGCAACTGTGTTTTTTTATTTATTTGTTTTTTACTTCAGCTTGTATTGTCGATGTTTTTTTAATTCTATTAATATTAGTTTGTACGTCCATGTTGTGGCAATAAATCTGTTTTCTTTCTTTTCTAAAATAAAGTACGCCTAGCAGAGCGCCAAGTGTGTCTTTAAATCTCGAGTGAATCGGTTTCTTCTAGGCAAGCGCGCTCCACCGTAGATCGCAGTGTCGCTTAACATCAGGCGAACTAGTGGTCAAGCGTAGATCTATCGTGAATAAAAATAAAATAAAAAAAAGCCCTAAGAGGGTATGGAAATTCCCGTGGGATTGAAAAACGAGATCATAGCTAGTACACAGCTGGTTTTAAAATAAAATCTCAGTACATATTATCAGAATGTCGGGGGACCTCGACCCGGTCTCCATGGCAACCGATATCTGGTTTCAAGCTTGCCCGCTTATTCGATGAGGGATAATATTGGATTACATCGTATCCAATATTAAGCTGTTCCTAACAAGATTCAGGTTAGGTTCTAAATTATGGATCTAAATTTTTATGACCTATGATGCATACTTTGGTCTTTCTTCGCTGTGGCTCTTTCTTCATAAGGCCATTTCAGACGTAGCCCTACATTGTGATACTCACATAATTGATATTATTATGGCTGGACTTTAAAAGAGACCAATTCTCTGAGTTTGTTTTGGTGTTTCTCTCAGAGGTCATCTGTTAGGAAATGCCGGTGCCATCTAGCATTTAAAATACAAAATATTGACTTGTAAAAGTGTCTTTGAAAGATCTATTTACAGAAAATTAATTTCATCGTCATATCATCATTCCATTCTCTCTAGTCTAACCAGATGCGGCTAAATAACAGTATTTTACACGATGCGACTGCCATCAGACCTTCGAAATCCAATTTTTGGGCAACACCGATATACTGAGGATAGGCTTTTTGGGCTTGATTACCACTAACGATTGTCGTAGGTGTTTACATGACAAAAATACCGACAGCTTTACGTACTCTCCCAGGCATGGAAGGGTTTCGATGATCGTCCATCCACAGAATTATGGCTTCTATCGGTTGATCATCTTAGTTATATTAGCCACGAGCCCTTCATACTTTGTCCTTGTCATGGAATGTTGATTTTGTACCTAATATTATGTTATACGAGTTTTTTATGTTTTTCTATAATAGGTATGTCATCAAATTTCATAGTTTTAATTAGATGTATGAAAATGTTGCTGTACGGGGTTCATGTATTTAAACAAAACCAAATGTAACACCTTGTAAATAACATCATCATCATCGTCATCATCATCATCATTCGCAGTTTTTATTGGCCCACTGCACGATATAAGCCCCCTCCCTTTTGCGCCAATCTCATCGCCAATATCATCCACTCACACGGCCATCGGTATTCCTACACTTCGAATAGGTACAATTCTCGGCCGCCATTCCATTTTTAGACAAAATGAATGCAATAAATTTATGATTATGACTAAAACTTCTGAGCGTTTCAAAATGCCATCATTACTAATCAAGGTATCAGATAAATTATTAATTAGTAGCACATTGACAGACGCAATAGATTCACGGCAAGCGTTTGACCCAGCCATTTCCAAGATGGCGCCGGTCCCCGAACCCTGAAACTTACGGCAAATCGCTGAATAATTCAGTGTCCTTTATTATTAAAGTTACGCAGTAGGTATTATTTGGCAGCGAGGTTGGCGAGGCGATGATAAAATTAAAATTGTATGAAACAACCATGCGGGTAAATTAGGTTGAGCAAACTTGTTCTTTATTGGAGGGGTTTTTTTATAAGGTGGCTAACAAGCATACGGCCCACCTGATTGTAAGCGGTTACCGTAACCTAAGACGCTTGTACCACCAGGGGTACTACTTGCGAGTTGTCGACCATGTGAAACGACAGAGGAATAGTTAGGTTGGCAGTATAAGGGTCAAAGTCCACTGCCAACACAACGTATACTCGCGGTGCACTGGCTACATTAAAACACAGCTCAAAGCAGGATGGCTCAAGGATGATGTACATAAATCTTTATATGTAGAGATTTTTTATGTAGTGGAGTGTGTATGGAGTGTGTGTGTGGAGTGGAGGGGGAAGCCTTTGCCCTACAGAACGACTATAATGGCTGAGTAAAATAAGATAAGATCTAGTTACAGAAATATAATTTCTCATTTATTTAATTTTGAAAGTCATGAGAATTAGACAAAGTTCGTTATACCCTCCTGCCGTATCCTTATCTAATTCTCTCAAACACACACACACACACACACAATGCGATGTACTGGGTATCACTAAACCTATTCACGTCCCGTTTACGCCTTATTGAACTAGAAGACGCAGATCGCGCATATGCGCACATGAGAGCACAAAATCAATAACTAATTATTATCAAATTGGCGGAAGTAATGCGCAGTGACAATTGGACGAACACGCTTGGTTCGGGTCCTGTAGGTCAAGGGCGGGTATATAGGACATGTCCTCACGACGTGTTTCGAAGCTCAATATTATTGGCCGAATTGAAAAAGGGTTAATGGAGCTTTTATTTATTACCTCACCATCTCATTGCCAGGACATCATACTCGGCAGTGGTGCGTACTACCATAACACTAATGAGATGGTTAGAAAAACCGTTTTTCTATGAAATTCTTAGTAGCAGCTCGGAAATTTTAATTGTGCCTGCTAATGGCAATAGGCTCGCTCCCTTTTATACGGGACTAAAAATCGACCATACAGCAGCCGGCCCACTGTGGGTGTATATCAGAACACCACTTCGGGGAATACAGGCGTAAAGGCAATATGGTTGATTGCCACCACATAGAAATGTTTTAACCGCCTATTTGTAGGTAGTAGCTGCGGACAGCAACAACAATTAATATACGTTTATGAGAGTCTCCTCTAAAATGAGAGGAATATTAGGCTATGGTCCACTAACGCTGGCCAAATGCGGGTTGGCAGATTTCACACACCGTCGAGTAAATCCCTCAAGTATGCAGGTTTCCTTCACCCTTTAAGCAAAATGGGTATTAAATAAAAATCTCTATAGTTGGTATATAACGAGATAGTGCAGTACCGCTGCATAGCTAGTAGCTGGCGGTGGGTAAGTAGGGAGTAGGTCACGGTCGAATATAATCCTTGTTTATGTCCCCGCACTAGCTACAGTTATTTACTAGCTACTTACTACTAATATTATGTATGGTGGCCCAAAAATCTTTGGTCAGTATTTGTATGAGTGACCATTCAAATCGATGCCTCGCATAAACCGTCGATGGTTGTCAGATGAATACGTTTTTATTTAATACTAGCTGGCCCGTCAGGCAATGTCCTGCAAGCTATTGCAGCGCCACCTACCGGTTGCAATTATGAATTTAAATCATCAGAGGACCCACTTAAACTTTCTTCTTTCTCCGAGCCTTTTCCCAACTATATTGATGATGATTACCAGGAAGGTGCTGAGCATAAATGTAGATGGATATAAGGGAAGAGGGAGACCAAAGTAAAGGTGGATGGACTGAGTTTATGAGGTTGTATTTCAAGATAGGCCACTAGGTATGTAATAATTTAACCCAAATTTCGTGTCTTATACATGTATAAGACACAAAAAGTTTCTTTCAATAGTCATAGATATGGGAAAACATTGCTCAATATCTAAAAACATATCTATCTCATCCAAACGAACGAAATTCCGTACAAAAACTAGACGTTTTATTTCTGAAACGGGAAAAATATTCGCGCCGCTTTGTTATCCGATTACAAAGCGGTATCAATACCGGGTAGCGAACCGGAAAGGTCAGCTTTGCAGTCACTTACTTTGCCGACCGTACGGTCGGCAAAGTAAGTGACTGCAAAGCTGACCGATGTACCTGATTCGATGTAGGTACCTACATCGAATTTACAAAGTGCATACGAGCGCCTGTTCAAGTGTGCTGTGTACAACAATACCGTTTGAAATACACGCTGTTTGATTGGAAAAAGCGTTGGTCGATTTTGTGTAGTGTTAGTGTTTTTAACCATATTGCAATACTACTACTGAACAATGGCTGATAAATAGATCTATACATAGACGACATCTGTGGTCTAGTGGTTCGCGTGTCGGACTGCTGGTCACGAGTTCGGGGGTTCGAGTCCCACAGGACAAATATTTATGTGATGAACATAAGTGTTTGTGTTTTTCCGGGTGTTTCTTATGTATTATACGTACGTATTTACAAAAAAAAAGTATATAAGTATTATAACCATTGTCTAGTACCCATAGTACAAGCTCTGCTTAGTTTGGGACTAGATGGTGTTGTGTAAAATTGTCCAAGAATATGTCATCATCATCATCACCATCAGCCTATGTTAGTCCATTACTGGACGTAGGCCTCCCCTAATGTGCGCCATTTCAACCTGTCCTCGGCTTTTCGCATCCAGCTTCTATCAGCAGCCTTTCGCAAATCATCACCCCATCTTGCCGGAGGGCGTCCTACACTACGTTTGCCGAGTCGCGGTCTCCACTTGAGAACACGTCTACCCCAGCGGTTGTCAGTTCTTCTGCAGATATGGCCAGCCCACTGCCACTCCAGCTTGCTAATCCGGTGTTCCATGTCGGTTACTTTGGTTCTCTGTAGAATAACCTCGTTGCGGATTTTATCCTTCAGAGAAACTTCAAGCATAGAATATTTATTTATTATTTTTTACCTTACAAACTAGCATATTTATTATATTATTAATGTTAGTATAATTATATAAAAAACTTTAGTTAGGAAGTCACTTCACTTCGCACTAATTACAATGCGTTATAGTGGCACTTGTCCGCGGCAGCGACAGAATAATACAGTGTCAAACTGAATAGTGGTGAGGCCAATGTTAGCTCGAGCTCACACGAGCCTTTGTATGGCCTAAATAAAGCCTCAATTTACCTAATGCAGCCTGCACTCTACCTCTAATAGTATGTAGGATCATAAACCGATTTACTTTCTGATTAAATTGTGGAGAGGCGAGGTGTATTGCCCTTCCAACCAAAGGGAGGATCCTCCAACCAGGCGGGTGTTTTGCATGGCGGGCCTCGGCCCAACGGTTGATGTCGGGCGGTTGTATAATGCAACTTGTGTTTGGGATGTTGCTTGTGCGATTCAGGATTTGTTCATAGCTCCATGTAGCGCGGTAGATGTCGCTACAAAATGAATTAATTAAATTAAATGATTATTTTTTTCCGGATATTTTTATTTAAGTGTGTGGTGGATGTCAATCAGTTAAAATAAGATATATTCTTAGACAATTTTACACAGCACCATCTGGTCTCAAACTAAGCAGAGCTTGTACTATGGGTACTACACAATGGATATAATACAATGTAAATACGTACTTATAATACATAAAAAACGCCCAGACAAACACAAACACTTTTATGTTATCACATAAATATTTGTGTCCTGTGGGAATCGAACCAACGAGCCCGAACGAGACCAAACTGTACCCTATGTCCTTCTCCAAGGTCTAATCTATCTCTATACCAAATTTCATCAAAATTGGTTCAGTGGTTTAGGCGTGAAAGCGTTATATAGACGGACAGAGCTACTTTCGAATTAAAATTTACAATTTTAATGCAAATTATTTTATTTTAATACTTTATGCACAAACATAGTACAAAGGCGGACTTAATGCCTGAGGCATTTTCTACCAGTCGACCTTAGGGTGATGCAGAGTCAGAAATTTACACTATTAGTTGGGTTTTAGATTCGCTTTAATAAGAATAGACACTAAAATCACACAAACAAACATCCAGCCCCTTTATTAAACAGCAAATCCAATTAATAGTTCAAAACATGGATTTCAAACATCTCGCATGGTAACCATAGCAACCATGGGATTGGGGTCAGAGCGACCGTGACCCACTCCCGGGAGTTGCGGCGCTCGGAGGGTTAAAATTTATTTTTATATCACCTGTTACACTTTTATTACGGCGGCTTTTACCCAGTGAGCACATTGTAGGGTTATTAAAACATTGCTCCACAGGTTTTATAAGAGTAACTGATCCAACAAACACTCATCATCATTATCATCATCAACCCATATACTGTCCCATTGCTGGGCACGGGTCTCGGAATGCAAGGTATTAAATAAATAATAAATAAATATCTTAGGAATTTTTAACACAACACCATCTAATCCTAAACTAAGCAAAGCTTAGTAGCTTGTACTATGGGTACTAGACAATGGATATAATACTTAAATACTTTTTTTTGTAAATAAATACTTATAATAAATAAGAAACACTGAGACAAACACAAACACTTTTGGGCAATCAGTCATTGCCTCTTATCTCTCGCTCATATTTTATTTGTGCATCTACCGTGTTCGTCTCCGCATCACCCAAAGGTTGTCTGGTAGAAAATGCCTAATGGCATTAAGACCGCCTTTGTACGCCTTTTTTGTACAGAAAGTATAAATAAATAAATAAATAAAACACATGTTTATCACATCCTAAATATTTGCGTCCTCCACGACCTCGTGGATTCGATTACCAGTTCCTAGTGTTACTAGTGCCAGTTCCAGATCCTAGTGGTTCGAGTATCGGAGTACTAATCATGAGGTCATGATCAGCACTCCGATACACGAACCTCTAGACCACAGACGTCGTCCATTAAGTAGTCAATAAGTAGTCAGAGAAACAAACGTTGTCCCATCCAAATTATAATTAACTAACTTTGGCCGCGGTTTCTACCGCATCGCAAAGCATCTTTTTGAGACTAAAAGCCTTGCCGATCCTGTAAACCGAAAGAGGAATACTTGAATACTTTTGACTGCCAATACAACATTTCCTCGCGGACCACTGACAACCTTGCTCACTGTTAGGAACACAACACAGCTCAAAGCAGTGTTATTTTACTTCGATCTTCAACAAGGCGGAGGTACTTCTCCAGTCGTGCAGCCCTAATTTCAGTGGAATTACTCCCACTATGCCTAACTCTCTTAATATTGTCATCTTGTGTGATCAGTGTTATGACATTAGGGCAATATAAAAACGGTGTTTTGAGGAAAAATCTTAGCAATACACAAAAAAAACAAGCACCTATGTCAATTTACCCTACACGTCATGATGTAACATGAGTACTTAAATCAATTCTTTCCCCCCAAGGTCGCATATGACGGGTTGATTGTCATCAAGGATGTCACAAATGATGCTATCGCGTGCCAGTCACACATAAAATGTTCAATATTTATTCAGATTTTACGTATCTTTCGACTTAGGCTCAATTCTCACTGGCGATGGCGCATAGTCGAAGCAAGGCCTCGCGACATCCCTACATCGTCCTCAACATTAATCTCTGAGTCTTTTCCAAACGATTTTAGGGTCGGCTTACCAGATGGGGCTGAATATCAGTATTTTACATGAAGCAACTGCTATCAGACTTCCGTAAACAATTTTCTATCGATATCCTGAGGATAGACTGTCAGGCTTTTTAATTATTATTTTTTGGGTTTCTGACTACTACTAAGGTTTATCATATGTGTTCGTATGATAAACGGGACTGATGGCTTTACATGCTCTCCGATTCATGGAGGGGTCTCGATGTATTCAGAATGGTCACCCATCCAAAGACTGGTCACGGCTAGCGCAGCTTAACCTAGCAGATCGATTGATCAGCGTAGTTATTACTCAGCCACGTGTCCCTTGCGCCATATACTTTCGCTTTAATAGTATATTAAATACTATCTCCATCAAGTCACTTATTATAAATTTGTCCAAAGAAAATATTAAAACAACAACACGTTTGGCATAGCGGCTTAGCAATCGGCTTCTGCGCCACGGGTTGTGGGTTCAATCCCCACACGGAACAAATATTTGTATAATATTGTAGTTGTTCCACCGCACTAGCCTAGTAGACCCGTAGGCAGACTTCACACGCCGTCGAGAAAATCTCTCAGACATGCAAGTTTCCTCAAGATATTTTCCTTTTATTATTAATACGCGCATGGTTTGGATCAGACTAGATGCGGAAGGAGGAGAACGAGATGTTGTGGTGCGAATTGGGAGAGGCCTATGTCCAGCAGTGGACTGCGATAGGCTGATTAGATTTGATTTATAAAAAAAAATTGATAAAAAAATTATTACTTAAAATTATTTTGTAACTAGTTATTGCCCGTAGATTACCTCGCCTCCCGAAAATACTGTTAACAAATTTTTTAAACAAGTAGCGTGTGTCCTTCTTCACGATGCAATCTATTTCCTTACCAAATTTTACCGAAATCTGTTCAGCGGTTCAGGCATGTAAAGGTAGCAAACAGATAAACAGACAGAGTGTCTTCCGCATTTATAAATTAGTATGGATAAGCTTTTGCGAGCGATTGCGGAATGTTAATTAATTTAGTTACATGGTTCCAAAGAGAAGAACCGGCAAGGAACTTCATAGTAGAAGTCCAAATGGCCGTCCATCTTCTTTCGCAAGGAGTATCCATCCATTAGACTTCCACACAGGGGAATAAGATGGTTAATTGCTAGTCCACAGTACCTGGCTTCTCGTATTGCGTCGACCCAGTGCACGCAATCCACCTCGGAGGCAGCTCGCATCTCGTACTGTCGCTGATTCTCCCGCCGGTATGATATGACGAAGCAGAACTGTTGGAAACATGATAACAGTGCATTAGGTAAGAGAAGTTAATTGCGGGGCACACGATGCTCAACCAATCGGCGCGCGAGGTGCGTTCCGTCACATGCCATTTAACAATTTAACGGTTTCACTTCGATAGATTGTAAACTACCGAAAAATAATGAGTTAAATTGTAAGCAGTATGTGACTTAGAAGTCATACATAGCCTAACTGGCAACATTCAAAGTGGAGGAGCGCACCACTGACTCTCCGATAAATGAAGGGCAGCCTGAACACAAGCATGCGTTTAGCCTCAATAAGTGCTAGATGGTAGGCATTTCTCATGCTGCAGTGTTCATCTGGGTTGATAAGTACTGCAGAGATCGCTACTAGGAGTCAGCATAATTATGTGACTGACTAGTTTTAAGAAGAAGTACCTACCTCATCATCGTCATCAATATACTGTCCCACTGCTGGACACGGGTCTCCTCTCATATTGAGGGGGATTAGGCTATAGTCCACCAAGCTGGCCTAGTGCGGGTTGGCAGACTTCACAAACCGTCGAGAAAAATCTCTAAGGTATGCAAGTCTCTAAGGTAAGGTTTCCTCACGATGTTTTCTTTCACCTACCTAATCATTTGAATTTAATGTAAAATATCTAGTAAAAAAATTATTGCTGGTTGTGTCAGAGTTCCCTTGACCTTTGAAAAATATAATTCTGAAGTACTTTTTAAACGAGAGTTTATTTTCAACACTAGATAGATCCCACAGTACCTACCACCACCAAATATTCTGCCGCTAAGCAATAATAATCAATATTTAACATTAGTGTTCTAGTTATTTAGAAAAGGAAAAATTGGACCGCGGGCAGGATTCGAACCTGCGTCTTCTGGTTAGGTACACCAGACGCTATGACCACTAAGCCACCGCGATACCTACCCGTCATGTCGAATTTTTCCTTCACATACTGAATTTACGTCTTTATGGTGACGTCAGTAACACCTATTGAAATGCAAGTTTTTGCTTTTCAACCGACACAACTTACTTTACAGTTAGTTCAATGTCGAACGATGCCACCTTACCTTCTAACTATCTTTTTGTATATTTTTGGCATTTTCCATGCTAAATGCCAAAAATATACAAAAAGATAGTTATATATATATAATTAGTGTTCTAGTTCCAGCCAGTGAAATTACTTGGCATATGAAATTTAACAACTGAGTATAACTATAAAACGCCATTGGTGTTCCTCAAAACAAAATATAACTACCTAAAGCAAGGTAAGGCAAATTGTAACCAAAAGTTCCAATCGACGAACAAAATAATAATAAAATTATTTACGACGAAGTCTAGTGGTTCGGCATAGCGATAAAAGTATCCTATAAATTAATTAAAATTGTATACATAATAATACACCGTGTTTTTTTTGTCGTCTTGCAGCCGAAAGGATATACTTCTACTCATCATGATCAACAATTTCTTGTATGGGATCCACCAAGGAGTGCAAAAAAAACAGCTTCATCCTACATTTTGTCGAGAGACCTGAACTTTTTTCTAAGAAACAGCTCTTTTTTTTTCAAGATTTCAGACTTAGACCTTCATATCTAGTAAAAATAATATTGAATTAATGGTTTTCTTTCGGCTGTAAGACGACAAAAAACAAAACACGGTGTATATTGTGATCCAAGCAAACAAAATTGCGGGCGGAATAGTAGTAAAAAAATGGTTTCTGACCATAACCGAAGCGTTCCTCTCGATGGGCGCCTTGCTGACTCGCTCGCAGTAGGACCCCTCCAGCAGCAGCACGCCCGTCGGACGAGTGTTGTTCTCCGACTCGTAGTAAAACAGCATGTTCTGGACACAATGTCATTATTGGCTGGTATAAATCGTCATCGTAAAGGTAAGAAAGGTAAGAAACGAATGGAAGATGCATGAAGTCTTGGTCCAGCGTGGACAGCTGATGATGATAATAAGTTAACAAGTAGAACGCAAAGATATTATGGAGATACAAGGATCACGTCGGGGTTAACAGTGTGGAGATGGGTCCCCGAAACAAGGTGGATCCTCAAACCACGGAAAGAAAAAATAAGAGAATTATGCAAGAAATTGCAAATTTTCAGAAAACTTAACGAGTAGATATACTTTTTACCCAGTAAAATGCACGTAGACGAAGTCAGGGGCAGAAGAACTTGTTTTGTTTCAGGCTGATAATAGTTGAAGCCACCTCAATTCCGCCAATCAAGTTCCAATATTATATATAACAGTATTCGATAGAGAACTCTTCTCTCCCAAGGTCCCTGCCGCTTGCATAGTATGCATTGTAACAGTTCAACGGAACAAAGCCTCGTGACATTATAAAAGGCTTTTATTAGGACAGGGTTGAGACATAAAATCGTTATTACTCTAATAATATCTAATATTCAGTTTATTTATCTCCACAAATTACATTATTGTGTAATAATAATAATTTATTTCCTCCTATATGATACAAGCGTTTTACAAGTTTACAATTTTAATATCTAGAAGGGAGACAGGAGCCCATACTAAGGCGAAGAGTGGGAGAAGATGGGTTTCCTGGCCTGGGACATTTAAGTTGTACGTGTTTGGGATTGAGCAAGATGAGTGGTTTAAGTATTGTGTGTGAGATTGTGAGTTAGTGATTTTGGGCAATTTGTGTCGGAATTCGAGTTAGTGTATAATTGTGTGTCTGAAAGCGAGTATCCGTAGTTGTTAAATGTCTCTATTTCTAATGAGTAGTTTTTCTGTGTCCTCGTACATAAGTGTTAGGAGCACAATTTTTACATACTTGTGTCGTACTAGAGTAAATTACAAGTAATTTATTACTACAGGATTTTTATACATAATTATATAAAACAGAGTTTTACACCAATATTTCACTAAAAACTACCTTTGTTTGGTGAGAATCAAACCCACGACACCTGGCACAGTTGTAGTAGCCAGGTAGGGCGACCACTTCAACCGCTACGCCAAACATGGTAGTCGACGCCACACATTGAAAGCGTATTACCATATTAAACGGGCAATTACTTAACTGATTGGAATCCTTTTGTAGTACGTTTTCAAATGAAAAGCACACATCGGGTATCCATCCAATTAAAAAGCTTTGTGCTCCGTTAATAATATAAATTTAATGTTTTATAAGCTTTGTTAGGGATATGAAACAACGCTGATCAACCGATCCGCAGGTTAAACTGCGCTAGCCGCAGTTAGTCTGTGGATGGGAGAACACGTAAAGCCGTCATGTTCATTATTGGAGTTCGCATATGTATGCACTGGCCTGTGTTTACACAATGCCTGTCACCGTATTTAAATAGGCTTAGTTACGGCTTGTTTATGTTTTTTTTGTACACTTTGTCACTTCGCTTGTAAAATATTGAACCACGTAAGATTATAATTACTACCAGACCACTGCTGTTCGTATTATTACAGCTTTAATCCAATATACCTACTTACATGACAATCGTTAGTGGTAGTCAGAAGCCTAAAAAGCCTGACAACCAGTCTATCCTCAGGATATCGGTACGGTCCAGAAATTGGGTTACGAAAGTCTAATGGCAGACACTTCGTGTAAAATATTCAACCGCATCTGGTTAGACAGGAAACCCACACCAAAAAGCCTGATAAGAAAGAAGAAAATAAATAAAGAAAAACAATGTACAGACGCCAGCAGGTCGAGCTATCCGAAACTGTCAAATTTTCCCAATTGAATATGAACCTTTTTGTTTCGTATTAAAGTTGAAAATCTATCAAATAAATTTGACAGATTGGGGTAGCTTGATGTGCTGGCCTCTGTACTTAATCCTTGCAAAAAATTAGACGATTACAAACACAAAAATAAAATTAAAACAAAATTACATATTTGGCATAAATAGTGCGTTGCATTGCCCCGCAATGAAAAGGGGTTGCGATCAGCATTATGCTGGGACTGTGTTGCAAATGCTTGCAACACAGCGTAGCGTTGATTTTCGGCGCCAACATAATAATAAAAATAAAAGGGTGACCGGCTGACGCACCGGGAGGTCCGGTGAGATCGAATTTTCCTTTCTCTAAAACTTATATCCTTATTTTACTTATATGACTAAACATACATACAAATCAATCTGCTTGGATGCATTTACAAACTTAATTCTTTTAATTATACACGACACCCAAACCCGGAACATTTACTTGTAGACTATAAATATTTGTTTGTAGAAATCGGACCAGATGGAAACTCGAAGCTTGTAAAACAATTGTCTATTTATGAATCTCGTCGCAACGCGGCGCGTCGCTATTCCGCATCCGGAGTTATGCGCGCTCCATTTCCTCAGGAATCCGGCCTCTGAGGATTTCCTTTGTGTTTGAAGTAAGTGATAAAATGTAAATACAAACATTCTATTGCTGTTTATTTTTTACCATTAACTCTTCCATCACACATCATAAAAGGGCTATGCTGAGACAGATCAACATTGCACATATCAAGGAGAAACTGAAGGTAGCGACGTATGTGGTCCAAGAATTAGCTTTCAATAAAGAGCTGCGGAAGGAGCTGCACCTACATAGCTCTTAAACATAACATACCATCACGCCTGTATTCCTCGAAGAGTTAGGCAAAGGTGTACTAATGTACATCCACAGTTCGCTGGTATGTTTTAGGTCCCATAGTGGGAGTAATTCCACTCAAATTGGAGCTGCCCGACTAGGGAAGTACCTCCGCCTTGCAGAAAATCGAATTGAAATAACACTGCTTTGAGCCGTGTTCTGTTCCTTACGGTGAGCAAGGCTGCCAGTGCTCCACGAGGAAACGATGTGTAGGCAGTGGGCCCCCCCAATGCCTACACGCCAACCCAACTAACTATTCCTCTTTCGTTTTACAGGGTTGGCAATGCACAAGTGTCTATAGGCTACGGTAAACGCTTACCATCAGGTGGGCCATAAGCTTGTTTGCCACCTAAGTGGTATAAAAAAAATTGAGTTCAGGAAATCTGATGGCAATCGGTTCGTTTAAACTACTAATATTCAACCGTAATCTAGTTATACAAGAAGCCAACCCTAAAATAGTTGAGAAATGGCTAGGAGAATGATCAACCAACTGTTATTAATGCTGCGTGTACCGATTTCAGATTTGCCATCTCAACAGACAATTCACATACATTCAAACATATTGTTCATCCGATATTTCGATATCGGCCAATAGATCAGGATCGATGCGAGGCTTAGCGAACATCCCCAATCGTCCGTGACGAAGGCTCTCGCTTGAATGCGCTGAGAGTGCTTTAGCCGTATAATCTGTAATCCTCTCGACAGAAGTACTCCCAAACGGTATTTGCGCGCGACTTCGATCCTCTTACGTCTAAGGATCTTAGACTCAAGTGTTCTTTAAGCTCGTATTATCTAATATACTTCTATCCCTACTACTACTATATTTAAGAGAGGTAGGGCATGGTGGGAGTCATTCCACTCAAATTGGAGCTGCCCGACTGAGGAAGGATGGATGTACCTCCGCCTTGCAGAAAATCGAAGTGAAATAACACAGATCTGAGCTCTGTTGTGTTCCTTACGGTGAGCAAGGTTGCCAGTGCTGCGCAAGGAAACGGTGTGTTGACAGTGGGGGAACTTTGACCCTTAAACTGCCAACCCAACTATTCCTCTTTCGTTTTACAGGGTGTGTAACTCGCGAGTGATACCCCTGGTGTTGCAAGCGTCTATAGGTTACGGTAACCCCTTACCATCAGGTGGGCCGTATGCTTGATGGCCAGCTTAATGGAATAAATAAAAATATCCCTATGACATTCGAAGGAACGTTTAGGGTAGCGGTTAAGGTGTTCTGATGGTCTGGATGTAATTTGAGTCCATTCTTTGCTTGTATATGTTCCTCGCAATACTGGACTTGTCCAAAAACACTTTCGACTCGACTATGTAAACTATGGCACGTACGATAACATCATTTCGCATATGTAATTATCAGATAAAGTAAACATTATTTACCTCAGTTGAAGGAAGTAACTTTAATATAGAGTAAATAAAACCTCCCTGAAATCCCGGAATCACGACGTTTTCATCCCAGGATTCAAGAATCACGAATTATTCATTAGACTTAAACTAAATCGGTAATAAATTATTGTTATGAAGAATATTTTTTTCGGGTTCTGAACTATAACTATTAAGTAAATAAAAACTTTTCATCGGTAATTCTAAAAAAAATACATGACATGACAGTTATATTATGTAAGTACTTAGATGAATTTAAATGTGGATTTTTTTATAGTATTATATTACCTGATAGAGTATGAACCACCGTAGCTGCCATTTGGTGTTGTCAGAACTTCGTTTGTGTAAGTAGCCAGCCTGAAAAAAATATCACAATATTATTGGAGGTTAGGCACACAACTCTGCTGCAGAGTTCATTTCAAATTTCAAGTGCTATAGATATAGACCTGCTGACTGGGCGACTATTTGGGTGCATGATATTACGCTTGTTTTATAGCTTAAAGCACACGCACGCGATAAAAGATGAAATTATAAAACTAAAACCCGAATTAAGAAGATATTCCTGTCACCTTCTAATAGTCAATGTTCTGAATTCAAATCAACTGATATAGGTACTGAGGGGCCCGTATACAGCCGTTTCTGTAAGTACCTATACCCCCAGGGGTTATAGCCGCCTGTATCGTCAGCCAGTGGCGGACTGAAGGCTAAAGTGGGGTCACTAAGTCGTGCTTGGAGGGAGGCGTATCGAGTCTTACCATTAGATAACCCAGAGCACCTTCAAATTCATCAACATCAACCCATATACTGTCCCACTGCTGGGCACGGGTCTCCTCTCAGAACGCTCCACAATGCTAACCTAGTGCTAGGTAGGTTGGCAAACTTTACGCTGTCGAGAAAATCTCTAAGGCATGCAGGTTTCTTCACGATATTTTCCTTCAACGTTTCATCATCATCATATCAGCCACAGGAGGTCCACTGCTGAACAAAGGCCTCCCCCATAGACTTCCACAAAGACCGGTTATAAGCCGCCTGCATCCAACGACTTCCAGCGACCTTTACCAGGTCGGCCGTCCATCTCGTTGGAGGCCGTCCCAAGCGACGCTTTCCGGTGCGTTTAAGGGAGTGATATATGGTGGATCAATAAATGTAATTATTATTATTATACCTGTGAGTGGTCGTATTGGGCTCTGTCGGAGAGTGCGATCAGCTGACTGTCAGTGACGCGGATCGACCGCTGAATCTTCGGGCTCAGCATCATGAAGACTTTCTGAAACAAGCGAATCTGGTATATAGATCTAAACAAATAAATAAATAAATGGATGGTATGAATGGAAAGTTTAAGGCACATGTTAAACACATCCTAATTAAGAAAGCATACTATAAAGTACAAGACTATGTCGATGATAGGGACGTTTGGGGATATTGGACTGATACTTCTGCACATGTGGCTTCCCTGGAACCTCTGTAACGACGTATGTGTAAGTCTATTAGCCACCACGTTTTTGACGTGGTACTTACATCTAATTCCGTAAATCTTGGTGACAAGTTTTGTCAGTTGTTTTATATAGTTTATTAGTCACTACTGTTTGTAAATGGGAGAACTGTTTAGAACTTTATTTTATGCCTAGCTGTATTTTACTTAATTGTAATCTTCGCATCATCCCTAAATTGTCCTCTCATGTAAGTATCCAATTTATAATTATTATTGTACCGAACATTATTGTAAACCACTAAAATTTAAAAGAGTAACCATGGAGTTTCTTGCCGGTTCTTCTCCATAGGAAACGACCAATTTGGAACCGTGCACCTAGACTCGACATTTCATAAGTGCCTGTTTAGGGTTTATATGAAAATAAAACTATTTTGATTGATTGATTGAATATTTGAGACTAAGCACAATCTAATTAATTCCAAACTAAGCTGAACTTTTACTTTTTTTTATTCACGATAGGCGCTTGACCACTTGTTCGCCTGACGTTAAGCGACACTGCGATCGGCGGTGGAGCGCGCCTAGAAGAAACCGATTCATCGAGATTTAAAGACACACAGATTATAGTTATTGGGAAGACCCACTATACTATTTTGTACTATAGGTACCTACTAGACAATAGATATAATACCTGTTTTTTTTTAAATACATACTTATAATACCTACATGAAATACCCAGACAATCACAAACACATATGTTCATCACATAAATTATGATGACCTGTAGAAATCGAACGACCTCGTGATCAGCAGCCCGCCAATCGAACCATCACCAGATCTTACAGTCTATGACCGCAACTCCACCCAACGTGACTTTTTTAATGTGTTTAAGGAAAACCATGATTAATTAATATTGTAAACTGCGCAAGGGCTTTGATCTCCTAGTACGTAAAACCTGACAAAATGTAACCAAAAACGTGTAGTGGATCTTAACCCATATACTGTCCCACTGCTGGGCACGGGTCTCCTCTCAGAATGTGAGAGTTTAGGCTATTGTCCACCACGCTGGCCTAATGGTGGTTGGCAGAGTTTACACGCTGTCGAGAAAATTATTCTAAGGCATGTACGAGTAGGTTTCCTAATGATTATTACTTCACCGTTTAAGCGAGTGATCGTTAATATTTTATAAGCACATGATTTCGAAGAGTCTGTGGTGAGTGCCTTGGATGTGTACTCCAGATTTGGCAGCCCAATCGTCATATAGCTTGGCTATCACTAGACTATCACTGCTATAAAGAAATGCATTTGGTAATTATGAAACAAAATGGTGGGGTGTTATCCGCAACTTCAAGATATAGCGCGTATTTTGCGTGCGGATTAGGTACTAAATAAATATTAAATAAAGAGCATCGTCATTATAATATTAGATTACTTATTAGAGTACCTTAATTCAAAAAGAAAAAAATTTCCTTTGGATCACTTACGTTGTCCATCTATTTAATTTTAAAAGTCAAAAGTTATTGTAATAAACTCTGAGATATTTTCATAAATTTTTACGAAGCAATATTATCGCGATACGAAAATCGAGCTCATACTATGCCATTATTTTTAAGTATTATAATAATTGTTTTTAACTATCAGTGTCCAAAAACTGATCTAGTATAATTATATGTGCACAGTAATTACATTTAATTCGTTGGGTAACGCCTCGTCACACAATCCTGGCGTTTTATTAATACGCATTGTACCTACCACGTAAATAAAGGCATCAGTGTATGCTTATATTTTTATTCGTATACTACACACACTATTTAAATCGATTTAGAACTCACCTTTACTTAATCGTATTCATATTATAATACAATTATCTCACATTCACAACAAGATCACACGCAGGTAATGTCCATTTCAAGATCAACAACAATGGAAACAACATTATTTATAGAACACTTACATCGCACACAAGTCAATAGGTGAACAGACAACACTTTATAATAACAATAGAGAAAACGAAACAACGATTAATATTCAACTTTAAAGATTATTTACACTAGTCATAAGCACGAAATGTTGTGAGCGCCTGTTGAATTTGTAAACGCAAATATTTGTTTGCACAAGTTTTGCTTACACTATTATTACAGGCTACGTAGTTTTTAATTAAGCGTTTTGTTCAATTTAGAATGATGTTTAGTTTATCAGTCTGTCATTGGTTGGCATCGCCTGGTTTGTCAGCCTTGAATGCCGAGGGCTGTGAGGTGTTGCGTGGCAGACGGCGACGGCTAGACTGCCGGGCCAGCACCTGTAGCTGAATCGACCGTTGCGCGCGTGCGTGCCCTTGATGACGTACGAGAAACGCCATAGAATTGAGAACAGTTAGTTTTAGCTAATTAAATATACATTCAAATACTTAAATAAAACGTGAATTAGAAGAATTCATTCAAACATCGCACCGAAGCTTATTATTTGATAAAAATACATTTTTATAACACTAAGGCGGCAAACAGACTTACGGCCAACCAGATTGTAAACGATTACCGTACCTAGCCTATAGACGCATCACCCTACCCTGCAACACCAGGGGTATCACTTGCGCGTTGTCAACCCTGTAAAACGAAATAGGAATAGTTGGGTAGGCAGTATAAGGGTCAAAGTCCCCCCACTGCCAACACAACAGCTGCAATTTGAGTGGAATTACTCCCACTAAGGAAGGCTCTTAAAGATTCTTGAGAACTTACCATTTAATTCTTCTTAAACATACTGGCGAATTACGGTTGTACTATTAGTAGTCCTTTAACTAACCCTTCAAGAAACAAAGGCGTGTTGATATGTTATTTAATTATATTAAAGTGTCCGGTAATTCTCCCGCTTTCCTAACACTGTGTGCTCAGTAAGTCGTAGTTTCCGCGGCAATATAACTCCCGTGCTCATCGTATCTTTGTGTTACACGCGCCTTGAACTGGCTACATACCATCACGCAATACGACCCTTACTATATAGCAAGCTAGAGGATGTACCTTCGTAAAAAAATATCTAGACAAGTGTGGTGCGTACCATGTCTGTATTTTTTTTTTATCGAAATAAATGACAAACGCACACTGGTCGCCTGATTGTTGCCTGTTGTCATCTTGAAACCTCAGTTGCCCAGTAATTCCAATGGGTACATTGCCTTTCAAACCGGAAGACAATAATTATATAAATTACTTAGTTACTAAATTGTTTAGCGGTAGGATATTTGGCGATACAGTGACAACCCCAGACGAATACAGCAGCGTGAGCAAGCTCTCAGTGCCTCGGAGAGCATAACGCGGTCGGTCCCGGTTCTTATAGAAACACCTGTTAGACAATCGTTAGTGGTAGTCAGAACTCTAAGTAGCCTGAGAGCCAGTCTATCGATTTATATTACCCAAAAATTGGGCTTCGGATGTTCTGGTGGCAGTGATTAGGACATCCTAAGCCTAATTTTTGGCTTCAAGTAAAATACTGATATTCAGCCGCAGCTGGTTAGACTTGAAGCTGATTCCAAAAGTATTCCAACATAGTTGGGAAAAGGCTCCGAGGGTAATGATCATGTCTCATAAGCGCGACTGCTACACTACTTCTAGTGTTTGATTCCCAGGTCGAGCAGTATTATTGGGTTTTTCTGTGAAATTTAAAAGTTTCTTGGCTCGGAATTTGGATTTGTGCCCATCAATAGGTTCGGCATCAATAGAACCTGGTATGTATAGACGCCAGCAGGTAAAGCTATCCAAAACTGTAAATTTTTCCCGATTGAACATGAACCTTGATTTTGAATTAAGGTTGAAAATCTATCAAATAAGTTTGGCAGATTGGGGTAGCTTGATATGCGGCGTAAATGTACCTACATCAACACCTACACCTCATAATACAACTCTGCCTAGCCCTTCGGAGAATACAGGCATGATGGTGTGGTATGTTAGTATATAAATGAATATAAGCCCTATTGTATTTGGAGTAAGTGATTGACTTATTTGAGACTCGACATTCCATAAGTGCCTGTATATGGTTTATATGAATATAAGACGATTTTGTTTTTTTTTATAGTACGGAAAACCCTCATGAATCGTCCGCCACACGGGAAGGCAGCAGGGTATGTCGGTGTCGTACCGACTCAAATACGCACTGCCTTCACTTGCCCTATAGCCATGGCCTACCCACTTGCCCTATGCTACTTAGGATACAAATTTACGATCATAACAAAAACATGCAACAGAGCATCTTGTGGAGATGATAATGAGTATTGCATGATTATATTCTACTCAATGCACCACCTATTAACACCTTGCAACATTTTTTTATGACCCAAATGCGTTGTTAATATATTCCCTGGGGAGAATAATTATGTTGTATTATACTAAATATAAATTCAGATTTGTATACATAATAGGGCTAATTATTTTTCCAGGTGACGAATTACTTTACGGGTGACTAACTATTTGGATATTTAAAAAATAACACATATTTTTAATAGCTTTTAAGTAGATTTGTTATCACTAAAGTGGCAATACCAAAATTTTCCTGTCACGCGTCAAAAAATCTCCGAAACATTTCCCGTGCCGTAATAAACAACAATTGAGAGTAAATAATACAACAAATCATTTTATTATTGTATCTCACGCCCACGTTCCTAGTCCAGTCAGCCATTCTCATTCCAGGCATTTCGTGTGATGTGCGCTATTTAAAATCCACGCGTTATGGCATCTGGGTCTAAAAATGATATAGTTAATAGATTGCTTAACGTGAGGCTGGACGATGGCGGCGGTGGGGATGAGCTGCCGCCGCAGAACATGCTGCCCTCGAACCAGCAAGCGCGGCAGCTGGGACAAATACAGGAGGAAGAGAACGGGCAACCGAGTGAACCTCTGGCTTCATCGTCAGCTATAGAAAACCTACAACCGATTAATAATACTGGCGGCCGCTTACACAACTGGCAGGCGACGAAAACGACGGTAAAAGAAAGATTATCGTTTCTTTTCAACAACGAAATCTTGTGCGACGTACATTTTATCGTCGGCAAGGATGCAAACCAGCAGGTCATCCCTGCGCATAAGTTCGTTTTGTCTGTGGGCTCTGCCGTGTTTGATGCCATGTTCAACGGAGTGCTAGCTACTAAGTCTGATGAGGTCGAGCTACCCGATGTGGAGCCTGCGGCCTTCCTACACTTACTAAAGTTCCTATATTCAGATGAGGTCCGAATTGGACCTGAAAGTGTAATGACAACGCTTTATACAGCTAAGAAATATGCTGTGGCAGCCCTAGAAGAACACTGTGTGGACTTTTTGAAGAGTAATTTGGGTACAGATAATGCATTCCTGTTGTTGACACAAGCCCGGTTGTTTGACGAACCACAGCTGGCTGCATTGTGCTTAGAGATGATAGATAAGAATACTGCTGATGCATTAAATGCTGAAGGGTTTACAGATATTGATCAGGATACACTGAATGCAGTGTTGGAGAGGTATGTTTGTTTATTTTTATACTGTTTATTAATTTTTAGTATTGTTTTATAATTATTCCTGTTTTGAATTATCTATTTAAATTGCATCATTTTTTTTACTGTCGAATCTATTGTACTTAGCAATATTACAGGATCTATAATCTATTATTGAAATTAAATGTTTCTTATCTAGTTTATAGAACAAAAAACTAAATTTTATTGGCCATTTAGACCTAAATTCTAGGCATCATAGACCTAATTCTAAATAATTATGTTGGGCTAGACTTTAAATGCAACCTTTATATTTTATAGCTGACGAATTAATATACTAAATATTATCTACCTAGTTGGTTTTGCTGCCAGTTCTAGTAATGTGAACGAAGTACTTGAATTAAGAAATTATCTGATAACTTGTTTAGTTTGTTTATTAATTATTGTTATTTTTTAGTGGTGAACTCTGGTGATCACAATTGACCGACTATTAGTATTATAGTAGGTGGCAGTGATACTATAGCCACAAATAAATAAAAAATATTTACTCTTAGAAACATGCAGGTTATTTCATAAACACTCAATCTAAAATTCTCCCTTTACCTTATAGAGAAAAAATATGCTTTAGTATAAACAAAAATAAGTTGCTTGCATCATAGGTCTAGTGATTATGAGTTCTCTTTGAGTGTTAGGAACAGCTTGCTATTCGTTTGCTCAGTTATTAACAATAGGCTCACCCGTAAAACCAGTGGGAGGGTGTTCTGTCTTCCCTCTTAATAAAATTTACTCCACAGTGGTGTACATCGGTACACCTATGTCTGATTGCCTTTGAGGATAATGGGATGGTATGCTATGTAGTGGATATGTTTTGCCCTCACACCAACTGTTCTTAAGATAATTAATTACACTTCACACTTTTTTAATAGAAAGAAAAGTTATTTTAATTGGCTAGTGTACTGATATTTTTCATGAACATAAATGAAAAAAAACCCCATTTAAATAGAGTCAATAAACAAAAACAAAATTAAAATAGGTTAAAAAATAAAGCAGTTTCAAGCAAATGTGACATTAATGTTCAATGTCATAAACAAATTCTTTATGTTACTAATACTTGTTTTGCAGGAAAGGGATGGAGCATCTCTCTCAAACCCCACCATAAACTTTATCTCGTAATATTTTTTTCAGTGCACAGTATATAATTAATTCTATTTTTCACTGAGCCTGTTATTTTGAATAAATCATAAACTAGTCAAGTACCCAGTCATTTTGCAATCCTAACATGCCTAATAAATTCTCAATTGACAGCTAGGCATGCAGTGTAATGAGTAGTTTGATAGTAACATAGGAAAACTGTTGTCACCTTGCCAACTGTAGCGCTCAGTGTCAATGCCAGAATTAATGTATGTTTGTGTAAACCATTGTACGTTTACACATTGTACTACCTCGTCTTCTGTTTCTATTCTTCTTTAAAAAAAAAATGTTACAAACGCACTCACGATACAGGAGAAAATTCTAGTGTGGGACTAGGATTTTCTTCTGTATTGTGGGTGCGTTTACAAACACAAACTATCACATACACAAACATCTGGCCCCGGAACAACTACCTGTAGGTCATACAAATATTTTTCTAGTAATCGTAAGTGCGACTAATAAGCTAGAGGTCCTGTGTTCGGTTCCCAGGTCGAGTGTAATTGAGTATATCTAATATATAAAATTCTCGTGTCACAGTTTTCGTTGCCATACTCCTCCGAAACGGCTTGACCGATTTTGATGAAATTTTTTGTGCTTATCGGGGAGGTCTGAGAATAGGCCAACATCTATTTTTCATACCACTAAATATTTTTTTTTATGGCAAAACAACGTTTGCGGGGTCAGCTAGTTTTCTATAAAATTCTAAGTAGCAATTCGAACTTTGGAAATTTGCTTGGTTAGTAGCCTATGTAATAGGGTCGCCATATTAAATGGTCCTATCCCTTTAAGGAATACAGGTGTAATGTAATGTTGTAAGTAATGACAGTGATTGTAATTTGAGAGATTATTTCGGCTAAAACCCTTGTTTTTTGCTGTTCATTAATTGCTTTTCAGATTATATACTATTTATTACGTGTGAACTTTAAAAGAGACCATGATTTTGGGAGTTTGATACTGCGTTTTTTCTCAGAGATCATCAGCTAGGTAAAGCCGGCGCCATCTAGCATTAATTCAAAACATTGGCTCGTAAAAGTGTCTTTAAAAGATCTATTTACAGAAATAAATATAATTTAAGTTAAGGCACATTTACCACGACAGCGACGTCTGCGACTTTAACTCATCACTGTCTTGCATCAGAGCAAGTTACACGCTAAGAAACACTTTCTCTTCCTACATCGGCCAAAATTTTGAACTCTATTAACACCGATTAAGGCTGAAATTTCCAGTATCGCTGACCGTAACTGACGGCTTCAGCACCAGACTATTCACAACCACAGTTCAGCATTTAGGAATCAGATTTACAAGGAAATGCCTTCTGATAGTGATCTTGTGTGTAGGGTCGTTTTATTTGAACAACATGATTGATTCGAACAACGCGGTTCTTCTCCGTAAGAGCGTTTTCGAACTACGTACGTACGATTCCAAAGAGTGCGTCTTAGAGCGGTTTCGCACGTCGAATTCGATCCGAATCTGTGATTACAAATAGTATTATTACGAATTCGGATCGGACGTAGTGCGAATTCGCTCTAAGACGGACTTTTTGGTCGTAATCGTGCAACTAGTTTTTTGGAAATTCATCATACCTGTAGTATGGTCTATTTGGATGAAAATGTTTGGCTTTGAAATGCTCCAATATGATTGAATATTATCTGCCGATCAGTGTCTACGGTCAGCGATATTGCATATTGATTCGTACAATTAGTGTCAATTATCACACATTGTGTTCTTTGCTTGGGCAAAGGAATTTCAAAACAAAATCCAAGTGGATGCCGGAATACCTCTTGTACAATCTGAATTCAAATATTGCATACAATTTAATTATACTTCACACACATTATGATTCTTTCTAATCGATGATAAACACATGATTTCGAAAAACGTACTCGAGAACTTTGATTTGGCAGTCCAATGATCATACCACTAGGCTATCACTGCTTTTTAGTAATGCCGATGCCCGATGTAATAGAGCGCATTGCCTTTAACCGGGCATAAATTGAAACTGCTGAGCTGACCTGCTACTAAGAATTTCATAGAAAAACCCAGTAACACTGCTGGTCCTGGGAACCCTAGACTCAAGCCAAGTCGAAGTCAAAATACTTAGTTAAAGATTTTAACTGAAATTGTTCTACTTGTAGTGTCTCACTACTCGATGCGTAAATTGTCCATTCATGGCGGTGTCCTTGTTAGCGCTACCTATGTTCCATTCTAGGGCACCAAACACGTTATGCCTAAGTTAACAAGTGCTTGACATTCTGCAAACGACTTGTTTTGCTTTTAGGGAATTATGCTATAGTTTATATCTCACATTTTGGCCCACTTTTTAAACGACTTCAAAAAGGAGGAGGTAATATGTTCGACTGTATGTATTTTTTTTATGTATGTACCCCGATTTCTCCCACATTTGTGGACCGATTCTCAAAATTATTAAATATTTCATCTACCTTTTTGTATTTTTTGGCATTTATTTTCGCGAAGGAAAAATTCTACTGCGGGCAGGATTCGAACCTGCGTCATCTGGTGGCTTAGTGGTCAAAGCGTCTGGTGTATCTACACCAGACGCTTTGACCACTAAGCCACCGCGAGTCCCACCCGCCGCAGAATTATGTAGTTTCATGATCGATACACAAAAACAGATAATAAATTCTAACGCGGAACATAGCGACTTAACAGTAGTAACTTAACAGACCGGATCAAATTTTACCAATAATGGGATTATTGGGAAAATTTGATCCGGTCTAGAATTTTTAATGGATTGTTTGAGATGGTAGTTATTCATTATAGCTTAACGTAATTCTAGACTAGACTTCACATTTTATTTAAAGTTATCTTTACGCAGTTCGGTTTTTATTTAAAGTTCACTTTTTAGGTACCTAGTCGGGTTTTTTTTTTTTCAATATGTTCAACTGACTAATTTTCTGTTCTTAGCAGACTTTTTTCGACAGTTTTAACTTTGAAAATACAACTACTATCTTATAATTATATATTAGGTAAGTATTTAGTATTGCAGTTTGATGGTTTAAACAATTATAATTAACCGTGTAGTGACAATGTAGGTCATTAGCTCATGCTGTGATAATTACCATTACAATAGCAGCTGTTTGCCTCGGTCTTTACTACTTGCGCTGCCCGATAAGGTGATTTACACATAACATACCATATCCCCAAAGGGATACGCAAGACTTTGTTGTACAGTCAACAAAAGAGTTAAGTATACAGATAGCAAACGAAATATGCATTTTTATACAGATTTCGACACAAATAATTACACGCCAAAGGGTTAGGTAGGCAGCTACTTACAATACCTACGTTTTGATACATATTGCGTGATACATTATTATACAATCTTTATCAAAACACAGACTATTAATTAGCTGCCTGTATACCTAACTCTTTTGTTGACCGTACACCTACATTTCGCCAGTATGTTTTAGGGGGCAAGCTTATTATCATTAACCGGGCATAAAACCAAACTACTATTATAAAAAATACGATCGTAGGTATAGGGGTTTGAGTAATGGCGGCTTTCTGAATTTTTATTGTAAAGTTTAATTAAACTGTGAGATAATAGCTATGCCTGCCTAGTTATTACAAACTGCCTCATTGTCATTAGCCTGTTGATCTTAAGAGCGTCTGCTACACTAGAGGTACTTGTTTTGATTCCTAGATCGAGCAGTGTTATTGGGTATTTCTATGAAATTCTCAGTACCAGTTTGGAGTTTGGGAGGACCCCGGTTTATACTTTTGTTTTGTACTTTGTTAATTGTATGTTTGTTAAGTTCGGCCTGACAGAGAGCTTGTTTATAATGAGATTAACTATGATTAAACAGAAGCAGAATATTTAGATCACATTTTTAACTTTCCAGGGACACTCTCCGCATCAGAGAAGCAAAAATCTTCTCAGCAGTTCTACGCTGGTCTGAAGCGGAGTGCATACGGCGACAGCTGCCCGTAACACCCTCTAACCAAAGAATGGTGCTGGGCCGAGCCTTCAACGCTATCCGTTTCCCCCTCATGTCCGTTGAAGAATTTGCCATGGGCCCCGCCCAAAGCGGTCTCTTGGATGACAGAGAGATTGTGCAACTCTTCCTATACTTCACCGTAAACCCTAAACCGAATGTGGGGTTTCTCGACACCCCCAGATGCTGCATGACGGGCAAAGAGCTGACGGTGAATAGGTTTCCCCAGACAGAATCCCGGTGGGGTTACAGCGGGACCACGGACAGGATCAGGTTTACAGTTGATCAGAGAATTTTTGTGGTCGGCTTTGGATTGTATGGATCGTATTTTGGGCCGACGGAGTATGAGGTACACTTACAGGTTAGTTATATCACACATTCATAGATTTTTTGTACCTACATTAGACTTTTCTTTACTAACTTACATTAAACTTCCCAGTTTTCAAAGATTTCTCTCGATATTAAATCCTAAGCAGAGTTCTGTAGATGGACCCTGGCAGAGTTCTGAAGTAGCCTAAAAAAATCCTTGATAATTATTACATCCACCAAACCACTATTTAACTGCCGCTTTTAGCATATCCGGAATGGCAAATGTCATTATCCTTGACTATAAGCCAAGGAAAGGCAAGTGTATTTTTTGAAGGTAAGTATGCAGAGGGTCTACTCCCTATCTCTGTCAACGAAGTTACGAGCCGTTTGAAAGTTCTCCAAAACTTCGGAGTCCGATTAAAAAAGTGTCAAATCCAATTTTTCGAACGGGTAAAAACACATCGAGAGAGTAGGGATAGCTGTCAAATTGTGTTGTCATTCATTCTTAGTTCGGGACCCGAACGAATCATCCGTCCGTAGGTGATACGGAGTAGGAAACGCCCGTCACGAAGGTCGAAACTACGGACTTCGTGCTTAGGGAGTAGACCCCCAGATCCTTGAAAAGAAATATCATTACTGTTGGTTTTTAATTAAACGTGAACATAGCCACGGGCAGAAACTAGTACATAATAAAAAGAGTCCCAAAGGAATATAAACTAGGAAAAATATGCGTACCGTGCAGTTCCTTGCGAATGTTCAAGTGACTATCACACTTGTCACAATCAACTGACAGCAAAAATGAAAAGGTTAGCCTTTATTTAGAGTGCATTTTACCACGTGTAGCGGATGACCTTTAAGCAGTATGAAGTCTAGAAATAGCCCAAGGGAATTCTAGGTTGTAATGGCTTCTTTATTGTTGTCGTAAGAATGAAATTGACATGACTGTAGAACTGCGAACTCAGTGCGATAATTTATTTTACTGTATGTACGGTTAGCAATGAAAGTCACAGCTAAATTTTGAAAACATGACAGCTCCAAAACTTGTCGAGAGATCTTTTTAATATGAAGGTACGGTAAACATTTAATGGTCCTCTATGCAATGATTTTGCACAACCTTCATGGGTCAGTAACCTCATATTAAAAATCGTACTGAAGATTGCAACATGTTGAACGGCTTTCGTTGGTGACTGTACCATACATACGTTGCTGTATTCCTCGAATAATTTATTATTATGTTTTTAAACACACTTAATGTTACAGTACAGAGGCCAGCACATCAAGCTGTCAAATTTCTTTGATTGATTTTCAACTTTAATACAAAACGATAAGGCTCATATTCGATTGGGAAAATTTGTCAGTTTTGGATAGCTTGGATAGCCTACACACCTACGCCTACACTACCCACTGTTTCCTTTCTTACAGTCCATCCAAAGGTTGGAAGAGATCGCGTTGTGCGATAAGAAGTCTCATTTCTTTTGAAATTGTTTTATTGGTGTGCAATAAAGCGTATAAATACTTTTTTATTGTAAATATATACATTGAAAAAACCCATAAATTATATATGAACGTTGCAGATAATCCACCTAGCTACAAAAAAGGTGTGCGGTTCCAACACGACCACGTTTTGCTGTGACGGCACCGACGATACTTTCCGCGCCATGTTCAAAGAACCGGTCGAAATACTGCCCAACACCTCCTACATCGCCAGTGCTAAGCTTAAGGTGAGGAATAGGGTTTATCAAATCGACGGACGGGACGAATAGAGGCCTAAATTTATCAATTCATATTTTCTCACATAGCGTTTTTTTTTTTAAACCACTACGACAAACAAGCATACGACCCACCTTAGGATAAGCGGTTACCGTAGCCTTTAGACGCTTGTAACACCAGGGGTGTGCGTTTCCGACCCTGTACAACGAAAGAGGAATAGCTGGGCTAGTAAACTTTTCCTCGCGGAGCACTGGCATCCTTGCTCACCGTAAGGAACACAACACAGCTTAAAGCAGTGTTATTTCACTTCGATTTTCTGCAAGGCCTTATTTTATAGACACTAAGCACTATGTATGTATTTGCTGTTGGTGTACTTTATGAATAAATAAAAAAGTAAAAAAAATACTTCCCCAGTCCGGCAGCGTGTGAATTCTGCCAACTCGCAATAGGCCAGCGTGGTAGATAGTAGCCTAATCGCTCTCATTCTAACAGGACAGTATATCGGTTGATTAAAATGATTTTTGAGGTTGACCTCCGATCATTGTAATATATGTTTTGATCGGATAAATATAAAATATGTATTAATAGTTTCAAATCCTGAGCCGTCCTGTTTGCCGATTGGCGATGGCCCTTAGTTTTAAATTCATAAACGATTCTAAAAGATATAGAGAAAAGTGTACCTATATGTATAATGTAAATATATTTGATATAAATTTTTTTAATACCCGTCTCTGCGTTCTAGCTTTACAACATACCATCACACTTGTAAAAGCAGAGGTGTACTGCAATCCCTACCAGAAGTGTAATGGCATACCCACAGTTGCCAGCTGCTGCTACGGTAATAGGGGGTGAGCCTATTGCCTTCGGGTTTACTGGGCATAAATCACTCCAATGTTGATGTTACTGAAAATTTCGTAGAAAAATCTAATAAAACTAATCTCCGTCTCTCGTCCTGGGTCTCTAAATCGGCAGTCGCGCTTACGACCACGCTTACGAACGGTTGCCCCGTTCGTAAGCTATGTTGCAATGACAGCATGGGGCAACTGCTATTAGTTGCAATAGCAGCATGGGGCAACTGCTATCAGTTGCAATAACAGTATGGGGCAACTGCTATCAGTTCCAACAGCAGCATGGGACAACTGCTATTAGTTGCAATAACAGCATGGGACGACTGCTATCAGTTGCAATAACAGCATGGGACAACTGCTATCAGTTGCAATAACAGCATGGGACAACTGCTATTAGTTGCAATAACAGCATGGGACGACTGCTATCAGTTGCAATAACAGCATGGGACGACTGCTATCAGTTGCAATAACAGCATGGGACAACTGCTATCAGTTGCAATAACAGCATGGTACAACTGCTATTAGTTTCAATAACAGCATGGGACAACTGCTATTAGTTCCAATAACAGCATGGTACAACTGCTATTAGTTTCAATAACAGCATGGGACAACTGCTATTAGTTGCAATAACAGCTTGGGACAACTGCTATCAGTTATAATTAATCAATATTTAAACTGTGGACTATAATATTTAAAAGCCTTAGGGGGATTATTAATGTTCCTGAGCTCCATAATGAAATGAAATCTGTAATCTTCTTGGCAGACCATTAATGTCGTAACAAAAAACACCGCTTACTGACTGTTCCAACTTGCCGTACTATTGCACATTCCAAGACACGTATTCCTTGGATACTAGCCGCTATTAACGCTCACCTGAACTCAAACACAGATCTTGATATGTTTGCGAATGAAAGGATTTTTTGTGAGAAGAATGCAAGACTGTGTTAAATAAATTGGTGATATTTAAACAGTGTAAGGCTTCGTCCGTTCTATTTAAAATAAAAGAAATAAATAATGAGTCGGTTAATATAGTTAAAAACTAGCGAAATAAGGATGAATTGATACACATTTTTTTAATCCTCAGGTGGGTACGAAGAAAGCACTACAGCCTGGAAAAAATAAAACCCTCACAGTTACCGTTTATAATATGAATAAAAAAAAAACCGCGCAAAAAGGTTGTGCGTTAGTTAAAGTCGCTTCGGGCAGAAAACGCGAGGCGTCCCTTGTTAAAAAAGGCCAATCAATAATGTTCGGGTCTCGATCGATATTTTTTAAATAGATTTTCAAAAAGAGGTGAGGGTTTGCTAGTAGAAATCTTCCAGTCTATGCTGTTTTTAGTTCTTTTATTTTGTTTTTGCATGGAGGTTATTTTATAATGTGTGTTAGAAAATAAGTCTTTATATAAAGCCGCTCCCTCATCGGGAGCATTCGCCTTTAATATACTTACATAATAATCCAAGATTCGATTTTGAGAATTATGTTAAAATACTACCTCACTGAGAGGTGAGGTGAGGTATGTTGTGATCTTCTGACTCACTGATGTAATGCTCGAATCTGAACCGTTACATTATAGACGAATGCTACCGATCATGGAGCAGTTTAATATTCAATGATAATTCACTTAGGTACAGTCAGCATCAGATAATAATATATCTGGACATACGCCAACCTATACCAGTATAAGCTGACCTATATACGTTTTCTGTACAATGTGGGTTCAATTTATATTGGAAATATGTAGCAATATGTACAACTAAAAAAATTAAAGAATATACCAATGAGTAGTTCATTGGGATATTCTTTAATTTTTACAGCAACTGTAATTCTGACATGATTTCTGTCCCGTTGAGATAAAGCTTAATTTATTTTAAGATATTGAACAGTCTGTTCGTCCCTATATATCTGACGCTGATTGGACCTTGACATAATTTATATTATGAGTCCTTGCACTATGTCGTCTTCAGGTATTGTTTTGCACGTGATATGTGACGACAAAATTACTCGTGGTGCACATTGTTAGCTTTACAAGAAATAAGACAAGGTAACCTTTAATCCCTTTGCACTGATACAACCAAATTTCCCTGTAGAATAAAAACTACTCTTTTGTTTCCTACGACATGTAATAAAGCTTTAAACACTGAAGGAAGAGTTCTGCTACAGTCTGTCGGAGTTGATACCACAGCATTGCAAAATATTATGCCGCTCAGCAATCTATCAGCCACGGAGTCCACTGCTGAACATAGGCTCCCCTAAAGATCGCCACAAAAATCGGTCTTGCGCAGATCGCATCCACCGACGCCCCGCGACCCTCACGAGGTCATCCGACCACCTAGTCCCCCGTCCTACGCTGCGCTTTCCTATGCGTGGTCACCACTCCAAGACTTTATTTCCCCAGCGCCGCTAAGCAATATTATATGCAAAGATTATTCCGTTCCGGTTTGGAGGGCAATGTGACCAATGAAATTACTGGACATTGGTATAAGAGTTACAATTGAGGTTTCAAGATGACAAAGGGCGAGTAATACCGCTGTTGTTGCTGACGTCTATAGGCTGCGGTTGCCGCTTACCATCAGGCCCGTGTACCTGTCACCTTATTACAATTTTAAAGCAACTTCAATTTTAATTAAGATTATTGACGGAAAAAACCCCTAACAGTAGAAATTCAATATGTGATTAGGCAAATGTCAAACAATGATTTAAAAATAAGAATACTTCATTGGTCTAGTGACTAGTCAGTGGTAAGTGACCGGGACCAAACTCACATATTGATGAACCGCATTGAAATAGGCTTTTCTTACGCTTGAAGGTCAACTCATACTGGAAATTTATAGCACGTTGTGTAGTTCTATTCTGTAGATGTAATTCATCAAAACTGTCCAGTTTTTCCCCACAGAGGCTGCCAAGTGAAATGTGTTATTGGTTTTTCTATAATATTCTCAGTAGCAGTTCGGAGTTTGATTTGTGTCGTGTTAATGGCAATAGACTCGCTTATCGTTTGGTACCTAAAACATCCGGGCGAGCAGTGAGTAAACATCACAATACCTACAGGCAGAGGTATCATACACATGCGTATGTTTATGTTTTTAAAGAAAATTTCCTGCCTTGTGTTTTCAGTGAACTGGCATCGAAAGTTTTTAGATCCGAAATATAAAGTATTTATTTGCTCTTCACATCATTACACGATATTGTTTTTGTTTCAGGGCACCGATTCCTACTATGGCACGAAGGGTCTCCGCCGGGTGACAGTTGACTGCAACAATGGTGAGAAAGTCGTATTCCAGTTCTCATACGCCGCCGGCAACAATAACGGAACCTCAGTAGAGGATGGTCAGATACCAGCCATCATTTTCTACATCTAATCCCACCTCATGCTGGCAACATTAATGTAAGCCGGTGACATTTATTGAAAGCTATTGTTTCAAATAATATTTTGGGCTGGCGACATTTATTTGAAGCTGGTAATCGTGGATGTTTCATAGAGCCCGTTTTATTGCGTATTAAATGTTTATTATTTATAACAGATCACAAACTATATTAAAACCCATTATAAATATATAATAGATATAGTTAATTCATACAATATTTTCCAGTATTCGACATAAAATAAATGAATAATGTAACCAGTGTCCTACTTGAATGTTTATTTATTTTTCAATAGTCAAATGAACGGGCTCTAAGAACCGCAATATTAATATCACTATTTAACATGGAGATCCGTAATTTGAAGCTGAATTCGTGTGTGCTTAGAACAGTCGTGACATTTCATGAACGAACGTGAATTATTAGAATTTGAACATTATATCGGTACCCTTAAGTTACACGACCCGCGCTCTTAAATTGTGAGGGAAACTATTGATTGTCATTGTTCTAAAATGTATGGCTCCTGCAACTTGGTAATACTATTTTGAACTCTATGATTTAAATTTGACCACGATCAAAATACATATTTCCTGAAATAATAAATAGATCTGTAGAAGTTTCATAACAAACCGTGATTTTATTAAAACATATCAAATAATTCCAGTAAAAATTGCAGAGCAATATGACCTTTAAAAATCTCACTTTTAAACCAATAAGATTTCCTACAAAAAGAATAAAAATTATTTAAAAAATAATAAATTATCTACGTGACATTTTTACCAAATTTATTGTGATTGACCGTTTAAAAAAACTCGTAACTTTCAAAGATTCGGTAGGTTTTACTCACAGTATTGCCAGTGTAAAATATTTTTTTCTCATATAGAAATAATTCATATCCATTGAGGTTACTGTATAAATTATAAAATAGTCATAGTTTTTTTTATGAATCTGGATTTAAAAAAAAGTCACAAAAGGTATGGTTATGATTGTGTTATAAAGAAAATAATATAGGCAGTGAGTGCAAGCACTACTGACGGTGATGCTAAACATAAAAAATAAAATGTAAATGTTTGGAGGAATTGGGGTCATCATTCCTTCTTCCAATGTGACGTCACTTGGCTTGTAGTCTGGTAATTTTTTATAGCTTTTTCTGTATTTTTATATGAAAGTTCCTTAATACATAGCGTTACCCACCACCGCCCGATCTAATTATGTTGTATTAGTATTATTTGTGCTGATTCGTATTCTGACGATGTTTGTCGAGCATTTTAGTTCCCTCTGTACTGGGTATGGATTAAATGGTTCGAAGAAATGAAGGCAAAAGGTTATTGAATTGCTTAAGGGGAAAGCTGCACATTGGGGACAACGATTCTTTTTTTTTATCGTTATAATTATGTTTCCTGTTAAAGAATCCACAATTTTTGTCAAGAATCTATAGTGGTTCTCGTCTTATTATTGCTAATGTAATCTTAAATTGTGGCAACATTTACTACCTATTTACTTTTTTAGACAATCCGTAATTCAAAATGATTGTTTTGTCTAAAGTAAACGGCCAACTATATCGCAATGTAACCTCATTGCGCTAAACTACAGTATCCAATGTTGACCAAACTCACTAAATAGCGCGTTATGTCTCAAATTGTATATGAACTAAATTATGATATTTTTTTCATTGTTCTGGACAGGATTTGTTTTTTTTTTCTATAGATGATCTGTGATAGGTTTGTGGAATGACTGAAAAGCAGAGTTTATTGGAATATTTATATTTTAATATGTATTGCTATGTCTGTTTCATTCGGATTTTCTTTACTGTTTTGTAATGGTTAACAATCTTCATTTCAAGGCAGCACTTTTGTTTTTTTTTGTACTTCATTAGTCTAGTGGCTGCAGGTGCGGCTAAATAAAGTAAAGTAACCGTTCAGGAATACAGTTGTGGTGGCAGTGGGGGAGAACTTTGACCCTTACACTGCCAAGCCAACTATTCCTCTTTCGTTTTACAAGGTCGGCAACGCGCAAGTGATACCCCTGGTGTAACAAGCGTCTATAGGCTACGGTAACCGCTTACCATCGCGTGGGCCGTATGCTTATTTGCCACCTAAGTGGTATAAAAAAAATACAGGCGTGGTTTGTTTTGTAAATGATCTTTGTAATTATTTCAAAGTTTAATAATTGATTTTAAAATTACTCATACTTAAATATGATTACTCTAACATAAAAACATAAATAGATCATTTTTTTTCATACCACTAAGGTGGCAAACAAGCATACGGCTCGGTACGGTAGTCTATAGACGCTTGCAACACCAGGAGTATCGCACTTGCGCGCTGCCGACCCTGTATTGAAAGAGGAATAGTTGGGTTGTCAGTATAAGGGTCAAAGTCCCCCCACTGCCAACACGACGTTTCCTCGTGGAGCACTGGCAACCTTGCTCACCGTAAGAAACACAACACAGCTCAAAGCAGTGTTATTTCACTTCGATTTTCTGCAAGGCGGAGGTACTTCCCCAATCGGGCTCCAATTTGAGTGGAATTACTCCCACTATACTACCTCTCTTAAAATTGTTTCCATTACAAGACAGTTAAAAATATGGACCTTATGGTGATATGCCGCTTGTAAAATTTCTTTGTCCAATATCACTTTATCTATACTAATATTATAAAGCTAAAGAGTTTGTTTGTTTTTGAAGGCGCTAATCTCCGGAACTAATGGTTCAAATTTAAAAAAAAAAATTGGATTAGATAGTTCATTTATCAAGAAAGGCCATATTATTATAACGTCACGCTATGACCAAATAGGAGCCAAGCAAAAAGGAAAAAAGGCGAGTGACAACGCGGGCGGCAGTTATGACAAATTAACTAGAAAATTCTATCTTTACTTCAAAGACTTTTAGCTATCTAGTAGTTATCTGTAGTACAGCGGTCAGCGCATCAAGCTATCGGTTAAATCGGTTAAATTTTTTATTGGTTTTCAAACTTTAATATAAAATAATAAGGTTCATATTCAATTGGAAAAATTTGACTGTTTTGGATAGCTTAATCTGCTGGCGTCTGTACATATGAACAAATTCTAAAAATTTGGAACCAATATTGTCAAAAAAATTCGACCATATCTTGGATATTGGACAAAGACCTAGACCAAGATATTTGACCGCTGGCATATCATCCTTAGCTTAATTGTTTTTGGGACCAGATTTGTTTGTTTTATAAATCACGAGTGAGACAGAAGTCCTTTATAATGAATCTTGTTAGCTTTAGTTGTAAGTTGCCTTATTTATTGTTATTAATTTTGATTGCAAATAATTACATTATTTTCATTGCACGGTAGTGACAAGAAATATTGATTTTTCACGAAGTAAAACTTAAAATTTTCATTGTATTTAAATGATATTTAGTTGCTGCAATCCAAACATGGCTTATACTATATAAACTTATAAGTAAATAAGCTTAAGTCGGCTTCTAAAAATTCTTACAGTTTTTCTATAAGTAATAACTGTAAGTTTGCCCCATTTTTTGTCAGAAACCTTTGGAAATAAATGTGAGGTAACTCAATTAAGAATATTTTTCTAATCTTATCAAAAATTGGATTCGGATGCTATTGAAATTGTAAATAATTACACCTGTCTTCGTGATTGAGTTATTGAATTATTATATATTAAATGATTGAATTATTGAATTCATTTTCGGTAAAAATATGCTATGCTTTATTATTTCGTTTGGAGTATTAGCAGTGAATTGGGAAGAAATAATTTAATCTTGTTGTATCTTGTTCGTTGTTGAACGAAATTAAATCAATTTTACCCAATATGCTATTCTTTAAGCTACATAAAGTCATAATTTTCTAGCTACCTACATTCTGGAATAGTTTTGTATTGAGACACTAAAATAGATTTAATTACAAAATATTTTTACCCAAAGATGACGAAAAATTAATTAACTAAAATTCTTAGTCGTATTTTTAGTATGTAATGTAAATGAGATAAATTATAAAAAATTGTGTGTAGTATTTTCATGGAATGTGAAGAAATTGTTTGAATTGGATTTTTTTCTAGTCAAATTACACAAAATGTAGGTATACACTATTGCGAGACTGCTTAAAAGTCCAACCCTGATATTAATCCAAATTGCAAGGCAGGATGTCCATGATCTTGTGTTTGAATGTAAGCAGTAGTGCATTTTTACTCTAAAGGATTCTGTTTGATCCACCTGTTTTGACATTTACCTAGACTGTGTTGCTAGAACTGTTATTTATACGAGTTCTGACATTAATAAGTAAATTTAAGGTGTCATCGATTTAGATTTTGGGCCAATTTTATACTGATCAGGATTAAAAATATATTAGATCTTAAAACATCCTTTTAATCCTGTGGAATAAAAAAATATAGTATCAATTATCGCACAACGGCCTCTGAAGCCATGCCAAAAATATTACAAAAAAAAAATAGTAGGTATCAATTCAACGGAACGGAATCTATGTGGCTGTAATTTATCTGACACTTTATTTATTTATTTATTTTCAAATCAAACGGAATCCTTAATCTTTATGTTCAATATTCCTTTTTCAACGAACCCAGTGACGCCACACTGTTGTTTGTTTATTGAGTATTATTTTAGTATAAAAAATTAACTGATATGTTTCAAGTAATTTGGACTTTATTGTATTTGTATAAATGCCCAGTTTAGTTTGTATGGGAGCGAATGCAGGAATTGAGCTGTGTTTGTAGCTTAGCATAAGAAATGTATCTAAATGAAAAATATTTTGTATAGAGGAACCGATGTTGGTCTAGATGTCAATAAATAATAATGTAATATTCGTCTTTCATTTGTGTCTAGGCCGAATATTCGGTATTTGGCCGAATATTTGGTATTTGGCCGAATATTAAAATGAATAATCGAATGGTCGATTCAGGTGCTTATATATTATATACGCATTTTGAAAAATAGTGTAACCGGCAATAATATCCATAATATTATAATCAACAACCCATCTTCGCTATGACACTGCAAGTGATGGGAAATAATAAAACTCAGGTAAGTATTTGAGAACCATGGAACACAGTACATGATTTATATATTAAATTCCGAATTATAGACCACATTCCACTCTCACATGGTTTTACAATATTCCCTTTTTACTATAAAATCGATCAAGTAAACATCCATTATCATTATTATCAATAAAAATCTGACACACAGTATTACAAACAACTGACAGTATCAAAAAATTCATGCCTATAATATCAAGACTTAAATATTTTTAATAAATAATTTAGCACACGTTTTGAAAAGCTCAACGAGCTAATAAATAATGTAAAAGATTGACGACTCATCTTTTTAAAATACTTAACCTTTTAACCGCCACGTCAATAACGAAAATCCGTGTTCTCTACGCCAAGCGACAAATTCTAGTATCTCATAATATAAAAACAAAAAAAAATTGTATAGGTATGTATTTTGAACTAAAAAAAAGTGGTATTTTTGACGTGCTATGCCGTCGGCGTCTTGAACAACATTTGACGTCTATACACGTCCGTGGCGCTCAAAAGGTTAAACATTAGTCTGCTTGTGACTCGCATACAACTCATACACTATTACACACACATTAAATTTTATCTCTGTGGGATAAAATTGTTTACATACAATAGTGAAACAATAGATAAATGTATTAATTTCACTAATAACATCGAGATACCTTACTCGTACCCTGGGTTTTTGTATTATGTTTATGAACACCCCATCTCATTCTGCCAGTCCACATGTCTTTTCACTAAGTTCTTAGAGACTGGCTTGGTCTTCTCAATTGCTGTCAAAATATCAGCCAAATCCAACCTGTCCTTGCGACCAGCTACGCTACCTGAAATAGATACCATAAAAGTCAAAATTTAGTTTATAGGTTTCAATTTCAAATTTTGTTTGACTAATCGTGGACTACCTAGGCGAGGAGTCGATGGAGCACGCTCGCCTAACTCCGAGGATAAACGTAACCCGAAAAACACAGACTCCAAAAAAGAGTTCCACTTCCTAGCGGAAGTACGTATGTGAAAGGAGGATGCGTAAGGCTTAGTAGAGTGAGTAAATTTTTTATGCTCAGATTTTCGCTGGGTCCTAGATACCACCTATATTTTTTTTTACAATATAAGGAAAACCATTTCTATCATAAAATTTAAGCCTTGCACTTCACAGATTAAGGATGGACGAAACTTCGAATTTTTTTCCGAATATACAATTATCTAGAATCTGTTCTACTAGTTTCTATTAAGGTTGAATACCAGCCCTGAGTAATCATACAAACCTTTCCCATTTATAGTGGGCAGCATCTTCCTAACAGTGGACATAAGGGCCTCCTTGGCCACTAACTTGATGTCGCTGCCGGAGTACCCCTCAGTCTTCGTAGCCAACTCTTTAAAGTCTACCTTCGGGAACAGTTCTATATTTTTCGCGTTCAGGTACGTCTGGAAAAGTTCTTCACGCGTCTTGAAATCCGGGAGAGGAATGAAGATTCGCTTCTCAAGTCTTCGCAACATAGCGGGGTCTATCTCCCTGTAAATAAAAAAATTAGCTACAACAAAATATCCTATGCTGTTGTTATCCAAGTACGCCCTCAATCTTGAACTATGTTGTCAACCCATTTGGCCGCTGGATACTTGACGCCACGGAATAGATTAATGATGTTGGAAAGGCCCTCGCTGCAATTTTGTGTTTGTATTAGGACCAGTTTCGCCGCTCGACTCCCACTATTTTCATTTCTAACACATATGCAATAGTAGGTATACTTACAAATATTTCGCACACAATCAAATCACACAAACATAAATCTCAAGGCAGCTATTAGTTTGCACACTAGCACGCGCTGTGCATCACGGCAAGCAACGAAACGTGCAGTGGTGAAAGTGTAGAGGACGCAATGCATGCAGTACCCACCTACGTTGCAAGCGGATTCGGTCATTGAGTTGATTAAGCGAGTACAAATCGGGCAATATTTTTTTTTTGTAACTTATTGCAGTATATTCGTGATGTTTGGAATTTCATAGTGGTCAGTAGATTTTTACGTTTTTTACAAGATATACCTCCTCGCTCTATTCTTGAGGTCTAACTTTTTGTCTTACAAAAAGTTCTCTGAAAAAGTCCGGAGCACACTAAACGCGGTGAACGAATGAATCAGTCGAGTTATGAGTGTCGAATCATATTTTATTGTAGCGTGCCGGCTTGATTACCATTCCAACCTTATTTATCTATTCCGTGCTTTATTTATTTATTTAATACTTTTTGCACAAAACAAAAAAATTTTGTACAAAGGTGGACTTAATGCCATTCGGCATTCTCTCCCAGTCAACCTTAGGCCAGCATAATCAACAAGTGATATTTAAAATTACTATTGATTCTAAAGAAAACTTACCAAGGCATATTAGAGTTAGCCAGGAGGAATATAATGCCCTCTCTACCGCCGATGCCATCTAGTTCAGTGAGAAGCTGTGACTTCAATCGGCGTGATGCTTCATGTTCTCCTGGCGCAGACCGATCCGATGTCAAGGTCTCTACCTCGTCCATGAATATTATTGATGGAGAATAGTAGGATGCCATTTCAAAGAGGACCTAGAAAGAGTTGTGAATTATGCAAAAGAACACAATGGAAATGTATGATCATAAGGCATAGCTACTCACTACGCAGGCCTTAGTTATATGGGTACCCTTAACTGTTCCTACCCTCGCCGAAAATTGGATGCACTTTATCTTAGCTGTTGCCCCATTTCCAGATGTATAGAAATACCTTAATAATCTTCTCGGTCTCTCCGCGCCATTTGTTGACGATGGTGCTGCAAGAGACGTTGAAGAAGGTGCAGCAGCTCTCGCCGGCGACCGCTCGCGCCAGCATCGTCTTACCCGTGCCCGGAGGCCCGTGCAACAGCACACCGCGCCACGGCTCCAGAAGGCCCGTGAATACTTCTGGGTACCTAGTCAACAATGTAGTAAGGAGTAACTGATATAATTGTAATTAAAAATAATTAAAGAGGAGGCTTGCTACTACTATAATGATGCTCGAGTATTAACTTCGATGCTAAAATATCATGTGTGCACTGACATAATTATAGCAATGAATAAGTATATCTAACATATTGATTTCTGACATTTACGCGAATATTATACATTGAAATAAAACTACTTTTTACGGATTTTATCGCGTATATTGATATTATTAATCCCGACGTTTCGGACCCTTTACAGCGTCCATGGTCACGGGTAGACTGAGGTGGTGGGCGTCTTGATGATATAATTACTGACAGCTACCCTACATTTTTTATTGTTACATGATCAATGACATTTATTACTAATTATTAATTAAAACTAGATGGAGCCGGCATTTCCTAGCTGACGACCTCTGAGAAGAAACGCCGAAACAAACTCAGAGAATCATGGTCTCTTTTAAAGTAAAAATATTCAATGATCATGTTTTAGTTGTTAATTATTGGCAATCCGATTCACGCAGAACGAGCTCACAGTATCCTTTGGTCTTGCAGTTGTAGGCCTGGATTTTGGTTTAATAGAATCTATAACAGGATTCCAAGCAGGTGGTAAGACCCAGCCATCTTCTCTATTGAAATTTGGATGTTTTTTAATTTCAATAGCCTCACGAATCATCCTGGGTAGGTATCGACTTTCCTTCGCAAGTATTTGTGGTTTATCAAATCTGATATAATGCTGGGCCTTGTCAAGAGTATGTTCACAAACTGCTGACTTCTTGGAACGGCGGTGTTTGACATCGGCGATGTGTTCTTTTACGTGGGTCCCTATGCTTCTTTTAGTTTGGCCTATATATGAGAGACCGCAATCACAATCAAGCTTGTATACGCCCGCATCTTGTAGAGGTATATGGCACTTGACAGATGGTAAGAACTGACTGATCTTCTTCAGCGGCTTGAAGTATGTTTTAATTGAAGCACGCTTGCTCATCACAGATCACATGGGATCACATGGGATCTGTGATGAGCAACACCTGGCTGCTGAGCTTCAACATGTCAAGCAAGTCCTGCATGACAACAAGCTCCGAATACCGCGCCCTTGCCACAGAAACCGTGTGAAACGTGCCACAGTTGAGCGCTTACCTGCCGTACTACCATATGTTAGAGGAGTCACCGACAAAATTGGCTACATCTTGAAGCGTGCTTCAATTAAAACATACTTCAAGCCGCTGAAGAAGATCAGTCAGTTCTTACCATCTGTCAAGTGCCATATACCTCTACAAGATGCGGGCGTATACAAGCTTGATTGTGATTGCGGTCTCTCATATATAGGCCAAACTAAAAGAAGCATAGGGACCCGCGTAAAAGAACACATCGCCGATGTCAAACACCGCCGTTCCAAGAAGTCAGCAGTTTGTGAACATACTCTTGACAAGGCCCAGCATTATATCAGATTTGATAAACCACAAATACTTGCGAAGGAAAGTCGATACCTACCCAGGATGATTCGTGAGGCTATTGAAATTAAAAAACATCCAAATTTCAATAGAGAAGATGGCTGGGTCTTACCACCTGCTTGGAATCCTGTTATAGATTCTATTAAACCAAAATCCAGGCCTACAACTGCAAGACCAAAGGATACTGTGAGCTCGTTCTGCGTGAATCGGATTGCCAATAATTAACAACTAAAACATGATCATTGAATATTTTTACTTTAAAAGAGACCATGATTCTCTGAGTTTGTTTCGGCGTTTCTTCTCAGAGGTCGTCAGCTAGGAAATGCCGGCTCCATCTAGTTTTAATTAATAATTAGTAATAAATGTAATTGATCATGTAACAATAAAAAATTTAGGGTAGCTGTCAGTAATTATATCATCAAGACGCCCACCACCTCAGTCTACCCGTGACCATGGACGCTGTAAAGGGTCCGAAACGTCGGGATTAATAATATCAATATACGCGATAAAATCCGTAAAAAGTAGTTTTATTTCAAAGTATATCTAAGCTAAATTAAAATTTTGTTTTATTTAAGTAGGTAATTTAACTGTTACATAGATTAACAGACAAAAATGTTGCTGGGGAGTTATTATGCCGCTTCTTCTTCCTAGCTAAAACACTAGGAGGTGATGAAGGGCTGGCGTTTTGGGGGCTGCCCTAAATGTAAAAGTGACATTAAAAAAATACTACCTCAGGGTCTATCTTGAATAAATTATTTTGACTTTGAAGATCAGTTATGAGCAAGGCATCATAAAATGGTTTTAACCTAGTGAAAAACAATTTAGCGTTGTTTATGTCCTAAACATACCGGCCAACTGTGGGTATACAATTAGTACCTACACCTCTGCTTAAACCTTCGGGGAATACAAACATGATGGTGTGTTTATGTATGGAAGTGTGAACGAATTTACTTAACTAATTAAACACCTATTTGAGGGTAGGTAATAGGGTAGTCTTACCGTAATTTATAAGTAACATTTATACAGTAGGTATTCTACCTACGGCCCACCTGTCGAGTGAGTTAATATCGCTGAAAACAATACGCAGGGGACTAGACTCTCACTCAAAGATGAGATACGAGTCCTCACAATAAGACCATTCATAGGCTGACTATACCGGCAATTTTGTTATAGAAGCCATATAACGATATAAGAAATCATAAAGCCCTAATCCACTTACCGAACAGGATAGACAACTGACTCCATGAGCAGGCTCTTAGCCGAAGACAGTCCCTTTACATCGTCCCATGACACTCCTGTAGGTCTGATGATGTCCTGGTACAGCAGCTCCACCAGCTGCTTCTTGTCGGGGCTCGCGTGGCTCAGGAAACCCGCTAGAGACTTCCTCTCGATCGCCGGTATCGTTTGGATAGTCTGTTCGTCCTGAGGCAATAACTTTCTTTGACATAACTGTCATACTGACAGTGTAAGAGGGATTGAGAGAAAGAAGATTCTATTTAGCCTATATAGTGACATCCCTGTCTAACAACGTAAAATTAACGTTGTGGTCCGTCCCCAACACTTATTACCGGGTTGTGTTAAGACAGTATTTTTTTTTCTATTAGGTATATTACTGGCACAGAATTTGCAAAGATTCTTCAGTCCCTTCGGAGCCCATGGCGTGATGCTATATTATGTTTAGGGTAAAAGCGAATTAGTTATTAGAACGACTATGTAACTCTTCGGCGTTATTCTTTTCACATTTCAGCTTTTCTCCCTCACAGGCTATGCTGACTGTATTTCGAAGACGTCAGACACCACCTACTCTTATGCACAGTCATGAGAGTTTCTAAGATCCATGTAATAGGAATCGAGTCTAAAGGATGTCATACATAATTATCTTTTAGCTTTAGTCCCAATTAATTTAGGGTTGTCACAGCGTAACCAGCAAGTCTAGGAGCTGATAATTTCCTAGCAGGAAAATCGAATAACATTTTTTCCACCCTTGAAATCTATCAGAGGACCCAATACTAACAGCCACTAGACCAACAATAGACTGTATAGTAATAAATATTATGAAGCCGTATTTACTGTCCGACTGCATTACCCGTATAAGCCATCAACAATGCGATGACCCTGAGATATGTGTCGCAGTGACAAATTGCTGGCAAAGAGCCAGACATACGGTAATGTAACTATTTCCTTCACCTGAATTATATTTTAAATGAACATCAAAATGCGATAGCGGATACCTTCGTTTGTATAAATGTAAGTGTAATAAGTAATATTCATCGTTTACTACGTCGTACGTTTCTGGTACTTATGTATAGCACAGGATAACCTATTTTAAGTAGCGGCAGAACATTATAATTATGATTTCCTGCAGCTAAGCTACCACAATCTGTCAAATTTCTTTGATTGATTTTCAACTTTAAAACAAAACTATAAGGTTCATATTCAATTGCGACAATATGACAGTTTTGGATAGCTTGACCTGCTGGCGTCTGTACCTACTTGTATTTATTTTGTGCCAATAAATAATTTATTATTGTTATAATTTAAAAAATTAATATAGTCTAACAATATTTTTGGCATTTTCCATGCTAAGATTTTAAAGTTATTTAGAAAAGGAAAAATTCGACCGCCGGCAGGATTTGAACTTGCATCTTCTGGTTAGGTACACCAGACGCTATGACCACTAAGCACCGCGAAAATGTAGTGGTTATAGCGTCTGGTGTACCTAACCAGAAGACGCAGGTTCGAATCCTGCCCGCGGTCGAATTTTTCCTTTTCTAAATAACAGTCTAACAAATTAAAGAAATATGTATTTGGGACATCTGTTTAGTTTGGTACTGTTTGTTTAGCTGTCTAAATTTGTCCAAAAATTAATTAATTTATATTTTATAACCCCCATAGATGATATGATTATTAATTTATGATATGATTATTATTATTTGTATCTCCATTTCGGATATCACGGCATATCTCCCGTAAGGAAGACATCCGGTCCTTTGGCAGGCTTGCGCGGGGACACAGGTCCAACGCGTAGAGGCCCCTTGGAGAGCTTTGTTCTAAATATGGGATGGGACACCAACCCGGGACACTCCAAGACTGCACTATGAGAATACAGCCATGGAGTATCCCGGGTGGATGCAGGACTATTGTAAAATATGGTAAATGAAAACTACTTGGTTTATGGATGTAGATCATTGGTGGACCGATAACTTCTATTGCCGGAAGAAAACGGCGTCTGCCTTACAACCTCGAATAAATATCCTTAGGGATGGCAGACGGTGACTCGCCACCTCACTAGCTGGGCCCCCCGAAAAGCTGCCAGTACAGGCAGAAGGCGGCAACAGCGGTGTGAGCGGCTAGGGGTGTAGAGAGGTGCGGCCCCGGTTTCACCGTCGCGAGTCTCCACGAGACCCGGATTGGGTTTCCCCGCTATTACGCCATTAGACACTTCCACCCCCGAGCATATAGCTCTGGCGGCCCCCCTCTGGCCGGCCAATTAAGGCAAAACAGAGTTGAGAGTCCTGCGGGCGCTCTTGGGGTTCCACTCCAGCTATCCAATACGGGCAAACTGGAGACGAGGCCCTGACCGACTCTCTGGGGCAATAAGGACCGCAGTGTCGCCACTCACCATCAGCTCGCCACAAGCTGCCCTGCGGTTTGTGCGCTTTCCTTTACACCTTATGACACATTTTTTGTTTTATTGTAATAGGTTTGTAGGAAGCGTTTCTAATCTGCCCTCCAGTTTTACGTTAGTCTCATGATGAGGTAACGCTTGTCCCAGAGGGGGTTTATTATTATTATTATTTTATTATTATGATTTTGCCTTTACCTGCCTCTCACAGACAAAAACGTCAAAACCATATTTTAAAAACGCTTCTGAAATGCTTACCTTCAAGAGTTTAGTAACGGTGAACGTAGACGGGAGGTCTACGGGCTCCTCGCAGACACACTCTGTGGCCACGTGCTCAGACTTCGCCCTCCTGGTCTGTGGCCTCCGCGCTGGACGCTGTTCCTCCACCTTACGGCAGAACTGCGGTTGCTTGTTGAAGCGGATCAGGTAGTAGCTGCAGTAGTCCTGGGGATATTAGAGTAAAGGGGTTTGGAAAAAACGATACTTACACGTAGAATATTTACATAGCGCGATGTGGAAATTCAAGCTGCACAAATTGCTTGTTTCTTTTTTTTTTTAATTGTTATCCCGTCTCCTTGTGCGTTAGAGGTTTGGAGGGCTCTACAAAAAATCTCGAAATGTAGGCAAAATTAGTTTGAGAACTTATGGGTTAGGCAGTAATACTAGCCTATAGTATACTACCCTCACTTCGCCAGTTTGTTTTAAGGTCCTATGTAATAACCAGAGCAGTGATAGCCTGGTGATACTAAGTCAAAGGTCTCGATTTCGAATTCAAGGCACACACCTCCGACTTTTCGAAATCAATTTAGCGTATTAGTAATTAATTTATTACTCGCTTAAACGGTGAAGGAAAACATCGTAAAGAAGCCTGCATGCCTTAGAGAACTTCTTGACGGCGCGGCGTGTGAAGCCTGCCATCCCGCATTAGGCCAGCGTGGTGCACTATAGCCTAATCCTTGCCCAGCAGTGGGGAAAGTATATGTATTGATGATGATACCTAAGCAAGCTTGCTTTAGAAAGGACTTGTTATATCTTGATATAACAAGTCCTTCCTGTGTCCCACTAGGCATGTAAACGGATTTTGAAAACTGAACTCGTTTTGGAAATCCATTCGCAAAGTCGAATATATGTAGGTACTTCAAACTTGTTAAATAACATATAATTATTTTACCAATCTCCCAAATAATAAAAAGCCCAATCCATCACAAAAGCATGGATACCTCATACATATTTATATCAAAAGGAAATGCACTGAGACTTTCAGTTACGCAACATGGTCGTGACGTCAGCGGCGTCTACGCGTCTCGCGTCTCAGGCACGGGTCCAAGTGGCTCGAATGAGAGTAAATGCGAAGTTTTAGATATTTAATAGGCATTCGCTGTAATGTAAGTTATGTTGAAAATATTATTAGATATATTTTTACACAATAACCTTAAAATTAACACAACCATTGGCTGATATATTCAGCCAAGGAGCTGTTTTAGCTAATTTGGTAGTTCTCCTTATAGATTATACATGAAATATGGTGTTAAAAAGCTTGAAATTCTAATACCTATTTAGCTACCTCGTACTAAAGCCATTATTTTGTACCTCGGACTAATGCCATTTATTACATCATCATCAGCCCATGTATTGTCCCACTGCTGGGCACGCGTCTCCTCTCAGATTGTGAGGGATTAGACTACTTATATACCTATGTATAGTCCACCACGCTGCCCTAGTGCGGGTTGGCAGACTTCATACACCGTCGAGAAAAAAATCTAAGGCATGCAGGTTTCCTCACGATGTTTTCCTTCCCAGTTTAAGGGATTTTTAAATTAATTATTAATATGCACATGAATTCGAAAAGTCAGAGGGGCCTGCCTTGGGTTCAAACTCTAGACCTTTGACTTGGTAGTCCAATGGTCATATCACTAGGCTTTCACTGCTCTGATTAATACAAAGGACCTTAAAACAAACTGACGAAGTGATGGTAGTAGGTAGGCAACAGTGCCTCTGCCTAGCCCATAAACAAACTTTAACAAACTATTTTTGTCCACCGCACACTTCGAGATTTTTTCTAGAGCCCTCCAAACCTCTATCGCACAAGGAGACGGCATAACAATAAAAAAAATTAGAAGCAAGCAATTCGTGCAGCCTGAATTTCCACATCGCGCTATGAAAATATTTTACGAGTATCTAACCTACCTATTAGTTGTACAGTCAGCAACGAAAGTCGCTGAACATAACAAAATTTTGAAAACATCACAGCTCCAAAACTTGTCCAGAGGTTTTTTCTATTAAGGTAACCTGAATATTGAATGGTCATCTATGCAATTATTTCGCATAACCTTCACAGGTCAGTAACTTCACACTTATTAAAAATCATATTGAAAATTGCAACATGTTCAGCGACTTTCGTTGCTGACTGTACATACGAGTACGATAATTATTGGCAAGCCTCTCCAGTGCTTACGACAAATTAAAACAATTTACGTCATACGCGGAAACTATTTCATGAAGATGCTTTAAATATGAAATTATTAAGGAAAAATACAAATCCCTACTAATATCGTTAATGCAAAAAACATTCTGTCTCTCTGTTACACTTTCACGTGTACCGCGCTGATTCAATTTTGATGCAATTTGGCACAGAGATAGATTAGACCTTGAAAAAAAAGATAGGTTACCTTTTGTCTAAAACCACCCCCATGGGAAAAAGGCGTGTGTATGTATGTGTAATACAAAAACCAACCCATTGTAACCTAATGGTTGCCTAGATACGGCCAAGGAAGGCCCCGAAACCGATTTGGACAGACTGGCCTGTTCTGCTCAGTTCAATTGGATCCTATGTGATCCATAGGTTATATATCATATATCACATAGGTTAGATAAGAAAAATAGAAAAACAATTATAAATTACAACAATTTTTAATCAATTAATAATAAATAATAAAAATAAAAATCTTTATTCATTCAAACATTAGTACAATACATATACACATATTACAATTTGTAGACTTATGAGACCAGGAGAAGAAATCAGTATATCTCTGGACCCCACACTAGGATTCCCTGTGTGGTGGGGTCCAGTCCCTTCCGTAAGTTTTAATCAACCTACAAACACAATAGAAAAGCAGACGACCCTTTGGAGATTCACAGTTTTTTAATCAATTAATCAACCCACGTAATGTGGTCAGTTGTCATTATATTCGTCGGCAGTATTACAAAACCGCAACACTACATACAAATTCTTGTTTGCGACGCAAGCTAACGACCGCTCTATATACTTTGTGAGAGGTATGCTTCAGTAAAGGTGTTTGCAAGACTTTCTAGGTGACACTACTCTCCACAGGTTAAGTGCAGGTATTTTTAGAACGCTGCCTGGTTCTAAAGGTTTACAAGTGCTTTTTAACCGACTTCAAAAAAGGAGGAGGTTCTCAATTCGACTGTATTTTTTTTTAGTATTTTTAGAACACTGCCTGGTTCTAAAACTTTACAAGTGTTGGTGCTTTTTAACCGACTCCAAAAAAGGCGGTTCTCAATTCAACTGTATTTTGTTTTAATGTTTGTTACCTCAGAACTATCGTGTGGCTTCCCGTGTGATCCCATTTCAATTTGGTCCAGTTCTGACAATGGCATCCATGAGAAATCCATAAAGTCTTATTTTTACACACAATGCTTGAAGTCGGTTTTCTTTTCCTAAAAAGTTATACCATAAAATATCGCACATATACCCAAATTATCTGTAGGTAACCATTGTTGCTTTATGGGAAGAAGGAACCTTCAACTCGATACGTTATTCGTTAATCTATAATATTAAAACAGCTACTAGACATTGGCTTAACTATAAATGTTGTAAAATAACTGTAAACTCAGTTTAACAATAAATATTCATCAATATCACGTGATAAAATCCGTAAAAAGTAGTTTTATATCAATGTCGTATTTTGAATATATTGTCTACCCGTATCTAACCATTGATGCTGGAAAGGGTCCGAAACGTCGGGATTAATAATATCAATATAACGCGATAAAATCCGTAAAAAGTTTTATTTCTATGTATAATATTCGCGTAAGTGTCAGAAAAAAAACAGAAAGATTTGATTTGGCCGGTTAATTGTAAAAATCGCTAACATAAAGATGTATAGTAGAATCACCTTCCTTCAGAGTTAATCAAATGCTAATCACATATTAATGCTGTCCCAACATTGGTTCGTGTTTTTCAAAGCGATTAACAAAAATTACAATCCCTACTAATATTATAAATGCGAAAGTAACTCTGTCTGTCTGTCTGTTACGCTTTCACGTCTAAATCACTGAACTGATTTTAATTAAATTTGGTACAGAGATAGAGTTGTCCTTGAGAAAGAACACATAGTTTTTATCTCGGACTTTTGAAGAGTTCTCTTGGAAACGCGATATAACCGAACTCGACGCGGGCGAAGCCGCGGGCGGAAAACTAGTAGGTACCTAATAAACCGCTATGGCTCTTTCTAAAAAATGCCATTTCTGATATTGACCTACATTGTAACACACATATTTGTTACTATTCTATGTCTGGACTTTAAAAGAGATTATGATTCTCTGAGTTTGTTTCGGGGTTTCTTCTCAGAGGTCGTCAGCTAGGAAATGCCGGAGTCATCTAGCTTAAAAATATGTAAGATACCTATTGACTTGTAAAAGTGTCTTTAAAAGATCTATTTAGCAGAAATAAATATCATTTATCATTTAATAGGTAGGTACTAGGAGACAGAGAAGACTCGGAAGACGATGCCTATAAAAATAGGCTCCTTTCAACGGCGACGCCAGCAGGTCAAGCTATCCAAAACTGTCAAATTTTCCCAATTGAATATGAACCTTATCGTTTTGTTATTAAAGTTGAAAATCAATCAAAGAAATTTGACAGATTGTGGTAGCTTGATGTGCTGGCCTCTGTACATTGGTAAGCAATTAACGTACAACAGTGCACCTCTACTTAACCCTTCGAGGAATACAACCTTGATGGTATGTCATATACCTAGTATACGTTCGAAAACCTTTAACCTTTTGGCCGCCACGGACGTGTATAGATGTCAAATGAAAACTTGCTCACGGCGCCGAAGACGGCATGGCACGTCAAAAATACCACTTTTCTCTTAGTTCAATGTACATAGGTACCTATTCAATTTTTTTTGTTTGTTTTACCTATTATTAAATACTAGAATTTGTCGCTTGGCGTAGAGAACAAGGATTTTCGTTATTGACGTGGCGGTCAAAAGGTTGAAGATATGCCAACAATGTGTTAAAAATTCAGAAACCAATCTTATAATATAAAAGAGCCTTGAATTTATGTAGTGGAACAGACTATTAAACACGTATGAACGACCACTTGGCTAGGGTTGTCGCCCGTTCAGTTTGAAAGCAAACTGTCTGACTGTGGTGAGATTTGTCCGGCATGCAATGCGAGTGGAAATGAAACGTCCGGTCGACAATCATTTTCATTATATGCAGCTGTCGTTTCATGCTTACAGCTCAGTGAATTTTGCTTTCAATGAGTGATAATTATATATTATTGGTAGCAAGTAAATCTGGAAAGTATATAAAGCTTTACAGTTTTTTGTTTCAGATTTACTTTTTTAAATCAAACAGCTACCGCACTAAGGATCAAGGCTTGTGTCGTGGAGGACTTTACAAACTTAATTAAAGGATACAAAATAGGTACACGCAGAGTCGAAACAAATATAAATGTTGATCACACAAAGTTTGTTTCGGGTGGGAATCAAACCAACGACACCCGAGGAAATGGTAGTGAGAAGAACCTTAGCCGGTATAACAAACGTGCAGTTAAGTCAGATTGATTTGCTGGCATTACTATAATTTATCTAACGATAAAATATTGCCAGTAATTGTGTGCAGTTGCTAAATAAGTTTTTAATATTACATAAGAAGAAAGAAAGAAAATCACATTTATTCGGACAAGGTAATAATATAATCATGTACCATCATGCTTGTATCCCTGAAAGGTTTAAGCAGAGGTGCACTGTTGTACTTCAATTGTGATATAACGGTGTGATAAAAGGCGAGCACCAATCCAAAATCTAAACTACGAGATTCTACTTAGAATTTAATAGAAACATTCAATAACTTTTCCTTCAAAAAAAATATTACTAAAATTGACCTTGAAAAAAATACTCATTATTGACAACCCTGGTACTCAGGCGCTCAATTTCCGAGCCCACATAAATAAGGTCATGAACTTGCAATACCTCTCCTCTCTCTCCTTGGCTCCTTACACACCATGACCAGGCGTTATGTAAATTTTGGGATAAACGCTGTTCAAACAAGATTGCTTGGTTTTTGTACCAATAAATGACTTGCGTAGTGAATACGAAACAGTGCAGGCTTAAATAATAAAATAATGATGTGAATATAGATTTTAGCGAAAGAAAAATTCGATATCAGGCAGGACGACACTTATTTTACAATATTTTAGTTGATAATTACCTACTTATTTAACAATATTTATTGTTGATAATTACCTATGTGTAGAATATATAATAATAATTTATAACATTGTTGAAATAATTACAGAATACTATAAAATAATTTAACGACATATGAAATTTTACAATTATAAAAAAAATCAACTGCTGTGCCCTACAGGGTCTATAATTGTTTGTAGATTTTAAGCATATATGTAAACCATCTAATAATGACATTGTGGAATGCAAATAAATGACAATAAAGTTATGAATATGGGAGTGAAACCTACGTCCGACCGTTTAACTACACCGGACGCTATAGCCGCTAAGCTACCGAGGCCACTGTCTATGATCCAATCAAATCGAATTTCTCTTCCACGGTCTACGTCATAAAGGTGACGTCAGCGACATCTATCGAAGACATATTACTATGTTCTTCAACCGAAATGACTTACTTTACAGCTAGTTCAATAGCCGAACGATGTTGCCCTACCTTTTAACTAGTATTTTCCTCTACTATCCACGCCTGGAGTCTCGATGTTTTAAAAATGGTCACCCATCCACAGATTGACCGCGGCTAGCGCAGCTTAACCTTGCAGATCGGTTGATCAGCGTAGTTATTAATTAGCCACAAGCCCCTCTACATCTAACGAAGACATGTTACTATATTTTTCATTCATTCAAAATTTATAAATCTTTAAGTAAAATTATTTAGCATGTGTAAATTAAAGCCAAATATAATTAATAAAAAAATATCTAATAATCATGTAGCTTCGAATACAACAATGGTAACATATTTGTTTTATATTATTTAATTAAGTAGACTCTCTTCTGCCTCCACCACCGCCACCGTTTCCGACTTCGATTTCGAATCCGACAACTCAAATTTAAAAACTCCGACCCCGACTTCGATTCCGAATCCGACAACTCAAAAAAACCTCCGGCCCCGACTTCGATTCCAATACAACATCTTCCGTAACATCCCTAGTTCTAATCACATTAAAATTTTCCCCAATTCATGTGACCTTTTTTAAATTCGTCGTACACAAATTGGTCCTACCAAACGAGGTACAAATTTCATTTGGTATTCAACAAACAGAACTATGCTGAATGTTTCAACCGTCATGTTAAAATTAAAAGTTTTAGTCGCCATTTTGTCCGAGTTGTGGAGCGAGCGTTGGAATTTTACGTATGTGTATGAGTCGATGGCTTGTTTGAAACGGTATGGAGGTAAGTATGCAGTAAAATATATGGAGGTGTAACTTCGTAGTTCGGAAAACATCGTGAGGAAACCTGCATGTCTTACAGATTTTTCTCGACGGTACTTGAAGTCTGGCAAACCGCGCTAGGCCAGCGTGGTGAATATAGTCCACCACGCTGGCGGTATGTCCATGAGAGGAAATCGGTGCCGGACAGTAAATGGGTTGATAATAAAATTGTAGATCGCCGATACTAAAAGCAGCAAGTCTTTGAAATAAAACTACTTTCTCCGGATTTTATCGCGTTATATTGATATTCTTAATCCTGACGTTTCGGACCCTTTACAGCGGGTAGTCTACCCGTAAAAAGTAGTTTTATTTCAATGTGTAATATTCGCGTAAATGTCAGAAATCAATAAGCAGCAAGTCTGCTTTGGTGTCCGAACAAGTTCAATAGCTACGAGTACTAACATGCAGGCCGCTCCTCAAGGGAGGTGCACATTGCTGTCATTGAGTTATGTCTCGCGGCATGGACTCTTGCCAGCGTGGTTAGCGGTGAAGGAAGTATTTTTTCGGTTATGTGGCTCTTGGGGCGAGTAAAGCCAGCTAGTGGTAAATCAATGAATTATGTTTATGTTGGTTCTGACTATTTAACCTATAAGTCGTTTTGTATTTGCTTTTTATTAACTAATTTTATTTCTTCACAATGATTTCGATAGATACAGAGTACAAAGGTTAGTACGTGTGTACTCACCAATGTACTAACGTATGTACTCACCTATGTACTAACCTATGTACTAACCTATGAACTAACCTATGTACTAACCTATGTACTAACCTATGTACTAACCTATGTACTAACCTATGTACTAACCTATGTACTAACCTATGTACTAACCTATGAACTAACCTATGTACTAACCTATGTACTAACCTATGTACTAACCTATGTACTAACCTATGTACTAACCTATGTACTAACCTATGTACTAACCTATGTACTAACCTATGTACTAACCTATGTACTAACCTATGTACTAACCTATGTACTAACCTATGTACTAACCTATGTACTAACCTATGTACTAACCTATGTACTAACCTATGTACTAACCTATGTACTAACCTATGTACTAACCTATGTACTAACCTATGTACTAACCTATGTACTAACCTATGTACTAACCTATGTACTAACCTATGTACTAACCTATGTACTAACCTATGTACTAACCTATGTACTAACCTATGTACTAACCTATGTACTAACCTATGTACTAACCTATGTACTAACCTATGTACTAACCTATGTACTAACCTATGTACTAACCTATGTACTAACCTATGTACTAACCTATGTACTAACCTATGTACTAACCTATGTACTAACCTATGTACTAACCTATGTACTAACCTATGTACTAACCTATGTACTAACCTATGTACTAACCTATGTACTAACCTATGTACTAACCTATGTACTAACCTATGTACTAACCTATGTACTAACCTATGTACTAACCTATGTACTAACCTATGTACTAACCTATTAACTAACCTATGTACTAACCTATGAACTAACCTATGTACTAACCTATGAACTAACCTATATACTAACCTATGTACTAACCTATGAACTAACCTATGTACTAACGTATGTACTAACCTATGAACTAACCTTTGAACTAACCTATGAACTAACCTATGTACTAACCTATGAACTAAATCGTCAAACTGAAGTCAGAGGTCTGCCTTGGATTCGAACTCGAGATCTTAGATCGACTGCTTTATCACGTTATATTGACACTAGCTGTTGCCCGGGGTTCCAACCGTATCCAAAAATCAATTTTAGAGACAAAATATAACCTATCTCCTTCTACAAGGTCTAACTTATATCTGTACGAAATTTCATTTCAAAATCTGTTCAGCGGTATAAGCGTGAAAGCGTAACAGACAGGGTTGCTTTCGCATTTACAATATGGAAAGTAGGGATTATAATCCCGACGTTTCGGGCCCTTTAAAGTGTCCATGGTCACAGGCAAACGGGCAGCGACCATAGTCGTGGTTTTACTGCAACAAACTATACACAACAGCAACCGGCCCCCGCTCTGCACGGGTACAATTTACTTATAATAACATATTATACATATATCAACCTTCCTCTTGAATGACTCTATTAAAAAAACCGCATCAAAATCCGTTGCGTAGTTTTTAAGATCTAAGAATACATGAGGGACAGACAGACCGCGGGAAAGCAGTGACAGCCTAGAGGTATGAACATTGGACTGCTAAGTCGAAGGTCTCGAGTTCGAACAAGGGCACGCACCTCTGACTTTTCGAAATCACGTGCGTATTAATAATTAATTATCACTCGCTTAAACGGTGAAGGAAAACATCGTGAGGAAATCTGCATGGCTTAGAGATTTTCTCAACGGCGTGTGAAGTCTGCCAACCTGCATTAGGCCAGCGTGGTGGACTATAGCCTAAGCCCTCTCATTCTGTGAGAGGAGACCTGTGCCCAGCAGTGCGACAGTATATGGGTTGATGATGATGATGAGACGCGGGGAGCGACTTTGTTGTATACTATGTACTGAAATATACACAAAACAGTTTTTAAGTTTAAAAGCATTGAATTGCAATTGAGATCAGCTAGTACGAGATCGTAGCAGAGCCAGAAACAAATGTAGACCCAGAGGTATAAAACTAAGATACAGTCAGTGTTCTCTTGGGAGTAGCATATACAACGTGTTACAAAATACCCCCTAAAAATATAATTAACTAGCTTCTGCCCGCAACTTCGTCCGCGTGGAAAAGTAACTTTTAATTAGCCTATATGTTATTCTGATGTATAAATAATAATACTGTAAAGTTTCATCAAAATCCGTTCTGTAAATTCAAATTCAAATCAAATCAAATCAAATCAAATCAAATCAAATCAAATCAAATCAAATCAAATCAAATCAAATCAAATCAAATCAAATCAAATCATTTATTTGCTGAATATAGGTATACATTATATGGTGACAATAGTAGTTAAATAGTTCCATATATTCAACCGAAACTTGGCATGCAAATATTAAAAAACATTGTGGCATAAATTTAATTATTAAAATTTCCAATTTTGTTTTACAATACCTAATGTCCATTATTATATGATAATTCAATATACATTACAATTATACTTTCAATAAAAATAAACACATTACATTACCTACGTTATTTAATGTCCTTGAATAATTTGAATTGATGTCATAATATAATTAAAAAATAAAAAATAAAATACCCATTGTCATAAGCCTTTATCGTTTAAAAAGTCTGAAATAGAATAATAACATTTTTCAGTTAGAAAGTTTTTCAATTTATGTTTAAAACTTACCAACGTGTTATCTTTAATGACCTGGGGTAATTTATTATAAATTTTTGGTGCCATGCAGAAGATACTGTTGTTCATTAGAGCTGTAGCTGATGGAACCACACACAACTTTTCTTTATTTCTCATATTGAGGTTATATTTATGTCGTAAATTTTGAAATTTCTCTATATTGTTTCTTACAAATGTTGCGACCTCATAAACGTACAAACATGGAAGTGTTAAGATTTTCATCGATTTAAAGTATGGCTTGCAGCTGTCCGTAGATGACAATTTACAAATGGCACGAATACAACGTTTTTGAGCAATAAATACGTCCTGTTTGTTTGTAGAGTTACCCCAAAATATGATACCGTATCTTAATATAGAAATGACATAACCATGATACGCTGTCAAAACTGTGTCTTGACTTGCAACGTGAGATAGTTGATATAGGGCATACGCAAAGCTGTTAACCCTTTTTATTAATTGTTCAGTATGACTCTTCCACGTAAGGCTACTATCAATGGTTAAACCTAAAAATTTTGCTACCTAGTTTTACCTACCTAGTTTTAGGGTGAAAGAGTAACAAACATACATATTCACAAACTTTCGCCTTTATAATATTAGTGTGATGTGATTATCAAAGCCAAACATTATTTCAGCTGTCATGTCAGGGAACCAGATTATTTAACAGAAAGGCCTACGTACCTATTTTACCTAATAATTGTCTACTTTAATAGTTTTTCTAATTTTCATTCATAAATGTTGTTGTTTTCCTTTTTTGGGGTAACATACCCCAAAAAAAGGGTAAATACAGCGTTAATACGGTTCTTAAATATTGTGAATGGACTCGTTATAAGGCCCCATTTAACCTCCTTTCGGCTTTAGGGTAGTTTTGTAACACCCTGTATAACGCTAGGCTGGGCACACACGAGCAACAGCGAGGTTTCTCGCCTCATCTGCGCTTCAGCACACGACCAGTCCCCTGTGGCATCTCTAACAAGTAGGATGGCATGATTTATCTTCTTTTTAGTGGTGTTCAAAGTTGCTATAAATCAATAACTTGCTTAATTTTTTAAGCAAGCGATTTTATGTGCTTTATTCTATCATGCTTAATTTATGTTCCTACTTGTTACTAACGCTCTAAGCGACGCCCGACTGACAGTTGGTTGATAGAGAGAGAGAGAGTGCTATGCGATATAAAGCAAAATAGCTTTATAACATTATAGCATAAAGTGCGAACCGCGATATCATTTGCTTTATGCTATATATAATAAGCACGCTACTTTATAATGCTATATGCTACGTTAACCATCACTACTTATTTTATGTCAACAACTGTTACAGCACTGTTTAACCACAGGAGGTTACCTAAGTACAAAATGATTATGTAAACTTTTTTGTAATATATTTATGTTTGAAAATTTGTAATCCGTCATAAACCTAAAACTCAACTTCTTGCTTTGCTAAAGCTTCTTTCTAAATATGAGATACGCAATATATAAAGAGTGAAAATGAAGAGAGGTAGGACATAGTGGGAGTAATTCCACTTAAATTGCAGCTGCCCGACTGGGGAGGTACCTCCGCCTTGCAGAAAATCGAAGTTAAATAACACTGTTTTGAGCTGTGTTGTGTTCCTCACGGTGACCAAGGTTGCCAGTGCTCCGCGTGGAAATGTTGTATTGGCAGTGGGGGGACTTTGACCCTTATACAGTACCAACCCAACTATTCCTCTTTCGTTTTACAGGGTCGCCAAAGAGCAAGTGATACCCCTGGTGTTACAAGCGTCTATCGTCAATACGCTAACCACTTACCGCTTAACCGCTCAGGTGGAACGTATGCTTGTTTGTCACCGAAGTGGTATAAAAAAAAACTATAATATATCCAACAGTTTTTACGTTAGGAAATTCCTGGAATTAGGATTTTTGCCCGGGTATTGGCAATAGGCTTAATTACATGGGACCTTAAGTACACATACGAAGTACTCCTCTGGGTAACACTTCGGGAAAAACAGGTGTAATGGTATGTTATCCAGTAGGTTCCATTTATTACTTCTTCATTTTCTTTCTCCTCATGCTTTCTTTATCTAAACTAATATTATAAAGCAAAAAGATTTTAATTTTTAACCGACAAAACAGGAGGTTTTCGTATGTAGGTTTGTCCACATTATCTCGCATTTAGATGAACCGATTTTGATGCGGTTTTCAGAAAAGTATTTGTTATATTCTGTAGGAGGTTTTAGTATGCAAAAAATGGATAACCCGTAACATAACAACATGATAACGTCGTCCGCTAGGATACTTTATTAAGCGATATATTAGTTCAACTCGACCGGTTTTTTTACACACAATGCTTGAAGGCGTTATTCTTTTTTTCGTAATTGTTTTTTGTAGTAAAAATAGTTCATAACCGATTTAAAAAAATCACAGGTATAGAAAGCTATATCAGCTGCGAGTAACATGGCTTGTAATTTCTATCCATCTACCCGTGGATAGTCGGCCCACTAGTTCAGAATAAGCTCACCTGCAAGATAATGTCCAGGTCGATGTTATCACAGACTTCGTACTCCCCGGTCAAGGCCGCCTCCGAGGTGAAGGTCTCTGCGGTGTGGAAGAACCCCTCTTGCTTTAGGTAGCCCAACACCAGGTACTTGAGGATGCGCTTCCTGGCGCGAAAAAGAGCTTCCTTCTAGAATTTCAGAAAATTATTGCGATTAAGACTTTTATGCCTAGCTGTATTTTATATATTTGTAACCTTCGCAAGCATTAATTTCTAAAAAGTCCTAAATTGTTTTCTCTTAAGAATTCAACCTATATAAAATGTATTATTGTAACGAAATGGTATGTCTGTTTTTACTGTCCTGCTACGTCGTAGACCTCTGCGTAGCCTGATCTATTACCCGCTACGACAGCGTAGCCGTGGACACTATCACTTGACTACGACGTAGTAAAAGCTACGTCAATTTAGGAAACTGACTAGTTTATGAAAATAAATTTATACAGCGCTGTATGAGCGTAAACTAAACTGGCTCATTAGGCAAATCAGTAGAAGTCCTGGGTTCGAGTTCCATTTCCAGGTAGAGCAAAATCTTATTGGATTTTTTTAAAGACTCGGCCCTTATTACATATCGCCTAACCATACCGTCGAACCGTGGGTGTACGTCTCTGCCTAACGCACTAAAATAATGCCGGCGTCATAGTCGGAATGTTTACAAGCCTACTTTCTCATGTATCTGTTTGAACTATGTTAAATAAACATAAGTTGTTAATACCTTTATTTCTTTATGAAATATGTATGACACTAAGGTCATAAACTCATTTCCACGTGACCTGACGGAGCAATAAAGGTATTTTATGCAAACGGCAACAACATTTTTTTCTGAAAAGCTTATTTTGTGTCCTATATTTAATATCCTAACATATTTTATTCTATTATATTATTTAAAAGCTTCATTTCCTCAACAACTGTTTTTAAACGGCTGATTAGGAAATAATTATGAAAGGCTCCTATGAGGTCTTCAAAAGGATAGTTTAGTTTAAATACTTATAAGACATTGGTTTAAAACTACTATCTACGGTAACATCGACAAAATCCATAAATAATAGTTTTCATTTAATATAATATTGTTTATTACCTACTTAAATAATGTTAAATTATCGTTTTACCGAGAAATTCACCTGTCGTGTTTGGGGTGCCATTTCATTTACACTCACCCTCGATAGATGGCGTTGTACCCGGCGGCTAGATCGCGCTATGGTTTCGTTCACAACGCAGGACTTAACACACGGCCATAATAACAAGCGCTAAAAAACTGCTGTCGTTACTGGGTATTTTTGGGTAATTGGTCTTATTTATAATAAGATCAATTTAGATACTTTGATTATTAATACATTGTGTAATGTAAGGAGCTACCCCAATCTGTCAAATTTCTTTGATAGTTTGATAGATTTTGAACTTTAATACAAAACAATAAGGTTCATTTTCAATTGAGAAAATTTGATAGCTTGATGTGCTGACCTCTGTACAATTGTCACAGATAGACGGATATCCGTACGTAGAAAAACAATTGTTCTTAAATAAAATGATATTTATTTTCTGTAAATAGACATTTTATAAACACTTTTACAAGTCAAGGTTTTGATTTTTTATGCTAGAAGACGGCATTCCCCTACTGACGACTTCTGAGAAGAAACATCGAAACAAACTCAGAGAATTATGGTCTCTTTTAAAGTGCAGACATAGTAACAAATTACGTGAGTGGGTTTAACAAATTATTATGTTGGGTAATCAAAACTTCTGTAATTTTAGTTTTCTTACTACCTGTTAAAATTTGTATGCTATTATGGCGGAATGTACCTTGCTCTGAAGAGAATTAACTATACTACATAATGTACCAATTTTTTAGCAAATTAATTTGATTTGAGTGTACATTAGTTGCAGATATTTTCCGCTATGTAATGACGGTGGTTGTAAAAATACATATTTAGATTTTTTTTATTCATTCACCGTCTCCTGTTCGAACATGTTCGTCGATTGTTGCTTACTTATATTAATTTTCATTAAAGATATCTGTAGCTTTTAAACTTATTTAGTAAAGGAAAAATTCGACCGCGGGCAGCATTCGAACCTGCGTCTTCAGGTTAGGTAAACCAGACACTATATCCACTAAGCCACTGCGATTCCCACCCGCCAGGTCGAATTTTGCCTTCACATTCTGAATTTGGTGAGGTCAGTAGATATCTAACACCTATTGAAAAGCAAGTTTTTGCTTCTAAACTGACATCCCTTTTCTAAATAACTTTAAAATCTTAGTAGGAAAATGCCAAAAAATACAAAAAGATAATTATCTGTAGCTTTTTTTAAATTCTAATGACATTTAATTCTATTGACATATTTAAAGAACAGTTATAATTATTACAGTTAAACTTCCATGACCCCTACGCTAGTAAAAACTGGAGGAGTCAGTGTCTTCCCGCTTTTTATAGATTTATGCCTGGGTTACATATCATCATTGCATTCAAATATTTATAACAATAATGATAAAAAGAGAGAAAAAAAAATACGTAAGGTACCTACGTATTTCCGATCACAGAACACATGACATGGTCTGCGACCTACATAGTAATATCAACGACCTAGTTGGCGTAAGGATTGAGCATTTGTCTTGCGTGTAGGTCACGCTTTCGATTCCAGAATCAGGACAAACTTAATTTAATGAAATAGCATAGATTTATGTAGAATATAAAACAGGCATGCATTAAAATATATTATGCATATTTATGAACTAAGAATGAATGATTGTGTTCTTTGATAAGACAACAAACAAGCATAGGTACGGGTCACCTTTTTTTTATTCTACTAAGTTGGCAAACAAGCTTACGGCCCACCTGATGGTAAGCGGTTACCGTAGCCTATAGACGCTTGCAACACCAGGAGTATCACTTGCGCGTTGCCGACCCTGGATTGAAAGAGGAATAGTTGGGTTGGCAGTATAAGGTTCAAAGTCCCCCCCACTGCCAACACAACGTTTCCTCGTGGAGCACTGGCAACCTTGTTCACCGTAAGAAACACAACACAGCAGTCAGCAAATCAGTGTTATTTAACTTCGATTTTCTGCAAGGCGGAGGTACTTCCCCAGTCGGGCAGCTCCAATTTGAGTGGAATTACTCCCACTATGCCCTACCTCTCTTAAAACCTCACCTGATGGTAAGCGGCATCCGTAGTCCTTAAGACTCCAGCAACACCAGTGGTATACTCGCGCATTATCATCTTGAAACCCTAGTTTAATGTTTATAATTTTACTAGCGACCCGCCCCCGCTTCGCACGGGTGCAATGTTCTAATAACATACATGTATTATACATATAAACCTTCCTATTGAATCACTCTATCTATTAAAAAACCGCATCAAAATACGTTGCGTAGTTTTAAAGATCTAAGCATACATAGGGATATCTTCTTCAATTTAAGAGCTCAGCTCTTGTCGGTGGAGCAATCTCCACTGTTCTCTATCTTCAGCTTTCCGTTTTACCTCTTGATACGACATGATCCCTACCCTTTCTTTCACTTGTTCCATAAAACTTCGTCTAGGTCTTCCCCTTCCTCGTTTTTCCTTTAATTTTACCTTCTAGTATAGTTTTGAAGTAGTCGTCGTGTCGCAGCAAGTGGCCAAACATCTTTCCTCTCCTACATAGGGATATAGGGACAGAGAAAGCGACTTTGTTTTATACTATGTAGTGATGATGATTTCAGTAGTATGCAATTTGTTAAATAATTATTATAAATTGTTGATTTATTTCTAAGTGTGTAACCTATGATGTGTGACCTATGATGTGTCACAGGGTTTTATATTGCTACTCACTAAAATTAATATGTTTTTACACATGAGGCAAAATTATGCCGCTGGTACCGCAATTAACGTGGCCACCTACTGGGCTCAAGTAATTTAAATAATGTATTTAAGTATCGACACAAAAAGACAAAGAAGAAGATGAGGCATTAAAGACTTTAGTTCCTAAGTCCCAGTAATTTCAGTGCCCTTCAAACCGGGACACAATAATGTTAGCACACTATTGATTCATAATCAACCCATATTCTATCCCACTGCTGGGCACGGGTCTCCTCTCACAGAATGAGAGGGATTAGGCCATAGTCCACCACGCTGGCCTAGTGCGGGTTGGCAGACGTCACACTCCGTTGAGGAAAATATCTAAAGCATGCAGATTTCTTCACGATGTTTTACTTCACCGTTTAAGCGAGTGATAATTAATGATTGATACGCACATGATTACGAAAAGTCGCGTGCCTTGGATTTGAACTCGAGACTCGTTGCCGTGCCCGATAAGGTCCATGATTGATACCGTAAACTGTATAACAGCTGTGGCGTGCAATAAATGAATTGAGTATTGAGACCTCCGACTTGGCAGTCCAATGGTCATACCCCTAGGCTATCACTACTTCAAAATTGATTAGCGGCAAGAATATTTGCCAATACGTTGGTGCCATGCTAGAGGAACTCTGCTGAACAGAATCTACCGCCTTAAGTTTTAATTTTGGTATATGGTAACATGTTGGCCTACGTTGCCCCATTCATAGAATGTTGGAATCCTACAACTTAAATTTCATGGATATTGACATTTTTGCATGCTCTAAATCCAAATTTAAATCGAATGTTATTAAAAAGTTGTACTAATTTTAATTTGATCGGTATGAAAATGTTCTTATTTACTATGTATTATTCTGAGTACAATAGTATCTGAATGTTACTTACTAGCTCTGTAGTACATTTACCTTGTGTTGTTACCTTAATGTTATTGCTCATCTAGTGGCACCCTTTTAATTATTATTTATGTTAATCTGTGGATAATGTCGTGGGCTGCAACATTACTTGGTCTTTGTTGTTAAATTCTACTTAATTTTATGTATTATGTTGTAGCTGTTTATTATCCCTTAATAAATAAAATAAAATGATCTTCCTGTGACTCTGAGGCACAAAAGGCATAGACTATGTGTAAAGAGCGGTGACCCATTCTTGATACGTCTTGTACTTCGGTACGACGTCGGATCTCGATATTGCGAAGGCGATCGTGTAATTTGATGCGGAACATGGCTCTTTCTGGAGGTCTTAACCTTGCAGATAATTTATATACGAGCCTGTCCACATATAGGCGTCTCTGCGCGATAGACCTGGGCCTCTGCGCTATCCTTCCAAAGGACTGGATATCTCCCTCACGGCAGGAGATACAATAATAATGATATAACAAAATAATAATAAAACTCACAGTTTCAAGCTTCCTCATTTGACTCATAGGTCTTTTAACTCCAGCCATATTTCTTTCCCTTTCCACGAATAAATTATTTGAAAACCACTAAAATATAAATTATCGTTGCTGAACACTATAACTTGTCATTGAGGCACCTTTCAAACGGTTGCTAAGGGCTGAGCGTTGCTAGGCAACGGATATAAACAACCCTAAGAGGTCACATGGTTATAATTATTCGATTTAATATTCTACTCATTTTTGGGGTTGGGGGTATTTACAATATAATTTTTAGTGGCATCGCGTGACGCATCGCTGAGGTCGCCTTTTATGATAAGATCGCGGTTCAATGGGGGTCAAATGTCTATAACCCCTTAAATAATGCAGGAAAATTATGTAGAGAGGCCAGCACTTCAAGCTACGACGTAATGACTATAGGATAGGTGAAGGCAAATGCGCTTTTTAGTCGGTACGAGTCCGACCGGGTGTCGGATGATCCATGAGGATTTTTCGTACTAAAAACGACGTCCAAATGGCATGTATACTTGTTTTTTTTTCATATTATCAAAAAAAACTCAATTACTTCGCCCTCCCTGTTACTATGCTACGGTAGATTAAAATGGGCTTAAAAAGATGCTAAGCTAAGAATAGAAAGCTCCCGTCTAAAGTCTGTGAAAGCGGACGCTACCCCTACAAGTCTTTCATTATGTTCAGCCGGCACGCCTTCACACGTAGGAACTGTAATTAAAGACTTTATTAAAATACTAAAGCTGCCAGGACAATCGTCATTGCAGAGGACATTTTTACACGATCAATGTTCATTTTAAAAGTAGTAAAATTGTTAAATAATATCGTAATTGTCCTTGTAATGTAATTTTCTTGACGAAGTCAATCATCATCGTCTTTAAGCACGTGATAGGTAATTCATTAATAATGATTTTGACCTTAGCAGTCATAGCCTACCACTATCACTGCTTTATTTATTTAGTTATGTAATTGTAATTTGTTTTTTAAGATATGGATAAAAAAATCTTCCGTCAGGAAGACATTTAGTAATTTAAGTATACCGAAAGAAGAAGGTTGGAAGGCCACAGATTACAAAGACATCAAAATTTTAGGTTTGTTTTTAACTGATTATTGTCCTAGTCTAGCAACCCGCACTAGGCCAGCGTGGTGGACAGTGGCCTAATCCCTCCCATTCTGTGAGACCCGTGCCCAGCAGTGGGTTAAACGGCGAAAGAAAACATTATAGAGAAATCTGCATGACTCGGAGATTTTTTTATGGCGGTGTATGAAGTCTGTATCCTGCAGTAGGCCAGCGTGGATACACTTATAGTCTAACCTCACTCATTCTGCGAGATCTGTACAATGTGGAACAATCTAAATCTATCCAGAAAAGAACAGAAAATATGAATAACAAGCAGTCCGATTTATAAGTACGGCTAGTGATGTATTCTTACCTTCTCATATCCTCTCCCACTTCTCCTATAAACTAGAAAGTGCCGATGATATCAATGTTTATGAGCCAACACTGCATCGCTTATGAGGTGATGAGCAGTGTAGGTGATAACTAGGTGCTGTGTGCAGATGAATGTGGCCGACGCCGTGCGCGGATGCATTGTTTCCTGCGACATTAACTTTAAAAAAAAGAAAACCGACTTCAAGCATTTTGTTTATGGTGAATTTTCAAAGCCGATCGTCAGACTCTTTCCCAAATTTATATGGGACCAGAGATTTAATTTGTAGAGCGAACATTGGGCTAATACAAATATTTAAAAGTTCCCGATTTGTTTTGTTGTCGATTTGTTTACGCGAATATTATACAAATATACATTGAAATAAAACTGCTTGAAATAAGTCTACATGGTAGTCTACGGGTAGACTGACCATGAGTCTACCCGTGACCATGGACGCTGTAAAGGGTCCGAAACGTCGTGATTAATAATATCAATATAACGCGATAAAATCCGTAAAAAGTAGTTTTATTTCATTGTTGTCTATCATTTTCAGCGAGAAATGAAAAAAAAAAATGGATTACGATTTCGTCCGTGATGTCCCGTCTGTCGTGTGGGACTTGATGGGACTAACTAGGAACTATATTAAAATTTTTACTTTGTTTGGATTTCCAACAAAGAATACACCTAACATTAATTTTATTTAATTGCATACATAAGTAGTCTTAAACATAGTGCTTCTTTAATCAAAGGAGATCATCATGCAAAATGAGATCAAACATCAAACTTAACCTATACATTTTATGTATTATACTTATCATATCAAATGAGTATGCATTAGATATTACGACAATTTAAAAAATAAAAATAAATTGATATATTATCAGAATGGGTCCGAATCAGGAGAAAATAATAATACACGAACGATAATAGGCACATTAACCTCGCTTCTTTTTGAAGGCCGTTACATTTTTTATTTTAATATTTTGTGCGAAAATGAGGGTGACAAATGCGAAAATGTGTGAAAATCAATGTGGAGGAGAACGTTGACGCCTAGACGAGCTTTTTTGTGTAGGTAAATCGATTTTTATTTGCATTTTATATTTTTTTAAATTATTTGAAGGTTATTGTACAACGGTGTACCCTTAAAGAGCTTGCAACTAGGTACCATTATTATTGCATCCTCCGCATCTGTGTTTGTTCAGACTGGAAGCCGACCCTAATGTAGTTGAGAAAAAGCTAGAGTGGTCGCATTACCTCTCATAAATTTCCCACTGTCTGTATTTTGTTACTTCACAGGTTAATGTTGTTTTGTTTAACAATTTGTTCACTAGGTCACCGGCATGCCGTGTGACAATGGACGTGGTGCAAGCGTGGAGTCGTCAGAGAGCGCAGTGCCGCATTCGGGGGCGCGGGGCGGGCGTGCTGCGGCCGCGTGCGGCCAGCGTGCCGCGCGGAGGGTTGCCAGCTTGCGGCAAACTAACAAAACTGTACAAATTATATGTAACATTTATTTTCAAAAATAGAACTTTGTGGTACCATTAGATTTAGCGCTTAGGTACACAGATAAATATTTTTGGTAGGTAATTATAGTTGTGCATAATAATAAGTATTATGCACAATGTATGTGAAAATTAGGTCTGTTAACACATACCTACCAGTAGGTAGGTATGTGTTAACAGACCTAATTTTTGACTGTGTACCTAGTAAGGTACACAGTATCTTTTTAATAAAAATCCTAGAAGCTAAAGACATGATTGTCGTAAGTCAGTTGTGAAGCCAAATTAGCGTTGTTACAGGTAGCGTTTTTTAATATAACTCTAGAATAATTATTAGATTCACTGGACCTTGTATCGTATTGTAAAGTAACCTACAGCTGAAAATAAAAATAAAACTGTTCTCGTTTAACAAATAACGATTTATTTTATTTAAAAATTCGTCTCCGTTCATTTGTCTCTAAGTATTATGTGCTACAATAATGTTTGTCCCTAATAAATTTTTCAGTCCTCCTAACCTTATATTTATATAAATTATTCCAATATTTACACCGTGCAGATAGATGGTACAATTTTCCTAATATCTATAGAAAATTGGTGCGATTTTCCATCGATGGCTGGCAATCTCCCGGCGAGTCTCCGGCAGTCATGCCCCGCGCCGCGCCTGCTACGGCCGCGCTCGCTGCCGCCACGCTCGCGGTACTCGCCGCGCTAGCCGGTGAGTTTGAATTTCGAATCATACGAATATATTCCGAGTAGAATTTTAAAATTTGTGATTTGGTTTTTTATGTGGCAATATTGTGATTGGCTGCGTAGAAATATTTTATAAATATTTAAGATTTTGACACAGTTCATGTTGTATTTGTTTTCAATAACTTTACTTTGATAATATCACGGGTATGTATGGATTTATTTAAATAAATAGGCAGCATAATTATATAATTAACTAACCTTTCTGCAACATTTAACTTTATAACCGAATGAATACAACCTTATGTAGGTACTATAATAAATATTTTTCGGATACGAATATATAATTTTATTTAGATTTGCGGTTAAAATTTACTTTACCATATTTTGGTATCCAAATGTAGGTAATACCAACAACGTATGTAAACAACAAAAATTTCAATCTCTAGCTTTACTCGTAACAACGGCCTCTCCTCGAAAGCATTGCAAAATAAGATACTTAGATAATTAATAAACGATTTTCATATCTGGAATCGGAACAATTACCAGTTATAAAATATAATTGACTATAAATATTATTCTTTAAACAGGTAAGTATCTAATATAGCTTTATTATATTGAATGAATAGCTCATCTCAATAATAATATTTTTTTGTTGTAAATTCAAAATCAATAATAGATAAAATGTATGATTATTTTACAAAATAAAACCAAAAGATAAAACCTAAAGAGAATTCCGGATATTATAATAATTATCTACTTAATAAAACAACTCATACAAATTGAATCCTAGACCGAATATACGACCTTTTTACACGGCCATTGATTAAAAACTAAAGTTAATTTGAATATGGAACACTTAATTGAAAAGGTTTTATTGTTTATTTTTTTGCACAGACAACGTATTGTGTTTTGGAAACGAATACTGCAGATGCCGCAACGGCATTATTGTTTTTATAAAAGGAAGAGAGTCCCGATGAGGTTAGCTGTAAACAAGCTGCAGTGGTGATAAAGAAAGATTTGTTTTTGTTTTTTTTTACTATAATGGGCATAATTATGAAAGAAAAAAACAGTTTATTTAGGGTACCCATTGCGACACACAAGTACATATAAAAAAAACAGTACAAATAAACATAAAGCAATAATTTGTGGGTCATGGGCTCATGGCTCCTCTAGATCTGGTTGTGGTGGTTATGTTCGCCAGGGACATCGACGCGCAACGGCTTACCATGACTTCAGTACATGATTCTGGACCCTCCTGCGTTGGAATTTTTCGTCGGCTTTTTCTTAAATTTTCAACTCGCAAGTGAACTCTAAGGAAACAGCTGACCAGAAGATCTTTCGAGTTTAATTTACAATGTTGTTTTTAGTGAAAAAAGTGAATGAATTACTTTTTAATTAAAATTCTTATTGGGTTAGATAGAAATAATGATTTTATACAGTTTAAAGTTGAAAAAACTGCAAAAAAACGTAAAATTTAATAAAAAGCCGACGAAAAATTCCAACGCAGGGGTCCAGAATCATGTACTGAAGTCATGGTCAGCCGTTGCGTGTCGATGTCCCTTCCACCCTGTATATGTATTGTATAATAAGAAACGAAACTGCTTATAAATTTTCAACCAATGAAAAACAAAAAACGGAGGAGGTTCTCAAGTCGACGCGTATATATTTTTTTTTATGTATGACCATAACACAAATTTACTTACTTTAAGAATTTAGTTATTAAGGTTAAATAAGAAACGTTTATTATTTCTTGCTTTTCCGTTTTCCGGTTTAATTTTTTTGTTAAAAAGTTTTTATTCATATAAAAAACTGAAATGTAATATAAATAGAAAAAAAAGCTCTAGTAAATAACTTGTAGGTATTAAGTACCATGACTACTTGATGGAAACGTGGATGGATCTAACCAACCGATCTGCAATGGTTGAGTCGAACGACGCCGATACGCACGTCATACTCGTGAACGAGTGCCGTCTGTCGGGACTGGTCAGCTCTTACTGTCAATGGCAACCTCTTTTTTTTCTGTTTATTATGCTAGATTAATTTAATTGTACACATCAAACTGCATTGTTCTCATGAACTATTCAGATTTAGACTGTAATACTAAACACTGTAATCATGTTTTTTTTTGTTGAAAAGAGTGTCTATGGAGTTTCTTGCCGGTTCTTCTCCATAAGACCCACTTTTTGGAACCGTGCAACTAGTTTGACCTTTCAAAAGTGCTATTTTAATGGTCTAATTGAAATAAAATATTTGACTTTGACTTTGCAAGGTTAAGCTGCGCTTGTTGCGGTCAGTCAGTGAATGGGTGACCATTGTTAACACATCGAGACCCCTCCGTGCATCAGAGAGCACGTAAAGCCGTCAGTCCCGGTCTTTATACCAACACCTATGATAATCGTTAGTGGTAGTCAGAATCCCAAAAAACCTGACACTTGACAACAAGTCTATTTTAAGGATATCGGTATTGCCCATAAATTGGTTTGCGGAGGTCTGGCAGTCGCAAATAAAAATAAATAAAATTTGTGAATACTGTTAAAAATTAAAACCAAAATAAAAAACAGTCAATCGGGGTGGATAGGGATGCAGGGGTGAATCGAGTCAATACTTTGAAAGGATTATTCAGCTTTAATTATTATAGTTTGTTGCAATAAAGGACTCTAATATTGTGCCTAAATTATTATAAACCATGAGATAATATTCTGTAAGAGAGAACATTTTAAGAGAGGTAGCGCATAGTGGGAGTTATTCCACTCAAATTGGAGCTGTCCGACTGGGGAAGTAGGTACCTCCGCCTTGCAGAAAATCCAAGTAAAATAACACAGCTTTGAGCTGTATTGTGTTTCTTACGGTGAGCAAGATTGCCAGTGCTCCACGAGGAAACGTTGTGTTGGCAGTTGGGGGACTTTGACCCTTATACTGCCAACCCAACTATTCCTCTTTCAATAGGGTCGGCAACGTTATACTCCTGGTGTTGCAAGGGTCTATAGGCTACGGTAACCGCTTACCGTACCGTATCAGGTGGGCCGTATGCTTGTTTGCCACCTTAGTAGAATAAAAAAAAATAATGACCTTCTTGGCATCAATTACCCTTTCGCAGTTTTGCCTCAATTCACGCCTATATCCCTATTCACCTCGTTTGACGGTACTGATAATTAGCTGCATCTGGTTATCCTGAAAAGGCTATGCGGGTGCTGATAACTAGATGGAAAAGTTATGGCGTTTTCTCTCACCCCTAATAGAATTCAATTCAACCATTACAAAACTTTTTCGATTAACTCGATACTCCATTCATTCGAGTTCATCCCCAAGCGAGAAAAAGCTAGAAGCGAATAAATAAGCGGTTCCGATTAACGTTCAGTGAATGTAGGTCAAATTACCGATTCTATCTGAAGATACAAACTAGGTAGCCTGCAGGATTATCTGGCTAACTATCTCGCTTTCGAGCTTCAAGCCAGAATTGTTTACTTGCGAGGGGCCAATCATCACACAAAGTAGGTATTTTTTATTAAGAAAATAGTATGCAATGGTTAACTTAGGCACAGCTCGGGAGGCCATGAACTCATAACCCCATGATCCCCTAGATCCAATCAGCTGTGCATGGGTTTATAGAATCAGTTTCATTTTGATTAGTAAACTTTTTAAGTTAAATAACCGTTTGAATGAATATTATAACATCGTTCTCTGCCCTCTGTGCCTTAAAAATATGATTACCATAACCAAACAAATTATTTTTTTTGGTGTATTTAAACAGAAGACGCAGGTTCGAATCCAGAACGCAGTCGAATTTTTCCTTCACTAAAATAACTTTAAAATCTATGTCGTTAGTTACTAGTAGTACGAAGCCCAGAAAACTTGACAACCAGTCTATCCTTAGGATAGGTACCTATTACCTAGAAATTGGTTTGCAGAAGTTTCATTGCATTCATCATCATGAACCCATATACTGTCCCACTGCTGGGCACGGGTCCTCTCACATAATGAGAGGGATTAGGCTATAGTCCACCACGCTGGTTAAGTGCGGGTTGGCAGACTTCACACGCCGTCGAGATAATCTCTAAGGCATGAGGGTTTCCTCCCGATGTTGTCCTTCACCGTTTAAGCAAGTGATAATTAATTATTAATACGCACATGATTTCAAAAAGTCAGTGTCGAAGGTCTCGAGTTCGAATCCAAGGTGCGTGCTTTGGATTCGAACTCGAGACCTTCGACTTGGCAGTCCAATGGTCATACCACTGGGCTATCACTGCTTCGATTGCAATTGCAGTCGCTTCGTGTAGAATACTGATATTCAGCTGCATCTGGCTAGACTGAAGGCGACCACAAAATAGTTGGGAAGAGGCTCGGAAAAAGAAATGAAATCCATGTACAGTGGCCAGCACATCAAGCTACCACAATCTGTCAAATTTCTTTGATTGATTTTCAACTTTAATTTAAAATAATAAGGTTCATTTTCAATTGGGAAAATTTACTTTAGGTTTTTTTATCTACCGAACGAATTGATCGAGCGATTTCAATCGAGCTCTCTTGGCTGTGTTTTACTTGATAGGAAACCTACGCTTGGAATGAAGACTTTCTAAAGATTGTAATTGAATTGAAGTAATAAATATTGCGGACAAAGGTTTGTTAATAGAATATTCTAATTTTAAAATTGTAGTTAACTTTTATTCACTTTCATAACATAGCATTCCATAGCCTGTATGCCCTGAAGGACTAGGCAGAGGTGTAGGTACAGTCAACAAAAGAGTTTGGTATACAGGTAGCGAACGAAATCTGCATCTTTACACAGATTGTGATTTAAATAATTACCCGTCTAAGGATTTGATGTGTAGCAGCTTACAATACCTGCGTTTTGATACATATTGCATGATACATTATTACATAATCTTTAAAAAAACACGATGTTTAATTAGCTGCCTGTATACTTAACTCTATTTTCGACCGTACAGACGACAGTAGGTCAAGCTATCCAAAACTGTCAAAATTTCCCGATTGAACATGAACCTTATTGTTTTGTATTAAAGTTGAAAATCTATCAAATGAATTTGACAGATTGTGGTAGCTTGATGTACTGGCCTCTGTACACAAATTAAATATAATAAATAAATAGTAAATAAATATAATAAATAGTCTTAAACTGGCTCCTTTCTAGTTTCTATACATAAATAAATACATAATAGTAAATAAATACTGTGATTTACGAACCTACAAAAATAACCATTTCTCTCTGCATTGTTTTTTTCCATTTACTTAATCTAACTAATGTTATTTCACTGAATCTGTCTTTTACGCGACACTGGAAGATAAATTAAGTGGTCTGTAGTTTTTCCTCAACACATAAGACACTGCAAACTATGTAGGTCACTCGGATTTAGTTGTAAGAGTCCGCAACACAACACTATTTATTATTCAATGTAAGTACATATATATAAGACATACGTACTGTTTCGTTGTTGTCATGAGATAGATATAATTAGATATTTTTACTTTTAAGTTATATAAATACACTTGCAAAAATTTCATTTTTGTGTGGCTTCTTAAATTTATTGTCTCATTGGCCATCGACCTCTGAGCCTTTTCTTAACCATGTTGAGGTCGGCTTCCAGTCTAACCAGATGCGGCTGAATATCAGTATTTTACGCGAAGCGACTACCATCAGACCTTTACAATACTGATATCCTGAGTAATACTCGGTCGGCATCGCGCAAGTGATACTCCTGGTGTTACAAGCGTCTATAGGCTACGGTAACCGCTTACCATCAGTGGGCCGTATGATTGTTTGCCACATTACATCTACATCTAAATTTTTTTTTGTATTGTATGTTATTTGTATGCTTATTTTATTTTAATATTTAAACCTCTATGTTAATTAATGTCATTGGACCTGTGCCGTTTTAATTAACTATAAAAACAAAAAAAAAATGTAGACGGGTCTGGGTGTTTGTGCATGCGAAAGTTTGTGTTTGTAAACGCACCCACGATACAGGAGAAAATCCTAATGGGGCAAATTCTTATATAACAAAAAAATTGTGTGGTACTAGTTATAAAAAAAAACCTGAGGATAGACTGGTTTTTCGGCTTTTTTTGTTGTCATAGACGTTCGTATGACAACCGGAACCGGCTGCTTTACGTGCTCTCCAAGTCACGGAGGGGTCTCGATGAATGACCCCGGTTAGCACAGCTTAACCTTGCAGATCGGTTGTTCTTACTTAGCCACGAGCCGAACGTCTGTCGACGGACCGATGGCCGTTGGAGCAGACGAGTCCTTAAGTGGAGACCACGAATCGGCAAACGTAGTGCGGAACGCCCCCCAGCCAGTTGGATCGACGATCTTAAGAGGGCAGCTGGGTCACACTGGATGCGGAAGGCGGAGAACCGAGTGTTGTTGCGCGATTTGGGAGAGGCCTATGTCCAGCAGTGGACTGCGATAGGCAATAAATAATGTCTTACTGGCCACTGCACATAAAATATCGGGAACTTAATGCAGGGGAATAAAATAGAGGGCTAATTCAGAGGCGTTCAGAAATTCCCCCAAATAAATAAGTAAATATTTGGAAGATTTTACACAGCAGCATCTAGTCCTAAACTAAACAGAGTTTGTGCTATGGATAGGTACAAGACAATAGATATATAATACTTAAATACTTTTTTTTTGTAAATATAATATACTTTTAATACATAAGAAACACCTAGACATCACTCACTTTTGATGTTACGGAAACTTAAGTCAACTTAAAAGTTCATTTCCATTAGTATCAACAGTGAAGGTCAAGCGATTCTCTTGGAATTCCATTACGACGGTATAAAATACGAATCTTCAACTTTTGTCATCCGGATACTTAGAATAGTATCGTCGATACATCTTCTGTAGGCTATTCAATTGAATTGAAGAAAAGATTTTCTTATAATTGGCCGTCTTGGGGTCTCAGTCGAGGCAAGCTGGAGCTCTTCTCTTTCTGATAGAAAATCGGCGCTCCAGCTTGCTCATGCTTGTTGTAAGTGCTTAAATAGGGACCCATACAGACATATCACATAATGACGTATTACCTATTCATTATCGTATTATTGTTTAAATATTACTCGCTTAAACAGTAAAGGAAAACGTCATGTGGAAACCTGCGATCCACCACGTTGGCCTAGTGCGGGTTGACACGCCTTCGAGAAAATCGCTCAGAAATGCAGGTTTCCTCACGATGTTTTCCTTCACCGTTTAAGCGAATGATAATGAATTATTAATACGTAGTACGTAAAGAGGCCAGCACATCAAGCTACCACAATCTGTCAAATTTCTTTGATTGATTTTAAACTTTAAACCAAAGTAATAAGGTTCATATTCAATTGGAAAAATTTGACAGTTTTGGATAGCTTGACCTGCTGGCGTCTGTACAATAGTCATATCACTAGGCTATATTTGCTTCTTTTAATATAAATGATAACAAAAAAACATTTAAGCCTAAACCTACGTACTGACTATATAGAAATGGAGTCGCCTTTGCGTAGGTCTCCCCCAATTTCCTCCTTTTTCCCTATCCCTCGCTAGTCTCATCCAGTCAGGTCCACAATTAATTTAATACCTACGTAAATACTAGGTAAATACATATTATTTGTAAACATTGTCTGTTTAATCATACTAGTTCTAGTAAGTTCCATAGAAAAAAATCATGTTAGGGTAGGTAAGTTACACTATTTGGCAAATGTACTAGGTAAGTGTATTATCCCACAAACATAGATCGTAAACCTTTATTTAGTCTAGGATGAAAACAACTGTTATTCCTACAAGTTGTAACTATCTTTGACGTCATGAACTCATTATCTGAGGTCAACATATAAAGAAGCTGTTGTTATAATATTATTCTGGTATACTGTGGGTGGTTTAAGAGTGGTAGGGCATTATGGAAGTAACTCCAATCAAATCGGAGCTGCCCAGCTGGTGGAGTACCTCCGCCTTGCAGAAAGTCGAAGTGAATTAACACTGCTTTGAGCTGTGTTGAGTTTCTTACAGTGCAGCAACGTTGCCACTTCTCCGCGAAGAAACGTTGTGTCGGCAGTGGGGGGACTTTGACCCTTATACTGCCAACCCAACTACTACCAACTCCTATTTCGATTTACAGGGTCGGCATCATGCAAGTGATACACCTAGCATTGCAAGCGTCTATAGGCTACGGTAACGGCTTACTATCAGGTGGGCCGTATGCTTGATTGCCGCCTTAATGATATAAAAAAAAACTATCACGATAGGGCAAACACCACATCTCATTTGATACATAAAAGGAATGAGAATTGATCCTCACACCGGCATCGGGGTTATTCCGTGTTGGCGGGACGCAATAATACTACATACTACATTGGAATAGTCACATATCTCCTACAGTTATATTATGCCTCCTAGCTAAGGCTAAGTAATACATTTCTAAATTTCTGCACCGTAGCTAACCCCATTTCTAGTTGAAATGAAATGAAATGATGATCAACAGATCTGCAAGGTTAAGCAATGCTAGCCGTGGTCAGTCTGTGGATGGGTGACCATTTAAGAATTGGACACATCGAGACCATGCTTCGAACAGCACGTAAAGCCGTCGCTTCCGAATGTAAATAGTGAGTGTGTGTGTGTGTGTTAGCTACCGCAGTACTTTTTTATTGTTACTAATTTCATCACAATTTTATATAGACAGTAACATCAACAAGACTTACGGCCATTCCCATTATCGAATCAGTTAGTAGATTTTCTTATCAGATAGGATTTTGACATTAAGTCCATACAAATAATGTGTAACTGTTCTCCTATCTCTAGTAAGCAAATCTATCGATGTATATGTTATTGGGATCCACTTTTAGTGTGTAATATCTGTCATTACACAAATGAAAAACAGTTTCCGTAATCTCATTAAACTGGAGCATTTATTTACAAACAATATTGCATTAGTTAGTAATTGAATTTGCATAAGATTCTTTATACAATTGGATTAAGTTATAGATAGACTTATTGTCATCTTGGTAAAGGACTTATCACGGACACTTGGACCGTTGGATGGGGCCAATGTACAGACGTTAGCACGTCAACCTATCTAAAACTGTCAAATTTTCCCAATTGAATATGAACATTATTGTTATGTGTTAAAGTTGTAAATCAATCACAGAAATTTGACAGATTGTGGTAGCTTGATGTGGTAGCCTCTGTACTACTACCGTTTTATGTCATGACTAGGTATTGCCCCCAGGTCCACTCGCCTACCAAAAGAGGTTTTGAGAAAAAAGGTAACCGCTGTCTAAAGTAAAAAATAAATATCTTTAAGTCAGAAATGTCAAAATTAATTCTAAAGAGCGTTGTAAACGAGAATTCTTCGGATATGTAAATCATTAATCATCGTCAACGTCTGGAAGCAAAAACTTTCATTTGCCGAGTTTACTCGTTAATATTACGAATCATATTCGCGTTTCTTGACTTATCAAAATCTTTTTCTCATCAGCCTCTTTTTGTCTCTGACCACAGACCTCACTGGGTCACAGCGAGCTAGAGTTGGCTGGTAGATAAATAAATCAATATTCCTGGACAATTTCACACAACACCGTCTAGTCCCAAACTAAGCAGAGCTTGTACAGTGGCCAGCACATCAAGCTACCACAATCTGTCAAATTTCTTTGATTGATTTTCAACTTTAATGCAAAACTATAAGTTGAAATAAAACTACTTTTTACGGATTTTATCGCGTATATTGATATTATTAATCCCGACGTTTCGGACCCTTTACAGCGTCCATGGTCACGGGTAGACTGAGGTGGTGGGCGTCTTGATGATAATTATAATTAGGTACTGACAGCTACCCTACATTTTTTATTGTTACATGATCAATGACATTTATTACTAATTATTAATTAAAACTAGATGGAGCCGGCATTTCCTAGCTGACGACCTCTTAGAAGAAACGTCGAAACAAACTCAGAGAATCATGGTCTCTTTCATGGTCAATAATCATGAAAATCAAAATCATGGTCGGGATAAATAATATCAATATACGCGATAAAATCCGTAAAAAGTAGTTTTATTTCAATGTATAATATTCGCGTAAATGTCAGAAATCAATACAAAACTATAAGGTTCATATTCAATGGGGAAAATTTGACAGTTTTGGATAGCTTGATCTGCTGGCGTCTGTACTATGGGTACTAGACAAGAGATATAATACTTATATAGGTACTTTTTTTGTAAATACATACTTAAATTACATAAGAAACACCCAGACAAACACAAACACTAAATGTTCACATAAATATTTTCGCCCTGTGGGAATCAAACCGATTAGATGTATATATGCTTCTTTGTTGTATTGAAACAATAAATAAATAGTTCATTGAGCGAAAGATTTTCTCTTGTATTGTGGGTGCGTTTACAAACACAAATTATCACATACGGAAACACCCAGACCCGGAACAACTACCCGTCATAGTAGTTCATACAAATATTTGTTCCGTTTCGGGATCGAATCCACAACCCGTGTCGGAGAAGTCGAGTGCTCAGCCGCTGCACCGAACGCGTCAACAAAGCTTTACATTATATTATAAAACCTACAATACTGCTTATATCACGACCCAATATTTATGTCAGATGAAATAGTTTGAGTTCGTAGTTCAAAATGTATTGGCCAATAAAAATTTAAATATACATATTTACGATCTGGCAACATTTAAGCGAGCAATGTAATAAAATATCATTTTTTATGAAAAACTGTCCTCTTTTTATGACATGCACTATAAATTCGTATAATCTGTGTATTGATTGAAGCTATAAAGATACAATTTATTTAAAAGGTATATTACTTAAACTGAAACAGTCGGAATTAAATTATAAAATAAACTTTAGCTGGGTTAACATCAACCATACTATTATGTGCCTAATTATATGGTTTCCAGTGTAACTAGCTGCGGCTGAATGTCAGTATTTTACACGAGATGAAATTAAATGAAATAATAAAGCCATTGAATATATATTGTACAGCCATTAACCGAGCACTTCCAAATTCCGAACTGCTGCTGAAAAATTCATAGAAAAACCCAATAATCCTTCGCTCGACTTGAAAATCGAACCCAGGACCTCTAGCGTAACAGTCGCGCTTACGACCACTAGACAGTCGGCAGATCTACCTAATTTCTGGGTAATACAAATATATCTACGAATGAACTAGCACTCAGGCTTTTTTGGTTTCTGATTACCACGAATTACTGTCATAGGCTTTCGTATTACAACGGGGACCGACGGCTTTACATGTTCACCGAGGGCCTGGATTTGTTTAAAATGGCCACCCATCCACGGACTGACCGCGACAAGCGAAACTTAACCTTATAGATCGATTGATGACTGTAGTTTCCCTTCTTCCTATTCTCTCAAAATAGTCGAATCTGTCGTGTAAATATTTTGGTTATCCTTGCCAGTAGAAAAGGAATAATTCATGCTGGTAAGGGAAACTGGGTTATGTGCCAGTGTGTTACTAGGCAGAATGCCAACGCTCCGTTGGTACTTTGCGCCAATGTCAAACACACTCAATGGATTAGCACACTTCTGTGAAAGGAAAGAAAACATTCTGTTTTCAAACAAACACAGGCATATAACAACAAAGCTTTTTTGCATAAAGGTTTGTTTCGTTTTGATTCATTATTTTTTTAATGCACACATTGTGCTATTAATAAATCATTATACCTACTTAAATATTTTTTTAAACGTTTCCCCATAAGTACTATGAACTTCTCCTGATACAGGAAAAGTAGAATAGGAGTAGTAGACCTGGAATAACTAACGAGGATCAAACCCAAACGTGTAGCGCAGAAGTCCATAGCTCGACTCGCTTTAAAAAATAATTAGAATATTGTATTTTTATATACTTTAGGTGACAGACAAGCATACGGCCCACCTGACGGTAAGCGGTTACCGTAACCTTTAAACACTTGCAACACCAGGGGTATCACTTGCACTATGCCGACCCTGTAAAACAAAAGGAATTAAATTTTCCTCGCTGAGCACTGGAAATCTTGGAGTTCACCGTTAGGAACACAACACAGCTCAAAGAAAAGTTATTTCACTTTTCTGCAAGGCGGAGCTGCTTCCCCAGTCGGGCAGCTACAATTTGAGTGGAGTTACTCCCACTATGCCCTACCTCTCTTAATAATGTATTATAATGATTTCTATCCTTTTATTCACGGTTGTTAGATTTTATCCGAATTTAACAGACCATATCGCCTGTATCCCTGAAGGGTTAGGCGAATTTATTAGGAAAATTTATCCTTTAAATGTTATGAGACTACCCTGACCTTCTCTTAATAAAAAAAATAATCACTGAGTGAAAGAAAACAAACGTTGGAGATTGAGTAAAAAAGTTTCAGGTTGAATTGTGAACTTCTTTATTTGAATTCCATTCCACGGAAGCTTGTAAAAAAGCCGCATTTTTTATTTTTTTATTTTAAAAATAAATAATAAGCACTTGATGTTATCGCGTATTAATATTAGTCAACCCTAACATTTCGGATCTGTCACAGCATCTATTTTGTTTCAAACGGGAGGTTCATTTATGTGGCAATAAAATCGAGATAGTGTTTGTAATTTATCTTGGAGATCCTTTTATCCAGCATCTTTGAGATACCTGTTTACTAACCTATAAAAATCACTAGAATAGCCCAAAATCGTAGCACTGAAGGTTGTGATATATAACGTCTTTTTCCCGTATGAACCCATATTTTATGGACAGAATACATTGTTTATTTTCATAACCAAACATATTTTTTTAAAGTACGTTTACGTCGTGCCTGTTTAGGCACGACGTAAAAAGGTTATGCGTAAGAGGCATAATATATGTTTTTTTTTTTTTTTTTTTAAATAAATATAGTCACATCGTAGACAGAGGTATCTTTCCTCTGTCTACGAGTCACATCAAGTGACGTCACTAACAATTGACAGTCGATCTGTCATCGGGAAAAGCGCGGGCAGACGTTACCATGAATTGACATGTGCGGCTACTTATGTATGTACTGAATGTTTCACTGTAAACCGTTATCCCAATTAAGTGAACATCACATTCTGGAAGGGGAATGTTAGTTACAAACTTGCTGTAATTCTTCTATGAAAAAAAAATAATATATAATTATATGTATTCAGTACCTAAGTACAGAGGCCAGCACATCAAGCTACCCCAATCTGTCAAATTTATTTGATAGATTTTCAACTTTAATGCAAAATAATAAGGTTCATTTTCAATTTGAAAAAAAAAACAGTTTTGGATAGCTTGACCTGCTAGCGTCAACTGATCGTCGACATGGTCGTAAACTGAGCTAAGGTACAGAACCTTAGCTCAGTTTACGACCATGTTACGTTACTCGGAAAACTTGATTTTTGGTCTGTAATAATTTTATGGCAGCCATATCGAGGACAGGTTACTTTGGTTTCCTTATTTTTCTTACGCATGTAAGTACTTTGAATATTTACGTACCTACCTGTGACAACGTCTGTGGCCTAATAGTTCGGTTGTTGGACTGCTGAACACGAGGTCGTGGGTTAGATTTCCATATGACACAAATATAAAAGTGTTGTGTGTTTGTTTGTTTTATATATTATAAGTATATATATTAACGAAAAATAAAAGTAAGTATCTATCTATAATATCCATTTTCAGAAAACCTGCTATTTTGATACAAGATATGCCGTCAGTTTGGGCCTAGATGGTGTTGTGTAAAATTTTACAAAAATGTATTGATTTATTTTATTTACGTTACGTGTATATGATTGTATTCACAATCATATAACGTAACCTTTCTTTACCAGTGCTTCCACCGGTAAACTTCCTTCCTTTCCTGCAAGAAAATGAAATAAAAGCCTCAAAGATAGTGTGAAATACCCAGCAAGCCTGGCGGATTGTTAGATCCTACCAATGTAATGATCCGCCTAGCTTTCTCATATGTAAGAGGGGCACTAGACGAGTTATCTACCTGTTATTTTTTCCATCAGGCAAGATTAGGGTAAAAGAAAAAAAAATCGGATACAAAACATCACTAGTACATTACTTCCAAAAGACATTATACATATAAAGAGGGCCGTTTTGAATGTGACACAGTAGGTACTTTCTAAATAGGTACAATACTCTTTTCTTAACCTTTTTATAGGTACCTATTTACTTACCGTAAACCATAAAAAATGTCGCGTAACAAATGTTGCCAACAAAAATTACGTAGCATCCCGCATACTTTGTTTTTATTGGCAATTCTACAGCCCTGGTACTGGCAACACTTATCGTTTTATTACCCACATTTCAATACAGAATGCATCAGAAATTCAACGTTTTTGACTTTTATAAATGCCACTGGCTATGATTCTTGCCTACTCCTATGTATAAGAGGTGTGAGTATCTCTTTATATTATAAAACAAAGTCGGCAACGACTAGTATTTTCATATCCATCCACGTTTACAGTCAGTTTCCTTGATAAAATGTTCGTGAACTATTTCTAAGATGAAGTTACTCTAGCATGATGTTGGGACAAGATAAAACTAATATACAGTTTGGTGAAGAAAAATGCTTATATTTTAAAAAGTTTCTGACGGCTTTTTCTATATTAGAGTTTCTTTTTGCACTTAAAATTGTTGTTAGTAAAATTAGAACTTGCCGTAATCAAATCTTAGTTTTGTTTTTATAATACAGAGGGCATTCGAATCATTTATTCAGTCATGAATGGAATGCCAGTGCCAAATCTGTTTCAAAATGATCTGCTACAAGAAGTGTATAGATTTTGTCATTGGTAGATTTTTTTTAGAAAAAAATATGGTTTAAGACATTTATTTCTCAAACAGAATACAATTCACTTAAAATGAGAAACACTAGGTTCAATGGAACGAGTATAGGAACGGTAGGTCTTAGTTTAGTTAATTAATTAATTTTTTAACATTAATACATACAGTGTAAAGTAATTTTAAATTATTATATGTACATACTTGCATTAACAAAATAACAATAAGTAGTAGGGTAGCTTAGTTAACAATAAATTCAAATTCAAAAAATATTAGGTAAATATCACTATTATTATACCTACTTAATCATTATTTCATTTTTTTTTAAATTATCATTTTGAAGGGTACAAAATAAAACGTTTTTCTTTTTTTATTTCGATATAGTTAAATGTAAGTATGTAAAGTGCCGTTCTAATATGATTAAATACTATCCTAATAATAATATTATACATGTGAAAGTTTGTGAGGATGGATGGATGGATGTTTGATGAAAACTACCGAACGCATTTTGATGAAACTTTATAGTAATATTATTTATACATCAGTATAACATATAGGCTATAATTTATAACGACTTCAAGTTAATTAACCAAATTACAACGATAATTAAAAGTAACTTTTCCACGCGGACAAAGTCGCGGGCAGAAGCTATTAATACCTAAGTATATGCCCCGGATCAGGTTATTGCCCCGCCGTCCTTTAGACCGAAACCCCTCGATTGTGTAATTACCGCAGTGGTGGACAATCAATGAATAATCTAATAAAACCCTCACTCGGGACGGGGTCGTTAAGCAACGGCACATTGACAGAATATAGCTGTACCTATTAGAAATGGTTTTTTGAATTACCTATACATATCATTCTAAGAGGAGTACGGCATAGTAGGAGTAATTGATGTATAATCCGCGGAGTGGGGCCCTGGTGACCTGTAATACAGGTTTTTTACAAACCTATTTCAGGCACCAGGCTCTCACAAAACAGGTTTGCACTGTTTAGCTAAATAAATACTTATACTCCTAGAAATAAGGAACCTTTTTTGTGAAGAGCGAATAAATGATTATTATTATTAATTTCACTCAAATTGGAGCTGCCCGACTGGGGAAGTACGTCCGTACGGTTTGCAGAAAATCGAACTGAAATAACACTGCTTTGAGCTGTATTGTGTTCCTAACGGTGAGAAAAATTGCCAGTGCTCCGCAAGGAAACGTTGTGTTGACAGTGGGGGGACTTTGACCCTTATACGGTCAACCCAACTATCCTCTTTCATTCTACAGGGTCGGCAAGGCGCAAGTGATACCTACTCCTGGTGTAGCAAGCGTCTATAGGCTACTACGGTAACTGTTTACCATGAAGTGAGCCGTATGCTTGCCACCTTAGTGGTATAATAAAAAAAGAATCGCCAGTATTCCCTGAGGGGTTAGATAGCGGTGTCCAGAGGCCAGCACATCGAGCTACCCCATTCTGTCAAATTTCTTTGATAGATTTTCAACTTTAAGACAAAATTATGGGGTTCATTTTCAATTGGGAAATTTTGACAGTTTTGGATAACTTGACCTGCTGGCGTCTATACAAATATAAACCATTTTTCGAGCTCATATCGGTGAAAGGAAGCAGCTTCGAATCCTGCCAGAGATCGAATGTTTCTTTCGCTACAATTTATATCATATCGGCTCTTTACAAAAGATGAGAAACGATTGTTACCTATAGTACGAAAATGTAAACGCCTGATGTAGATATGTTTAATACTTTGCCGCAGTTCAACTCCCATTAATCATGAGTTTGGTAGCGAACTTGTTAAAAAGTTCCGCTAGATGTCGCTGTGGCCCGAATTCTCATAAAGAATGCGGGGCCGTACAAGTTTTTTCTTTGTGTGAGCATATAGCCAATTTTCTTTACTGCTGATGTGGAATTTCTGATGTTCGTCGTGCGACTGCCTTGATTACTGTTGAACATAACATAATCTACGATAATGCTATATCCCTCGAAGGGTTGCACAGAGGTATACATACTTATGTGCACTTACAATTCAGCCTTATATTCCTAAGGTCCAGGATCTAAGTCCCATGTTATAGGAAACGATCCTATTGCCAAGCTGAGCGTAAATCCAAACTCCGAAGCTACTAAGAATTTCATACATACATACCATCACGACGGTATTCCCTGAAGGGTTAGGCAGAGGTGAACTAATGTAACTCATAGTTCTTATAATCAGAGGCCAGCACATCAAGCTACCACAATCTGTCAAATTTCTTTGATTGATTTTCAACTTTAATACAAGCTATAAGTTTCATGTTCAATTGGGAAAATTTTACAGTTTTGGGTTACTTGACCTGCTGGCGTCTGTACTAGGCGGCGAGCTTATTGCCATTAACCAGGAACAAATCCAGACTCCAAACTGCTACAGAGAATTTCATAGAAAAACCCAATAATACTGCTCGTTTGGGAATAGAACCTAGGAATAGCAAAACTCTTTCAACGATTAAGTCGCTGCGACATCGCTACGGTTTTAATTATGTGAATGGGGCTACTGACAGTTGATGTCAGGCGGTTGTATTTTTAAGCAACTTGCGTTGCGAATGCTGATTGCGCGATTCAGAATTTTGTTCGTAGTTCGTAGCGCGATAGATGTCTACATCTAAAACATGAATCGAACACTGAACCTCAAAGCCAGCAGCCGAGCACCTAATTATTGTTATTTAGCCGTAGTCGTCCCACTGCAGGGCAAAGGCCTCCCTATCCTTCTTCCATTCCTCACGCTTAATACAACAACGAGCAAGTAATCATCATCGACCCAGTTACTGTCCCACTGCTGGGCACGGGTCTCCTCTCATATTGAAAGGGATTAGGCTTTAGTCCACCACGCTGGCCTAGTGCGGGTTGGCCGACTTCTCAAACCGTCGAGAAAATCACGATGTTTTCTTCACCGTTTAAGCGAGTGATAATTAATTATTAATACTCACATGAATTCGAAAAGTCAGAGGTGCGTGCCTTTGATTTGAACTCGAGACCTTCGACTTGGCAGTCCAATGGTCACACCACTAGGCTATCACTGCTTGCTCGAGCAAGTAATACGTAACTAAAAATAAATGACGTCATACTATCTCAATCTACGCTCATCGCTGTCCCATCAACGCCATCCATCTTAAGAGGCTGAAGCACCCTCTTTTAGATAGAGCGGTAAGGGTTGGCGATAATTAATTACGAGAGTGATGGATGGACAAGGCGTTACGAGACAACCCTGTTATAATCGGTGATAAATTAATTTTCTACGTGTTAATAGCTTCGTGGTGAATTCTGTTGTCTACGTTTATTGTTTTTGACTAACGATTCTGACGGGATTCAAATTAAACTATGTTTATTCAATTTGGGATAGTTTCATACTATCACGCCTGTATTCCTCGAAGGGTTAGGCAGAAATGTATTTATACTAATGTACAGAGGCCAGCAGATCAAGACTGTCCAATTTTCCCAATTGAACATGAACCTTATTGTTTTGTATTAAAGTTGAAAATCTATCAAAGAAATTTGACAGATTGGGGTAGCTTGATTTGCTGGCTTCTGTACACCTACGGTTCGCGGGTATGTTTAGGTCTTATGTAATAGTGGGCGAGCCTATTGCCAACCGGGCACAAATCCTAACTCCGAGCTTCCTCTTAGTGGGCTAGCCGCTTTCATGAAGCCACGTCTTTGAAGAGTAAGGAATGTACGATACTGGGATACACAACAGATCACATTTAGTCCAAGGTTACGGACTATGCCAGCCCCCATAGTACGATAGGATAAGATAACTCGAAGCTGTCACTGAAGAATATCACAGAAAACTCCAATAAATAACAGTTTACTCGACTTAGGAATCGAATCTAAGACTTCTAGCGTAGCAGTCGTGCTTAAGACCACTGGATTATCGAGACATTATAAAAATTATATTATTATTTATTACTTTTGATTACACTATGTATGTACACTCTTTTAATCAGTTAGCTAGTATATAAACGCTACAGTTAAGATATTACTCATAATTAAGTTTATCAGCTTCAGAATGCTAAAACAACCCCTCTTATCTATAACAATAACTTCACAAAAACTTGGGATCAAGCACTTTAATAAATTATTCATTCTATAGATTATTATTCAGATCGAACAAACCCCACTGAATCTATTAATTCTTCCGACAGGATGATAAATAATGTAACAGTGTTTATTTTTAATAAAACAAAGAAGTCTTGACTTTAATAAAAATAGAATTATGAGAATATAAATTTGGGTATATCTACATATTGTTAAAGAAAAATATTTATGTGATATTTTACTTCAAAGTTGCCAGTCTTAAGGTGACGTCAGCGACATGTTTTTGTATTTTTTTTTGTTCTCATCTTTTGATTAATTTAGTTTTTTTTTCAATCGACGAGAGATTGAGAGGGGAGACTGGATCCTTTTTCCGCTAGACAAGTATCAGTATTTGTACTGGCCGCTTACCACCAGGCGGGCCTGTGAGCTTGATTATGATCTTAGTAAATAAGAAACCATGAGATTGTTTTTATTTTCAACACTTTCTCAACAAAGCGGTATGATAGAGGTATTTACTGGCCGCCCCGCCATCCGTAAATCATCCCTCCATAATACCCCCAGCTTAAACTATCTGTCAGTAGGCAGGCCACTTAAAGGGCAATAAGGCCCGGCGCCCACTTTAAGCACGGCAAAGCTAGGGATATTTAGGTGATGAACTAATATTTATGTATAATCTACATCTACACTAATATTATAACGAGGAAAGATTTGTATGTTTGTAACGAATAAACTTAACTGAAAAAATGCTTGACCGATTTAAAAAAATCATTCACCATTAGAATGCTACATTACCCCTGAGTAACATAGGCGATATTTATTACTAGAAAAAATTAGGGATACCTACTAAAACTTCAATAATGTACTCCAAGGTATAAAAAACCCGTGCGAAGCCGGGACGGGCCGTTATATCTAAATAATTTTACATAATATCTATATCTTATTATTATGATATTAAAGTTGAAATTAACGACCTCGACCACTAGAATAATTATTATACAGACGCGCTTAGTACCACTATTATAGTGGTACTAAGCGCGTCTGCTATGTAAGAGGAGGTTCCAGTCCCAGGTCAAGCAGTGTTATTGGGTTTTTATGAAATTCTCAGTAACAGTTCGTAGTTTGGATTTGTGCCCAGTTAAAAGCTAGCCCTCTTTTACATGGGACCTAAACATATCGGCAAACTGAGTGATTAGTACACCCCTGCCTAACCTTATGGTGAATAGGTATGTCGTGATAGTATATTGTGTATACGACATCTATCGCGCTACATGGAACTACGAACAAAATCCTGAATCGCGCAATCAACATTCGCAACGACGCCCGTGGCCCGCCAAGCAAAACACCCGCCTGGTTAGTGGATCCTCCCTTTGATTAAATGATAAATGATAATTATTTCTGTAAATAGATCTTTTAAAGACACTTTTACAAATCATTATTTTACATTTTTTTTAAGCTAGATGGTTCCGGCATTTCCTAGCTGACGAACTCTGAGAAGAAACGCCGAAACAAACTCAGAGAATCATACTCTCTTTTAAAGTCCAGAGATAGAATAGTAACAAATATGTGTCTTACAATGTAGGGCAAATTCTGAAATGGCCTTTTGAGAAAAGGTTGGCGAGGCAATACTTCTAGCCTCTCCACAGTGATAAGCTATATTATTCGTCAATTATACCTCCCTTGCTGTGCCGCCCAGCCAGTGTGCGCCGGGCCTTGTCTAATAAAGTACCTCGCGAAATTAATGATGCTCACTGGTTTTGATACTCAAGTATTATTTGGGCTTTTGTTGTCGCGAATTCAAATATACAAGGATACTTTTAGTATCATCGTCCTAGGCAATCCTACCTAGCCTTTACGCAGCTATATTGGGGTCGGCGGAGTATTAGTACTTTACAAAACCACACCTATTTTATGAGTTTTGTAATGCATAGTGAAGTTATTCGCAGTCTTTGCTCCACAACTCATAGAGCAACAACTCGATTGCGTCGATAGAACCTATATTATACTTCAATGAGCTACATTGTATACAAAAATAAAACTGATATAGATTCTTAATAGTTTATGAGATAATGAAGAAAATCTTTTGTACCTATCTGTAATTTGTTGCGTGGCGAGTTAACAACAAAATATAACAAAGATTTCGTTACGCAACTGACATCTGCCACACGCTTATAAAATAAACGAGACATCTGCCTCTTGTCTCCGAGTGAATGTGAAGTCTGTGACTTCACAGATAACATTTGAGAATAATACCGCAATACGCAATGCCGACTTGCTTTGTAATTGTCGTTCTTACGTGTACTTTACATACCTACGATACTTACAAAGTAAGAGAATATTTGTGTGCTTTTTTTACGATTTTCCCAATTCAGTCAAGTTTTTTTGGGGTTTTTGGATACCGTACTGCTTTCAGCTACTGCTTACCGAGACCAATAATTGTCCTCTAAAACTATCATCATCAACCCCTATTCTGTCCCATTGCTGGGCTCGGGTCTCCTCTCAGATTGAGAGGGGCTATAGTCCACCACGCTGGTGCAGTGAGGGAAAAATCTCTAAGGCAAGCAGGTTTCCTCACGATGTTTTCTCTAAAACTATTATCCATACTTATATTATAAATGCGAAAGTAACGCCTAAACCACTGATCAGATTTCGATAAAAAATGGCATGGAAAAAGATTATATTCTGCGGAAGGGCATTGTCTTGTGCCACCAATTTGTTCGACCAAGGTATTGAACCCAAGACTTACGACCACTAGGCTAGACTAATGAGGCTATAAAACTTAACATGTAGTAATTACCATACATTACCATTTTCACAAGAAGTTGTACAACCTTTTTTAAAAGAAACCTCATTAATTTCCGCCCCACTTCCAACCTCTTTCGTTATGAGCACTATTGTATTTACATTTTACTACCGAAACCAATATTGAGTTTCTCAAGCGCACCGCTGAAAGCAGCTACTCTACAACCTACAAGTTTATCTACACTGTATAAATTAAAATAACTTAATTACTGTTGCTGCAACCCTGTGACTGCTTAATGAAGATATACTGCAAGTCCTAAGTGTTTTAGTGCGAGTATTTACTACGAAGCTGGTGATAAATTGTTTGCCTTATCCTGTGCTTCTTGTAGAAGGCCGTTTTAAAGTAACTGTTGTTTTTTTAACCGTTATCACAAATACTTATAGGATCAATCTATTAGTTCTCGTTCTATTATTTGCGACAGACTGTACGGCCAGGGCATCTAGGGCCATCTACACAAAATAGTTTAGGGCCCTGTTAGAGAAAAAAAACCTGGTTTTATGAATTTTTTTATAGGCCCAGCCGCGGAGCCTGGGCCTGTGCACCTTATGCAATAAAGACGGAACTGTGTACGGCGGCGTATCTTTATAGCTGCAGGCAAACAGTTAGTAGAGAGAGGTAGGGAATAGTGGGAATATCTTGAGAGAGGTAGGGCATAGTGGGAATAATTCCACTCAAATTGGAGCTGCCCGACTGGAGAAAACTGAAGTGAAATAACACTGCTTTGAGCTGTGTTGTGTTCCTTACGGTGAGCAAGCTTGCCAGTGCTCCGCGAGGATATGTTGTTTTGGCAGTGATGGGACTGTCAGCCTTATACTGCTAACCCAACTATTCCTCTTTCGTTTTACAGGGTCGGCAACGCAGGTGATGTAGTGTTACAAGCGTCTATAGGCTACGGTAACCGCTTACCATCAGATGGGCCGTATGCTTGATTGCCACCTTAGTGGTATAAAAAAAGACACTAAAAAAAACTGAGCATGCTCGTAATCTTCTTTGTGGTGGTAATTTACCTTGTGGGAACTGCAAAAGGGGATATTATGGCAAGTGCATAACTAATACGTATTATTATTAGCACGTGCTAGTTCCCAGTGAATTGTGATATGGTTGATTCAACGCTAGTTCAATCTTATCATAAAAATATTATGCTTCTTATATACTATTTTCCCCGCCCATATGCTTAATTCACATATGACTATTTCCATATTGATTGCTTTTCTGGAGAATATTATTTGAAATTTAATGACCATCCTCAGTGCCGTTTTCCAACTATTAGGTTGATTTGGTCGTTTTCTATTAGCCATGGAGGTATTGTAATAATAGTTTGTTGAAAAACAATTTACAATTTACACAGATGTTGAACTCATATGTAATTATATAATGAGGTTGGCTTCCAGTCTACCCAGGTGCAGCTAAATATCAGTATTTTACACGAAGCGACTGCCATCAGACCTCCGCAACCCATTCTGGGTATCCTGAGGATAGACTGTTTGTCAGGCTTTTTGGGATTTTACATACCACTAACGATTGTCATAGGTGTGTATGACAACCGGGACCGACGGTTCTACGTGCTTTCCGAGGCACGAATGAAATTTTATTGAATGATTATGTATGTACACGATTAATTATAATACTATTTTTTTTTTTTTTTTAATGTGATAGGGTGGGCAAACGAGCAGATGGATCGCCTGATGGTAAGCGATTACCGCCGCCCATAGACACCCGCAACACCAGAGGAGTTTCAGGTGCGTTGCCGCCCTTTTAAGGGGTTTGGGCCTCCGGTATCCTCACTCACTCGACGAAACACAACGAAAACTTTATTTCACGCCAGTTTTCTGTGAGGCCGTGGTATCAAGCCCGGTCGAGCCGGCCCATTCGTGCCGAAGCATGGCTCTCCCACGGTAAAAATTTATAAGGATCTAGTATCTATAGGTTCTAATTTTCTAAATATAAATTGATTCCAGAGGAATTTCTCAATAGGGCTTTTTTATATTATTAAGAAAAATATACATTTTAAAAATTTTTTGAAAATGGAATACTTAATTCGAGTCATTTCGTTATAATCCATAATTCTTCGCTTACGTATGTCCGTAAAGGCCTTATTTAGCGGTTATGAAGTTTAGTAATATAATTATAGTATTACTGGTTGAATTAGCAACAGATATGGCTTTAAACCTTAATTCCCAGGCTAGGACATATTTTAGTTCAAGTAGATACTCTTTTCCTTTTTTGAAATTCTTCTATTACATTGTACGTAATCACACTCAGTGTCAGTGTCTACGTAATTTTGAGTATTTTCTTTTCCATTTTTTAACATAATGCAACCTTCTTGGCTGTTCCAAATATCACAACTTACGTGCAAGTATTCCACAATAAACTATGCAAAACATGTAAAAACAGCTAGTGTTGCCACAGAATACCAGCGGAAGTTCAGAGGTCAAGGTCGAAATATGTTCTCCAAAAATACACGAAGAAACTCAACACAGTCTTGAGTTTATCATTTATTCAATTGCGATCGTTATTGAACTGTTATTCGGTGATAAAATTTCATGATTTTAATTTCAAGGTTAGCCTTGAAAGAGTATAACATGGATGTTCAGGGTAAAAACTTAGAAGCGCCGCTTTTGTTGAATAGTTAAATATGATTCGGACAATTGTTAAGCTACTGCTATAGATGTGAATTGATTTCAGAGGATTTGCTATTTTTTTTATAATTAAGTATATTTTTTAAGAGAGGTAGGGCATAGTGGGAGTAATTCCACTCAAATTGGAGCTACCCGACTGAGGAAATACCACCGCCTTGCATAACATCGAAGTGAAGTAACACAGCTTTGAACCGTGTTGTGTTCCTAATGGTGAGTTGCCAGACTTCAAACACCTCCGACAAAAATCTCTAGATTTCTCTTCTAGATTTTTATGCCTATCTATGGGCATAGTTAGTATAAAATAATAGGAAACCAAAAACTGATGGAATTAATTAATTTTTCGTCGTAGTGTATGTACAAGAACGTAAAATTCGTTAAAATTTAGAAGTATTTTTTAAATAATATTTTCAGAACGCCCATTAGTTCTGCAATAAACCATTTCAAGGTTATCCATCGATTGATTACCGGATACCATGTATGTAAATTTATTTAGGACCATGGATCAATGTATATTTTAGCACCTAGATCTCTAAAGTTTAACATGACATATTTCTAATGCAGACTACGTTTCAGCTTTAAAGATATAATTGTTCTCAGCACAGATGAGGGAACGACTATGGCACGGTCGGGTTGCCGGATGAGTGAGTCTAATCCAGCCTATGTAACGGTTCAACGCTTCTATGCATACTGTAAACACTTCATGTGGCAAAACATTGTGTATTTATGCAATATATAATACAGCTAAATAGAGCTAGTGGTTGCAGGCGTTGATTCGTAGACTAATCAGAGATTTCTCTATGAAATTCTCAGAACTTGGTGGGACTTAAAAGCTATTTTTTTATAAAAGATGTATATATAGAGGTGTATATAGAGGTATTATAGGAGAGGTTTATATTCAATTGTGAAAATTTGACAGTTTTGGATAGCTTGACCTGCTGGCGTCTGTACATAGGTATTCACAATTCGAGTACAAGTAGTACTACACGGCAGCCCTCATTGTTTTATTCAGTCTTCGCCGAAAGCGGAGCCGTCTTCACGATTACCTGTATAAGAGCCCATTTACACGGCACCGATGTGGTATTTTCAGAACATCGGTTTACGGACTGCCCTAATAAAAGTTTTTATTCGTAGTGGACAAGAATTGCTTATTGTTTCTATGTCAAAAAACGTGAACGGTTTGCTTAAAATAAAAGTGATGTGTGTTCTTTCACCAATTTCTTTTATTATTAGATAATTAATACAGTACATTTTAGCAATCACATTGATTCCTATTTTAGTCATGTTTCACGCGTTACATATTAGTAAATATGTAACGCGTGTTCAAATAATCGGAAACGTAATATGAAGAATTACAAAAAAACTGTGTTTCTAGATAAACGTATGAGTCGGTAAAAAAACAAATGGGTACGATTATCTAACACAGTGCCTGAGTGAATAAAGTGCTTCCCGATCATTCCATGGAAACAATAAGTATCTTATGGGTTCGGAAATCACGACGTGTAGTTTGGTACAGACGCCAGCAGGTCAAGCTATCCAAAACTGTCAAATTTCCCCATTTGAATATGAACCTTATTGTTTTGTATTAAAGTGAAAAATCAATCGAAGAAATTTGACAGATTGTGGTAGCTTGATGTGCTGGCCACTGTACATAGTAATGCATTTATAACTCCAAGTTCCATGAATAATTATTCCACATTAGATAATGTCAGAGATCGATAGAATTGTATTTAATGGAACTCTGCAACTGCTACGCAAGAGGTCGTTGAATCGATTCCAGGCCGAGAAGAGTGTTATTGGGTTTTTCTATAAAAGTCAGTTTGGATCTATGCCCGGTTAATGGCAAAAGGCTCACGAACTTGTAAGTGTATAGTACTCTGCCTAGTCTGTGGAATACAGGAATGATGATAATATTTATTTACTAACTCTCTGAAAAACATACCGAAAATACGGGCCAGAACAGTATCGTGTACAACCGTACTAACAGTAAGACTAGTTCGAACCACTTGGAAATTAATACGCGCAGATATTGACTCGTGTTCAACAATCAAATGGATAAATGTACAAGCTGTTAGGTACCTACCTAGCGATAATGTAAACGGTAAATAGGTAGCAATCGACTTCGTCTTATTATCAATACTATTTAAGTAGTTTTATTAGATTTAGAATGTTAAGATAGAAAATGTTGGGGAAACTTTGTGTTGGCAGTGGGGGGACTTTGATTCTTATACTGCCAAACCAACTATCTATTCCTATTTCGTTTTACAGGGTCGGCAATGCGCAAGTGATACCCCTGGTGTTACAAGCGTCTATAGGCTATAGTAAACGCTTACCATCAGGTGGGCCGTATGCTTATTTGCCACCTAGGGGAATAAATAGTTTAAAGATGCTAACTTTTATACGACTGAAAATCCTCATGGATATCCTTCGTCTCTCATAAAGGGCAAGGTAGAGGTTATTTCGTACTCCTACCGACTATAAACACACAGCCAACTGTAGCACTCTCCGAGATCTCTAATGAAAGAGAGCAAATAAAGAAAAATATCTATTGACACAGTCATAGACAATGCACAAATTTGAAAGAAATCCCGACGTTTCGGACTCTTTACAGCGTCCATGCAGGTCACGGGTAGACTGAGGTGATATATAATCGTCTTGATGATATAATCACTGACAGCTACCCTACATTTTTGTTAATTAGCAATCAGATTCACGCAAAACGAGTTTACCGTACGCTGTAAAGGACCCGAAACGTCGGGATTAATATTATCAATATAACGCGATAAAATCTAAAAAGTAGTTTTATTTCAATATAATATAAATATTATTACTTAGTATTTGTTTCCCGCCTTTTCACCCTCATCGTAAAGGTCTTTTTGAGACAAAAGGCAGCCTTTCCCGGGACACAAACTATCTATATACCAAATTTCATCTAAATTGGTTCAGCGGTTTAATCAAGAGGTAACAAACAGACACACTTTCAAATTTATAACATTATATAATATAAATACATAATAAATAAAATAGGATTTACTACTTTTGATCTTACTATGTTGTACACTCGTTTTAAGTGCAGTACCCAATGCAGTAAATAAAGCCTATTAAGCCAATAATTACGTAAGGTCTCATAATTAAGTTTATAGCAAAAAGTTATTTGTTGCCGAGTTAGGTAAAGTTGCGTCAACATGTAGTATAAATATGACCTTCAAACCTTCAAGAAAAGAGCGTACTCCTTTTTAAAGGCCGGCAACGCGCTTGTTACTCCTCTGGTGTTGCGGGTGTCCATGGGCGGCGGGAATCGCTTACCATCAAGCGATCTATCTGATCATTTCCCCCCTATCCCATAAAAAAAATGTTATTATCACCTGCAGTAGTTCTTGAACATATACTGTGCAACTCGCTGGTTACTATTTGTTACTTTATGTTATTGGCGGTATGGATGAGATCATTAAACAAAGAGTAACGAGCAGTCGCAAAAGTTGAACAATGTTACCTAATGTTATCGTGTTGCATTCTGTTGCTCCACAAAATGTAACTGCTGCGGTGTGGATGCACCTTAACAATACACACGCATACTTATCTCCATTCTGTGGTAGGTCGTCGACGACGGTACATCATTTTTAATGACGCTTGGCACGAATCGAGGTACTCTATATAACACGTATTAAAAATAAAAACCACTTATTTAATAGATTCTTCTGACGCAATACGGAAATTATAACTTTGCGAAATGACTTGCTATTTCTAGAACCAGTTAATTTTGTTGGATTTATAAATATAATATTATCCTGCTTTATATATTAATACTTACTAGTGATCCGCCCCGGATGCAATGTACAGACCTTAGCACATCAAGCTACCACAATCTGTAAAATTTCTTCGATTGATATTCAACTTTAATACAAAACTATAAGAAATAAAACTACTTTTACGGATTTTATCGCGTTATATTGATATTATTAATTCCGACTCCCGATTAGTTTTATTTCAATGTATAATATTCGCGTAAATGTCAAAAATCAATACAAAACTATAAGGTTAATATTCAATTGGGAAAATTTGACAGTTTTGGATAGCTTGACCTGCTTGTCTGTACTATTAATGTCATCTTCCGAGCCCTTTCCCAACATAGTCGGCTTCCAATCTAAACCAATGCGGCTGAATATCAGCAAGGATATCGGTAATATCCAGAAAGCAACAAAGGGGTTCGAATCTTTTTGTATGTTTGTGGCATATCGGACCCGCCGCCATTTTGTTTTTTTTCGCAATCGCGGCGCACGATGATAGTGATATGTATGGATAGCGGACACAGAAACAAACAAAAAGTGTTCCATAATTTGTGTATACAATACTAAATATACCATACATCAACATAATATACCATCACACCTCTATTCCCCGAAGGATTAGGAAGAGGTGTACCAATTTACACCCAAAGTTTGCCAGTATAATAATAGCGAATGATGCTATTACCATTATCCGGGCTGGTACTGAGAATTTCATAGAAAAACCCAATAACACTGCTCGACCTGGAAATCGAAACCAGAACCTCTAGCGTAGCAGTTGTGCTTCCAACCACTAGACTAATAGGGCAGTGAAAATTAAAACAATCGTTTTATCTTGTAGATTGTGATCTATGAAATTATTCATTCATTATTCAGTTCAATTATTTCCGAGATTTTCAAATTTCTTTCTCAATTTTTACAAATAGTTACTTATACGTTTGAAAAAATTTTGTTGTATGTTATTATTGTAACTTTGATATTATGATTTCACAAGAACGAAATATAAAATATTTAATAGCTTTTAGAAAATACTCTCCGACGCGTACCTACCTCATTACCGAAAAATAGCGCCAATAAAACAAACGACATACGTTCTTTTTTTGATAGACATAGCTAACCGAAATAACTTTTTAATGATGAAGTAACACGAGCAAACGTCATGGACCATTCTGCCTTTATTGTGAAGCGTAACCTCAACGTAACAGACAAGAACTATCAAACTACAGTTTGTCCTTTTAACCGCCTGTATTCCGTTGCAACAGAGGTGATTTTCAAGTGTATATAGCTTGCTATGTTGTCGTGTGTACTTAAAAACGTTTGTTGTAAAATAACTGACAAACAGAAGCCGCAACACAAGTTGTTCGATCATTTTTACATTATGAGAAAGGGATAGCGCTATTTAATGCATAGAGTGGCATCCCTCTCTCTCGATCGCAAAACAATCGCAATAACACTTTGTAATATAACCTGATCGTTGGTTCAACATGTTGATTTTAGTGCCTGTTGGTTTAAAAGGATAATTAGGATATTATTATGTTTATATCGTTGAAAATGGTTGTTGAAAAGGACTTGGGCATTTGAGTTTGTAAGAATTTTTGCTAGTCAGCCTAATTTTTCGGGAAATACAGGCATGATGGTATGTTTATATTATCCGTTTCATTATTTACAGTGGTGTTTAAGCAAATTTAACACCAATTTAACATTGTTGAAGAACTGCTTTGTTGGTCTAGCGGTCCTAAGCGGAACTGCTAAGCCAGAAATCTCTACGAGGAAAATAATGGCTTATTGGAATACAGCGTTTAAAAAAACCAATTAAAATTTTATGCAGTTATAGAGTTAAGAGAAGGGAATGGAATTGGGAAGGAAAGGGAAGACCTAGACGAAGTTATATAGAACAAGTGAAGGAAAAGTGGGAATCGATTTGTATCAACAGGTCAAACGCAGATGATAGAGAACAGTGGCGATTGCTCCATCAACAAGACCTTAAACCAAAAAGAAGAAAAGAGAGAATCTTAAATCCGTAATACCTAATTTTAAGAGAGGTAGAAAATAGTGGCAGTAGTTCCACTCAAATTGGAGCTGCCCGACTAGAGAAGTACCTCCACCTTGCAGAAAATCGAAATGAAATAACACTGCTTTATGCTGTGTTGTGTTCGTAACGGTGAACAGGGTTTCCCAGTGCTCCGCGAGAAAACGATATGTCGGCAGTTTGACTTTGACCCTTATATTGCCAACCTAGCTATTACTCTTTCGTTTTACAGGGTCGGTAACATGCAAGTGATACCTCTGGCGTTGCAAGCGTCTATAGGCTACGGTAACCGCTTACCATCAGGTGGGCCGTATGCTTGTTTGCCACATTAGTTGTATAATAGTACATTATGGAACAAGTGTGTAATGTTGGTGATTACCGCTGAGGCGCCATTGGTTTTAAGAGAGCCGAGGACGGTAATTATCAATACACACGTGTATCATACGACGTTTTTCAACACACTTGTGAAGAAAATAACTATAATTTCAACTGTGAAAACGAATTGTGAATTTTTTTTCGCAATGGCGGGAAAAAATAATCAGCTGTTTTCCTAAACAATGGCGAATAATGGCGATCGGCCATAGGCTAAAATAAGGAGGTTTCTTTTTATTTTGGCTTTTCGCGGATAGCGTTATGCCACATACAAAATGGGGAATTTAAAGTTTTCTTTATTACAGAGAAAACAAAAGTTATATTTGTGTGAAAGTTTTATTTATTAAAAACGTACAAGTTGAAATTATCTATTTAAATAAGAAGTTGCATGAAATGAGCAAGCAATAGGTACATTAATTTATTTGTACTATTTATTGAACACGATCTTTTTTGTATCGAAAGTTTTTTAAGAACAAAGCAACTCAACTAATAAAATAAAGAAAACCTTTTAACTCACCTGTGAATAATAGCAATGAAAAAGTCACAGTTTGATTATAGGTATCATTACGTGCCTAATTGCGGTGGAATAAGAGCCATTTTATGAGCAAGTGTGTTAAAAAAAAAATTAATGCATAGAACCTCTGTTGAACATATTTCCCATGTCTCTTGTGGGGGATCTAGTGACTCAAGAGATTATGCTAATATTATAGCCGTGCGCAAGCGAATAGCCACCCTCGTTTGTTACCTTTAATGTCCGATTTGTCATGTCCACCCTCTACCCTTTAAATGGGTAAAATATTTGTAGAATGGGTCATAACTGAAACCCTTAATTTAATCGTTATTTAAACAAAAGGATCTTAGTAATAATAGCTGATCAATTATCTGCTGTTTTTGACGCAGTCAGTATATGGACATCAAGACCAATTGTGGTATATAGTACAATAGTAGTAAGTACTCTAAAGTCTGAATATCAGTATTTTCTACGAAGTAACTGCCATCAGACCTCTGCAATCCAATTTCTTTTAAACTATGCAACGGAGTTTGAGACGGTTTTCACTATTATTCAGGTAATAGGCTATTTCTAGGTACATATAATCTTCTTCTTCCGGTGCCTAGCTCCATTACTGAAGGTGGGCCGTCAGCTTAGCGAACTTCTCCCGATCTTCTGGTCTACTCACGGATGTTTCTTACATACAATCTAATTCGTACGTACGCGTCTTATTAATACATTGCACTCGTACGAAGCCGGGGTAGGTCGGCTAGTATAAGATAATGTACAGAGGCCAGCACATCAAGATACCACAATCTGTCAAATTTCTTTGATTGATTTTCAACTTTATTACAAATTGGGTTCATATTCAATTGGGAAAATTTAACAGTTTTGTTTAGATATTGATTTCTGACATTTACGCGAATATCATACATTGAAATAAAACTACTTTTTACGGATTTTATCGCGTATATTGACATTATTAATCCCGACTCTATATTGATATTATTACCCGTGACCATGGACACTGTAAAGGGTCCGAAACGTCGGGATTAATAATATCAATATACGCGATAAAATCCGTAAAAAGTAGTTTTGTTTAGCTTAACCTACTGGCCTCTGTACAGGCTACACTCAAAACTAACAAACATTACAAAAACAAGCGCTCACAGTGTCGCACGAAATTTATAGACCGAACATGATTGCTTTGACGATATACACAGTCTGGACTAAATTGTAACATCGGTTGTCGTAATAAGTATAATGAATAGAATAGTGCGCACGCGACTGACAATAAAATACTACCACTGGTGAGCTACTAAATTAAATTATTTTTTGAGTGGGCAGCCATGTTGTAGAAAAGCGCGGTTGATTAACGCGCGAAAAACAAACGTGACATTTACGATAATACAACGTACAGAGGCCAACATCAAGCAACCCCAATCTGTCAAATTTCTTCGATAGATTTTCAACTGTAATACAAAACATTAAGGTTCATATTCAATTCGGAAAATTTGACAGTTTTGGATAGTTATCTTTTTGTATATTTTTGGCATTTTCCATGCTAAGATTTTAAAGTTATTTAGAAAAGACGACATGACGGGTAGGTATCGCGGTGGCTTAGTGGTCATAGCGTCTGGTGTACCGAACCAGAAGACGCAGGTTCGAATCCTGCCCGCGGTCGTATTTTTCCTTTTCTAAATAACTTTAAAATCTTAGCATGGAAAATGCCAAAAATATACAAAAAGATAGTTAGAAGGTAAGGTGGCATCGTTCGGCACTTAACTAACTGTAAAGTAAGTTGTGTCGGTTGAAAAGCAAAAACTTGCATTTCAATAGGTGTTACTGACGTCACCATAAAGACGTAAATTCAGTATGTGAAGGAAAAATTCGACATGACGGGTAGGTATCGCGGTGGCTTAGTGGTCATAGCGTCTGGTGTACCGAACCAGAAGACGCAGGTTCGAATCCTGCCCGCGGTCGTATTTTTCCTTTTCTAAATAACTTTAGTTTTGGATAACCTGTTGGCGTCTGTACGTCACGCATGTATTCCCCGAAAGGTTAGTCAATGTACAGAGGCCAGCACATCAAGCCAACCCAATCTGTCAAATTTCATGATAGATTTTCAACTTTAATACAAATCAATAAGATTCATGTTCAATTGGGAGAATTTGACAGACGCAGGTCGAGCTATCCAAAGGTTATCCACCTTCCGACCACAACGCGTTGTGGGCTGTTTTTCGCTCAATAAGCGTTTTTGATCTTTGAGCGTAACATATTATATATAATACTTAACTCGACCAGAGTATGACGCGATTCGGAATCGACCTCAGGACATCCAGGTAGCAGTCAGTGCAGTACTTTTATTGCAAATTCACTTTTGCAATATATGGACCTAATTAGTCCTAGAGTAACTTCTTAAAAAATAATTTTTGCTATTTCCGACATGGTTGGGTCACTTCCCGATGCTGCATATCGATATTTTACACGAAAAAACTACCATCATCCATAACCCAATTTTTTGCCAATACCTACAAGTATTCCCTTGAAATTGGTTCGGGTTGGGATAGGTACTAATCCCTAATAAATAAAGAGGTTGTCACACTTTTCCGGCTTCTCAAAAATATTATATTGGCTCATATTCCGAACTTTCTTTTCGTTATTTTCTCTCACGTATACGTTCTCGGGAACATCCAAATACATCCCGCGAGAGATCTAAAACAGAATTTCATTCAGCGAGTAGGTACTGTAAGTAGAAGCGACTTAAATATTCCGTTTTCCAGCAAACTAATGGCTATTACAGCAGATTCGGGAAAATGTTGTGCAATTTTTGACCTAGTAACACATAATTACGTATGGCAATATTTATCTGCAGAACAAGTCGTTCCATTTAAATTGTGAACTGGGATGTATAGCTGTGTGCCTTTGCTTATAAAACTATGAACATTATTCCCAAGGTCAAAAAGGTTTATTGTTAAGGCCAAGTTCAACAAAGCTGAAGCGCAAATAGAAATTCGTTCGTCACCGCAATATCTCAGAAATAGAAAACAAATGTCTGACGGTGGCAACTTCCAGACGCTCCAGTAATAGTTACGTGGCTAGCGCCATTAAGGTGACCAGAAATAGCTGACCTGGTAGACGAAAGAGATTCTGTTTACAGAGATATCAATTTTAAATGGTCTGGCTCGGTTGTAAACGAATAGTCGATTCGAAAATTTTATAAAATTTTGGGCCTCCTGTAAAACATTTGGAACGACGAATTAATCGAAATAAAATGTATCTATGGAAAAGATATATAAAGATATAGATTACATCAATACAATCGACTTCATTACATACATTTAACAACATACCATCACGCTTGTATTTCCCGAAGGATGAGGCAGAGGTGTACAGTAATGCTTACCCACAGTTCGCCGGCCTGTATAGGTCCCATGTAATAGGGGACGAGCCTATTGCCATTTACCAAGCCAAATCTAAACTCCGAGCTGCTACTGAGAATTTCATAGAAACTGAGAATTTTATAGAAAACCCCAATAACACTTTGCTCGACCTGGGAATCGAACCCAGGACCTTAAGCGAGCAGTCGCGCTTGGGACCACTAGACTCACGAGGCAGTCAAGCAGGCTGCCTTCCAAATTTTTTTTTAAATTTGTAGCTTAGATTCCTTGATTTTTTAGACACATTTGGTCTGCCTGTCGTGACTCTACTGAATGAAATCTGAATCCCATTCATCATCATCAACCCATATACTGTCCCACTGCTGGCATAGGTTTCCTCTCATAATGAGAAGGATTAGGCTACATTCCACCACACTGGCCTCATGCGTGTTGGCTTCACACACCGTCGAGAAAATCTCTAAGGCATGCAGGTTTCCTCACGATGCTTTCTTTCACTTTTTAAGCGAGTGATAAATAATACAAATTAAAAAAAAAATCAAGTTACAAACGCGAATCCCATAATCGTCATATAAAGGGATAAAGAAGACAAGTGCGGTTTTTACTTAGTAATAGGAGTCCGTGTCTATGATGATTTTCCGTACGATAAAAAACACATTTTGTCTGGCGCCAAATGTACCTTTTTTAAATTATATTAATGAGAAAATAACTAAATAAAATTTCAGAAAATCGAAATCAAATAACACAGCTTTGAGCTGTGTTGTGCAATTACACAGCTTTGAGCTGTGTTGTGCAATTACACAGCTTTGAGCTGTGTTGTGTTCCTAACGGTAAGCAAGGTTGCCAGTGCTCTGCGAGGAAACGTTGTGTTGGCAGTGGGGGGACTTTGACTTTTTTTTTCTATTTTTTTAACACAGGTGTTAAACATATAACTTTACGTAATAATTTATTAATATTTTCTGGATAACACGGAATTGTGTGGTGATTTTAATACTACGTATAATAGAAAGTTTAAGCAATCGTTTCATGTAGAAATCACGAACTACAGTATTATAACTACTTGAATTAAAAAATAAAAACGAAAAATGTGAAAATTAAACTTATCTCACGTCTCATTCACAATAAACTAACAGTAATTGGTGAAACGGTTACTATACGTAAACACAACTTAACAAAAAAACTTAAATACTTCGTTCCGTTTTTTAAATTTAATAAAAATAGTTTTTCATGATGCGAATAAATAAATATATATATAAATCCTTCATCATCGACCCATATACTGTCCCACTGCTGGGCACGGGTCTCCTCTCATATCGAGCGGGATTAGGCTGTAGTCCACCACGCTGGCCTAGTGCGGGTTGGCAGACTTCACAAACCATCGAGAAAAATCTCTAAGGTATGCAGGTTTCCTCACGATGTTTTCCTTCACCGTTTAAGCTAGTGATAATTAATTATAAAAATAATTATAAATCCTTATCCTTACTACATTATTTATTTTATTTTATTTAATGCTTTATGCACAAATATAGTACAAAGGCGGACTTAATGCCTGAGGCATTTTCTACCAGTCGACCTTAGGGTGATGCAGAGATAGAAGTTAGTAGGTGCAACACATTTGTTTAAAAAGAAATGAAATATATTAAATTAAAAAATGTTTGTATCAATAACCAAAACAGAATGTATGTAGGTTTGTAAAGACGAATAAAAGTGATAGCATAAAATTATACTTAAATAAATATAAATTATCATAACTATACATTTATAAATATATACTTAATACATATTATTATATGAATATATATATATATATAAACAAAGGAGAGGATAATACTAAGAATCTGCCAAAGAACTGAGGAGATATTTCCGAACTTTACTTTTAAATGAGTAGCGACTAGTAGCCGTCCTGATTTCCCGAGGTAGAGCATTCCAAAGAACAACAGATTGGACAAAAAAAGAAGAATGCATGATTATTTATTATAAATGCAAAAGTAACTTTGTCTGTCTGTGTGTTACGCAATCACGCCTAAACTACTAAACCGATTTAAATGAAATTTGGTACAGAGATAGTCTAGAACCTGAGAAAGGACATAGGCACACTTTTTAATGCGAAAAAAGGGGTGTAAAGGGTTGAAATAGGGGATGAAAGTTTGTTAAATAAATACGACATTCAAAGTTTGTAAAAAAATTACTCTAAAGGGAGTAAAAAGGTGATGAAAGTTTTTGTGTGATGGTGATATATTTTACCCCAAAATTATGTGGCAATTTCCCAGAAAACTTATGTAGGAGACCTACTTACGAGATTTGAATGAAATTTCGTACACAATTAAGTGACCGGGAATAACAAATACTACATTTTATCCCAAAATTATGTGGGAATTTCCCAGAAAACTGATATAGGAGACCTACTTAGAGAATTTGAATGAAATTTCGTACACTATTAGTATGTGACCTGGAATAGCATATAGGCTACTTTTATTTATTTATTTATTTATTAGGGGTAACAAACAGCACAATATATAACATAATAAATTTTAAAAGTAATGAATATTGCTTAGGCCAAAACAGTACTCACAAACAGTTTTTACGTGTATGCAGACAACGATTTAAAAAGTTGAATACAATAATACCTGGTTACTACTACTTAAATCATTTATTTCATTACTTAAATCAATTACTTATTATTAATCATTACTTAAATCAATTACTTACTACATAAATCAAACAAGTAGTACCTATTAGGTAATTTAGATTTAGCAGGCAGGTTAAAGAACAATTATAACACTAACTTTTACTATGCAAAATACTTTTTAAATACTTTGGATAACTTTCATAAAATATGTCGATGTGATTATAATTTTTATTATATTTATTGCAAGCTCTTACAATGTAACGGTTTTTTGAATAATTTGTTCCACACATAGGTAACATAAAGAGGTTTTTGGATCGTGTGAATAACACACATTTAAAATTGATTTGACTAAGAAGATATGGGGAATCTATTGAGTTGTTAATAATCTTATATAGGAAAAATTGATCACAATATTCTCGTCTCTTTTCTAATGAAATTATTTTATCTATTTGGAAATCTTAGAATTTGTACATTAATCTTTTTATGCTCTAACATTAAAATGTATTTTTTATGCCAGAGAAAGATTACTTAAGATTACTTTTATTTATTTCTATTTTATTTTTTGTTTTGGTTTAGGTAAGTATGTATATTTTGTAAATATGTAATTATTATTTGGTAAGTCTTTTGAAAATAAATTATAAATTTAATCCCAGATAAATGTTGGAAAATCCCGGAAGTCCCGAAAAACTGGTACTGAACTGACAGAAGAACTACTTACAGGATTTGAATGAAATTTTGGTACTCTAATAGTTTATGACTAGCGCTGGCATATTAAATACTTCAAATCTCGGAAAAAAGCGGGAATTTCCCTAACATTCAGTACTTCTTATCCCATGAAATCAATCCGACATCAATTGTGTTACTAAGTTTACGCATACGAAGTCACGGATAAAAGCTAGTATACATATATTAAATATACTCGTATATATTGCATTCTGAATTTTGATTGCGCGATTCAGGATTTGTTTATAGTTACTATGTAGCGCGATAGATATCGCTACAGGCGTTTCATAAGCCTCTTCACAACATCAGCAACTTTGCGTGTCGCTTGTGACATCGAAATATATGATGGTCGATTAATAATACGTTTTATTGTTTTGCGATCAAAAATACATTAGCTACCTACAAGGTTAATCTATCCTCTATTGACAAACTAATGTCAGTGCAAATGCATTGAAACCACTGACCTCTATCTTGTATTATAGAGGTCAGTGATTGAAACCATTGATTTTTACTGTTTATCTAGAATAATGTGTAATGTTTTGATCAATACAAATGAAATATTATGTATCATTTAATTTCTTATGCACGCAAGTGTGAACACGTTGAGACCGGAACGCGTATTGAAGTAAGCAATAATGATGCAAAAAAAAAAAAATTTCTTGGACAATTTTTCACAGCACCATCTAGTCCCAAACTAAGCAGAGCTTGTACTATGGGTACTAGACAATGGATATAATACTTATATACATTTTTTTTGTAAATATATACTCATAATACATGAGAAACACTTAGACAAACACAAACACTCAATGTTCATCACATAAAATATTTGTGTACTGTGGGAATCTAGTAAGCAGATAACATATATCTAGTATACTTATATTATTGTCCTTTTAGCTTTTTTCTCAACTATATTGGGGTCGGCTTCCAGTCCAACAAAACTAAACTAAAAAAACTAAAAAAATGATGGTTGCATGTTCCCAAGAGTGGCCAAGTACCTATAAATAAATAAAATAAAATTCATTTATTTCAGGCTTAATAACCAAAACCTACACCAAGGTGAATTTAGTAATACTTAGTTTATGGTTAGGTGAACGAATACGGGACAGAGATCTCTTTTTTCATTTTTCTTATAGTACGGAAAATCCTTATGGATCCTCCGCCACCCGGGGAGATAGCAGGGTATTTCGGACTCATACCGACTAAAAACCGCACTTGCCTTCACCTGCCCTATTATCATGGCCATGGGATCCGTGAAATTCGGCACGACCATTAGTCATGTCCATATAATACATTAATAGCGCACCAATTTTTATTTATGACAAAAAAATAATTATTATTATAATACAAAATAAAATAATAATACAAAAAAGAACTGTAGAAAAATAGTAATTATTTTTCTAGTTCTTTTTTGTATTCTGATTCAACTGCATCCTTATGCGTGATGCATCCGTCCCATCCGTAGCAGCGCGACTACGTGCTACGATAGCGTAGCTAGTCTAGTCGTAGCCGGGCCGTCTACGAATGACCTACGTCGTAGCAATACAAAACGTATTAGGGGAACAAAATTCTCTGCTGCTTATGGGCACATTATTAATTGGTTGATATCGTCATAGTTTCAGGAGTTTACAATGTAATCATGTTTTTTTTTAAAAGACTATCTATGGAGTTTCTTGCCGGTTCCTCTCCATATGACCCACTTTTTGGAACCGTGCAACTAGTTTTGATTTTTCAAAAGTGCTATTCTATTGAAAAAAAAATAGTTTATTTGAATTACTGATTTTTGTGATTACAATTTGTAATTGGAGTTTCCTTTTAGGCAAGTAATTGCCTGTATTAGGAGACTCCGCTCCCCATGAAAAGATGTAATGATTCGATCAGCAGCAAATATAATGTAGGTTGGAATATGATAAAAATAGTAGTGATAGTAATATTAATATCTAGGTGCTAAGTACTAAATTTACATTATTTACTTACGAGTTATGTGTGTGTGTTGTTGTGTTGGGTATTGGTGTAGTGAGTAATGTCGTGTGCTAGTGTTGTGCGTGATTGTCGTATGAGGGTGACATATTACATTTTTTATTTTTCATTTACATTTTTTTTAATGGTCTAATTGAAATAAAATATTTGACTTTGACTTTGCCTTTGACTAGCTACCTATAGATAAACAGAGTACCTTTCACATTTGTAATATTAGTATGAATAAAAGAAATCAAAACCGCGACACTTAAGAAATCCATTTGCACTGAAGATACAGCGCTTCCCTTGAGGCAATTTGCTATAATGGTCTGAGCAATCCGATTTGCACCGACAACCATTTTACAAGCGCATTGGGTAGATAGGAAATCTTGTCGAACCCGTTTATATTTTTAAATAGTGTCTTAGACCATATTGAGAAGTCCTTCAAATAGTCTAAAGGTGGGCATAGACTGGAGCATTACTTTTAACAGAACATAGCGCAAAAACCGATCGCGCTCGACTACGGAACTGTCAAATTCTTCGTTAGCCTACAGTAGTACTTTTGTTCGCAGCATGCGTAGAAGAAGAATGCACCGACTGGGAAGGGAAGTCGGTGCCGCACGGTCTGCTGTACGTGCCGGGGCCAGGCGTGTGCTCGCTCTGCGTGTGCTATCACTCAGAACCTATGTGGTGCAAGGCTATTTACTGTGATCCGCCTTATGTAAGTAGCATTCATTAATAATACTAAACGTTATATTAAAAGTGATAGAGAGATTTGTACTGAAAGAGGAGCAAATGTCTGTGGTCAGACATGGGATCAGGAAGGCCAATAAGAACGGAAGGTAAAGGAAAGAGAGCGAAGATGTGCGAATGACAGGAAACGTCAAATTAAATTGACAGATAGAAGAGAGACAGAAGATTATGAGAGGTTGGTTGTAAGGTGCGTGGAAAATAAAGCCAAAATAGGTTTAGTACTTTAGTTATTCTTACCTTCATCTATTATTTATGTCCTAACGAATAGACCTTAAGTCTATTAAATAGAGATAATCAGAGATAGTAATAGACCTATATGATCTATTAAGCAGGTGTAGGCTATGACAGATACAATGCAGCCTATCAATCCTTCAAGGTCCAATATTTATGTATATGCAAAAATTCATTAAAAGTCAATGAAGGACTATGACGTTACTCATTTCACTTAAATTAAAATCAATTTCTATCCGTGCAAGGCTATCTGCCACAACACGCCCTAGTAAGTTCAAACAACTGGTACCTATTAATGTGTGATTCCATCAAATTATGTAGGGCAAAGCTCCGTGACGTCAGCCAGTCGTCATAACCAGCCGTAATTGTCACCTGTCACGAAATAGTTGCGATACCTACGAATTAAGTTGTATGGCTAATGATTTTGTATAAAGGGTGGTTTCCGTTGCATAAAAGCAAGACTGATTTGTTATTTAAATAGGGCAATCTTGATAACTTATATTGCCTGTGTGTCCTGTATGCATTTTATTTTTATATCAATTTGTGAACAGAATCAGAATGGTTTTTTAACCTACCGCTAATCATTAGTATCTAGGATGATTAAACTTAATCGTCTTAAGTTAGTGTGCATTATTGTGTTCAGGTTTTAATGCTAATGTAACCAGTGAACTAAATGGGACTTAATGACTGATATCTCAAGAAGAATACACGCGAGTGTTACCTACTCCTGGTGTTACTAGCGTCCGTAAGGCACCAAGTATTCTTATTATTTGGGCGTATTCTTGTTTGTAATTTTAGTACCTAGTGTAAAAAGAAATTTTCATCAAACAAATATCATAATTTAGTTACTTACATAAACTCTTTATTTTTCCAGTTTTGCCAAAACTTCCGCGTGGGTGCGCGATGCTGTGAATTCGAGTGCCTTGACCCTCCCGGAGAGGACACCAGATATCGGGAGAGGCAACGTCTCCGGGCCCTCATACTCGCGGGCAACTCTTCCGCGCCCCACCAGGCCCCTCCCATAGAATTCAAAGCCGGCATATCCCTCCTAGCCGTAGCCGTCGCACGATTCGTATGAAACACGGACCGCATAGATACTAACCAATTGAGAATCCTTTGAAATTGAGGGAAATAATTGCCTGGTAACACTGAGTATAAAATTACTAAGAAGGTTTTAGTTTATCCTATGCCAAAACTCACATTTGGTGATACTTCGCTCTGCCTGTATCTTTAAATATGTACCTAAATTTATATGTGTCCTGATAAATAATTATTGAGTGGGACCTTTTCTCTAGAACTATAATTTTTCATATTCAGAGTATATTATTTTCGTTTACCAACAAAATGAATAAATTCGGACCAATTTTATGTAACCGAGTAGCGTCGTGTTCTTCTTTGTTTTTCTTAATTTAAATGTTAAATGTGAAATGTAAAAGTAGAAATTCTTATCATAGACATCCAAAACACCATTAAATTTGTTATAGTATGAAAAAAAAAAACGGAAAAGAAAAATTCTAATTAGAACCTCATTTGTATTCAACTCATCTTCAGAATATTAAAACCTTACAATAATGGTGCCACCTGTAGTCGAAAATGTATTAATAGGAAACATATACGATAAGTTATATAGGTCGAGATTACAGAAGAAATATTTATTTCCCCGTTTTCGATATGTAAATTATAGTAAGGACATTAATCAGAGGGCCTATCACATTTTAACGTAACGTAGTTATCGGTAATATAGGAAAAATTAAAACTACGATCCAACATTACAACATTTACCTATCTATCTATGAGTACCTATCTACCACACTAATTAAGTAATATGGGTAGCTAAAGAATAATTGAACATACAGAGGCCAGCACATTAAGCTACCCCGAACTGTCAATTCTTTGATACATTGTCAACTTTAACACACTAAAATAAAGCTCATATTCAATTGGGAAAATTTGAGAGTTTTGGATAGCTTGACTTGCTGGCATCTGTACCTATATTTTTATTCATTTGCTATCGATAAGTGCGTCGTTAGTCTAGTGGACCCAAGCGGGACTGTTACACTAGGTAGGTCCGGAGTCCAATTACCAGGTCGAGGAAAGTGTTAAGTTTTACTATGAAATTCTCAATAGCAGCTCGCAGTTTGGATTTGTCCCCGATTAATGGCAATAGGCTCGCCCTCTATTAAATGGAACCTAAACATGCCTACTGTGGGTGTACATTGGTACACCTCTGCCTAAACCTTCGGGGAATACACATGTGATTGGCGCTACCGATACGTTATTTCAAAATCTTACTCCGCCCTCTGGAAAAATAGGAAATACTTAAATTGAAATCTAAATACGTTCTAGTTGACTCACGCATTCTGTAAGCATGCGTATTTCTTCACTTCTTAAACTATTTCACTTAGCTAGTCACATTTCGAAATTGTAGCTTTAACCTTCATATCATTAGGAGTCCGATTCTGTAAATTATTTGGCTATAGTGCAGTCTGCAACGGTTCTCCTCGCACAGAAAATATCCGGCTCGAAATAGTCCAGTTCTTTGAAGAAACTAGTTTTAGTAGTTAATTTTAATAAGAAATGCTTTCTAGAGCAATATTCACGTGAAAGCAAAGTGCCTTGAGGGACTCGAGGCAATTTTATTACACGCTTAGAGTTTATTAAGAATTAAAAAATAAAAATTTAAACTAAGATTTTTCCCATGCTTGACTCCAAGTCAAATGCGCTTAAAAATTGATTTCTTATTAAAATTATCGGGATGAAATACCAAGCGAGTTTTGTCGCTGAGTAAAATATCTACAGAATCGCACCCCAGCTAATTAGTTATAAAAAAGATAGTGCAATAACGTAGGTAGTAGTGATGTAACAATAATTTGTATTCGTAAATAGTTGAGGAGTTACCCGAGTTGAGGAATTGAATTTTATTAGTTACCCCGTGCAAATCATGCGAAGCAAAGGCATGGCCTTTTTACTGCAAACTATCATGCTAACTTTAGTGTTTTACAATTTATTCAGTTTACTTTTAGTTCCTGACTCACGCTATCCCCTCGTACTCGTTCTTTTTTCGAAATTGTCATTTCTAGTGCATGTCACTGTTCAAAAATAATGTGAAAGCGATTATGTACCTACAGCATTATTAAAACCTTGAATAATTTATCACAATCTTCTTTAAATTGGGTTGAAATTATGTTAAAGGTATTATGATTTATGTATATGATTAAAAAATCTAAAAACAATTAAAATAGGATCCGACACGTCCTGAATGAAAAGGACCTCATCTTGTGAAAACAGATTAATCGAACGATTTACCGTAAAGTGACAAGGGAATAAAAATGCGTCTCAGTTTTTTATCTGGCGGGCACATAAAAAGGCTGTCAGAGGATGAAAAATAGTTCGTGATTAATGCATGGAATGGGCGATTTATATCGAATAACTTTGTCAATATAAAATATATTCGTAAGTGGGTACTGACATAAGAATGAATCTACGATCGCAATCATAAATGATTGATGAATACACAGTAGTCGATGGCCCACATCTACTCTCTAAGTATCAAATAAATGTATTATTTTAGTTTTCTTTCATTCCTACCAAAAAGCCTTAATACTTAAAATAGCTCCTACCTATTACTTGTACGTATCCCTTAGACATATAAATCCCAACTTGGGCGCCATTACAAATACACCCAAGAGATTGGAAAAAATGAGGTCACGAAATTGATGTTTCCAACTACCGATTATTTAGTTTTCTTTATTAGTAAATTACTCAAACACTTTGATATAGGTAGGTAGATACACTAAAATTCCAAAATTGGAAAAAATGAGATCACAAAATTGATGTTTCCAACTACCGATTATTTAGTTTTCTCTAATAGTAAATTACTCAAACACTTTGATATTATAGCCTACACTAAAATTCCAAAATTGGAAAAAATTAGTCACGGAATTGATGTTTCCAACTACCGATTATTTATTTTTCTTTAATAGTAAATTACTCAAACACTTTGATATACACTAAAATTCCCTATTTTAAATATTATAAACTAATTAGGAGTCCCCAGATGGTGCCATTAGGTACCTAGACACGAGTGATCGGTCAAAATTTAGGTAACCATGAAATTACAAATAAAGGTTTATGTTATGTAATTATAATTAAAATGTCCTTTTTATTTATTATTACATAACATACACCTGTAGAAAGTTTAAACTACTTATTAGGTACGAATTTCATCGCATTATAATACCTAAATAAAAAAATCGTTTTATTTCAATGTATGTGTACAAAAGTAAATGTTAGAAAACAATTTATATTGTTTTCTATTTGTTTTTAAAGGGTTATATTGTAATGATATCTATTTGTTTTTAAAGTTTTTTTTTTATTAAAAAGATAGGTTAGCGTTTGACCACAATCTCACCTGATGGTAAGTGACGATATGGTCTAAAATGTGGCACGCTTACCTAGAAGACACCTATTCACTCGTGTATGCAGATTGCCAGTGACTTTATTTATGAAAGACTCTTTTACCGCCGTTAGCGTCTTATCGCCTATTAAAAACAATGTAGCAATGCTGCGTATTGAATACTCCCCAACATTGTCAGTTTAATCCTTTCCGTTTTCATCTGACCGCATCCTACGGACATCGTGGGGTAAGGAACCTATACCTAAATGTACCTACATAATAATTTGTTCCTTTAATCTAAGTTCTATTCTTATCATTCCATTGTAATTTTCTTTTTTCAAACTGCATTTAAATCAAAATTGGTACAGTTAAAAGGGAAATGCACTCTATATTATTTAAAAAAAAATTGTTTTACCTCTATGAGATCATTGGGGGTAGGTAGGTAGTTAATTAGTAGTGGTCAAAAGTGTGGCTAGTCAGCGGTGCTGCGTTTAATTACCTAAGTCTCATCAAGCAGTAGAAATATAGTAGTCTCTGCCTACCCCAACTGGAGACTGTCGTGATCATATTATAATCATGTGGTAAGTCTAGGTACTATTGTTATAAAATATTAAAGAAAAACTCGCATGGCAAGACCTTTTTATTCCCTTGCGTGTCCGATTATTAAATACGATAGGAGTAATACCCCAATGGCTTTTTATATTGATTATCAAGCTATAATATAACCTTGACAATAAAAACATAACTACCTACAACTAATTACGAATACAATCTACATAAAATGGGTTCCGTTTATAGCAGTGTTCGGTGTATGGTAATGTTGAACTTTATCTTGTGTAAAAGTACCTAGCATGACTGGCAGATCCACCAAAGAGGTTTTATTTATGGGAGTTACAAACTTTGCAATTTATTATCTAGACACCTGTGTGCACGGTATATCGAATGAGATCTTTAATATTACCTCCAATTAAAATAGCGTTGGGTTATCGAACAGAAATTCTCAGAGCCGTAGGTATTTCAATAATGTTCTCAGGTCGATGAAATGTTCCGCAGCAAATCGAGTGTTCATACAACCAACTTACTTACACTCATTTGTTAATCCTCTTTGGCGGTAAATATTCAGGTTGATCGGACTTATCCGGCTTTATTTTAACCGGATCTACATACGTAGGAACCTAAATTAAATGTTTATCATTATACGTTGGACATCTTCAAACTTTATTACCCCATTGTCCAAAATAGTTCTCTTGCGTGAAGGTTTGGTTATAGCCCGAGATACGAGAGTTCAGGTAGTAAATCGTATAGTGTCACAATCTGCTGAGCATGAAATAACGAATCCAACACGCTTAGATTTGAGGAAGCAGGCCTGGATCTAGAGGGGACGGGAGGGAGCACTAGACCCGGGCAGCGAGCTTCGGAGGACGGCCTGGTCTCAATATCTGTGCTATACTGGTCCCGCGTTACAAATGCAACCGGAATTCTACACCACCTTTTAAAAATCTAGATCTGGAGCTGATCAGATGTTGAAAATCTTTAAATTCAGAGGCCAAGACCAACCTTGGGGTCTCAGCCCGCTAGATTAACGACTCACTTGGTTGGGTCGCTAATCCAGCGAGATTAGGCTCATATTCAGGGAACCTAAGCATACCTAAGCGTAAACTTAGCATAAGTTTTTCCACTATAGTCTCTGAATAGTACCTATCCCAATTTTCGTATTAAGTACCCAAAACAATGCTATAAATGAAACTCATTAAAAATAAAAGGAATTGAAATTATTTCATTATCATTAGTTACACATTCAGTAGGTAGGTAATTATTATAGTTATTAATATATTAAGTATGGGGTAGCTCACATATGTGCGGGATCAGAATTAGGGAAATATTGTAGAGTATATTTATTTAGCGAATAAATATGAGAAACGGTAGGTATTTCAAATAGACTACGAGTTACGACTCATTCCTGTAAAGCCCCTTTCGTCCTAAACAGATTTATAATTAAAAAAAAAAACTAATAATTTTTACGAAATATAAATCATTATGACTCGTGCTTGTACCGTATTATTATTTATGTTTACTTACATTTTCTTTTGATGAATAAAAATCAATGGAGTTGGGAATCCTTAGAATTTATAAAGCACTAATCTAATAGAATTCCTTCATGATTCTGATTATTCATCAAATATTTCTTTGTATTTTTTATAAATCTTTGGCCAAAATACAAGCAAAATGTAGTTTATTTCCTTTTCCATGAATTTTACTTGAAATCTGGTACCACCATTGAGGTATTAAGTATGTGGTACTAAGCGTACTGCCTAAACCAACGGTACACGGGAGTTGAACCAAAACCAATATGCGTGATGGCGGGACGTGTACACCAGCTAATACTAATAACTCAATGGGTACCATAAGTATTTAATAGATAATGAGCTTCGTCCATACAATTAAAAATAAAAATCACATCTTGCTTATGATTAAAAAATAAATAGAAGTGTGCCATATTAAAAACTTATAACATATTGCATGAATATTTCTGCACCATTTAAACTTTTACACAATAAAATATAAGTGCTGTGATTTTGGCTGTCTTTTTACTAAGAAATTCAAATATTAAGCCAAATAATTGTATAAAAGAAATGTTATTTCAATTATAATAATAATTTAATGATTTCTCAAAAGAAGAAAGTGTTTCTCCTTGCACCTGTCTACAATAAGCTAAAAAAAATAATTATTATGAAAATAATAATGGTATGTGATATTTTGCTGGTTGTATATTTTGCATACATAATTATTAAGAATGACAGCTTTAAAATATAGATAATAAGACCCAATTGTTTACTGAAAATATTACATTTTTTAATTGTTTATCAGTCATTAAGTTTTATTACAACCAAAAATTTAAATAATACCTAATTATAACAGCTAAGTTATATAATTATTTTATTCACATTTACAATCAGATATTGCTGTAGTTAAATATCAATTGTAAATACTGTATGCAAATAAATTTATTAATTTAAATTAATTAGCTTAATAAAGATACCCAAAAAAATATTATATTGTGTTTTTATTCTAGTGAATCTTCAATCAATTGAAAATATGCAATCCACCTTCTTGAAAACAGTCTCTTTATGCCTCATTTCATTTATACCTGACTAGTGACCCTACAGGATTCAAACGCATGCATTGTACTAATAATATGCATGTTTTATACATATAAACTTTCTAGAAGCTATGATCTGAATGGTAATATGTATAATGGTAATAGCAAAAACTCTATTAAAATCTGTTGCATAGTTTAAAAGATCTTGGTGTACAGAAGGAGAGACAATGGAAGTGACTTTGTTTTATACTATGTATAAAAGTATTATTTGGATGGCACTAACTGATAGCAATTCATTGTCACTGTGTTTAAATCTAGCTGCATAGGTAACAAATTATTCAAGAAAATAGTGTTTGGAAAATAAAATATGTATGTACATTATTCATTTCCTTGAGACATCAATAATTGACATTCAACTACTTCCTTTGAAAATGTTGGGTACAAATTAGCAAGTATAATAATTGTAACATCTAGTCTGCCCTGCCAGCTAACTAAATACTACATACTTAATGAATTATTATGATGGGAATATTCACTAAATAATTCCAATTATAAGACAAATAAGTAAACAAAATATAATTTGTATAAAAAATGTACACTTAGAAATATGTAAGTATAACTAAACTGGAATGAATTAAATCACCATCTCAGTCCTCTCTCTTGTAAGTCTTGTCTAGCCTCTTTTATCTCTTCTTGCAGCTCTTTGGCGGCTTCCTCGCAGTTATTAAACGTAAAGACTCGGTAAAGAATGACAGTAACCGCATACAGGCCAAAAAGTAATACAAAGATAATCGGCGACAGAAGTATTATAGTCATATTTTTCTCTATCACTGGATGCTTGACATAACCTCCAATGAAGGAATACCATACCGCGAAGAACGCTGAAAGCACTGAAACCCATTCTAGCAGCTTCGTCATTGCTCTGAAAGAGAATATTAAGAAAAATTACGACAAAGTAAACAATGAAGCAGTTTGTTGGTTTTGTTGTTTGTTTCGTATTTATTTATATCATACCTGAAGACAAATTATCAGCAATATTGAAAAAATATAATACTTTCAATATTACTCGCGGAATTGTCGTCTTAGACGTTATTATTATATATTTAGATTTTCTAATACAAATCGAGACAGCAAATCAACATCACTTTGATGTCGGCTCCTGGCATTTGGCAATGGCACGGCACGTCATCACGACAGTTGACGACACTGCCAAATTGACTTTGACAAATTTGACAATAGAAATCTTGAGGGTTGCCAGTAACTTTTTAATGTTCCTCAGGTGGATGGGTCTGAGTCGGTGAGAATATGAGATTATGAGCTGACATCATTGGTAGCATAATAAAATCGTGTCATGTGAAATCTAATTTATTTAAACCTGACAAATAATTTGTCATAATTATTAGGAACACAAGCTCTTAGTAATTCTTCTATGTCTATCTATCTAAATATTAAGTAAAATATTGCTAAAAATCTCAAATAACTCGTAATTAGATACAAAATACATAAACTCTTGGTTCTGGTATTCATTGTCAGATTATTTTTGACATTGACATACCCATTGCAAGCATTGAATTATTGAACAAAAACAAACAGCTGATGCGTTATTTATTTTATTGAAAATCTTTCTAAAATAAATAATCATGAACGAGATTGATGATAAATTTTATTATGTGTATAGTTCCTCATTGGATCACAAAGTAGAGATCAAGATGTGAGTATTTTGCCTGTGTTTATTTTGTTTTTCAATATTCCTATTACGCTTTTAAAGAATAACTTTCATTGTTCGTGTGTCGCAATTACAGTTTCCTAATTCATTTTATGAAACGCTCTGATACACATAAATGTATCATCCAAGACTGAAGACTGATTAAGACCATTTTCTAAGTACTTGTACAATGTTCTCATTGCAGATAAGTTACTGACCTACTGTATAAATCAATTAAAAAGATAACACTATCTTGTAAGTCTATTTAAAATTGACACGTTAATAAACCTGTTATTCGACTTCAGTGGTACCGAGAAATAGAGAAATAGCTGGGACATAAACACCTATATATCTATATAAACATTATCAATCTGACCTAAAACAAGCATTATTTTGTGCAAGGTCAATGATATGGAATGGGTTCTATATTTTTGTTTATGGCAAGATGAATGAGTCTCTAATTTCCTGTGATTACCAAAATGTTTTTTAAACGGTTTTAGGGACTAGAATTTCATGAAATTTTTTATATGCTCCAAGAAAGGCTCCAAAAATCACTAGCTTGTTGTTGATATACATAACATCTATTGATCCACTAATATAATATTCCACTATCTCTTCAGTATCCACAATATCCTGACTATCCAGATATCCTCACTATCCTCTATAATAATCCAGTAATATAATAACAAAAATTTACTATTCCACACTATAGTGCACCAGTGTTGTAGACTGGGCCTTGATTTGTTACATTCTCAGAGGATCCCCAAGACAAGAACTATAGAGAAACAGACTACTATCCCTCTAACCTACTAACCATGCTGATTATTAAGTTTATAAATGTTAAAGTACTAATTTATGAATCTATCAATTTCCAATTAATTAATCTCCAATTATCAATTCCGAAGTATATGTATAAGTATTATATCCATTGTCTAGTACCCATAGTAGAAGCTCAGCTTAGTTTGGGATTAAGATTGTGCTGTGTACAATTGTCCAAGAATATATTTATATTGTGGAGATACTGGGTCACGTTGGGGTCACCAGTGTGGAGAGGCGAGGTGTATTGCCCCTCCAACGAAAAGGGAGGATCCTCCAACCAGGCGGGTGTTGTGCCTGGGGGGCCACGGCCCGACGGTTGATGTCAGGCGGTTGTATATATGCAACTTTTCGTTGCGAATGTTGCTTGCACAATTCAGGCCTTCGTAGTTCTATGTAGCACGGTAGAAGTCGTTACAATATATTAAAACCATTGGTCCAGTCCATCTATGAATCACCAACACCTAAAGAATAACTATTATTAACTTAACTAAATAATTATGTATACTTTTTAGTGGCACCTTGGAGGGGAAACGAGCAAAGCCAGAATATGACACGCTGTTATCAGATCCAATGCTCAAGTTCTCAGGGCTGTACCAGGAGGGGTGCTCCGACCTTTATGTGACCTGCCAGATATTGAGTGATGGTCAACCGCTCGCCCTACCAGCCACCACCTCCTACAAAGCATTCACCAATAGATGGAAGTAAGTAAAATTCTTATGGCTTGAATGAGGCATTTATAGTCAAGAAATTAAATGAATATGTTTCAAGGTGAAAAATCATTGATAGAAAGAGTAGAAATTTATTAGAATCTGTTAGTCTCTGTAGTCTTAACTGTAAATTGAAACCATGATATTTATTTATGAGACAATGTCTGTGGTCTATGGAGACAATGTTAGGAACATTGTGTTCTTAATGGTGAGCAAGGTTGCCAGTGCTCAGTGAGGAAACATTGTGTTGGCAGTGGGGGGACTTATTATTATTAACTGGCAACCCAACTATTCCTCTTTAGTTTTACAGGGTCGACAACTGAAACCCCTGGTATTGCAAGTGACTATAGGCTACAATAACTGCTTACCATCAAGTGGGCTGTATGCTTTATACTTATACTTTAGTGGTATAAAAAAAATATACAGCACACTGATATCAGTATATTGAGATTATCTATTAGACCGTACTTGAAATGTGTTCACATATTCATACAAATTGGTGGGGCAAAGAGGATATATTATTCAATTTGCTATATCCTTACCAGTTATATATTCAGTACTGTGCACAAATAATAGAGCAATCCCTTTCAAATTATATAGGCTTATTGATATAGCCTTGTAGACGTTAAGACAATTATTACATACATACCATGACGCCTGTATTCCCCGAAGGGTTAGGCAGAGGTGTACTGATGTACACCCACATTTCGCCGGTATGTTTAGGTCCCATAGGTAATAGGGGGCGAGCCTATTGCCAATAACCAGGCACAAATCCAAAATTCAAGCTCCTACTGAGAATTTCATTACATATCTACATTATGATTATTTTTTTATCGTCCTCAGTTGGAACGAATGGGTGACTCTACCGGTGTACTTCAGCGACCTGCCTCGCAACGCCACGCTGGCCATGACGATATACGACTGCGCTGGTCCCGGCAAGGTGATGGTTGTCGGCGGTACCACCATCTCGCTGTTTGGGAAACATGGCATGTTGAGGCAGGTCAGTAAAAAAATATCCCGGAGGAATAACAACTCGTTCCCGCGTCCCCGACCATTGGTGGTAAGGCGAACCTGTGGTTTTAGTCGGTAGGTTGCCCACTCTGGGCGGAGTCCGACACACCCTGACTTCTCGCCGTACAGCGGATGTCCATGAGGATTTCCACAGAGGAAAAAAAAGGACAGTAAAAATATAGGTACTAGAGGCCAGCACTCAAGCTACCGAAATTTTGATATTTTTGGATAGCTTGACTTGCTGGCGTCTGTACGTATACTCTTTGTTATTTATTTCTTCGTCCGATCGTTTTTCCAAAATATATTGAGGTTGGCTTCCAGTCTAACCAGATGCGGCTGAATATTAGTATTTTACACGAAGCGACTGCCATCAGACCTCCGCAACTCAATTTCTGGACAATACCGATATCCTGAGGATATACAGCTTTATTTTATTTATTTCTAATCGACCATTGTGGCAGAGTATTTCATCATCATCAGCCTATAGCGTCATTTCACCCTGTCCTCGGCTTTTCGCATCCAGCTGTAGAGAAAGAGAGAGAGAGCAGCATTTAGTACGTCAAATTGATGACAAATAATTACATATCTTTTTGATTTTTTTGGCGTTTTCCATGCTAATGCTATATATAAGTATTATAATATCCATTGTCTAGTACCCATAGTACAAGCTCTGCTTAGTTTGGGACTAGATAGTGCCGTGTAAAATGTCCCAAAAATATTATTATTTTATTATTATTAAGATTTTAAAATTTTTGCGGGCAGAATTCGTGAATTCTTCTCATATCATGTATGTGGTCATAGCGTCTAGTGTACCTACCTAATCAGAAGACGCAGGTTCGCCTAAATAAAAATAATTATCTACATATTGTATAAGCTATTATGTAAGTACTGTGTACTTCTCTATATTCAAATAATCTAATATCATAGATAAATGAAACATTATCTATGCTAATATTAATGTGTAATCTAAAAAGGGAAAAGTCTTATATATAAGTATCTTTTTAATTAGTTACATACAATAGGCGGACAAATATAATAGCCATCTATATTGTGATCTCCGATTTCTTCCAAGCGACCTTTATACTTTGTTGAAATTCTAGAACTGGCCTAGATTAATAGTGTAGGTACCTAGTTCATTCATATTTAATCCGATAAATGGTAAGTACCTAACGTTTAGTCCTGTAAATTAGCAGTGATAGCCTAGTAATATGAACATTGGACTGCCAAGCCGAAGTTGTAGGGTTCGAATAAAATTCACGCACCTTGTGACTTTTCAAAATCATGTGCGTATTAATGATTAATAATTATCACGCGCGTAAACACCGTGAAGGAAAAGTTAGTAGAATCCGGGTACGTGCGCCTTAGATTTTTTTATACCACTAATGTGGCACCAGGTGGGTTACGATTGCCTATAGACGCTTGCAACACCAGGGGTATCACTTGCGAGTTGCTGAGCTTGTAATCAGATCCGAACTCAAGACCTTTGACTTGGTAGTCTAATGGTTATATCACTAGTACCTACATCACTGCATTTACATCATACATGTTTTCAATTAGCTACTAAGTAATTATCTGTTCTATGATGTCAGGGCTGGACCCACTATGTTGCTAGGTACGGTTTATTAGAGTATTCCCTTCTCCTCCTTTTCAAATTGTCCTCCTCATTGTTGAGGGTCGCGATTTTCCCAGTTTTAACTATGATAACCACCTCTGCCTGTCTTTGGTGACGTGGGTTACCGGCTGAATAGGGAGATCCTCGGAGAGCACGCGAAGCCGTCGGTCCCGGATATCATACGAACACATATGACAATCGTTAAAGTCTTGGAGGAAGAAGCGTACTAACCAATCATTTAACCTTTCCGCCTTTCATTAGGTAATTTTTAATGTAGCTAGTAGTCACAGAACTTGAAAGTTAATTTATGTATAACCGGTATCTATTACGTAATAAATCATTTTAAGTATACATATAGTTTCCCGCCCACCACCTATCGCTATGACATCATTTTACATCTTTAATGAACAAGTTTTTTAAACAAGAATTTGCTATTAAAAAATAAAAATACAAACCGGAATAATATGTTAGTAGGCGCGTTAACTAATAGGTAATACTGGTTTACCTTAATCATTTTAATGAATATATTATACATATAGTTAAGTACCTTCGTATCAGTTAAACTTTAAAAGCCTTCTTGTCCATCTGGCCTCGTTGACCTTATTAATAGTTTGGCAATGAATTTCCAGCATCTTTGGTAAGAACAGGGATGCCTGTCATGGTTATGGCGAATATCGCAGGCCGTATATACAGAATGTTACAAAACTACCCGTAAAGCCGAAAGGAGGTTAAATAGGGTCTTATAACGAGTCGATTCACAATGAATAAGAACCGTAGTAACGCTGTATAACATACCCCAAAAAAAGGAAAACCACAACATTTTTGAATGAAAAATAGAAAAACTATTAAAGTAGACAATTATTTGGTAAAATAGGTACGTAGGCCTTTCTGTTAAATAATCTGGTTCCTTGACATGACAGCTTACTAGGGTTGATAGCTTGTAACACGTTGTATTAGGCAAATAAGGCAAGTGCTGTTTTTAGTAGGTAAGGATCACGATATATGCTGCTCATTCCAGATGAATTCGCGTAAGACTCCCAAGAACTATAATATACCTATACCTATTTTGCATTCTGTCTGTAATTTGAGGAGCAACAATGGGATGTCTTTCCTATGGAGTAAATCGTCACCAAACTAGATAGACCTGCGTAGGTTCAGGTAAAGAAACCGGTCCCTAAAAAACCATAAAATAATAAATAAAGAAGTTTCATTTCTTACTGGTTTGAATTTGATTAACCCACTAAGAGCCGATTTCACAACAAAGCACAGTATACGGAGCTCAATATGTGTAGTGTGACAAACACTATTGCTCCAAATGTAAATCGATTTCAGAATTCTCGCGTAGATTAAAGACGCAATTGTAGCGTCATCATATTTGTGTACAGTCGCCAGCTCATCATGTTATAAATAACTGTAAAATTTCTCCAAATGATTTAAAACCTTAAAATGTTGACAGTTAAGTTCAAAATCGAATGAGAAAATTTGACAGTTTGTGGTGACTTGAAGTGCTGGCGACCGTACAAAATCCGATAATAATATCCTTCCTTCGAGCCTTTTCCCAACTAGAATAGAATAGAATATCTTTATTGTACACCATAAACAAATGCCAATTACATTTTTATAAATTATAGAATGGTACAATGGGCGGTCTTATCGCTAAAAGCGATCTATTACAGGCAACCTTTGGATGGAATTACTACTTTGGGGTCGCCGTCCTGTCTAACCAAATGCGGCTGGATATCAGCATGGAATGCAGCGATGCAACTCAATTTCTGGGTAATACTGATATCTTGAGGATAGACTGGTTGTTAGACTTTTTAGGGCTTCTGACTGGGTGCCACTAGGTCCTGTCATGGTCGTGGTGAAATTCACTGATCCCATAAATATTTATACTGATGCACCATCTGTATAAATGTATAACGTTACGCTCAAGGATCGAAAACGGTCATTGAGCGAAAAAAAGCTCTCAACGCGTTGTGGTTAGTAGTTATATTAGGTCTTCTTTCTTTCTCCGAGCCTTTTTCCCAACTATATTGGGGTCGGCTTCTAGTCTAACCAGATGCGGCTAGATATCAGTATTTTACACGAAGCGACTGCTATCAGACCTCCAAAGATCTTCTTAGGATAGACTGGTTGTCAGGCTTTTTGGGCTTCTGACTACCACTAACCATTGTCATATAGGTGTTCGTATGACAACCGGAACCGACGGCTTCACGTGCTCTCCGAGGCACGGAGGCCTCGATGTGTTGAGAATGGTCACCCAACTTAACCTTGCGGATCGGTTAATCATTGTAGTTAGGTATAACTTCATTTAACTTACTTTGTTGCGTTACATTGACAATGTTAAATCCAGAAGTTTTCAATACTTTACAGCGTTCATGTCCTCGGAATAAACTATGTACAGAGGCCAGCACATCAAGCTTCCCCAATCTGTCAAACTGATAGATTTTCAAGTTTAATACAAAACGATAAGGTTCTTATTCGATTGGGAAAGTTTGACAATTTTGGATAGCTTGACCAGCTGGCGTCTGTACTAACATTTTCGTAAATGATTAACGATAATAAGTAGTTTTATTTCAATGTCTAGTATCACTTTTCAGAAATCAGTCTTCGACACACCTAAGCCATATATATATCTGTATAAATAATTTGTTTGTCTTGAAACGGTAATAAAAAATATAGATTTACCCACTTTCTCGTTTTATTATTAATATTATTTTTATATATCCGTTAGTGACATAAGTAACATGAATCAGACTGCAAAAGTTCGATCAAAAACATAATATTATCCACATATAAAAGTTGTTTTTTTTTTCTGTTTATCTCTGCGTACTGTGTAATAGAATATTTATTTATGTTCACGACTTGATATAAAGAAGCATTGACACCAACACGCTCTCTGGAAATTGCCACAGCCAGTTCAGTACACTTACAAACTCGTAACTGAGAGCCGCGTCTTAAAAAATGACTACTAAAAAATCATAAACATTAAACAAATATAAATCAAAATGACTCTCTAAATATTACATTGGCGTTTAAAATTGGAATTATTGTTTAAATTTTATTGTGATGTGATAAAAGTATAATCTTTTGAATCCGTCAAGTAATTTCATGATGATCTTGTTAAAAAAAACTTGTGACGTATTCTTATTAGAAACTCGTGTAATTCCGTTAGATATGGTGTGCATACGACCTTCAAAAAATAAACATGAATAAATTATTTTTAAACTAAATAATATTTCGATTCTAAAATTTAAAATGATACTGGCTCGATTCTAAATGAAAACGATTAAAACCTGTTTCAATCACGACATAGATAAATTTCGCGGATAAAATGGGCAAATCTCATAGTACTCTACAGCTGTGCAAACAATACTACGTTACTATAGTATGCAGAATAAAAAAGTTATGTTTTGAATTCAAAAAGGGAATGTTCGATCTGCGAGTGTGGCCGGGGGTGGAAGGCAGCGAGAAGACTCCTGGGAAGGCCCCTGACCGAGGAAAAGAGCAGATGCAGAGGCTGGCCAAGCTAGCCAAGAAACATCGGAACGGACATATACCGAAGGTACGTTTAAAGATTTTAATTATATCTTTTTTATCTAGGTTAAGTAACAGCTGTTTAACTGTTGGTCTGGTGCCTTTTCACCTACTGAACACATTTCCATAAAATTTGGCAATGAAATCGATTGCATCCTGTCTGTGTCCTTACACAGGCTGCCTTCTGTCTCAAAAAGTCCTTTTAGTAATTATTATAAGATTCAGAATTCTGAACCTAATTAAGGACTTTAATATGTCTATCGCTGTTAAGTATAAGTAAACATAACTGTCCCACAGGGCATCGTTATCATTTTTTTTATGTTTGAACCTAGTCTTGTCTAATGAACCACTACTACACTAGTTGTTGAAGTCATGAAACAAATACGGTCTTTGAACTTCGTTGTGATACAAGGTGGAAGAAAGGATAAGAATCCGAAATACCCTCCACCTTTGCCTTCCATGTTAATTTTTCAATGACTAATAAGAAGCACTGCACATTTTTTTCTTTTCTCGTCGTTTTCGTCTTACAAGTTCTATTTAGGAGTTGTTCTTCTTAGACGAAAGCATACCTAATGCTTTTATTTTTAGGAGTTGGAATTTCTTGCTACTGAGAAATTTCATAGAAAACCCCCAATAAAATTTTCCTCGACCTGGGAACCACCGAGGCAGGCAATGAACAAATAAATAACAAGATCATTACAGTTCTGTTTAGCGCAAATTTCATGAAGGGAACAAGATAACTATATACTTATCTCTTACTTGTGCCTCCTGCGACTGCCGAAGCGTGACGCAACATGGGCGGATCATATAATGTGCAGTTAAATAATATATTAGCGACTATCCCGGCTTCGTACGGGTGCAATGTACAAATATAAAATATAGCCTATATTACTCAGGGATAATTAATATTGTATAGAACATCATTGTGCACAACGATAATTTAAAAGAGTAACTATGTTTCCTGCCGGTTCTTCTCCATAGAAAATGACTAATTTGGAACTGTGCACCTAGATTCAACATTTCATAAGTACCTGTATATGGTCAATATTAATTTTTAACTATTCTGATGTTGAGCTGTTGACAAAGTGAATGCTGCATCGCGCAAGCAAAATTTACAACGCAAGTGGCATCGTTTGACATCTACCGTTGGGCTGGGACCCGCCAGGCCACAGCTGCCTGGTCGGAGGATCCGTCCCTTGGTTGAAGGGACAATACACCGTACTGCCACAAATCTCTATGACAAGTATATTACTAGCAGATCCAGCAGACTTTGTCCTGCAGTGCGATCGCAGTGCTACCTACTGGTTCCAATAGAAATTTAAACCATCCAGATGATGTCCCTCAATCACAAAACGAGTCGCACTCGCGCACGAAGGGATCCGTACCAATATTTGCGAGCTAAAACCGGCAAAAAACTCACGTTTGTCTATGGGAGCCCTCCTTAAATGTTTTTTTTTTTTTGTATTTGTTGTTATATGGGCAACAGAAATATATAATTTGTGATAATTTCAACTGTCTGGCTATAACGGTTCATGAGATACAGCCTGGTGATGAGATACATACGGACGGATGACAGCGGAGTCTTAGTAATAGGGTCCCGTTTTACACTTTGGGTACGGACTCCTAAAAAAACATCAAAATCGTTCCATCCGTTTAATAGTTCAGTGAATAACACATACAGAATTATATACTTTTGTAAAGATGGGATGATTTTGATAGATACATATATCGTCTAGTAAAAGTATAGTTATCATAACATCGTTTCATGTAAATTACTTTCACTAGATACACTAGTCGAAGTATAAAGGTACCTAAAACTTTATCTATTCGCACTATTGACGTTACTAATTGAGGTGAACTGATAATTGTATGCTAATAATTTAGAAATTTACACCCTATAGACTATTTTGGAACACGTGAATGTAATTTTTTTTTTATTCTACTAAGGTGGCAAACAAGCATAACGGCCCACGGTAAGCGGTGACCATAGCTACCATAGCTTGCAACACCAGCAGGAGTATCACTTGCGCGTTGCCGACCCTGTATTGAAAGAAGACTAGTTGGCTTGGCAGTATAAGGGTCAAAGTCCCCCCACTGCCAGCACAAGGTTTCCTCGTGGAGACATACTACACTACATGTAGTTGTACTGGGTCTGGGTGTTGTGTGTATGGGAAAGTTTGTGTTTGTAAACGCACCCACGATACAGGAGAAAGATATGTTAAATTTTTTTAGGACGTTTAATAACAAAAAAATGTGTCCTCCAGTCTTCTTAATCTAGGTAAAAAAATAGCAACCTAGATTTTGTCGTTAAAATTTGTGACTTGTTTAGTGCGACTTTAATAGCCTGAGGTATGGTCTTGTTCTAATTATTATTTGATGACATAAACTTGACCTTATTGGAGAAATTCTTCGTGGGGCAACGATTGAGAAAAAAAAATCGGCACGTGTAACAAGATGTATGAATGTGGATGGAGCAAAAAAAGTAGTAGATATGCAAGAATCGTAGTAAGTGACGTTATTAGTTCCTGCCTATCCCTATTGGAAAAATTAATAGGTATCCATATAAAATCAAATTATAATTCCTAATTACAATCCAGAAACAAGCACCAGAAAACTTTAGATTCTATAAAAAGCAACTAGACTAATTGTAGCTAATTAGCATTTAATTTTAATCACCTTAATCACATGAATAGTTATTACATTAAAAAACTTGTTTGCTAAAAGTTCTTAAGTTCATACACGAAGAACCAATCTAGCTTGTAATAAATTCAGTGATTCTGCAAAAATGTACTTTATGTCTTTTGTAGTTGATAGCTGAATTCAATAGCATTGTTAACCCGAAAATTATTATGTGAAAGTCGGCTTTATGTTATCAGTGATTAAGTGTATTTTTGTTTACCAGGTGGACTGGCTAGACAGGCTGACCTTCAGGGAGATTGAGATGATCAATGAGAAAGAGAAGCGGAGTTCAGAGTATATGTACTTGATGGTCGAGTTTCCTACTGTGCAGGTGGATGGTATCAATGTAAGTACATCATCATCATCAACACATATACTGTCCCACTGCTGGGCACGGGTCTCGGTAAGTACATACTGGGCTGGTCTGGCTGGGTCTGTATAGTAAAAATCTGAATACATTTCATTAAATTATATTTAATTCAAAAACGATAGGAAGGTGGAAGTAAAGATTAAGCAGCTAATAAAATTATGAAACCTGTTCATAGAACTATGCATTCCAAAACCTTGTTAATGTATTCTGCCAATAGAAATGAACCATTTACATTAAATAAGTATATTATCACTGTTTTGGTCAAGTATATGCTGGAAGTCACAGCACGACGCACGTGTTTAGCTATCAAGAAAATAAAAATAATATAGGGAAATGTGTAATTCACCTAATTATTAATGCTATAAGATATATAAATATAGTGTAAACTGATACAAAAATCACAAAAGTGCTTGATTAGTGATAGTATACAAATCATGGTGTTTGGTAAGGTAAAGGTAAGTGTCAGATTAAGATTACTCCTTTGAGCTGTGTTGTGTTTCATACGGTGAGCAAGGTTGCCAGTGCTCCGCGAGGAAACGTAGTGTTGGCAGTGGGGGGACGTTGGCCCTTATACTGTCAACCCAACTATTCCTTTTTTGTTTTACAGAGTCGGCAACGCATGTGGATACCCCTGGTGTTGCAAGCGTCTATAAGCTACGATAACCGCTTACCATCAGGTGGACCGTATGCTTGTTTGCCGCCTTAGTGTGAATAAATAAGATTTATATTGTATGAAGATAGAAGTCATACAATAAATTCACCCCTCCAACTCTATGATAGACCTAGACTAAACTAATGGGTCCTCAAAAGAGATAAGAGGAAACAGTATATTGCTTCATGATAAATAGAATATAAAAAGTCAAATCAAATCACTTTATTTGCAAATATGTGTAATGTAGATGTCAGGTAATTACATTAAGTCCTTTGCCATATTTCGCCATGCAAGGCTTGCAAATTTTCATAAAGGTCTGTTATAAAAAACAATAGGTACGCGTAATATTATTATGTCAAAAATATTTTCCATGCATTTCCAGAATGTCAGGTTGTTGGGAGCTTATGAAATATACTCATCGTCTAGATATATGCTTTTATTGTAAGTCCATAGATAAATTAAAGATTCGCCCGCTCCGGCTTCGCAATGGTGCAATGTAATATTACTTAATAACATACATATATTATACATCAATATTATGGTCTATGACACTCACAAATAATATGGCTTTCTATAATAATGTACAAAATCGGTTCAGTAGACATACATACCATCACGCCTGTATTCCCCGAAGGGTTAGGCAGAGGTGTACTAATGTACACCCACATTTCACCGGTATGTTTAGGTCCCATGTAATAGGGGGCGAGCCTATTGCCATTAACTGGGCACAAATCCAGACTCCGAGCTGCTACTGAGAATTTCATAGAAAAACCCAATAACACTTTGCTCGACCTGGGGATCGAACCCAGGACCTCTAGCGTAGCAGTCGCGAAGGTTCAGTAGATCCAAAGATTACCCCCTACAACCTCACAAACTCACAAACTTTACCTCTTTATAGTATTAATATAGATTGCTATACGAGTATGTCAGCCAGTGTACACATTATGTTTTGGCACTTTAAGTATGTTGTGTTGATGGTATAAAAGGAAGTTTACGCAACGTATTCTCTTTCAAGAAGAAGGAAGAGAATATTTGGCGTAAGCTTTATTACCATGGAATTCTTAGTCATAGTTGGAATCCAAGCTACGCACCTCTCACGTACAAATTATATTCACCAAAGATTTATGGTTGAAGTGGCCACCAGTCAAGGTTGTTCATGTATGTTGACGATTATTCTCGCAAACATATTCACGATACGTTTAATATTATCAGTATTATGTTAAAATTATGCTAATCAATTGAAACACACATAATTATATTCTATTATCTTTTTTTTATTCTACTAAGGTGGCAAACAAGCATACGGCCCACCTGATGATGAGTTATCGTAGCGTATAGACGCTTGCAACACCAGGAGTATCACTTGCGCGTTGCCGATCCAGTATTGAAAGAGGAATAGTTGGGTTGGCAGTATAAGGGTCAAAGTCCCCCCACTGCCAACACAAGGTTTCCTCCTGGAGCACCTTATAGCTGAATTGGTTTCATGGAATGAGAAAATGACAGGAGACTTTCTTATTCTACCAGAGATAATTTCAATTTCTTTTTTATACAGCACCATCTAGTCCCAAACTAAACCGAGCTGCTACTGTTGTTACTAGACAATGGATATAATACTTATTAACTCTATTTTTAATACATATCTACATAAAATAATACAAGAAACACCCAACCAAACAAGCAAGCACTTATTTTTATTACATATAATAAATTGTTTGTCCCAGAACCAACAACAAAGGGCAATTACTTTCCTTGATCTAAATAACAAGTATTGCCAATGAAAACAAGGTTTATTAATACATATAACTTAAATAATTTATTTAAAAACAAACAAAGATAATAAATGTATTTTTTTTATACCGGTACGGTGGCAAACAAGCATATGGTCCACCTGAAGATAAGCGGTTACCGTAGCCAATAGACTCTTGAAACACCAGGGGCATCACTTGCGCGTTGCCGACCCTGTAAAACAAAAAAGAAATAGTTGGGTTTGCAGTATAAGGCTCAAAGTCCCCTCCCTGCCAACACAACGTTTCCTCGTGGAGCACTGGCAACCTTGCTCACCGTAACAACACAGCTCAAAGCAGTGTTAATTCACTTCGATTTTCTGCAAGCCGGAGGTACCGCCAGCAGGTCAAGCTATCTAAAACTGTAAAATTTTCCCAATTGAATATGAACCTTATTACTATAGATATTTAAGTTGAAAATCAATCAAAGGAATTTGACTGATTGTGGTAAGTTGATGTGGTGGCCTCTTACCTACATCCCCAGTCGGGCAGCTCCAATTTGAGTGGAAGTACACTACACCTTACCTCTCTTAAAATTCCATGTCTAGTGTTATTTCTTATATTTGATTGACTTTAACATATAGGCTGCATATTGACGTAAATACATTTATTTTCTTTAAGGTTGATGTTGCGATCGCCCTTCCATACATTTTTTGATACACTTTTACGCTAAAAGTAGACAGTCCTTGTTTAAAACGAATCACTATATCACTTTTCTACTATAAAATGTGGACGCATATGAACTTTTTTATAAGCTTATAACCTAAGTTTTGTTGCAGCATGCAGTTGTGTACTACGAACAAGATGGTGACGAGATGTACCAGTTCCGAGCTCAAGCTGAGATAGTTACCGTGCCTGACTATGAGATCCTGCAGGTATGTCAACTATTACGTCATGGTCGTGGTAAATTTCATGGATCCCATGGCCATGACTACAGAGCGAATGAAGGAAAGTGTGGCAAAGGTGCGGGCGTCTAGAGCGATCCTCTCGGTCTACACTAGGGACGGTGCTTGTTTTTTTGAAATTTGAGACTGCCTCATTAGTCCAGTGTCACACTTAGGGTTCGATTTCCAGGTCGACCAGTGTTATTGCGTTTTTTATGAAATTCTCAGTAGCAGCTCGGAGGTTAATGGCAATAGGCTCGCCCCCAATTATATGTATATATTTTTTTATGTAGCCCCTTTAGTGTTCCACTGCAAGGCAAAGGCCTCCCCTATCTTTGTCCAGGACTCTATCCTGAGCTTTTTCATACCATGTAGGCAAAAAGTGATCAAAATCATCTAGCCAACGTCTCCTCAGCCGACCTAGTCCACGAATAGCATTGCAAGGGACCCACTCTGTAGCTACTCTCCCACTTGTTCGGTTGCATGCGACTGACGTGGCCAGCCCATCGCCACTTTAACTTTGCAGTTTGGACACTCACATCTACTATGTCCAATTATATGGGATCTAAAAATACCGACGAATTGTGGGTGTACAATAGAACACCTCTATTTACGATTTGTTTGTAATGTTTATAGTTTAGTTTTTTTTTTTATTATGTTGACACTTGGTTGCTAACTCAGTGTCAAAACTGAGACATTGGCCTTTGGCCCATTAATAATTGTTATGCGTCGTATTGGGCGAAAATAAATACTTTTTATTTTCTTTCTTCATTCTTCTTCTTCTTTCTTCGACTCCAGGAGAACTTGGTAGAAAGCAAGCAGCACCGCCTCGCCCGGTCGCTGCGGTCGGGCGTGTCTGGTCGCGACGCCAAGCCGACGGCGGGTGAGCGCGACCAGCTGTCGGCGCTGGTGGCGGCGCCGCCCGCCCGACCGCTCACCGCCACCGACCAGGACCTGCTCTGGAAATTCAGGTATATGCAACAAATTACCATCTTGTACAGTCGCCAGCAAGTCAACCTATCCAAAACTGTCAAATTTTCCCAATTGAATATGAACCTTATTGGTTTGTTATTAAGCAAAGGAAAAATTCGACCGCGGGCAGGATTTGAACCTGCGTCTTCTGGTTAGGTACACCAAACGCTATGACCACTAAGCCACCGCGAAGGCAAAATCCTGATCCAGGTTCAAATCCTGCCCGTGGTCGAATTTTTCCTTTGCTTAATAACTTTAAAATCTTAGCATGGAAAACGCCAAAAAATACAAAAAGATACTTATTGGTTCGTGTTAAAGTTGAAAATTAATCATTTGAGAAATTGTGGTAGCTTGATGTGCTGACCTCTGTACCACGTCGTCTAATATGGGTTGATTGTTGATTGTAATTAATTCTACATGCAAGCAAATCAAATATTTTAAACAAAGGCGCGGACTCCAAGTCCGCGGAAAACAACTCAATTAAAAAAAAACCAGTGCCGTTTCAGGGCAATTGTGTGCAGTCCAATGGACAAATCACTAAGCTAATAGTGTAGTACAGACACCAGCAGGTCAAGCTATCCAAAACTTTCATATTTTCCCAATTGATTATGAATCTTATGCATTTGCATTAAAGTTAAAAATCTATCAAAGAAATTTGACAGATTGGGGTAACTTGATGTGCTGGCTATACATACATTTAATAATGTAAATGACATTATTTTTATGTCGTCATAAGAAAACAAAGACAAATAACAATCCTACAGCCACACATTCTTTAGTTCGGTTCTACTAATGTCTATCACATAAAAAGTTTTTAAAACAAAAATATGATCATACCTTTGTTTCTACAGATTTTACTTATCAACGCATCGCAGGGCGCTCACGAAGTTTTTGGAATGTGTCAACTGGAACAGACCAGGTATTCCATCAAAGCCTTTGATTTATCTTTGATATAAAAAATTATTTTGAAGACTTTGCAGTTGTGGCAAGAAATATAATTTCATAGGAAAGCAACACTAACATTGGTTATCTAATAATTTGGCTTAATTGTTCCACGCTGTCTATCCTTAGTAGAATATATCCTATATCTTGCTATGTAAGACTATTGAGGATGATGTTCCACAAAAGCAAGACCAATGAGGCAGTCGTCTAAATCCTTCCTACTTCCTACTAATATTATCAATGTGAAAGTTTGTGAAGATGGATGTTAGTTACTCTTTCACGTTAAAACTACTGCTTTACAGTATTAATATTTATACATCAGAATAACATATTATAGGCTATATTGTAGAAAATCGAAGTAAAATAACACTGCTTTGCGCTGTGTTGTGTTTCTTACGGTGAGCAAGGTTGACAGTGCTCCACGAGGAAACGTTGTGTTGGCAGTGGGGGGACTTTGACCCTTATACTGCCAACCCAGCCATTCCTCTTTCAATACAGGGTCGGCAACGCGCAAGTGATACTTCTCATACTTCTGGTGTTGCAAGCGTCTATAGGCTACGGTAACCGCTTACCATCAGTTGCGTCGCATGCTTGTCTACCACCTTATTGGTTTTAAAAAAAAGTATAATGAAGATATCAGTATTCGGGTCTCTTCCCTTCTCATCAGTACCAATTGGAATTAACACTTATTTGCTTCAGGCTAGTGTATAATTTTAAAACAGTGACATCATAACCACGGTAATATTATCTGTACAGTATTCCATCTTCATACAAACGGACGAAGCGCGAGCTATACGCGCCTCGATCTCGGCATGCGCGCGGCATGCAGACAGTCGCGACTGTGCCGCAGTGACGAACGGACGGTGTGTTGTTTTTTTAACAATAACCGCGCGATTTTTTCACTAAAAATACGTTCAAGTACATATTTAATATGACGAGTAGTCGTTTATATTAGAATGCGGATTTTTTATACTTTAAAATTTAATAATAAAGCATTTCGTACGTCTCAGTCGAGGCGCAAATATTTTTCGGTCGCAAATTTATAAGACCGATTTGCTATTCAAACTTAAATATGGTTTTTTAATTAAATCTACCAATGTGTATTGTTTTTTACAACACGCATTTTTATTGAACATTTCCTATTCAATTCACAAAGTATTTTATTTGTTTATATAAAAAAAGTATATTTACAATCACAAAACTAAATAGAAACACAAAGTGAGCAAATGTAATTAAAATGCTGGAGGCGGGCAGCCCTAACGCGTGTTTACGTACCGCGCGGCTGTAGTCATTTATTTCTAAAATACGGCCGAGTCAAAATACTGTACTAAGATAGTATTACCGTGTCATAACTGTATTTAGAAATCGTATCGTTATCTAATTTCTTCCTGCCTTAATAGTATGGCTACATACATTTTGTGTGAATTATTACCTAAATTCCATGGCAATAACTGTCAATCTCATATTGTTGTATTATCTCCCTCTTACGCTATATATTACAGTACTGTGCGAGAGCGAGATAGGACGAAATTGAAAGTTTATTACGTAAAACCCAAAGAAGTTCAAACAATGTATTCTTGTGTGTTGAGAATTCGATAAAATGTTTTCTACTGTGTACTAAACTCACAAAGTGTTTATTACAAAATAGTCCTTGTATCTCAGCGATTAAGTCTAAAATATCTTAAAATACTTCAAGCTTTGAATACAAAATTAATCATTTGTTTCCACTAATAATGAGCTAGTTGAATGAATGTGGAAGAGAAATTCGCCAACAGGCAGTGGACTCGGCAGGTTATTTGGCTAAAGCGTCCGGTGTACTTAACCGGAGGGATACAAGTTTGAATCCTTTTTTTATAGTACGGAAAATCATCAAGGATCCTCCGCCACACGGGGAGGTAGCAGGGTATGTCGAACTCGTACCGACTAAAAACCGCACTTGCCTTCACCTGCCCTATAGATATGGCCATGGGGTCCGCGAAATTCGCCACGACCATGACAGGCTGTTGTCCAGCTATCAATTAGCGAGGCCTTTCCTCGCATTGCGCTTGAAGGCACGCGTGTTCTCCACAAGCGTACCGCCTACTGGGGACAAGTTCGAACCCTGCCTGACATCAACATTTTCTTTCTCTAAAATTTATTTCTTTAACGAGTTACTTTGTCTAGTTATTTTTTGCGAAATAAATATTATTAGATAAAAAAGTGGCACTTCAACGCATGCAGTGCCAGTTTTTTATTAGAAACTAGCGTGGGCGCGGACATAACCACTCACCAAGTGTAGTAAAGTCAAATATGTATTCGATTAAAATTCCTAGTGCCCAAATAACTGGTCATTTAAATACTTCCACCCACACCTGCAGACAAATTAGTGGACAAAAGCCATGGGCCAATTACGGAAATCTAACGTCGAAGCTTCTGATCAAAACAAGCAACGATTCTAACTATTATAACGATCTAAGTTATGAGTATTTTTTTATACCAAACAAGCATATTAGAGCCACCCTGATGGTAAGCGGTTACTAGTTCTGGTTATAACTTTGAAATCTTAGCATGGAAAATGCCAATGCTGATGCCGTTCAACATCGAACTAACTGTAAAGTAAGTCATGTCGGTTGAGAAGCAAAAACTTACTTTTCAATGGGTGTTACTGACGTCACCATAAAGAGGTAAATTCAGAATGTGAAGGCAAATTTTGACCTGGTGGGTGGGAGTCGCGGTGGCTTAGTGGTCATAGCTTCTGGTGTACCTAACCAAAGACGTAGGTCCGAATTCTGCCCACGGTCGAATTTTTCCTTCGCTAAAACAGTCAAACGGGGTGAATAGGAATATAGGGGTGAATCGAAACAAAACTTTGAAACGTATTTTCAGCTTTAGATATGATAGTTTGATGCCAACAAGTCTTCTAATGTTTCATTATAATTTAGGAACAATATTTCAGTCCCTTTTTCTAACTTTAATAATTATAACTGAAAATACCTTTCAAAGTTTTGTTTCGATTCACCCCTGCATTACTATTCATCCCGTTTGACGGTACTGTCATTTCATATTAATAAAGAATTATTTATTTATACCAATACCGTTCACCCAGGCTCAAGTAGATCGCTTGAGCGCCATTCTTGAACACGTCATTAGCAAACAACACATGTTCTTAATTATTCATTAAATTCTTTATATTAGTTGCGGTAACGGTCAGTTTAGATAGCAGTTTTAACTCAAGGCCACGTGATATGAAAATTAAACTAAGTACAACTTATGTTTATCAGTTCAGACGCGGCTCACAACAGTGGATTGTTTATTGTTAAATTATTATAAGTAATAAAATATGTGTACTATTGCCATTCATAAACATAACATAAAAATGCGATGTCGAGGTTGTAAAGGTATGTTCTTTTTTATACTACTAAGGTGGCAAACAAGCATACGGCCCACGTGATAGTAAGCGGTTACCGTAGCCTATAAACGCTTACAACACCAGCGGTGTCACTTGCACGTTGTCGACCCTGTAAGACGAAAGAGGAATTGTTGGGTCGGCAGTATAAGGTTCAAAGTCCCCCCACTGCCAACACAACATTTCCTCGTGGAGCACTGGCAACCTTGCTCACCGTAAGATACACAACACAGCTTAAGTCTGTGTTATTTCACTTCGATTTTCTGCAAGGCAGAAGCACTTCCCCAGTCGGGCAGCTCCAATTGAGTGGAATTACTCCCAATTACTAGCCACTATGCCCTACCTCACTTAATAACGCTTATACTAGACAATGGATGTAAAACTTACATACTTTATGATGCAGGTTAAGCCATAGACAACAGTTAGTAATCTACATATAATTTATAAACATACCATACATACCCGTGCGAAGCAGGGGCGGGGCGCTCCTAATATGGATGGGTGTGCAATCTTACCACACAAAGACCCTTTGTGCCTCTGAGAGCATGTTAAGGCGTAGGTCCCGGTTGTCACACGAACACCTATGAAAATCGTTAGTAGTAGGTGTAAGAAACCCAAAAAGCCCGAAAACCGGTGATATCCTCCACTCAAGGACTCCAACGGCCATCGGTCCGTCGACAGACATGGCCGGCCCACTGCCACTTCAGCTTGCTTAATCGGGAAGCTATGTCAGTGACTCCAGTTCTTTTCCGGATAACTTCATTGCGGATTTTATCCTTTAAAGAAACCCCGAGCATAGTATAAAAGTCGCTTTGTATAAAATACTGATATTCACCCGCATCTGAGGGTCTACTCCCTACCTCTGTCAACGAAGTTACGAGCCGTTCGAAAGTTTACCGAAACTTCGGAGTCCGATAAAAAAAGTGTCAAAATAAATTTTTCGAACGGGTAAAAACACATTGACAGTAGGGACAACTGTCAAATTGTGTTGTCATTCATTCTTAGTTCGGGCCCCGAACGAATCGTCCATCCGTAGGTGATACGGAGTAGGAAACGCCCGTAACGAAAGTCGAAACTACGGACTTCATGCTTAGGGAGTAGACCCCCTAGTTAGACTAAAAGCCGACACTAACATAGGATGATGATGTAATTGTTTTGTTAACAGGCGAGGTGCGTCAAGCGCTGTCTATGATGAAGCAGTGGGCGCCTATGGACGTTGAAGATGCGCTTGAGTTGTTGACGCCGAAGTTCACACATCCTGCGGTCAGAAAGTACGAATATTTCTAATGTTTTAACCTATGCCCCGCGGCTTCATCATTAGATCCGTCTGTCTTTTCTTTTTGCTCAGCATCTAAGAGTTGTACCACGATGATAAAGAGCCTATAACCTACCTCAAAAATTGGGCTATCAAATACAGTAAGATTTTTTGACATCTGACGGGTAGTTTGAGATTACTGCGTTCAAACAAGAAAACAAACTCTTCAGCTATATTGTCAAGATTAAATCGAATCAGTATTGTATAATATTATATCAAACTAGTTTGAATGAACTCATAAATCTAACTTAGCATTCCAGCGCAATACAACAATCAATACATACACACACACACACATAAACACAATCATTAACACTATCATTAACACTCATACATACGCTCAACCTCCTATTTCTTGAAGGAACCTTTATCTCGGCCATTTGTATTTTAAGTACTTACGCTATTGATTTGCATGCCTGCCCTAATTAGATATCTACATAAACTGTCAGTTTACAATTGTGAAGAATGAAGAGCGGATTCTCCTATTACAAGCATATTACTTGCTTAAAAGGAGAATCCAACACATGTTATGTAATTGTGATTATTAAGTTAACTTTTTTATTATTATAATTAACAGTTTCCACACGCTAGTTAATAACCATTTCCTATTTTAAAGTGAGGATTCCTCATTTAAAAATTTGCCCTGCAGTGGGGTGACAAATGTTGAATAATAATAATTATAAAGTGGTTATTTAAACTAATAATCTAGAATAATACAGTTTAGACTGGTTTTATTTACGAGTAATGTAGTGACGTCGTCTCCACCCTGTATCATCAACCCATATACTGTCCCACTGCTGGGCACGAGTCTCCTCTCATATTGAGAGGGATTAGGCTATAGTCCACCACGCTGGCCTAGTGCGGGTTGGCTGACTTCACAAACCGTCGAGAAAATCTCTAAGGTATGCAGGTTTCCTCACGATGTTTTCCTTCACCGTTTAAGCGAGTGATAATTAATTATTAATACGCACATGAATTCGAAAAGTAACTCGAGACCTTCGACTTGGCAGTCCAATGGTCATACCACTAGGCTATCACTGCTTTTTCATATAATAAATAAAATATAAAGTGAGGATTCCTCACTTAAGAATTGGTCTGCAGTGAGATCACAACGGTTGAATAATAATAATTATAAAGTGGTTTTATAAACTAATAGTCTAGAATATTATAGTTAAGGCTGGTTTCATTTGATGTAGTGATGTCGTCTCCACCCTGTATATTGTAAACAATTGTAGGTACGCAATATCTCGCCTAAAGCAGGCGCCTGATGATGACCTGCTGCTCTACCTCCTGCAGCTGGTGCAAGCGCTCAAGTATGAGGACTTCATGGAGATTCATGATGGTAAGCAAAACATTAGTAACATGACTGCTGTGGCGTTCTTTGGTTCTGCGGTCGTCCTGGGCACTACAGCAAGTGTAGCATGGTCTGGTCAGGGCACCGCACTCGTACTTAATACGCACATGATTTCGAAAAGTCAGAGGGACGGGCCTTGGATTTGAACCCTTGAGACTTTCGACTTGGCAGTCCAATGGCATCACTGGCCACAAGGCTATGACTGTTTTTATAAGTCTGTAAATAAAAGTGGAAAAATGGGGGAACAATATCCCTTAATATTAAGTTCCCTCAATATTTCCACTTTACAAAGTTGACCGTTAAAAAATCTAATAAATTGGTACATACATACATACACTCACGCCTTTTTCCCATGGGGGTAGGCAGAAAATAAAGAACGCCACTTGCTACGATTCTTGCATACTTCTTTTGCTTCGACCACATTCATACATCTTGTCATACATACACGCATAATAAATTGATATTAAAATAAAACTACTTTTTAAGTATTTTATCACGTAATATTGATATTATTAATCCCGACGTTTCGGACACTACAGCGTCCATGGGTAGTAGCTAAAACATGCACGCATAACATAGAAAGTAGTTTTATTTCAATGTATAATATTCGCGGAAATGTCAGAATTCAAATTGATTACGCAGAGTACGCTCGTGTTTGCGGCAAGGACCCCGCTACTGCCGAGCTCGAGGCGCGAGAGAGCCGCCTCATGCAGAGCGGACACCGCGGCAGCCAGGCCAGCCTGCTGTCTGCGTCAGGTCAGGACATACTCGTATATGCATAGTTACAATCTGTTATACGTCATCGCCGTCTATAGACGTCAAGCGAAAAGTAGCTACTCACTTTTTTTTTTGTTGACGGGTTTGTAAATGCTTTAGGTATGCACTACCCACCGCTCCGGGGAGAGTGGTGGGGTGTGGCGGACTCCTACCACTAAAACTATCTACCGACTAAAACCAACCTCGGCGTTTCGCGTCACCAATTTATAGTGCCGGATAATACTATGGAAGCGCTGTAGCAATCGTCCGCAGACAAAAGTACTCACTGAGCCAACCTCTATGGACGTCAAAAAATTTAAACAAATATAAATTTATTCTATTCATCATCATTGTCAACCCATTGTCCAACTGCTGGGCACGGGTCTCCTCTCAGGATGACAGGGGTTAGGCAATACTCCACCACGCTGGCCTAATGCGGGTTGGCAGTCTTCACACACCAAAATCTAAAGCATGCAGGTTTAAGCGAGTGATAATTAATAATTATTAAAAAATATAATTCTATTAATTTACTCTATTTTTTTACAATGTATTATGTTAGAATTTAACATATTAAAATTTCTTCTTCAGTTTTGACAACAAGTGAGATGACATCATCGATAACAAGCCGCCGTTCAACGGACGGGCCAATAGAAGAGGCACCCGCCGCCGTAGAGAACAGCGTCAGCGTCAACAACAACAATAGAGCCGACAACAACAACACCTACAGGTTAGTGGACTAAGGACGCGACCCTGAAACTATTTAAAGGAGTTTAAATATAAAGGAGTACTTATACTTCTTTAAACTTGTACTTAAACTCCCTGAAATCACTATTTACGTAGTGGAAGATTTTTAAAAGAATTCCAATATTTTAGCAAAATATTGGGAGGAAAGAAGATACAGTGACAAGGAATGAGAAAGGTATGTTTAAATGGTTTGGACATGTAGAGAGAATGTATGAACGCAGATTGACTTTGATTGATTGTTTTTTTTTAACCTATTATTAGATATTAGAATTTTTCGCTTGGCGTAGAGAACACAGCTTTTTGTTATTGACATGGCGGTGAAAAGGTTAAAAGCAGGATGTAGGGCCACACACACACATACGTAGCTATGTGATACACACATGCATGGCTATGTAAGTGTGGGGTGTCGCTTTGCACCGATTCCTATAAACTGGATAATGCAGTCCGGTTGTACTATTCCATTAGTAAATACGTCAGACGTTTCCACCAATTTGTACCAAAATTGTTACGATTTTATTCGCTGTGTATTTCGATTGTTCTATGTGTGATATTATAACAGACAATTTATTTTGGTGAAAGACTTTTATTTTGGATCACAATCGGGACTCGAACCTATATAGAACCTACACAGGATATTTTTTAATGGTACAGTCAACAAAAGAGATTGATATACAGGTAGCGAACGAAATCTGCATCTTTACACAGATTGTGATTTATATAATTACCCGTCAAAAGGTTTGATGTGTAGCAGCTTACAATACCTGCGTTTTGACATATATTGCGTGATACATTATTACACAATCTTTAACAAAACACAGATGTTAATTAGCTGCCTGTATACTTAACTCTTTTGTCGACCGTACCAATCCTGAAGAAAAGCAACAAAGTTCCACCTCAAACATTTTTGTTGCAGTGAAGCCGTGGACCCGACTGAAGAGCGTCTGTCCTTAGCATCATTCCTGATCTCCCGCGCTTGTAACAACAGTGTGGTGGCCAACTACTTGTACTGGTACCTGCTCATAGAGTGCGAGGACCAGGATGGCGGGCGCGACCACGCCGCTAGGGCCATGTACCTCGCCGTCATGAGGACCTTCAGCCACCGACTGGCCAAGGGTACGTATGAGCAATTTCTTGACTCAAAACTACTGTCATCATAAGCCCATATACTGTCCCACTGCTGGGCACAGGTCTCCTCTCAGAGAGATTAGGCTATAGTCCATCACACTTGCCTAGTGCGGGTTAACAGACTTCACACGCCGCTTTTACATTGTAGTGATAAGAGTGAGTTTATCATGTTTCACCACCACAGTGGCGTGCAAATTGTACATAACATAAAATACCATCACGCCTATATTCCCCGAAGGGTTAGCCAGTGATGTACTTAATCTACAGAAGCCAGCACATCAAGCCTCCAATCTTTCAAATTTCTTTCATTTTCAACTTTAATTCAAACCAATAAGGTCAATACGAATATGAGGTAAATGTCTATGACACCCAATGTCAATATCACTGATTGCCGTAGTGTTTGTCTGCAACAAACTGTTGTAGGAGTATTTATAGGAGTAGAAGTGTTATTTATTTAATTGACTTATTATTTTATTATATATTACACCTTCAAGGTATGAAGAAGCGGCGCCTCCTGACACAGGCATTACATGCTTAAAAGGAGACGCCATCAACTATGTTTATTAACCGGTGTAATAACGAAATAAAATATTTATGTTATTTTTTTTTTATTATTTGCGATTTGTGATAGACTATGACGTCACGCTAAGCGCGTCAATAATTATATGGTGATGTAAATAATCGAAAAAAAATATATACAAAACATGCATATTCCTATTATTGGTAAAATTTGATTAGCTTGACCTGCTGGTGTCTGTTTACCCATAGTGAATCTAACATCATTAACCAGTCACAAATCTATATTAGATGCTACTGAGATTGTCATAGAAAACCTTTAGAAAATTATTATTTAATATACATATTACCAATATCCTAATTTTCCTCACAGGTAACACAGACCACCAGCGCACCCGCTCATTCCTCGCCCGCCAACAAGTGTTCATAGACAAACTAGTGAAACTCGTCAAAACCGTTACCCGAGAGAGCGGCAACCGCAACAAGAAGGCCGAGAGGCTCCAACAACTCCTCGCTGACCCTGACGCCTTCAAATTCAACTTCACCAACTTCGAGCCTATGCCTTTCCCCTTAGATCCCAACGTTACCATCAAAGGAATTGTCGCTAAAAAAGCCAGTCTCTTCAAATCAGCTTTAATGCCTTCCAAGCTGACCTTCCTAACTACCGAAGGTATGGAATACGAAGCGATATTCAAGCATGGAGACGACCTCCGTCAAGACCAATTAATACTCCAAATGATTACTCTGATGGATAAGTTATTACGGAGGGAGAATTTGGACTTGAAATTGACGCCATATAAAGTGTTGGCGACCAGTTCTAAGCATGGGTTCTTGCAGTTTATTGAATCCGTGACGGTGGCTGAAGCGTTGGCTACTGAAGGGAGTATACAGAACTTCTTCAGGAAATACAACCCCTGTGAAGGCGCCCCCTATGGGATAAAGCCTGAGACTATGGACACGTATATTAGAAGCTGCGCGGGGTACTGCGTTATTACTTATTTGCTTGGTGAGTTGAAGTTTTTTAATTTATTGATTTATTTACGCGAATATTAGACATTAAAAGAAAACAATTCATTATGGATTTTATCGCGTATATTTATATTATTAATCTCGACGTTTCTGAGTCCTTACAGGGTCCATGGTCGCGAGCAGTTAGTCAGTCAGTCTGCATATCAATATACGCGATAACCTTCGTAAAGTTTGTTTTTTAATGATTTTTTTATTCCCTATATTCTGCGTGAAATGTACAATCACTTCGTCAAACGTACTATTAAATAATTACAGTGCGATTTTTTCATTGATATCCATTATTTACTGGATTGACTGTAAACCCTTATTTATTCAGAAATCTTTTTTTTTTATATATTGGTGTAAATGTAACCCTACAAACTCATCTTTATGTACCAAATTTTACTATGGGACCAACCAATTAATTAATGTCCGGCAAGATTGAGTGATGATTTGCGAAAGTTTGCTGGTAGAAGCTGGATGCGAAAAGCCGAGGACAGGGTGAAATGGCGCACATTAGGGGAGGACTACGTCCAGCAGTGGACTAGTATAGCCTGATAATGATGATGATGATGATATCGATGATGCCCGAAATAATAATAAAGAATACACGTTGGTGTCGCTGTCGCAGGCGTGGGCGACCGTCACCTGGACAACCTGCTGCTGACTGGCGGCGGGGCGCTGTTCCACATCGACTTCGGGTACATCCTGGGCCGCGACCCCAAGCCACTGCCGCCGCCCATGAAGCTCAGCAAGGAGATGGTCGAGGCCATGGGCGGCGTACACTCCGAACTCTACCACGAGTTCCGGAAACAGTGCTATACTGCTTTCTTGCATTTGCGCAGGTAATTATGATCTTATGTAATATAATCAATATTTAGGATATTTTTACACAGCACCATCTAGTTCCAAGCTATGCACAGCTTGTACTAGTACTACTAGATAATGTACGAGATAAGACTTATACGTTTATTTGTAAATACAGGATGTTACAAAACTACCCGTAAAGCCGAGAGGAGGTTAAATGGGACCTTATAACGAGTCCATTCACAATATTTAAGAACCATAGTAACACTGTACCCAAAAAAAAGGAAAACAACAACATTTATGAATGAAAAATAGAAAAACTATTAAAGTAGACAATTATTAGGTAAAATAGGCCTAGGCCTTTCTGTTAAATAATCTGGTTCCCTGACATGACAAATTTTTTGGCTTTAATAATTAAATATATTTTTTACGGGGTATTTTCTAACACCTTGTATATACATATTATAATAGTTATGAAACAACCAGACAAACACCAACACTTAAATTCACAAGAACCATTTCTTCCGTTTTCTTTCTTTCTTTCTTAGACCACAAACGTCGTTTATGTAGTTTTTTAATTTCTTACTTGGACTTTTATGATTTGTAGTTCTGAAACCGATGTGTAATAATAATTGTAATTGTAGAAGCTTGGCGTGTGGAGACCTAGACAAGATGCAATCCACCAGTTCGATTTGAACGAAATAACAAATGTTAACGTCTGATTTATAGAATGCTGTCATTTCTTTTGTTTCTGTTTATTCATTTTTTTTTCATTTATTGCTTTTTATTCAAACGGTACATTGTAACTTGTCTATAATAAGTCTTATTTAATGTCGTCATCATTACTTACGGCAGTCGTGCTGCATGGATCAAATGTCTATATCTAAGGTTTTGAACCAGGTTGCGGCGGTTGGTGTGAGTTTGTGGACTTCCGACATTCCCCCGTTATTTAATGTAAACTGAAATAAATATTTGTGTTGTGTTGTAGTATTAAAAGCCACTTCGAGTAACTTCAGTTTTATAATCTTTTTTACAGACATGCTAATCTTATGCTAAATTTGTTCTCCTTGATGGTGGACGCATCCGTGCCAGACATCGCGCTGGAGCCCGACAAGGCCGTCAAAAAAGTTCAAGACAAGCTGAGGTATGGTACCCTACACACATTACATTTTCCATACCACTACCTACATCTTGACCTAAGCCGTCGTTTAACCACAACATGCAAGTTTATTGCCTGTTGAAAAAATTAAAGACTTGTGTATGACAAGACATGTATGAACGTGGAAAAAGAAAGAAGTATGCAAGAATCGTAGCCAGTGGTGGTCTGTAATTCTGCCTACCCCTGTGGGAAGAAACCGTGAGAGTATGTATGTGAGTGATTTGTCGTCCAAACTCTGTGTAGTCGGTACAATTTGAATAATTCCTTTTTTTATACCACTAAGGTAGCAAACAAGCATACAGTCCACCTGATGGTACTTAAGCGGTTACGTAGCCTATAGACGCTTGTAACACCAGGGGTATCACTTACGCGTTGCCGACCCTGTAAAACGAAAGAGGAATAGTTGGGTTGGCAGTATAAGGGTCAAAGTCCCCCATTGCCAACACAACGCGGAGCACTGGCAACCTTGCTCACCGTAAGGAACACAACACAGCTCAAAGCAGTGTTATTTCACTTCGATTTTCTGCGAGGAGGATGCACTTCCCTTGTCGGGCAAATTCGTTCGGGAAATTAATCCCACTATGCCTAATATAGTGCCAACTGTATGTCTTTTCTCGAGTGTAAAATGCATTTCGGGACCGCTTTTAACACACCAAAATAATTGTACTTCTATGTTCCAGGCTGGACCTTGGTGACGAGGAAGCAGTCCACTACCTCCAGAACCTCCTCGACATGTCAGTCACAGCAGTAATGGCGGTTCTAGTGGAACAGTTCCATAAATTCGCGCAGTATTGGCGGAAGTAGGCCCAGTTTATTTGATGATGAGGGATTTGGTCCTGGGACTAAACTCGGTATGGAAGAACGGCAGGAGAATATACATATATGTATGTACATACTGGTAAACTCATTACTCTTTCTTTTCCGTAGTCGGGTAATAAGGAACTTTGTAGTTTACGCCATTTATTTATATTTAGAAATATGATATTGAATGAAACAAACGTGTTTTAATGTATACAGAAAGAAATGTGTCGTCAGCACAGGCACACTAATTGTGGGTAGGCAACCATACTGTTAAAAACAGTATTATACTTTATATAGCCCTTGAATACTTCTTCTACCTACTTACTGTTTACTCTACGGTAAAAATAAAATATCAAAAATACTATACTCATGCTCTACTACTACTATGCTCATAGCACAGACATCCAGAGACTTAAAAATAAAAAATATAAAGTTTACTGTTTCTTCTGTATTTGTTTCTTCTAGATACTTTTTTTTCTTCTCCAACCTTAATATAGGAACTATATGTATATTTTGTGCAAAAAGTTGGCATCTCTAGTTATGGTTTCACTACTGCCAATGTGACCAGTTGAAAAATGGACCACATAATTTTTACCATAATTTAAATATTGCCCTATTTTGTTTTTTGTACTGTAATTGTAAACGTCCCCTTCTACCAGTGGAAAACAGGTTGATAATTCATTCTAAAAATCTAAATTTTTGATTTTTATAATGAATATTCCACCTGGGTCCTAGGACTTCTGGAGCTAAAAAAAAATAATCATATTTTATAAAAATCTAACTTGTTAAATTGTCTTTAGAAGGCTAAGGACAAGACATGGGGATGCATATTGATCGGAAATAAAAACACGCCTTTACAATATAGTTATTAAATACTTTGCGCCGACGCTAACCAGTTCTTAGGATATAATTACGATACTCCATATGAAATGAGTTTAGTCCTGGCGGTCAAATCATACCTCTGATAGACTTATACAAACAATACTACGAAAATTTGTACAATTTCTAATATTTTAAAATATGTAATCATTCTATGTATTGAAAACTTCACTTTTTTTGTACAATAGTTTAAAACAAACTTTTTCTTGCCATGATAAAAATATTAGCATTCATGTAAATTGACATATACATTAGTAACATTACGTTATGAGGTAATTAAATGTACATACCATTTTCACATTTTTTTATATGATTACTATGACTTTTGTTCGCACAGTGAGAATGGCTGAACAATATTCTGTGATAAAATAGGTATTATAAGTGTTCACGAATAATAAAAGAGATATTTTATTAAAATGAGAATTCATTTATTTACATCTAGATTGGAGTTACAAAAATACTTTAAAAAAATTACTTATGACACATTTTACTTAAAAAACACGCTTTGCCCTCTAGAAACAGTATACTACTCGATGGTATTCCGAATAGCAAGTTATAGTACCTGCAATTCACGACAAAATGTTATTCTTAGTTTAGAACAGTGTTGCCGTCTGTCTGTGTTTCCCCAGACTTGTCCTAGTTTAGAGGACTACCGGGGAGCGTCCGAGCGGGGTTTCATTTGTAGTTCGGGCTAAAAGAGTTCAAGTTATCAGTCGCCACCGTGCGTTTGCGAGCAGACTCGTTGGATTTATGACATCTCATTTCTTGCCCTGATTGCCATGAGATGGCAACTCTAAACCTATAGCGCCACTTCAAATTGATAAATAATTAAGTAACACCCTTATTTTATTCAAATAGACTTCAAAATACTGAGAAAACATGAAAATTTTTAACTGAACAGATTAAACTCGCGCCTTATTTTTTACTCTATTTTAATAGTTTAGAGATGATTTTAATTTACAGTAGAAAATGTTCACCGAGTTCAAAACAATACAGTAAACTCCACCTTCTGTTCCATCATAGAATGCAGAGGTTCTAAATAATGCGAGTCAATAAATACTCCTATCCTTCTCATTTATGTTATTAAGTCAGAGGGCAATAGACGGTGACATCAATTATTATAATTATAATAAATAAAAAACAAGTATTGATTACATATATAGATAATTCGGTTTAAGAAATAAGTCTTGTTTGTTTTACAAACCAATAATAATAAAATATATGAGCATGCCAATACAATATTAATAACTTACAATAATGATAAAATAATTAAAGCTTCCGTCCATAGATGGGTAGATGCACATATACAGGCATACTGTTTAACCACATTGGTTCCAGATTATTTAACTATGATACAATAAGAATATGAAAAAAGTTAGTATTTTGGGCACATCGAAATTCTCAAACAACCATAAATGATGGTGTGTGTGTAATTTGAGACAATTTATTCATTGATTATAATGTAATTTTAGCAGATAGTTTTCTCTCTTCAAACAAGAAATGCTATGAATAGCTAATAGCACTAAAACAACTGGTTCTTCAAGTCTGTGTAGGTTTTTTTGTTGAGATAAGGTACCAAATAAGCACATGGGCCGCCTAATGGTAAGCAGTAGGCCAACCACAGCCAGTGGTATCACTAGCGCGTCATCTCGGGACTGTAGTGTATGTAACCTTATAGGACACTGGGCATATGAGACTTAATGGTTATGCCCAGTAATTTCACTAACTATTTGCCCTTTAAACCGGAATAGCTAAACAATAATGTTAGCTGAATTCAGCAGAATGAGCAGAACCTACACCTGTTGTTGATGCTTCCTTCATGTATTATGTTTATGTAGTGGGGCAGATTTAATGGCAGCTAGCCATTAAATCTGCCCCACTGGATATACAATCACTGGCGACGTATATTTTACTGCCTGTACTAGCCTGCACCAAATCACAAGCAGCCACTTCTGCATAATTCACACCTCCCACCACATAAACTAATACAGTTTTGGGTTTCAAAGGGAAACACCCACCACCATTTGGATCACTTTTCAGAACTTTAGCCAAACTTTTAACATCTTTACAGCCAAATTCTAAATCACTTTGTAATTTCAAATGAGACAGCTTTTCATTCAAAGTCTGCATTCCATCTTTGAACTTTTCTAGAATGGTACCTCCTACCCTCAGATCTGATATTGCAGATAATTTCGTCACAACTTCAGCAAATGTGTCTGATGTTAGAAGGGCATTGCAGAGGACAGCTACTAAAGGTACATAACCTCCATGAAAGACATAACTGGGTGAGGCATTACCAACCTTATCGGGTTGAGATGGAAGCTGTTTTAGCTTGTTTGCTGTACTCTGAAATTCGTTCTGCCATTTCGGTAATCTGTCACTCAGATTTCCCAGGTTTGAGATATTTAGAGATAACTTTGGGCTTGTAGGTTGGACTAACAATCCAGCGTTGATGAGGTTGTGGAAAACATACAGATATCTGTGTCCAAAAGCCAGTAAGTATTTGCTTACCAACATATTGTATTCATCATAAGATAGTGACTGAGTTAGGCTAAGCAAACACATGAGACGTAAACTGTTGTAAATGTGGATGTCTGTACCGAAGTTTTCATCCACAAATGTAAAGTTAGACTTCTTATTTCTATTATTCAACATTTCAGTCTCAGCTAGTTTCAAATTCTCGAATTTATTGCTCATTTCAGAAATGATTGTCTCACAAGCAAGCACATGGTTGACTAGATTCTGCTTGAACAATGAAACTTGCTGCAGTTTTGTTGCAACAAAATGTTTTATTTCTTGAATCCCTAACGCTTTTATATCCTCATTCTTCAAAAGTTTTGCTTTAGAACTTAATACACTAAGAACTTCGGAGAAATGTCGGTGTTTGATTTCCCCATACAAAGTATCTATTGAACTATCTAATGTCATTATAGTATTTTTTGATGTTCCACTTTCCTCTTCAAAGCCAAAGTTCAGTTTTCCCTTTTTTAATTTTGTCTCTTTTACATTTAAATCTAGATGCCCACAGTTTATGGTAAATAATTCACTCAGCAAACCACTGTAGGTTGCAGGGGTCAGTAGACTAGAAGCATAGTCTTGATTCCGATCAATAATAATCAATGCACCAATTTCCTTCGAACTATGAGTGTCAACAAAATCTCTAGCATAAGATTCATTATATATCTCTAACATGTCTAACACGCTAGCAGATAGTTTTCCTACAGAGAAAATGGTTTTTGGCTTGCCAGTTACATGAAAGAGACTCCACAGTGACATGGATATACTTGAAAGTAATGCATGATTCTGTTCAACAAACAGTTGCTTGAAGAGAAATGGTAGTTCTAAGCTGAGGAGCTGTTCATCTAAAGCCATAAGCTCCCATGAAAATGTATGAAGCTTCACAATCCCATACAATCCCTTACTTTCTAATACAGAATCATATGTTGTGAGAACTTTAGGTACTATTATGATGTGGAAGCAGTTGAGGTCTGCAAGAGCTGGATTCTGGCTGAGCAGTGATGAGATTTGGTCCAGAACACATTTGTACTTCAAAATGCAGGCTGGTATGAAGTACACTCGATTTGTGTTGGCTGTTGTTCCAAGCTGAGGATCCATTTTGTAAATTTTATCAATGCCATGTTGCCTGAAACATAAATTAATGTTGAAGTACAAATAAAAGTACCTAGGTACCTATAACATTATTTTTATTATTTACGAGTAATTGTAAACTTACCGAAGCCAATTTACGCCGCAAATCCTTTCCAATGGTTTGATAAGCGTAGGGTCGATAATAAGATCCTTTTTATCACCGCACAATGATAGAATATTCTTTAATTTGCATTGAGAAATCAGGCTCAATGAAGCCAATTTCAAAGAAAGAGGTTGATGATCCATTGTATCGGCGGTTGACTTTCATAAGTGCCTGGTTACGCTGGGATAAAAAAATAGAGCTTTTTTGGTTTACACGAAATGGATTTACAGTTTCAAAAGTCAATAAAATTTCATTTAAATTTTTCAACAACACAAGTAAAAGTAAAACACAACAAATCTATAAGTGTCACTGTCAATGTCAATTTCCAACTCAAGTTGACAGCTCTTGAGATGATAATTGCGTTTATTAAGTACCTAAGCCCAGTGAATTCGAAAAATCGAAACGATTTATTCTTTGCTCTATGATTCGAAATGATTATGGCAAATAAGATGTAAAGTATGTCGTTCTAAATTATGCTAGTAATGAAACAGATCATTTCCCTTTTCTATTTAATTTTTCATTTTCTCTAGTTTCAAAACGTTTAGTTCTAACTTCTACTTTGACAGCATTGATGAATGTTGTCATAATAAAATGAATAACTTTGTTGGTTTTGTTAAATTTTATATGATTTAACAATTTGAATGAAACTGGTAAATTGTAAACTCTAAACTTGTTAAATATAAAAATTTAAATTACGACTATTATTATTTTTTTCGTTCGGAATGTCCTTGATAGCTGTTTCCGGTCATGCAATTTCCTCCCCCTCCGCCCGCCCTTCACCGCGGAGTTATCACTCGTCGAATTAGCAAAAATTAGAGAAATGGCTGCAAGAATTATCAGGAAAATTGTAAGTTTGTAGCAGTGTTACATAATAACTAACGCAGCGTCCTGTTGCATGGGACCTTCCCAATTAATAGCTTAAGTGGTTTGCTTTGGAACATTTATCGTCATCCAAAAATAGACGTAGTAGTATAGTTATGTCGAGGAATTACATAAAAGTGCTTTTGGATCCTTTTCGTGAGAGTAAAGTGTTGGGTTCTCTGCTGAAATGGCTGGAGCCGGGTGCGAGCAATGGTTCTGGGGTGCATAGGGAAGGGAAAGATGAGGTTACATATTATTTCTTTGTGATTAATTATTGGTGATGTATTAGAGGTTATGTGGCTGGTAATTGCTGGTGGTGCGTAGGTCCCTACGGCCCGGAGCGGCGCCGCGCAGTACAGCTCGGGCGTGCGCAAGGTGACGCTGATCCCTGGCCACGGCATTGGTCCTGAGATCACGGTTGCTGTGCAAAAGATCTTCGATGCCGCCAAAGTCCCTATTGAATGGGATGAGGTTGACGTCACAGCTGTGAGGGTGAGTCTCGTGCTTTATATTAGAAATTATAGTTTACGACGTTAACCTTATTGATGTGGTATGATCTTAGTTCTCAAGTGATGAAACTTATAAATAATGTTTTTAATTTATTGTCAAAGTGGTGATAAACACCTAACACTCTTAATGAACAGGTTATCAACTATTGGAGCACAATATTCTTAACTGAATTCTTTGTAGTACTTTCAAATGCAAGTTGTTTTCAGTATTACAAATTCTTTTGTTTGATTTTTTTCCTGCTTCTAAACATAAAAGAACCTAAGGTAACTGACCAATATTCATTCTTTAAAGTAACAAGAGAATATAAATAGCTTTCTGTCTTCTTTTTCAATTTACAATTATTAATATAACATTTCTATAGTTCTTGGGGTTATTTTTCATAATATATAAATGTCATTAATTCAATGCCAGGCTTAGTTTTATGTAATTGTGTACAAACATTTAGAAATGCAGAAAATATAGATAATATACTACTGATTTAACTAACTGAAATTTTTGATGTAAAAAGAAAAGCAATTTCAAGTTATATTTTTTGCAATGTTCAAATTCAAATTCTTTTATTTCCATACATAAACCTAATATAATAAAAGGGAGAAATTGCTTAAGTGTACCTTATGTAAATGCTAATCACTAAAGTGTCTCCATTAAACTGCTGTGTTTAAAACAAGAAAATTTTATCTATAGGTTATTTTTAGCAGTTGTTATATACCTAGAGTGGGTAATATTTTGAACTACACATACTATCACACCTGTACTCCCTGAAGGGTAAAGCAGAAGGGTAATAATTGTAGACGCACATGTCTCCGGTATGTTTAGGTCCCATGTAATAGGAGGGCAACCCTATTGCCACTAACTGGGCACAAATCCAAACTCCAAGTTGCTACTGAGATTTCATAGAAACACAGGTTTATTTTGAACTACTCAAATGTTGAATATTTTCATTTCAGTTCCATGTAGTGCGATAGATGTTGCTACAAAACTAAATAACTGAATGAAATAACTGTAATAATAATAAAATGAAATTGTAGTTAGTGGCTGCTAAGTTTGAGGTCTTGGATAGAATTCCTAGGTTGAGCAGTTATTGGATAGTACACACATAGTAGGTGGCGGTTCAGCTCTGTCTCCATCATTGCTGATGTCCATGGGCAGCGGTTACCACTTACCATCAGGTGGGCTGCTTGCTTGACTGCCACTGTAGGCAATCTAAAGAATAGGTACTCAGTATTAGTAGTTAGGATTTGGGCCTCATAAGCCACATGGAACCAAACATACTGGAGAACTGAGAGAGTACACCACTATATCTCTGCCTACCCCTTTGGCGATATTAGTAAGATGATATTTTTGTGTTTAGAGCTTGACTCACTAGCATTTTCAATGCATTATACACTTAATAAAAGAATGTCTGCAGTTACATAAGCATATCAAATTATTCTTGTGAGACCAGCTGCTTTCAGTTTGAAGCAGTTAAATTTAATGAACCTTATTCAAAGTAGATTATGTGTCACAGCAAAGTTACTTACACAGCAACAGCAAATAACTGAAATTTTAAAACAGTTGTTTGGTGTTTTTGTAAATGAAAGGACATTTTATTTCAGCAAAGGAAAAGTTCGAATGCGGACAGGATTCGAACCTGAGTGTTCTGGTTAGGTACAGAGGCCAGCACATCAAGCTACCACAATATGTTATAAATTTATTTGATAGATTTTCAACTTTAATACAACACGATAAGGTTCATATTCAATTGGGAAAATTTGACAGTTTTGGATAGGTTGACCTGCTGGCGTCTGTACACCAGATGCTATGACCACTAAGCTAATTATTTGAACTCCTATGGCCTTTGAATTACTTGTTATTATCCCTACTAATATATTATATTATTGTGGTTTATATTATAAATGCGGAAATAAGAGCTACTGTCGCATTTATACATATAATAATATAATACATCTGTCTATCTGTCACGCTTTCACCCCTAAACCACTGGACCGATTTTGATGAAATTTGGTACAGATATAGATTAGAGTTTGGAGATGGACATAGGCTAAGACTTTTGGGATATGACATATAGACCTTTTGTCTCAAAAAGCCTTTGGGAATGCTGGTGAAACCGCAGGCAACAGATGGCATACATTATCAAGCAACTATCAAGCATTGAAATAAACGGTCACGGGTAGACTTTCTACCCGTGACCATGGACGCTGTAAAGAGTCCGGAATGTCAGGATTAATAATATCAATATAATGCGATAAAATCCGTAAAAAGTAGTTTTATTTATTTTTAACCATTATTGTTCTCAACATTTTTCATATAGGCGTACTTGGGAAGAAGCAAAGCAGCTCCATCACAAGTATATAACTTACTGGAGCTGACTTTATCATTGTTATGCATGTCAACTGTTTGAGAAACAATAAAATATTTTTGTTCTTTTTTTTTTATTTCAATGTATAATATTCGCGTAAATGTCAGAAATCAATAAACTATCAAGCAGTCGAATTTGTCAAACAAAATTTAATAAATAACATATTATGTAGTAACAACTGGAACTATGTTGGAACTATCATAATCATTTTTATCTCTTTGTTTTAGGGCCCAGATGGCAAGATGGGCATTCCCCAGAAAGCTATTGACTCTGTAAACGCCAACAAGATCGGTCTTAAGGGTCCTCTGATGACCCCGATCGGCAAGGGCTACCGGTCCCTTAACTTGGCTCTGAGGAAGGAGTTTGACTTGTATGCCAACGTCAGGCCTTGCAAGAGTATGGAAGGGTATGTACTTTTTTCTTTATTGTGTTTTATGTACGGTCGACAAAAGAGTTAAATAAACAGGCAGCTATGGTATGGTATGGTATAGCGGGCTGGTTTCCACAACTCCACGACAAAGCGCGTATGTTGCGTGCGGGTGGGAATATGTGGTTCATTCCAACCACCCTAACTCTTCGAAAAGCCGCCAGGCGTTTAATGTTGCTGACAGCTTCTCGGAGAGTGCTCGGGTTACCGAGGTACTTTGTCCTGTATGTAGCGACCACAGGACAGTGCAGAAGCATGTTGGCCGCTGTCTCGTCTTACAGGCAGCTAATTAACATCTAATGTTTTAACATTATTACACAATCTGTTAAAGATTGTGTAATAATGTATCACGCAATATGTGTCAAAACACAGGTATTGTAAGCTGCTACACATCAAACCCTTTGACGGGTAATTATTTAAATCACAATCTGTGTAAAGATGCAGATTTCGTTCGCTACCTGTATACCATCTCTTTTGTTGACTGTACATGCTTTCATTCATCTTAACGACGTCTGTAGTCCAGTGCAGGACACAATTATTGATGTGATGAACATTAAATTGTGTGGGTGTTTGTTACGTAATTTAAGAAACGTTTTTATAAAAAAAGGTATAAATAAGTAAGTAAGTAGCCATTGTCTAGTACTCATAGTACATGCTCTGCTTATTTTCGTATTAGACCAAGAAATACATTTTGTAATTAATTTAATACAAAATGCATAACTTAACAAACAATCATCTTATTATTTAAGCATTTATCACATAATTATTTTCCGGGATCACAATAATCTTATTAAAAGTGCATTCAACTAATTATTTAGTTAAGAACTAACTGCACTTGAGCTCATTCCGTCACCATTTAGGTCAATGATAATGACATCTGATAACCGTCTAGCTAGACTATATTTCAAGGTTTACCTCCATGTAATACTTGTTAGAATTACTTGTGATATATGCTAGTTAAATAGGAAAAGGTCTGCGGACACGACACACTGACCTTTTCATTTTTCTATTGCCATTTAAAAACAAAGATGTAGATGGAGTATAGTGGGAGTAATTCCACTCAAATAAGAGCTGGGTTAGTAGGTACCGCCAAAACTCTGACAGTTTTGGATAGCTTGACCTGCTGACGTCTGTACTACATTATGGTATAGTTTCTTATATGGTATTTCGTAACCATAAAATTGAAAATGTATCTCAAAAATGTAACAGCCTAAATGTGACTTCATAGCTGCCTTCTCAAGTTGACAACGCGCGAGTGATAGCACTCTGGTGTTGCTGACGTCTTAGGCAGTCTCGTCCAGTTGTCATCTTAGTACAAAAAAACCTATTGAGTAAATATAAGCAAAAAAAAAACTTACGCCGACCTTATTTGGTAAGGTTCTTCAAAAAGGTCATGTGCGTAGTACTCGCAACCGGCGTGTATGTATGACAAGATCTATGAATGTGGTCGAAGCAAAAGAAGTATCCAAGAATCGTAGTAAGTGGCGTTCTTTAGTTTCTGCCTAACCCCATGGGAAAAAAGCTTGAGTGTATGTATGTATGTGTGTAAAGATAAGCGTACCTATACCAATGTCTGGAATCTGGTAGTAATCCAACATGATTGATTTCCCCATCCAACGCTGAAATGTTATCTAAAGTCTAGACGTTACGAATCGATTTAAATCACGTGAACTGTTCTGATAAAACATATCCACGAATTGCTGAGGTTTATTGATATGCTATTCAAATTGATTTGCCGTGGCCATATCTTTCATGATTAATACCCTCGTCACGAGGGGCATCGGGTCTTTCCCAGCGGCTGTGTTCAAAGTTCAAACAGTCTCAATAACGGTGAATAGCAGTCAACCGTCAACATTGATGATTTATGTGTCGAATACCAAGATTCATCTTCTCGTTTCTACAAAAACTATAAGTACAGACGCCAGCAGGTCAAGCTATCCAAAACTGAAAATTTTTCCCAATTGAATATGAACCTTATGATTTTGTGTTAAAGTAGAAAATCTATCAAAGAAATTTTACCGGACTGGGGTAGCTTGATGCTGACCTCTGTACATTTGTATTATAATCAAGGCGACTGGCTAATGTGGTTGTTGCAGTGCCTTGATTAGTCATAGGAAGGACCACATTCACCTTGATAATAAAAAAAAACTATGGACTATTGGGCTAAGGAAGCCTATGGTTTTTACTTGGTATCCTACATACCCTGCTGCAATCCTGAATGACAGACGGTATATCGAGTTTACAAAATACTCAAATGGCTTGAAAATTAGAGCTGAAGTATATCGCATTTAATGAAATGGTACAGTTTCTTATTAGCTGTAGCTAGGTAATGTGTTATGTAAACGCTAAAGAGGCGCCAACATGAAGGTGTTTAACACCAATAAACTCTATGACACCACAATAAAGCGCTAAATGATAGTCATGTTTGCTTAATCACACGTGTAACTACTACACTACGCGCTTTAAAATACTGTTGTTTGGTGGATTTAAGGCTCATTTTTTGGAGAAAATCCCAATAACACTTCTTAACATGGGATTTGGGAGTCGAACTGAGAGCCTCATTCTCAATAGCCGCGTTTTTGACCACTAGACCGCTGAGACAGTCTGTTATTTAGAGTAATTTCGATATTGTAGAGTTTAATTAGTTTAGGTTTAAAGAAACTTTAATCCCAATAAAAAATAAAGTCACTTGAGAACTACTAAAATCTTGAACTACCATAGGTTTGTCGTCGTCAGTTACAATTATACGGGGGTCAATCGTTTATACCTATGAATTAACAGCTCAGTGATAAAAATATCTATTATGTGGTACACGACGTGCCGATAAGGAAACCAGAATGCTCTAGTTGTATTAATTTTTGTAATTAAAAGTTGTTACTTCCTAGTTTAAGTGTTTAATTAAATTCATATGAATATAGATAACTCGAGTTTCTGTCTAAAACATCACTTCATATATTTTTAAATTTATTATCGTCTCATATCTTTGAGCTTATTAGGTATAATTAATCTAGCTAAGTTTAGTGATTAGACTGAGTTTAAATAAACACAGTTAATTAATCCAGCCTCCGTAATAATAAACAAAATAGTATTATTATTTAATTATTATTACAACAAAAAAAGTTTATTTACGAGTATTAAGGTGTGCCCCTGCCACGTTAGAGCGGTTTCGCACTGCGTCCGATACGAATCCGTGAAAATACGGTCCGGAGTAGTCGTAGAACTATTTGTATGGTAGTTTACACACTAGATCCGATTTCCGTCATCCGTGGAATCTCTCTCTCTCTCTCTGTATTTTCACGGATTCGGATCGGACGCAGTGCGAAACCGCTCTAACGTGGCAGGGGCACACCTTAATACTCGTAAATAAACTTTTTTTGTTGTTGCTAACGTAATCACACGTTGAAGTACTTTGGATATGAGTTCCGCCTAAATATCTTGATGATATCAACGCCTCATTTAGCACGTACCGATAATGGTATCTTGACAATATCAGTCAATGTCAATGGCTTTGATTCTAACGCGTATTCAAGGCTGTCAAGATTGTCGAAGGTTTTTTTTTCAAGAATTTTGCCAGCTAAGGTCAATGGCTTTTGGAAACAAAAAGGTTATCCAGTTAAATTCACAGCTATGAGTACGGCTTCTTATACAAATAGTACTATAAAACCAGTACAATAGAGTTGAAAGTTAAATAAAAAAATATATCTCATAGAACTGTTAGATAGGTACCAAATACTTATTGCTGACTTTTGTACTTGAAATGATACTTCAATTGTCACGCATTTGGTACGGAATACTTTAAATAATGTTGTTGTCCGTCATAGCCACAAGCCTCAAGGCTGTCTTGGTGACACAGTTCAAGTGTTTACACAAATTGAGCTCCAAACTATCAAAAAAGAGAATAGAAATTATTCAAATACAAGCCGTTTCCCGCGGTTTCACTCGCATCCCAAAGCGCTTTTTGAGACAAAAGGTAGCCTATGTCCTTCTCCAAGGTCTAATCTATCTCTGTAGAAAATTTCATCGAAATCGGTTCGGCGGTTTAGCCGTGAAAGCGTAACAGACAGAGTTACTTTCGCATTTATAATTTTAGTAGGGATGAAAGTCGTAAAAGAGAAAAGGAATTCGAATATGAAAGATGTTCATTAAAATCAGTTTAAACCCCCCACTATCCTGAACCTTTTCAGCCTAATTCGTAAGAAAAAACAGTCAGTACTTCGCGTACAGAGATTAAAATCATGTTCATCATAGATTTACTAGGTAGGTACATAAGATAATATTTGAGTGATTGCTTTCTGTATCCGTTTCTAAGTATTTTCTTATTGATAATCTTTATTTCATGTGGCTACCCTGAGATAAATTGCGGTACTACAAAATTATATTTTATTTTCTGACATGCGTCTTGTCTCTGCAATATCCGGTGATATTCTCATTATCCACGCTACAGTCGTTTACTAAGACGATTTTGCCACTTACAAAATGTCCATCTCCATCGTGTCCAAACTACAGGCTTTTTAGGATTGGCGCCCTCCAATGCTTTTTTGTAATTATGTACAGTGGCCAACACATCAAGCTACCACAATCTGTCAAATGTTTTTGATAGATTTTCAACTTTAACACAACTTAATAAGGTTCATTTTTAATTAGGAAAATTTTACAGTTTTGGGTAGCTTGACCTGCTGGCGACTGTACAATAGCAAGGTTAGGTAAGAGTTTCTCAGATCTCACTGAGATAGGTACTTACATTAGAACTAGAATGTTGTGTTGTGTAAAAATGTCCCAAAAATATTAACTCTTACGGCCATGCTCTGTAACATATCGGTCAGTAGATTTGCTAACCGGAGATAGGATTTTGACATAAAGTCCATCCAAAATTTCGACGTTTGGTGCAGCGGCCTAGCAATCGGCATCTGCGACACTGCTTGTGGGTTCGATCCCCGCGCGGAACAAATATTTGTATGACCTACAGGTAATTCCGGTGTAAATTTCCATATGTGATAATTTGTGTTTGTAAACGCACCCACGATACAGTAGAAAATCCTAGTGTGGGGCAACGTTTTTTTAAACGAAATATTATAATAATAAATAAATAATAATAATATTTATTTAAAGAAACTTAAGACATAAGATACAAAATATTTTAACAGGCTAATTTAAATTACAGTCCTTTTACCATTATCGGATCCACAACATAGAATATCGATAAGGTAGGTTAGTATTATCGCATTATGGTCCACAAGGTAGCTTAGAATAGTACCAGTTTAATGAATCTGTCATCCTCATCCTTTCGCTACTGTCTGGCCTATTGCCAAGACTCGCAGAGCTTGAAAACTGATCGCCTGTTCTTATTTAACTACTACAAATACCTATTGCGATTTAATAGCGACTGATTTAACTACCAGTTTGTCTAAGCATGACTGCCTACGCGAAGTCCTGGCTTCGATTCTCAGATCGAGCTATGTTATTGTGTTTTTCGAAAATTCTCAGGTTTTTTTATGCGTATCTGTTTGTCTGTTACAGTTTCGCCTGAACATAATGATAAAATTTGCAAGGAGTGAAATTGCATACGGGGGAAGAACTTTTTACTTTTTTGACAAAATACAGCCTATGTTCTTACCCAGCATTTAATCTATCTCCTTGCCAATTTTATCGTAATCTGTTCAGCGGTTAAGGGTTTAAGCGGCATGTTTAATTAACTTATTGTAAGCTCTTCAAACATCTTTGTTACAGCATCAAGACACTATACGACAATGTAGACGTAGTGACAATCAGAGAGAACACAGAGGGAGAGTACTCTGGTATCGAGCACGAGATCGTGGACGGCGTGGTGCAGTCCATCAAGCTGATCACAGAGGAAGCTTCCATGAGGGTCGCCGAGTTCGCCTTCGTGTACGCCAAGGAGAACAAGAGGAAGAAGGTCACAGCGGTGCACAAGGCCAACATTATGTAAGTAAACTTTATTTTAACCGACTTCTAAAAAGGTGCTCAATTCGACTGTATTTTTCTTTAATGTTAGTTAGATTAGAACTTTCGATTGGGTAACCGATTTTGATGATTCTTTTTTTATTTGAAAGCTGGTCGCTTCCCTTGTGGTCCCATTTCTGACAATGACATCCATGAGAAAACCATATGGTCTTATGTTTACACACTGCTTGAAATCGGTTTTCTTTTCCTAAAAACTAATTTTCCTTTATTCAAGAGTTATTTATATTCAGTTGGGTCTCAAGTCTACTATTTTACTTGCTATGCAAATCTTTCTGTTTTATTTTTTAATATTATTGTTATATTGAATTAAGGCGTACAGATCAAACTGCATTATTCTCAAAAACTATCCAGAACAAAATCCTAATATTAATAATATTGTAAATAAGGTTTTTATAAAGGAGTTTCTTGTCGGTTTCATAGAACCACTTTTTGGAACCGTGCAATTGGTTTTGACTTTCCAAAAGTACATTGAATTAAAATATTTGAGTGACAGAAATTCGAGTAATTTCACCTTGTGGTTGACAACTCAATATGATTAAGTAAGTACTTATGAGAATACTCAGCGGAATGTTACGTGAAGCCATTGACTAATGAAACGGTGTCAACTTACACTTCACACATTGTATTTAATTGTTTCAAATGTAACACTCGTGAAGTCGTGGATGATACTATTTTGTATTACAATTTAAAGAGCGCAAGATATATACCATAGGAATCGAGTGCCAAATGTGGATTCCAAAATGTTTAATCTACTGTTCGAATTGATGAACGAATCGAATCAAAATGTATCAAAAAAATATCATCTTTTCGTGATGTCGAGCGTGAAATAAATGTAATTTCCAGTTAATACTACTACCTACTCTTTATGTTATGATATTATTATTTATATTGGTATTTCATTATTGATATTTCAACTCTATAAAAAACTAGTGGCTGCGCTATGATAACAAATTAGTGATGAGCTAACTAAACTAAACTGATATGGGAAGTTGTTTTTTTTTATCGTAAACCAACTTGGCTTACTTTATAGGTAGCTCAATGCCGAACTATTTTGCCTTACCTTTTTAATACTCATTTTATATTAGGCATTTAACGCGTTCTAAAGATTTAAATTTTTGCGAAAGAATTTTTCCATCTCAATCAGAATTCGCATTCGATTCCCTTCGGTTAGTTTTTATATTATAGTTGACACTATTAATTTATATTAATTGGTTACTCTATAATCTTTGTTCAGTTCAAAGACTCAATGTATGATGTATAAAATGTGTCATATTCCTTCCAGGCGCATGTCAGACGGTCTTTTCCTGCGGTGTTGTCGTGACGTGGCCAACAAGTACCCAGAAATTAGGTTTGAGGAGCGCTACCTCGACACCGTGTGCCTCAACATGGTGCAGGACCCCGCCAAGTTCGACGTCCTGGTCAGTACCTACACGCCAAACCGCTGAAATCATAAATAGATTTATTTTTGTAAATAGATTTTTTAAAGACACTTTTCAATCATCAACCCATATACTGTCCCACTGCGGGGCACGGGTCATCTCTCATAGAATGAGAGTGCTTAGGCTATAGTACACCACGCTAGCCTAATGCAGGTTGGCAAACTTCACATGCCATCGAGAAAATCTCTTAAGGCATGCAGGTTTCGTCACGATGTTTTCCTTCACCGTTTAAGCGAGTGATAATTAATTATTAATAGTCAGAGGTGCGTGCCCTAGGTTCGAACTCGACGAAAACGACCTTCGACTTGGCAGTCCAATGGTCAGACCACTAGGCTATCATTGCTTCTCACTACAAAGACGGCGCCGGCATTTCCTAGCTGACGATCTCTGAGAAGAAACGCCGAAACAAACTCAGAGAATCATGGTCTCTTTTTAAAGTCCAGCCACATCTCTCACAACCTAAAATCTTACTACTTTTGATCAAAAATTGTTGTTACTTGCAGGTGATGCCCAACTTGTATGGCGACATCATGTCGGACTTGTGTTCGGGTCTGGTCGGAGGCCTGGGCCTCACGCCCTCCGGCAACATCGGCAAGAACGGCGCGCTATTCGAGTCCGTAAGTATTACATTATTGTTAAGAGAAAAGATATATGTGATGGGGAGAAACTCATGCGCAGCATTCTACAATTCTACCGGGAATTTGTCCTGAACGTGAAAAAGTAGAATTCTAATTCGGATCGTAATAGGAATTTGTGCGCATAATACAAGATTTCAAAATATATTACAATCGCGCATTGATTCAGAAATATCTGTATTTGATTATTTGATCAACTATATACCTACGCATCAAGTGTTCGAGAAGCACAACAAACAGATGTCTGAAGTTAACAACTTTTCCAAGGCATCAAACTTAAAATATAGCCTAGAAGTTTATCAATAGAAGACAAAGACTTCTTGACTTTTTACAAGATTTTGGCATTTGATTTTTATTGGAGTTGGACTTTTCGGAATATAAGTTCCAAGCTCTTATGGTATCTGATTCAAATGCTATAAATATTGGATGACGCGACGTTGATATATTAATGAAACTTTTATTCCTTGATTTGCGTACAAAGAACTAAAATGTATCAATATCTCCAACTTATATTCGGCCACTGCTTGACGTAGGCCTCCTCTAGTCTTGTCGCCATGACGAATTTAACGGATTCCATGGCCATGAATATGGGGCAAATGAAGGCCAGTGCGGTTTTTAGTCGGTATAAGTCTGACATATCCTGGGTCCCCCCAGGCACGTAGATAATCCACAAAGATGTTCCGCATTAAAAAAAATTGCCTCTTTGTGAACGCCACATATCCCGATCTTCGGCTATCGATGACGAAATGATTAATCAAAATAAGCCTACGTATTTCAGTATACTTTTATTTACGAAATAAAATAGTCTTGAACGAGAAGTCAAACATACGTTTTATAAAAGAAATTCACGAATGTTGATAATGTAAACAAATAACGGCTGTTTAAATAATCGGCCAACTGATTAAAATATGTTTCAAAATTCTAGTGAAGTGACCAAATACAATTGAAAGCTCTGTTCGGTATTGAAAGTGTATTTTTGGACCTAAAAAAATCATTACAGATGAGTAGATCGCAAATCCATGGTTAGGGATTTTAATTATTGTTAAAATTCATTAATATAATTCGAGGTCAGAAAAGTACGGTGTATTTTGATGATTGTACACTTTTGATGTGTAAGCGCTGAACGCTTACACATCAAAAGTGTACAATCAACTAAAATCGGGTGGGGTCCCGACCTTGCCTCGAGCGCTACCGCAAGCGGTGTAGATAACCTCGTGCGGAGTAGCACATTTCCTCAAAATCGAATATGGTTCACTGACTCCGGACAGGGCTTTTCATTATATTTTTATTAGTTCATTTAACGAAGTGATTTTGGCTGTAAACAAAGTCGTTTGGAAAGATAAGTTGTTTCAAATTATTGAGTTTGGAATACTAACAGGTGTGGGTTCCATGTTAAAAAAATATTTTTCGTTCTGGCAATAACCGCATGACGAATTAAAAAGTGAATTGTATAAAATATTATTTCATGTATGTATAACCTGGTTTTATATTTTGTGAACTAATAGCCTGGCCGTACAATACCAGAAAATTTCGAATTTTGTTAATAGCTCTGAATTGTATGGACTATTGTATGATGACACAGTGCCTATCAGCTAGGTCACATTATTTCTGACAGAAATTTTCGGATAGCGTTTGGCTGGGCATTAATGTAAATGTCTTATGATCGTCATAAAAAATCATTCTCACAATGTGTATTGTTTATAATAAATATATGAATGTATGTATAGTATGTATCTGACATATTCGCATGTACATCTTAATATTAAAAATATTTTGGAACCTCTTACGCATTTAATTACATAATTTATTTTTTCCAAAGATTTTTTTACGGGACTTCAGACTACCTAGAAGCCCCCGGAATTCGGAATTGTGAAATTTGTTTAAGTATCTATAAAAAATTACAAGGAGCTTCCAAATATTTCATATAAAAATGTTTTTAAGTTTACGTAAAATTTTCCACCACTGTCTTTCCTGTCTCAGTATTCAAGTAGCAAAAAATAAATACTTGGAATGTCCCTTTTCATAACACAAAAAATAAGTGATCAAATTATGGTGTTCGCTAAGCACCTGTGGCCTTTTAGACGACAAGAAAAATGCCAGTGGTGGCAAGATTTTCAAATAACCTACCATGTTATCTTAACTCTTCAGGCTGAAAAGGCTTGAGAGACATTCAAAGTAGTGCCTCTTACGTCTTTTTAGCCTCAAGATATCGCCCCATACATTTTTTTCTAAAATAAACACGAAGTTTAATAATTGAAACAGATTTGTTAAATACATTAATTAGGTACTCTCTTTAGATTTCAAGAAAGAATATTCAATACGTACATCAGTGACCGAGAGATTGGAGATGCTCGTTATAAATTGTTGCATCGAGTATTACATTCGTATTATTTTTAAGCGCAATAAAACTTCTTTCGTAATATAATAGTTGCTTTAAATTATTTATAGAAAACACGTGGCCACCGTTACATTGAAATAATTTGGTATATATACTTATAGGAGTGGCTGCCTAACATTAATGTTTCATGAGTCACATGATATCGATTCTGAAAACTTTATACATATTTGATTTCGAAGAGTGATCGGGTTTCATAGTTTCAATGCGCTAAACCAATTAAAAGGAACTCCATACTGTGAATGTGTACATTGTGTACCATCTTTTTATTTCTTTTTTAATATAGAATCGATTAGTCCCGAGAAGTAACAAGGAATAGTTTGAAGTTGGAACATGTACCATCAAGAAACTGAGCGGTTGACCAGTTTTCTCCCTTATTACTAAGAAAATAGAGTCGAAAACTGGTCATCTGCCAACGATCTTCACTGTACACAAAACTCTCACGTAACTTAATTCGTAAAAGAGACATGGAAATATTATCTACATTTTAAGTCACCCAAGAAAAACTAAACTTAAGGTGGAAGCTCCAGTGTTAAACTTAAAGACGATTAATTGGGACTTTATTTATTATATGCACGACCAACATTTTCGTCATTGATAACATAAATATATTTTATTGAAGTCAAAATTAATCCTCCACAATTTCAAATGCTGCATCATCCTTTAATACATTTGTCTGGCAACTAAATCCTAACCTCCATGAAATGGCAACAGAAACAAATGGCAGCACCTACAACCTGACATTGCAATCCTATTGGCTGAAACCTCTTTAAAACAATTGCTAATATCAATATAACACGTTTTGATTGGCTGTCTGGGAAAAGACGGAGGTGCTGACATCTGTTTTACGTTTACATTGCCTTGTCTATTGAGACGTAGTGACTCACCAAGTCATCGTTTCTAGGTTCACGGCACAGCGCCCGCCATCGCCGGGAAAGATTTAGCTAACCCAACCGCCTTACTGCTGTCCGGAGTAATGATGCTGCGATACCTCGGCCTGCCCGAACAAGCCGACAAAATCGAGGGCGCCTGCTTCAGAGTACTCCGAGAGGGCGTAGTCCTCACGCCGGACCTCGGCGGCAATGGCACCTGCTCAGGATTCACAGCAGAAGTTATCAAGTATTTAGATTCTGCTTAAAAGGAATCACTATACACAAGTAGGTGCTAAACCATTCAATATTTTGTTAGGGACTAGTGAAGAAGATTGAAGCCGCATTATTTACTTGGGACATGTTTTGTGACGTCAATATATTGTATAAGTTACATAATTTTTATACAATGACAAGAATATAGTCGCCTGACTGGCAACACTTATCTTCTATAGTTTATATGTGGCTTCAAGGGCTCACCCCCTTCGAGGGCAATAAATTCAAAAAGGGATTTTGATATACTTTCTGTTTAAATGCAATACTTTTCTCCCAATTGAGATGTCAATTAATTTTTATTTTCTTATTTAGCTAGATTGGCTTACTTCTTTTATATAAGTACTTGTTTACCCAAGTTTTATTACCGCATTTTGTGATTTTTTAAATTTATTTATTATTATATTTTGTTTTAAGAAGTATACAAAATGAAATGGTTAGATTTAGTAGTCCCCTATCAAAATGATGTAAGCACTGTGATCAAACCCCTATATCTTGTGAGACGGGAGTTAGAAAAAAAAATAGATCAAATTGTTGACCTACCTAGTGGTAAGCGTAGATTTGTCTGACTGAAATTCTGATGTGCTAGGAGTATACTGTAAATATCTTACTGCATATACCGAAAAAGTAAGGAATATTTTACTTTATTACTAAACTACTTATTTATAAATGTATATGATTCAGTGCAAGCGTATTCAATCAACGCAGACGAGGAATATGTCGACAAAAGTTGACTGACTCTGACACCTGTCAGAAATTGACAGATGTCAGAAATGGATCTTACTGAAGTACTCGACTGATAGGGATGCGTACTTACTGACGCAAAGGCTAGCTACGCACTTACAAACACCTTACAATATTTGCTACATCTAAAGCTATCCCACACAAGTCTTGATACGTTTGGGCACATATATTTGATACTTGTGCTCAAATTATAACGGATGTAACGTGATAAAATAAGTACAACTAATTAAATAATTTGCACTCACCATCTCAGTCAGTCAACTCACAAACCGATATAACTGCCAAAGATGTAGTTATACATTGTAATTTCACTATTTATGTACATTCCGTTGTGTAGAACATAGATCTGCTTGTGAACCGCGTTTATTTATTTATTATTATTAAATTATAAATATTGTGGATAGTAATAAACACATTATCATCCAGCACCCTCATTATCACACTACAGGGTATAGGCCTCCCTCCAACTGTCATTTGCCTCGGTCCTGCGCAATCGCATCCAGGTTAGATCTATGACTTTTCGTTGATACGTCTCGATACAGGACGACCCGTGAAGGAACTTTTTCTTTTAAATACTTCCGTAAAGAACACCGTAAATTCGAATATTATTTCAAATTCTCAAAATTAGAACAGGCCCGATAATTGCCATGTATGAAATCGTGGTGCTGATAAATTAGCTATGTATTGTCACTCCAAATAGCAACTTTAAGCGAATACCTGTTTTTATTTTAAAAAAAAATTGATTGATTATTCGTGTAGGTATTGGGGTTATGGTTGTGGCAAATGTTCAGAATCCCACAGCCGTGACTATACGGCAAGACACCGCCTCAGATGTCACAATCCTTGAGGATTTTACACCCCAAATAAAGTTGGGGTTCACAGAGGAAAATACATATATATTACATGTCTTATCCACAATATTTACTTAATTGAAATAAAACTACTTTTTACGGATTTCATCGCGTTATATTGATATTATTAATCCCGACGTTTCGGACCCGTCACAGCGTCTATGGTCACGAGTAGACGCTGTAAAGGGTCCGAAACATCGGGATTAAATGCGATAAAATCCGTAAAAAGTTGTTTTATTTTAATGTATAATATTTACTTAATTAATAAACGTATTTGGCCATAGCTTATACACTTAGCATGTTAGTTAATTTTATGAGCTTTTTAAGTTACCAGTGCAAATAGTATTACCGACAACATATAAGCTTTTATATTCTGAAGAATGTATGGTGTATTGCAAAAAGACTCCAGCATTAGGACACAAATAACTATACATTTGTGTTAGGAATGGGATTTGACCTAATAACGTGTTATTGATCACCTTTTTGGCACATAAAGCTTAGTGACTTGTGCCTATTCAAATGTGCCCTAATGTGAACGTAGCCTTAAAGAATTAAAAAAAATCTCCCTTGTGTTTTAGTTACGGATTTTTTTTAAAGGGGTCGTCAAAAAAATACTTTCCTATAAGTACAACATTTTGTTGAGTTCAGTGATTATATTTATAAAACAGATGGTTTTTTTTTCGCTATATCAGGGTTGGTCCCATAATACATGTTTTTCATAATTAGGACTACAATAACCCCTTAAAAATTGTTCCTCATCATCAACCCATATAATTACTCTCTCACTGGACACGATTCACCTCTCAGAAAAAACATCCGTAACTAAAAAATAAAGAGGTATATATATTGCAGTATTTTAATTTTTAAGTTCATCTCATTATTACCTTAACAAGATATAGCATTGCGTATTGCGATTGTGTTTTTCATGCAATTTGTTATACGAGCAGACTTTTGTAGGTCAATTTAAAATTTATTTGACTGCACGTTTCCCTTAGCAGTGGAGGCGTTCACCTCGCCACTACCGTTGCGCGGGATTCGATCCCCATCCGTGACGAATCTTTGTGCGATCCACAGATATTTGTTTGGAGTCTGGGTGCACTTTGTGTCGGTTAATTATATGTTTGTAAAGTCCCCATACACGGCTTGTTCTCTATTGCGGGAGCTGTTTTAATAACCACAGAATTTTCTAATTAGGAACAGTGATTGTGTTATCTCGCTCAATGTTCGACTATACTCGGTATAGAAGGGCGCAGCAATACGATTATAGTCTATCGAATGTACAGACGCCAGCAGGTCAAGCTATCCAAAACTGTCTAATTTTCCCAATTGAATAAGAACCTTATTGTTTTATATTAAAGTTGAAAATCAATTAAAGTAATTTGACAGATTGTGGTAGCTGGATGTGCTGACCTCGGTACCAAAACTTGAAGTAAACTCAGTTATACGCAATAATAAAGCCAATCGATTTTAGTCGTTATTTCCATCGCATTTAGTTTGAATATAGTATTACAATGTAAAAAAGCTTTGTGGTTCTTATTGCAAAAACATATGATGTTATGTGATAGTAATCGGCTGTATTATTTTCTGTAGTGTTAGTTTGACGTGTTGAAGTATTTATTTTCTTACTTGTGTTGATTAAGTCGACAATTCTAAGTATTGGTTCACTCATTTAAAAATATTTATGGTTTAATTTGGGAAATAATGCATAGGTGTTGTGAAAAAACAAACTCAAATTAATTAAGCTTCTTGTGAATACCATCGTAATTTATCTTAACATTCCTGTCCTAAAAGGGCAAGGTATACTATTGATCCATGATTTTATTCTAGTTTACATATAGTTTTATCAAAACTCGACAGTATTTTATCAAGAAGTGATATGTTTAGTTTAGTTTCTTTTAATTTAATTATGAGGAATTATTTATGAATTTAGTTTTGGAGGCTGAAACTAAAGAATAACTGGTGTATACAAAAGTAATTAAATTGTTGGCAATTTTAATATCAATCAATATACATTTTGTAATTTTGAAATTACTAAAAAAACTGTATTTAGCATTTATCTATCAAATTTTTTTTTTGCTTCGTATTATTTTCATAGCAAGTATCTTCTAAATAAACATTCCATGAAGCATTCAGTGAGGCTTCAACACGCGTCTTATTTTGCTATACTCTAAGTATTGTCTGTTATTTATTTTGTGTGTGTGTGTAACTAAAACTATATTAAAAAGAAAACATTTATCCCTGGGTCGGATGAATTCTGACAATAAAACGTACAACTCCGCTAAAGTATGTATTTATGTAGATGAAATTAAACAATAAATAAAATGTTATAAGATTAAATGTATTAACTACTTAGATATTTTTTCAATGCTGTGAAAAATCATTATTAATGATCATGGGTTATATTTGCTACATTTATATATAAGCATTATAGCTACACCACCATAAGTGCGGCTCTCCTCGGTGGCGGTTAGAAACGAGTCCGACCATCATCACCGAATCAGCTAGTCTGTTTTCGGCTTCTGACAGCAAATAGACGTTTGACATAAGAACATTCGCAGTTTTGTTTCTATAACTGGTACATAAAAGTTTATCTAACATAATTTATTACACATCGAGAAGCCCGCGCTTGTGCTGTACAAGGTATTATCACAAATTTCACTGCCTACATTAAAACATGAATTGGAATGTGCCGTAGTAATAATGCACCTCCGATTGAGTAGAATTTGTACCGAATTAAAAAAGCTGTTGTAGTCTACACAATACAGTAATTACAAGAATTGCTGTGAAACCATATTATTATTGTATTATTTTAAGCGAATAGATTAGTTAATTTATGTTACATAAGTAGCCGAATAAATGCATTGACAGAAAATAAACATTATTTTACTAACCCTGCCCTTCAAATGTCAAGATAGTCTAGGTTTAAAATGTCTATTTCACAAATGATTTACTACGCGTTTAAATATCGAATAGCGCAGAGTGTCTCACACATCAAATACCTATTCTCTGCTTCAATCCTACAATGAGCCGATGTACCAATCGCTTCTATGAACAACAAAGGGATGTGAGGTGCGGGAGACACGAGCGCTCTTTATTATTGTGTCAAGTAATATTACTGTCCTGTTTAGATTTCCACAGACTACCGTAGAGTACGTATATTGTCCGGACTCCTTGCTTGGGTTGCAGTTCGAGCCACCATAAATCTGGTGGAAACTATTACCATAAACCCAGGTTTAGGTATCTTTGATCTACTGGTGGATAAAAAACAATTAGAATAGTAATGTACAGTTTTTGCTTCATTACCATTTTATTATTTATGTAGTTTCGATGTTATGAGATCGTGAGAATTTGTGATTTTGAGAGTTGGACATTCTAAACTTAAACGATGATATTTGAAGAAGTTCCAGAAAAAAATAAAAAATTGTAACTAAATACTAATTATTTCCATTTACCGCCACTTCTAGGTGCACGGCACAGCCCCCGACATCGCCGGCAAGGACATGGCTAACCCCACCGCCCTGCTGCTGTCCGCCATCATGATGCTGCGACACCTGAAGCATCACGACCACGCCGACCGCATCCAGAACGCCTGCTACCAAGTACTCCGCGAGGGCAAGTCCCTCACCGGTGACCTCGGCGGCACCGGCAAGTGCAGCGAATTCACCAACGCCATCATCTCTAAACTTAATTAGACTGTATGGACTCAGTTCCCTGCCTACGAATAGGAAACTTTTAAATTTGCCATGAGAGCATTGGCGTTAACTTAAAGCCTAGAATACAATTCGATTGTATTTTGTAAAAAAAAAAAACAGTAGCACCACCAAAGCTGTACCTATATACTTAGATAAGTAGTCGATTTCAACAACTAAGTAGTTCTTACATACAGTATTGCTATGCAATCATAGTATTTATTTCGTGATTATTGAGGAAATGTTACCAAACGTATAGGTATTGTAAATATATTATTTTTTATTATTATGATGTATCCAATCAATTAATTTTGTAAGGATAACATAGAGTAGAAGCTACCAAACGACATTAATAACATATTTATTTTGACGATAAAATCTGATTAGTTCGTCGCCCGTTTTTTAATTCATCAAAAGGTAACCATTCACCGCAAAAACAATAAAAACTCGAAAATTATTATGTGGTTTTATTTATCTGGAATATATTCAAGCCCTTCCCAAAATCCTGAGCGGCCGTGCCTTGTTACCTCCTAGTATAGTGCTTCTAATGGTAACCGCCGCACAGTGGGCTGAAACGGGCCGGTAAAGGACTTAGCATTTAAAAAAAAAAAGTTTCTTTTTCTGAAATTTTAAATATTGTGTTGGATTTTTCTATCGATTATAAGTAATTATTTCTATGAGGGTCGTTCAGATAACTTAGTATTTCCAGAGTTATAAATATCCAAAGTAATTTTTGTATGAAGCAAAAGAAAAAAATGTGAAAATCTCGAAATTCTCAAATTTTCTCAAAGAATTGACTCTACGTATGCATAGTACGTATATTTGTCCTATTTTAGCGCCTATTCTCGGGTTGCGATTTTCTGCGATTTGGTCGCAATTTCAAATTTTGTTCTCTATTCCACACCACCATAGAGGTTAAGAACTAGGCGCGTTTTTTTTATGTAGTGGTCTCCCCTTTAGGCCTAATCCACTAAGGACTAATAAAATAAATAAATAAGTAAAAATCACAATCACTACTGGCCACTGCACTGTTTTAATCTAATCACTGTCAAGGGTATCCACATTAACGAATGCAAAATTTTCGTATTCGTCATCATCAAATGTTTCCGCTTGTTCAATTATTAATAAACTTTGTGCTTCTACTGACAAAGTTTTATGTTTTCTGCGAAGTTTGTGACGTTTCGCTGAGATGAGTGGATCAGAGCTGGTCAATAAATTATTTAAAATGTCTTCATTTGTAGTTTTTCTACTGCATTTCCTGGAATGGTGTTGGCGGTATCTACGAAAGTCTTTATTTCTAGCTTCAGCAGCTTCTTCAGATAGCTTTCCAATTGGTATTAGACCAAAACTTTCAATAATAGCTGCACCATGCATAAGAACTTTATGAACACTTGAAGGCATATAATACCAGCTATATAATTCCAAATACAGTTGCATGGTCACTTGAGCATATTCGTGAAATTTCGCTGTGTCAATGTGGTAACCTGATGAAATTGCCTCTAAAATGATTGCAAATCGCCTTATTAATTCTTCACTAACACCAGTTATCTCAGCAGTCATGTTTGGATATGCAAAAAATCTTCTAGCAGTATTTCCGTCATTCGTGGAGCCGTGCCCTTGTTTAACAACATCAATCAGAAGTCCCATTCTATTTTTAAAAGCGTCTTGTATGTCTTTCTTTCTTCTTTCCATGATGCACTTGTTGTCTCCCTTTACTGTCCATGTCTGTATCGTTAATCTGTAGGCTATATGCAGAATGCATTCCATCATTCGTATCCAGGTATGCAATGATGACAATCCGTATTTACAGAGATCTGGATCAGTCGGTTTTGATGCAATTAAGGGCAAATTATTCATCTCTGTTGGAGTGGCTTTACAAATGTCGCATCTCTGAGATGAAGTATCACATAAAATTGATGTTGCTTTTCCGTCTATCATAGTCATTAATAAAGAGTGTGAAATTTTTATTTCTCCAACTTCTGTTTTCACTAAATTTACAATCTCTTCCTCAATAGCACTTTTTTCCCGCAATATCGTTATTTTATTTTCTTTCACAAATTCGAAAAAGATTGGACGACACCAGTAAGATGAATTTGGTGAATCGTTTTGCCAGATAACTTGTTCGCCGCACACTAATTTTATTGGCACTAAACTACCCATAAATATGCTTGAATCGTCAAGTTGACTTTCTTGTTCATCGTCTGTTTGCATTTTTTGTTTGTAATTGGCTTGATTAGAAGCACCGTCAAATCCCCACTTACTGATTAGTGTAAATTCTTTACAACCACTATCTATGACGAGTGACGTCATTATTCTTGTTGTCGTTATATCCAATAGAGCTTGTAACTTTATTTTAGCTGAGGTTTCTGTCACTGTAATAGCATCTTTTGGTGGATAGCATTTCTGTTTCGCATGTTGCACTTGATAATAAGATGGAAATATATTACTGTCTTTTTCGTTAACACTTTTTCTTAAAGTATTGTATTGCCACTTGGTCAGCTTAAGTGATAAAAATAACCCTAAAGCCTCATCCGGAGAAAACACAGGTTTTGTTTCTTTAACAGATATGCACTTTTTAACTTTTTTTACATCTAGGGGATTCTTTAGTAAATGTTCTAGTATTTTAGCAACCTCCTCATTCCCATCCGCTTTCAACTGCTCAAAATATGCATATTTTATTTCGTCCGAAGATAAATGAAAGTTTTCTGCACGTCTTTTTTTCTGTTTAGGCGCTAATTCACAAAAAGGTTTTCTTGGGGTTTGTTCGGTGGAGACACCGACAGAAACTTTTGATGGTGATACATACTGAGTTGATGTACTCGGTACTGGTTGATCTTGATTACTGCCTATTAAACACTTAATAATGTCTGGCCATATTATGTTTTCTTGTAACCATTCACTATTTTTAGTTCTGAATATATTTTCTTTACGATAAGCGTTTTCCCATCTTCTATTTAAATTATAACAAAATTTTGCACAAAACAACTTTAAGGTCTTTTCGTGATCATCACTTAATTCGACTAAAAATTTAGATCTTATCTCACTACACAAACTGTCATTATTTTTAATACTGCCACTGTTTTTTAAAATAACGAAAAGATCAAGGTTTGTCACTAAATTTTCAAACATTTTCACAAATACAAAATAACAAATAAGTAAGTAATGAATGTGTGGGGGTAGTGCGTCTATTATGGTGGGTAATAGAACACTGAAGTACTTTTGAATGCAACCGAACATTCCGTAGGTACCCTATCATTGTACCAATCACGTTACGACACGTCATAACTTGTTGTTGCGCTCGCGCACTCTTATCCCTTGATTCCCGGAAATAAGTCTCAAAACAAATTACGTCATACCTGCCTATGGTGGTGGAAAATGTCGAACATTGTTTTATTTTTAAGAACTAAGTAGGTATTGAGGTTTTCAGGCCGTTTAGTATACATTATTTTAAATTTCAATTTAATTGGAATAAATTGCTTAACTAAAATAACATGACTCTTCATACAAATTTGATATGGCTATATCTCCGAAAGTACTCGTTAAATTAAAAAAAGTCAAAGAATAAAAACGTTTTAAATTTATGCCTAGATACCAAAAAAATACATCTGATCTCTTAAGACCCAACCTTGTAATCCCAGCCCACTGTGCGCCGCCGACTTACTTATTCTAATTTTCAATTTACAATTCATTTTACGAATTGTAAATTTATAATTATTGTAAATTATTAATAAATTGTAATTAAAGCGGCCATATGTGGACGTGAACTTTAAGTATTGTCACTTTTTTATATGTCGAGGTGCCAGACTAGTGATGGGCGTTGAATCAACCCATGAAGAATACACAACGCACGAGCCGAGCGAGCGGTGCCGCGGCAGTGGCCGGCGAGTGCCAGAACCAAATCTGAATGTTTTGAACTTTTGACTGTATAAAACAATATTTTGCTGTGCTCTTGGTATCTCATCAACAGTTGGTTCTTGATTACTACTACCAATGACGAGAATACCGCTAGAAAGTTTTTCGAGTATCCCAATAAAACTGCAGCTATTACCGGGTTGGACGAAGATCTTAAAAGATTTGCTGTGATTTTGCAAGCGATATCATCTGGCGAAAAGGTCGACGTATATTTTGCCCGCAAAACAGCAGAAAAGTACGTGGAAGTGTATGACTGGTACTACGGCTGACATAATCGAGAAAAATGATATTGTGCCAATTGGGACTCTCTCGGAAGAAACCTCAGGAGTCTCGAAACAAAGATTTTAGGAGGTTCCGGGAACATCATTCGCGGAATAGAAGCAGGCAAGATTCTAATCAAGATATCTTAAATATGCTTGTTTCTTCGGATCCTTTCCTAAGTGCACAAAGGCCTAAGTTAGATGCCAAGAGAAAGCAGAGCCTTTTTGCTGAAACTCGACTTAATTCAGTTTCAGGAAAGTGAGTTCGAGTTTTTAGATATATCCAATCTAGATTCTGACTCTCTCAGAATTGGAGTCCGACAACGACAGTGATATGGAAAATGTATAAATTATTTGAATTAATTTATTCTATTTTTTAAAATATTTTTCTTGTTTATATTCTTAATATTTGGGTCGATAACATTCTTCATAAACAATGTTCTTAATTCAGTCACTAAAAGGAACCGTTTCTTAATTATGTAAAAGTAAATAAAAATATTTAACGATTTAAAAAAAAATTAGCAGCGATAACCGTTATATGACTTAAGTCAAACAATCATAATTAATTAGTACTCTAACCACCTGTAAGGATAATACGGTTTTCGTTGCTGTTTACGAGATAATTAACTTTTTAATACCAGCTTCAAACAATTTTTTCTTAAAAAAAATATAATTCCTTCGTTTTTGTACAGAATTAACTCTGGTGTCATTTTTGAATATAGTAATAACTAATAGAAGCGATATCTGGCAAAAATGAAAGCCGATTTTCAGCCCACCATGCTTCGGTGAAATTCGATTTCCTGTAAGAGCTCGATTATAGGGTATATTGATCTATGAGCTCGATCGCACAGCAATTCGAGTTAAGTATAAAGATTTATTTATTCGATATATAAAGATTTATTTATTGGCTCGAATACTGTTCCCGCCGATTTTAACAAAGCCTTAGAATCTTTCTCTCGATGATAATATAGTAAACAAAGTAAAATGAAATAAAATGTTATGCTTAATTGGTTTACATATGTCTATCGAAACGTAAAGTTGTCAAAAATAACTTTTTTTTAGTAACCTTTCAAAATCAACTGCCAGTGTCAATGTCACAAATCACAAAATCTGACAAAATCACACATTGCGCACGTTGTTTACACTTTTATAACCTATCAGTAAAACGCAATTTCGTTGGTTTTCTATGGATAAAAATTAATTAACTAAAATGGTGAAACGGGTAAGTATTCGAAACATATTTAATTCTAATTATGCACAAACTTTTGTGGTTTTGTTGTTATATTTGACTATTTAGCTATGTCATTTATTTATGATAAATAATAGTACGTTTGATGAAATACTCGTATTTTAAATAAAAAATTACGTTGTAGGATGCGAAATCATCTATTTCTGAAGATGATGGAGTGGCTCAAGTAGTTAATGAGAACGGAAAACGGTCTGCTGAAGGCGAAAATAAAGATGGTCAAAAACGCATAAGAACTAAGAGTTTATACCGTCAGCCAACTGTGAACGAACTAAACAGACTGCAGGAGACAGAGAACTTGTTCAACTCTAATCTATTCCGCCTACAAGTCGATGAAATTATACAAGAAGTAAAAGTAAAAGAGAAAACCGAGAAGAAGCTTAATAATTTCTTCACAGAATTAAAAAGGCATTTACTTTCGATACCTGAAGATGGTACAGATTACGACTTATCAGAACAAACTCTTTCTAAGAAACTCAAAGTGAAACTACCTATCAGTGAAAAGTTGAATAAAACAAAATGCATGTTTAAATTTCATAAATTCTCAGATGTTGATATTGTTGGTTCATATGCATTAGGTTGTTCAATCAACTCCAAACTTAGAGTAGATCTACAAATCACTGTTCCCAGTGAAACATACACAAAGAATGACTCCGTAAATTACAGATATCATAAAAAAAGAGCAGCTTATTTAGCATATATTGCAGCCCATTTGCTGAAATCAGATTTAGTTGAAGAAATACAGTATACAAACATAAACAGTAGTAAATCGAAACCACTACTAGACTTTAAACCTTCAGGGAAGCTTGGCAACCATTTGTCAGTCCGTATTAACTTAGCATGCGGAAGCGATGCATATAAGTTACACAGGTTTAGTCCAGAACGTAACAATTTGAGAGAATCATGGCTGTTTAATGAAAACTCTGAAAACAACACCGAACTTGGACCCCCAACACCTTATTATAACAGTAGCATATTATGTGACCTAACAGCGTCTGATAACCAAAAACTCTTGAATGAAACATTGCAAAAAAGTGAGAATTTAAAGCAAGCGGTCACATTGCTAAAGATCTGGTTACGTCAAAGGAATTTAAATGTATCTGGACATGTTGTGGCTCTTCTAGTTGCCTATTTCGTTCAGACAAAGAGGATAAATAATATAATGAGCAGTTATCAAATTGTGAGAAACATTTGGATTGCACTCAGTAAGTTATCTACATATATTCTTTTATTTGCAATTCTACAATGTAAATTAGGTGGTAATAAACTTAAAACCACCAAGATATAATATAACAATATACTTAAGGTGTTACCTATGATAATATGTTTGTTTGCCACCTTAGAAGTATATAATAAAAACAATATTGATATTATTTTGATTGACATTTAGCAGGTATTTTATTTTTGTGAAAGACAGTAAACTATCAGGTCCTTTGTTTATATGTTCAATCAATTATTATTATATCAATTATTCTTTGTCAGGTTGTTGTCAAAGATGTCTAAATTAATTTATAATACTTATACTTTTTTTATGTAAATACATACTTATAATAATCATAAAAACTCACAATTGCCTATTAAACAATTAAAAATGACACTATATTATTATTGTCTTAACTGTTTGCAGAAACATCAGAACTTGACACAAAAGGCATATCACTGCATAAAGGTAATGACACTTCACCATCTCTAGAAGACTTCCAGAAGCACTTCCCTGTGGTGTTTGTAGACAGAACTGGGTACTACAACATATGCTGGCAGATGTGCAGCGGTACTTATCAAGCTTTGAGGAGAGAGTGCGCTCTAGCAGTGGATATGTTGGATAACTCAAAGATCAATAGCTTTATACCATTGTTCATGACACCAGTGAAGCCTTTGATGCAGTTTGATCATATATTGAGGTAAGAAGCGATTGTTTTTATTTTTTTTTAATTTTTTATTATAGTTAGGACAGTGAAATAAAATATAAAATAATAATATACTTTGATACTACTAACATAGTTATAAGTGTGAATTGTTACTAACCATTATTGGATTATGTTATCTGAATAAATAAATTATTATTATTATTTAATTAGATAAGATGAATTTGACAGACACACCATGACCAAACCGGAAATTCTGGTTCTAATTTTGAATTATTTGGGACTCCTCTCGGATTGGTGGGATTGATCCCATGACACTCAAAATTACACCAATCGTCAGCACAACTGTAGTGGCGAAGTTATCCTCTTAAATGTACACCAAACATCCATTATTTTTTTAAATGTGATTCTTAAAAAGGCTTGATTTCAGAGAAATGGCCAAAGTTTAGGTTCCCAGATTGTATCCTGTTTTTTTCAATTTTCTTAAAATGATATTAGTTTTACAATAAGCTAACTAATCAACTATATGCTTTTGTATATTTATATGATAGAAAGACACAACCTATAAGTTGTAAAAATTTAATTGAAATCATCTCTTAGCCAAACACTTTCTCTTAACATACAGGTTACCCTAGTTTTAGATAGGTTAACCAATAATAGTAAACAGATTCTGCAGCATTTTATATTATAAAAAGTTTTCTACCAATCTACTTATTACACAAAAGTGTTAGTGTAAAAAATTACGGACTATGTACAATAATTATGTAGTATACATAATTATTGTACATAGTCCGTAATTTTCGTAGAAAAATATTTTTTTATTCATTACTAATTCCAGATTCAAAAATTTTAAAAAAATCAAGGAGTCAGTTCTTGCGAAAGCTCCAAAGGAGGTCAAAGTGAACTATGGACTAGACGAATTAGCTCTCGTCACTGACGTCATCTACTCGCTTCTGGCTAAAGGGTTGGGGAACAGAGCGGATCTGATACAGCAGCTAGTTGAGGCTGACTTCTCTTGGCCCATTAAGAAGAGCTTGGAGAAGGCTGGGAGTGGGTGAGTGGATAATTATATTATTTGACTGTACAGGTCTAGTGGTCGCAAGCGCAACTGCTAAGCGTGAGGTTCTTATTTCAATTTCCAGGTCGTGCGCTATGCTAACTAACGCTAAAGAAGGAGAATTTCTGAATAAAATACTAACCTCCGTGGTGCTATAAGTTTCCTACTATTACTACAGCGACAACCAGTGTGAGCATTCTTCCTTAACTTTGACTTTATGACTTTCGGAACTCCAGCAATCCTTTTTTCTATCCCCTGTTTTATACACGTCTCATGGCTCACAAGAAAAAAAGATATAACGTTTCTACAGCGGCACCCCTTTCCACATTTATAATGGACTTCTGCAACATCAGGGGACTTCACTCCAACCTAAATGTCGTCCATCACCATCTTGAAACGACCAGGCCTGCCCTATTTTTTTTGACGGAGACGCAGATATCTTCTCCGGCCGACCTATCATATTTAATGTATCCCGGTTACAGCTTGGAGCATAAATTTGTGCTCCACGCTGGGGTATGCATGTTCGTTCGGGAAGATATCTGTTGTCGCCGTCTGAGTAGCCTTGAAGACAGGGACCTGTCGCTATTATGGGCACGTATTGATCACGGTGGCCACACCCGTTTTTACGCGTGTCTCTACAGGTCTCATAGTGGAGATGCCGTTACTGACCAGCTCTTGGGGCACGTCCAGAAGGGCGTTGATGAAGTTCTCAGGCAGCACCCATCGGCGGAAGTCGTGATCCTTGGCGATTTTAACGCTCATCACTCAGAGTGGTTGGGATCGACGAGGACCGACTACACTGGGAGGGCTGCGCTTGATTTCGCTGTGACTAACGATCTCTGCCAGCTGGTAGATGGGCCCACCAGAATCCCAGACATTGTGGCTCATACTCCGGCCTTATTGGACCTTCTGTTGACCTCACAGCCGGACGGCTACCAGGTGTCCTGCAGGGCTCCTCTGGGGACGTCGGACCATTGTCTGATTCATACCATGGCTCCCTCATCCCTAGCAGGGCGCTCCCGACCTCCTGCAAAACGCCGTGTTTGGCATTACAGGTCAGCTGACTGGGACGGACTGCGTGAATTTTTCGCATCCTACCTCTGGGGGCGTTTGTGCTTCTCATCGGATGACCCTGATGTCTGTGCGAATGCTGTCGCCGAAGTGATACTGCTGGGCATGGAATATTACATCCCCAGCTCAGCGGTTCGCATCGGAGGGCGGTCTCAGCCTTGGTTTCGTGGGGTTTCTGCTGAAGTCTCTAACTTCAAAAAGCAGGCCTACGAAGCCTGGGCTGCTGCGCGCAACAGCAAGGATACATCAACCTCCGATTTGAAGAAGCACTATAATGCTTCTTCCAGATCCTTCAAGAAGCAGATAGCTGCAGCGAAATTCTCGCATACTAGCAGCATTGGCGAGAAACTTATTAGTCATGCTTCTGGGAGTCGAGCCTTTTGGTCTCTCGCCAAGGCTGTTCAGGGGAATTTTTGTCGCCCTTCACTTCCATCCTTGCGCAAGCCTGATGACTCACTGGCCTATTCCGCAAAAGAGAAGGCCGATCTACTGGGCACTCTATTTGCGTCGAACTCGATGCTTGATGATACGGGACATACACCACCCACCATCCCGCGGTGTGAGCACTCAATGCCCGAAATCCGCTTTACGCATAGCTCGGTGCGACGTGCTCTTTTTTCCCTCGACGTCAAGAAGTCCAGTGGACCTGATGGCATTCCAGCTATTGTGTTGAGGACGTGCGCCCCCGAGTTGGCTCCAGCATTAACACGCTTATTTCTGCTCTCTTACACCAAAGGTCAAGTTCCGTCTTCATGGAAGGTAGCCTTTGTCCACCCAATTCCCAAGAAAGGTGACCGCACAGACCCCTCCAATTACCGACCTATTGCGATTACCTCCTTACTGTCTAAGGTGATGGAGAGGGTGGTAAACACCCAACTCCTTGGATACTTGGAAGATCATCAGCTTATTAGCGACCGTCAATATGGGTTCCGCCACGGACGCAGTGCTGGTGATCTTCTAGTGTACCTAACACATCGATGGGCAGCCGCCATTGAGAGTAAGGGGGAAGCATTGGCTGTTAGCCTGGACATCGCGAAAGCGTTTGATCGGGTCTGGCATAAGGCACTTCTATCGAAGCTTCCTTCTTACGGACTTCCTGACGGACTTTGCACGTGGGTCTCCAGCTTCTTATCGGGACGGAGCATACAAGTTGTTGTCGACGGATTATGCTCCAACGCTATGGCGATGAACGCTGGCGTCCCCCAGGGATCTGTACTATCGCCTACATTGTTCATTCTGCACATCAATGATGTGTTGAAAGTTAGCAACATACATTGTTACGCGGATGACAGTACAGCCGATGCATATTATGCAGGTCGTGCAAATGACCCTCAAACCGTGGTGGAGGAGAGCAGAAGGCAACTTGTGTCTGATATCGAGACCTCCCTGGAGCAGGTTTCCGAATGGGGTCAAGACAATCTTGTCAATTTCAACCCTGCTAAGACACAGGTCTGCGTGTTTTCTACTAAGAAAGCCCCATTTGTCATAGCACCTAAGTTCGGGGATACTCCCCTAAAAATCTCCAAGAGCATTGGGATCCTTGGTGTCGAAATTACGAACGAGGTGCAATTTCGGGGTCATTTGGAGGGTAAAGCCAAGTTGGCTTCTAAAAAACTTGGGGTGCTTAATAGAGCGAGGCGGTACTTCACCCCGGGTCATAGGCTTCTGCTTTACAAAGCACAAGTTCGACCTCATATGGAGTACTGTTCTCATATCTGGGCTGGTGCACCCCAATACCAACTCCTCCCTCTTGACTCCATCCAACGCCGGGCAGTTCGGATCATCGACGATCCTAATATCACGGATGACCTAGACGCCCTCAGTCTTCGGAGAGACGTAGGCTCTCTGTGTGCGTTTTATCGTCTGTTTTATGGGGAGTGTTCCCAGGAGCTATATGAATTGGTGCCTCCGTCACCTTTTTATCATCGCACCACCCGCCTCAGAAGCAGAGCCCATCCTCACACTCTGGAGACCTGGGTCTCCAAGAATGTTAGAGCGTCGCGCAGTTTTCTCCCGCGCACCTGCAAGATGTGGAACGGTCTCCCTGCTGAGGTTTTCCCTGTATGCTATGACATGGGGTTCTTCAAACGGCGTGTATACAGGTTCCTTAAGGGCCGGCAACGCATCAGCAACTCCTCGTGTGTTGCAGATGTCCATGGGCGACGATGACCACTTACCATCAGGTGGCTCGTCTGCTCGTTTGTCGACGTCAACAAATAAAAAAAAAAAAAAAAAAAAAATACTAATTTCATAGTTAATCCCAATAACACTGCTCGACCTGGGAGTCGAAACCAGGACCTCTAGCGTAGCAGCCGCGCTTACGACCACTAGGCTAATGAGACCATGAAATGGACAAGAGATAGGTTCATAGTGACAGACGGACAGATAGAGATTTATTAGATGCTTGAAAAAATTCGAAACTTTTAGCCCAAATAAATGTTTTACCAACTTTTAATGGTTTTTTTAATCCCCTGCAGGCTTGAAGAAAAGCTATCCTATGGCTTTGTACTTAACCCGGAGAATTCTATTAATGTTGTGGAAAAAGGACCACCTGCTAATTTACCTGAAGCTGAACAGTTTAGGTAAGTTCCCGTTCTTTTTTTTTAAATTTAACATACTGTTGAACGGAGGGTTGTGAAATGAAATGATATTTATTTCTGTAAATAGATATTTTTTTAAAGATCAAAGGCAAAGTTGCCTGTGTTCCACGAGGAAGTGTTGTGTTGGCAGTGGGGGGACTTTGACCCTTATACTGCCAACCCAACTATTCTTCTTTCAATACAGGATCGGCAACGCGCAAGTGATACTCCTGGTGTTGCAAGTGTCTATAGGCTACGGTAACCGCTTACCATCAGACGGGCCGTATGCTTGTTTGCCACCTTAGTAGAATAAAAAAAAACTGTATGTGGGAATGTTAAACGTGAGAGGTACAATATAAGAGCGAGAGTGTAATAGTGTAGGAATGACAGAGACAGCATGAGATTTATGTATGCAAGTGTGAGCGAGATGAGAGATGACAGGACACAATGGCGATACGACTGTTATGAGCTGTAACGTTCGTTCGTGTAAGAAAAAGCTGAAATAAAGAAAGTGTAGAAGAATTGTGGTTTTTATCAATCCATCCCACAATTTGGGGACAAAAAAATTTTTTTAAAGTATTTATATCCATTGTCTAGTACCCACAGTACAATCTCTGCTTAGTTTGGGACTAGATAACGCTGTGTAAAAATTTCCCAAATATTGATTGGTAAGTAGTAAATTGATTCTGTAATGTGTTACTACGAAAATCTAACCCGCGACCCAAAAGGCAGTAGATAGCCTGGCCGTTGCGTCAGTCAAATCGCCTAATAACCATTTCCTGTAGGAAACTTGCATGCCTTAGAGATTTTTCTCGACGGCGTGTGAAGTCTGCCAACCCGTACGAGGGCAGCGTGGTGGACTATAACCTAATACCTCTCAATCTGAGAGGAGACCCGTGCCCAGCAGTGGGACGTATATGGATTAATGGCGATGATAAACGATGCCGGCGACCCTAATTAATTACTATCTTTTTGTATATTTTGTCATTTTCCATGCAGATTTAAAGTTATTTAGCCAAGGAAAAAATCGACAAAATCAAAATAGTTTTATTTTCATATAAACCATATACAGGGACTTATGAAATATCGAGTCTAGGTGCACGGCCGCGGGAAGAGTTCATCCTGCCCGTGGTCGAATTTTTCCTTCACTAAATAACTAATTTAATCTTAATTAATTACTTAAATTATATTAATTTTGAATATTATTTAGATACTAATGGGTTTGTTTGATAACTGTTTGTTATTGTTGACATGTTTCGTGTTAAATTAATATTGAAACTATTTTTTTTTAAATTTAATAATGTAATGATTTTGCATGTCCTAATGTAGAATGTAGTGGACTTAAAAATTTATGTACAACATCTTATAATTGTACCTACATTGATGGCAAATAAATAATTCTTATTCTTTAACTAAATTATTGACGTTAATGACATAGTACGTTTATTGCAGAGCGTTCTGGGGCGACAAGTCAGAGCTGCGTCGGTTCCAGGACGGCTCCATCACGGAGACGTGCGTGTGGACCGGAGACAACATGACCCAGCGACGAACTGTCACCAAACAGATCCTCGACTACCTCATGAAGATCAAGTTTGGTATGTAAGGAAACTTGCATCCCTTTAAGAGTTTTCTCGATAGTGTCTGAAGTCTGCCAACCCGCATTAAGCCACTATAGCCTAATTCCCTTTCATTCTGAGAGGACAATTATGCCCAGCAGTGGGACAGCATATGAGTTGATCATGGTGATGATGATGAAGCTTCGAACACTATAAAATGGGTAACCTCATAATACTTAAAAGAATATAATGTAGTAATTATTAACCGATTGCTTTGCTATTCAAAAAATACTACCATTTTCCTGTATTGTGGATGTGCATACAAACAGAAATCTTAAATGTACTAGCACCAAAACTACTGTAACAAATATTTGATTTTAGTGATTAATTGAGCGTCTAAATAATAAAATCATCAAAGTAGGCACTTACTCTGTGCCACAGACTAAGGGCCACAGAGCAGTTTTTTTTTTATTCTACTAAGGTGCCAAACAAGCATATGGCCCACCCTGTAAGCGGTTATCGTAGCCTATAGACGCTTGCAACACCAGGAGTATTACTTGCGTGTTGCCGACCCTGTATTGAAAGAGGAATAGTTGTGTTCGCAGTATAAGGGTCAAAGTTCCCCCACTGCCAATATAACGTTTCCTTGTGGAGCACTGGCAACCTTATTCACCGTAAGAAACATAACACGGCTCAAAGCAGTGTAATTTTACTTCGATTTTCTGTAAGGCGGAGGTACTTCCCCAGTCGGGCAGCTCCAATTTATGTGGAATTACTCCCACTATGCTTTTTTTTCGGGTGGGGAAATGCGCCTTATACATGCCCCCCCCTCGGGGACGCGGGACGGTTATGTCGGGCTCTCCGGCCAGCATATCGACTAAAACCACCACCACTCTTCCACCTTCCGCATAGTGGTGGGATCACGGGAATCGCTCTCGCATGATCCGCAATCCCACCACGTCCGTCCAGTGTTGGACCCTCCTCGAGGGCCAAGTGCAATGGGCGACCGACGGCCGCGATTCCGCCGCCCAAGGCCCTCTTTACGGCGGGACAGATGATCGTGGCCCCGCCGTCAACACTTCGGCCGCAGAGGGTAGGGAGAGCGGCGCATCGCAATACCGACACTCCTCTCCCCCTGCGGCCACGCCGTGTCCACCTAATAAAACAATCTTTATTAATTTTTTTGTCAACCATATTCGTAATTATCTTGTACAGACATAAGCCCATCGGATATGTACCACGTGACCGATCAGTTAGACAGTGTGTTAGTTCGCAAGCGGTGGCAGTGCGCCACTGAACGAGTACTGTACGTGGACGACTCCTCTCTGACCGTGCTGCAAGCGTTCGATGATCTGCGCCGCGATTTGCGACAGCTTGTGCAACTGCCGCTTGACATCAGTGCTGTATATGGTGAGTTAACCTAGATTTTGTTGAAATAAGTGAAATTATGAAAAGGATATAGTGCTTCAAATTTAGTGCTGAATAATTAATTATCACTCGCTTAAACGGTGAAGGAAAACATCGTGAGGAAATCTGCATACCTTAGAGATTTTTTGTCAACGGTGTGTGAAGTCTGCCAACCCGCAGTAGGCCAGCGTGGTGGGCTAGTCATTAGACTAGCCCACCACGCTCGGGTGGTCTCCTCACATATTGAGAGGGATTACCCTCTCAATATGTGAGGAGACCCGTGCTCAGCAGTGGGACAGTATATGGGTTGATGATGATAATGATAGTGCTTCAAATTCCCAACTATGGTTTGTAAGGTTAATCATAATATTTCTTCCAAGTAAAAATTGCAATGTTGTAATACGATGTAAATCAATCTAAGCTTAACTACGGTTTAAAATAAATCCATCAATTTAGGCATCATCACAAGCAAAGCAGTCTTGGTAGGTTAGTTGGCTAAAGCTTCGTGTACTTAACTCGAGGGGCAAAAGTGCCGAGATCGAATTTTCTTTCTCTACATTTTTTAGCATGCATTAAAGCCAAATATAATAAAAAATCAACTAATCAATCAAATGTAATAAAAAATCATACTAATATTATAAATGCGAGTGTGTTTAAACCGATTGTGACGAAGTTTGGTATTGTGCGAGACCCGGGAAAGGACATAGAATAGTTTTTATCCCAGGAATCATTTATGAGACTTTTATCATTTAACTTTTCGTTAGAAATAAAAAGCAGGTTGGATAAAAAATAAGCTACCCAAATTACTAATTCCACTCGGACGAAATCGCGGGAAAAAGCTAATAACTTAAAAAATCCATCCCTTAAAATCGTATCTTGTAATATTGTACTCGTTGGTGTCAGGCGTGTCCCCAGTGTTCAGCTACAGCTGTCCCCTGCCGGCCCTGCCCCGCGCCGCCCCCCGCGCCCCCTGGCGGCGCGCCAGCTCGTGCCTCATCAAGGACAAGCAGAGGGATGGACTGGCTTTGTTGCCGGAGTACACCCCCGTCTGCAAAGCTGTCATGGAACTTGGTAAGTTTAAATCAACACGGTCGGCTGAGAATAGACCTTTGCTAGACGTAGACCTCCAAGTATAAGGAAATCATATGGGTGAAACTTAGAACAAGAAATTGGGAATTGTTTCTAGTGAAGCAGGCGTCTTCCCTAACTGTCATATTGTGATTCATCAGTCCCCTGGATGGCATATTGTGGTTTATCAAAGTCCCCTGGCTTGCATAATCAAAACCATAACTTACATTGCACAACTGCATACCAATTATAACAAATTTTAACCGACTAAAAAAACTAGAATGTTATCAATTCGTGTGAAGTTCGAAAGATATCGAATACCATGTACTCGATATCTTTGGCAATCGTTAACCCGTTTTTGATCTTTATTTTGCCTTGCCTGTACATTTTATCCATTACTTTTTAGGTTACAGCGGCAAATGGCCAGGCGACATCCACGCCTTCAGATGCCTTAAAGCTGCCTTCCATCTCCAAATAGCAGAGCGTCTCACAAAACAGCACTCTCTCCCGACACAAGCTTATGCAACACACATCGATGTGCTCAAAAACGGCTTAGTATTCCGCCTAGAGATTGCACACCCGAAAGAGATAACGCTATTGCGGAGAGAGACGGAGAATGGGGTTGTCAAGCATAAGGAGAGTGAAGAGAGTATTAATTTGCAGTGTGACACTGTACTAATGCCGAGGTTGAGGGGCGCGTTGCATGGGTGAGTTGAGATTGAGAAAAATAACTTTTTTGGAACCAATTATGTATTCAAATTCAAGTATACGAATTGAAAATATTTTATTTTTGTGTAAAATACAATGAATAAGCTAATAATATAATATAAAGGTCACTTCGGCACCGTTGCGTCTCGTGTCGTGGGTTCGATTCCTACCCGAGACAAATCTTTGTGTTCCACAAATTATATGTTTCGGGTCTGGATGTACTTTGTGTCCGTTAATTGTATGTTAGAAAATTCTCCCGCGAGAGGGCTTGTCGGTTGTCCGCTAGTGCGGGAGCTGTAGTTTATGAAATAAAAGAGTAAGTAAATTCGTACTCAATATAATTATGTACAAGGGAAGGCAAGCTCAGTTTTTGGTCAGATCAGTCCGATCTGGTTCGCCCACAGGTAGACCACTCATAAGGATTTAACGAAATACAAATTAAAAAAAATACTTATGTTAAGTGTTTGTGTTTGTCTGGGTATTATTTGAAAGAGTATACTCCTGAGGTGGTCCCATTAGCACCAAGTCAGGATCTGATGATGGAATCCCAGGCAAATCGAGGGTAACCCTCAAATGTTATAGATATTAACAATGTTTTTTGTATATTTTCTAAAGCTAAGACATTTGCGTATGGTCTGTAAAAGAAATGTGTAAAAGATAATTGTTACACATTTCTGTCCTTTGAATTAAATGTTTCATTAAGTTTCTTTAAGTATTTTTTTTAATTTGTATTTCGTTAAATCCTTATGAGTGGTCTACCTGTGGGCGAACCAGATCGGACTGATCTGACCAAAAACTGAGCTTGCCTTCCCTTGTACATAATTGTAAAGATGTACATCTCATGAAAAGTGTTTCTAGCTAAGCCAGCCCCCATAGTAAGATAAGATAAAGTTGTGTTGTTCTATTTTCGTATTTTTCTGTACAGGCTACACCAAAAGCATCCGTCATTCGGTCCCACAGCCTGCCTGTTCAAGCGCTGGCTGTCCTCCCACCTACTATCCCCGCCACACTTCCCGGCCACGCTGGCTGAGCTCATGGTGGCCGCGGTATATCTCCACGCTGAGCCCACACAGCCGCCGGCCTCGCCCACTGTTGGGCTGATTAGGGTGCTCAACTTATTAGTGAATTTCGACTGGGCTAGAGACATGATTATCCTGGATTTTAATGAGGATATGTCACGTGAGTATCAGCGCTATATGTATATACAATATATAACACCATTTATATACATAGTATAAAAAGTCACTTTCCGCGTCTATCTGCGCGTTTAGTTCTTCGAAACTACTTAACGGATTTTGATACTGTTTTCACTATAATTTAGAGAATTTATTCCAGAAGTGTTTTTCGAAACCGACGTCGTCATTAGAAATGAAATATAGAAAGAGTATTTATTGAAGTCTGTGGAACCATTTCGAGCCTATTTGAGACAAACAGCGCACACAGACAAATAATTTATAATTAGGCATATTTTAATTTAACATATTATGACATCTATTTTGAAATCACAGACAGACACAGAAATTCACAGACAGGTGGATGAATAAGGATATTATACAACGTGTTACAAAATACCCCGTAAAAAATATAATTAATTATCAAAGCCAAAAATTTTGTCAGCTGTCTTGTCAGGGAACCAGATTATTTAACAGAAAGGCCTACGTACCTATTTTACATAATAATTGTCTACTTTAATAGTTTTTCTATTTTTCATTCATAAATGTTGTTGTTTTCCTTTTTTGGGGTATGTTATACAGCGTAACTACGGTTCTTAAATATTGTGAATGGACTCGTTATAAGGCCCCATTTAACCTCCTCTCGGCTTTACGGGTAGTTTTGTAACACCTGTATACCTACATATAATTATAACAACAAAAAATTCAATTGATCCAGGTGAAGAAATAGTCGAATTGGAGAAAAAATTCGCTTCGGACCCTTCGTGCCCGGCCGTACGTATGGTGACGGCATACGACGGCGCCTCCCCCTCCGTGTGGAGCCGGCCGGCGCCCTCCCCGCACGTGCTCGCCAGGGCACGACTGCTGGCGGACAGCGCGCTCAACTACATGGACCAAGCTCTCATGACGGACTATAAGGACAATATATTGGTAAGGGACTACTACTGGACTCAAGTTGGTAATATAAATAATGTGTTTACCATTGACCCAAAAAGAAGGAGATATACAATGTGGGGAGGACAATATGATCATAAATGAAACTTCGTATAAGTCATGATATTCCCAACCGTCACACAAAAAATCAAATGAATATATCCAGTAGTTTAGCCACAGGACATTGTTTTTCATTTTAAGTATTTTCTACATGATGTATTGTAAACAGGAGAGCACGCGACAGGTTAACGACACACGTTTCCAGCTTTCTACTTTAAAAACCTACGCCTATCAATCAATATATCAATGCAAATTATACTTTATGCCCGAGCCATAAGAGTCATAAAGCGTGTCATCACAGCTAGATAAGAAAAAATGCATGCGATAGTTATTACTTTCCTGTTACGCACTCATGTCAATCGCAAAATATGTATGTGCGAAAGAGATAGGTAAGTTTGCTTGCTTCCTCTTTGCTTACTTGTCGACGTGTCTAGGTGACGCGGTCAGTGTGTCACCGGACGCAGGTCAGTGTACCAATTTTATAAATGGTGTTTTATTTTGTTTGCAGTTTTAAGCTATTTAGTTTGTTAGAAAAAAATTTTTTTTTAATTTCGATGTTCGGATTTATTTGATAGTTTACAAATGTTTCTATAAACCAGTATTGCCAGTGTTTTCATTTAAAGTCATATTGTCATCTCCACATTGTATAATCTTTATGTATTTTTTTTGCATATTCTATGCTAATATTGTAAAGTAATTTTAGCGAAGGAAAAATTTGACTACGAGCAGGATTCTAACCTGCGTCTTCTGGCACAGACGGTATGACCACTAAATCACCGCGAGTACAGTCAGCGTCAGATAGTTAGTGACACTCAGGGTATTCAAATAAATAGACGCAACCAAAAAGTCAATAATATCGGTACAAACAAAGTTTCCATATTGTTGTCAACATTATAGTCGCTCAAAAGGTCGAGACGTTTTAAACGTCATATAGATAGGTTCAGTCAAACCGTCATAAATATGGTAACAGTCATCCCGCCAATGGTATCCAAGCATTCTAAGTGTTCAAAAATATGGAACACATTAGAAAAATAAACCAGCATGTTATAGAAATAAACGGTTTCCCAAAGATGAAAACCTCTTTAGGCAATCTAATGATATTTGCATGTTATTATATTTATCTATCAGTAATATCAATGTCAAGTGAATCTAAAGCAAGCTAGAAATATGGCTACGCATTAATGACACCACAAAACATCGAATTATATATTTGAGGGAGGAAGGTGTAACAGATATTTCAAATGAACTGGGAATATCCTTATGTACCTATCGTTTTAGATGTTACGTGTATTTACCTATCGAATTATTCTCATCTCTCTAGATCCTCATTTCTTCATATTCGCACATATATGTATAAACAAGCACACAGTCCGCCTGATGGTAAGCAGTCGAAAACTAGAGAAAATTAAAAAGATGCAAACGATTATCGACCTTATTGACATTATTTTATTGCTTATTTTTAGTTATTCATCCACTCTATTACCTTGTTTATGTTTAAAATAGCAGTTTTTGAGTAATAGTCAATAAGCTTGAAAACTTTGCACCTCTTTTTTGCAAGCACTATCGAGTCTTGCTTGAGTGGTTGCTTGAAAAAATTTTTTACACAGTTAAGGAATTCATAGCTTGTAAGTGTAACCGATATACATAATAGTTTTTATTTTTTAGTTTTAACCAATACTGTATTTATTCAATATTTTTATTTAGTGTTTATGTAGCTATATTGTAAATGTTTTTAAGTCTGGTCAGGTGGTATACCCAACATACCCATATTTTATTATAATGTACGTGCAATGATATCTCAGCCTAAGAATATTCGTGTGCCTCTTGCAGAGGCGGATGTGTCGGAAAACTAATTGTAACATAACAACTTTTGTACCATATCCTTGGCGAATAAATATCTTTATCTTTATCTAGTTTTGTCGACGTTCATTGTTAATTAAAATAAAATAAAATGATCATGATATTGAATCATATATTTTAATTATGCACTCTTGCTCTATGAGATATATAGTCATACTCATTATCAATGAGGTTTAGGTACATCTATTTTCAGTCAGCTGTATATTGCTAAGTAAACGGCTATGCACGAAATTCTTTACAAAACAAAAGACATGTCTATGACGTCATGCTTAAAATGAAAAGGACAGCAGTAGTTTCTATTCCTTTCATTTTTGTGTATAAATGTTTTCACATTAATTGATGTGAGAAAGAATATTTAAAATATATAGTAGTAAAGTTCATTTTTCTAATGTGTTCCATATTTTTGACCACTTAGAATGCTTGGATACCATTGACGGGATGACTGTAACCATATTTATGGCGGTTTAACTGAACCTATCTATGTGACATTTTAAACGTCTCGACCTTTTGAGCGACTATATTGTTGACAACAATATGGAAACTTTGTTTGTACCGATATTATTGACTTTTTGGTTGCGTCTATTTATTTGAATATCCTGAGTGTCACTAACTATTTGACGCTGACTGTACCACCCGTCAGGTCGAAATTTTCCTTCATATTCTGCAATTTACGTCTTTAACCAAGTATTTTACTGGATAGACGCAGGTTTAAAGCATGTCCCTTTTAAAGGCTGGCAACGCGCTTGTGACTCCTCTGGTGTTCCGGGTGTCCATGGGCGACAGGAATCACTTACCATCAGGCGATCCGTCAGCTCGTTTGTCCCCTATCCCATAAAAAAAAATGTCTTACTTGAATTATTCTTTCTCTAAAATGTACGTGTATTGTCTTCCATTGTTATTCGGAAGAAAAAGTATTTATAGAAATAGCTTTCCATAGGACGATTGTGTAACTAAAGAATAAATTAACATCCGGGCCATCAAAGTTTGCAAGAATTAGACAATAAACGAGCTGCTTGTCCTGTTGGTGTTCCAGGGCATGTTCATCCCGTCCACGTCAGGTTTTGACGTCCTGGTGCAGCTGCACGAGGCGCTGGTTCCTCACAGTAACGAGACACTGCGGAGTGCGCCGCGCCTGCAGCCGCTGCCTCACAACCTCGCTGACGATGTCATACCGGTCGTTGAGTTCCATCCCGTTAATAAATACTTGGAGGAGTTGAGGGTAAGGTTACATTTTTAAAAGACTATTTATTTATCTAATATATAAAATTTCCATGTCACAATGTTAGTTACCGTACTCCTCCGAAACGGCTTGACCGATTTTTACCAAATTTTATATGCGTATTCAGTAGGTCTGAGAATCGGCTATTATTGCTATTACTGGAGGTTTTTTTTATGGCAAAACAACGTTTGCGGGGTCAGCTAGTTTATTTATAATTATAAGGCACACCAACAACTTACTTACAAAATATTTTTAAATAGGTGATACATAGTTAAGTTCTGTACAAATAAGTCACTTATAGGCATGCACGGCTTTCCAATAATTAAAAATTAGTCATAACTTACAAAAGTCAAGATAAACTGAATAAAACCGAATCAAAATCAAGACATAACAACAATAGAGATAATAAATTATACATTGATAATAATTATTGATAATTGGTGAAATCAAATAAATATAATGATGATAATAGATATCATAATAATTAATTTAAAAATCTATAATTACATTGTGCCCTCCGATTGCGTAGCTTAATGTTCACTAAAATGTCCTGCTGACGGTGGCGTAGTGTGTCAGGTCGTTTTATTCCCTACAACATGGTTGAGTCGAACGACGCCGATACGCACGTCATACTCGTGAACGGGTGCCGTCTGTTGGAGCTCGTCGACTCTTACTGTCAATGGCAATCTTTCAGAACATAATTGTAAACCAAGAATAACACTGTAATCATGTATTTTTTTAAAAGGAGTGTCTATGGAGTTTCTTGCCGGTTCTTCTCCATAAAACCTTTTTTTATAATACGGAATATCCTTATAGAACTATCCGCCACCTGGATAGGCGGCTGTGTCGGACTCGTACCGACTAAAAACCGTACTTACCTTCACTTGCCCTATTGTCATGGCATCCGTGAAATTCACCATGAACATGACATGCTGCGGCCGGCAGTTGCTGGACCCCCTCAATCAGCGAGGCCTTCCCTCGCATATTAAGGCACATTTGTAGGAAACACAAGTGCCGCCTACTGGGGCTTCTTCAAAAACACCTACTTTTTGGAACCGTGCAACTATTAGTAGTTTTGACTTTTCAAAAGTACTATTTTAATGGTGTAATTGAAATAAAATATTTGACTTTGAAAAGGGATAGGGGTCTTTGCCATTCTGTGTTTCTTTCATAGGTGTTCGTATGACAACCGGGACCGACGACTTTAAGTGCTCTTCGAGGCACGGAGTCTCGATATGTTAAGAATGGTCCCATCCAAACGCCGACCGCGGCTAGCGCAGCTTAACCTCGCAGATCGGTTGATCAGTTTACTTATAAATTTATTTAGAAAAGGAAAAATTCGAACCGCGGCCAGGATTCGAACCTGCGTCTTCTGGTTAGGTACACCAGACGCTATGACCACTAAGCCACCGCGATACCTACCCGGCGTCGAATTTTACCTTCACATACTGAATTTACGTCTTTATGGTGACGTCAGTTATAAATTTTATCATGTTGTCGTACTTAATTCCAGAGTGCATACAGTGAGTTCGCCCTGTTTTTCCACGACCTATATGGTGGCGACGTGATAGCTGTGCTGTGGAAACCTGATATCAGAGACGACAGAGAGTTTCAGGTATGATAATATTATGCATGCTTCAAAGTATAATGTTACCAATCAGAGGCCATCTCACATGTTATTGTGATTGAAAGAGAGGGATGCCGCTCTACACATTAAATAGCGCTATCTCTTTCTCACAACTTAAAAATGGTACCCTAAATTTGGTAGGGCCCCAGTTCTGTTTAAAGAACCCTAAAGTGAAATATTTTTAATTAATTTCGATCCATTTTAATAACTTAGACCCATTGTTACAAGTTGTTTTTTTAATGAAATGGAAATGAAGCCGTTACATAATTTTTCCTTTTATACAATATATTCAACCTCACATCGAGGACAGTGATATGCTGCATCTTTACTCATTTTTGTGGTAAGTTCATACTTGACCATCCCTACTAATCCATACTTAATATTATAAATGCGAAAGTATTTAAGTAGTAAGATGTAGAAAAAGTAGTAGTAAGATGTCTGTCTGTTAGGCTTTCACGCCTAAACCGCTGAACTGATTTTGATGAAATTTTGTACAAAAATAGATTAGATCTTAGAGAAGGGCATAGGCTACCTTTTATGTCAAAAAGCCCTATGGTATGATTTCGATGACTGAAACCGGGAAACACCATATTTATTATATTTTATTCCTTTTTTCCAGTTAATAAACGCGAATGCTCTCAAACCAGTCACGACGAAGGGTGAGACAAAATACAAAGTGAATATAGAAGCTTTGATAGAAGACTTCAGAATACTAGGCGAAGGACTTGTTAAAGATATTATTGTTAATTAAAATGCTGAAATAAATATATTTTAATTATATTGTGTTTTATTTTACAAACAAAGGAGAGGAATGAAAGAAAGTAGGTTTATTCGTAGTACACAAACATGTAAGAAAATTAAAAACGTTCCATAATGGATTATGCGGTTGCCGTTAGAAAGATCGTACAGTGGTAAGAGTAATTACACAGCAGAACAGTAGCAGAACTATTCGGTATTCGGCCTATTTGGCTGTTTTTTAAATGTACCTGCGGTATTTGGCCGAATACTGCGTACATATATATTTAAAATAAATCTAATTCGAAAATCGAATTTTACTTTTTTAAATAAAATAAAAAATAGATAAACTTTTTAGTTGATAAATACAGTGTTATGGCTGTTTTTATTAATAATTATTCGGTAGTTGACCGAATACTGCGTACTATTCGATATTTCAAATATTGCGTACAATTCGATATTTCGAATACTGCGATTAGTACCTAATTCGAAATATCGAATACGACATTTTAAGAAAAAAAAATCGCAAAATTACTCAAAAATGAATCTATTTTTTACGAACTATAGCTTTTTTAAATACAATAAGAAATAGCTAAACTTTTTAGTTGCTAAATACAGGGTTATGATTAGACTTTAATAAAGTAAGGTAGGGTGTCAAGAGGCGCTGGGTAGTTTCGTATCCAGTCGCCGCCCTGCACTTGGCGGGCGCGGTCACCCTGCGCCAGCCACGAGCCCGCCGGCAGGTACACGTCACGCTCTCGGGCTCCACGTTCTATCACTGGGGCCACTAGGATACTCTCGCCGAGAAGATATTCTGGTGAAAAGGATAAACAAACTTATTACCTATGTTCCTCGACACTATATCACTAAATTTTAGAACTTGTATGTACAGAGGCCAGGACATTAAGCTACCCCAATCTTTCAAATTTCTTTGATAGATTTTCAACTCTAATAAAATCGTAATAAGGTTCATGTTCAAATGGGAAAAATGGACAGTTTTGGATAGGTTGACGTGCTGGCGTCTGTACTTAAGATATGTTCTTTTATACCTATTGCCAATAAACATTATTACTATTATTAGATATTTATATTTCTAATTAAATTAGGGCAAAGGCACACAACTGAGGTCTCAAGATGATAGATTGTGTTTAACTTTATTTCTTTATAGATCATTTAAAGAAACTTTAACAAGTCAGTGTTTTACATTCTTTTTTTATCTGGATGGATAACTCTTCCTGACTGACAATCTCTGAGAAGAAACAGCGAAACAAACTCAGATAATCATATTCTTTTTTTAAAGATGATAACGAACCACTACCCCTGGTGTTGCCGTCCTGGTTGGAGTATCTTTCCTTTGGTTAATGTTCCCTCAACAGAATAAGGAAGTTTCGAGATCTTGTGGCAGGATCTCGCTCATAAGATCAATACTCTTTCCTAAAAAACTTGAGAAAATAATAAAAAAGTTGAGGAGTTACCATCAGAAATATCATGCGCCTCGGTATCGTTGGGCGCTATCCACCACACAGGCGGGTTGACGGGGTCGCCGTGGCTGGCCGCACGCCGGCATGCCGCCACAATGGCCGGCGCGTACTGAGCGTGCAGCTCGACAAACTTCTTACTAATGGCTATTGTCTGTTAATGAAATTATGTGTGAAAATGAAGTTTACAGGACAAAATTGTAAATGGAATCGCACTAATCGCAGACTAGAAACGTCAAGTAATATACTTGGTCGAAGTCGATCGATATCACGTGGGTGGACTGACAACTGACATTGACAGTTGGTTTTGAGGTTATGAAAGTCGATAGACGATAAAACAATCCTCCTTGGTTACAAACTATGAAGTGCCGACATACGAGAAGACTTCTATCAAAAACACAAGTTAATCTGACCTCGTTGTCAAAATCCCAGGGTACATAGGAGAACTGCATGCTCGGCATGAAGGTGTTGGCCTGCAGCCACCTAATGAACAGCTCCTTGCTTGGCGGTTCGTTGTACCCATTCCCTCCAATCATGTCGGGTAGCACCAGCGGGTACCCGTTCATGTTCATCTGCAGCAGCGTGGTGATGAGGGTCGGCAGGCCGTTCTCATAGGTCCAGTACGTATCCTTATCTATCATGCGGATGAAGACGGGCAGGTCTTGTGTTCTGGAGATAATATAGCCATGATGTTAGCTCTTGTTTGTAAGAAAACTCGTTTTTGAGGTGGTGGAATTCGGGTGGTATTCATTATTCCTTATTATTATAAATTTTAGTATAGAGTTAAATTTCACCTTGGAGAAGGACGTAAGCTACGTGTTGGTACATCGCATTACTTTCTCAATCAACATGACTTACTTTACACACACATTTTACAAAGTGCCGACGTACCTGTACCCCACCCTGACTTCCACCAGGGGTCCGAACTGGGCAACTGTCCTGACGTAGTCTGCTGATATTACGCCCGGCTGGTCCCTGATATCGCCTTGTAATACTGGGATCTATAAACCAATAAAAAACATTACTTAGTAAAAAAATCTAGGCTTATGACTGTAGTTGGTGTTTTTATTTTAATAGACAAACTGCAGATCTCTTGTAGGGTTTGCGACTCAATATCCACGACCATCTGAATTCTGACGTTTCAATTGGCACTGTCCAGTAGTCGAGAAAACGACTTCTGCGCTAGGGGTCGCGTTCCATCGCCACACGGAATGACATGTTTGTATGGCCTATAGATTCCGGGTCTGGGTATACCTACTTCCTTGTTTAATTGTGAATGTTATGTTATTAAACCCACCCACACCGCAGTGCAATATATATCGATATCTACTCCCAGCAAACATCCTATTCCATAAACCTTCCATGGCCGACATGTGTTTAAAGAGTTTTATTCTCCAAAAAGACATAGTCACTTATTTAAGAACATAAGATAAAATCATCCCAGTCCCTCTTATACAGCTATTTTCGTTGACTCACCTGTGGCGACCAGCTAGACTCTCCCCCATCGAACTTGAAACTATCGATACCAGACGTATTCTTCAGTAGGTAAAGTCTGTCCAGGTACCACTGCCTTGCGGCGGGCTTCGTGAAGTCGATGTATGACGTGGTCGTTCCGTTGTCGTTCCACCAGCTCGTCTCTACTGAGCCGTATTCAGAGGAGACTAGATACCTGGACAGATAAAATTATTTATGAAATGGATTAAAGATGGGTGTTAGATATTACAAGAGGCTTCGTATTTTTTTTAGTTTAGTTTAGTTCTGAAGATTTTATATAAAAAAATATACTTAACATTGAAACTCACCCTTTGCTTTTAGCTTCAGAATACCAAGGTTCGCATCCTTTATTGATGAATGGATGAGTCCAAATTGTCACCCTATAACCTTTTGCCCTTAATATATCCACCGTATGCTTCATATTCGGGAATCTTTGGACGTCCACAGTCTGAGATCCATAGCAGGTCTCCCAGAGATCATCAATTTCTAGCTGGCTGTTGGGGAAACCATTTCTGGAGATTTCATCAGCGAATTGCAGGACTGTGTTGTGATTGACATCTCTCTTATATCTCGCCCACGTGGACCAAATAGGATATGTGATCATTCTCTCGTCAGGGATTCCGGTGGGCTTCTCCAAATACTTCTCTATTGCATATTCATGAGCCTTTCGTACGTCTTCGAAAATGCCAATAGCATAAATCAGATCATTTTTATCTCGTTTGTTCGAGTATGGAGATTTTATCTGGGCTATGAAGCACGCAGCGTTTTTCTCCAGGTCATTTTGGTCTACGAACAGTGGGACCTTCTTGTCGAAGTAGTAGAAGATGCCTTCTGAGTTCAGCCAGTACGGCTCGGCCACGCCGCAGTTGTCGGCCTCCTTCGTGACGTACGAGTAGTTAGGTAGGACCAGGCGTTCTATTGGCCAGTATTGACGTTTCTGCTGTGGTCCGCCGTACCAGTGATTTGACCCTATAGAAAAATAATATAGTATTTTTGTTCATTAGAATAGGTTTTTATAATTATGTGTTCTGTTGAACTGATCTTGGAGATGGAAGAAGTATTTTGGTCGTTGCTCATCCACAAACTGCTAATATGACGAAACATAGAATCTAGGAGTTCACGGTAAACATGCCAACAAAACTAACGTTGATAACTAATTAACTAATTTCACGGTCACTATACAAATTACGGAATAACTATAAAAATAAGTTATTTCATGGAAGAGGGAGGTAAGCGAGCTAGCAACCTGATGGTAAGTGATCACCGCCGCCCATTGACACACACAACACCAGAGGGGTTGCAAGTGCGTTGCCGGCCTTTGAGGAAAGAATAGGCTCGCTTTTGAAGGTTACCTAAGTTAACACAATCCTCCAAGCCGACGCCTTTGGGTGCCTCCCAGGTGAAGGTGATGATGTACCCGCTCCTCTCGCCCGCCACCTCCTCATTGCTGATCCTGACGGTGGTGTCGTTCGCGAACTGTATCACCACGTCTCCATCCTGCACCACGTCCTTAATGCCGCCCGTGCGCCGACCCACCACGGCTATAACCTCTGTTAGACCTCCTGTTAGGAAAACGATTACTTTTTATATAATATAAGAAACTCGTCTGTAGTAATTGTGATTTTCTATATTACTTGTTTAATTCATTAATGAACCCTGACCCTCCAGACGGTCTTTAAAATTGTGTCAATTATTTATTCCTAATTGACAGAATAAAGATGAAATAAAACTACTTTTTACGGATTTTATCGCGTTATATTGATATTATTAATCCCGACGTTTCGGACCCTTTACAGAGTCCATGGTCACGGGTAGACGGGTCTACCCGTGATTATTTCAATGTATAATATTTGCGTAAATATCAGAAATCAATAGAATAAAGATGAAATAAAAATTGTTTTATTTTCAAATCATTTACCTGCCAGGCACTCATACAATATTAAGTCTGTGGTTCTGCATACTTCTAAATTAGTCGTTTCCTATAGAAATTAACTTACATAAGAACCATCGATAGTCGAAATACATTTCATCTTGAAAAAAAAAAATTGCTGTACCTACAGGATTCTTATTTGTTTCTAGCTTTTAATCAAATATGTAAACCATCTAATATGACCATGTGGAATGCAAATAAATAAAATGAATATGATCCTATTGACGCTCAAGTTAAACTTACTTCTTTCTAAAATAACGTTGAAACCCCCTAAAGGGTTGTCTTTCAGCTCTGCTTTCACGTCAGGCGCGTCCAGGATGCAGATGTCGATAGCTTGCGCACACGCAATCAACGCAGCGAACACAACTGTGGGTTATTGAAATAATTTTTATATTATTCTAACTACTTACCTAGGTCTATTTTGTCTTTAGACATGATTTACTTGTATACACTAAATTATATGCCATCAAAAACATAACTTGTAAAAAAAATCAAGTCGCGCAACTCAGTTCCTCTACCGTAAAAAGTTGTGAGATCCTTGTAATACCAAGTCGGCTAATAATAGTGACCATATTGGATATCAATATTAAAAATCTTGAGTGTTTTCAATAAATGGATTGACTTGGCCATCTCACTAAACAATCTAACCTGAACTGCTTCGAGAAAAAAATGGTAGGGCCGCGCCGCTTTTTTGCTGGACTTGGCAGATTTGTTTGTTTTTAAGGTTAAACATGGCATGTATTGGGTACCCTGTTTGATAAATAAAAAAGATTCTGATTCTTGTTATATATTACTAGTGACCCGCCCTGGCTTCGCACGGGGCAATGTACTACCTAATCATCAATCCATATACTGTCCCACTGCTGGGCACGGGTCTCCTCTCACAGAATAAGAGGGATTAGGCTATAGTCCACCACGCCGGCCTAGTGCGGGTTGGCAGACTTCACACGCCGTCGAGAAAATATCTAAGGTATGCAGCTTTCCTCACAATGTTTTCCTTCACCGTTTAAGCAAGTAATAATTAATTATTAATACGCAAATGATTTCGAAAAGTCAGAGGTGCGTGCCTTGGGTTCGAACTCGAGACCTTCGACTTGGCACTGCAATGGTCTTACCACTAGGCCATCACTGCTTTTTTTATGTACTACCTAATAACACGCATATATTATACAGAAATATGACATAATATGCCTATGACACTCACAAATAACGTGGCTTTCTACTGAAAAAACTAAAAGAATTTTCAAAATCGGTTCACTAGATCCAGACATTACCCCCTACCTTACAAAATTTACCTCTTTTTATAATATTACAGTTTAAATAAACATAAAATACTATCGTTCTAAACAGGTTTAAAAAAAACGATGGGATGATATTATGTTAACTTCCTTGTAAAAGAAAATTCATAGAAAATACATAGGTTAACTTAAACAAGCATTCATAAAAATGATTGCTGAAAAAAATATGATCACAGACAAAATTATATGTTTGCAGCAAGCTAAGTATTGTATTACTGTTTACAAGTAATATTGCGTGATTATTTATAACGAGTTTATTTTTTGTTCCATTGTCAACGACTAATTGTTGTGACGCGGTATAATTATGTGCTTCGATTTTAATAGATATTCTTACGTACGATTTATGAGCAGATGAGCAGTGATAGCCTAGTTATATGAAAATTGGACTGCAAAGTCAAAGGTCTCGAGTTCATATCCATATGCAGCCATGACTTTTCGAAATCATTGAAATAAAACTACTTTTTACGGATTTTATCGCGTTAAATTGATATTATTAATCCCAGTAAGTAAAAAGTAGTTTTATTTCAATGTATAATATTCGCGTAAATGTCAGAAATCAATATTATCGAAATCATGTTCGTAAATTATCACTCGCTTAAACTGTGAAGGAAAATATTCTGAGGAAACCTGTATGCGTGTATGAAGTCTGCTAACCTGCATTAGGTCAGCATGGAGAAGACCCGTGAGCCATGCCCAGCCGTGGGACAATATATGGGTTGATGATGGGGTACGATTTAAATTATATTATAAAGGCTAAAAAACTGTCTCAGTATGCAAAAAAATTTTTTTTTTATTGGTTTTAAGTGAGACTGCTACGCTATAGTTCGATTCCAGGTTGAGCAATGTTTTCCTATGAAATTCTCAGTAGCAGCTTGAAATTTGTATTTGTGCCCGGTTAATTATCGCCCTCTATTACTTACGACTTAAATATACCGGCGAACTGTGGTTGCAATTGGCACACCTCTGCCTAAACCTTCGGGAAATACAGGCATGATTTATATAATAACCCAGGAACTATAGCGTAGCAGGCGCGCTTAACAGCACTAGGTTAATGAAGCAATTAATTCCAGTCCTCTTTATTATTAAATTAAATTACTTGTAACTAAAGAAAACATATTACTATCCATCATAGACAAAATCGTAATCCATTACTTTTTTCCATTTGGAAACAAATCACTCTCAAGTCGCTGTCTCTGCCATACGTCAGCTTGACAAAAAAAAAAACAAATAAAATCGTGATTTAAATTGTTGTATGAAAGTGTACCCAATTTCTGCTCCAATAAGAACCTTTTTTCATCTTTTAATCACTGTTGAGCACATGTTGAAAGAAGAATCTATTGAACCCAGGAACAATATGGAAGAAAATCAACCTGAACCAGGTTATGTCTATAGCCCAAAGTGTTCGAAAATATACCCGTAATGTGTAACACTCACAGTAATTGCAGACACGCATCTCGCCAGCTGGCCACAGATCGACTGTTGACTCCGTCAGTCCTGTCTGCTATTAAGGCCCTGCTTGTAATGCCCCACATCATTATCACACCGATGCATTGTCCCCTGCTATTAACGTCCAACAATAACAATCTGTAATCTCCGTTCATTTCCATTACATTTGCATGTTTCTAAATATTCTTAGATCTGATAGGGGCTTGTAAGATCCGTGAAGCTGCCTCGTTAGTTTAGTGGCCATCGTAGCTACGTTAGAGTTCCTGGTTTCGATTAGAAGATGAAGAAAGAAAGAAAGAAAAAATATACGACAAAATACAAAACAATAGATTCATGTTTCTCTCTAAGCACTATGCTGCAGCGCTGATATTCTAATAGGGCCCGCTGTTGAGGCCAGGGACAGTCTGTACCTATAGTTTAAAAAATATATTATGTAGATATGTAAATAGGATAAATAAAATAGTAAGTAGTACTGTAATTAAAGTATAAGAGATGGACTTTGTTGCCGGTTCTTCTCCATAAGACCCACTTTTTGGAAACATACAACAATTTTGACTTTTCAAAAGTGCCGTAATGGTCTATTGAAATAAAACGTTTGACTTTGACTTTGAAACCAGGGCTTCGCAGAAGTAGAAATTGAAATATAAAATAAATTTCGATTACAATGTCGAGCAGTGTTATTGGAGTTTTTTATGACATTGTCAGTAGCAGCTCGGAGTTTAAACATTGTGACAATAGGCTCGCCCCATGGGACCATAATACATTATTAAACCAGTGAACTGTGGATGTATATTATTATTATTTTTAATTTATTTCATGACCATGGATACAAGTCCTTCAGTCGAAAGATTAAAAAATATTACAAAAATTTTATTGTTGAATAATTTAGTTAATAAACCTCTACTTATTCATTCGGTGAATACAGGCGTGATGGTACGTCATGTATTTGTTACGTTGTCTTGTGTTGTTACTATTCGGATAAACTTTCTTTCTGTGGAAAGTGCAAGTTTACATTTCAGATAAAAGTAAGTCGAAAGTCAAAAGGTAGTACTTTTTGAACGTCATTTTTACATTTTAGACAGCCCTCCAAAACTCCCTTCAGATCTTCGAGATCAAGCAAAGTAGCCGCGAGCCCCTACGGATTTTTAAAATGCTGGTACGCATAATAAATAGGAAGGTATGGCAATTACCTGCCTCTATAAATACGCGATGAATGATAAATTAACAGTTAAACGCTATAAAATTATCATAAAATGGATAAGAAGATGTATCTCGACGGAAACTGTTTTCCTTTGACACATTGCATTCGTTTAACGAGCAAAAACTTAACATCTGAAGTAGATCGATATCTCTGTTAATTTGTTTACCATCTACCACCATACCGCTAATGAATTCGGGCCTTACAGAGAGGGACTGGAACCGACAATCCACACGTTAGAATACCTTTTTTAGAGAGGTAGGGTATAGTGGGAGTAATTTCATCAAATTGGAACTGCCCGACTGGGGAAGTACAGTATCTCCGCCTTGCAGAAAATTGAAGTGAAATAACACTGCTTTGAGCTGAGCTAACGATGAGCAAAGTTACCAGTGCTCCGCGAGGACACGTGTTGGCAGCAGGGACTTTGATCCTTATAGGTACGCCAACCCAACTATTCCTCCTTCGTTTTACAGGTTCGGCAACGCGCAAGTGATACCCCTGGTGTTGCAAGCGTCTATAGGCTACGGTGACCGCCTATCACCAGGTGGGCCGTATGCTCGTTTGCCACTTTAGTGGTATAAAAAAAAAACAAAGTATACCCAGATTCGAAACAAATAACTGTGCATCATACAAATATTGATCTCCCTGGGGGGTGGAAATCGAAATATTCGGTGTAACGCAACGGTACACGGAACATATAACATATCATGACGCCAGTATTCCTCGAATGGATAAGCAAAGACCAACAATTCGCCGATATGTTTAGATCCCAGGAAATAGGGGACGAGCCTATGTAAACCAGCGATCACTTTCCTAGTAGTATACTTAGTTTTATATTTCTTGTTAGTTTTGTGTATTTAAAAAATATTTTTTTATATTTTTTTAGCATTTTCCAGAAGTGTTCAGAACGCAATAGAACGGCAACACTAGCAACAATTATTGTGAAACATCGGAATTAATTTAAATTATAGTGTGGGTATTTGTGATTCTAGTTTTACTAAATCAACCCGCAATTTCATTTTGGACTGCTGCCCGGTTGGCGCGGCCGGCGGCAGTAAGCGGCACGAAGTATCTTCGTGTAACCAACATCGGCCATATTATGTTGAACGTGTTCTCTGAGCTAGAGAAACGTGTTAGCACAATTGATATGGACTTTAGCTCAATACGTGTACTATTTTATTAGTTCTAAGCACAATTAATAACGAATATATTCGGGTTTGTTGAAGTGTTTTGTGCGATAGTGATTGAAGGTGCTCCAAGAAATAGACATATTTATTTAATTGTCCTAGTTTATTTGTGGAAAAGGTTTAGTTAATAGCCTGTGTGTGGACTTTAGTTCCTGACCGGGGGCTACAGAATTAACTTTGTTTAATTTAAATTAGACAAAGTTACATGTTTCCTTACGTTGTGAACCTGAGGCTGCGTTGGTAAGTCAACTACATAAGTTATCTGATAAGTAACAAATTAAAGACGCAATGTAATATGACGACGTGTGTGGTCTAGTGTTGGACTGCTGACCACTTGTTCGTGGGAGTGACTCTCACAGAACACAAATACTTATGTGATGAACATAAGTGTTTGTGTTTGTCTGCGTGTTTCTTGTGTATTATATGTATGTACTTAAAAAAAAGTAGCATCTAATCTAACTACTTATATCCATTGTCTAGTTACTATAGTACAAGCTCTGCTTAGTTTGGGACTAGATGGTGCTGTGTAAAATTGTCCAAGAAGCGCAAAAGTTAGTACCTATTATGTCGTTGGAGATTTGCTGAACTTAAATAACAAGTTCTTTGAAAACTGATAAAGTTTTACTAACCAATGTCGTCTGTGTTGTACTTAGTGGTTCGAGTGCCAACCGATCGACTGCTGATCGTCGTGGGTTCGTTTCCCACAGAATATAAATATTTATAATATGATGAACCTGTTTGTTTGTATGGGTGTAGGTATGTATTGACAAAAAAGTAGGTACAGATATTTATAAAAAGAACTACGCTGACGTTTAAGTTGCGCTTGCCACGTTTAGACTATGGATGGGCTACTAATCTTAGTACGGTCGGGGTTATAAGTCCAGTAGCAGTTTTACAAATCTATCGCATCAAAATAAGTCGTACTTACGACCTTTTTCTATAACAAACATTTTGCACACATACCTACACGATCTCGTATATCGCATTCACTCATTGGTTCGATGCGAACACTAATATGAAGAAAACAAAACTATATTGTTATCTTTGTCTAGTATTGACCCCACACACTATCACTTTCTCGTAGTTATACTGTTTGACGTGTAAATGTTTGCATTGAAATCACTACTGTACTTATAGCCCCATAGTACTGGACTTATAGCCCCAGACTGTACATCGAGACCCCTCCGTATCTTGGAGAGCATGGAGCCGTCGGCCCTGGTAACCATACAAATTCTATGACACTATAATAATCGTTAGTGTTAGTGCAAACCCTGAATTGCTTGACAATCATCACCAAAATGGTGGGGGCGTGATAGCAGCCGCTTTGTGTAAAATACTGGCTTCCACTCGCATCTGATTATACTGAAAGCAGACCCCGATATAAGGTACAATGATGATGTTATTCAAAACATTTTCATACAGATAGAAAGGAAGAGTAAAATTACTTTAACTTTTACTAAACAATTTCACAGTAAAACAATAAATCTATATCAATCATTTATATTAATTATACAATCATTCATTCACAAGAAACAAAGTTTTGAAATGAAATTTAATGAAAAATGATTTTTTGCCACTAGCCAGGCAGAGCGATACACTAACATTATCTTTAAGTACATATATTATTAGAATACATAAATATTTCAATTTATTAGAAAACGAAAACGAAAAGAAAACACAAGTTTTACTTAAATTGGCTAAGGAAAAAGAACATTCCTATATACTTCAAATAAAATAATCTTCAGCTCAGATAAAACTTCAAAAATCGAAATCGAGATCGAACAATGAATGGTATACAGACGCCGGCTGGTCAATCTTTCCAAAACTGTCAAACTTTCCCAGTTGAAAATGAACCTTATCATTTTGTAAGTTGAAAATCTATCAAAGAAAGACCGATGGCTCTGTATATTCATCGTTCAATCTCGATTCAGCAAATGGGTGTATAGCGTAGCATAAATGCCAGGTTATAATCTACCTATGCGCTGGTATTCTGTATCCCACATTTTAATATTCATTTAGTTCAGAACATTATAAGTACCAATGTGTCTCCAGTTTGGCATGTTTATATTTATAATTTTCTAATGCAATTTAATAAATATTACCTCCATTTCAATCTAGCAATGTTTAACAACCATACAGATTATTTTTTTGCAAATGCTAGGTATTTATAATTAAATTAATACTTATTGAATTATTGGGAAGCAGAATTTGTATGTTGTATTGTCACTTACGAAAGTGATATTCTTTTACACACGATAAAATCTTTTCTTAATAATCGTTTTTTATTTTAAATTAGGTTTTTAAAGTATTAATAATGTAGAACTCTCTCTTCTTTCTCATTTTATTCGATACGCAATTCGTGCGTAATTTTTAACAACACAATTATTTATACATTAACGATTACACCGAAAAGTACCAGGATTACAGAAATCACGGGAGCTGTTCCAGCATTCGGCTTGAGAACGAAGTATGGGAGCACGTCGATGGGTGCAGAGTAGTTCCGTATCCATATGGGGCCATCTATGATTTTATTCTGATCACCCTGGTCGTACCAGGTGCCAGCTGGAAGATAGATGTCACGCATTGTGGTATTTGGTGTAACCACTGGCGCTACCAGGATCGTTTCCCCCAGGAGGTATTCTGAAAGAAAAGTAAGAAGATTTTATTGAAACAGTCATAAAAACATCGATTTGCAAATAAGTCATGCCAACGGTCAAATTGTTTAGATCAAATGTCGTAACAGGATATATTATATTATCTAGACCGCCTCATTGCCTCATAGCTCAACTATGACCCACCCATTGGGCATACAATAGTTACAATATAGATCTAGGTATTGGTACATGCATTAAGGAGTAAAATTAATTAGGTATGTCGATATCAATCATAATGTCACAGTAATTTTAAACAGGCAAAATAATAAGGTTGAAGTAAAGAAGAATGAACACATCATGATTGAGGTATAGAATAATGAAGCAGAGATTGGTCAGTTAAGTACCAAGTCTTTTATTTGCATGCAGCATGTGCGTACTAATAATAAAAGCGGTCAAAGAAATGTTACAAGCAATATGTTCCCTTTTTTTAGGCAATCAAAATCATGGTCATGAAGTTATAGATAAGCTAGATCATGGTTTTTTTATACCACTAAGGTGGCAAACAAGCATACGGCCCACCTGACGCTAAGCGGTTACCGTAGCCTATAAACGCTTGTAACACCAGGGGTATCACTTGCGCGTTGCCGACCCTGTAAAACGAAAGAGGAACAGTTGGGATGGCAGTATAAGTCTAAGTCCCTCCAGTGCCAACACAACGTTTCCTCGCGGACCCCTGGCAAGCCTGCTCACCGTAAGGAACACAACACTGCTCAGAGCAGTGTAATTTACACAACACGGCTCAAAGCAGTGTTATTTACACAACACAGCTCAAAGCAGTGTTATTTCACTTCGATTTTCTGCAAGGCGGAGGTACTTCCGCAGTCGGGCAGCTCCAATTTGAGTGGAATTACTCCCACTATGCGCTACCTCTCTTAATGGTGTTTGAATATCTAAAAAAAACTTAGGTTCTCACTGAGAGGAGGCTCTTGCCTAGCAAGTTGAAGATTGTTTAGCGGCCGGTTTAGTTATCAGATCAGCCTGTAGGCTAGAATTTTGACATTATGTCTTTACAAATGACCTCGGTTGGTCATTGAACCGCGCCGTTGAATGCTTACCATCCCAGATCCCGTGAGCTATGGTATCGTTGGGCGATATCCACCAGATAGGCATGTTGACCGGAGCCCCATCGCTGACCGCCTTTTTACACGCCGCGATGATGGTCGGCGCATACTCTGCATGCAGGTCTACGAACTTCTTGCTTATCCTCACGGTCTGTAGGAAAACTTAGAAGTGTTCATGATAAAAGACAAGTGAACGTAAATAGTAATCTGGGGGAACGGTCCCCGAGCAAAAAAGCGGCACGGCCGTACCATCCTTTTCTCGAAGCAATTTAGGCCATTTTCGACCCCCTATAACTTTGTTGTGGATAAAACTAGAAGCCTGAATCTTTATTTATTTAAAACATAAAAGATTTTTAATATTGATATTAAATATGACTTGGTATTAAATGTTATGGATTTCACAACTTTTTACGGTAGAAGAACTGAGTTGCGAGACTTGTTTTTTTTACAAATTATGTTTTATGACATAGTTTTTACAATTAAGGAATCTCCTAAATTTGCCTGAAGTTGAGATTTGTGCTCATGAAACACATGGCATGGCAAAACGCTCGCCCTCTATTATATGAGACCTAAACATACCGGCGAATTGTGGGTGTAAAATTAGTACCTACAGATACTAGAATTTGTCGCTTGGCGTAGAGAACACGGATTTTCGTTATTGACGTGGTTGTCAAAAGGTTAATGATTTGAATACCAACCTCATTATTATCGTTATAGTCCCAAGGCACGAAGGAGAACTGCAAGCTGGGCATGAATGTGTTAGCTTGCAGCCACCTGATAAACAGCTCCTTGGAGGGACGCGTGTTGTTGTACCCATTCCCGCCGATCATGTCGGGCAGCACTAATGGGTACCCGTTAATATTCATTTGGAACATGGTCGTGATGAGGGTTGGGAGCCCGTTCTCGAACGTCCAGTAGGAATCCTTGTCGATCATGCGCACGAAGATAGGCAGGTCTTGTGTTCTGGAGATAAGTTTAATAATCATTTTGGTTTTCTTTTGGCATTTTCCATGCAAAAATTTTAAAATTATTAAGCAAAGGAAAATTTGCCAAAAAATACAAAAAGCTAGTTAGTAGGTGAGGTGGCATCGTTCGACATTGAACTAACTGTAAAGTAAGTCGTGCCGGTTGAGGAGCAAAAGCTTGCTTTTCAATAGGTGTTACTAACGTCACTATAAAGACATAAATTCAGAATGTGAAGGCAAAATTCGACATGACGGGTAGGACTCGCAGTGGCTTAGTGGTCATAGCGTCTGGTGTACCTAACCAGAAGACGCAGGTGCGATTCCTGCCCGCGGTCGAATTTTTCCTTTGCGTAATAACTTTAAATTTAATAAACCAATTCTTTACAAGTCTCATTTTAGCAGTTACGGTACCTGATATGCACGATGACGAATTTTAAGCTAATGTGCTGGTTTAAAAATGTTTGATTAAGCTGTGGTTAATGCGGTCAATCGTGGATGGGTGACCTTTCTTAACACATTGAGATCACTCGGTTCCTTGAAGAGCACGTAAAGCCATCGGTCCCTATTATCATATGAGCATCTATATAACCATTGTTAGTGGTAGTCAGAAGTCCAAAAAGTCAGACAACCAGTTTATGATATCCTTAGGATATTGGCCAGAAATAGAGTGAAGTAAGTTTGAGTGGAGTAATTCCCCTCAAATTGGAGCTGCCCGACTGGGGAAGTACAGTCAGCAACGAAAGTCGCTGAACACAGCTAAATTTTTTTATTGTCACAGCTCCAGAACTTGGCAACAGGTCTTTTCTACTAAGGTAACCTAAATATTTAATGGTCATCTATGCAATTATTTCGCATAACCTTCGTAGGTCAGTAACTTCATACTTGTTAAAAATCATAGCAACATGTTCAGCGACTTTCGTTGCTGACTGTACCTACCTCCGCCTTGCAGTAAATCGAAGTGTAATGTCATCGGATCGTCTGGACAATTTTGTAGTTTTTTGTCATAAATCTTCGAGATTTTATACCTACGATGGCTTGGCTTATGGAACTTGGATTTTGCCGTGCCGACAAATTTATCGTCAAGTAAGTTCCGAATTTACATGTTGCCGCACGATAAAATTTTCTAATGTTGATATCTTTTTATCGCGAACGACTGCTCTGTGGAATCGATTAGATACCTAGCAGCGGAGCTATTTCCGATCCGGTACGACATGGCAACCTTCAAGAAGAGAGCCTATTCTTTTCTCAAAGGCACTTGCAACCCCTCTGGTGTTGTGGGTATCAATGGGCGGCGGTAATCACTTACCATCAGGTGACACGCTTGCTCGCTTGTCTCCATCCCAAAAAAAAAATCTCGATATTTTTAACGATTTAGTTCCACGGTCACACGGACTTGCACCGCTTATTTTTATTACATTACATGACATACCCGAATCCTACTCTCACTTCGACCAAATTCCCAAATTGCGCCACTGCTCTGACGTAGTCCGATGTTATGAGGTTTGGTTGTTCTTCGATTTCGCCTTGGAGTACAGGAATCTATAAAAACATTGTTTATTCTATTACCAAGCTAAAAAATGGGATGTGTTTATACAGCACTGGGTCCATAGTCCCAAACTGAGCAGATTTATGGATGCTAGACAATGGATATAATACTTATAAGTATACTTTTTTTTGTAAACACCCATACAAGTACAAACACACATTTTGATAAATAATGATAAATTATATTTATTTCTGTAAGTAGTTCTTTTAAAGACATTTTTGCAAGTCAATATATTAAATGTTTTTTTTAAGGTAGATTGCTCCGGCATTTCCTTGCTGACGATCTCTGAGAAGAAACGCCGAAACAAACTTAGAGAATCATAGTCTTTTTTAAAATCCAGACAGAATACTAACAAATCTGTGTCTTACAATGTAGGGCAAAGTCTGAAATGGCCTTTTGAAGAAAGAGCCATAGCGGTTTTGAGTAGACGAGTCCCAACCGACAGCATGCACGCATCAGTCATTGTGTAGCTCAACCATAATTTAGGGAGCTCAACAACCCGTCACACGACAATACCAGATCAGAGGAACATTTGCGTAGGCCACATAAAAAAGGCTCAACACCACCAGACTGTTCAAATATTTATGTGGTAAACATATCACATTTCATGTTATCATAATTATATTGTGTTACACAGTAGGTACAGTCAGCAACAAAAGTCGCTGAACATATTGTAATCTTCAATACGATTTTTAATATGAAGTTAATGACCTGTAAAGGTTTTGCGAAATCATTGCATAGATGACCATTAAATATTTACCTTACCTTCATAATAAACACTTGACAAGTTTTGGAGCTGTCATGTTTTAAAAATTTAGCTGTGTGCTAACCTTACCTATGAATTATCGAAAAGAGAACATGTAAAGTTAGATAACTAGATCATTGCCGTCAAATAAAACTAATTCATGACTCGTTGACGCACGTATCAAAGTACATACATAATTTTAATATATAGAAAACACCCAGACAAACACAAACACTTATATTCATCACATAAATATTTGTGTCTTGTGGGAATCGAACCCACGACCTCGTGATCAGCAATCCGACACGTGAACCACTACACCACAGACGTCGTATAAGGTGGTTTAGGTTTCATAAATTCTTACTTGAGGCGACCAGCTGGTCTCTCCGCCATCAAATTTGTAGGCATCAACACCGGTTTCAGTTTTCAAATCCAGCAGTCGTTTCATATACCATTTCCGCACACTGTCCTTGGTGAAGTCAATGTAAGCCGCGGTAGTGCCATTGTCGTTCCACCAGCTCGTCTCCAAATTATTACTCTCTGAAGACACTAAATACCTGGTTGTACGAAAAAAAAACTTGATCAGAGATCATTCCATTCAGTTAGTGGTTGTCAGAAGCCCAAAAAGCCTGACAATTTATCCTTAGGATTTTTGGATATTGGCCAGAATCTGAGAGAGGCAGGCCATCATCATCAGCCTATAGTGGTCCACTGTGGGACGTAGGCATCCCCTAATGTGCGCCATTTCACCCTGTCCTCGGCGTTTCGCATCCAGCTTCTACCAGCAGCTTTTCGTAAATCATCACTCCGTCTTGCCGTAGGGCGTCCTACACTACGTTATTAGGTAGGCCTATAGTGGTAGTAATTTCACTCAAATTGGAGCTGCCCGATTCGGGGAGTAGGTACCTCTGCCATAATAACACATAAATAAAATTGAAGTGTCTGTAATTTCAAAATAACATATTTTTACTAACTGCATATATTATATGTAGTAAGTATGGTACTTAAAACAATAAAACAATTTTAAAAATTTCTGTGCATCTTTGTTCCGGCTTATCTAAAAAATAGCTGGACCTATTTTGACGATACTTTCAGTGGCAGATAGCTGATATTATAAAAAGTAACTTAGTAGATTGGTGAGGTTCTTCAAAAAGGTCAGGTGCAAGGTACTCGCAACCGGCGTGTATGTATGACAAGATGTATATGTGGTCGAAGCAAAAGAAGTATGCAAGAATCGTAGCAAGTGGCGTTCTTTAGTTTCTGCCTATGTATGAATTCGAACATATAAATAAGTATTACAATTAAACTTACCCTAAATTCGAAGCGTTCGTGTACCAAGACTCGCAATTTTTATTCATGAAAGGATGCGCCCACATCGTTGTCCTATATCCTTTACTCCTCAAAATGTTAGTAGTGTTCTTCATACTGGGAAACCTCACTTTATCTACCGTCAGAGACCCGTAGCACACTTCCCAGAGATCATCCAGCTCAAATTGACTGTTAGGGAAACCATGTGCGGTGATTTCATCAGCGAATTGTAAAACCACGTCATGGTTTATACGAGATTCGTATCGGGCCCAAGTGGACCAAATTGGATATTTGATCATGAGCTCGTCCGGGTACCCTGATGGCTTATTCAGGTACTTCTCTACTGCATACTCGTGGGCCTTTCTGACGTCTTCAAAGATCCCTATGACGTATTCCAGCGTGTTCCTCGTTCTCTTGTTTGAGTAAGGTGCTTGAACACTCGCAATAAAGCAAGCAGCGCCATTTGCGATTATGTTTGAGTCCACGAATAGGGGGACTTTCTTGTCGATGTAGTAGAAGAGTCCGCCAGAACTAAGCCAATATCGTTCCGCCACGCCGCAGTTGTCGGCTTCCTTGGTGACGTACGAGTAGCTGCTTAGCGTCAACTTCTCTATGGGCCACAGCTGTCGCTTCTGCTGAGGGCCACCGTACCAGTTGTGGGTGCCTATAGAATTATATTCATATAATTATATTCATATAAAGACATTGTTGTCCTACAAATTAAATGTGAGAGTTTGTAAGTATTTTACTTAATCTGTGCAACTAGTTATGACTTTTCAAAAGTGCTATTTTAATGTTCTAATTGGTCTCATCTAAATAAAAATGATAGGACTAAATATAATTATATAGGTATTTGTAGGATATAAATAGTGCAATAAATAATGAAAAGTGCAAAATAACTTAGAACAATATAATTTAAATTATTAATACATGCATAGGTACATCTCCCTCTCTTGGACTGAGCTGTGCTGTGCCCAACAGGGTTCATAATTGATCCTTAGTTTTAAGCTTACCATCTGTTTTAATTTCTTTTTACATTATGGAATGCATTAAAGATTGAATTGAATTGAAATAAAATATTTGACTTTGATTTTGAAACCAGTCGTAAACAGCTGAACGGATTTGAATCAAATTTGGAACACAGTTTTTAAACTGGACTAACACGAAGTATACTTTATTCAGGTAATTCTTAAAATACTAACGAAGTCGTAGGTTAGTTTAGTTATAAGTAAAAACAAATTAAGTAGTGCACAGGGAAACTACCAGCAATTCCTGTCATAGATAAAATTGATGTCATAGACCGACAACCGGGACCGACGGCTTTATGTGCTCTCTGAGGTACGGAGGGGTCTCGATGTGTTAAGCATGGTGACCCATCCACAGACTGACCGCAGCTAGTGCAGCTTAACTTATTTATTATTGTTATTTATAAAAAGAAACTGGAACTGACAAAATAACAAAAACTTACCATAAACTGCGCAATCTATTAGCGATCTGGTCTTGGGCGCCTGCCAGGCGAGGCTGAGTACTCTCCCTCTTTTGGTCCCAGTGACCTCGGAGCTGGTGACTGTGAGACTTATGTTATTTCCATATTGGAGGGTGGTAGTGGTTCCCGTGGTCACGCTGACCGGGGAGCCAAATAATCCGCCTACTACTGCGATCTCCTCCGACATGCCATCTGTGGAACGACACGTATTTTTTTAACAGTCGCCTTCAGTTCTAGGAATCAAGCCCGACTTTACTACATATAATTAGGACGGGTTTGTATAAACCTAGATCAGGCAGGACGCTTTTATAGTTGTAATTTGAGAAGGTTTCCTCTTTTTCTTGTACCGCTAATTAATATATTTTGGTTATATACAATTATATTTAGGCCTAATTAACACCTTTTAAATTTCTACTACTAATCAACTACTGCAAATATGTACAGCCAGGCCAGCACATCAAGCTACCACAAACTGTCAAATTTCTTCGATTGATTTTCAACTTTAATACAAAATCATAAGGTTCATAATCAATTGGGAAAATTTTACAGTTGTGGATAGTTTGACCTGCAGGTACAGACGCCACTGTACCCAAGTATTCCAAGATTTGAAAATAAATTTTATTTATTTATGTATTTATTTACATATCGGACATAAAAAGAGCGATCTACCAACTAAAACCAACCTCGGCGTTTCGCGTTTCCACTTTAGTGCCAGGACTACGGGAGCGCTGTAGCCATCGTCCGCAGACCCCTTCACTCTTCCCTCAACTACTTCATGCGCAGCGAAGACGCCGTGACAATAAAGCAACGCATGCGTCGCTCGTCCATCGAACGTCTCATCATCAACCCATATACAGTCCCACTGCTGGGCACGGGTCTCCTCTCACAGAATAAGAGGGATTAGGCTATAGTCCACCATGCTCGCCTAGTGCGGGTTGGCAGACTTCACACGCCGTCGAGAAAATCTCTAAGGTATGCAGGTTTCCTCACGATGTTTTCCTTCACCGTTTAAGCGAGTGATAATTCATTATAATTATTAATACGCACATGATTTCAAAAAGACAGAGGTGCGTGCCTTGGGTTCGAACTCGAGACCTTCGACTTTGCAGTCCAATGGTCATACCCCTAGGCTATCACTGCATCGAACGCCTAGGCTGGACAAACGCTAGTGTGTAAGCGCATGTAATCAATGCATTTGATTATGTAAAACGCTTGTCAAGTGAATGTGAGAGCTCTAGCTATCGAGATAACCATAGATAAGATTGAGCCTTGGCTAGGCTGACTGCCACATTGTTATATAACAAAGTGCTATCTTTGTGAATTCACAAAGATAGTACTTTGTCACATACTTTTTAAAATTTCTTACTGTTAAGTTCAGTTAATTTATAATTGTAGAAATTAAGATAAGTACCTCAATAACGAATTGGAATTAGTCTGTAAGGATATTGTTGGGAATAAATAAATAAATATTTGAAGGGTATCTGCGCCGGTTAAATTCATTTACATGAGAGTTTAGTAGCTGCCTGTGGCCAACCACAGGCCACACATCATATCTTGAGGCCACACTGCTAGTCCTGTCATGGTCGTGGCGAATTTCACGGCTCCCATGGCCATGACAATAGGGCAAGTGAAGGTAAGTCCGGTTTTTTGTCGGTACGAGTCCGACACTGCCGCCTTCCCAAGTGGCGGATAGTGCATGAGGATTCATCATCATCAACCCATACACTGTCCCAGTGCTGGGCACGGGTCTCCTCTCATATATTTAGAGGGATTAGGCTACATTAGTCCACATGAGGATAATCCGCAATAAAAAAAGGGTTACTACATAGCTAGTCGTGGCCCCCGTGGAGGTTTTACTCCCACCTCTAGTCTTGTTGTCGATAAAAAAGAAGGATGAGATGTGAGATGTGCCTTTTATGGCTTTGGAGTGGACAATGCCTCTTGATTCCGTCCAGTAGCCCGATTCACGTAATTAAAACCGTAGCGATGTCGCAGCGACTTAATTGTTGAAACAGTTTTCCTATTCACATCCATCAATCGGAGCTAATAGAAGTCGTCCTATTGAAAAACCGTTGAACTGTGTGATACCACGATTGTGTTGTTCTGTGTGTTCAACGATTTGAAAACGATTCGATCACGGATGTGGAAAACAGGAAAACTGTTTCAACGATTAAGTCGCTGCGACATCGCTACGGTTTTAATTACGTGAATCGTGCTACAGAGCTTGATGGCAGTTTCAAAACCATGAATATGTAAAAGCAGAAGAAAACTTACTCCTTTCCAATGTGAGACTGATTCCAAAATCAGTGCGGCTCTGCATGCGTACTTTTATTCCAGACGCATCTACGATGGTGGTGTCCACCGTGACGGCCTGTGCGCACGCAACCAGCGCAGCAAACGCCACTGTGTCAAACGTAAGTACAGTTAAGTGACAAAAGAGTACAGACAAAAGAGTTAAGTATACGTAGCTAATTAAACATCGTGTTTTTTTAAAGATTGTGTAATTATGTATCAAACAATATGTGTCAAAACGCAGGTATTGTAAGCTGGTACATATCAAACCCTTTGACGGGTAATTATTTAAATCACAATCTGTGTAAAGATGCAGATTTTGTTCGCTACCTGTATACCAAACACTTTTGTTGACTGTACTTTAAGGGGTAGGCAGTGAACTAGAAAGAAACTAACTTTGTTATTTTATATGTTTTAATCATCATCAACCTATATACTGTCCCACTGCTAGGCACGAGTCTCCTCTCATATTGAGAGGGATTATAGGCTATAGTCCACCATGCTAGCCTACTGCGAGATGGCACAAACCGTCGAGAAAAATCTCTAAGGTATGCAGGTTTCCTCACGATGTTTTCCTTCACCGTTTAAGCGAGTGATAATTAATTTTATTAATACGCACAAGAACTCGAAAAGTCAGAGGTGCGTGCCTTGGATTCGAACTCGAGACCTTCGACTTGGCAGTCCAATGGTCATATCACTAGGCTATCACTGCTCTAAAATTTTAATTCTTAATTAAATTAATTAAATTTTAAATAATATTTGAATACGTAAATAATAATACATTAAATAAATGTATTGAGAAAAAATGTTTTCTCGAAAAAAAAATGATTTCAATAAAGATCATTATAATATAAGCCAAATGATGCCCACTGCTGAACAAAGGCCTCCCCCATATACTTACTCTCATAATGACCGGCCTGCATATACCTATTATGACCACCATTTCCCCCTCAGGCTGATTTTACAATCGTCAGATTTATTTCACCAATTTTGACGTTCTCTAGAATTTGAAATAAAACTACAATGACATACCTATTTTTACGCGATAAAATCCGTAAAAAGTGGTTTCATATTATTTAAAAGTAATATTTTCAAAACTATTTAAATCAATTGAAATAAAACTACTATTTACGGATTTTATCGTATTATATTGAAATTATTTATCCTGACGTTTCGGACCCTATACTTAATTTCATTTTAATTTAATATCAATAGATAAGATGATTGGCTCTTACCTATTTGGAATCCTGTTACAGATTCTATTAAATCAAAATTCAGGTCTAAACTTGCAAGACTAAAGGATACGTGACGTGAGCTCGTTTTGCGTGAATCGGATTGCCAATAATTAACAAAAATGTAGGGTAGCTGTTAGTAATTATAACATCAAGACACCTACCACCTCAGTCTACCCGTGACCATGGACGCTGTAAAGGGTCCGAAACGCCGGGATTAATATTACACAAAAAACGCAATAAAATCCGTAAAAGGTAGTTTTATTTCAGCGTCGAATATTCGTGTAATATTCGTCAGAAATCAGTTGTACTCACAATAGAAAGGGATGCCCATCTCGGCAGCAACTCGCAGGTCGACTGTCCCGCACACTACAGGGCAGTTCTATATCAAGGTTGTACATCACTTGAGCCAGTTAAGCAGGCCCTTCACAGTCCACTTATTGTTATCAACGATACAATAACAACACTATAACCTATCGCTGCACTTCCATTAACATATAAAACTATCTATTTTAATTTATCGATATAAGTTGGCTCGTGGCTAAGCTGTAACTTCGCTAAAGGTTCGCTAGCCGCGGTCAATCTGTGGATGGGTTTCAGACCCCTCCCTCCCTCAGAGAGCACGCAAAGCCCGTCGGTCCCGATCGTCATGCGAACACTATGGCAATCGTAAGTAGTAGTCCTAAGCCCAAAAAGCCTGACAACTACTCTACCCTCAGGATATTTGGTATTGTCCAGAAATTGGGTTGCGGATGTGTGATAGCTGTCGTTTCGTGTAAAATACTGATATTCAGCCGCATCTGGTTGACTGGAAACTGCCCCACAATAGTTATTAAAAGACTCATGAAACCCGTGCCCAGCAGTGTGACAGTAATAGGTATCGGTTGATGATGGTAAGTTATCCTGGATTTTATTACCACATCGAACAGTGTTACCTACATATTTGGTATTTCCTCAAACAAACTTCTAGAGCGGTCCCACAAAACATACTGATGAACTATGAGTGTACACGTCTGCTACTGCACTACCCGTCAATATGTAAAAAATTTGAATACCAGGAGTATTCAACCTAAGGCTCATTCATAAGCCATACCAGGAGTATTCAACCTAAGGCTCATTCATAAGCCATACCAGGAGTATTCAACCTAAGGCTCATTCATAAGCCATACCAGGAGTATTCAACCTAAGGCTCATTCATAAGCCAACCAGGAGTATTCAACTTAAGGCTCATTCGTAAGCCATACCAGGAGTATTCAACCTAAGGCTCATTCATAAGCCATACCAGGAGTATTCAACCTAAGGCTCATTCATAAGCCATACCAGGAGTATTCAACCTAAGGCTCATTCATAAGCCAACCAGGAGTATTCAACTTAAGGCTCATTCATAAGCCATACCAGGAATATTCAACCTAAGGCTCATGATTCAGGCAAATTAAACGTTTTGTTATTATAAAGGTAACAAAACGTTTAATTGCTGAATCATTCATATCATAATAAGTACCTACTTATTATCAAAGGAAACAGATTCCGTGGAATTATTAATTTAAACAAACAATGTTAAGTGCTCTATTACACAGACACTTGCTTGCATAATATGTTGAAATTGTATTTAAGTGTAGTCTAAAGCTTAAGCCAAGTTAAAATTACGTTGATCAGCAGATCTGTAAGGTTAAGCTCACTAGCCAAGGTCAGTCTGTGGATGGGTTACCATTCTTAACTCAACGAGACCAGGTAAAGCGGCCGGTTGTCAGAGGTTAGTGGTAGTTAGAGGACCAAACTGACAACCAGTCCTGGGGTATCGGATCAGGGTATCGGTATTACCGAGGCATCGGGTTGCGGAGGTCTGATGGAAGTCGCTTCGTGTAAAATACTGATATTCAGCCGCATCTGAGACTGAAAGCCGACCCCAACATAGTTGGGAAAAGACTCGCAGTAAAGTAAGTCCACTAGTGTGTTGTGACGTAGCAGGAGCATAGGTATCTTGTTCTTAACCTTTTCACCGCCACGTCAATAACGAAAATCTGTGTTCTCTACGCCAAGCACTATCTTATCTTATCTTAAATGTGGGAGCTGGCATGGCCAGCAAGACTTCGACCAAATGTGATCTGTTGTGTTGTCCCCAGCATGGTACGTTGCTTACTCTTCAAAGCGGTGGTTCATGATGGCGGCTAGTCCACTAAGAGGAAGGAACCTTTAATCTTCTAGCTTCGGGTATCCGTTGCCGACATGACTCAACCGTTTCGTTGCCAGGACGAGATGTGCTGCATTGTTTCCCTGAATTCATCACAACCTCTACAATCATTATTCAAAGCCAGCTTGATTTTGTAGAGCATGTCATTCATTGCAAAATGCCCTGTAAGAGCTTCGATGACACCTCGGGCTTTGTTCCTTCTCTTGTTGAGTATGAATTTGGAGATGCATATGGTGCAGCTGCCAAAAAATTTTCGTGAGTGTTCTAGTTCAAGCCACTCCTCTTTGCGTTATATATCGGCATGGCCCTGTAAGGCCTTTTTGATGGTGCATGCTGGTCGTACCCATACATGGGTCTGACCCAATCATGGCATTTGCCGATCCAGTTCTAGCTAACTCATCGGCCTTCTCAGTTCCTTTGATGCCTGTATGCCCTGGGACCCAAACTAGTTGTATTTTATTCCTACGGCCTAACTCATTAAGTTTTTATGGCATTTAGAACCAGCCTGGAGTTGACTGCATGATGCTTACTATGATTTCATTTGCACATGAAATGAAAAACCTGAAAGTTTTTGAGTAAGTGCTCCAGTACCAGATTCAGTTTTTGAGCCATCTGTGTACCATATTAAGCTGTCAGTGTTCGGTGAAAGCCCTGCTTCCATTCATCCCTTGTAGGGACATATGTTTTGAAATTCCTTTTGAAGACTTTCATTGACGTCATTGCATAATTTATTGTATTGATCTTCCTTGAGAGCTCTTCGGGTACCTACGCCAAGCACTATAAAAAGTGGTATTTTTTACGTGCCATGCCTTCGTTGGCGTCGTGAGTAAGTTTTAATTTGACGTCTATAGACTTATGAGGTCTTATGTAATAGGGAGCGAGACTATTGCCATTAACCGAGCACAAATCCAAACTCCGAGCTGAGAATATCATAGAAAAACCCAACAACACTGGTCAACCTGAAATTCGAACCCTGGCGAAGCTGTCGCGACCACTGGACTAACGAGGCAATTAATATAATAATTATTACAGTAACCTAAAAATATATTTAATCGGTCCAACACTTGGAACTACATTTATTTACATGGAATTATTATTCGCCACATCCTGTGGTAGTAGGTATGCGGTTTTGCTTCTGCTTGTTCGTTTGTTTTCTTACAAAATCTTGTATATACCTCTCACGTTTGACAACTTATCCTTTAAATATATGTGTTATAAAAAAACGTTAAAAACTTAAACAATATTTAATTCAGTACTATCCAAAATGATAACATATTGTATCGAAATTTAAACAAGTCAATTAAACGATTTTTCTTATTTATTTAAAACACATTAAAGTACATTAATAATATTGGCCATCAAGCCTAAAAGTACCAGGATGCCAGAATTGTAAAGTGATACACTCCAATTAATAGGCACCTGGTCTCGGACGAAGTACGGTAGTACGTCAATGGGTGCCGGATAGTCCCTGAGCCAAATGGGACCCTCAACGGCCTTATTTCTGTCTCCTTCTTCGTACCAGATACCAGCAGGAAGGTAGATGTCGCGGGAAGTTGCACCTTCAGTCAGTACTGGGGCTACTAGGACGGTTTCAGCGAGAACGTATTCTGAAACAAGATTACTTGATAAAGTGATGAAGATAAAGAAACACGAGTGCGTCAGAGATGAAACAATAAAATAAATAAATTACTATGAAATATATAACATGTTCCATTTCATGACAAAGATAAAGGCATGTGGCATGCACATGCCTTTATGTTCTCATCACAATATTATCTGAAAGACGTTCAGACTTAACACAGGAAATAACATGTGTTGAAACGAAAACGGACCTAAAGCTGTCCCTTGCAGTACTCCTTAAAAGTTACATTTGTTCAGAATCTGAACCACTAAAGATTTATCAAATACCACATTGCTTTTGTATCTCGTTTATATACTTTGGTGAGAGATTCACCATCCAACTTGGTAATTATAATTATATATTTTTAATTATGTGTTAATATTTTTCAATTTATTTATGACTACTGAGTACATTCTCAACCGCCCGTTACACATTTTCTTCCACGGCTCTTGTCCATCCAATAGTTGTCTGTAAGAAATTGCTTTTAGCGATCGCTTCTTGGCTTGTGATAATTTTCATATTTACCGTCCCAAATGACGAGCGCTTCGTCGTCGGTAGGGTCGATCCACCATAGCGGCGTGTTGACTGGCGTACCATCATCCACTGCTCTCTCCATCGCGTTGAAGATCACGTCCGCATACTGTGCGTGCAAGTCTGTGTACTTCTTGCTTATCACCACGGTCTTTAAAAAAAATATCGTTTCTGTTATTGTACCTACAATATTACTTGCTTTTTTAGGCATATTCTCTAGTTCTACATTTTGTGGGACAAAAATTAAACCTACTTATATCACTTCTGATTTTGCAAACCTATATTTCATCCTGGATGTTGATACAAAAAATCTCAGAACCCTTTCGATTTCCCTCTCAAACACTAACTGCTAACGAGATCTCTGCACGTTTTCAAATTTCTGTTCTATAATAACCTCACCATGATCGACGTAAAGCCTATGACAATCGTTAGTTGTATTCAGAAATCCAAAAAGCTTGACAACCAGGCTATCCTCAGGGTATCGGTATTACCCTGAAAATTGGACTGCGGAGGTCTGATGGCAGTTTCTTCTTGTAAAATACTGATATTCAGCCGCATCTTGATAGACTGGAAGCGGACCCCAGTATACTATAGTTAGGAAAAAGCGATAAAGATGATAACAAAAACAATAATGATTGTGAAACTTGATCCGCGCCGATATCTTCGTGTCGATAATTTATTATGATTGACTGTGACACAAACGACGTTTGTAACATAATAGTTGTTATGGACGTAGCTCCAATTCTATTGTCAATTATGATAATGATTTAATTTACGAAATACTGACGTTTCTAGATGCATTCTTGGAAAGGGACAGGTAAATGACAGCTTTGGCTTAACATAAATTTTCTATGATATAGTAGGTACAATGCGGCTGCTGCGCCTGAGGTCCTAGATTCGACTCTCAAGTCGAAATATGGTTATGGGATTATTTTATAAAACCTCATTATTAACTTAGTTTTCGGATTTCTGGCAATTTGGTTTTTTGATTTAGATAGACTACGGTAACGTGGAATGTAATTTTGTTTGCCACCTTAGTAGTATAAAAAAAAACATCCTAGAAGCTATTGATATTCTCACCTCATCATCGAAGTTCCAAGGTGCAAAAGAGTACTGCATGACTGGCAAGAAAGTGTTGGCTTGCACCCATCGTATGAACAGCTCCTTAGTGGGCAGGTCAGCCTGCGCGTGGTCCAAATTATAGCCGTTGCCTCCAATCATGTCCGGGAGCACGAATGGATAGCCATTCAGGTTCATCTGTAAGGTCGTCGTGATGACGGTAGCGAGGCCGTTGTTCAAGCCCCATATGGAGTCTCGGTCCACCATGCGAACGTATATCGGAAGGTCTTGGGTCCTGAAAATGAGGATAGAGCTGACTGAATTGGAGCTGGTTAAAACTTTAGACCCTATCTTTCTGCTGCTCTCGGATTGCATGCAAACTGTGATTCAAAGTTTCGTTTAACCGATGATGGTTAGTTGACATATAATCTTATATGAATACAGATATACATATATCCGAATTTGAACCTGTAATCGCATTTACATCGAAGTAAATTGGCGTTGGGCTTGTACCCTTAGGATGAAAGATATTTAGGTTAAGATATAAGGTTTCTCTTCGCTGTTGTTATCTGTTGAGATGGTAGACACTGCAGCAGAGAAATTAGAAGCAGAATATTTTTTACAAACAATGCGGTGGTATTGCCAAATATCCAGCCCCTAGTAAATGATCTGCTGACATTAATGTCTTTCAGTTTAATGGGTTATGTAGGTAGGTATAAAGTAACGGATTAGAAAGAGAAAAATTTCTAGAAGAGCAATTATCCGAATGTCAAAATATCAGAATGCGTTTAGAATTTTACATACAATTCACCGCCATATTACGGTGAATTTTTGACTTTGATTGACTGGGTAGAAGTATGTAGCACTTTCCTGGTCAACACTTTCTTAGGTGCTCTACTTATTCTAAGCCAAAAAGGAAGCAAATTATGAAAATAATTATTAGAATTACTTGAATCCAGCTCTAACTTCGACCATGTCACCGAATTTGGCGCATAGTTTGGCGTAATCCTGGACTAAGAGGTGGGGCTGCATTTCAATGTCACCTGTTTGAACGGCAACCTGGAAAAAATACAACTTTAGAAAGAAAGAAAGAATACAGATTTATTGGCACAACATGGACGTACAAACTAATATTAGAATAGAACTAAAAAAAACATCAACAATACATGCTGAAGTAGAACAAAAATAAAAACATATAAACAAAAAAACATAGATATTTTTTTGTATATTGTTGGCATTTTCCATGCTAAGATTTTAAATTTATTTAGAAAAGAAAAAATTCGACCGTGGGCAGGATTCGAACCTGCGTCTGGTTAGGTACACCAGACGCTATGACGTCACCATAAAGACGTAAATTCAGTATTTGAAGGAAAAATTCGTCATGACGGGTAGGAATCGCGGTGGCTTAGTGGTCATAGCGTCTGGTGTACCTAACCAGAAGACGCAGGTTCGAATCCTGCCCGCGGTCGAATTTTTCCTTTTCTAAATAACTTTAAAAAAACATAGAGTTGCACGTCGCAGATGTGACAAATGGCAAGGCAAGCCTCAACACAGCACTGGTTTTCAGTGAGAACCATAAATGACGTCAGGACGCGGAACGAGAAAATACGAATGTTAAGAAAGTACAAAAACTTTAACATTGTATATACTGGGTATATAAAAAATATATTACATGAACTAATGACATATAATGTACGAAATCAAAAAGGAGAGGTGATATAAAAATTAATCATAATTTCGCGCCTGCGCGTCGAAAGTACTACTCGACATCGTTGCCATCTTATATATGGTGTCTAAAAGACTGGCATTACTGGAACACAGCGTTGGGGAGAAGAAAACTGCTATGAACAAGCCCATAAAAATCCTATAACTTTCTAGAAGCAATAATGCCTTACCTCTGGTGCGAAGCTAGCCTCTCCTGCGTCGAACTTAACGCTATCAATGTCATAGGTGTCAAGCACAGCCTTCAGCCGTTCATAGTACCAGTTGGCAGCCTTCGGGTTGGTGAAGTCGATGTACCCTGGGAGAGAGCCGTTGTTGTTCCACCATGACGTTAGGGTACTTCCTTCTTCATTTACTACGAAATACCTTAAAATTAAGAGTTGAGGTATGATATAATAAAACCATACTCTCACCAAAATACATCCCAAAAAGACTTAACGTTCATAAATATACTTAATATAGTTAGTTACAAATAACCTATTATAGAGGTAAGTTAGCATGCATGGTAGTTACGCGAGTAAACGTTGCGTTGGCAATGGGGACTTTCACCCTTATACTGCCAACCCAAATATTTCTCTTTCGTTTTACAGGGTCGGCAACGCGCAAGTGATACCCTTGGTATTACAAGCGTCTATAGGCTGTAACCGCTTACCATCGGGTGGGCCGTATGCTTGTTTGCTACTTACTGGTACAAAAAAAAAAAACAGACTGAGATGTACTAATCAATGTATAGGTAGTTAGGTACCCACAGTTCGCCGGTATATTCAGGTTCCATAGGAGGGCAGCCATTGCCATTAACCGGGCACAAATCCAAACTCAGGAGCTAGGAATGAGAGTGTGGAGATTGTACTTTCGAGGTGTTCGGGGACAAGTAACAAGTGAGGATGCAAACCCTCGCATTGGCTTTTCGGGCTTCTTTTGCGATCATACTCACTTATTCTGCAAGGCCTCTGAATACCAAGGCTCACAGTTCTGGTTGATGAAAGGATGAGCCCAGATTGTAACGCGATACCCCAGCGCCTTAATATCTCGAATAGTTTGCTTGAAATTGGGGAACTTTTCCTCATTCACCGTCAGCGATCCATAGCACGTCTCCCACTGGTCATCAATCTCGAACTGAGAATCGCTGAAGCCGTACTCCCTGATTTGCTGAGCGAAATTAATTAGTTTAGGTTCATCGATTTCTCTGGAATACTGCGCCCAAGTAGACCAGATTGGGTGCTGAACCATACGATAGTCCGGTGTCGCTGATGGCTTTCCCAGATAATTGGCAACAGCATGCTTATGTGCTTCTTTAACGTTTGGCAGGAACCAGATATCATATACCAAGACAGTACGAGGTCTTTGGGGAGAATAAGGTTCTGCAATTTGAGCTCCGAAGCAGATGTGATTGTTGAGAATATTCTTGTAGTCCACGAAGAGTGGGACTGTTTCGTGGACAACGATGTACTGTCCAGCGGAATTGAGCCAGTATCTCTCCATTATCGCACCGTTGTCCGTCTCTTTTATGTAGCTGGCTGTGTAGACTTGAGTAGCAGTTTCTATTGGGTACACTTGGTCCACTTGCATCGGCCCCGCGTACCAGTGCTTGGAACCTTGAAGAAAATTATCATTTTTTTATTAAGTAACACAACTTTACGCTGTATTCCCCGAAGGGTTAATTAAGCAAAGGTGTATCTTCTCAGACGTCGTCAGTTAGGAAATGTCGGATTCATCTAGCTTAAAAGAAAATACTGACTTGTAAAAGTGTCTTTAAAAGTAAATTCTTAGAAATAAAAAGGTATCATTTATTATAGGATGTTCTAACTAAATGTCCATCCATTTTAGTGAGAACATCCTTCTCCCAAAAATTCTACTGTTTCCTTGGAAATTACTTAAATAATAAATTGAACAAATTACTTAATATATACCCCAAACCTAAATATAGCTGTATCAATACATTAAAAAATTATCTCAAAACGCTTGACTACAATCAAACTGAGAATCTTCATTCTTTCAATCCCATCATAGATTAATTAATTTGTTTATATTTAAAATAGCTTGAAGGAATGTTGGTTATACATAATTTACCCGTGATCTCTCTAGTTCCATCGCATCAAACTCGCATCCATCATCTCACTCTCACACTCAAATACACCCATTTAAAATTACAATTACACAAACAAATTTACTGTGATTTAAAATTAAAATTAAATTTGCACCTCAGTCTTTAAGCCTTTTCTCATTTCTCAGTCTGGAATAACCAAGATTATACCTTCTTAATTCTAACCGAGGGTGGGTCACTGGTGACCTGTAATACAGGTTTTTAATTAAAAACCTACATCAGGCACCAGTCTCTCACATAGGTGAAATTTAAGACCAATGTATACACTACCTAAATTGTGAACCTATTGTGAAGAGAAAATAAATGAATTTATTATTATTTATCATTATCATTTAAAGCTTACCAAAATCAAAGCAGTCCTCCAACCTGGTGTTAGCGTCAGCGTGCCAGTGCATTTTGATGCCTCTAGCACTGGAAGCGGCATCGAGTATCGTGAGAACCGTTAAGTTCGCGTTACCAATGTGTATTACCAACCCTCCTTCTATTTCCTCAGCTGCGTACGGAGGCATCAGCGTTCTGCCCACCTGACCAAATGTCTCTTGCAATTCTCCTTAAAGAAAAATTTAGAAGTTTAGACGGCAAAGTAGATTGTGCACGCAGATCCACAAATATTGGGATATTTTACACAGCAACATCTAATCCCAAACTAAGTGGAGCTTATACTATGGGTACTAGACATTGGATATAATACTTATATACTTCTTTTGTAAATGTCTATACTTATAATACATAAGAAATACCCAGACACAAAAACTTAGGTATTTTTATTACATAAATATTTGTGTCTTTGTGCGGAATCGAACCCACGACATCATGATCGGCAGTCGAGGACAGTGAAGGGTGATTCTCCTCCTCTAAGTTAACTTTTCCAACTATATTAGGGACAGGTTCCAGTCTAACCCCAAATATGGCTGAGTATCAGTACTTTATTCGCAGCGACTGCCATCAGACCTTTCAGAGTGAGAGGTGTTGGGCTCCGTATCCACCAAAGCGAAGAGGAGAGGAGACGAGAGGAGATGTGTTTGAATAAATCAATCCGATCCACATCTCTTCTCCGATTAGCTTTGGTGGAAATGGATCAAGCGGAGAGGAGAGGAGATGTCTAATTTTTCTATAGAATTTTGTGCGGCGAGCGAGCAAGCGGCGCGGCAGAGCGGAGAAGTGTCTAGTCGGGCGGATACCGGGCCTTAGGGTACCGTACCACGCTTGTCTGCTGGAGGTTAGCAAATTTAAGCAACTTAACACACCAGCAACAACAAAAAAGCAGTGATAGCCTAGTGGTATGACCACTGGACTGCCAAGTCGAAGGTCTCGAGTTCGAACCCAAGGCACGCACCTCTGACTTTTCGAATTCATGTGCGTATTAATAATTAATTATCACTCGCTTAAACGGTGAAGGAAAACATCGTGAGGAAAACTGCATACCTTAGAGATTTTTCTCGACGGTTTGTGAAGTCTGCCAACCCGCACTAGGCCAGCGTGGTGGACTATAGCCTTATCCCTCTCAATATGAGAGGAGACCCGTGCCCAGCAGTGGGAGAGTATATGGGTTGATGATGACATGAACACACCATTACGAAAATCTCTCAGGCATGCAGAATAAATAATGAATGATTGAAGAAAAACATCTTAAGAACATTTTTGTGTTTCTTCACTATTTAAGTTAGTTATATGATAGAAAATAATCATAAATCGAATGGTGTTCTCAAGGTACTGCTTTTCATATGAACCCTGTATATTTGAACAAAATTAAAGTCAACACAGTGATTACTGCGGAGATGAACGCAATAAATATCCTTCAGCATCACGTCTTATCCATATCGCATCGCGTAATTTGCGTAAATTACAATAAACTGACTTGAGTAGTAACCTATGGTATATTGTTATGGATGATGGAATGGTGAGATCATACCTAAGTAACGTCAAGAACTTGTTGATTTCTCACATTCACGCGAATATTATACATTGAAATAAAACTACTTTTTACGGATTTTATCGCGTTATATTGATATTATTAATCCCGACGTTTCGGACCCTTTACAGCGTCCATGGTCGCGAGTAGACTGACCTACCTTAGTCTACCCGTGACCATGGACGCTGTAAAGGGTCAAGAACTTGGTTATTTTTTAACCGATTTTTTGTATACCTACATGCCACAATACCAGTCATTGTTGCATTTAATCTACTATAGATAACAACTGTTCCTACCTAAGAGGCACACTTTATCGCATCATATCAGAAACATGCTACTTACCTTCAGATAAAACGAGATGGAAGCCTCCGGTGAGTATAGGTTCCAGTGAGAGGGTGACGTCATCAGCGCGGAGGCTCGGCGTCTCTATTGAAGCCGTGTGCGCACGCGCACCGAGGGCCAGGAACGCTGCAAATTCAAATGTACTGTTTATTGGTAGAGTTCCAACCGTATTTTGTTTCTAAAGGTTGCAAAACCATCAGTCATCCCTGGGTATAAAATCATCGCCATCATATCAGCTAAAAGAGTGCCATTAAAATAAATTCAAATTATAAAGCCCCCCCCCCACACCTCATAGAAGACGTTAAAGACCTCTTATAATAATAATAATATCTTTATTTCAGATCACACAAGTATCCATTATATACTGGATGTTACAAAACTACACGTAAAGCCGAAAGGAGGTTAAATGGGGCCTTATAACGAGTCCATTCACAATATTTAAGAAACGTAGTAACGCTGTTAAACATACCCCAAAAAAAGGAAAACAACAACATTTGTGAATGAAAAATAGAAAAACTTAAAGTACACAATTATTATGTAAAATAGGTACGTAGGCCTTTCTGTTAAATAATCTGGTTCCCTGACATGACAGCTGACAAAATTTTTGGCTTTGTTAATTTTTAATTATATTTTTACGGGGTATTTTGTAACATGTTGTATAATCCCGCCTGCATCCAACGACCTTCACCATATCGTTCTATGAGCCTTTTTTTTTTGGAGTGCAAATAATTCTCATGAATTGTCTGCCTGTAGAGATGGGTACCCTCCCATGTGGGACAACCAAAAAGCGCACCTGCCCACCCTTGTCACGGCCACATGATTCGCTATGACCGTGACACCGTGACTCCAGCGATTACAGCCGTCCTGTGACTCTGCTCCGTGATATTTTTTATCCAACTTGTCAAACTATAGTTAACAATTTATTCTTACCCAAAAACGTCCTTAGAGCCGCCATCGTACTTCACCATTGGCTATCGACTGGCAGCTCTCGTAACTATAGCTTTGCCGATATCTTGATAACTCTATCATGCAACACTATCTCTTGATCTTGAGTCGAAATGATGTTTCAGATTATTCTAGATGACATTTATTTATAAGTCGATATAGGTTTGGCCGCTGATGGCCGCTGGAGCAAAATGCGAGTGGAGACCACGCACCGGAAAACCGGAAAGCGCAGCGTGGGACGGCCTCCAACGAGATGGACGGACAACCTGGTAAAGGTCGGTGGAAGTCGTTGGATGCAGACGGCTTGTAACCGGTCCTTGTGGAAGTCTATGGGGAGGCCTTTGTTCAGCAGTGGACTTCCTGTAACTGATATGATGATGATGATAGGTATAGAAAAACATAAAAGAATTACTCCTGTTAATCTTAGGAGGATTAACAGGAGTAATTCTTTTATGTTTACTGTATCTAAATAGAAAAACAAATCCTAATCTTCAATTCTATGAAGATAAGTAATTAATTTGTGTTCCGTGGAATGTTGCTAAACATTGAGATAAATTATAATCTCAATAATATCAGCAATTATTTTTTCCTTAACTCATATACAATTCGTCTCAACTTACTGAGTCGCAAGATTGAAATGTTATGTCTGTTTTAATTAAATATCAGTAGTAAAACTGTTTTTAGGGCACTCTAACTATTTCTTCTGTATCGTGGGTGCGCTTATACAAATTTTAATATTATTGATATACATACCAACCTACAAAAACACCGAAACAACTAACCATAGGTAGGTAATAAAAATATTTGTTCCATGTGGGAACCGAACCCGCGACCCATAGCGCAGAGGCTGATTACTCAAACATTAAATATATTTGATTTGATTTGATTTGATTTGAATGTCAATTGACGAGGTCTGTTATCTAGTGGATTGAATGTCGGTCTGCTGATCATTAGGATTCAATTCTCACAAGACACAAATATTTATGTGAGTATTTGTGTTTATCTGGGTGTTTCTTATAATATGTATTATAAGTAAGAATATATATACAAAAAACATAATATTCAACAGTTTCAAAAATTAATTGTTTAATCATATTTATAATAGTAAATCACAACTTTAAAAATACCTACTAACAAATAATGAACACGCTACATCTTTTGACTTGGACCACTGCCTTATAAAAATAATGCAGAGAACTCGTTTCTTGGTTGACAACTGCAAATTAATGATGTAAATAAAAGACTACCTACTTCTTCTTCTTCTTCGTCGTCGTTCCCTCATTGCCGAGGCTCGCGACCGCATACGACACGTTTCCAAGCTATGGGGCCTTCTGATGTGTGGACCGCTCGGTACATGCTGCCACCTTCTTATTAGCGTCGGACCATCTTGTCGGCGCTCTACCTTGAGCCGACTAAAAGACTACTATCAGAATAAAAATACTAATAACAATAGGTACTAAAATATTAGTATCAAAGTTCAGTCGAATAAATGTATGTCGAGGAGACATAAACATTAGTGTTGGTTTTTTAGTCTAGTACGATAATATCTACATAATACTTCAATGGTCACCCTATGGCGGCACACGTTTCGCCAGCACTATGTTCCGCACGCGCACCATATCTACGTCAGCTGCGGCGCCAGATGCATGCGTTCCTTCATACTTCATTAATTCTTATTTTTATCATTATTAGGTACATACTTAATTCATTTTTACTTAATTTTGTGCAGTGGCTCGGTATCGATAAACAAACATCAAAACAAAAATGTTTTGGGGGACTTTCACCCTTTTTTGACGACCTCTGTAGTCTAGCGGTTCGAGTGCCGGACTGCTGATCATGGGGTCGTGGGTTCGATTCCCACAGGACACAAATATTTATGTGGATAAAACATGAGTATTTGTGTTTGTCTGGGTGTTTCTTATGTATTATAAGTATGTATTTACAAAAAAAGAAGTATATAAGTATTATATCCATTGTCTAGTACCCATAGTACAAGCTCTGTTTAGTTTGGGACTAGATGGTGTAGTGTCATTTATTTATATTTACCCTTATACTATCAATCTAACCATTCCTCTTTCGTTTTACAGGGTTGAGAACGTGTAGGTAAGTATACCTGGTGTTGCGTCTATAGGCTACGGTAACCGCTTACCGTACTTAGGTGGGCCGTATGCTTGTTTGCCACCTTAGTGGGGTAGAACAATTTTTTTTTTTTGCGCACTGAACCTACTTGGGCTGTCCTGGAGTTGAGTTTCGGCGGCATGCGCAGTGCTCGGCTTATAAGTTTACAACAACAAGCGAGTCGCCAGCGGCCTCAGTGCGATGTACTGTCAAATTAATGCCATCAAAAACGGTACTTACCTTTAAAAAAAAAAGCAAGTCTCGCAACTCAGTTTTTCTACCGTAAAAAGTTGTGAGATCCATGTAATACCAAGTCGGTTAACAATAGTGACCATATCAATATTAAAAATCTTGTATGTTTTAAATTAGGTAATAGATTGACTTGGCCATGGCATGAAAACACAATGTATCTCACTTGTAATACTGTATATTATATTAAATTAGATTGTTTAGTGCGATTGCCAAGTCAATCTATACAAGATCTTCGCGCAGATAATTTATGCGTAAAGAAAATTATTGCATATCTTTGGAAAGGATCGATGCTTATTGATTGTTCCTTTGTAATTATTTTGTTAATATAATTCTAAACTACTCTTATTAGAGTTTTTTTTACACATTATACATATACAACAGTATACCACTGTTATTTTAGCGAAGGAAAAATTCGACTAATTCGAACCTGCGTCTTCTGGTTAGATACACCGGAAGTTATGAAATTTACCTTCACATTCTGAATTTACGTCTTTATGGTGACATCATCTTAGCATGGAAAATGCAAATATCAAAAGATACATTATATAATAACGAATTATGCAAGATTCATAGCAAGCGACGTTCTTTAGTTTATGCCTACCCCTATGGGACAAAGGCGTGAGTGTATGTATGTATGTATTGTATAATATATCAACATTATTTTAGTGTTGTTATTGACGTTATAATCTACCAGATTCATCTTAATCTTAAGAAGATATTTTGTTTGTCTTAGATAACGACAAAGTCACCAGCACAAACTTCAGGTGGCAATGTTTCAAAAATATCGATATTTATTGTATTTATCTATACAGATATCTCTGATCAAGTATCTTTATCATAAGTTAGGCCTGTGACAAAATGTTATATTATCGGTTCTGTCAATCACAGAACAGCACGACTAAATTCATGAATCATAATAATTTATGATTCATAACAACTTTCAAAGATATAAAATTAACTTGAAACTGACTGCCTCATTAGTTTAGTGGTCCTAAGCGCGACTGCTACGTTAGAGGTCCTGGGTTCGATCACCAGGTCGAGCAAAGTGTTATTGGGTTTTTCTATAAACTTCTCAGTAGCAGCTCAGAGTCTGGATTTGTGCCCGGTTATTGGCAATAGGCTCGCCCCCTATTACATGGGACCTAAAACATACCGGTGAAATGTGGGTGTACATTACGGATTTTATCGCGTATATTGATATTATTAATCCCGACGTTTACAGCGTCCATGGTCACGCTAAACGTGCCACAGTTGAGCGCTTACCTTACCATATGTTAGAGGAGTCACCACAAAATTGGCTACATCTTGAAGCGTGCTTCAATTAAAACATGCTTCAAGCCGCTGAAGAAGATCAGTCAATGTTAGAGGAGTCACCGACAAAATTGGCTACATCTTGAAGCGTGCTTCAATTAAAACATGCTTCAAGCCGCTGAAGAAGATCAGTCAGTTCTTACCATCTGTCAAGTGCCATATACCTCTACAAGATGCGGGCGTATATAAGCTTGATTGTGATTGCGGTCTCTCATATATAGGCCAAACTAAAAGAAGCATAGGGACCCGCGTAAAAGAACACATCGCCGATGTCAAACACCGCCGTTCCAAGAAGTCAGCAGTTTGTGAACATACTCTTGACAAGGCCCAGCATTATATCAGATTTGATAAACCACAAATACTCGCGAAGGAAAGTCGATACCTACCCAGGATGATTCGTGAGGCTATTGAAATTAAAAAACATCCAAATTTCAATAGAGAAGATGGCTGGGTCTTACCACCTGCTTGGAATCCTGTTATAGATTCTATTAAACCAAAATCCAGGCCTACAACTGCAAGACCAAAGGATACTGTGAGCTCGTTCTGCGTGAATCGGATTGCCAATAATTAACAACTAAAGCATGATCATTGAATATTTTTACTTTAAAAGAGACCATGATTCTCTGAGTTTGTTTCGGCGTTTCTTCTCAGAGGTCGTCAGCTAGGAAATGCCGGCTCCATCTAGTTTTAATTAATAGTTAGTAATAAATGTCATTGATCATGTAACAATAAAAAATGTAGGGTCAGTAATTATATCATCAAGACGCCCTCCACCTCAGTCTACCCGTGACCATGGACGCTGTAAAGGGTCCGAAACGTCGGGATTAATAATATCAATATACGCGATAAAATCCGTAAAAAGTAGTTTTATTTCAATATCCTAGTCTAGTTTTAGTTTAATTTATTCTATATTTTATAAAGTTTTAGTTAATTAATGATAAAACCCGTGCAGCAGTGGGACAATATATGGGTTGATGTTGTATGTAGTGATATAACGCGATAAAATAAATGTGATAATAATTAACTATCTGAGGCAGGGTTCGAACTTGCCTCCTTCCTGTTACATACACCGGTCTAAGATAGTTCTGCGTGTGGGTTCTAAATATTTTTTTTAGAGACCACAACAGAATTACTTATCTCCCGCTTAATTGGTGAGGCAAAACTTCATTCCCAGTAGGAAGTCGGAAACAAATAGAGTTTAGATTTGTGTTCGGTGAATGGCAATAGGCTCAGACCTTATTACAAGGGATCTAAAACATACCAGTGAACTGTGGGTGTACATCACTAGGTACACCCTGCTCTGTCCTAATTTTTCGGGAATATATGTTATGAACTGTGGGTATATACATCAATAGGTATACCCTACTCTGTACAAATTTTTCGGGAAAATAGACGTGATAAAAATATAAAACCCATAACTTAAAAACGAACAGATAATTTAATGAACATTAAATTCGAGTTTACATGTACAACATTCAATCTTCAAGCGTGAAGTACGGCAGGATGTCAAGGGGAGCAGGGTAGTCCCTCAGCCAGACGGGGCCGGTCACCAAGTCCCCAGTGTTGCCGTCGCGCCAGGTGCCGCGGGGCAGGTAGATGTCACGGGAGACTGCACCCTCCGTCACCACTGGGGCAGCTAAGATCTTCTGGCCGAGAAGGAATTCTGGAAAAAATGCAATTTGTTTAAATAAACAGTTCACCGAAATATTTTCGTGTCTATTACTTGAGCCCATTAGGGGGACACGTTTGTGTGGATGGATGGATTTTTGGTTACTCTTTCACGCTAAAACTATTGAACGGATTTTGATGAAACTTTACACTATTATTATATATACATCAGAATAACATATACTATACAAGCTATAATTTATAACGATTTTGAGTTAATTAGCCAAATTACAACGATAATTAACTTTTTCCGCGTGGAAAAGGTACCTACTTTTAAGTACGTGGAAGTCGCGGGCAAGCTAGTACTTAATATAATTTGAAATTTATAATGAACATGTTTTCAAGCTTTATTACCTAAGTATCCAAGTAACTTTCTATTCTTTATGTACGTGTGTAAGTCCAAGTATGTATTTAATTTCGTCAGATAAATAGCAGCCTCAAGAGAGAGAGGCTATGTAAAAGTCTTACCATCGTCAACAGCGAAGGCGTCTTCATCATGAGGGTCGAGCCACCAGATGGGTGGGTTGACTGGGGTGCCGTCGTTGACAGAGGCCCACATAGCCTTCTCGATCTCGTCAGCGTAGTCGGCGTGAAGCTGTGTGTAGCGACGGCAAATTTCTACAGCCTGTAGAAAAAGAAATAGGTTAATTCCAAAATTATTTAATCATTATATTAAAGAAGACGTCGCATTAGCTAACTTTACTTTTTAAGAGAGGTAGGGCATAGTGGGAGTAATTCCACTCAAATTGGAGCTGTCCGACTGGGGAAGTACCTCCGCCTTGCAGAAAATCGAAGTAAAATAACACTGCTTTGGGCTGTGTTGTGTTTCTTACGGTGAGCAAGGTTGCCAGTGTTCCACGAGGAAACGTTGTGTTGGCAGTGGGGGGACTTTGACCCTTATACTGCCAACGACTGTCAGCAACGCGCCAATGATACTCATGGTGTTGCAATTGTCTATAAGCTACGGTAACAGCTTACCATCAGGCAGAATAAAAAAAAACCTAAGAGATAAGATAGATATACATAGCTATATGTATTTTTCTTTGTATTTCTGGTGTACAATTACAGAATATAATAAATAAATAAGATGTCACGTTGACTAGAATGGACAAGGTAAGAAATGAGTGTATAAGTATATAAGTGAGGAAGTTTGAAAGTGGCACTTGTTACAGAAAAGCCATGCAGTAATCACTTGTAGTGCTACGGACATGTGATGCGTCGAAATGAAGAGCATATTACCAGTAAGGTGATGAGCTTGAATGTAGATGGAGAAGAGATATAAGAGCGAGATGATATGGCTATAAAGGAAGTGAATGATGAAATGACTGCTAAAAGAGATTTATCGAAGAAAAAGACATACTGAGCAGACCTCAAGTAATTTGGGATAACGGTAGGTAGGAGGATGATGGTTAAAGAAGACGTCTGTGTTCTAGTATTTCAAGTGTCGGACTGGTGATCACGAGGCTGGGTTTGATTTCAACAGTAGGTACTCAAATGCTTATGTGATAACCAACAATATTATCAAAACTATTTGTGTTGTCCATTGTCCACTGTTTGTCACTCATAGTACATGCTCTAGTTAGTTTGGGACTAGAAGAGGGTCTAGAGTGTAAAATAGTCCCAAAATATTTATTTATATTTATATTATTTTCAGACATTTCGTGTGGACAGTCAGAATTCGAACTGGACTACAGTATTTTAAGACACAATTACAAATAACTCACTTCATCGTCATGATCCCAGGGCACGAATGAGTATTGCAGCGAAGGCATGAACACGTTAGCTTGTAGCCACCTGACAAACAACTCCTTGCTGGGTTTTTCGTTGTAACCGTTGCCTCCAATCATGTCTGGCAACACCAGGGTGTAGCCGTTCAGGTTCATTGACAGCAAGGTGGTGATCAAAGTGGCAAGACCGTTGTTGAAGTCCCAGAGAGTGTCTTTGTCAACCATGCGGATGAATACGGGCAAGTCTTGGGTCCTGTAAGAGAGGAGAGATATTTTGTCGTAGGTACAGCTATTTAACTATTTTAATAGTAGCATTGGGTACATGCAATGCGGCAATCTCTAAAAATTAAGTAGCTTATTTCAAGCTCTTTATACAATTACAATAAATATTTGGCAATCGTAAATCGAACACATAAGCTAAGTACCGAAAAAGGAGACAAGAGATACCACCTCTCTGTTTCTCTCTTCCTCGATTTCTATGGATGCGTTTTTTTTTTGTTGCGAGGACGAAAGCTTCAAAAGACTGCCTGCTGAGGGGCTAGTGTGATTTTTATCGCAATAAAACCCCCGGTGGCCTTCTACAGCACAATATTGAGGAGCTCCGGGAACTAACTTATTCTTCCGGAACCCTTTCTTCCGTGTCATGCCTATTATGTTTTATGGATACCTACTTTAAAGTATTCCTAACCCTGAACTTTGGATAGCGTATGTCCAACAAAAAGAACTCACCTCATTCCAGATCTAACTTCGATCATCGGTCCGAATTTGGCGACGGTGCGCACATAGGCCTGCACGATGTGGCCAGGGTGAAGGTCGATATCCAGGCCATTTTGTACAGGGATCTGGAAAAGATCATCATTGCTAAAAAATGTATGTTACGTTGTTGGCAGTGATTTAGAAGATTCAAGGAACCTTCCGTTTTAAGTAAGGTACCTATCTATATATCTATCTTGGAAGTGTCCTATTTATTATATAAATATAACAAAGCGTAATAAAGGGAAAAGAACGACTGACACCTATCAAGGCTTAAAAGTCTTTGCTCGTAGTCCCAATTTTACTACTAATTTGTGCTTCTTAAAACAACTGTTCTGATCAAAGCCACGTGCGATTCGAAGAATTTTCTGAAGTGTCTGAATTAAAAGACTTAAAAGCATCATTTACCTGAGGAGACCAGCTGGACTCTCCAGCATCAAACTTGATGCTATCAATGTCGTAAGTCTCGATGATGTTGCGGACTCTATCGGAGAACCAGTTGGCTGCGTCAGGGTTGGTGAAGTCGATGTAGCCCGGCACGGAGCCGTTGTTGTTCCACCAGGTGGTATCGGGGCTACCCTCCTCGTTAAGAACCAGGTAACTGTTGAGATCACGTTACAAGACAGTTAGTAGATCGATTCAGAGATGATTTATAGATTTAATTAAATAGTCACTTTTTGGACCATTAAAATACAAGTTATTTTGAATGAGTAGCACGGTTCCAAAAAAGTGGGTCTTATAAACAAAAGCCAGCAAAATACTTCATAATTAAGAAGTACTTAGCCCGTAAACTATTAGTACGTTGAGTTAAACTTACCCTTTTCCTAGAGCTTCAGAGTACCATGGCTCACAGTCCTGGTTGATGAATGGATGCACCCAAATGGACACCCTGAAGCCAAGACCCTTGATATCCTGAACCAGCTTCTTCAGATCGGGCAGCTTTCTAACATCCACAAACAGAGAACCATAGCAGACTTCCCAAAGATCATCAATCTCAAACTGAGCGTTAGGGAAACCACTGTCTTTGATCTCATTGGCGAAAGCCCAGAGGTTGTCCTGGTCAATTTCTCGGGAGTATCTAGCCCATGTCGACCAAATAGGGTACTGGATCATTCTGTAATCAGGGATGCCGGAAGGCTTACCGAGGTAAGTGTCGACAGCGTGCTGGTGGGCGACCTTGGGGTTCTCGAAGAACCAAAGGTCGTATTTAAGGATGTTGTGAGTACGTCTAGTAGAGTAGGGGTCGGCGACTTCAGCGATGAGGCAAAGGTGGTTGTCTAGGACATTGTGGTAGTCCGCAAAGAGTGGTACTTCGGGAGCCACGATGATGTAGTCTCCGGCGGAGTTGAGCCAGTAACGCTCGCTGACAGCGGCGTTGTCCTCCTCCTTGGAGACGATGGAGTATTTCTGCAGCTTGTACTTCTGGACCGGCCAGTGTTGTTGCTTCTGTTCGGGGCCAGCGAACCATTGTTTGTCACCTGAAGGAAATTGATAGTAGTTTTGTAAGGTAAGGTAGGTTACTGGAAAAACAAAAACTGTTACATAATAATTTTACAAACCTCTTTGGTAGCTACAGTTTCCTTGTAATAGCAAATTAAAAAAGCTTTGTTGTTTGTGATAAATTTTAAAAAATGGACGGTAGTATCTTTGAGATTAAGTCCCGTTGATACTAATTTTCTCGACTCAAATCCTATCAGTTATTGATAAAGTAAGAGAGACTATATAATATAAGCAGTGACAAGTTACTGTGCTACTGTTGTTATCAATTGTGATATCACACCGATAGGTGATCGGTTTTCAAACTCAACTACAGATAACCATTGTATCAATGTATGAATGTATCAAGTTCAAGATAAGGATACTCTTATAGAATTGAACTATTGCAAAAGCTTTGGAACAGGGATTCTTGATCTTTGATTAAAATATATAAATAACAGCCCTGTTCCTACATGTACACAGGCTGGCCAACACATCAAATTTCTTTAATAGATTTTCAACTTTAACACAAAATAATAAGGTTAAAGTTCAATTTGCGTTGGCCGGGGGCGCGTCTGTACTATCTAGAGAGTTTGTATAAGAACAATTCCACATGCTCATAGATATACAAGTCTTAGATAGAAACAAGTATTAACTATGTTGCTCCTAAAATTCTAACCAAACACGCTATCCTGCCCATTCTGCCAAGGCTTGCTACTTACCGAAATCAATACAGTCTTCGAAAACAACATCACTGGGTCCATCCCAAGTGATAGTGATTCTGAACCCGCCGGCGTCTTCGGACACCTCCATGTTGAAGCTCACGCGGCTGTCGAGAGCAGCACCGTTGCGGCCAATATGGCCCAGGTAGTCAGCTATTCAACATTAAATAATAATCATCACCTAGCTACACAACTAATTTTGGGCCGACATATTTTGCTGAGTATTTGGAGCGAAGCGAACGTACACCAAGCCATTAGACCTTCGCAAGTTTTGCAGTCAGATAGTGAGTGGTCATATGTGCGTTTATTAGAAGTTACATGCGCGCAGGTAGTATTATTTTCAGGGAGGTGCGTTTGCGGCTTTACTATGCATGCTTAGTTAAATGCCCTAGAAAAGGGACTACTATACGACTTCTACTAAATTGACAAGTATCTTCCTTGGAGCGTAAATGTAATCCCTTGCCTTCCGGCACGCATGTTCAATTAGAATTCCTAGTAAAATTGGACTTACGCGATTTCGTAAACTTTTATAATACTTATTATTTTTTAAATATTAACGTTGCCTCAAACTATGTGTACCTGTAAAACCCAGACCCGGAAAAACTACGTAGGTCTTACAAATATTTATTCTGTGCGGGGATCGAACCCACAACCTGTAAAGCTGAAGCCAATTGTTCAGCTACTACGCAAAACGTGCCGTCAACAATAATAATACCCGGTATTACTCACATCCATCGGCCAGCAGGTTGAAACTGCCGTCATCGTTCTCATCGAGCTGGATGTTGCGTGCTGTTGGTGCTCTGGGCACGGCGCATAGCGCCACTGTCACTCCTGTAGACAAACAAATATGATTGATACAAAAAATTACTCCCTTTTCCCTATAAATGACATTTGATACAAAACACAGCCTAAGGCAATGATTAATAAGTAATTCATTTTTTTAGAAAAATTAAAATGATTGTGTGGCATAACCTGTAGTCAATACCTACAGGCGTAAGGTGCCCGGCAGTCTAACTCCCTTGAAAATTAATGACGTCGGCCATTCCACATTATGCCAACGTGATATCAGCCAACCTACATTAGGCTAGCGTAGTGGATTATAGCCTATCACAATTCCACAGCAGGCTCGTGCGTGCCAAAAGTTGGACATTGCGCAGCCCATGGTATATGGTATGGGATGCCCGTGCCCATCCGAGCTAAATTATTTTTCTTCTTCTTTTCGTGTCGATGGTAAATACATTATTTATATTACTTGAGCCCAGTAGGCCACGTTAATTGCGGCATCAGTGGCATTCTTTAGATCTTCAAAGGTGCAGGTATACGGGCATTTTGTGCACTCCAGCAAGTGTAGCATGGTCTGGTCAGGGGCACCACATTCGCACTCTGTGGCGCCCGGATCTATGATCCCCCATTTCGCCAAGTTGTGTTTGTAGCGGCCAACTTGAAAGATCCACTGCAGATAAATTATTCTGGAAAGTCAAGATAGCAACAAAGACATCCTACCTGCTAACAGGAGAAGCACCTTCATCTTGTTACGTGGAACTGTCGATTAACTCGGTGAAGTACAATATATTTATTTGTCGTATCAATACCTTATCTCAGTTTCATGTCAGATAAACGCTGTGATCAAATCCCCTATGGTCCACAAAATGATGTTGCAATACCTACAGAATGCTGTTAAAATATTAATTACTAGGTAGCAGTTGCCCGCAGTTTAATTTTTTTTTTAATACTAAGGTGGCAAGCATACGGCCCACCTGATGGTACCACACCAGGGGTAAAACGAAAGAGGAATAGTTGGGTTGGATCTATCTTAATACCAAAACCCAAAATAATCAAAATTTTTTTCAGTAGTTTAGGGGTGAAAATGTAAAAAATTCAGACACAGCGGTTACTTTCGCATTTGGGTGGATTGAATTAGATAAGATTTTGACTGGAAACATCAATGTTCCCATGCCTAGACTTAATTTTCAGACAGTCCAAGAATATGAAAACTTAGTTTGACTAGTTGGGTAAATGGCTTGTCAATAAATAGTGTTCGATGCAATAATGACGACCGTACACGTTTTGCTGATCTAGCGATTGACTTCCGCCGCGATAAGTACGTCGGAACGTCAGTGACTATTCGGACAGGCAGTAACCGGGTACATTCGTACTTATTAATTAGCAGCTTAACCATAATTGTCTATATAGTACAGTGTAACAGTTTCGGCAATAAACATTAAAGTGTGTTTAATTTAGCAGCTTAACAGGGGCGTATTATGAAATTTGGTGCCCCGGGCCAATAAGTTTCGCCGCCCCAGAATTCTAGGAAAAAAGTGTTATAATTGTTTTTTTTTCTATTATTTTAATTTTAATTATAAGGAGTACATAAGGAGTACATAGGTTTAAAGATATTTATTCTCAATCAAAACATAAAGTCACTTACTTGAGAACAACAATTTCTTATATTAATTACAAGTTCGCTTAAGATTATTTACATATAGTTCTAAGTACCCACCTAATGCATTTATTTGTTTCGAGTTAAGTAATGTTAAGTACATAAGGAGTACATAAGGAGTACATAAGGCGTACATAAGGAGTACATAAGGAGTACATAAGGAGTACATAAGGAGTACATAAGGAGTACATAAGGAGTACATAAGGAGTACATAAGGAGTACATAAGGAGTACATAAGGAGTACATAAGGAGTACATAAGGAGTACATAAGGAGTACATAAGGAGTACATAAGGAGTACATAAGGAGTACATAAGGAGTACATAAGGAGTACATAAGGAGTACATAAGGAGTACATAAGGAGTACATAAGGAGTACATAAGGAGTACATAAGGAGTACATAAGGAGTACATAAGGAGTACATAAGGAGTACATAAGGAGTACATAAGGAGTACATAAGGAGTACATAAGGATAGAAATAAAACTACTTTTTACGGATTTTATCGCGTACTGGTCTACTCAAAGCTACTATGGCTCTTTCTTCAAAAGGCCATTTCAGACGTTGCCCTACATTGTAAGACACATATTTGTTACCACTACTCTATGTCTGGACTATGATTCTCTGAGTTAGTTTCGGTTTCGGCGTTTCTTCTCAGAGGTCGTCAGCTAGTAAATGCCGGAGCTAGCTTTAAAAAAAATGTTTATTATTACTTGTAAAAGTGTCTTTAAAAGATCTATTTACAGAAATAAATATAATTTATCATAATATTTGCGTAAATGGCAGAAATCAAGTACAGAGGCCAGCAAATCAAGTTACCCCAATCTGTCAAATTTCTTTAATAGACTTTCAACTTTAATGCAAAACAATAAGATTCATGTTCAATTGGGGTAATCTGACAGATATGGATAGCTTGACCTGCTGGCGTCTGTACATAAGGAGTACACAAGGAGTACACAAATAGTACGAAGAACTTCGAGAACAGCTCGTTGAAACACTTGTTGTGTCAAGGTTGAATTATGCCGACACTGTGTATGGCCTACGTTTATTGGTCGAACCGATCGCTTTATCCCGAGTGCAGAATGCTAGCGCTCGTTTTTGTTACCAGATCCCTTATAGAACACACGTCACTCCATTTCTTAATAGACATTCAATCGTCAAAATGAAGTCGAGACGATACTTGCATCTGGCGTGTCTCATCTTTGGTGTTATCAATTAATATCAAAAACCGAAGTATTTGTACGTAAGGCTGATCGCCCCTGCCCCGCTCGCCACGCCCCGCCCCGATTTCGCTCGGCGCCCGCGCCCCATGCGCGTTATATTCGGAGCAGTAGGTACCTACTTATTTATTGTGTACCTATTTACTTACAGACACGCTCCGTAGATATTGGCGAAACTTAACTTACGTAAGCGTGTTTGCGACCAAATGATTTACGTACCTACTGATTCTTGTTTATTTTTATTGTTAATTTTAAATTGAGATTGACAAGAAAAATTCAAAAAGTCACCCCCACTGACGCCGCCCCTGGCGGATTGGCACCCTGGGCCATGGCCCGGATGGCCCTTGGGTAAATACGCCCCTGCCTATAAACCACTTAGGCCGCGAACAAATAGTAACATCCTGTATCTATTTATTTATTTTTTTAAATCTCATGAAGACTCCTTTGGAGACCGGCCACTTAACATGATGGTTATCCGCAGACTCTTGATGTGATAAGATACAATATAGGTAAGCAAGATACTATAAAAAACCACTCAAGTATTTTGTTTGCAAAGGTTATGTAATGAATTCTGTTTTATTTAATCATTACCTCTTTTTACCTGAGTACTAGGTACACAGCAGGGAACTAGGTATTCTTTTACAAAGCAGGGTCAATCAACTTAGTTGCAAAAATGCTGTAGACCCTCTCTACCAAACCCTTCTCACTATTCGTCTATAAGGAATAGTGTTCGGATAGTCTTTGTAGGTACCCGCTAAGGAGCATGTTTTTATTTATTCAATTCATGTGCACCATTGTGTAGGCTATTGTTGATATGGTCTTTAAAAAAAAATGGAGCCTGGATAGACCAGCACGGCTTTTACTAACCGACTAAGGTTCGTCCGCAAAATATTAGTACCTAATTCAATGAAGAGTCCTGACCATCCAGAGAGTTATAATAATTTGTTTTTCTATTGTCGTAATAATTATTGTTCTTTGACAGGTTACTTAATACATTTAAATGTAAACCTTGTAGGTACTGGTAATTTTTGTGAGGGTTATGTTCGCTTATATTATCCTTATCAACTTACGGTTGCTTTAGGTAATAAAAACAAAACCGTCATAGTTTTCTTCAGATTATCTCGACGTGATCGTTTTACAAACCAATGACCAAATTACAAGGACAACGCTCGTTTCCTTGTAATTTGGTTATTCTAGGTTTAATTAACCATTCTAAAGATAACGATCACGTTGCGACTTTAAATTTTTTCAATTTGTATCTATGTAGGTTGGTATGTACTAATACCACTAATTACTGACTACCGACTTAGTGACTAGAAAGTTCATAGAAACTTCATAGGTACCTACTTCTTGTTGCACTTAGAGTCGACGACATTAGGCATGTGTCATTGACGGTTTTTTGGTTAATGTAATTTAACTGTTATTCATCAATGGTCAACAGTTTAAAAAAACTGTTAAATTAATAACAGGTTTTGAATGTTCAACGGTAGCGTTCAGCGTTAATTTATGTCAACGTTTTAAATCATTAACAATTAGAGTTGATTCTCAGACATAGCTACCTACCGTAGCTACCTACCTAGGTAATTAAATTTATCTGTTTATGGTTTATTGAGAATACAACTACATTGATTTTGATTAATTGTCCACCACATAGACTAATATATAATACTGGAGATAGACTGGCAACTGATGCATTCAGATTTAGTTAACGACCAGCGCCCTCTGAACGCCAAGCAATGAACTAAATATGCTATATAACCTAACCTAACTATATTGATATGTATGTATATATATATACATAGCGTTATCGATATATAGGCATCTACGCAACGGTAAAGATAATGTGATTGATTAATAATACAAAATTATATTATTGAATGAATTTATTTAATTAAAACATTTAAACATTAATTTCGACACCAGTTTCCCTTTGTCGTCTCGCACCCTTTGTTTTATTATAATGTTCCCGAGCCCGTAGAAAAATGGAGTCAGTTTCATTAGTTTCATTAAAATTATAATAACTCTTGCCAGTTAGGACATTGCTGACTTCTTTGCACCAATTCAAAGTGAAGAATATAACACCTTTATAGAGCAAATAATTTTTTAATTTTTCTTTATGTTTATGACATTTCATAAAATTCAGATCGACATGGACTGTTATAATTAAGATTATATATTTTGTGATATTTTCTTTGTGGCCATAATTATTTAAAATATCTAATGTTATTTGTTCCACTTGGGCAAAAAAGTCAAACAATGGCCGGGTAGGATAGCATAACCATCTTTTGCCATTGCAATATTCCTTGTTTATAATATATTTGTGGAAATCTTCCATATTTAATGCAATCAAATTATTAGTGCAAGTTTTACATTTTTTAAAAATAAACTTTTTTGCTTTGGTTGCTATCCACCCACTGCAATATGCTATGGCTGCACATTTCTCTACATGAACTCGGGAAGGGCTTTCTAGAAGTATTTGTGTACTTATTACATTAATATTGAAATGTTCCTCAATAATTTCCATTATTTCTTTATCGTCTTCCACATTACATTTTTGATTTAACAATGATTTTAAAGAATTAAGACAAATGCTGTCGTCTTTCTCACAATTTCCTTGTAAGGAGTGTGGAGATGTGATATTATTTATTAACAATGTTTTAAAAGCTGTCTCAAATTGAGCTGAATTGGGCATAATGTTACTATGCCCATGAGCTCTTATCGCCCCAAAAAAGTTTTCCAAGGGGTCTTGGTTAATATTTCGTAATAATAACGAATTAACTCCTTTTGAGCTCAACATATTTGATATTAATTTAAAACCTTCTATAGTTTTTACCCAACTGATAAGGGAAGGTACAGTTATCTCTTTGCCATTTTTATTTATATATTTCATTGACCTTAAGACAGGTATCGTTTTGTTCCAAAATTGTAAATGGGGTGAGTTTGGTGTGACGGCTGATCTTAATATCTTGCCATATTCTTTGCTAAAATTTGCGTTGACAGAATCGAACAGGTCGTCAAACAGCATTAGAAGATCTGCAGTGTCCACACTTTCCTCTGGCAAGCACCCACTTTCTATAAAAGAAAATTTAATGTTAAGTACATACAACAATGTGGTGTTTATATTGATTGGATAATTCTAAAAATGTTTACACATCAAGAACTTTACGAGGCCTCTTCAATGTCTCTTACACCGCAAGTGGTAATCTTGTTCTGTTCAGTTTATGTTATGATACCAATCTAAATTACTACTACCAAATTTAATATTTGCAGACTTAGTTAATTATAATAAAATTCCTCAATTATTAGAAAAGAAATTATGGATTATTGAGAAAAGGTGGTTCTATTTAACTTTGAAATTGATAGGGACTATTTTAATATAACTGTTTAACATTGTGGAGTGCAATAAACGTATTGAGTATTGAATATATGAAAGAAAAATTTGACCGCGGGCAGGATTTGAACCTGTGTCTTCCGGCTAGGTACGCCAGACGCTATGACCACTAAGCCACCGAACCACACCACCAACTAACACCACTAAGCATTAAAATTGCTACAAAAAAAAAAAAAAAAAGTATATTGATAGGGACTTTAAGTTAAGTAAGACATACCTGCCAGACAGCCAAGTGTCACACCGACAGACTTGCTAAAGACTTGTGTGCAATACTTAACCCTCATTTTAGGAATCATTGAGGGCACCACATGTTGAGCTGTTAATTTATGGGCTAACTTAACACCCCGAAATGAAGGGCTTCTTTGAAATAAATTTTCAATGTGACACCATTTAGCCAAGCGTACCTTGCCATCCATGACATATTTTAAATTTTTATTTAATAAATTGTTTCGTATACCCTTCATTAGATGAGGTGGATCGTAAATAGGTACAATTTTGAGACAGCCCACTTCAAAAAATCCACCTCTATAATCTTCATTATTTCTAAGGTACTTTCGTTTAGTTTCTTCAATCAAATTATTTATTGCAGCAACGTTTGTGGCTCCTTGGTCGCATACTGTCGCTATTACTCTCAGGCCTGTACTTTCAACATTTTCTATTATATTTTTCAACTGATTTTTTAAATCTGTTGTTTTAGTTGTGCCTGAGCAAAAACTATATGCTATTGGCTGCTTATATTTTTTAGTGATGCCTCTCACCATAAATACAAGAACATGGTCAGTGAATGTTAATTCTCTCTTGTTGCCATTGTCGACAAAACCATTTATATTGTCGTGTGCCTTATTATAATATAAATTTGTTGCAATTGACATTTCATCAAACAATATGCAACAAAATTTATGTTTTTCTGGCATTTTGGCCACTTTTTTCTTTAAGTGTTCAAATATTGTTTTATTGATACCAGGTTTTAAATCTACTTTCTGTAATATATTTTGAAGTGTTCTTCGGCTTGGCAGAACACAAAGCTGGCTTAGCAGGCGATATGCCTTTGGGGATGGTTTATACAATGATAAAGCTAAAACTTTTTCGTCCAGTGTAAAACGCCTTCCTCTAATTTTTTTTCCACTGCCTTTAACTTGCATATCAAACAATGTTTTAGTTGCTAATGACATCTTTTTGGTCACAATTTCAAAAGCTTTTGTTTTCATTATTTTCTTTGCCAGAAGATATCTTTGGCGGAAGGTTTCTTTGTCTTTAAGAACCTTACGAAGTGTTAGCTCCAATTTTTTCACCTTGTTTTCTTCATGTTTTTGTTTCAAAAAGGTTACTGAAAATATAAAAATATTTTTTAAACTGTGCACAATATTATTTAAGGAAGGTGCATGTTAACTGCATGTAATTTTTTTCCATGGTGGACCATGAACTTTAAAAGGATTAGCATTTGTAGATAGATTTAGGTAAATATCATCATAAAGAAAGGTAACATACCTGATCCGGAACGCTTGAAGTATTTAACTGTTCTAGTTGCCATGGGTTGTATTACATCATGATGCAATATATCTCCCCGGGATGTAGATGGTTTACAATCAGACATTAATTGACCCGTACTTGGTGCTGTGAAGCAAAGGGAATCAAATAAATATTTTATAAATATTATATATTTCTAGTGCATCCTCTTATTTTGCATAATACTTGATAGTGTGAGACCCCCATCACTGATTTGTGCAAGTAAGCTTCTGTTTTATAATGGACTATGTAAAATATGACTACCAGGTTGCCTTGTAAAAAAATTAGCTTAGTGCTATGACCGTAGGACTACCAAGTCAAAGGTCTCGAGTTCGACCCAAGGCATGCAACTCTTTTTACACTAAGACTTCAAAGTTTTATGCATATTTATAATGAATTATCACATGCTTAAACGGTGAAGGAAAACCTCGTGAGGAAACCTGCAAGCTTAAGAGATTATCTTAAAGGTGTGTGAAATTTGCCAAACCACAGTAGGGTAGCGTGATGGCATTATCCCTCTCGTTCTACGAGGAAACCTGTGCCCAGCAGTGGGACAGTTAATGGGTTGATGATGACATGGGATTTTGTTAACGTTTAAGTCACTAAAACAACAAATAGCATACACCTACTTGCTAATATTAAAAAAGAGAAGTACCTGTAGAAATTAAGTCCTGAATTACATTAGGATTCAATAATGCAACTTGAGAAGTAGATGGTTGGCAGTCTGGAACCATGTCACATGATGCTGAAAAGTACAGAATAAAAGAAGTTAATATTTTCAGTTTTCACACTAAAAAAGTACTAAATAAGATATAAAAAAAATAGTACATACAAAAGTAAAAACCAAAAATTATGGCATTAAATTAATATAGATTGCTCATTCTTTGTCTGTGTATTCACTTAAAACTTTAATCTATATAGGTACTCAATGATGAAGTAATTTTCACTTTCATTATGTGTAATTGCACTGTGTGAGTCCAATGAGGTTGCTAGTATAAAATAAACTTAAACAAAAACAAATTTACCTGATACATCTGCAGAGGGTAAAAGCAAAGATGGAACAGCCAATTTACATAGTCTGTTTTTTGGGTAAAGAAACTCTTTCCGAAAGTGCCAACGACAAATTCTTCGAGTTTTGTGGATAATGGCACTGTCTTGATCCACAATGTCGCCTCCAATAATGTTTACCCAATTTTTAAACCTTTCTCCATCTTTCTCAGGACATGGAAAGTAATGTAGAGGTACACCTAAAAATAAAACAAAGTGACTGAAATGTAATTTTTAATCTAGTAAATTGGTTAAATTGTTTAATTTAATAAATTCTTTTAGTAGACCACAACAAGTCCAAGCTTTGAGTTCAATTCTTAAGTGTTTTTCTATGAAATTCTTAGTAGCAGCTCAGATTTTGACATATCATATCATATCCAGTTGGCAATGGCCATAGGCTTGCCCCATATTATGTGGAACCATAACATACTAACAAACTGGGATGTACATAAGCACACCTCTGCCCTTCAGAGAATACAGGTGTGATGGTATGTTTATGTAAAAGTTAAAAAGTGAAGCAAAATATCATAAGTTTTCTTTCCTTGAGAAAATGAATGTTTAAACTTAAAGGTAACATAAATATTAATTTTCTCATGCGTGTTAGCTTTATAATAAATTGTATTTGTATAAAGCATCATTGAGGTTATGAAAGTTCAGAATGTAAAAATAAATAGATATCTCACTCACCATCTTCTGCTACTACTGGACACCCAGGAACACAGCAGACGTTTCGAGGCATTGCGTAAAATGTTAATAACACTACACTTAGATTTAGGGTCCAAACTCCCTGAGGAGGGCCTATCTTTATGTATGTCACAAACACTTTCACAAAGTACAAACTATGTTAGATTTTCGGTATTTCTGGAATATACGGAGGATTTAAAATCAACTCAACGTAATAAAACAAGAAAACCAAAAAATAAATACAAGAAAAATGCGCACGAGCATGTAAACACACCAACGGAAAATTTCTTGTGAAGGTTACGTACAGTGTTGCTTACATTTAGTATCAGTAAATTAATAAAATCAGAAAAATATTATTAATAAAAAAAGATGCCTGATTATTTAAATATTTTTTTTTGTGAAACAGGACTAATTTATTTATTTATGAAAGTAAAATAGCAAAATTAACAATTAATGTAACTAAAAAACATTTCAATCAAAAAAAGTGGTAACACTGTCGTAAAAAGTTCTATGTATGGGGTATAGATGGCACTTTTCACAACAAAAAAAAAATGTTCTAAGTTACCAGGGCATGGTCCACCACAAACCGGGGAGCTTGTAATTGTATTAGGGTGAGAGGTAGTCTGTTGATTTTGATTTTATAAAGCCTTAGAAAAAACAGTTAACTACAAACATACTACTTTGTAACTTCGAATCCCTACAAAAAAAGGAACATAGAGTTTAGTGTTCACTGTTATTATTATAGTTTATCGGACCGTACCCACCCCACTACAAGTTCACGCAACCCCGTTATTATTATTCCTTTCCTTTGCGCAGCTGTCATTTTGACATATAAAAACAATAGCAAGCTTTTACATTTACAACAATGGCAGATCCAAGGATTCGTCAAATTAAAATTAAAACCGGCGTTGTGAAGCGCATAGCTAAAGAGAAAATAGTGTATGAAAAGGAAGCAGAACAGCAAAAGAATAGAGTGCAAAAGTTGAAAGACGAAGGTCAGGACGAACATAACATTCGGAAGCAAGAAGAAGTTTTACAGGAGTCTCTTATGATGGTCCCAGACTGCCAAAGGCGGTGAGTTCCGCGCTTAGATTACTATTTACGTGTAGAAAATGCTAATAAACTGTTTAGAAATTTGCTTCTAGCCGTAGTTTCGTAGTTTTTTTTATGTAAAGTCACAGGTGTGCAAAGAGGTTAGGTGCAATAGCGCGCGGCATCTGCTCTTTGTTTCCCGTTGTACTTGAATTGAGTTCCGAATGATGAATCATGTTCACGGTCCATTGTATAGGCGACTGTCCCTACATACTTTTAATATTTTTTTTTTCAAATAGGATTAGCCCCTAGATCATAATTGTTTATATTTGGTATAATATAGTATTTTAATTAATATAGCAATGGTAGTGAAGGAGAAAATGGGACTCAATTTGTATCAAGAGGTCAAAAAGGCGAAGGTTCCTCAGACAAAAGCTATCTTTATTTAAAGAAATGAAGTAGTTTTCTCTTTGCAAGATACTAAATTTATCTTTGATGGGATCTGGTTATTGTACAAGTCCACACCTGATCATGCTTGTGGCTGGGTGTGTGTAACTCCTTACTGAATCAAATCAGACCCGAAACATTCATGTGTTCCAAAAAAATTGAATATGAATAATATTACAAATGCATCAATTGGATATGGTACATTGCTCGTAGTTGTCTTTCATTTGAGACACAGACCAAATCATATAAGGGAGTGAGCTTGAGATACCAAATGAGATGAATCACACTTCACCACTATTCTTTAAACTTATATGTATGAATATGAGCCCATGAGCAATTTATTGATGTTCTCCTGTTTCTCTCACTTTGTCTGCGATGTGATATAACAATCTGTATTTTATATCTGTGATGCTACACGATCTTCATCGTCATCTTTAGCACCTTTGTATACGCCTTCTCCCTACGTGCTTCACAGTTTGATAGATCAATACAGTGCATACCGTACATTAAACATAATTATTGTATCTGATTCATTCTGATCATTTTGATCCATACATAACATAATGACTTGTACATGCGACTGCACATTAGGCGTAGCAGTTAAAGTGATCACCTCGTCACTACCGTTGTGCCGGGTGTCGTGGGCTCGATTCCCACCCATGCAATGTTCCAAATGAAACATATCAGTGATCGGGAACAGTTTACTGATGCAAATACTTCAATAACAATAATGAGACATTTCGCCCACCCCTAGTTGTGGCGAATGGCATAAATGCCATGACTGTAGGGCTTGCCTTATATATTGTGAAGGCAAATCAATTAAAGTTTGTTGGAATCCATGAGAAAATTTCATATTTCCTACTAGAAAAAAAATACTAAACTTACCAAACATTGTGATTTGTTCTAAAAAAATTGTTACTTGTGTGATTTCCCACAAATATTTTAACATTATTGAGAATTTTTATTTCTAATTACATTTTTATTTCAAAACACAATGTAGTAGATTTTAAACTGTAGTTGTATAATCTTTTGTAATTAATGTAACAATCAGTAATTTAATATGAAGTACCTTTATCATGTCTTGTTTCAGACTGATAAAAGCATTCAGTGATCTCAAAAACACATTAGATACTGAACAGGACCTTAAAGAGCACGAGGACTACATAGCAGCAGCGCAAGTGCTCCAGGAGGCAGAGAGCCAACTGCCAGAAAACGCAGAATTATAATAAAATATTACATTTTATATAACTATAATTTTAAATTTTTAAATAACAATCATGTCATATAATCCTAATTTTTATAATAATTTTCACGGAAGTATTTCTACATTCCAAAGTTTGCCATTAAATTGTGTTCCACCTCCACCACCTCCACCGCCAGCATTCTTCATTCCACCATCCACACCAGCAAATAAGAGAGAGCAAGCAGATAAAGATTTTTTGAAATCCTTTGAGAACAAGATACCTGTCAGGCATCTTACACAGGTTAATGTGAAACCATTATCAATATCTGAAATCCGTGAAGAAATTTGTAAAATGGTTCTAGCTGTTAACAACTTGAAGGCTAAAGAAGAAATCCTCACAGAAAAAATAAGTACATTATCAGAAGAAGAATGGAGTTCTCACATGAAACAAGTTGAAGAAAATAAAGCATTAATAAACAAAACCTTGACTGTGGTCAATGGCCCATATTTAGACCTGCTACGGAAACTTCTAGCAAAAAGATCTGCTAAGAGATTACGCATGAAAAGAGTCCGTCTGGAAAAGAAACGGGAGAAAGAAGACAGAATAAAAGAGCTAAAGGAGAGATCTAGAAAGATAGATGAGAATTTACAGAGAATACAAGATGAAATCAATAAAGCAAAGCAGGTAACTGTTAATTAGTTCATATCTCCCATAGGAATTTCCCAGTAGTAGCTCGGAGTTCTGAATTATCCCTGAACTGAACTCAACTTCTTTATATTTTACTCATTCATTTTAAACTATTTTTAATTATTTTATTAATTTGTTTCTGTTTGACTGAATATGTTATGTACTCCTTAAAGTTTACAAATAGAAAAACACCTTATTCTTATAGAAATTAAGTACAGAGGCCAGCACATCAAGCTCAAAAATTTGACAGTTTGTGGTTAGCTTGACCTACTGGCGTCTGTGCTATTTGTATGTATTAGCTGTTGGTTTACTCAATAAATAATTGAACTCCTAGCAAGAGGCTCCTTTAGGGTACCTAAAACATACCAATTAACTACAGGGTGTTTGGTAGAACGTTGAACATACGAAAATGGTGGTTAGTTGGGGTCATCTGCTACCCACTGGGCCCAAATTATTTAACCTTGGCCGCACCGTTTTTTTTTTACTTTTTTTTAATTTCACAGAAAATTATCAGTTTTTTTTTTAATGCAAGTCAAAGTTATGCATCGTATTTTTTTACATCTTTTTGTACCTTTAAAGACTCATAACTTTTTTTCCCATTAAAATCTGTACCAAACAATAATTTTATGAGAGTCTGCTACAATTAGACATTAATACAAAACAACATCCTGCCTGTTTTACCCGTCACAAGTAAAGATATTCGAATTTAAAGTTAAAAAAAACTGGTAATTTTCTGTGAAATTGAAAAAGTAAAAAAAAATGGTGCGGCCAAGGTCAAATAATTTGGGCCAAGTGGGTAGCAGATGACCCCAACTAACCACCATTTTCGTATGTTCAACGTTCTACCAAACACCTTGTATATCACCCATAACTTATTATGGATCTCTTGTTTATATTTCAGGAGGCTGAACAAAAGCTCCAAGCAGATGTAGTGCTCAAAGAAGTTCTTCGTAAGAAGAGTGATGCTAAGAAATGTTTGGCTAAAGTTGATGCTCTGATGAAGCTAAGGAAAGCAAGACAAAACACAGCTCAAGGCAGAGGACAGACTGTCTCGGAGAGTGAAGCCACAGCTTTTAACTCCAATCTTGGTAAGAAATACATTTTATTTATTGATTTATTTATTTAATAATGCACAGCAAATTGCACAGGACCGGACTTAATGCTAAAAGCATTCTCTACCAGTCGAGCATAGGGTGATACAGAGACAAAGTGTGGCAGATGCATGCTGAAAAAACTTTGATCCATATTAAATGCTACCTATATATCTACTATATACTATAATACATACATAAAGTATTCATTTTAAAAACAAGTCACAGCATAACACATAACCACAGCTCCAGATGTTCATGCAATTTATTACAAATATAATTTCTTCTCATTTACAGAAAAACTAAAATCTCTCTGGGCACACAAACTAAAGCTTTATGAGAAAGAGGAAGCGGAACTCCGTGCCCAGCTGAAGGAAGACTCGGAACAAACAGATGCGATGATGACGGCCACAGAGAAACAAGTTGCTCTGAACTTGGACAAGTGGCGGGACTGTCTGTTCGGCGGTCAGCTGCCCCAGGCGGACTTTACCGGCGATGTCACGAAGTTTATAGCTGTCAGGTACAAATTGAAATTTATCTTTATTTATTGACGACGTCTGTGATCTAGTGGTTCGAGTGTCGGACTGCTGATCCGAGTGTGGTTAAAACACAAGTGTTTGTGTTTGGGTGTTTCTATGTATTATAAGTATCTATTTACAAAAATAAAGTATATAAGTATTATATCCATTGTCTAGTACCTATAGTACAAGCTCTGCTTAGTTTGGTACTAGATGGTGCTGTGTAAAATTATCGCAAGAATATGTCCAAGAATATCTACAGGTCGCCGTCGTGATGGTGGCGTTGTGTGTCTGTAGCCCGATTCACGCTATTAAAACCGTAGCGATATCGCAGCGACTTAATCGTTGAAACAGTTTTCCTATTCACATCCGTGATCGAATCGTTGAACTGTGTGATACAGTTCAAATGACTGAATGAATGGACGATTTTTCAACAGGACTACTTCTAAATCGCTCCGATTGACGGATGTGAATAGGAAAACTGTTTCAACAATTAAGTCACTGCGACATTATGACCGCCATGTCGATAACGAAAATCCGTGTTCTCTATTTGAACTAAAAAAAGTGGTATTTTTGACGTGCCATGCCGTCGGCGTCGTGAGCAAGTTGTCATTTGACGTCTATACACGTCCGTGGCGGTCAAAAGGTTAATTACGTGAATCGGGCTACTGGTCGTTTTATTACCTGCAACATTGTTGTCGAACGACGCGCATACACACGTCATACTCATGGACGAGTGCCTTGTGCCGGGGCTGGTCAGTTCTTACTGTCAATGGCTTTTTTTTTCTGTTAGAACATTCAGAACAAAATTGTAAACCAAGATTAACATTGTAATCATGTTATTTTTTAAAAGAGTGTCTATGGAATTTCTTGCCGGTTCTTCTCCTAGTACTTTCGAAAAGTCAACTTCATAATATTATGAAGTTGACTTTTCGAAAGTACTATTTTAATATTGATTTCTGACATTTACGCGAATATTATACATTGAAATAAAACTACTTTTTACGGATTTTATCGCGTATATATACCCTTTACAGCGTCCATGGTCACGGGTAGACAGTCTACCCGTGACCATGGACGCTGTAAAGGGTCCGAAACGTCGGGATTAATAATATCAATATACGCGATAAAATCCGTAAAAAGTAGTTTTATTTCAATACTATTTTAATGGTATAATTGAAATTAAATAATTGACTTTGACATCAGTTTAAGTAGAGACGCCAGCAGGTCAAGCTATCCAAAACTGTCAAATTTTCGCAATTAAACATGAATCTTATAATTTTGTATTAAAGTTGAAAATTTATCAAATAAATTTGACAGATTGGGGTAACTTGATTAGTACATAAGGCTGATCCAAACAAATTTCTGGAAATTATCGATATTCTAAGGATAAACCGGCCGTTAGCAATATATATAAAAGTTTTAAGTTTCCTCTTCTTTGTTTCTAGATCTCAGTGGGACCACTACATAAATAAAGAAGGAACTCCGTTACCCATGGGTTGGGTTATCCCCCCATCATCAATAAAAACTGAAGACTAAACCGCTTGAAAGATTGTACCACGCTTTTTGAGATACGAACACAATCTGATATTTATTTGAATTTTGTGCATGTGGCCTTAATTGCAATGCTTTTATATCATTAAATGATGCATTTACAATAAACATTGATAATTGTAAATGAAAAATATGGATTTTACTGCTTACTCCCCACCTTGTCGAATAAATAAGTTTCTTACCCATGAGTCGACACAAAACTCAATATACGTTTATTGCACTCCACTATTTTGTTATACAGTTTATGGTATCAATACTACGCGCCAAGTAGCGCTAGTCCTTCTATACATTATAGTGAAAGTGAGTTCTTCCGTGTCTGTCTGTGCTGTAAATTCTTAACTCATTTGAGCATAATCTTTCCGGAAGGAGGATCTATACCTCCGTACCTACACCGTATTTTTGTCGTCTTACAGCCGAAAGGAAACCATTATTTCTACTAGATATGGGACTACGTCGTGCAATCTTGTAAAAAAAGCTGTTTCTTAGAAAAAAGTTCAGATAATAGGATGTAGCTGTTTTTTTTTTTTGCATTTTGTGGTTTATCCCATACAAGAAATTGATCATGATAAGTAGAAGTATATCCTTCGGCTGTAAGAAGGCTAATAAAATTCAATTGCCACATGTAAGAAAGGACGCCCTCCGGCAAGATGGAGTGATGATTTGCGAAAAGCTGCTGGTAGAAACTGGATGCGAAAAGCCGAGGACAGGGTGAAATGGCGCACATGGGAGGCCTACGTCCAGCAGTGGACTAATAGGCTGATGATAGCTGACGATGATGATGTAAGAAAGATCATCACTTGATAACGGTTGGACGGATTTGGCAGATATTTCTGTCTTGAATTAAAATTAAATCCAAGGGAAAAAATCACACGAGCGACATCTGGCAGGAACAGCTGGAATTATAACACTCATAGATATTATTATTACATTGCACCCGTGCGAAGCTGGGACGCTGTTAATGTCACAATAAAACACAAAATTCAGCATACTCAAGTCTTTTACTCGTCACAAATTCCACCTCAATGGATTATTTAGTAAGAAATTATAGTTATAAGTGTTATAACACACGGACATAGCGTCCATTAATTAACTAACACTATGGTACCGTGTTACTATCAAATAAGTATCAACTAATTACTCCATAGTACTTATGTCTTGTGACCCCACAATGCGCAAACGCAACAAAATTTGTCTCTTTTAGCTTTGCGTTCTCGCCAGCCTAAAATTTTAAAAGTTAGTTGTGTGGCTCATAAGATATATTTACTATTAAGATTTTGTAACTATGTAACCGTAAAAACGGGACAGCTTACAATGTTTTTATTAATTAAATTCTTTACTTTACGGAAACAGTACAAGTAAAGGATGATATTTTATGAACATACTTGTTCAGAGACTTAAAACTAATTTAAAATCACATAATAATGAAAGTTAGTAATCTACAAATAGTTTCAATTAATTAAAATGTAATATAAAATATGTATAAATTATAAATATGTACAATTTTTACATAAGCGGTCCCGTTTCGTCTACAATATTACTGAGGTAAATGCGGCATTGAATCGTGAAGTGACAAATATTATATTTATAAATATTGCAGCATTTTAAGATATAAGTGTAAAGGCATTGTTTGAAAGACTGACGACTTAAGTCGACCTAAAACCAATGTACGATTTTTTTAAATAGCCAAGAACATACCTAATAACTTATCTGACCCAATCACAATGTCGTATTTTACGTCAAAACCGGTGAGAAAATCAAAGCTGTCGTAACTTAGACAAAATTGATTTCGATTCTATTTTGTTATTATTAAGTAACAAACGTTTACATGCAAAACGGATATTTAAAACAGAGCCCAACAATCAAAATATTGAAAGCGACATTATACTGGAACAGATAAGTTTGTCGCACTATAGAGATTTTATTAAGCTTTTTGAAGTTATAATATTACTAGTTAAAATTGAACATGAACTCCAAAATTTTGTTAGATTCTTATCTCACTATTCAGTGCTAAAAAAATAGTTTCATAAACAGTATTGTATCAAATAAATATTCGATTCTTCTATTTCTTGGCAATATAAAAATATCGGTTATCCTATACAAACGTGGAGCGATTACGTAGAGTATAATGTAAATGTCTTTTCATTAGATTTACTGCAGTAAACTCAAGTTGCAATAAAACCTTGCAAGTTTTTACTCTGACTAGCACCGCGGTAATCTGTTTTTTGCCAATCGCGAGGGAATTTTCCATATTTCTTTTTATAAACGGATGTCTACACTTTATAAGCAAACTACATGCAAAGTTGGCTGTGTAGTTTTGGAATTACGTGATTTATCAGTGAATGAGTGAAATTTTACTTTTATAACATTAACTCATTATGTCCCATTGCTGGGCGCGGATCTCCTCTCAGGTTGAGAGGGATTCACTCACTTTTATATATCATATTTATAAATATAGGTAAGTATTCACTATATCACTAGCGTTTCCTGCAGTATTGCTGGTGTTTTAAATTTCTTGGAAATAAGTAATCATTTATGGAAGGTACTTGCCTAATTTCAAGTTATTTAGCCTAACGATTTGATCTGTGCGTCGATATATAATCCAGGAAGTTCTATTCCATATCGTAACTTATATTGATAATGTGAACCCGTTTACCGCGGTAAATCTTTATGTACAACGGTAATACATACGTAACTGCAAGTTTGACCAGCCTCCATCAACAATATTGTGTAACCATGCTCTTATATAGATTTTGAAGGTACATTTTAAACATATACTTTCTTATATAGTACTAATATTTAGTTATTTTTATTATCTTTTTGTATTTCTTGGCATTTTCCATGCTAAGATTTTAAAGCAAAGGAAAAATTCGACGAAAGATAGTAGGTAGCATCGTTCGACATTGAACTAACTGTAAAGTAAGTCGTGTCGGTTGAGAAGCAAAAACTTGCTTTCCAATAGGTGTTACTGACGTCACCATAAAGACGTAAATTCAGAATGTGAAGGCAAAATTCGACATGGCGGGTAGGTATCGCGGTGGCTTAGTGATCATAGCGTCTGGTGTAGCTAATCAGAAGACGCAGGTTCGAATCGTGCCTGCAGTCGAAGTTTTTCTTTGCTTAATAACTATTTTTATTATATTTAGCATTCACGTATGCTAAAATGTGTATCTTTATAACCTATATGATATTTTTGTAAGCATCTTAGGTACTTGGACATTGGGTAAGCGGCATGACAACTATCAGAATTCTGTCTCTTGAACAAGCCACCCTTACACGTGGTTGTTTATAAACTGTCTAGCGTCAGTAAGCGCAATATCGTCAAAAGATAAAAAAAACCTGATTCTGGTCCAGCTTGCTTGTGCCGTAGTTAAAAAGTAGTTGTACAAACTTGCAGTAACGTATGTAAATATCTTAACATCTACACATAATAGAGCCCCATAATAAATTTGTAAATAGTAATCAATCATATCATTTTGTTATTGCACTTCAGTACATGAAATTTTTTACACATTCCTATAATTTTGCACTTTCATATTATTGCTAAGTCAACACATTACTCACAATTCCGCACACTTCTATGTTTAACTTTCTATTCCATATAGGGCAGAGACAAATTTAGACAACTAGATTTTTTTTTTAATAATTCATAACATTACTAGTTAGCATTCCTTTGTTTTTTGTTGATATATTGTCTCTTATTTACCTGAACCCGATATTATTAAACATACTACAGATTTTCCTCCAAAATTGGATAATTAATACTTATTAATTATCCAATTTTGGGCAGCTTATATACTTATATAAGCTGCCCAATGATGATGTCCAGGAGTACAATCTAAGAACTGGGCAGCCTTTTATATTGTTGAATGAATTAATAATTCACTGAGGGTATTTACAAACTTTTTCAAATGATAAATGGAAAACACACCTGAGATTCTTCCAGACTATCTTTTGGATCCTAAGTCATTGTTCCACAAGGGCATCTAAAGATAGTTTAGAAACATCTAAGGCTTTCAGTTCCGTACAATCAATGTAACTGATAAATCGTTTTTTTCCGATCCGATTCGAATTTATAGTACAACCAAGTAGTTAAAAAAAATCCTATTCTTATTTACACGACCCATTATAGTGATATCTCATTTTAGAAAGGCTAGTATTTAACTGCACATCAAAAAATGTCGTTTTGTATAACAAAACAATCCTAAGCAAAAATACTTAATGCACAGCAAAAATACTGATTGAGCAACAAAATTACTGACTGAGCAGCAAAATTACTGATTGAACTACGAAATAGTCACCTCAAAATATTGTTATATACACTCAAAACATTCAGATTTGGTTCTGGCACTCACCGGCCGCTGCCGCGGCATCGCTTCGCTTCGCTCGCTCGGCTCGTGCGTTCTGTGGTAACAGTTCTAACCTAATCTAACCGATATCTGTGTTTTGTCGCCCAATCAGTATTTTTGATGCGTAGTTTATTATATTCCTTTTAGAAATAGAGAAAAATGTTTCAATTTCGTGGAAGAACCTTTCTTCAAAAGATGAGAAAGAATCTAAACTGTTTGAAATAGTTCAAAACGATTGTAATATTAGCTGGTAGGTAGGTATTCTAATTCTTTATTGGTTCGAAACTACGCCATTTTGTTGTGCGTTGCGCACAAAAACAATCGTGCACCCAGATTCGAAACGATTATATTATGTGGATCACAAATATCTGTCTTGGGTAGGAATCGAATCTACCACACCTGTAACCGTAATAACGACCACCTTACTTCTGGAATTAATATCCCATTTCTCAATTGTTTTCTCTACTACATACCATCACGCCTGTATTCCACGAAGGGTTACGCGGAGGTGGACCAATGTACAGACGCCACCAGGTCAAGCTATCCATAATTGTCAAATTTTCCCAATTGAATATGAACCTTATTATAAGGTTTTAAAGTTGAAAATCTAGCAAAATAAATTTGACAGATTGGGGTAGCGTGATGTGCTGGCCTCTGTACGGTCAACAAAAGAGGTATACAGGCAGCTAATTAATAATCTGTGTTTTGATAAGGATAGTGTATTAATGTATCACGCAATATGTGTCAAAACGTAGGTATTGTAAGCAGCTACATACCTAACCCTTTGGCGCGTAATTATTTATGTCGAATTCTCTATAAAAATGCATATTTCGTTTGCTATCTGTATACTTAACTCTTTTGTTGACTGTACCTACACCCACAGTTCGCCGGTATGTTTATGTCCCATGTAATAGGGGGCGAGTTTATTGCCAAGACAGGCCCTAGATATAATCCACAATCTATGCCCTAATTATCAGGTTTTGATCAACTAGTAGTCTATTAGACAAAAGATACCATCTTAGTGATGAGTTTCAACGCCCCAATCAATTTCAATTTTACGTTATCACTAAGTTTGCCCGACAGCATTTTTTTACCAACAACAGTTCCGAGGTAAGGACGTGTCTGTGGTTAGCTGGCTGCGGTCGCGCAGGTAAAGTCACTTATAAAAGTGATTATTATCGAAATTCGTGAGGAAAATAAGGCGCCATCGATTTATTATGTAAGACGATTTTTGCAGTTTTTTAATCCCTCCGCCTCTATGTAACAAAAAATATGAATCGGCCAACTTCCTCTCCCCCTGTTTGATGTTTATTACGTAAGAATCTAAAGGAAACAATAGGTACACGTTTGGATCAGCCCTAATACGAATCCGCGGCTGCGCATGTTACAGAGTGGCAACGCGCAAGTGATACCCCTGGTGTTGCAAGCGTTTGCCACCTTAGAGGTATAAAAAAATGCGTGCGCATTTTCAAAGTATATACTTAACTTTGCGCATTTTTGCAATCTTACGTAAGAACAAGACCCCCCTTGTAACAAAAAATAAGACATGGTCGATCTCCTCACCTCCTAAATCGTCTTACGTACAGACGCCAGCAGGTCAAGCTATCCAAAACTGTCAATTTTTCCCTAATTGAATTTGAACCTTATTATAATGTGATATAGTTGAAAATACATCAATGAAATTTGATGGTGTTAGCTTGATGTGCTGGCCTTTGTACCTAATAAATGGATGACGCCTAAACACGAATGCCAAATATTTACAACCCTCAATTCTCTTAACACCGAGTCTTTATCGTAGAATTCATATAGCTTAAGACACGAACAGGTACCAGGTCAAGTCTGCTAATTTATTAGGATGGTCGTTCAATGGCACTAAATGATATAAGGACTGACAGATTTCGTAAGCATACTATCACGCCTGTATTTGGCGAAGGGTTAGGCAGTATTAATGTAAAGACGCCACCAGGTATAGTTTTGGATAGCAGACAGTTTTGGATAGCTAGTATCCAAAACTGTCAAATTTTCCCAATTGAAAATTAACCTTAAAGTTTTGTATTAAAGTTGAAAATCAATCAAAGAAATTTGACAGACTGGGGTAACTTGATGTACACCCACAGTTCGTTATGTTTAGGTCCCATGTTATAGTGAGCCTATTATCATTAACGGAGCACAAATGCAAGCTCCGAGCTGCTACTGAGCATTTTATAGAAAAATCCAATAACACTGCTTGACCTGGAAACCCAGGATCTTCAGCGTAGCAGTCGCGCTACTAGACTAACGAGGCAGTTAAACATAATATTGATTTCTGACATTTACGCGAATAATAAACATTGAAATAAAACTCTTTACAGCATCCATGGTCACGGGCAGACTGGTCTATCCGTGACCATGGACGCTGTAAAAGTTGTTAATAATATGTAACGCGATAAAATCCGTAAAAAGTAGTTTTATTTCAAAGTTAAACATAATGTCAAAAATTATCAATTTTGGTGTTGTTGAACGACGATTTTGACACGATAAAATCGCAGACTTCGGCCCTGTACTGTCAAGATTGCATCGGCAGCTATCTAGTCCTCTACAAGTTTCACTACAAGGTTTCGAGTGTTTACCTAGTGTATTTTGTGTAGTAAGTATCAATGGTATGTTATTGCCAGAGTCCGGCGTAGTTTCCTATGAGCGGCGCGGGGAGTGGTCCGCCGGCTGTGAAGATGCGCGTGCCGCTGTCGTCGTAACAATGTGTGTAGATGGCTGGCACGTGCTTCACTTGGTTGAAACCGTCTGCTTCTTCGTCTGGGAACTGGGGTAAATAAGTAACGATTTAATTTCGAAACACAAAAGAAAAAAGACATATTCTAATATAAAAAAATAATAATAGAACTGCTACTATTTGAACGTTTTTAGTAAACGGGGCACAAATCTAATATTTTATTGTGTCAAAATAGTCGTGCGATGACTAAAGACATGGATGAACAAGAATTGAACAGATTTAACTGTGAAAAGTGAACAATTCTTTCTTCTCAAAAAATCGCACTGAGAAAGATGTCAGTACACTTGTATATACATATAGGACAACATTGAGACCGACAGACTGTTCATAAATATCCAAGATGTTAAAGAAATGAAGCTTTATCTCAATTGAAATAAAGCTCATGTCAGATCATGAACGGCAACTGTCATCAGTTGCCGTGTACGGTGTTCAAGGAATGTGAAACATTCCTTGTTTCATTTATATAAATATGTCGAGAAAACATGGTCCAAAGATTGTTAGAAAGAGAATTTAGTACAGTTACAATAGTAATAAAAGGTTGAACAGCCCTGAACGCCGCCATTTTTATTGTTTACCTTTAGTTAAGTACCTAACCAAATGGAGTATCGGTAATAGAGTAAAAAAAAAAAGATTTATTAAGTTTCACATAGACTCACAAAAACCCTAAGTCAAATACCAGAATCTCAGAAATTCCGAAATATTTAGGATTCATACAAACGCCGGAAGTAAAAAGTCTGTAAAACTCACCACGTAGCCTCTAGAAGCCTTGAGTGTGACAGTTTTGGTTGAATGTATATTACTTTCTAAGTATTTGCCAGCGCGGAGATCGTAGAACATTAGTAGACCTGCAAAAAAGTTGAATATTTTTTCAGACTAAAGTTAACACCATATGCACCTCTCACTTGTCAATATTGGCGGAGTCTGATAAAAATGAATAAATAAAATAGAAGGAGTGGGTTTGAGAGGGAGAGAGAGAGAGGGAGAGAGAGAGGGAGAGAGAGAAGAGAGAGAGAGAAGAGAGAGAGAGAGCGAGTGAGAAAGATCATATTATGTACGTAGGACACTCAGAATTTTTTGAGAAACTAAAAAACTAACTTCTATGAAAAAAATATTTTTATTAAATCTTTTCAAAGAACTCTCCACCAGCCTCTATACGAAGTTTCATGCGTCTGAACCCATTTTCAAAACATTTTTTCCAGTCCTCCGCAGACATCTCTTCCACGGCCATCTCAAACGCTGCTAGCGCGTCTTCCGGCGATGAAAACTGTATCCCTTTGAGCAGATTTTTAATTTTAGGGAATAAAAAGAAGTCATACGGAGCCAAATCAGGACTGTAAGGAGGGTGTCCTAAGACTCTGACGGTGTGGAGTCCAGGAAGTCCCTCGTTTTGATCGCAGAGTGCGCGGGTGAACAAGGACCCCGCGGAGCCCAGTGTTCGGTCGTTGGCCTGGTATGACATGAATGTGAGTCTGTTTATAAAATGGCCCACGTAAGTTACCTAGTCCAGTACCGATGGTGAGCATGTTCCCGCGGAAGCTGGCGGAGCGTATGCCGCAGCCGTTGTACCGCGAGGTGATCTTCTTGACGGACTGCAGCGTGCGGCAGTCCAGAAGCAACGTGTATGACTTGCAGCCTATCGCATACACGCCGCTTTCCTGCACCAAAACAGATTGAACGTGCTAATGAATGATGTTTTTAAAAGGAGTTTCTATATTTATTTGATAGGTACTCCAACGACTTATCCACGATTGAAATACAACATAAAGAAAAGAACATTAATATAAGATTATAGCGAATTCGTCACTTATAGAAGTACACAGCATTTTTATTACAAAATTATTAGATTGTAATTGAAATACCTATAATATATTTTTCTAATTGATGCGATTATTAATATTATTAAATTAGATACTTATTATTAAAAAAATATATATTTAACACTAAAGTTAGTTACACTAAAATTACAATTAAAATCATAGTTAAAATTAGTAAAATTATCAAATAAAAAAAAAAATTTATAATGTTTAATAATTAACATTGTTTGGTTAATTTTGTATTATTGTATGGTGTAACGTCATTAAATTCTATCGACTACATTCTTACTGTACGTACGATGCTTTATTTAACCATGTTAATTTTAAATAGCCCCAGTGTTTAGTAAAAATATACACAAGGGTTGCCGAAATGTCTTGGCGAATGTCACGAATCCTATGATCGAGACTATAGGGCAAAAAAGGCAAGTTCAGGTTTTTTCTACAGTACAGAGTCTGACATATCCTGTCGCTTTTCTAGGTGTCAGATTTTTCTCACCCAAAACAGGATTGCCGAATTAATGGATGGAAGAGATAATGGAGCAAGCATTAAATAATTATATGACCCTCATTTTTTAATTACCAGGCACGGTGGCGAGGCCACCACCATTACGCCAAAAGTGCAATCAATATTACATAAATTATATAACTCAGTGTCTATTCCGTACCTGCGTGGCCAAGCAGACGAGGTCCTGGCAGGACGGCAGCTTGCGGGAGAGCGTCTGGCGGAATGTCTCCGCGTTGAATACGTGGATGTAGCCGTTGAGCGTGAGCGCGGCTATCTCCCGCCAGCGCTGGTTGAACGTTAGCGCACGCACTTTTTGACCTATTAAAATATCCCAGTTTTGTGATGGTAAATGTTCTTTATGTTGATGTGCTTATTGGCAACTTGCCTTATGTTGTTATTTTAACTTAATATTTCATGAGAACTTTTGTTTTGGTGCAATTTTATTACATACTAGCTGATCCGTCACGTCGTCCCGTACAAATTATAATAAAGGGATTTAAGCCTTTTTGTATGGAAGCTGGAATATCGGACCCGCCGCCATTATGATTTTTTTTCGAAATCGCGGCGCACTATGATTTTTTTTTATATGGGTAGAGGACGCATAAACGAACAAAAAATGTCAATATTATGGTACCCCAAAATGTCACGTTACCGAGATATTTGGAGGTAAAGATCGACATATGAGTACAATGAAAATCTCTACCATCAATCTGTGCGCTGCAATTTCAAAAAAAAAAAAATAAGAAATAGAAAAAAGAAAAAAGTCAGAGCGGATGAAATAGGATAGCCTCTTTCATCCGCTCTGACTTTTTTCTAGGGGTCTTAGCGTGACATTAAATACCCTATAATAACCTTTCTCAAAAATTGGCCTACCAAATGCAATAATAAATTTCAGAAATTAGTGCGTTTAAACAAACACAAAACTCTTCAGCTTCATATTAGTGTATAGATTTTGTTTTAATGTACAGAGGGCAGCATATCAAGCTACCCCAATCTGTCAAATTTCTTTGATAGATTTTTAACTTTAATACAAAATTATAAGATTCATATTCAATTGGGAAAAAATTGACAGTTTTGGATAGGTTAATTTGACAGTTTTGGAGACTTGGTATATGCTGAAAAATCTATTAAAAATAAATACCGGAACGGCACTCTTTAATGCAGACTGGTGAGACGTAGTGCTGCACAGGATGCGCGGGCGCAGAGCCAGCCGGCGCCGGCGCCTCCGCCCGCCACAGCGCCAGCTTCGAGTCCCTGGACCCCGTCACCACGAACTCGTCGTCCAGCCAGCACATGTCCAGGATCTGCACCACAATTGGCAACACATTGAATCGCGCGATAACTTACGCCTATAGCCAATGACAAAACAGTCAGTAGATTTGTTTACAAGAGATAAGATTTTGACATAAGGTCCATACAAGTAATGTCTATTATGCAAATCTGCCGAAACCGACATAAAGAAAGATAAAATATTTATTGTCCCAGAGACCTTTGACTTGGCAGTCTGATGGTCATAGTCTAGTGTTGGGGTTGTGGTGTGTGTATAGGTTCTCAGTCTTCCTCCGGTATAATGATTCTTGGGTATTTATTGAAACGGTTACAAAACTACACATATATTTGAATAATAAAAATTGTTACAATATTAAGGCGAATATAAGGTAAGTTAAGGCGAGAAATATACGAATAATATGCGAATGAGTGCTAGGGGCTTTTTTTATTAGGTCGAGGGAGCTTTAAAAACTTAACCAAACCAAAAATATATCTAAAATAACTGTCTCACCCAGTCTTTATGCGCCTCGCCGACACAGACGGGGTCTAAGGTAGGTAGGCTGTATATCGCCAGCTCACATGAGTTGCGGGCACCAGTCGCTAGTAACGTTCTGTAATAAATTTGAACATTTTAATTTTACATACGTACACTCATGCCTTTTTCCCATAGGGGCAGACAGACCTAAATTATTTATTTATTTAATGCTTTATGCACCACAGATTGTAGAGAGGCGGACTTAATGCTAAAAGCATTCTCTACCAGCCGACCATAGGGTAATACAGAGACAAAGCGTGGCAGATGCATTAATCAGTCATGCTGAAAAAACGTTGATCCATATATTTACGAAAAACCAAATTACGAAGAAGAGAATGCCACTTGCTACGATTCTTGCATACTTCATATTCATTTTTGTGGTTAAATTTGACTATTTTAATGATGGGTGGCTCTCTCTCTCGTACCTACTGTTTTGAGAGAGAGATAGCACGGTATTGGAAGGTTTTATAATAACCTTCTTAAATACCGGTGTACATTAGTACACTTCTGTGTAACGCTTCGGGAAATACAGGCGTGACGGTATATTCTGTTATGAAATATTAGTCTATTTATGCCTGATTTTTGTTAATTAGTGAGTTTTTTTATTAGTTATTTGCAATAGTATCTCACTGACCATAGTCAGTCTACTGTGATCGCTACGAGTTGACTTAATACTAATATTATAAAAGTGAAAGTTTGGATGTTTCTAAACCCTGCGGGTACTATAAACAGCAGAATCTGATCAAGGGTAAGATTTATTTCATCTTGACCTATAATGTCACGTAGATTTTTTTTGTAATATCTTTGGCATGGCCTCAGATGTATTTTGCCATTGTCATGTAATAGTAATTTTATTTTATTCAGAGTGTACATCACCTGAATACCGGAAAGCGTCATCATCATCAGCACGTATTCGTCCAACGTTAGAAAGGAAAGAAAAGCAAAGCATAACTAATTTAGACTTAAATATTTTAAATAATATACTTAACCTTTTTACCGCCACGGACGTGTATAGACGTCAAATGAAAACTTGCTCACGACGCCAACGACTGCATGGCACGTCAAAAAATACCACTTTATTTTTAGTTCAAAATACATACTTAAACAAAAAATTGTTGTTTTTTTACCTATTATTAGATACAAGAATCTGTCGCTTGACGTAGAGAACACAGATTTTCGTTATTGACGTGGCGGTCAAAAGGGTAATGCGGCCAGGCTTGGCTGTTAATTATATTGAGTAGACCGGGGTTCCTAACCAATGAGTTGTGTTACCTGGAGGGGTTGATCTGCAGCGCATGTATGCCGGTCTGGTGGTCGGGGCCGGCCCAGGGCGCCCGCGGCCGGAGCGTGGGGATCGCATCCAGGGTTCGCCGACGTACGTCATACACCATTAACTGTACAAAATACTTTTTTTTGAGAGATTCATAGCAATGAGGACCACACTTCACTAGTGGGTCTCTTACGGGGGCCAACATGCCTCCAGTGGGGTAAATATCATATACAACCCATATACAGTCCCACTGCTGGGCACGGGTCTCCTCTCACAGAATGAGAGGGATTAGGCTATAATCCACCACGCTGGCCTAGTGCGGGTTGGCAGATTTCACACACCGTCAAGAAAGAAAATCTCTAAGGCATCCCGATGTTTTCCTTCACCATTTAAGTGAGTGATAATTAATTATTAATACGCACATGAATTCAAAAGTCAGAGATGCATGTCTTGGGTTCGAACTCGAGACCTTCGACTTGGCAGTCCAATGGTCATACCACTCGGCTATCACTTCTTCAGTAAATATAATAAATAATATTAATATTTAGGATATTTTTACACAGCACCCTCTATACTAATATTATAAAGAGATATGGGACGACATTTCGTGGCGTGCATGTTAGTCAAACTGGTTAAAGCTAAATAAAAATAATAATTACTAGAGGTACGCGTTCACGAGCACGTGTGTGTCGGCGCCGTTCGACTCAACAATGTTGTAGGGAATAAATAAAACGACCCGACACACAACGCCGCCATCGGCAGGACATTTTGTAAGCATGACAAGCTCGGACCGCTAAGCAATCGGAGGGCACAAAGTAATTATAAAGTCATTGTATCCGGCTCGAAGGACCAAAATGTACGGGTCGCGACCTAAGTGATATAGACGGCTATGCTGCTAAATTAAACACTTCAATAACTTTTAAAGGTTTATTACGGAAACGGTTATATGTTAAGCTATGCTAGATGATATGATATGTTAAGCTGTTAATAATACGAATGCACCCGGTTTGCTGTCCGAATATGCACTGACGTTCCGACGCACTTAATGCGGCGGAATTGAATCGCTAGATCAGCAAAACCGTGTTCGATCGTAATTATTGCATCGAACAATAAATATAGCTATTGCAAAATACTGCAAGGCCATTTAAGTTTAAACGATTTGTTTGCTTACTGAAGTGCTTTTTATGCAATTTACAGTAAAACGTGAGTTATGTAGGTAAGTATGTGATATTAAGTTACCTTATTACATTTAGTGCCGAACACCACTTGTCTGTCGGAGAGCCACTGTGAGCAGAACACTTTGTTCATGTTCCCGAGGTTGATCGGCGTCTCCCGGAACATGTCGTGCGTGAGCATGTGACGTGTCGCGTACGACGGCTCCACGGAGCGGGGCTGCAAAAACAGATATGTAAAAACGTGTGAGTATAGCTGTAAAAAAAGAAACGTAAAAACATGCATAAATTACCAGTCTAGTACTCATAGTACAAACGCCAGCAGGTCAAGGTATCCAAAACTGTCAAAATTTCCCAATTGAATATGAACCTTACTGCTTTGTGTTAAAGTTGAAAATCAAAGAAAGAAATTTGACAGATTGTGGTAGCTTGATGAGCTGGCCTCTGTAAAAGCCGTCCGAAATATTATTATTATTATAATGTTGTACAGTTTCATCAAGATGGGAGTCTTTCGGAAGAGTTAGGCAGAGGTAGCCTACCTATTGCCATTTAACCGGGCACAAATTCTAATAGAAAGCTGCTACTGAATTTTTCAAAGTAAAACCCTGGCAATCGAACCCAAATAATTAATATATCTGTTGTTATGAACACTAGACAAATAAGGTAAGATAAAAAAAGACGCTCGTAACGTAAACAACAGCTCGTCGAGTTCTAAGTTAAAAATATTGCTAAACTGTGGAAATTCCTAGTGTTTTAAGCAAAAAAGTGTAAACTGACCATAATTAAACATTGATTAACATTTTTTCATATAAATATACAGTGATAACAAGTGATAAATACTAAAAAAACTATAATAAAACTTTTGTGCAAAAGAAATTGTGTCCGTTCAAAAGTGCATGATGAATACGCGTAAGTACGTTATATAGCGCGCACTTAAGACCTTCTTTCCGCGACCTTGCAAATTATCCGTTTGATGTAAACAAATTTAAATCCACCTGTTTTCAACTGACTTTTTAAGTACTTGTTATTATTTATGCATTCAAATATTGGAAAATACTCATTAGAAATGGATTCGTGTGAAAAAAATATTACACTACGTCGGAAAATAGAATACCATGATGCTGGCTCCTCTAGCAGTTGCTACGAAGACACATTAAATACCTCCCTGTCGCCAAATTATTCAAATTCAGGACAGAGTTTACCAGATTTATCCAGAGTGCTATTAAATAATGAAGTTGATGAGCTGAGGAACGAATTAATGAAAATAACAATGATGCTAGATAAAACTCAAAATGAGGTAGTCAGTCTAAAAGCCGAAAACGATTTATTGCAGAAAATGGTCTCAAGTCAACACGCAAAAATTGACCAGCTAGTAACTTTATGCGAAACAAATAGTCCTCATGCTAACAAGTTGCCAAAAAGTTGTAAGAAATTGTTTGAAACCGAGTCGATTTTAATCGAAAATCTAACCCCAACAGCCGTAAATAGCACTTCCGTCGAAAACATAAATGACACTTTAATAAATAACTGCTTAGATGCGCCTCAGCCGCAACATCAAAATTATGTGTCCTCGAATCAAGGAGATATTATGCAGACACGCCATACAAATCGCCAGGAAAATAGTCAGGAAAATAATCCAGGCGAACAGCATACTACTTATATCAACAAGGTATCACGATCAGATAACCACATTACAGAAAGAGTAAAGAGAATTGCCATATTAACTGATTATCATAGCTCGAATTTGAGAAACTTACTCCAAAATCTGGCTGGACCTACATATTTCGTGACATGTTTAAGTAAACCTGGAGCTACCAGTGATAAATTATTGGAATCTTGTCTGGAGATGTGTATTGACTTTGATAAATTCGACTTTGTGGTCATGATGTGCGGGAATTATGATAAAAATCCATTTCAAACACAATCGGTCCTTTACTATTTTATAAATAAGCTTGTGCACACTAATGTTATAGTTTGTAATATTAAACGAAATAGGTTTTTAAACGAAGTAAAACTAAACGAGTTATACAAGTACATATGTTCTCAATTTGCTCATAGCATTTTTGTTAACCTAGATTATCCAGTCTCTTTTAAGTCCTATAATTACAAAATCTCGAAATATATCTTAAGAAACATACTACACCTGCACTATAGATTTAAATACCAACAATATATGTCTGTTAAAGCCAACTCGATTAGTCCATGCTTTCAGACAAACGTAACAATTAGTACACAAACAGAAACACCAACTAAATCCAGTGTCTCCATCCAAACTGAAACTTGTTGTTTTCGAAACCAACTGTAATACATTTACCATACTACATCATAATGTTCAAGGTTTAAGATCTAAATTAGGTGAAATAGAAATTTTGTTACATTCCATGAATATTGATGTATTTTGTGCTAGTGAAACCTTTTTCCAAGATTTAAATGCTGAAATACTGCAACTGCCTGGGTATAAGATAGGTAATTACTTCTCAAGAAAAAATAAACGAAGAGGTGGAGTCTGTATCTATGTAAAAAATTGTATAAGTTTTAATAAACTAGACTGGATAGCTGAAATATCAGTAGAATTACATTTTGAATGTTGTGGTATTTTTATTCCAGAGACAAATTGGTATATTTTATGTCTATACAGAACACCAAATAGTAACTTCGAATTATTTATTGACAAACTTGAATTATTACTGTATAAGCTAACTATTCGTTCAAGAAGCATTTGCAAAAACATTTTTATTTTAGGTGATTTTAACATAGACACTCTTTCCGTGAATACAAAAAGCAAAAATTTCATTAACACTTTGGAAAAATTTAATTTAAAATTAAAAATAGACAAACCCACAAGGATAACTTTACATTCTGCTACTTGTATTGATAACATAATTACAAACCATAAAAAAAGTAAAACAGACATTTTGGATCTAGGTTTATCAGATCACACCGGACAAATTATTAAGATACCCTGTAGTTTAAGTTTTAAAGAAGAATTCTGGTTCACAAACAAAAGAAATATTAAAAGAAATAAAGAAATATTTTTAAAATATATATCCCAAATTACATTTAGTGAAGTGTACCAGGAAACTGATGCATGTGCAGCTTACAACAAATTTATGGAATTATTTTCTTTAATTTTTAACCTATGTTTTCCTATTAATAAAATTAAAATAACCCATAAAAGAAGGAAAACATGGAAAAGTAAAGGTATAATTACTTCGAGTAAAAATAAAAGGATTATGTACTTACAAACAAAAAAAATACATTGCCCAACAAATAACATTCAATACAACAAATATTGTAGTATTATGAAAAGAGTTATAAAGGAATCTAAGAAAATTTCAAATATAAAATATATAAAAAACAGTGACAATACAACAAAAGCTACATGGTCATTAATAAAACATGAGACTCAGCCTACAAACGTAATAAAACCCACTATTGAATATTTAATGCATAATAAAAAAACAATAAATTCTCCCATTGATATAGTAAACTCTTTTAATAACTTTTATATTACACAAAATTACAGTACTTCGATACATCAACAAAACATAGTTAAAAATAAAAATCCCAATTCAATCTTTCTTTTTCCCACCGATAAATATGAAATAATAAATATTGCAAAAAATCTAAAAAATAAGATGAGCTGTGGAATTGATAATATACCAGTAAATATTGTAAAAGAAAGTATTACCTATACTGTAGATGCTTTAGTTCATATTATTAACCTTATGTTGGAAACTGGTATATTTCCACAAAATTTAAAAACAGCTATTATTAAACCATTATTTAAAAAAGGAACTAGACATGATATTAATAATTACAGACCCATTGCGCTATTGCCGAGCTTTTCCAAAATATTCGAGAAAATTATTCATATTAGATTAACTAAATTTCTGGATACTTATAATATTCTAAACACTAGTCAATTTGGATTTCAGAAAAGAAAAACTACATCATTAGCAATCTTTAAACTTTTTAAAGACATTTGGGAAAATATGAACAAAAAAAAGAAATGTACAGCGCTGTTTCTTGATATGTCAAAAGCTTTTGACTGTGTTAAATTTGATATACTTTTGAATCAATTAGAAAATATTGGTATCAGAGGTATAGGCCAGAAACTAATAAAATCTTATCTCGATAACAGGATACAAGCCACAGTCATTGACACTTATGACAAATCGATTAAAACAATTGTTTCAGTTCAATCAAGTTTCGGAAAAGTATTATTAGGTGTTCCACAAGGAAGCATACTAGGCCCATTATTATTTTTAATTTATGTAAATGACCTTCCTAACATAACCAGTCATCCATGTGTTATGTATGCTGATGATGCTACCATTTTTATATGCAAGGATGATTTAAATGAGTCCGAATATAGAACCGAAATAAATAACACATTAACAAATATAACTTATTTTCTAAAATCGATAAATCTAAAAGTAAACCTTACAAAAACAAAGTTAATTCAATTCAGAAATTATAAAAATAAACCATCACAACTAAATATATATCAATCAAATACAAAAATCGAAGAGGTAGAACAAATTAATTTTCTTGGTGTCACAATAGATCAACACTTAAATTGGAAAGGCCACATAGAAAAAATTAATAAAAAAATTTCAAGTTATTGTTATGTTTTATCTATTTTAGTTGAGACAACCTCATTACACATTGCGAAATCTGCATATTTTGGTTACGTGTACCCCCTTCTAACTTACGGTGTCATATATTGGGGTAATTCCTGCGAGGTTCAGTCCACATTCGTACTTCAAAAGAAATGCCTACGCGTTATCTACAACATGCAAAACACTGAATCGTTGAGATCCATCTTTTGTGGAAAGGGTTTCCTCACTCTAACTGGTATATATATTTTAGAGCTGTGTTTATTTGTCAAGCATAATATTCACTCCTTTAGTCCTAAGTGCATATCTAAACCCAATGTACGTAATAAATACAAATATGATTTAAACTTGCCAAATATACATAATATGATTTATTATAAAAGTACATATATCACAGCCATACGAGTATATAACCACTTACCTGTAGATTTAAAAAAACTAAATGGTAAATTATTCAAGAGAGTTTTAAAAAAGTGGTTAATTAAAAATGTATTTTATAATATGCATGAATATTTTGCCAAAAAATAATTATTGTTATTGTCTTCAAGATTGTTACCACAGACACCTTTGTTTATTAGATTTTAATATTTTTATATTGCTACACCCGACTGGGTAGACTGTTGAAACCTACCAAAAATTGTAAAACACCTTATGTACACAGTTTTAAGCAATAAATATCTTTGACTTTGACTTTTGACTTTGAAGGCCATTGATGAGTATTTAGGTATATTGATAAAAATGTCCTCCAATAAATTCAAGGGCATTTTAGAGCCAAATCCAGCTAGATAAGATTACAATATGCATAATAGTAATAATATGATGCAGTGGTTTTGACAATGTCATTGATTTATAAATAATAAGGTAAACACCTAACACTTCAAAAACCTTAACTTATATACAGTAAAAGCCTGAATAACCGGATAAAAAAGAAACTAGGTAAATCAAATAATATTATTGTAGATTTCCAACTCAAAACGTAAATAAAAATAAAATAATCTATCAGATCGCTCTTAAAGAAAATGAAACAACTACTAACAAACACTATAATTATGTAATCGCAGGAATAAACTTGTCATAAAATGTCTCGTTGTACGGTCAAAACATTATGAGATCGGAAATTAGAGCTGTGACAAATCAGTCCCGATAATGTGTCCCGGATGTTCGAATAATCGATGTTCAGATAATCGGGAATCGGTAGACAGTTTATGTTTTGATGGATGGTCATGTCATTGCACCTGCCCCACTTAGGCATAGCTCAAATCTGAGTTTTTTTTAATCATATTGTTTAACCAAGCAGGGTGCAACACACATACAGCAGAATTATACTAGCAGGGTGCAACACACATACAGCAGAATTATACTTAAATATAAAGCTTATGACAAAATACAATAACATTGCCTGACCCTGGAATTAAACCCATCAGACCAGATCCAGATGCAATGTTTGTTTTTTTTTGTCTCTTGGACTAAATCTTTTATTTACACTTTTAAATACAAATCTTTATTGCTTATTCAGGCTTACTGCTATGTTCCGCATTGAATAGCCTTGGAAACAACTGAAGTCTCAATCAGGAGCAAAATAATATTTTTTAAATATTATTTATTTTATTTTATTTTTATCATGATCAAAATTGACTATTAAATAACTTAAAATAACATACCATATTTATGCCTGTATTAAAGGGTTAGGCAGACGAGTACTAAGTAATATATTATACCATCAGTTCACCGGTATGTTTAGGTCCCATGTAAAGGGGCCTTCATAATGCCTATTATGATCAAAATTTACTAAAAAATATTAAATAAAAAAAAGATGGAAGGACATACTTGACATTTTTAATTACTTGTTTTTTAATTAATTGTTATATATCTTACTTGCTAGATTTTAGAAAAGTCAGGTAGTTAAAAGCCAGGCTATGAAGTAAAGTCAATGTCAGAAGGTTTAACTTGTAAACAAATGATTTTACATATCTACATGAAGAGATAATAGTTTAATTATGTTGATTCATTTACTTAAAATCAAGTCATCAAGACATTAATATTTATTTATTTTAATACAATCACAACTACCATTACAGGATGCTAACATTAAAACTAATTGTTAGTCATTAATATTGTTAAAACAAAACAACATTAAGAACAGGAAAAAGTAAATAAAATTACTCTTCCACGACATATCCTCATTGCAAATGAGACTTCCCACCACATACATTGCATCTCCAAGCTATATATATCTTCCACAACAACTATAATTATAAGCATGTTAAACATTAAATGTTAGGCGATAGTACGGCAGAACAAGGCGAAGTTGAAGGGATGAGCTTGACTACTACCAAAGGGACTGGGTCTCTTTGGCCGATGGCAGGGATGCATGAATAATGGAGAGGGGGTGTTTGCCCTGCAGTGGGACAACACCGGCTAGATAGATATAAAAGCATACTCAGCAGTAGAAAGTGGAAATAAAATTGTAAATTTCAATTTTTATATACCTCAGGCAACTGCATCTCCCGTGACCGCACATAATCAACAAAGTTATATGATGTAGACAATATATTATGTTGCTGTGTTGTAGTCTCCTCCTCACTGTCGCTGTCTGAGTAGCAAACAAAGTCCTCTGGCTTGTCAGGCTTCCGCTGTTGTTCTAACCTGAAAGCAAATGTCAAAGTAGGTCAAGGATTTAAAGGTTTCATATCTATTTTATAGATAATTCTTGACTTAAGATAACACTAAGAAGTATTTTCTAAAAATTGTGCAAATATTTTGCATATTGTTCAATGTCAATGTGTTTCACAATATGCAGTGTGCAAATTGTTAAAAGTTGTTTTCACACACCTGATTACTTTCTGCCATTAATATTCTGGACAAGAAAAAAAATGATAATTTAAGACATCTTCAAAATTCTTTTGTGAATGTGCTATGAAAATTAAGTCAATATGATGGGATGTAGGTATGTTTACACTGCTCTTCTCACGAAAACAATTAAAAAAATAGCACGAAGAAAAAATATCGAAGCGCCTGGTATTAACTGCGAAGTGTCAATACCCTGATCAATGCATTATTTACCTCAATGCTCTGGCTTTAGCTCTTCTGTCCTTTATTCTATTGGGTATGTAACAGGACGGGTATCTGCCTTCGATCGCTCGCCTCACCGTCTGCGCCATTTTAATTTTAATGCCAGTCGAGTGTTTCAATAACCACCGTATAACACACGGTCAACTAGTCACTTTCGTTTTGTACGGCTGTACACACACCAATAATACGACATCTTTCATTGTATAATGGAGTCCAAACATTCACATGCACGTTTATATTCACACTCAGAGACTTTGTACATTAACTAAACATATTAAATATAGTTTCAATATAAAAATACACTATGTATAAACTCTAGAAATACAATATTAACTCTTTATTTTCGATATTTTTTATAAAATACTATGCTGATGGAAAGCAGGCTGTCATTGGTGTTGCTAGTACTAAAAAAAAGTTATTGAACTTATCTTAAGAGTATGACTTTCATGTCGTTACGGTTTTTGGAAAATCGGCAATATTAACGATAAAAAAAGATAATTATCTATAGGTACTATTATAAAACTGTAAAAAAGCTGTGTCTGTACATTGAAGATATTTAAAAAAAACCAAGTGGGATAGACTATAATATAAAGGTCTACGATGTTTTCCTTCGCCGTTTAAGCAAGTGATAGAACCCGAGACCGTTGACATGGCAGTCCAATGGTCCAAAAAGAAATATTTTAAAATTTTTGTCTGTTTAATTATTATTTTGTCTGTTAAATTTTTGTCTGTATTTTAACGACGTCTGTGGTCTAGTGGTTCGTGTGTCGGACTGCTGATCCCGAGGTCGTGGGTTCGATTCCCACAGAACACAAATATTTACGTTGATGAACATAAGTGTTTGTGTTTGTCTGGGTGTTTCTTATGTATTATAAGTATGTATTTACAAAAAAAAAGTATATAAGTATTATATCCATTGTCTAGTACCCATAGTACAAGCTCTGCTTAGTTTGGGACTAGACGGTGTTGTGTAAAATTGTTCAAACATATTTATTTATTTATTTTCTTCTCTTTTTTGCTAAAAGGATAATTATTATAGATTTTAAACTTACCTACGTTATTTTTTAAGTTGGCAGTTCAAAAGTTGCAGCATGATGTTATGAAAAACTATGACCTCTTGGAAAATTTAATTGAACATTGCAGTGGACAGCAAGCAAAGTAGGTATATAAAATTTCATTAAGTAATTATTATATGACTATATCAGAGTAATTATTCTCACTTCAATGGTACCATAATGTAATCTCCCTAATACAGGAATGCATACAAACATATACACAAATTTTAAACTAAAATAAACACAAATTTTTCTCATGCACAAACACCCAGACCCGGAAAAACTACATGTAGGTCATAAAAATATTTGTTCATGTTGTTGTTGTGGGGATTGAACCCACGACCCGTGGCGTAGAAGCCGATCGCTCAGCCGCAACGCCAAACGTGTCGTCAAAAAGTTGGAAGTAATGTTAACAGTCATCATAGTAATATGTTGTCAACGATGGGTTGGAGTCGACGATACCTAATTAATCAGTTCAGTTCCGTCAATAGGTATTTCCCAGTTTCATGTAATTTAAATAAACCAACCATAATATAATATAATTTGATAATTAGAGAAGTACTAACAACGATACCTAGGTTTGAAATTGAAGCAACTAGTTCTATTTTAGGAGACGTCAGACCTTACGGAGTCCCGTGAGTTGCGGCGTGCGGCAAACAAACGTAAATAATGTACCTAGGTAAATCTGCAATAAAATCAGGTCACTTGAGTCGAAAGCTACTATTATTGAAATTAATAAATATTCAGTAGTGCTCACAAAATCAGAATAATATAATGTTATCATGAGAATGCATTGCATTGCGCTATGTCTATTTACATAATCTGACATCCGAGGAGTGAACGTGAAATCTTGACTTTCCAAGGCAACCGTTTTAACTTAAGTGCATCATTTTGTATTGCGGTTCCCCGAATACTTAAAATAGTCCTATAAATGTATTGTTATTTTTTAATAGAACTCGTAAAAGCATATCTGTGGTCAAAAAATAAGGTTTTTCGACTTTGGCCCTATTAACAACAGACCACATCTGTTGTTAATAGGGCCAAAGTCGAAAAACCTTATCTTTTTGTATATTTTTGGCATTTTCCGTGCTAAGATTTTAAATTTACGTCACCATAAAGACGTAAATTCAATATGTGAAGGAAAAATTCGACATGACGGGTAGGTATCGCGGTGGCTTAGTGGTCATAGCGTCTGGTGTACCGAACCAGAAGACGCAGGTTCGAATCCTGCCCGCGGTCGTATTTTTCCTTTTCTAAATAACTTCGAAAAACCTTATTTTCAGTAATAAGCATTAGAAAAAAGAACAAACTATAGCTAAATAATAATAATAATAATATAATATTTTTGGGACATCTTTACACAACACCACCTAGTCCCAAACTAAGCAGAGCTTGTACTAGTAATAGTTGCAAAAATGCATTACATTATACATATAAGTATTGTTAAGCAGTGATTTTGTTTCTGATAAGTATTAAGCATGTTTTTATGTATTTTATTCTAACTAATAATATATAGGTAGTACATGGGCAGTACATAGGCAGTACATAGGCAGTACATAGGCAGTACATAGGCAGTACATAGGCAGTACATAGGCAGTACATAGGCAGTACATAGGCAGTACATAGGCAGTACATAGGCAGTACATAGGCAGTACATAGGCAGTACATAGGCAGTACATAGGTAGTACATAGGCAGTACATAGGCAGTACATAGGCAGTACATAGGCAGTACATAGGCAGTACATAGGCAGTACATAGGCAGTACATAGGCAGTACATAGGCAGTACATAGGCAGTACATAGGCAGTACATAGGCAGTACATAGGCAGTACATAGGCAGTACATAGGCAGTACATAGGCAGTACATAGGCAGTACATAGGTAGTACATAGGCAGTACATAGGCAGTACATAGGCAGTACATAGGCAGTACATAGGCAGTACATAGGCAGTACATAGGCAGTACATAGGCAGTACATAGGCAGTACATAGGCAGTACATAGGCAGTACATAGGCAGTACATAGGCAGTACATAGGCAGTACATAGGCAGTACATAGGCAGTACATAGGCAGTACATAGGCAGTACATAGGCATGTTAAGGTACTGCGGTTACTCCTTTCACAAACTGCATCATGTGAAAATGAAAATCTGCTCACGTAGTGGCTTCCACTGTTTTAGTGATAAGAAAAAAATTTTTGTATGATGAATGTGCAGTGTACCGAAAGGAGGGTTATATTCTGAAAAGGGTTGATACAGGTAAAGTATTATATCTGTAGTACTACCGCTGTAATATAGTTATAATTGGATTTCAGATTTGAAAGTGTATACTTTAAACATTTTGTAATAATATGTTATCTGTTAAATAAATATGGCGACTAGGCGACATTGAAAAAGCGTACGAAAACTCATCTTTCATTGATTTTTGTGGTGCCCTGAATAGAAGTACTTACCTACCAATTGAAAACTATCATAATAGTAACTTGTCGTCATTTAGTTAGGTAATAATAAAATAAACATCTAAAGCAATTTGTTTCGAATAAATTGCAACTAAGTTCAATGTTCTTACTTTGCAGTTTTCGTCGGTACCTACCTACTCAATGCTGCGACGTCATAGATTGCGCAACGAGTTCTTTGTAACAAAACTTAATATAATTAATAATATAATTTTAAGATTAGTTCATTGGTTTCGATAAATTATGTGGTTGAATGAATATTGTCTCTATCTCTTATGTGAGGCCTCAGAAGAATGAGGCACGTGATACTAATCAAGAAAACTACTAGCTACAATGGGACAATAGTAAATATTAGTCAAGCAGAGGCACAACACTTTGATAAACTAAACGCAAAAAACTAATAATAATAATAAAAAACAAGAATACAGAATAGTTGTTGTTTCTAGCTCAACTTAGAAATTCAAATCTCGTGTATGGATACAAAATTCATTTCCTATTTATAATGATGTCCATGTTCAGCAATCTGTATTATTTACAGGTAATGCGGTGCAGCTATAAATTTTATTACAACTGCATGCCCGCTTATTATGCTGTAGGTATTTTCATGAGGTCATCGACATACTGCTATGCGGTTGTGGAAACCGCTGTAGCACATACCACCGAGTTCCGCGAATAAAAAAGGTTTTACCGCAAAATATGTGATCTATGCCGCCTATAATTGTGGCGACAGGGCGAAATGGATTGATTTTAGAGCAGCAAAGAAAGAAATGGCTTGCTGGTAGAAACTTCATACTTAGTTTTAAGTTTTAAGGTAAAGTTGAGTTTGTGTACATCTTAATCTAACTTAGTTTCAAATACATTATACTCATACATAAATACAAATACATTATTTGTGGGTATTTAGATGTAAGCAGAAGTATTTTGTTCTTTATATAATGGTAACAGTCTGACGGCAATGGCTAAGGGTGTGAGTTGGATCTTAAGACATGAATCTATGTGCAGACGATAAAATCAGCTGTCTACAATATAATATGTTTGGTATGGCATGAATTTGGCGCATTTACTGCACTACGACAAGACACGTTGCCAGAAAATCCAATTGTCATTTCTTTAATCAACTTTTACGACAAAACTTACGCTGGCTGTGAAGCAGCTGACATTTTACGAGTTACTTCTACATGTACATCGTATATCCACATAAGAAAGTTTGTCATATGTCTGTCTGTTTGTAATTTCATCACGAATAACTTTTATGTTATCTCTTTGCATAGAGAGACTAAGAGAGCCTTTAGTCAGCCTTAGTTTCAGAAAAGGTGCCAACCAAATAGGTCTGATTTAGAACAGGAACCCTGAATGTGTTTCCCGATGGATGAAGAGAAATTATGCGAGTGTGTCTGGTGTTCTACGAGAGGACGTATGCAAGAGTGTCCAAGTGAATTATTAGCATATTATAAAAAAATCTGTGTCTGTATATTGAAGATATTTAAAAAAACAAGTGGGTTAGACTATATAAATGACCCGGAACCCAAAATCGTGATTTTTAAAATTTTTGCCTGTTTGTTAGGGGTTGGCGAAAAACTACTGAATAAAGCTTAATTTTATTTTCTTTAGAAAGCATATGCTCCAACTTAAAAACTGCTGTAAATCTTATGTCAATTAGATGAACAGATCCTGGGGAACAGCTTGACCCATCTGTTGTATGTAGACCCATAGAAAGAAGAGATCATCCCTGTTGGTTTTAGATTGAAATATTTTTATTAGAACGTTGTTTAGCTTAAAATCTGAGGTATGTTTCATTTTATTTTGGATGGATAGATCAAGAGATACAGCTTGACCTCTCTGTCGTAAGAACTCCAGTATAAACAAGCGATCATTATTGTTGGTTTGAAATTATGAAGTCAAATGCACTTCATGACTGTTAAGCATACCGACGAATTGTAGGTGTACTAATGGTATGTTATATTATGTAATTTTATGTTAGTATAAATCTGTAATAGGTAAGCATCAGGTATTGACTCGCTTTACCTAATACTGTACATACTATGTGCCAATGCTTCGGTAAATTTTAATTATAGGTATATAAGTTCTGTGTTAGCTAAAGTTAGCAATAAGAGTCCCAAAATGGGGTCATGTAAACAGTTTTAGTTAAAAGCCTCCTGAAACATCCCTCTTAATTAGTGTTCTAAAAATAGTTTCCCGTGATTAAAACTATTATAGGTAGCATAGCTGCCTGTATTCAAGACCTGCGCACTGCGAACGTTCAATAGGACTCTGCTTTTCTATTCAATTTGTTGGTGCGTTCTCTAAAAGAGGTTTTATTTTGTCGTAGAGCATAAACGTTAGAAGGGCTTGCACAAGTACTCAGGTATTTCGATTGTACCTACGTAAGTAATTTTCAAAATCTCACCGAACGGATAAATTTTTTTTCTTGACCTTAATTTCAACTGATGGAAAGCACAAACTTTCTTTAGGTAGTGGCAGATCACTAGATCCTACCAAGCTAGGTTTTGTCGACTTTTACAACACACAATAAATCATGCTTTTAATTTCCACATTGAATTATAGATGGCGTTACTAGTATGTATTAGCGACAATTATCTACAGCTAGCCGTGTTCTTGGAAAATGATTCATTACATCGGGCACCAAGAGTTGGATTATTTATAATTACTTTGCTTGTTGTTAATTAAACGTCTGTTTAGTTTCGGATAAGATAGGTAAATATTGTTAATACTACAAAAGATAATATAATTTAGGAACCTTCAAGGGGAGAGTGAATATAGGCTTTACTTGAGTTTGCGTGCTACATCCTCGGTAGCATCAGGTGAAATACTGCCAAACGCACTCAAATTAATAACAAAAAAATAAAAAAGATCGGGCTATGTACCTTCACAGTAAATACTATGTAAATTCTTTGTATTTATTTACCTAAACCACTACTAGTAGTTGAAGGATTAATCTTATTAAAAGGGTAAGTAGTCTTTCTAAACTGTCTTTGTAAACTGGATGGGCTGCTGTATATTTAAACTTATACGTTTTGTTTTCAACCTTAAATAGTACGACCGTCTCCGACTTTCGCAAGATACTCAAGTGGCTCCCAATTCGCTCTACATACCGTGTAGGTCTCACCTTATCACTATTCTCAAATTCCAGCCCCATAAAACTGACTTTTATTCCTATTCTCTGTCTGTGCACGCAGATAGGTGGTTGACTCGCTCCCTCCTGAAATTCGGGACTGTGCGAGTCCCTCCTGAAATTCGGGACTGTAGGACTAGATATCTCGATTTTTTTAAGTGTGTAAGTACAACATAAATTAATCAATATTTTTAAAAAACTTTGTTCATTATAGAAGTCGTGACCATACAGAGAGTCGAAATAGTTATTTGTTTATTGTGTCTGGTAATTTGATCATTTAATTTTATAAATTGGTTAAAATAAATACACTTACGTGCCTACAAAAAAAAAACCATGTCATATGTTGTACAACCTGTTACTAAAAGCCGTACCTACCTATTTAAATGTTTACTAAATTCCATTACCATTACCTACTTTTTTATGAACTCAAGGTGAGGCCTATTTTGATTAAATCTGTAAATCTAGACTACCTAGAATCGTAGCCAGAAATTCTATTAGTTGCCAAAAAAGTACTACAACTTTACGTTGCCCTCTTTTACTTTAATTTTTAAGCATGTCTTGTAGGCGCTCAAAATATTGGCTACATCCCTCTAGCCGCCAGCTCTTGTCATTGGAAGCTAGCCAGACGATCGCGAAAAGTATATAATTTGCTGACTCAACCTACGGTTTTATATGTTCCACTTGCCTACCTATATTTTGTCGGACAAGCCTTTATCGGTAAATATCGGTTTTTATCTGTTGCTATTATTTGATTTCGGTTTTCAGTTTTGTATCGATGGCAACATTTCTTTTTGTATTGATTCTGAAAAGGGCGCCTGCCGTCTGTGATCAGGATCACTATTCACTAATCTGCGAGGGCAAAATGGAACCTACCGTACACAGTGTTCAGTGGTCAAACACATTGCTGTTGAAATTAGGCAATTAATTGGAAGTAATTTGCTCTCATATAAAGTAGATGCTCTTATCTGTGATATTCCCACTTTAAAAGGATTTTTTTTACATGAATAAAAACCACACTAGTATCGACTTAAAGATACCTATATAAATATTAATTGGACATACATAAGCAGCTAGCAAAAAGTTAAACCCATAGGTATCTCCCTACTTACTTATAAGTAACTCAAAATACAGCGTTTTAAAGCTTAGGCAACCATTGTTCTATAAACATTTGTTAAGCGCGCGATTATAACTTAATTCTGACCGGTTTTTGTGTGTTTTGTATTATAATCGGGTCCGGGACACAACGGCGTCAGTACTTTGGCTATGCGCCAAAAAGGACATTCGTTTTGGATGCTAAATGAAAACGTATGAAAGTTATAATACGGAATATAGTTGAGCAGTAAAGTTTTGCCTTTTGTGTGATTGGACAAAGAAAATATCATTAATTATATTTAAGTTAGCTATTGATGACGTTTTTATGATAAGTGCCTAATTCAAGAATTAATCGAGTAAGTACCTATGTTCAATATGTGAAGGAAAAATTCGACATGACGGGTAGGTATCGCGGTGGCTTAGTGGTCATAGCGTCTGGTGTACCGAACCAGAAGACGCAGGTTCGAATCCTGCCCGCGGTCGTATTTTTCCTTTTCTAAATAACTTTAAAATATTATAATTTTCAGTGAAACCCATATTTCCAATTCAAATTAGAAAACTTGAGGTTGATATGAGGGGTCTTCCAGGGTGATCATAACTCTCCCATGCAATGCTAGTTAGGTAGCATTCCAACAAAAAAAGGTTTGCCTTCCCCGCCAATTCGACGCCTTCACATGTCTCAAAAAAAGTTTGTCTTCAAGGGGTTGTCATCTTTACTTTATTCAATCCAATTTCACCTGCAATACACCTGACACACCTTCGGGTAGTTGGCAGCTGTTCAAGAGTTCCCAAACGATATTCATCCATCTACCTACTGCAGATTTACTATGATGTATGTCCTGAGTATCTAGGTACTTGAAAATCACCTAGCAATCTGCTATGTGTATGACTTAATTATTTTTTAAGTTGATCTCTGATTCAGAGATCGATGTGAACCGGCCTAAGACGACTAGGATCCATCTTTAAGAGATGTTGGCAGCGTTAGAAATAAAATAAATTAGACTACCCAGGTTTATTAACAGTAACACTAATAAACAGCTTTGAAGAATGCAAGCGCAACCGCTGAAAGAGAGATTCTGGGTTCTAATCCCGGGTCGACTAGTGTTATTGTATGAAAGATTTTTCTATGAAATTATTAGTTCATAGCAAGGAGTTTGGCTTTAAACTCGCTCCCTGTCACAACTAATGAATTGTGCTTAAACAGAGAAAAGTTATAGACTACAGGTTAGCGTGTCGCTGAGCGGGACAAAAAATAAAGGTACTTGTAACTTTAGGGTTACCATTTAAATTATTTTACCCCAAATCTTAGTTTTTACCAGACAGCGCCGGAAGAGAGTTATGTTCTCTATCTACCTACAGGGCTTATTTAGCCCAAGTTATTTATAACTAGAAATAAAACATCAAAGCCAAATTATTATTTTTTTATTGTCTTTGAAATAGTACCAATTTATTATGAACATTTCTTATTCTTTCCTTTGGTTCAAAACATGTTTTAGTTCCTATTTTCTTCCTTTTCTATCTTCATATTTCCTATCTTCACTAAAGAACTATTATGAAAGTGTTTGCTGCATATTTTTGAGCTTTTCTTAGGCAGCCAGATGTTTTTTCTTGTTACTTTAATCCATAATTTTCATGATTTTGGTTTTTCCGGATATCTGAAAAACCAGAAGGCGTTAAGGTTAAACGACAAATAGGTACTTAATTATTCATCAAAAAAATATTGAACGAAATTATTAAATTCTATATTAATTTCCTTACTATTTTCCATCAAAAACTGGGGCAATTTCCCAGCACAAAGTGGCAACACTAAACTTTTAGGTTATGTTTTTATCATTACGTAAAAATAATAAAATAGCCGCTTATTTCACTTTGAAATTGCAGTATCTGATCTAAACTAGATAATAAAGCATCACAACAAGTGTTATATTGAAAAACTTTTAGCAAATAACCAAAAAAACGTGATACTTACGAATGAAAAGATAAACTGGGAATTTTCTTCTCACTATCACTTTTGCAACCAAGAACACTGCACCGTACCATTTTGCAGTATTAGATAAAGATCCTGCTGAACAGCAAACACGTAGTAATACAAAATTGATGAACTAATCAATAAAAAAATCAATGAATATCACAATCTGTCACGAATGCTCAATCAAAACGTCAAAGTTTGTTTAGCAAATGAAGTGCTGACCTTGAAAAAATGGCCACGCGATGAGGGACAAAAAATAGCATATCGTTATCTCTTTTCTTCTCGGGCATCTGGTGTATATTTATTGCTGAAGAGAGATATATGTATCCAGCAGTCTATAGTTTCCCAATTGACTAAGAAATATTTTGTATTAAAGTTGAAAATCTATCAAATAAATTTGACAGCTTGATGTGCTGGATACAGCGGCGATAGTACATAAGTATGCATGTTTATAAGGTCGTAGAACAGCTGTTGAGTTCATCTTATTTGATACCACCGCATTGCTGATGCGTGTCCAATTTGAAGTATAATGTAGCCAGTAAAATGACAGGACAAAATTAAAAAAAACGGTCTCAAGATGACAACGCGCGAGGTATAACACTGGTATTGCTACTTTGTTAGCGTCTATTATAGATTGTTGTTGCCGCTTACTATCAGGCGGCATGTATAAATAATTTATTTATTTATTTATTAAGGGCCTCCAACAAGTGATGTATACAACACGTGATTTTTTACAAAATACAACGGTAATAATATCAGTATACTCCCTCAATTATAGGAAGCTACAACATGCAAATAATATAAGGACTAAGCACTTGTCCAGTACAATTAAAAACTAAAATAAATTTGAATGACAATAAAATTAAGATAACAGTAAGATAAAATTTATAAAAATTACATTAATAAAATATTAATTAAATTTTTATTTCAAACTTCTTTTTGACAACATTTTATATTTGCGTTATAACTAGTTGGTTAATAGTAGAAAATTGTAAGTATAAATATATTAATAAACAGTGGAAGAAAAAAATATCTACTCAAATTAAACCTATATGTTTATAATGTAATTTTGTTAGTTACATAAAAAATTTGGTAGGTACCAAAGTAGCTAACTAAACACTGACAATTCATACTTAAACACAGTTATGAAATCCGAACGGCTTACTTGAAATAACCTAAGTTCGTATATTTGTATTGAGAAAGAGAAATAAATCCATGTTTCGTTCAAAGAAAACAGATCAGTACAAATAAAAATAGACCTCTTAGCTTCTTCAGCAAATAGACCGTTAATACTGAAACATGTTGACATTTCCCAAGTTAATAACTTATTTTATCGATGACTTTATTTATATACCTCCAGTGTGAGTCTTCATATTGTGCACATATTAAATTAAGGCAAACTATGCTTAATTTTATCGACAAAACCATACTTTAAATGTATTGTTCGCTACTGCGGTCCTGGTGTAAACAAAAATTAAGTACTAGAAAAAAACTAGAAAAAAAGAATGAAAAAGAACTAGGAAAAATAAAAGATTTTTGAAAAGCCATCGTAACTTTCAATTGAGCACAGTAATTTAGATGCCTAATTGTTACTAATAATTATTGAGTTTGCTAGTTTAAAAGTTAGACCGTTTTGTTTACACGCGGGTCAATAGATTTAGGCATTTCTTAATATTTTTTTAAAAATTTTCAAATATTGTTTTTGTCTATAAAATTAAGCATAGATTCCCTTATTTTAATATGTGCACACTATGAAGACTCACATTGTATTGAGGGGCTCGTGGTCAAATAATAACTACCCTGATCATCATTACCATCATCATTATCAACCCATATAGTGTCCCACTGCTGTGCACTAGTCTCCTCTCACAATGGAGAAGGATTTGGCTATAGTCCACCACGTTGGCCTAGTGCGGGTTGGCGTATATAATTATCACTCGCTTACACGGTGAAGGAAAGCATCGTGAAGAAACCTGAGATATTTTGTCGTGTATGAAGTCTGCCAACGCGCATTAGTTCAGCGTGGAGGACCTTAGCCTAATCGCTCTCATTATGGAAGAAAACCGGCAGTAGGACAATACATGTGCTGATGAACTTATGTAATAACATTACCGTCTCTAATTAAGAAAGTAATTAGTTAATGATACGCCCACGTGCCATTATTTTTGGGTATGTACGAAACACAAATATAACATTACGCCTATATTCCCCGAAGGGTCAGGCAGAGGTGATCAATTTTGCGGAATGTTAGTCAATCTTAAAATTTATCTAATTAATACAATTTTATCCAATGAAACCTCAACATACCGGCGAACTGCGGGTGCATAGTACTGTATACCTCTGCCTAGCTCTACGAGGAATACAGACGTAATGGTATGTATGACTAATATTCATGTCATTGTCATAATTAGCCCATATTCGTCCACTGCTGGACATAGGCCACAGAGAACGATATTCGGCTTTCCTTATCCAGTCACTGCCAGCTGCCTTCCGCAGTCAGTTACACCACTTGTTAGTAAAAATAAATATGTGGGCTAAGATTCCTATGTCGATGGGCTTTCTATATGTTATGAAAGCATGATCTTTTTACATGCATACCTAAATACCAACCTACTAACGAAGTAAGTGAATATTATCAATCCATTTTGTACTTGAACTTAATAATAACATTTTATGTGTATTTTCTGTAATATAAAACAAGCTTCCCACCTGAGATTGTAAAAGAAAACAAATAAACCTAAGCGCTTGTTTCATAAAACTGTCTTATTGTAGGATGGCGGCGGCGGTGGCACCATCTTTATGAACAGAGAATAATGTAATATAGGTACGTATGTAGTTGTACGGTCTTCAAGTGTTACATTTTCTGCGCTTTGTTTAGCGACGGATTGTTATGTATTGTTTCTATGAAGAGATCTTTGAACGATATCCACCGATTGTACTGTCCAGAGAACTCGGGGATCTGGTGATGACCGGTTGACCATAGTTGGCTGTTGAGCTTCCTCCTTGTTTCGTCGTATTTGGATTCTACGTTGACGAACATGTCATAATAATGAATGACGTTTTCCTACCATAAAAGTTATCCAAAATAGAATGATAGATAAATAAATAATTGGGACATTTTACATAGCAAGATCTAGTCCCAAACTAAGCAGAGCTTTTATTATGGGTACTAAATAATGGATAATACTTATGGCGTTTTTTATATAAATGCATGCATAAGAGACAACCAGACAAACATAATTATATAACATTTATTAATATGTTCATCACGTAAATATTGGTGCTAAGTGTGAATCGAACCCACAACTACCTACACTAGACAACAGACGCCTTCGGAGTTGACCTTTAGTGCCTAGGTACTTCATTTAGATTATAATTGTCAAAACATATTTTATGCCTTTACACTCTTAATGATAAGGGTTGTCTTAAAATGTTACCTTTTACAGTAACTTAATGACGTTAAATTATTATTGTTTTTGAAAAAGTAATGAACACTTTTTTTTAAACTTGGAACCTCGCTATAATGTAGCACTCTAGATTCCGTGTTCGAATTTACTTTTAAAAATCACGACGCGGCAAAAGAGGTCCGCCGTTTTGGTGCTACTTTTTATCCTACGCAACCATAGATTAAAAAAATAATAAAATTAAGTATAAAATTTAAGAAGTTTGATTATCTATTCTTCATTATCGTTAGGTTAGACAAAAAGCGTGACAGTGAACCGGAAAAAATATGATAAGCGAGAAGTTGAACTTTTCCTGACTAGGTACTTGCGGAGTTTCTTGAAGACTTTGGCTAAGCATCTGCATTATCTTTTCTTTTCAAACTTGTTATTATTTCTAACGTTTTATTATATTTCAGAGAAGTTAAGATAAGGCTTCAGGGAGTTCTTTTATCGGATGCTGATAAAATAACTGTTTTATTTTTCGTGGGATACTTAATTTTAAAAGTTCGAACCTTTTGGGTATATTAAATTTTAATACTATCATGATAATTCTTAATATTTATTAAACGCGACTTTCTCATAATATGATTTTAAAATACTATTTTTTTATTAATATGTTTTGATTTCCAGACGAAACTGTTTTTGCTACTAAATACCGCCAATCACCTTAAAATAAAAAAAATGAGTTTTATATGGTTGACTGACGTTTAGTCGGTGCGCGAATGAGCTGAGAGATTCGTATTTCTCCTCGTGAGAATTAGTTAATTATGTGGAAAATCAATCTCGACCGCGGGTTTTTCATTGCAAAGAATCCAGTGTGACGCGTCTGATGCTGACGTGGATGTTGTCATTCAACTGCTGGGCTAGGTAAGTCTTAACTTTCAAATTCTTTCTTTTTCCGAATACTTAGTAATAATTAAATTAATAATAATTACTGCTAATCTTGACCTTGATAAAGGTTTGTTTTGACTATGGAATATGATATTAGGTATGGACACCATTATTTTGAATTAAGAATCCTTTTGTAAATTACAATTTCGTATACTAATTCAAACATTAGACAAACGTAATTCCATAATGTTGCCAACACTAGAAAATAAACGGTTTTGTTGTGTACTAAACAGTAAAGGACGGTTTTTATCGGTATTTTACGGTTATCGCAGCGTTATTGCTTGTTTTGTTTGCTTGCCGAGCCGGGTTTGAATGAATTGACACGATTTTCGGATAAAGTATAATTACGAAGGATTTTATTTTTAGCTCATGTTGATTTTAGGTGATTGAAGTTTGGTTTATTTAAAAAAGTTTTTAGTTTAATCTAAAAACGATACCTAGATTTTGAAGCGGGGAATGTTGAAACACGAATTGAAACATGTTCTAGAATCTAGATACTTAATTGCTTTGATTATATACTTGTCTAGATGGAGCAATATAAACAAACGACACGCGAAAACTGGGGCCAAATTGCGTGATATGTGTGAGTACCGCTTGTGTACTTATTGTAGTCAAACTGTCAAGGTGTGCGTGTTTAGGGATGCCTGCTCCAAATTATTAACTTACCTTTTCTCCATTATTTAATGGGATGACAGTTAAACGAAATAGGCTGAATAAAGTAATTATTTTATAGATTAGTGTTTTATTTATTTTAATAAAAACAAAAAATACAATGAAAAAATATATACAGCAATTTATAGATCAAAATCCATCTCTTTGTATTTGTTTTCGAAATAGTTTTTTTTTTATATTTCATTTCGTGTCCGCTGTATAATGTCTCTCCAGTCTTAAGAAATCTGAAACCCAAAATATTAGAAAGAACTAACAAAAATACTATTTAGTGAATGACTTCATTTATTTTGTGAAGGCAAGTTATCATTTAGTGATCAAATAAATTATGTAGGTAATTATTAAAATACTAAAATTTTCTCCTAATCGAAAGATGATGACTGATATTTGCGTTTTATCTCCCATAGTTTCGCCAAATCTCCCTTGTAATAAATTGACAACACCGGCTACTCTGTCGAACCTACAAATTAACGAATTGAAAAATCATGTTTTCATAAAATAATAGAGGTTAAATAACAAAACTTACCGATGTAATGTGATTTTAGTGTAATTATACGGTTTTCCCACATAATTGCGACACAATTTGACAGCACATACCGACATAATTAATTATTTTTCGAGAGCTCCACACCCTGAAGTGATCCAAATGACACTGACGTAAGTGAGAAGAGAGTCTACCAATTTTAGTAGACTTTATTTGGGCCGTTCTGTACGTGTCAATGTGGCATCTAGACAAGTATATAATCAAAGCTTAATTGTTTTATTACTAATTGGTTTCAACCTTTTTCATTAGGTACTTATTTTTATTATTTTACTTTTATTCTTATTTAGATTACTGATATGTATACTTTATATGTTTATGATACTTCTAGATTTTAGGATAGGTACATTTGTAACAAACTAACAAGATTTTCTATATTATAATATTGTATCGGTGTGTTTAGTACCTATGCTTACCTACTAAAACTATGCGCGTAAAAGCTTATGACTAATTTCATATGTGACTTAGACTTGCAATGTTGCGTTTTCAATTCAGCCAGTTTCAAAATCATGTATAGATAAGTAGGTACGTTTTCTTTTAAAGTAGGTAGGTACGGAAAATCCTTATGCTTCTTCATCTGCCACCCGGGGAGGCGGCTGGGTTTGTTGGAATCGTACCGATAGTATTTCGTACTTGCTTTCACGACGTCCAATCCAAATAAATAAAAAAATAAATTGTGACATTTTTACACAACACCATCTAGTCTCAAACTACATAAGCTGAGCTTGTATATTGGATAAATACCTATACACTTTTTTTGTAAATACATATTATCTACTTATAATACATAATAAACACCCAGACAAACACAAACACATAAGTTTATCACTTAAATAATTCGACAGTCCGACCCTGGAACCACTAGACGATGTCAGTATATTAAAGGTCTCAATGGAGTATTCCAGAATTCTATAACAAAGCAAGATAAATGTAACAAACCTATAATTACGTAACCTCCATAGTTCCACCATAACTATCTCGTATCTGTATCTAACAACGCGTATACCACCCTGCAGGTGAAGGTAATCAATCAGCTGACGACCTTGCGTGGTTCAACGACCGCTTGAAGTAGGTCGAAGGGTGGCAGGTGTAAAGGGCACGGACGTTATATCGACTAACCTATTCTTGGCAAGGAAATGCAATGATTGGTTTAATTGAATGAAGGAAATACATTTTCGTTACGTTTAATTAACGTAGTTGTACATTTTACACGGAGGCTCATTTATAGTGTTTTACGTATTCAGTTCGATTTAGTGTACCTAAGTAATACCTTTCAATCTAGAGATGTTTAAATGACTAAAGTAGATATTTTAAGAAAATAAATAATACAATCATAACATCTAAACTATCAATTTTCACTTTGTTGCCTTTAGGTGTATCCATGAGATTTATTAGACACAAAAAAAAAATTTAGAGCACTACAAATGGGCCATCCTTTATAAGTACTATAATTCTAATAGTTTTTTAACGGCTTTGACCTTTTTATTGACCCTTTGAATAAGCAGCAATTGTATTTTTAAACATCCTATTTCTCTATTTATGCTCCAATTAATTTTACTTCATTTCGATAAGTGAAGAATTGTTAATGGCTTCCTGTCGTCGAAATTATGTTTTTTTTAAATGTGTCTTTAGCTGTAAGTGCTCCATGCTCCAAATACATATAGTTAAAGATTAAAGTAAAAAAAATTGTTCGCAGGAATATTCATAAGATAACTTACCATCACGCCTGTATTCCCTTGAAGGGTTAGGCATAGATGTGCTATAGTACACTACAGTTCGCAGGTATCTTTAGATCCCTTGTAATAGGAGCTACTGTCATTAACCGGGTAAAAATCCAAACTCCGAGTTCTTCATCACGATATGCTGGCCTAATATGCGTTAAATGGTCTAATGGTAGGCTTCACACGCCATTAAGAAGTGTTTTGGGGTTGTTGGGTGCAGGTTTCGCGATATTTTCCTTCATCATTTATTTATTTATTCAAGACACATCAACAATATAGGTAAACACAAACATGGCTAAGTTAGAAGCGAGAGAGATCTACTAGTGTTTACCTCAATTACAGACATGATGCAATACATTTAGGATAATATTGAAACACAGCATCTACAATCACAAAGCTTCAACAATAGAAATTAAAACTACGCAAACAATGTAGATAGATAAATAGGTTGCATACTTATACATAATTATTAAGACTAACAGTACCTATTATGGTCTTTTCACTAAGATATTATCGCGTTATATTATTAGTATTATTAATTCCGACGTATCGGACCTTTTACTTCGTCCATGGTGACGGGTAATGGACCATCTACTCGTGTCTACCCGTGACCATGGACGCTGTAAAGGGTCCGAAAAGTCGGGATTAATAATATCAATATAACGCGATAAAATTCGTAAAAAGTAGTGATTTCAATATCTAATATTCACGTGTCAGAAATTAATAGACTTAAATCTTTGGAGAACAATAATTTTATGTGGACTATACAATAGAAAAGCTTAGAAAAAAAAACACTAGGTAGATATTTCTCTCCTCCTTTACAATTCTAACTGCGCCATTACTCTAGTGGCATCAAGCGTGGCTACTGAGCTGCTGGGATCGAGCATAGTGGCTTGCTTTTTTTAGCTCTTTCTATGTAACTCGGTAGTAGCTTCGAGCTGTGCCCAGTTATTAGCAATAAGCTTGACTCCTATTATGTGGGCTATAAAAATATACTGGTGAAGAATGAGTGTAGAACCAGTAGCTACGCCTTTACCTAACCCTTCGGGGATATAGCTTTTATGTTATGTTACTCTAATACCGCTCATTTGTCTCGCTGTATGTCCACAAGCCCCTTTTCTGAAGGTAGAGGTTCTTTGTAATATGAGTGACCGCATTGAGGTAAACAATACCAATTACCTATACCAGTGTACTAGAAATACTTAGTAGATGTAGTGATTTGTAGATTAGCCACGTTAAACACGTAAACACGTCCATCGTACAAGCACACCAGTAATATTAAAGTAAATACTCTTTAAATTACATCGTGAGCTTTATTTGTTTATTAAGAATTATTGTTATAGTATTTTACGGTAACTATAAACGAGGTAATTTCTACAGAATTGTGTTTTTCATTTTACTTTATTTTATTTTATTTTACATATATTGGGATGACTTACAGACTAATAATATGCATACGTAAAGCAAAATAATGGCTAGGTATAATAATAAATAATAACAAGTCACCACAGATAAATTAAAATACTACTTACATCGATTTAAGAACTTTAAATATTGATGAAATTATTTTATGTAAGGAAAACAGGTTATTGTTTTATGTTAGGTAACAAAAGGGGAAAAAAATATATGTTTAAGTGTTGTTTTTTCTCGTTTGAACAAATCGTCACGTTTGTTTGCTTATAGAGATTACTCTATAAGTTTTCAGCTCTTTTATCATATATTGCCTTCAACCGGGCTCAAATCTAAGCTTGGTTGCAGCTGAAGATTACATATTATAAAAAAAACCATTTTACTTTGAACTACTTACAAATATTCACAGACATCACGATCAGTGTTAGCTATGTTTGTGAGTTGTGGGGCTTACTCAACAACTCATGCGGCAATCACTCGCTACGCAGTGCGGTCTCAATGCACGGCCGCACCCAAGGGATGGCGCGCGATAAATCGATGGCTTTGTTTCTTCAACCCTCACCATGCCGGTTGACCTTTAAGGAATAATAGATAACACGTGTATTTGTGAAACGGAGACGGTTTTTGTTGTGGTGTCGGTGAGCTTATTTTTCCATCAACTTTTGAAATGAGTAAAAGGTTTTTTCATACTATTTAAATATCAACTTTTGTTGTATCTCTATGACAGCGTCTATGTTGTTTTTTTTTTAAATTCTCAATGAGCTTGAACTGCCGCATTATCCTAGTCTTAATAAGGGATGTACCATGCTGGGGACAACACAATAGATTGTATTTGGTCGAAGTGTTGCTGACCCTGCCAGCCCCCACAGTTAAGATAATAAGAGAAGCTGCGGCCAGTCTCAGGATGTGTGACCATTAACAAATCGAGGCCCTTCCGTGCCTCAGAGAGCACGTAAAGCCGTCGGTACCACTTGTCATACGAACACCTATGACAATCGTTAGTGGTAGTCTGAAGCCCAGAAAGCTTGACATCTGACCTGTGTAGGTATTACTCATAAATTGGGTTGCGGAGGTCTGATGGTAGTCGTTTCGAGTAAAATACCACCAGTACCACCATTCAGTCACATTTGGTTAGGCTGGAAGCCGACCCCAATTGAGTTGGGAAAGCCTGAGAGACTTTGTCGACGGCATGTGAAGTCTGCCAAAACTGGCCAGCGTGGTGGACTAAAGCCTAATCCTCTCATTTTGTGAGAGGAGACCCGTGCCCAGCAGTGGGATAATAAATGGAATGATGATGATACAAAGCAATTATAATATAATCATTATACATAGAAGCGCGATGGAATTACAATTTGTTCGGTGATACTCCAATACAGCGTAAGTAACGCTGCTATAAAGCCTAACTTCGTATTAAATATCTAACACTTAAAATTAAGGCCATGGGAGCTATAGTGGCCTAACTAATTTTAATTGAAAAAATTGCTCTAAACGGTAAAAGTCGTAGCGCCAGTAGCCTAAAAAACAGTTCCAGTTTTTTTTCATAAATGAATTAAGTATATTAATTTTCTAAAGTTACAATTATTTGTATTAATTACGGGGTCTGTTTTTTTCTTACTACTGAAAACTATTGTATAAATAGTTAGGCCACTCTGGCTCTCAAGGCCTCAATTAAGCCTTACAGTAAATTGTAACTTACGCGTTATTGAAGTATTGACACCAACTATTTCCTAATGAGTTTTTGAATGCAGAACTCGAAGCATACGTGTCTATACCTGCCGTACGTATGTGTTATATGCCACGAACTATACGGAAGATTTATGTAAAAAGTTTCATGTGGATTTTGACTTTGATCAAAGAGCAGCCAAACTTCGGCACAGAACCGAGTTTACGAAACTTTAGGTCCAATAAACAACCTTTTCGTAACTTTTCGTACGGAAGTATTATTACGCTTATAAGCCTGTAGTCCCCGAAGGACTAGGTAGTACATATACTTACAATTCACTGGTTCTAATACTGGTTTGCATTGAAAAAAATATTTTCGTGTTGGAATTATTTATTCAAGAAGGTTATATAAAATCCGCTATGACAAATAGGAGCCGAGCAAAAAGGAATAAAGGCGGGTGACACCGCGGGGGCAGCTAGTGTTACATAAAATTTATTGTAAATGTACACACGCCAGCACAACCTATCCAAATCTGTCAAATTTTCGCAATTGAATATGAACCTCATTCTTTTGTATTAAAATTGAAAATCTATCAAAGAAATTTGACAGATTGGGGTAGCTTGACGTGCTGGCCTCTGTACATTATATAAATAATTATTTTCGTATATGTATACACTAGTGATGTTGATAATCGATTATCCATAATCGATTAATCGATTATCAACATCACTATCAGCATTGAAATGACAGGGAGCAAAGGTAAATAATTCTTTAGCTTCATTAATTCATGATTATTGATTATTTGAGAGAGATATGTATACCTTTGAGATAATTAAGATAATTTTACCTGTTTCGATCCATTATCAATAATCGATTAATCGATTATCAACATCTCTAGTATACACTATGTGTGTATGTACATATACATACATACATAGTGTATACGTTCTGTATCTCTTCCTTTAATACCTACTCTACAATATCTCTCGTTTTGTGCAAGTCGCTCGCCAGCTCTGTGACGTACGACATCAACTATTCAATAGCTAGGATCTGTACACACTCCCCGTTTCGTGCAATTTCATATTTTCATAGATCTGGGAATACCTGTAAAATGAAAGAACTTATATTTTCTAGGTCACCCCTTTTGTTCTAGTGCGCATTAAAACGATGTTCGTAATTTTTCATGCATTTATAGAAAATGATAAATTAAATGATAATGATACATTGACGACGTCTGTGGTCTAGTGGTTCGTGTGCCGGACTGCTGATCATGGGGTCGTGGGTTCTATTCCCACAAGAAGAAAGAACCTAAAGGTAAAACATGAGTATTTGTGTTTGTCTGGGTGTTTCTTATGTATTATAAGTATGTATTTACAAAAAAAAGTATATAAGTATTATATCCATTGTCTAGTACCGTTTGGGACTAGATGCTGTTGTGTAAAATGTCCCAAAAATATATATTTTTATTTTTTTAAATTTCTGTAAATAGATCTTTTAAAGACACTTTTACAAGTCAATGTTGTAATTTTTTTTAAGCTAAGTTTTTTCGGGTCAGTTAAGAAATGCCGGAGCCATCTCTCCGGTATTTCCTAACTGACGACCTCTAAGAAGAAACACCGTAACAAACTCAGAGATTCATAGTCGCTTTTAAAGTCCAGATAGGACAGTACCTAGCAAATATGTGAGTGTTAAATTGCAGGGCAATGTTTGTATTTGGCCTTTTGAAGAAAGAACCATACCGGGTTTGAGTAGGTCAGTCCCAGCCGACGGCACGCATGCATCACTCATTGTTTCGCTCGACCATAATTTGGGGAGCTCAACAACCCGGCGCACGATGATACCAGATTAGCGGATCTTATTTTTTAAAGTCCAGACCGTAGCAGTTTTGATTTTTGTAGGGCAAAATCTGATCTGGCCTTTTGAAGAAAGAGCTTATGTACTTAGTAGCTTTGAGTTGAATATTGAACATTTCGGGAAAACCGAAAAAAATGTTGTTCTATGGATTTTAAAATGTTTTATTGATTTTTGGATAGAACACCGTCTGCTGCGTTAGTTAGTAATTAAGAAATAATTTAGTGACAAGACATTGCATGAAAATATTTCATGCCAGCTCGGATATGAATATCTTGATTTTGTCATAAAACTACTTTTTACGGATTTTCGTAGACTTTCAGTCTACCCGTGACCAGAGAGTCTACCCGTGACCATGGACGCTGTAAAGGGTCCGAAACGTCGGGATTAATAATATCAATATAACGCGATAAAATCAGTAAAAAGTAGTTTTATTTCAATGTATAATATTCGCGTAATTAATGTCAGAAATCAATATATCTTGATTTTGTTTCTTGTGTAAAATGCACTTACAGAGACTTGCATTGCAATTTATTTTTAAGAATTATTAATCCAAGGTGTTACAAGTCATTATCATTATCAACTTACTTAGTGTTGGCGCAGTACGTCTGCAAGAGTGACATAACTATACTTACATGAATACTTTTTTATCGCAAATTCGTTAGTCTACTTTAATCCAGTCTAGATCAACGTGTTAATTCGCTAATGTTATTACCTATCAAGGTCATGATGTGACGTCAGAGTTGAGCTCGTAATAAACTTGTCGGACATACTTGGGTGTAGTACTTCCAGATATTTGCCTAATGACGTCACGTCGGGAGTTCGGTGTTGGTATGCTAATAACTCATATTTAGCGTCTAGAGTATATTAGAGACTGTGAAAGTGTTAGATTATTTGGAAGAAACCTGGAGATTACACATTCCTGTTACTCAAATGTTGTCGGTTCTATTGACGCAGTGGTGGAGCCAAGGCCGGATTATAACATGTAAGGGCCTCTAAGCAATGCGACTTTTGAGGTTATCCTTCCTACCTTCCTACAGTATAATCTCAGCAAAGAAAGGAAGAAACATTTGTTTGAAACAGTACAAAAAGACATAAATAGGAACTTAAATTTACTAATCTCACAATAACAATGTTTGTTGATTACGTATCTCACTACAATGCATCAAACAGGGTCCTAGTTCAGCATGCGAACAGCTAGTACCCGACGTTGGTCAGCGAGTGAATGCACATCCATCAGTAGAGCAATCACCTGCTGCGTTACTAGTCGTAAATTCGACGGAACAATATAGGCCAACAAAAAATAGTTAGTTTGGGTCAGGGAAAAGAACTAGATTACTGGAACCGAAACCTTAACAGGAATATAAGATCTGGGACTGGATCTGGAAACGGAATTAGAATGGAACCGGGAAAGGAAAAAGGCAGTGGCAGGGACGGGAACAAGAATGGGAACCGAAACTGAAACCGGATCAAGAACAGGTGGATTTATCGTCATCGAAGGCTCTTCTAATGCCCATTTCAAGATTAATGTTAAAGAAAAATACTTTGGTACTTACATTTATTTTTAAACAACAATTATTGTAGTCACAGATGCCCTTTACAACTTTGAGAAAAGTCCGGAACGAAATGAAATACTTAGGTGCGCTCGTAAATCATAGGAAACACAAGTTACTTTGTTATTTGTTGTTTCATTTGTCAAATTAGAGATTGTTTATGGAAACGGTAGGCTTTTGTAAGATATATAAAGTTTTAGATGTTGAACTTTACTGCCTCGTTAGTCTAGTGATTCTTAGCGACTGCTACGCTAGAGGTTCTGTTCGAGCAAAGAAATGTACACCCACAATTCGCCGGTATGGTCGGTATGTACGCCGGTATGTTTTGGTCTCATGTAATGTTGGGGCGAGCCAATAACGGGCACAAATCCAAGCTCCGAGCTGCTACTGAGAGTTTCAGAGAAAAACCTAATAGGTACTACTTGGCTCGACCTGAGAATTGAATCCAGAACCACAGTCGCGCTTAAGACCAATTATTATATTAAATTGAACATAATTATTAAATTATAACAATTAACTAATGTAAACGATTTTCTATTAATATTGCAGTGATCTTACTGTGTTTCATATTATGTTTCATGTTACGAGTCCAAAATACTATACCGCCTCCTAGTGGTAAAGACGATCCATGAATATTTTCCGTACTATAAAAAAAAAAACAATAAAGGTCAGATCTCGAAAGATTAGCCAACCTTTACCCAAGCTACATTAGTTAAAATGTTTGCCACCAAAAAACCCTTTCCTTGCTTAAAATATTTAGAACTCTGCTCGAAAATAGGTCCAATAATATTGAAGTTAACAATGAAGATATTCAAAGTTAAATATTTAACAAGTGAAAACTGGGTCAGGCTCGTTAACGCGTCTCGGGTTAATTGTTGACGGAACAATCAGGAAGGGAATTGATACTGTAAATTAAAGAGATTAAGTGTATTTAATTTTGAAGTTTGAAATGTTAAATGTGAGAAAAGCTTTGTTGATCTTAGTGCTCGAAGTAAAAAAGAAAAGAAAAACTTACTCATTTTACTAATTATAATTCATTTCGCCGAAGTGGCTCGTGTCCGGTATAACCCTCCGCCTTCACTGGCAACGGACTTTTTCAACTATTCCCTCTTTTGACTATTTTTTATAACCATCTTAAAAATATTTCCCTTTTCTTACTTATTTTTTATCTTTATCCGAACCGCTTGAAAATTAATTAATAGCCCAAAAGACCTGTATCAGAAACCCTAAAAATGCGATTAAGAAAATTTATGGAGAAAAAAAAATGGCGGTTACAGCAAACGGCCATATTTCATTATACGACGCCTACGGTTTGCTAATGGGGCAGAAACGATATTCGGGACAAAAATGGCTTTCCGATATTTTGCTTATCGATTGTGAGAATTTCAGGGTTGTGGCTTGTGGTTACACTTAACGATTGTCGACGAATCGGGATCAAGGAATTTACGTGCTCTCTGAGACGCACAATTTTCTTGATGTGTATTGAATTACCCATCTAAGTTTTTACGTTGTTACGAGTGGTTTAACAGTAGCCATATTCTTGATATTATAACAGTCGTAGTTGTATGAAACGAGTGAGGTGCCCCATCAACACAGCAGGTAGGTACATGCTTTAAGTACATTATGACTTACTAACTGATTATGATTATTTTTCACAGAGCTGTGACGAAGAATTTTTCTTTGAGACTATAGTTATCATTTAACCTACTTTGAAACGGTTTATGACGCCTTTTTAAAACTAATAGACTTCAGCGTTTTGTTTTCACTGAAATAATAACGTCTTCAATGGAAAAAGTTTTCTTTGTGCGAGTTTTTAATTAGTTTTTCAAGTAGCATTCTATTTTTGCGGCGTAGTTTATTATAGAAAATGTTGTTTGTCTTCTTTTTAATTTCCAGTTTGCATTGCTAATGCATTAATTATAGGTTGAAAGCACTGCTTATGGGTGCTAACAGTAAAATTACGGAGTATATGAGACTTATAACTGAGCTCTCAAAATAATAATAATAATAACACTTTATTTCATAAATTTAGGTGTAGTACAGTGACAAAGACACGTTAATAAATAAAAATAAACACTTTATGTACAGAGAGAGGCCAGCACATCAAGCTACCACAATCTGTCAAATTTATATGATTGATTTTCAACTTTATTGCTAAAATATAAGGTTCATATTCAATTGTGGAAATTTGACAGTTTTGGATAGCTTGACCTGCTGGCGTCTGTACACTACAATGGTTGGGTTAGGTTAGCTCTCAAAATGACAATGTGCTGTACTACTGGTGTTGTTGGTATCTATAGAGTACGGCTGCCACTTACCGTCAGGCGACCCGTATGCCTATTATAAAATAAATAAAAATAAATATTCTTGGACATTTTTACACAACACCATCTAGTCCCAAACTAAGCAGAGCTTGTACTATGGGTACCACACAATGGATATAATACTTATATAGGTACTTTTTTTGGTAAATACATACTTAGAATACATATAAACCACCCAGACAAAAACAAACAATTATTTTCATCACAGAAATATTTGTGTCCTGTGGGAATCGAACCCACGACCTCGTGATCAGCAGTTCGACACGCGAACCACTAGAACACAGACGTCGTTAAATATTTGTCATCTTGTTTTTAACCCTCGAGGCAAATAGAGGGTTATAAGTTTAACGTGTGTATCTGAGTTGAGTTTGTATTAAGAGCTTTAGTCATTATTGAAAACTTATTACATGACACACATAAAATCCTTATATAAGTTAAGTAGGTTATTTTATCCTTCTTCAAAAGAGGCCTAAAAGGAGCTCTCTAACCACACACAGTAGGCGGCGGCACAGCTCTGTCCCCGACGTTGCTGATGTCCATGGGCGGCGGTGACCACTTACCATCAGGTGACCACTTACCGCTTGCCCGTCTGCCAGTGTAGCCAATAAAAAAAAGGTAGGTAGATAATCCAATTATAAAAAAAAGTCGGTTATGATAAGTAGGTAAGTAAACCTTTCTGTTCCACACTTAAATTGTTCTTGTCAAAAATGTTATATAAATTTCACGTTTCATGAACAAATCGATGCGATTACGTAATTCATTATAGCCGGGTGGATGTGGCGAAAATTGCTTGGTTTCGGGCCATAAGGTCAAAGTTCATGGTGATGGTTCTGACCACATTGCTGGTGGATGCTAGTGTGGGGCCATGAGAGACGAGGTGGAGATAGCGATGTATTAAGTAGAAGTATGAATAAAAGATTCGCTCTCGAGAATGATCCACTTTTATAAAGGAAACGAAGAATTCAAAATCGGCGTCCTAACGTGTGAGAAAAGCATTTTTAAAATTCTATTGAATTATGACTGACAAACATAAATATGCTGCGACGTTATTAGTTCATAATATCATCCTCGTAAGGAGAAGGGCACTAAGCATTGTGTCAGATTGTGTTAAAAATGATTGCAATGCTGAGCTTTCGGTGTCAACCTAAAGATATGCGAGTGACAGCTGACATCTGTCACTGTCTTTTTTTTAAAAAACCTGCTCCCGTCCTAGGGCGCTGGCCAGATAGATATATAATTACGGGACACAAACTACACCCAGACTAGAAGCAAATATCATCTCATCATCAGCCCATATTCCACTGCTGGACGTAAGCCTCTCCTGGTGAACGCTACAAAGCCCGATCTTCGGCTTTCCTCATCCAGTCACTGCCAGCTGCCTTCCGCATATAAATATAATTATGTGTTATTTTATCGAAGGAAAAATTCGACTGCGTGCAGGATTCGAACCTGCGTTTCTGGTTACACCGGACGCTATGACCATCAACCTACCGCAAGTCCCCCCCTCCAGGTCGAAATTTGCCTTCACATTCTGAATTTACGTCTTTAAGGTGACGGTCTCTGGTAGGAATCGAAGCGACCACCTTAATCGGTACGCCAAATGTGAAGTCACATGTATTTTTTTCTTTTATGCTACTAAGGTGGCAAACAAGCGTACGGTCCACCTGATCACCTGATGGTAAGCGGTTACCGTAGCCTTCCCCCCACTGCCCACACAACGTTTCCTCGTGGAGCACTGGCAACCTTGCTCACCGTAAGAAACACAACATAACTCAAAGCAGTGTTATTTTACTTCGATATTCTGCAAGGTGGAGGTACTTCCCCAGTCGGGCAGCTCCAATTTGAGTGGAATTACTCGCACTATGCCCTACCTCTCTTACATGTCCCGCTTCTATCGCGAAACCAGCAGTTCTCATAGCTCCACAATAATATTAGATTTGATATGGCGTGGTATCACGCGAGCGGCGTATAAACCTGAGCGACGCTCGCTTGGGACACAGTATTTAGGTTATTAGGTGTTAGGCACGCCTCCTGTTTGACCAGCCATACATTTGACAAATTGTTACCCTAATTTTGCTCCGACTGGTGAGAAGCATGTGTGTATTAGAGGTGCTCAATCGCTGCCTATCTTCAAAAAATCCTAGGAATGAATAGCTCCCTAATCACTTGCTCTATCAGTCACTCTTTTCCTGATTAATATTATATGTATTATGTATATATTATACGTTTATTTATATATTATAATAATTATTGTCTCTGTGTTTCCTTTCTTCCAGTCCATCCAAAGTTTGTCTGGAAGAGATCGCTTTGTGCGATAAGACCGCCCATTGTACCTACCTATATACATTTTGCCTCATTTTTTTAAAATTGTGTTATTGGTGCGCAATAAAGCGTATATAAATAAGTATAAATAAATAAGCATGTTTTGAAAATAGAAGTTGAAGATCTGTCTTTAAACTTCGATCGAACTTTTTATTTCTGTTTGTCCCATTATGAAAATACTGGTGGGGTACTGCGCGTGGGGTAGTCGGTGGAAATAACAAATTCAATCGGTCCCCTCGTTGTTAATAGGGGGACAGATCGAGATTTTAATTCCCGTTTGGGCTCCTAAGAGTACGCGCCAGCGTGATGGACTGCCTTATCCATCTCATTCTGTGAAAGGAGACTTGGGCCCAACAGTGGGACAGTATATGAGTTGATGATATGCTGTATGGATTTTATTGGTAAGAGTGCGACAAAATATGATCGATATCAGATGGCGAGATTGAGATGGAGAACTAACATGTAAGATAAGAATTATTCTTTTTCTCCTATTGTCTTAGCCCTGTACTGAGCAGTAATTAGCTGCTTTGAGAAGGAAATCGCATTTTTCGATTATATTTTATAAAAATTTACCCCCGCTAGGATGTTGTCCTGTATCGTGGTAACATTTCCAAATGCAGGGACTACTTTCCTGTAGTTCAATATTAGTTCAATATTAGAATCAAACCCACAACCCGTGGCACAGGGCCGATGGCACAGCCTACTCCAAATGTTGCCAGTTAAAAAATATGATATCGGCACAGTTATTATTTTTGGAATGGTCGTTCTTTACGTACTTTTGTTTTCTGTCTATCTGAGGTGTATAATATGTGGATCTATTGAACCAATTTAGAAGATTGTTTTACCAATGAAAAGCTACATTATTTGTGAGTATCATAGGTAAGGTAGGTATATTAGGTAGTAGGTACATAAATTGCCCCCGTGCTAAGCCGGGTCGCTAGTAACATAATAAAAATATAATTACAATAAAATCCATCCAATTTAAGTCAATGTAGGCAAGATTATTACACTACCGCAATGAGGTGATCGACACTATAAACAAATAAAAGCATGTAAATTACCTCCAGACAAAGTTTCACTGCATAGTCACTGAACTATGCAGTATAGTTTCAGTTTTACCTTTTGCCACCGATGTAATTTAACTATGGAGTTAAAATGAGTTGAAATGTTGAGCTGGCAAGAGAAAAAATTCGTGAATCTTGGGGCGCTAGCTTATAGATGGTTGAGGATACCTATGCTGTGTGGATTTCATTAGTGAGAGTACGACATAATCTTCAACATAATTTAAATTTGAAGAAAGTATCGTGATTCACCCTCTCAATAAATCTGGCTGTAGTCCACCACGCTGGCCTAGTGCGGGTTGGCAGACTTCACAAACCGTCTAAAAAAATCTCTAAGGTATGCAGGTTTCCTCACTATATTTTCTTTCACCGTTTAAGCGAGCGATAATTAATTATTAATACGCACATGAATTCGAAAAGTCAGAGGTGGGTGCCTTGGGTTCAAACTGGTAAGACCTTCGACTTGGCAGTCCAATGGTCATAACACTAGGTTATTATTGCTCAACTGCTCAAATGCCGTACAATTTATCCCTTATATTTTTACTTGTTTTTATTTTATTGTATTCGGGATTAACGCATACTTACCATTTTATTCAGGTAAGCCTTTATTATCCCTCCCCCAGGTCCTTCTAGGTACTCTTTTATTGTACCATCTCGAACCCTATCCCTAAGTCGTCTTCCATTATCATCAATTTTTACCCGGGATAGTTCTCTACAGGTTGAAAAAGTCTTCCCAAATGAAATCAAATTCAAATGTCTTACTTCAATCAGACCATTAAAATGGCTACTTTTGAAAAGAAGAACTACTCATAGTTGCACGGTTGCGTAAATTGGGTCTTATGGAGAAGATCCGGCAAGAAACTCCAAAGACACTCCTTTGAAAGAAACATGTTTACAATATACTGATGAACAGTTAAACTAATAATTATACAGTCTTTGGATGAGTGACTATTCTTAACACATCGAGGCCCCTCCGTGCCTCGGAGAGCACGTAAAGCCGTCGGTCCCTGTTGTCATGCGAACACCTATGACAATCGTTAGGGGTAGTGAGAAGCCCAAAAAGCCTGACAACCAATCTATCCTCAGGATATCAGTATTATCCAGAAATTGAGTTGCGGAATACTGTGGACAGTCGCTTCGTGTAAAATACTGATATTCAGTCGCATCTGGTTAGACTGGTAGCCATCAGGTTAGGTAAATATAACTACTATTTAATACTATTTACTGCTACAAGGCTAAAGAAATGTAATGCAAAAGACGCCACATTAAAGTCAATCTACTTTGTCGCTTCAAAACAATATAAGTATGCGATTCCATTATATGCAAATATTTATCACGACTGGAAATTTACCTGCGAGATTACCTGAGTACTGGCTGTATTTTATATGCACTACGTAATATACTGGAATAATCCGTATACTTATAATCTTGTCATAAAAATAATGTAAGCTAGGAAAAAGCTGGCTGTTTTCTCAGAAGGAGTTTATATAATGTAGTATGTAGAGTTTTATAATATTCTTTTGTTTTATGCCCGTAATATAATTATCATCAACCCATATACTGTCCCACTGCTGGGCACGGGTCTCCTCTCATATTGAGAGGGATTAGGCTATAGTCCACCACGCTGGCCTAGTGCGGGTTGGCAGACTTCACAAACCGTTGAGAAAAATCTCTAAGGTATGCAGGTTTCCTCACAATGTTTTCCTTCACCGTTTAAGCGAGTGATAATTAATTATATATTAATCAAATGAATTCGAAAAGTCAGAGGTGCGTGCCTTGCCGTAATATAATAGTGAAGATTTTTATTTAATCTAAAGGGCATTAGGTATTCGGGATTTGGATGTTGAGGTCAATTTTCACAGCACCATCTAGTCCCAAACTACGCAAATGCATTATGGGTACTAGACAGTGGATCATCATGATCCTTCAAGCCTTTTCCCAATATACGTTGGGATCGGCTTCCAGTTTAATCAGATACAGCTGTCAGTATTAATAAAAAAATAAAATAAAAAAGTATTTTTCCACGAAACGACCGCCATCAGACCTCCGTATCCCAATTTCTAAGCAATATCGATATCCTTAGATTAGATTGGTTGTCAGTCTTTTTGGGCTTCTGACTACCCCTAACAATTGACATAGGTGTCCGTATGACAACAGGAACTGACGACGTTACGTGTTCTCCGAGGCAAGGAGGGTTCTGGATTTGATACAGTCTGAGTCACATTCACAATAGATCGGATACGGTCGCAGTGACTATAGCCGTAAATTAACAATAGCCACATTCAAACCTCTAAATCACAGACACGGTCAAAATAAAAAAATACAGATTATGTAACATGTAGGTAGCTGGCGGATGGATACGAGCTGCCCAAGACTGGGATGGTTGGCGCTCTTTGGGGGAGGCCTAAGTTCAGCAGTAGACGACAATAGGCTAATATGATGATGATGATGATGTAACAAGTCAACTATTGTTGTGGGCACGTCTGTATTTTTAACATTGACAAAATTACACGTCAACAAGTCCACATTAATAAACATGTAGAATACCCATCATTTTAATCATTTTAATGATCCAATAGTGTCAAATACTCTAGAATCACTTTTATATTTGGGCAAGTCTCTCTAACGAGTTAGAAGGTAGAAGTTAACTAGTATACTAAAATATAGTTAAGTATTTTTAATAAATTTCACGAGGATTAATCATGGCTGCCATTTCATTTCCAAATTCCTAATCTAGCTGTATTATACAAACATTTGTCTTGAATTCAACTCGCAACATATCGATCAATCGCTGGATACACCAGTTGATCCTCAATCTATAGTTGTTTACATTCCATTACTGGCTGGATAGGGCGGGGCGGTGAACCGCGCGTGACGAGCACGCGATGGATGGTATTATCTACTGCAAAGTTAGGATATAGATATGTAGCAGGCTTAACAGGACTGCTCCATTAGTTACTGGGAAATGGACGTAACATAACATACCATCACGCCTGTATTCCCCGAAGGGTTAGGTAGAGGTGTACTAATCTACATCCAGATTTCACTGGTAAGACTACATCTCATGTAATGGGGGGGCGAGTCTATTGCCATAAAGCAAATTCAAACTCCAAGAGTGATACCCCTGGTATTGCAAGTGTCTACAGGCTACGGTAATCGCTTACCATCGGGAGGGTATAATATTATGCTTCTTTACCACCTCATCATTAACCCATATACTGTCCCACTGCTGGGCACGGGTCTCCTCTCATATTGAGAGGGATTAGGCTATAGTCCACCACGCTGGCCTAATGCGGGTTGGCAGACTTCACAAACCGTCGAGAAAAATCTCTACGGTATGCAGGTTTCCTCACGATGTTTTCCTTCACCGTTTAAGCGAGTGATAATTAATTATTAATACGCACATGAATTCTTTACCACTTAATTGATATAAAAAAGCTGCTACTGTGAATTTTATAGAAAATGCTGGACCTCGGTGTCGGAACCAGGTTCTCAAGTCACGCTTACGACTACTAGGTTAATGAGGTAGTTTGAAAGAAGAAAGAAAGAAAAATACATTTATTCGGACAAGGACGGTACAACACACAGATAAAATAAGGAACGAATACCCTAGCAGAGACACACGGATACATAAAACATGTAATAATATAAAATAACATAAACTAAAATGCCTACCTATTAAATTATATCGTTTCTTTAACCAGTAATAACGAACCACAGCCTACTTACCTCAGCCTTGCCCTCCACCTTTCTCCTTTTACGCATACATTCACAAACACACCCACACAAACGTACTCTGTAAATATTTTCATGCAGGAAGAGTTGCACAAGAGACGCATAGACGTCGTTACGGCGAGACTTCGTGGCGCGGCAGAGAGCCAACTCCACCCCAATGTTGTAGTGAGCCCGCGAATATTGGTAGAATTGTAAAATTACTGGAAATAGAAACATTATAACATTTGAAATTCGTAATATCGCCGATATACTCCATAAAAATATTTACGTGTGTGTCAAATATCAGTAAAAAATATTTTGAAGAATGTGTTAATATTCGTTCGAACAGGAGTAATAGGATACTGATTTATGACCATTGGCCTGATTGGATATTGGTAATCCAATTCACGCAGAACAAGCTCATCGAGTCCTTTGGTGTCGCAGTTGTTGATTAAGCGGTTCGAAGCTCGTTCTGCGTGAATTAGATTGCCTACAATTAATAAAAATTTTGGTTAGCTGTCAGTTATCATAACATCAAGACGCCCACCACCTCAGTCTACCCGTGACCATGGACGCTGTAAAGGGTCCGAACGTCGGGATTCATAATATCAATATGACGCGATAAAATCCGATAAAAGTAGTTTAATTATTTATTAAGAAATGTCTAATATTACTGTAAGTGTCAGAAATCAATCAAAATATTTATTTTTCCCGTTTGAAGGATTTCCATGCAAAAAAAACTTGATTTGGCTGTTACAGGTTGTGCATTTTGATCGAGCATGGTGATGATAGAGTTACATATTAATTATATTTCATTCGTATTTGGTTAGAATTAAAGCCCTCAAAATAGTAAGTTTTAAACGAATAGTATAACAATTAATTGTATCGGTAATAATTAAATAAGTAAGTCACAATGTCAATAAGCGCACATTATTTATTATATTATTCATCGGTATCCATGGTACCCACAGGTTACCTTTTGACCATCAAGCAATATAGTATAATTTTATCAGCTAACATCAATATTTTATCTGATAAAATGTGACTTGGCAGATTGCCAATTTGTCTACATAACAATATCAGCAATCAACTAGAGTTTTCACAACAACTCTGAGCTCTTGATTGTACGGTAACATGAGTTTTACACGTCTATGCCGAATAACCAACAAAAAAGTTTCTACTTAAAATTCCTATGCCTCGATATTTTTTTTTCATTGAAATATGGCGTGTTTATTTCCATTTTAGTAGTTTAAACTGTTTTATATACAGTGTTTAGTTGATGATTGAAAGATGGGTTTCACTGCCATTAGAAATTAATAATAGTAATTTTAGTATTTAAGCTTTAAAATATAATACATACATACACTCACGCCTTTTTCCCATAGGGGTAGGCAGAAACTAAAGAACGCCACTTGCTACGATTCTTGCATACTTCTTTCGCTTCGACCACATTCATACATCTTGTCATACATACACGCCGGTTGCGAGTACTACGCACCTGACCTTTTTGAAGAACCTCACCAATAAGGTCGGTATAAGTTTTTCTAGGGCGTCCCCTCTCGGCGGTTCCACTGACATTCGCCATATAAATCCTTTTTGTTAGTCACCTTTCATCCATTCTCTCGACATGCCCAAACCATCTCAGCATTTTCTTCTTAATTCTCGTCACTACATCGTCTTTTAAGCCGCAATGTTCTCTTATCACATAAAATATAATATATGTTATTAATTTTGACGAATTGGCTACTTATTTATTATTTTATTACAATAGGGACAATACACAGTAGCATATTAAGAAAATACATACCGTTATTTTATTTATTTATTTTTAGTTATTTATAATTATAAGGCACAAAAACTTAATTTCAAAATATTTTTAGATAGGTGATAGGTACATACTATGTTCTTTGCGAATAGTTCTTATATCTAAACTAAGAGAATATACTACCTACTATATTTTCCACAGATTAATATAATTTTACATACTATAATTATTAATTCCTATAGTCATCTTTTTTCTTATAAATTACATTTTTAAATATTTTATATATAAAATAAATTAAAAGACAAAAACATTTTAAAATATAAAAAATAGAGGCCCACCGCTATCAGGCATAGGGCCCAAGCTACCGCCGGTCAGGGCTCCAGAGAGAGGAATCTCTTAACAATACGAGCCGTGTCCAGCAGTACTGCTTTCTGAATCAAGCCCTTGACCCAGCCGCCTAACGAGAGCCTCCTAAGGTGTAGGTCGAGGCTCGTGGCTATTTAGCCATTGGATTGCCATTGCATTTATAATTTTAATATTTTTAGTGTGTATTAACATTGGAAAGTGAAATACTTTCCAATTTGATTGAAACACACTTTGGCCTTAATTTTTTAAATTGTTTTACACTCTAAAGATAATAGTTATACCTAGTTCACCAGGTCTTTATCGGAGGGTCGCACTTGCTTCTACACATACAGTAAACAGTAAAAATACATAATTTCCAGGATATAGTGCCACATTTTTTACCAGTAAAGTGAGTCGCGTGTTCAAAAGCTTTGAAAAACACTGCTCTAGACAAATGAGGTAGGTAATATAATGTATAAACTAACACTAACATTGCACATAAACTGCGCACATAATCCTGACAATATACTAGAGTTAAGATCCTGGTGTGACGTATGAAGGCCGTAGCAACCTGAGCCCGCTACGTGCTACGAGCTACGGGCTACGAAGGCGCCGTAGCGCACTCTACGAATAATTGCGAGCTAGCAAGCGCTTGCTTTTCGTTATTATGCATGAAAGTTGAACTTACGCAATATTGTTTATGAGGTTACTAGAAAAGTAAATAACAAAAATAAAAAATGTATTACTTGAGCTTACTACTATGTATGGTGCGAGTAGTTTGGTAGTGTGGTATGTAAAGAAAAAGACTTTTGATATCTAAATTCACTTAGCGCCTCATTTAGCCATTGTTCTAGGTTACATAGAAAATCCTGGAAAGCTTTTTTACAACACGACGAGGCAGTTTAACCAAACATGTGTAGCACCACATATTAAAATGCACCATACCCTACGGTTCACCATACAAATTTTATTACGTCTACATTCAAGTCTCCAAGTTTGCAAACTTGAATGGCTTCACAATCAAATATAAAGGGGGTATCTGAGAGCATAGTGCAGTGTGCTCTCCGTGTGGTGGGGGTAGTGGGCTGTGCCCGCCTTTGATAGCGAATGTTTGTATGTCTAGTTTGTATGGAAAACGTTTGGTGCTTCGCTTTTGAGAGCTAGTGGAAACGTTATTGGTTTATGTTTTGATTTCAAACAGCCTAACCGCTATGTTTTTCGACGTTGAGGGAAGGTAGAAACATATGTTTATTTATACTTTAATGCACTTTGTGGTACATAAGGTTCCCGCGAGGCATTCTCTACCAGTCAAACTTCGGGTTAAGAGGAAATCATCCAAATTAGGTACAAAAATAAAATAAAATAACAATCTGTGTATGTAGGAAATTATATAACACTATACACATGTAATATACTCTATATACATACGTAATACATACATATTTAGTATATAAACATAACCGTCTGATGAAAACACAATTATACATTTAGGGTTCAGTGATTTAAAATAGAATCTTATTATCTTTTAAACTTTACGTTTAAATGATAATTTACTCATTGCTTTTATTATGTCAAGAAGCACATTCCAATTTGATAGCTGAAATAGAGAAAGAATTAGAAATAAAACCTGTTCGGTGAGAAGGTATTTGAAGAAGCAGATTTTCAAAGCGCGTAGGTTACAATTCTATAACGATTTGATATGTTCTAGAATCCCGTTGAATTTAAATATGTATACAGTATATGAATGTATAAATACGCCTGTATTTCCTAAAAGGTTATGTTTTAAATTATGTGAGTCCCCAAATTTGCACCGATTGAAAAATACCACAGACTAAAATGTCTACTCGATTAAACTTGACGACGTCTGTGGATGCTTCGATTTCTACAGGATATAAATATTATGTGATGAACTTAAGTGTTTTTCTTGGTGATTCTTATGTATTTGAAGTAAAAAGTATAATACCCATTGTCTAGTACCCATAGTACAAGTTCTGCTTAGTTTGAAACTAGATCATGCCGTGTAAAATATCCCAAATCATTATTTCATTGATTTATTCCCCAAAGGTTTAAGCAGAGATGCACTACTGTACACCAACAGTTCATAGGGTATGCTTAAGTCCCATGTAATAGGGGGCGAGCCTATTGCCATGGTTTGGGTCGCGACCTAAGTGGTAATGGCTGCTAAGATGGCTATTAAAATGATTGGGTTCACTTGCTAAAAATAGTTTATATCGGTATGAAAAGCTACACGTTGATGATAAATGTAAATTGAAGGTGAATGCACCCGGTTGCTGTCCGAATATGCACTGACGTCGATTAGCTAAATCACCAATCGGTATTCGTGTAAATCGAACAGACATTAACCGCTACGCCAAATGTGAAGATAATATATTTCAAAAAGCGTCTTTTCCTCGAGATTTCATACTACTAATAATAACACCCTAGTTGGTACATTATCGTACTTGTTTCGTCAGTGTGAAGTGTCCCTAATGTGTTTGCAGGCGTCGGGTATCCGCAGCTGCCCGCTCTCACGTCTGAGAGGCATCTTCGCTCGTAATCTTGTACTGTAATATACTGAGATTTTACTTATTTGTGAATTTTCATTTAACTAAGTTGCACACGAAAACTCAACCCTCTCCGAGCTCAAATATGTTGGAGTCAGTTTCCAATGTAATCAGACGCGACTGAATATCAGTATTTTACGCAAAGCGACTGCCATCAGACCTACGCAAACCAATTTCAAGAAATACCGATATCCTGAGGATAGACTGCTTGGCAGACTTTTTGGGCTTCTGACTACTACTAACATTATAACTGTTGGCGAAGCATAATGTATGTCATGAAATGACAAGGGATTATGTTATGTTAATATTAGAAATCACAAACAATGTCTAAGATTTCCATCATACCTCCGCAACTAAATTTCTGAACAATACCGATATTTTGAGGATAGAGAGAAAGAAAGAAAATACATTTATTTGCTGCAGAAACACATACAAGCAAAGTTAATTAAGCACGATGTACAGAAACACATTAACAAAATACAATTTACAACACAGGAAACACAAATCACAAATCTAATCTATCTAATACCTAACGATTGTCATAGGTGTACTCATGATAGCCGGGACCGACAGCTTTACGTGCCTCAGAGGCACGGAGGTGTCTCGATGTGTTAAAAATGGGCACCCATCCACAGGCTGACCGTGGCTGCGCAGCTTAACCTTACAGACCGGTTCATCAGCGTAGATCCAAAGTGTACCTACATACATAAGCATACAATACATACGAACACGCCTGTATTTCCCGAAAGGCTAGGCAAAGGTGTACATCCATAGTTCTTCGGTATGTTTAGGTGACATGTAATGGCGGGCGAGGTTATTGCCATAAGTCGGGAACAAATCCAAATTTCGAGCTGCTACTGAGAATTTCATAGAAAGAAAGAAAGAAAATTTATTCTGACAGATACAACACAAAACAAAATACTAAACAACAAAACAATAAATTCAAGACTTATCTAGAAAAACCCAATAAATCTTTGCTCGACCTGGAAATCGGATCCAAGAGTTCACTCAGCTGTCTGTCTTATGTCCACTAGACTAGAGTACACTAGACAGTCTAAGGTGTAAAGCTCTTTATAAATTCAAAAACCAAAATAAGCATTCTGCAATATAAGGTCTACGAAATTTTATTAAATTATTTAAGTACGTTATCATCCGACTAATCCTATCCTATACTACTAATATTATATTATGTGAAATTTTATGAGGATGGATGGATAGATGTTTGTTACTCTTTCACGCTAAAACTACTGAACAGATTTTGATGAAACTTTACAGTATTATTATTTATACATCAGAGTAACATATAGGCTATAATTAATAACTATTTTGAGTTAATTTGCCAAATTACAACGATAATTAAAAGTAACTTTTCCACGCAGAGGAAGTCGCGGGCAGAAACTAGTTATTATCATTTTCTATGTATTGAGTAGTGGGTGTTTTTATGGCAATAAAATATTTAATTTTTTCTTTATTTACATTTTGCTTTGCGCTTCTTGTGAAAGTCTATGGGGGAGGTCTGTGTTCAGCAGTGGACCTCCTGTTCCTGATATGATGATAATGATAATTTACTTTTACGAAATCGAATTTCAAATTAAAGTTTCTACCTCATCGTCTATAAATTTGACATAGTCCATAACTGAATATAATCGGTGCCCATGTAAAACCGTTGGTTAGCAAAAATTTGCGAAATCGTCCCTTTATTTAGCATCCATCATCCATTCATGACAGATTTATGGCAACCCTTCTAAGTGGTTAAGGAGAAACGTGCTTACAACGCATCACTACGTCAGCGGTGTTTAAATATTGTTCGGATCTGTGTATACTCGACTTTACAACTGAAAGCGGGTAATGATATCATGTTTTTTTATATATTGCTAAGGTGGCAAACAAGCATACGGCCCACCTGATGGTTAGCGGTTATCGTAACCTATAGACGCTTGCAACACCAAGGGTGTCACTGTGCGCGTCGCCGACCCTGTAAAACGAAAGAGGAATAGTTGGATTGGCAAGAGTCAAGAAGAGTCAAAGTCCCCCCATTGCCAACACAACGATTCCTCGTGGAGCACTGTGTATTTTTATTAGTTTTTAAATTTATTTTAGTAATTAAATGACACTTTTAAGTTGCCTCATTAGTTTAGTGGATCGATTCCCAGGTTGAGCAAAGTGCAAAGTTCGATTTTCGTGTGATGCATTCAAGGAGTAGGTGTCCCTCTCAAGGTTCTACACAATTGTTTTTCTATAGTTGTGAAATCAAAATCATTTATTTGGGTCAAAATTATGGTTTATAGATGATTTTTTAAATAAAATTATAGCAAATTAGGCAATAGTATCGTCCCATATTACTTGGAACCTAAACATACCAGCGAACCAAGGGTGTACAGAGGTCAGCACATCAAGCTACCACAATCTGTCAAATTTCTTTGATTGATTTTCAACTTTAATACAAAGCTATAAGGTTCATATTTAATTGGAACATTTTGACAGTATTCGATAGCTTGAAGAACACTTCTGCCTTACCCTTAGGGGAATTCAAGCGCGTTTATCTCAGTTAGTGTGTGAATAATTGACCAATTTTTTGTTAAAATTAAACGTTCTTTTTATTATTGTTCTGAAATAACTAACTTGAAATTCTACAGCTGTATCTTACAAAACCAATACTGTCCGGATATTAAACCTCATTGGTATACACTACGGCGGGTACTAGGAATTTATAATGGCTACAGCGGCCAACCGCAGTACCTACTGGCCGCGTTTGTGGCTTGTGGCTACCATGAAAGAAAAGGTAAAATATATTCTTCAATAGGAGATATTTATTTAGGAGATAATTGACGGACTCGAGGCTCAGCTATAACTAAACTGATTAAGCGATTGCAGATAACTTGATCAGGTGCTTATCATAAGTAATAACAACGCAATAGACAAATAAATTAAATAAAACATGTTTAAGCGTCCGGTTTAAGTAAGAGAATATGTATTTTAGTTTTGTTACTCAAAAAGGCTATTACCTAATTAGACTGGTACCTAGGTGTTTTGAAATTACTTCGAAAGGAAAATACGAAGTTACAGGCGCCAATACGAAGACCCATAAAAAGCTCAGAGAAAAATGTAATTTATCAAAGTGCAACGCAATACTTTGTAAGCGTCAGTTACATTAACCAGTGTTGATATTTACGTCACTGCCATGGTTGGTAAGGGCAATGTTAATGCTCAGTGTACATAGAAGATATTAAGCTTTCTAACTGTCAATTACTGTCAAATAGCAATTTTTTTTCTGTTTGATAGGTGACTGTTCATAGGTGATCTAGGTACTTATTTAGGTACTTATTAGGTAGGTACTTTTTAGTATTCTACAAAGTGTGAGGCAGAGGTGTTCAAATGCACATTCACAGTTGGCCGGAATGTTTAGGTCCTATGTAATAAGCGGTGCGCTAAATGCCATTAACCGGGCACAGATCCAAACTCCGAGCTGCTACTGAGAATTTTATAGAAAATCCTTTGCTTGACCTGGGATCGAACCAAGAAACTTCTAGCAGCTGTTTTTATTCATATCGATATACAACGCAAAAAAAAATCGGTTCCACTTATTGGCTAATAATATCATACGACCGTTACACACCTGCTTACCGCGGTGATTGCGGAGATTCCCTGGGGAAATCTGGAAACGTTGAGCCGCAGACGTTTTGTCGATACTTCTGATAAGCTTATCCGCTCAAAGCCTTATTCTTAGTACTGGAAAATGACGGTAAAGGTGAAATTCGTCTTTATCACTCGAATAAAGTTTCTAAAGTGCCCTTAACATCATCATTCACTTCACTGTTGGGAACAGGTCTCCTCTCAGATTAAGAGGGATTAGGCTATAGTCCATCACGCTAACCTAGTGCAGGTTGGCAGACTTCACACACCGTTGAGAAAAATCTCTAAGGCATGCAGGTTTCCTCACGATGTTTTCCTTCACAATTTAAGCAAGTAATAATCACCATCACCATCAATCACCATAAGGTGATAAAACAAAACAGATCATATTTGGTTGAAGTGTTGCTGATCATGTTGGCTCCCATTGTAAGATAAGATAAGTATTAATTAGTTTTATTATTATCTAATACATAAAATTCTCGTGTCACAGTTTTCGTTGCCATACTCCTCCGAAACGGCTTGACCGATTTTGATGAATTTTTTTGTGCTTATCGGGGAGGTCTGAGAATAGGCCAACATCTATTTTTCATACCCCAATTTTTTTTTTTTTATGGCAAAACAACGTTTGCGGGGTTAGCTAGTATAGGTATATTAATACGCACATGACTTCGAAATGTCAGAAACTATACTGTAATGATATTAGTCTTATCTCAAAGTTGCAATCGTCATTTCACGAAAAAAATGCTTTTGACTTTTAGTAAGTCTATATATATAAACTTGTGATTGTTGTACATAAATTAATAAATAAATAAAAAGGATTCACTATTACATGGTGCCTAAATACACCGGCGAACTGTGGGTGTAGTTTACTACACTTGCCTAACCCTTCGGGGAATGCAGGCGCGATGGTATGGTTGTATGTGCACAATTCTTGCACATTCAATTTATTTTATTTTTTATTTTGTGCGCTTGTGTTTATGGTCTTATTTTCTTTATATGCCCATATTATCATGTGACCTATTAAAGCTAGGAAGCGAGAGCGTTAGACTTCCATATTAATTACTTTAGACGGTAATCTTAGTACATCACAACATTTACTGTTGAACTTCAGCTCTCGTACATATTATAACTTAATCCTGGTTACGTACAATATGTAGGTTATATTAAAATATATACCTATAAAGATATATAGGTGTATATACTACTTCAGTTATTAGTCAATAACTGAAATAGTATATAGTTAGTATTAGTCAATCGTAAATAAAATGTTGACTTGAAGTGATCATCATCATCAACATATATACTGTCCCACTACTGGGCATGGGTCTCTGAGAATGACAGGTTTAGGCTATTAGGTAACTGAATTATTTTGTACAAATTTCAGGCAAATTATTTTTTAACACAATATAAACTAAATAAACTGCTTCCTAGCATAGCCTGTATAGATCTTTTAGTCCAAAACTGCACTTCAAAAAAACGTTCTTGCAAAAATCTGCACGTACTTCAGGAACATTTCGTCAATTTTTAACACGAGATCAAAGTCATTGCGCAGCTACAACATAAATGAAGGATAGTTTTCAAACTGAAATACCTCCAATCGCAACAAGAAAGCCTAACTGAAACGTTGACTAATCATGAATGAACTGTACAGAAAAACCTAACTTAGTTCATCGAAATTTGCTAGTAACCACTCTCCCAAATATAAAAAACATTCATCCTTAAAAACTTCAAAGTTACGAGGTAACTTAGCTAAAATAAAATACGTTCGACGAATATAAAACCTCCTTCATTTCAAAGTCCGTTAAACAAGTTCCTAATGTAATTCTGCAAGCAAGCGCACCATTGGACATTGCTCAAATTAAATTGACCTGCTGACTAATATTCACCGGATAAATTACTCAGATTAAGGCTAGTGAAGAAACATATACCTACACGTAATAACATAACAGATATACCATCACGCCTTATTCCACGAAGGATTAGACAGATGTAGGTAATGTACTTCCACAGTTCACCGATATGATTAGGTCCCATGTAATAGTAGGAGAGCCTGTTTCTATTAACCAGGCATAAATCTAAACTTCGAACTGCTACTGAGAATTCCATAGAAACACTTGACTCGCCCTGGGAATAGGCTAATGTGGTAGTTAACTATTTATTTGCGTCATTATTTACCGTAGGGTACAGAATCATCATCAACACATTTACTGGCCCAGTGCTGGGCACGGGTCTCTTGCCAAAATGAGAGGCGGGAGGCCTCTAATACTACTCGCTGAACTAGTGCGAGTTGTTAGATTAAACACGCCGTCGAGAAAATTATCATACTAAATTTTTAATATATACAGATGATTGCGAAAGGTCAGAGGTTACGAAAAGTCGTCTTGGCACTCCAATGGTCAAATCATAAGGTTCCCTACGAGTGATCGAAAAATCGAAAAAAAAATGATAGAGATTAAAAAATAGATCTGCCCCGCGGTGCATACAAACGTAATTTTTTACACAAAAAGCTAGGTCTGGCTGCCAAAAAGTAGATATACATTTTAAAACTAGACTCAACTTTATACATATAGTATAGATCAGGTGCCTACAAGGGTCAGACAACCTTGGAGACTTAGTCTAGGCCGAAGTATAACGGCCTAAATTACAGGGTCTTCACATGTTATCGGCGGGATTAATTAAATTCACGCTAAAATTGGCGTCTGGTTTCAGACCTTACGGTAACCATGTGACCACAATTTTGTAATAAATCATATCTTAAATGTTGAAACTTGACTGACATTCTAGAAACGGTAATGTATTATAAGGACAGCTTCCAGTACCTAGTAACGGACACAAATTACACCCAGAATCGAAACATCATGTGGATCACATCGAAGCTGGCACCTCACATACCGCGCTTGTAATTAATGAGGAAGTTACCACAAAATATTACTCCCCTTACTAAAAAGTTCCTCGAACTAAAGGTCTTTGAAAATTCCAAGATTTTTATGCATGATAATATGAAGCCATAACCATATCTTTAAGGCTCCAGGTAGGGTATCTGAAAATGGTTCTATTAATATTTGATATCATAATGTTGTTGCTTGCCTACGTTACACTCGCTCTAGTCTTCTTGAGTGCTAAATTTTCCTCGGGCTAAGTGGGTTGGTGCAAGTCAAAAGAAGGTTACAGAACTCTGCTTCTGAGTTCGTCTCGGAGTACTACCGCATTGCCAAATAATTCTGTGTTAACATTAATATTGTTACGAGCTGGGGTTTGGGATCAATTACCAATTTAACCAATAAACAATCAAAACTTTAATTACCTACACGGATACGTTAAAAATCATATTAAGTATATCAATATTATATCCATTATCTATTACCCATAATACAAGCTCTGCTTAGTTTGGGACTAGGATAAATGGAAATGGAAAATGACCCAAATATTTAATTATTATATCCCAACTCCAAACTGCCGAGAACTGGTAATCGAATCCAGGACCTATAGAGCGAGTATTTGTGCCCGATTAATGGCAATAGGCTCGCTCCCTATTACATCACCCGCTTATGACTCAAGCCGCTAGATAGGCACGTTATACGATTCTAAGTGATTCGTAAAAGAGAAATGTTGTCAGATTAAAAGGGACAGCACTGTTAATTATGTTTTTAGGCTTTTATTTACATTTTGGTCCATTTTTAGCCTGAAACTGTCTTCATTAGTCTAGTAGTCGTTAAGCGCAACTGCTTGGGTTCGGACCCCAGGTCGAGCAGTGGTGAATGTGCCTTTGATTAGTATATGAGGCAAGGCCTTGTTAATTGAACGGGTCCAGCAACAGCTGGATCATAGCCTGTAATGGTCGTGGTGAATTTCACGGATCCCATGGCCTTGACTATAGGGCGAGTGAAGACAAGTGCGGTTTTTAGTCGACACGAGTCCGATATATACTGCCTCCCCGTGTGGTGGATGTCCCATGAGAATTTTCCATATTATGAAAAAAAAAACAGCGTTATTGGGTTATTCTATGAAACTTTCAGTAGCAGCTTGAGATTGGATTTAAATTTTGAATTATACTTGTTTCTGCGAATCTAACTTTTAGACATTTTGCACAAGGTCAATGGCAATGGTTTGAAATTTTTAGCGCCGGTTATTGGCTGTAGGTTCGCTCCCTATTATCTACGGGACCTAAACATAGTCCGTCCGGCGTCCGTGGTAGTTCATCAGTATACCTCCACTTAACCCTTCGGGGGAATACAAGCGTGATGGTATTTCAGTTAGAAGCCTAAATTGTATTTCCACATATATACATTACGTGAAATACAGGAGATAAGGACTTCAAAACTACTTCTAGAAAAAAAATTGATACTGGGTTGAATATTAGATATTCGAAATATCAAATCATACATCCTCATTATCAGCCATAAGCTTCGCGCTTCTTCGCTAAAATAACTTTAAAATATTAGCATGTAAATTGCTAACAAATACAAAAAGACAGTCACCTAGTATTATATACTAGGTATTACTATATATATACAGGGTATTACAAAACTACCCGTAAAGCCGAGAGGAGGTTAATGGGGCCTTATAACGACTCCATTCACAATATTTAAGAACTGTAGTAACACTGTATAACATACCCCAAAAAAAGGAAAACAACAACATTTATGAATGAAAAATAGAAAAACTATTAAAGTAGATAATTATTGGACAAAATAGGTATTGGGTAGTTTCTGTTAAATAATCTGGTTCCCTGACATGACAGCTGACATAATTGTGGCTTTGATAGTTAATTATATTTTCACGGGGTATTTTGTAACACGTATGTTGTATATAAATTGTATGTTGTTTATAAATGCTGATTACAAGAAAGCCTGTTCCCTCACGCTTTAAAACTCAATAGACTGAGACGCGCTTAATGATGCGTGAGCGTCGACTTAGCACCATTTAGTTCACCGTTTATTATCTATAAACTTTTGTCTGGAATTATATTTAGTATAGAAATAGATACAAATTTAGAAAATAAAGATAAATATTAAAAGTTATGGGAGGGAATAAAATGTTGTTGTGGTATGAACATTGGACAAAGAGATTCAATTATTACTAGCGATAGATGGAACATGGACCAAATCGTAATCCACTACTTGTTTCCAATTGGAAACAAATCACTCTGTAGAACTGTCATAATATGTCAACCTATGGAAGAGATCTTAATCAAATCAACTTTGTACACTCTTGCACATCTACATTTTAATAAACTCATAATATAATAAATCTAAAGATGTTTTTGTTTGAACACGGAATCTCTGAAACTACCAGTTGGATTTCAAAAAAACTTATTGCATATTGATAGCCAAATTCTTGATTGACCCTTAGAAGTCAAGCAAAAGGAAAAAGTTAGGTTAGGTGAAACTGTGGGGCACTCCTTCTACAATTTAAGAGCTCCGCTCTTGTCGGTGGAGCAATCGCTACTGTTCTCTATCTTCATCTTGAAGCGACACGATCCCCACCCTGTCCTTCACTTGTTCCACAAAACTTCGTCTAGTTCTTCCCCTTCCTCGTTTTCCTTCAATTTTACCTTCTAGTATAATTCTAAAGTAGTCGTGGTTAAAAGAGAATTCGGGGTATTTAAAAAAAATTTCAACATTAATTTCATTCTAACTTATTCGTGTTAGACGTTTGGTAGAATACTATTTGGAATTAACAAAACTTCTGTTTTCAGTGATTTTTAAGTACAGACGCTAGCAGTTCAAGCTATCCAAAACTGTCAAATTTCCCCAATTGAACATGAATCTTATTACTTTCTATTAAAGTTGGAAATCTATCAAATAAATTTGATGATTGGGGTAGCTTGGTGTACTGGCATTCTACCAGTATTACCTTCAGGATTTAAGTTTATGTATGTGTTTAAAAAGTGTATGTTTGTGTAAGTTCACTCAGTGGCGTTCATTAAAAGAGGCGAACGTTCAGCAGTGAGAATATGAGCTGAACATGATAATGTGTTTAAATATGTGTTTAGCTGTATTGTCTGATGTTTTCTTTTTTATTTAAGGGTCAAGCTATTAAAAACAAACATTTTCCTAATTGAATAAGAACATTATTACAATGTTTTAAAGTTGAAAATCTATCAAATAAATTTGACAGATTGGGGTAGCTTGATGTGCTGGCGTCTGTACCATTAAGTAAATGTGGTCGTTTAGTTGAATAAGAAACCTTATCAGTTTTTCTGAGCCAGGGATTTTCCTTTCAGAGAAAGCGGAGTGGTTTTGTGAAGTGACTTACGTCCGTGCCTTTACGTCGTTAGTGTGTCTACACTGAAAGACATAGATGCGCATATATACAAATTGACGGATAACTAGGAGAAAGAAGGCTTTTTCTAATCTAAAACCGTTTATCGTTTTAAATTACATTAAGTAACATATACACATACATTAAGATAAACATACGGGCAGTCTGATGGTAAGCAGCAACCGCAGCCTATAGACGACGACACCAGTGGTAGGTTTGATTTCTGACATTTACGCGAATATTATACATTGAAATAAAACTACTTTTTACGGATTTTATCGCGTTATATTGATATTATTAATCCCGACGTTTGGACCTTTTACAGCGTCCATGGTCACGGGTAGACTGGACGCTGTAAAGGGTTCGAAACGTTAAGTTTAGTTGAGTTAGTAAACTCACGTTATCATCTTGAGACTTCAGTGGAGCCACATGATGCTACAGATGTTATTTGTGGCAAAAAGGAACTGCTCTAGTCATCAGCCTGGGTCTTATTTTTGGAAAAATAGACGAAAGAAAAATGAAACTTTTATTCTTGTGCTCGTTTCAATCACTTTTTTTTATACCACTAAGGTGGTAAACAAGCATACGGCCTACCTGATGGTAAGCGGTTACCGTAGCCTATAGACGCTTGCAACACCAGCAGGGGTATCGCTTGCGCGTTGCCAACCAAAAGAGGAATAGTTGGGTTAGCAGTATAAGGGTCAAAGTCCCCCCACTGCCAACACAACGTTTCCTCGCAGACACTTGTGTGGTGTACATTACCATGGGGCGAGTAAATTAACCCTGGTATGAGGAGCTGGTTTGCCGGTTAAGCCAATAGATTAACCCCAACTTGAGAAGGGTTTACATTAGGTACAAGTAGATATTTCTTTTGCGGTAAAACAAAATTGTAAGTAATGTCACGAAGGTTAAAAGAGTCAATTGTGTGTAAAGGTTTAATGGTTCTTGTGAAATTATAGTTAAACAATGGTTAAAATGCTTCATTAGCCTAGTGGTCGTAAGCACGACTGCTACGCTTGAGATCCCTGTTTCGATTCCCAGGTTTGTTATTAGGTTTTTCTACTATACTCAGTAGAAATCCTTAGTAGCAGTTCGAAGTTTGAATTTGAGCCCGGTTAATTGCAATAGACTCAATGGTATATGGCGCGATGGTTTCTACATAAATCAGGAGTGAAATGTAAAAAAATATACTTTTAAAAATAGTTGAAAAGTCTATTAATAGCTGTAAACCTCATTTCATTTCTTTTACATAAATTGCGTTGCAAACGAGTTTTAATATAGAATGCATTTGACCTTATTTCATTTATATGGAATTTGCCGTTAAAACAGAATGGTCTTGATGAACTTTATCTATTTTCTTTTTGTATTTTTTTGGCATTTTCCATGTTAAAATTGTAAAAGATTTTAAAAGATAGTTAGTAGAACGATAGTCGAACTAAAGAAGATAGATTGAACTAACTGTAAAGTAAGTTGTGTCGGTTGAAAAGCAAGTTTTTCAATAGGTGTTACTGACGTCACCATAAAGACGTAAATTCTGAATGTGAAGGCAAAATTCGTCATGGCGGATGGGACTCGCGATGGCTTAGCGGTCATAGCGTCTGGTGTACCTAACCAGAAGACGCAGGTTCGAATCCTGCCCGCGGTCGAATTTTTTCTTCGCTAAATAACTTTATCTATTTTTTTTAAATATACTATAGTACAGAAAGTTTGTACCTCATTAGTTGTAATATAGTTTCTCGTCATTCTTCCAAAAAGAAGAAATTGCCTTTCTCCCCTTTCTTTAACCTTAGATAATTATTCAGTATTATGAAAGAGGTTTTATTATAATAGTCTAGTGATAACACCTTAATTATCAAAAAAAAATACAAACGTCAAATTTAAAAGCTCGATGAAATTTCAAAAAAAGAATACATCACAAATTGCATTATAATGGAGGTGGCTCATAAACCGGCCAGTGAGCGTGTTTGAAAATCAGCTGTTTAGGAAATCGCGTGCTGCCATGCCGCAGTGCGGCTGGCGATCGATTGCGACCGCGGCCGCTTGCACGCATTGCCTGTTACAAACGGAAGAATACGGCTACCTTCGTAAATCGGCCGGGTAATGCGCCTAAGATGAAAGGAATAAGAGATCTGACAAACCTTTGGTTGTTCTAATAAATGTTATTCAGTATTTGTATTGTAAACGATATAAAGTATTTTTAATGCGATGCACTGCGTTGTAACCAATCAAGAAATAATTACTACTTAGACTCAATAAAACACAATTGTTACGACTTTATGGAGGGTTTCCGTCCTTTAATGAATTTAAGTTTTCATACAGAGTAACTAGACCTCGTTCTTGAATAACACCACTGCTACTTTTATTTTTATTAAAATACTCAATACTCAATACATTTATTGCAGTCCATATAAGCATTTATGAGTAGTTTGGCTCCATCTTTCGTCATAATTTGCCTGTTTAATATAATCTTTAAAAACATCCAGCTAAAATGAGTAAGTACGATCAACAATAATAACGGTAAAAATTTTAATCCAATCGATTTATATTAAGCGTACACATGGGTGGTAAGCAATTTTGTGGAATGAGTACTGCAATGTATTTAATAAAACACTAAAACTGCTTGGCAGACAAAGCACAGCTTGAACCCGTGTGTGCGGTTTTGTTTATTTAGCACTAAAATGGTATTTTGGGAAATTATCACAGGTTTGAGAAAACGAGATGTTCGTAGGAAACACCGCGATTACAGAGTATAAATAAATAGTTAGAAGACCTAAGTTATTATTATTATGATTACAGTCATAATGTAAAAAAAGGAAATTCGTCGTTGTATTGATATGTCTGCGAACTTAATCTCTGGTTAAACAAATTCAAATTTGGAAGGCGCTCGGAATGGCGACTTGGCGCGGTATAAGTTAATTGGGCTCTTTATATGGGAACGATTGTTCTCAGTTTGTTTAATTCGATGTCATTTACTTTTCTTTTATTATTTCGGGCAACTCATACTGTTACTGATGAGTAAAATTTCTAGTAATAACACGTATCAATGTCAATTGTATAATGCTTTATTTGGTGGAAAAATATAAATGGTCTTTACCTATGAAATTGCCGTTTTATATGAAAAATTAAACGATTATTTTTTCTATATTTTTTATTTCTATTAATCAAAGTAATCACGGATGGATTTATTATTCATCTAACCATTGTAGGTACATGATATAATTGAAAAAAAAAAAAAATTCAAAACATTGATTTGTAAAAGTGTCTTTTATTTTCTGTAAATCTTCTATTTACAGAAAATAAAAATATCCTTCCATTAAAATAAAGAAACATTTGACTTTGACTTTCAAAGTCGGTCAAAATAATTTATTAAAGATACTAGGTACTACTTTTTGAACGTCATTAAGACACCCTCCAAAACGCCCTTCACCGCTTTCTAGTGTTTTAGCTGGGAAGAAAAAGCCGCGCAACAAACTCCCTTGACAAGCGAACCTAACCCCTCTTTCAAATTAGTTTTTAATTTTTACGGATTATTTTACAATTATAATTCTTATGATTTGAAATGAAATGTGTTACATACCTACGTCATAAAATATTTGGTATTAAAAACAAAATATTACAAGTAAAACTGCTTATAAATTTTATAAGTCCTATATCGATATGTTTTTTTTCATTGAGGTAAACACCCTAGGGAAAAACTGTGTTAAACAACTTGAAAACATAAATTCATTTACCTACGTGGAAATTGCCTAAAACAAAGGTAGGTAACCTTTATTTTAAGCAATTTTTTAGTGTTTTTTTTTATATTTTTTTATTTAGTGGTATCTATTTGAATGGTGATCTTAGTGTTTGCATTCAGTTTACTGAGTTGTGGATATTGACTCCACAGCTTATCGGACTACTTCGCGGTGTCTCACATCAATAGTTTATAATATCTCAATGGTATTTGGCCAGGTTTTTTGGCCCTAATTTTACGGTCTGCGGTGTTTGTTCTACCTTGAACTGTGGATTTCATAACAATGGGCAGTGTTGTAAGAAACGTCAATTGATAGTAAGTAAGGGGCGGGTTTTGAATAAAACTTATGCTTTCGCAGAAGATTTTATGTGTATTGTCGGTAGGGTTGCGGGAGCGTTCGTATCCCGGGAGGATGACAGCAAAGCTGCAATGTTTGTGACGTGCCTAATGCATACTAAACAGTGAAGGAAAATATCGTACATGCCTAAGAGATTTGTCACGGCGGTGTGTGAAGTCTACCAACCCGCACTAGGCCAGCATGGTGGACTTATAGCCTAATCTCTGTCGATCTGCCACACACACAATGTGCCCAGCAGTGGGACAGTACATGTGTTGATGATAATGATGATATTACTTGTAAGTGTATATTTTCCGGCGTGTGGATCAAACCCTCTTACTTTGCAAAATCCAAATGTAGTGGTCAGACACTAATCCAATATTGAATTAAGCACTTTTAGGCTTCACAGTGTAGAGTATATGAGCATTGAGTATGCCTCGGTTTTGTTGGGTAATATACATTTACATCACAATGAACCTCTTCTATATATGTATCTAATTACCCCACTTCTAGGGTTAAGTTTCAAGGTAAATCATTCGACCAAGCTTACCAAATTCTTCGCTAGCGACTAATAGACAAGTGGTTTCCAATTATTTTTTCCTCTGCACTAAATCAAGAATGACCTCAAACTCGCGTAGCCCTCATTAAAGGAATGATAAATAAAAAATGAAAGCATTGATTACCATCGAAATGGAATTGAGCGATCAGTCCGTATTATTCAACATCTTACCGTCATGTGGGCCGTATGCTTGTTTGCCACCTTAGTGGTATAAAAAAAAGTATTTGAGACGAGCACAAGAATAAAAGTTTCATTTTTTTTCTTCTATTTTTCCATTAATAAGGCCCAGGCTGATGACTGGAGCAGTTCCAATTTGCTACCAATAACATTACAAGCTGTTAAAGGAGTGGGATTCTTTAAATACTTTGATTGTACTCTGCTGAGTTCGCCTAGATTGGCAACTGTGGCTCAACCGAACTCTCAAGATGATAACGTGTGTGTGTTGAAATAAAACTACTTTTCCCCGACGTTTCGGACCCTTTACAGTGTTCATGGTCACGGATAGACTGGACGCTTTAAAGGGTCTGAAAAGTCGGGATTAATCATATCAATATAACGCGATAAAATCCGTAAAAAGTAGTTTAGTATCAGTGTGATGCATGTGATGTGGCTGTGATTTTTTAAATAAATAAATAAGAGATTACTGTAGGTATCCCTTGATGCACCACTAATTGGGAACACTGCTATAGACCAATAAGGTAGTTGATAAAGAGGCAGTGATAACTAATTAAATTTCGATAAAATTTGATTTTATTTTGTCATTCCACACGAATTCGTGAACGCTCACTAATTAATTCATATTCAAACTCGACGTGTGAATTTGTAAATCATTAAATCAGTCGCATTGTGATCAAATTGACGCGAACACGATGATGCTCAGAATCAACTATTGGCAATCAATTAGGTATATATTTTATTATGGAAAATAGATTATTATAAATAGGTTATTGGTTATTTGGAACCGAATATATTTCAGGATTTGGTGAATATATCGACTCTAACACAGATTGGCTGCCAACTCATAGCTTAAACCGTGCTTCTAAACCCACTAGAAGCACTAAATCTTGTACACTTTCCGGTTTAATGGTTCCGTAAGTGCTTTATTTTGTATGCAGTTACCTTACATTAGAACAAATTCAATTAAATTTATTTTCAAATACTTTTAAATATTAATTTCATTGAATAATTAATTCAAACTGCCCTGCAAAACTGAAAGTATCTACCTACTAGTTTAAAAATTCACGTGAACTTTCTTTTAATTCAATACTATTGTAAATATTTTTTCATTGTTTGTTATATTATTAATTTTAATACTAATAGCATTTAAATCATATCCATTGACCTAAACCACATCAAAAAGAATAAAATACGTACATTCTAAATTTAAAATGCATGCAAACCGCTTGAGACCTACCACAACATCGTTAGGAAAACTTGTAGAGGACCATTAAAATCACTAGAGCAAATTTCCATATTCGCATCGTTCGCTCAGCCGTAACCCGTGTTTAATTATCTGTAGCAGTGGCACAGATTATGGAGAAAAATTGTTAAGCCGATGAAAATCTGTGTATCGTTATCTATGGTCGTCCATCATTCAGTTGACAGCGCGGGAGACGAAAGACGTTTAAATCAATTTTTTTTATGTTATTAGATATATCGCGATAATTCCGGTGATTACCTGTTAATTAGATAGTTCAATTATTTATTTAATAATTGGGTCTCCAACAAAGTACACTTAACTTAGTAACACTTAACATTTACATAATCATATCATTATAGTATTTAATTCTTGGATAAATATATTCTTGGACAATTTCCACAGCACCATCTAGTCCCAAACTAAGCAGAGCTTGTACTCTGGGTACTAAGCAATGGATATAATACTTAATATACTTTTTTTTCGAAATACATACTTATAATACATAAGAAACATCCAGACAAACACAGACACTTAAATGTTCATCACATAAATATTTGTGTTCTGTGGGAATCGAACCCACGACCTCGTGATCAGCAGTCCGACACACAAACCGCTAGACCACGGACGTCGTCGTGTTTAGTTTACATGTTTCCTCAGTTACAGGAGGCCACATCATTCAAAATATATTGCAAACCAAATATAATAATAAATAAAAATTATTCAAAAATTCAAGAAATTATAACTAACAATTACAGATCTTTTAATAATCATATTACAAAATTAATACTTAATATTTTAAGATGTGAGGCTTTTTATTTTCTGAATAATCTTAAGTTTATTTTCTTTCTTTTCTTCTGAATAATTACATAATCAAACCATATCAATAATACGTACAATTGTTACAATTTGAAATGTGCTATAATCAGGGTCTAGAATTTCTCCAAACATTAGAAAATAAACCGGCATTGACACGGCAATGCCGGTTTATTTTATTACCGGTATTACAGGTGTAATACAGGTGTCAATACCGGTATTACAGGTGTAATACCGGTATTGACACATGTAATACCGGTATTGTCATCGGTAACACCGGTACTGATATCGATATCATCAGTACTGACGTCGATATTATCGGTACTGATATCGATATTATCGGTACTGATAACGATAAAAAGACAGTATCGGATCATAGCGATCGAACGATCCACCTTAAGATTAAGAATATAAACGAAAACATCTATTTTAATAGTTATCGAAAACAATAGCAATAGTTCATGATTAAACCGATAGTGTAGTTATTTCAGTAAGCGTTCGCGTTGAGAAGTCAATGTACCCGTTTATTCGCGACACGCTTAGTTCGAAATAACTCCTCAGCACGAGCGCTGACCTGGAAGTGTCTGTTTGTGCCTATGTTGCTACTATTTGTGCTAAACTCACAGAATTGGACTGTACGGTCAACAAAAGAGTTAGGTAAACAGGCAGCTAATTAATAATCTTTGTTTTGATAAAGATTGTGTAATAATGTATCACGCAATATGTGTCAAAAGTCGTAGGTATTACACCGCTACATACCTAACCCTTTGGCACGTAATTATCTATGTCGAAATCTGTATAAAAATGTATATTTCGTTTGCTATCTGTATATCTATCTTAACTCTTTTGTTGACTGTACAATCGATGTTTTGGAACTTTGCTTACTGTAGAGAAGGGAATTTATGTATTGATGTCTAGTGCTATTTGAGTACTGGGAAAGACCCCGCGGGTCTACCAATTCCCACTAACACAAAAGTTTATGTAATGAACATAATTGTTTGTTGGTTGGGTGTTTGTTAAGTATAATAAGTATTTACAAAAAAAAGTATATACCTCAATGTCAGTTTAAATAAAATCGAATAATGTCAAAATATTATAGATATTACTAGAATTTAATAGCCTCGTTCATTAGAGCGGCTCAATCCCAAGCAATTTTATTGCCTTTATAACACAGTTTCTGCATAACAAAGGACTTAAATTTATTGAGGCTTAATTCTTGAATTTTGCTTGGGATTTTGTTGTACAAGCGTATACATTGACACTTGAGTGATTAACTGATCTCTGATCTGAAATTATTAGTAGGTATTTCTAGTCTTGTTAATATGATCGACTTGCGAGTAGCCGCACTTATAGTAAGTACTTTCCGATCGAGTGTTAGCGACCTTAATAGTTTTGTGGCTCGATATTTTTTGCTGACATGTCACCGACGGGCTTAGAGGCGTGGACCGCTCCTCAAGTGTCATATGCTCGGTGTAATGGACGCCGACTTTTTGCGACCTATTCGTGACGCGTTAATGGTTTGACTAGATAGTATTTACGTCTGTTTTTAGGGAGCTGAGTGATATCACAGTTCAGTTTTTAGTTAAAACGACGGTTGGGTGCGAAGTTAATGTTTTTATGTATTCGGACAAATTTGAGATATTTACTCTGTCATTAATCTAGTGGTCACTTCAGTGGACCTTGATGTAGTGTGACTGTTATAAAAAGTAAGTCACACATTTATCTATAATGGAGCTGTGCCCCGCGGTGTCTCCCGCCCTTTTTTCCTTTATGCTCAACTCCTATTAGTTGTAGCGTGATGTTATATAACCTATAACCTTCCTCGATAAATAGACTATCGAACACAACAATATTTTTCAAATCACACTAGCAGTTCTTGAGATTAGCGCGTTCAACCAAACAAACAAATTCTTTAGCTTTATAATATTATATTCTTTTTCTTTCTCTGAGCCTTTTCCCAACTATATTGGGGAAATCAAATTAAATTATTTTCTATATTTACCTACTTTATAATCTAATATATAAAATTCTCGTGCCACAGTGTTAGTTGCCAAACTCCTCGGAAACGGCTTGACCGATTTTTATGAAATGTTATATGTATATTCGGTAGGTCTGAAAATCGGTCGTAATCTGTTTTTCATACCCCTAAGTGTTAAGAGTGGAACACTCCGATGTTTTTTTATTATGGCAAAACAATGTTTGCGGGGTCAACTAGTATTATATAAAAGTATAATCATCATCATCATATAAGCCTTTTTAACGGTCACTGCTGGACATAGGCCTTCCCAGATTGAGGTTTTGCCAATAATCGCCACGTTTGGTAGGCGGGTAGGCGATCGCAGTAGGTGGAAGTAATACTTGGAGGACGCTGCTGCCCATCTTCCGGTGAATCCCTTAGTCTCCTCTTACGAAACCCAGGAGATGTGATGTAAAAGTTTAAAGCAATAAAACTAACACTTAAAAAATGAGGTTTCAAGATGAGAACGCGCTATCTCATCGATCCCATCTGTAGGCTGCAGCTACGACTTTCCATCAGGCGGCCTTTATGCTTGTTTATCATCTTATTAAAATAAAAACAATCCTGACCCATTAAACCACCTAGTATTAAGTCATTGAACTGAGAGATGACTTATCAAAAACACGGGCCATACACGCCTCTGTTTATGGGTCAGCATAACAGATGGACTGGCGCTCAGCCAAGAATCCTGGAGGCTCAAACCACTGAGCTATGGCCAGATAAGTAAACCGACGTTCAATAAATAGACGATATAACTGGACATTTAACTGGATAATGACGAGTTACAGTCATTCCTGTCCAGGCTGCGTTCGGTTCCGGCGTTGGGGGTTGATTGATAAATAATCAATTGTTATGCTTAATAACACATCTCTGTCTCGTAATTTTCTCGTACTTATGGCGGTAAAATTATATTAAACAAAATGTTTTATGTTGCTTAAATTTATTTTCCATTGCTATATTATTAGTAAAAGGGTTAGTATATTCGATTGGGTACAACCCTAAAGCCCTAAAAAGACAATGGTGGCACACATTATACTTCCTAAGGGCTCGTTCGAACACGCTCAGCGAACCATCTCGGAATACTAATGGTTTTTATAGAACGAAATCAAGCAATACATTTACTATCACTGTGGGTTAGTAAAAAATCAGATTATATTGTATGGTAGGGAATTGCAGGGTCGTGGGGAATTGCACGGATTCCATGGCCATGACTATAGGGAAAGTGAAGGCAAGTGTGATTTTTAGTCTGTAGAAGCCTGATATAACCAGCCGTAAGGTGGCTGACGATTAGTGATGGTTAATTGGCATAAAGTATTATAAAGTAGCGTGCTTATTATAATATAGCATAAAGAAAATGATATCGCGGTTTTTTTTATTAATTTAAACTTTATGACATATAAATGTACATTGGCGGACTTAATGTCTTAGGCATTCTCTACCAGTCAACCATAGGGTGGTGCAGATAAAAAGTGGCAGGTGCAAAAAAAACACAATGGAAACATACTTAACCTAAGTAACTTATAACATATGTTTACATACAGAACCTTAATAAATATATACTTATCTAATACATATATGTATAAACAAATACAATATTATGGATACATACTTATGATATAATATATGTATAATTAATCATGCTTTCTGTGATACCAATTCTGCAGTTTTGTCATACAAAAACTTACGGAGATTCCTTTTAAATGAATCGCGACTGGTAGCCATCCTGAGTTCAAGGGGCAGCTCATTCCAGAGAAGAATGGATTGAATATGGAAGGAAGAGTGAACAAGAACTATGAGGGGGACAGTGAAGGAGAAGATTATTAGATGACCGCAGATTTCTGGTATGGGTAGAACATAAATATTGAAAATAACAAGTTAAATAACAAGGAGGATTTTCAGCGGCGGTTCGCACTGGATGCTATAAAGCTATTTTGCTTTATATCGCATAGCACTCTCTCTTTCTCTATCAACCAACTGTCTGCGGGCGTCGCATAATAGCGTTAGTAACAAGTAGGCATATAAAATATTGCATATACATGCTATAATAAAGCACATAAAATCGCTTGCTTGAAAAATTAGGCATATAGCATTAAGCAAGCTATTGATTTATTGCAATTTTGAACACCACTACTGACGATTTATGAGGATTTTTCGTACTTTATAAAAAGAGTTACTGGTGGTCATAAGCGCGACTGTTATGCTTGAGGTCCTTAGTTTGATTCCCAGGTCGAGTTTCAAAGTGTTATTGGGTGTTTGGGTAATATAAATAATTTATTTACTCTCGAAAAGAAGAAGATTGGGTTTTTTCTTTTTAATGCTTTGTAACAGTTCGGAGTTTGGATTTGTGTCCGGTTAATGGCAATAGGCCATTTGCATTACATCTGTGGGTGTACCTACATTAGTAAACCACTGCCTAACCTCTTTTTAGAATAAATAAATAAAATAAATAGTTGGGACATTTTACATAGCATGATCTTTTTTTTTTATACAACTAATGTTGTAAACAAGCATACGGCACACCTGATGGTAAGCGGTCACTGTAGCCTATAGACGCTAACTAACACCAGGGGCATCACTTGCGCGTTGCCGACCCTGTAAAACGTAAGAGGAATAGTTGGGTTGGCAGTATAAGGGTCAAAGTCCTCCACTGCCAACACAACGTTTACTCGCGGAACACTAGCAACCTTGCTCATCGTAAGGGATCGTTATGTACTCCTTACGTATTCCGTATGTACTGCTTATGTACTGCTTATGTACTGCTTATGTACTCCTTATGTACCCCTTATGTACTCCTTATGTACTCCTTATGTACTCCTTATGTACTCCTTATGTACTCCTTATGTACTCCTTATGTACTCCTTATGTACTCCTTATGTACTCCTTATGTACTCCTTATGTACTCCTTATGTACTCCTTATGTACTCCTTATGTACTCCTTATATACTCCTTATGTACTCCTTATGTACTCCTTATGTACTCCTTATGTACTCCTTATGTACTCCTTATGTACTCCTTATGTACTCCTCATGTACTCCTCATGTACTCCTCATGTACTCCTCATGTACTCCTCATGTACTCCTCATGTACTCCTCATGTACTCCTCGTGTACTCCTCATGTACTCCTCATGTACTCCTCATGTACTCCTCATGTACTCCTCATGTACTCCTCATGTACTCCTCATGTACTCCTCATGTACTCCTCATGTACTCCTCATGTACTCCTCATGTACTCCTCATGTACTCCTCATGTACTCCTCATGTACTCCTCATGTACTCCTCATGTACTCCTCATGTACTCCTCATGTACTCCTCATGTACTCCTCATGTACTCCTCATGTACTCCTCATGTACTCCTTGTGTACTCCTTATGTACTCCTTATGTACTCCTTATGTACTCCTTATGTACTCCTTATGTACTCCTTGTGTACTCCTTATGTACTCCTTGTGTACTCCTTCTGTACTCCTTATGTACTCCTTATGTACTCCTTATGTACTACTTATGTACTCCTTATGTACTCCTTATGTACTCCTAATGTACTCCTAATGTACTCCTAATGTACTCCTTATGTACTCCTTATGTACTCCTTATGTACTCCTTATGTACTCCTTATGTACTCCTTATGTACTCCTTATGTACTCCTTATGTACTCCTTATGTACTCCTTATGTACTCCTTATGTACTCCTTATGTACTCCTTATGTACTCCTTATGTAGCTCTTAGGCGTTACTTTGACGTCAATCCTCAACTTAATCGATCACCTCAACTAAATCAACCTATATCGAGTCCAAGGCTCAGGTAGCTGCCAGAAAGCTATCTTCTAAAAGGTGCTACGTTATTTCACGCCGGAATAATTGCTTATATTGCACCAAGCACAAGTTCTGTCGTGCATGGAGTACTGTTCGCATCTTAGGGATGGTGCGGCTAAGTACCAGCTTGAGGCGTTAGAATTAGTTGAGAAGCGCGCCAAGAAGCTCTTTGGCAGCGTCTCGCTCGTCCGAGCTAAACTCCAGAGTCTGGGGCATCGCCGCGAAGTCGCTAGCTTGTCAGTTTTTATCGGATGCATTTCGAAGAGTGTCCATCAGATCTCCACGATCTTATACCCACTTTCCCTTTGTACTATCGGACGACCAGAAGCACGAAAAAGCGTCATCGATTCATGGTGGATATCCCAAAAACCAGAACGAAACGCTTTAAATCAACGTTTATCATGCGCACCGTTGAAATGTGGAATGAGCTTCCTGAGTGGGTCTTCCCCAATAACTACAATCTGTGTGTTTTTAAATCTCGTGTGAATCGGTTTCTTCTAGGCAAGCGCGCTCCACCACATATTGCAGTGTCGCTTAACATCAGGCGAACTAGTGGTCAAGCGTAGGCCTATCGTGAATAAAAAAAAGGGACACAACAAATATTTCACTTCGATTTTCTGCTAGGTGGAGGTACTTCCCTAGTCGAGCAGCTCCGTTAGTGGAATTACTCCCACTATGCCCTACGTCTCTTAATCCATCCCAAATTAAGCGGAGCTTTAACAATACCCGAAGAAACATAAACTGGTTCATCTATCTTGTCTCCTGTGGGAGTCGAACCACTAGACTACAGATGCCTATATAGGCGTAACGAATGTATGTACGATTTGGAGCAATTCCTCTGGTATTCATTCATATTTAGAATCCATAGCACCTCTTATTCAAATGTGAATTGTAATTATTCGCCAAAAAGCGATCTTTTAACCTGGCACGTCAATATAGATATCTCCAATTAGACCAAATGTCAGGCTATCAGGATTCTGGCAATCTGTAACAACTGTCATTGATTTAAATCAATTCTTTTTTGTAATTTTATCGAGCACTCGCTTATCTTAGAATCCCAATGGTTCCTTAAGGGCTCCGGTTGAGTCCAAAACTTCGAGCTTAATCCCTTGTAAAAATGTGTGAAGTTACATAATATTACATATTACATATAATACTATCATACTAATATTATAAATGTGAATGTTTGGATGTTTGTTTGTTTATTTGTTACTCAATCACGCAAAAATGGCTGAACCGATTTGCATGAAATTTGGTATACTAATAGTATGTGACCGGGAATAACAAATAGGATATATTTTACACCAGAAAAATGTGGGAATATCCCGGAAATCCCGAAAAACTAATAGCTTACGGGATTTGAATGAAATTTCATACACACATAGTATGTGACCGGGAATAACAAATAGGATATATTTTACCCCAGAAAAATGTGGGAATATCCCGGAAATCCCGAAAAACGAATATCTTACGGGATTTGAATGAAATTTCATACACACATTATGTGACCGGGAATAACAAATAGGATATATTTTACCCCAGAAAACTGTGGGAATATCCCGGAAATCCCAGAAAAACGAATATAGGAGAACTACTTACGAGATTTGAATGAAATTTCATACAGACACAGCATGTGACCGGGAATAACAAATAGGATACATTTTACCCCAAAAGTTTTCCCAGAAAACTTATGTAGGAGACATACTTACGGGATTTGAATGAAATGTTGGTACACTAATAGTTTGTGATTGGCGCTAGCAATATTGAATACTTCTTTTCTCGGAAAAGAATTATATCTATTTATCCTCATTACTTGATACCTTATTAGTCTAGTGGTTTTAAGCTCGCCTACTAAACTAGAGTTCCTGCGTTCGATTTGTAAGTCGAGCAAGGTGCTATTAGGTTTTTCTATGGAATTCTCATTAGCCGCTCGGAGTGTTGATTTATACCCGGTTAAATGGCATTAGGCTATTGGACCCTAGGCATACCGGTGAACTGTGGGTGTACATTAGTATCCCTATGCCAATCCCTTCGGGGAATACGGGCGTGATGGTATGTTATGCTTGAAACCTCCCTGAAGTTGAAGTGCTGAACAGGCACAATTAGCCAATATTCAAATATTTTCTCAACTTAAAGTACCTACTAAGTAAGTACTTCATTAGTAATCCAATCACTTAGACCGAAGTGGTCGAGAGCCCACAAAAAGTAACTGACAGTTATCATTATGAACAAAGAAATTACGGCTTAAAATAATATTTCAGATGAAAAAGTAGTATGTAGTCAGTATTTCAGCTAAAATAATTATAAGGCTGGTAATATTTGACTATTTAAGTCTACTTATATTTTTTTATTACATTGAAGCCGTTGGTCATGTTTGATATATTCATACGAACTATGACAGTCGTTAGTGGTAGTCAGAACCCCAAAAAGCCTGACAACCAGTCTATCCTCAGGAAAGCTATGACTGCTGGGTACGCGTCTTCTCTCATAGTGAGACGGGTCAGGTTATAATCCATTACGATTGGCTAGTGAGGGTTGGCAGACTAATACGTTGCGCGACGTCTAGAATCTTTCTGCACGTCGAAAGCTAAAGACGAGTGAGATGAGTTGCATGGAACAAGGTTACATCAAGGGAAGACTCGTCCAGGAACAACTTAAATCCGAACAAAAGTTCAGTAAAAACTGAAATATGAAATTTCCAGTAAAAGTAATAGAAAAATCAGAATTGAATAAATCAGAGAAATTACAGCGTCCATGGTAACGGGTAGTCTACATTGTTGACCCGTGACCATGGACGCTGTAAAGAGTCTGAAACGTCGGGATTAATAATATCAATATAACGCGATAAAATCCATAAAAAGTAGTTTTATTTCAATACTTTGATTAATTTTTTATTAATTACTTTGCAATTGACCCTTACTATAATTATGTTTGCGAAGACCTAATCAATGAGACAGTTTCTAATAAAAAAATAAACAAACCTCTTTCGTAGATAACCATTCTGATTAACAGCAAAACATTTTCTCCGTATGTAGGCAATCAGAGCAGTTAGAACAATACAGTTGATGATTCAATGCGCCTGCGTCGATAGTGAAAGTGTGAGTCAAGATATTTATGTTGTATCTTCTAAATAATGCCTGCTTGGAACGACGTGCTGATCTTCAGTGATTGACGTTCTGTCGAGTGAACAGCTCGTGATTTATTGCATTTGTTAGTGTCATATTTTTCATAGGCAGATACCGTATTCAGTTAGGATGCTTAGAGGCTACCTAAGTATCCTAATTGAATATGCTTTCTGCCCCACCTAGCCCTTTAACGGAATGTTATTTGCTGATGGACCCCCAAGTGAATAGCTGAAGGCATGTTGCCATAATCAAAAATCACTAGAATTTTGCGATAGTACAATGTTTTCTTAGTGCAAAAACTAGCTACTTAAAACTATTTGTTATTGCGAGTTGTTCATTTCCACGCAACAGTAATGCACAATCTGGTTAGTATAAATAAATATCAATTATATAAATAAAACAACGATATAAATACGTATATTTTATGTACTGGAGGACTAATTTAAATCAATTATATTAGGAATTTTGACTTATACCAAAGAGTCTAAAAGGCTTAAAAGGCTTAGTGCCCTAAAAAGGAAGGAATTAGAAAACAAAATTAACATAATTAAATACCAATTCAGTACCAAGTACATTTTACATTAAACACATTTTAAAAATAACATAACTTACTATCACGAATGAGCTGAGCTCTTTTATTAGTACACCCACAGTTCGTCAATATGTTTAGGTATCATGGAATAGGGGGCGGGCCTATTGCCATTTAACCGGGCAGAAATCCAAACTTCGAGCTGCTATTGAGAATTTCATAGAAAAACCCAAAAAAACATTGCTCGACACGGGAATCCAACTCAGGACCTCTAGCAGTCGTGCTTTGGAAATCCTTTTATAGAATAATCAAAAATACTTGTACAAGTATACAAAACTTAGCAGGTGAATTGACTGCAGTTATTTTATTGATACCTACATTGTAAATTTGATTGAATAGAAACCGCATATAAAATTACCTAATCAAGGAACGGAAGGAAGGTATATAAAAATAAAGACTAGCAAAATTTAATTATCCTAACATCTACAAGAAGCCAGAAAAGAAAATGATTACGAAGCAGAAAACGAAGAAAGCTGTAAAATTATTAGCCATCCCCCGCTAAGTCCTCTAACAATTATGCTAGCTGTAGGCAAGTGATAAATGTCAGGAAAATAAATGGGACATGTCACTGCAGTCCTGCGCAGACGTAGTACCTAAGGACCAAGCCTCCGCTACCGGCTATGTATAAAGCCTTCATATAAAACTAAAGACGTTAATGTCAAGTTAGTCATTCCAATTATATCATTATCGATTGTGACAACCATGGCATTCTGTCGAACAGCTGAGGCACCGGTCCGAGGTTATTTAGCCGGGTTGTTTAGACGCAATGCAGATCACGTGTGCGCTGAAAAACCTACAGCGGCTTCTGTATACACCCTACGACATATTCCATCTCTGTCCTTCACATAAAAGAAACGTTAAGTTAGAATGAAAAGACGGTTTTGGGGTTGAGTCGAGTCGCCGACGCGTCTGCGTGTCGCGCACATCCAGCGGTCGATGCCGGAGCGTTGCGCGCGCAAGTGTCTACCACACCGGCCGTTCCAATCCATTCCGATCGGAGTTCTCGTGCCGAGCGGTCGATTCATACGCTAGCCCTGGGCGAACCGTCGGCAGTCGCGCCGGCGCCGCCGTCGGCGATGGACCACGACGAGGACAGGTCCTTGTCTCTGGGTACGGAGGTATCTGCCTCTGTGCCCCCACCGAGCCCTCTTACGGGATGTTATTTGCTTGCGGTGATCGGGGAGCCCCACACTCACGAGCACAAGGAGATTATTCTGCAGCGACTTGTTAAAGGTGAGTAGGCTGTTCAGGTTGTCACCTTTGCTCAGAAAAAATGGGAACTGTCAGCGTGACAGCTGTCAAATTGGGAGAAAATTCAATTTGCCGGTGAGCGTCTATTGTGGAATTAGAAACGTATTTTTTTTGCGTCACAACACGCACTTTCTCCATTGATTCTTTCCGATGAAAAATTATAGTTCCGATGTTTTCTGACTGTTTATTTATTGTGTAAACAACGTTTTTATTTTGTGTATTTTTCGGTACTTACGACTCGTTGCGGGTAAAATGTAATTTATCTGTGAAATTTGGAGAAATGTGATGTAATACGGTAATTAGATGATGGTTCCGTTTACCGGCGGTGTGATCTGCTTATCCTGTTACGTCACCGATGACGTAGATTGGGCTACGAACTATTAGGTCGATTAATAATTAAATGGAAAGACTGCGGCAAATAGACCGCAGGACACTATTTATATTACTTACGTAATACTTTTACTTTATTTTCACTGATGTTTGCACTAAGTCGACATTGAAATTTATGTACGAATTCATGCAATGAAAAACTTGTATGACAAATGTATATTACGGAGGAAGGCCGGTTTTTACAGTTTAAGTTATAATAATTGATTGAGTATTTTGTACAAACTATTTACAGCAAGTCTTTTGTGCTGTAGTTACTTAATTTCTACTAAATAAGGTTTAAGTTATTAGAGAAAATTTGACAAAAAAGCAATAATAAAACATGCAACAAAAGTTTGAGCAATTTGCACTTATTTTACGGCTTACAACTCCAACTTACACAATTGTACAATTTTCCTTTAAAATTTTTGTTAGTTTCTTATACTCACATTACACATTTCTACAAAAATATGATATGAGATACCGGCAGCCGATAAGGGGAAGATATGTTTGAAAATATGACTCAAAATAGCCTAAATTATATAGAACATGAATTCCAGTATGCATGGAATGAAATCTGAACGCTGAGATTTGCTTACAAAATAATTTATATATTATTTTTTGACACTAACGCTATTAAACATTGAAATGAAACGATTATTTACTCCCGTGACCATGGACACTGTAAAGGGTGTGAAAGATCGGGATTATAATGTTAATAATCGTGATAAAATCCGTAGATAGTAAGTTCAAAAGATTCCGTACTTCAAAAGAAACCGTCGGCATTATTTGCGATACTAAAACCTACACCTTATTAATTGAATTCCGAGTAACTTATAATGATAAATCGTATTTATTGCTACGAAAGTAAAATATAGGAGATCCAAATTAATGCATATAAGGAAAAAATTTCAATATTTGTAGTCGGCTAGTACTTAAAATAGGATATTCTGCGGGAAAAGTTGAATCAAATTACGGTTATCTTTCACAGGTAACAACGCAAATAATGATTTACTTAAAATTTAAATTATTAAAACGACTTTGTTTATGGCAATGACAATTAAAGTATACAATGAGTAGTTAATGTTAAAATTATAATAATATTATTTACATATATTTTAAGTAAGTGCTATTTACAGCTGAAGTTTCAGTTCATCTTGTATCAAAAGAATATTTAATCAGCTGATTTTAGCCGGCGGAATGGTTAGAGAAATGCGCGGAACATTTCAGAGGTCAACCGGCAGTTTGCATATCATAGAAATGCTTTTATTGAAGATGAAGGATAGGAAGAAGATGCTTTAAGACACATTGAGCTCCAACACTTCTAAAACTGGGATCAAAGGACCAATTTACATATTTCAGTAATTGTTTCTGAAGGCCGAGAATTTTAGTAAATTCGCGTTTTTTTGTCTTCGTGACTTAAAAACATTAGTTAGAACGTTAGTTATGTACAGTGGTAACTTGCCTCGAATGCTTAAAAATGTGAGTTGTTTCAGCGAAAGTATTTTATCCTTTTGGGTGACAGTGCGTAGTGTTAGGTTAAAAAAACGGTTTCCAAAACATATTCATATTTTTGATAGTTTCGATTTTTCTGTCTAACGGTGATAGTACAAAAAATATTACTATTTCATTATGATACCGTAAGGGTGTGGAAGTAATCAAATAGTAATGTTTCACCGAATTACGTGAAAGATAACAACAATGATGATGTTTGATAATATACATTTATCAATATTATCATAAAGTAAATAAACAATCATTGATTAGACACAACGCTATCAAGATTATAACGGAATTTCTAGTATTAATAAGTGCAACAAAATTTTTATAAGGCTGTAACTGTACTTGCATTTTAGTCGCATATTGATGACGCAATAACATTAAAGGAAGACATTAACTAATCTGACTTGAAAAAGGCAGTGGACAAACAGTTTCTTTTTTTTTTGTTGATGGGTTTGCGCTTGACCTCAGTGTCAGCTGATGCTAATCGACGACGAGGTTGAAGTTATAATCCGAAACAATAATAACAATAGATAAAACGAGAAAAGTTGAGAGTTTATTCTTCTTCTTTCTTCCAATAAAGCTTCTTCTTCTGATCGTTTAAATGGTGTAATTAGGGTAATATGAGGCCACATGCCACATCAATGACAGAGCTCAAACAGTCTTACCTACAGCAACATTTTTACACGTGAAATTGAAACTGATTAAGAAACAAGTGACATGTCTTCTGCCATGACTAATCTCGGCGTCACTTGGTTCCAGTCTTGGTTTACATTCTATATTAAATACGCCATGATTGTCATCACCTAGTTTCCTATAACATGGATTTATTCAATTTCTAGACTGATCGGTAAAGATTAATATATCTTAGACAATAGGTAACGGTGCATTAATTCAAAGTTGAAATTAGTCCTTGTGGAATCTTGAATAATCCAAAGCCATTTTTACCTGACTGCCGAATGAGGGTAATGTTATTTACTAGTGCTTTAATTTTAAAAAGGATAATACTGGTTAATATTATATTTGGTCTAACATTTTGCAACAGAAGATTTTCCTACTCCAGTTCATTGTTCTGCTGTTTAGCTATATTAAAATAATGTCCAAACTTAATGCTTCAAAATTGGCATTGTATTGATAGGATCATAAGTAAATTTTATTGAATAACTTGATACAGAAGGTGGAGCATGACAAACAATTGTTAGGGCTTTGTTCAAAATCCATGTCATGTCAATGAAATCGGAGCGAGTCATACAACTTGCCTTTTATAGATCAGATACCATGTCATTACTAGCCTATAATATTATTACGTGAATTAATGTAAGCTGTCCATTATCATAAGATATTATAACATTCTCTTTTGTATAACAATGTTTCTTGACATTATTATAAACATTGAAACCAATGTGTTTATATAATCCGTTGGATTACAGACACTGCTTCATACAAAATTTTATGATTATGTATCGGTTCAGTTTACTAAAGTTTGATTATTATTTCAGTTCTTACAATGATTTCTTAATCATAAATTTAACCATTACTCTTTATATCGTGAATATGATAGTTGGAAGTTCCAAATATGCTTGATAAAAGACTTGAAGCGGAATCGGATCAATTTTAGAATTTGAAATGAGAACAAAAAAGGAGTTGCGTACTCTCTTGATCTCATAGATTAAGATAATTCTTTAAGGATGATTCTTAAAGGATGATGCTACTAACAGAAAACAGCAATATTAAATGAAAAATAAAATAGAGTAAAAACAAAACTAAAGATTCAGTTATTTTTGAACATTAAATTTTTTCAGAATTATTATTTGCTTAAGATATTAGTTACCGTTTCAAGACCAGCTACAAAAATATTTTTCATCGATAAACAACAGTCTTATACTGAACGCCATGAATTATTAATGAATGCATTTGTTTATTTGTCTGTCTTCCATTCAGTGTTATTAATTAATGCAATACTTTCAGACGTTGAATCGATATGAATCTATAGAATCTGAAGTGGTTGTCAAGTGGTTTCATCATTCATTGATAATGCTTCAAATACTTCATCGAATCCTTGACTGATTAAGTAATAACCATCTTTATTACGATCAAGATACTCAAACAAATAGATTGCTTTGTCTGTAGAAGTCTCTCGTTTTCCAAGATATTGAAATTCGTTCAACCGTTGCAATAAATTGAGTAACGCTAACATTTACACATACTTAAGTTCAAGCTTTTGGTGTGATGATATTTTTGGGATTCAAATTATTTACATTATTGGTCTAAAAGAAAATATTTGCTATTCATGTATTCTAGGTCAACCCAACAGCTTATATTTGAGTTTATTTGATATTTGCTAGTAAATATCTCTCTCAAACTAATTTATTTATTTATTTATTTATATATACTTTATTGTACACCGTTAAAAATACATTATATGAGGACACAACTTAATATAATATACAATGGGCGGCCTTATCGCAAACAGCGATTTCTTCCAGGCAACCTTTGGATGGACATATCGGAACAGAACTAGAAATGGGGTTTACTTTGGTGCAGAAATTTAGAAAGAATTCATAATGCTTCAATTCTGTACTGGATTACCATTAGTTTGTTGAGGAGGCAGGCTGCTTTATAGATTAAATACTACCTACTCTACGCCAAAAGATATTTTTGTTAACACATCCACGAGGCAAAGGAATATCCTAGTGTAGACTAATGTTTTAATTAATTTTTTTTTCTGATAACACGTGATAACACATTGTATTTAGATCTGAAACTAAGTCTGTGTTGTGGTGCAATCAAACTTTTCTATTTTTCTTATACAAAATTGCGCCTTCACAATACAAATTTCCATGATTGAGTAATTTCCTTCAATTCTAATATCCAACCCTACAATTTCTTATAAATCTACAAGAAAATTTTCTCTCTATCATTTTGAAATTCCAGAGATCCTCATATCTCCCAGACTTAACGATTTATCCTGACTTTAACCGCTGCATATCCGAAGGGTTGTTAATAACCTCTTCCGTGGTTTGCAAGGGAATGATATCAGCCAATGGATTACGTATATAAGGGTACGGGAATCTGATAAAGGAAAGTTTGATGAAGATTTTACGAAAAGGGAAAATATTACAACAAGATCAATGGCTCTACGAAAGAAAAAGGAGGAAATAAAAGCAGAAGAACTCGTATTACATTGACTAAGACACGGTGCTGAGATAAAGGACCCAAGTTGTGATGTTTCTGACGTGAAAGATGATCAGAATTAATGCCCGTATGTTATTATTACAAGATAAGAGGCACTCGTTATGAAAGACGATTTGTGATGTAATAGAGGAATATTATGAAAAGTAATGCAAGTGTACTTATTTAGATGAAATATTTTCTTTTGATATACGATCATCATTATCGTAAGAGCCTTTTCCCAACTATATTGGTGTCGGCTTCCAGTCTAACCAGATGCGGCTGAACGTCAGTATTTTACTGACTGACTGCGACTAGCGCAGCTTAACCTTGCAGATTGGTTCATCGGCTTAGTTATTACTTAGCCACGAGCCCCTCAAAAACCAAAATTCATTACATGGTAAAATGAGAGATATTACTATGATGTCAATTTACAAATCGGTACGCATTTCATTACACGGTAAAATGGGAGAAATTCACAAATTATCAATACTATGGCTAAAATGATTTCCCAAAACTAAAATCATTATGGAATCCTATGCTACAACAGATGTTAGTTGCAAATCTGTTGAAGAGAAATTAGTAGAAAATTCTGCACGGATACAAAATACTGTCTTATCTCTCATGACATAATGATAAACAAATGATAACACGGCTTGTGATAATTCGGTGCCTACACGATAATACAATGCATCTCTAACCTACATTCTGCATAAATATTTTAGCAGTTCAAAATGTAGTAGAAATCAAAGGTTGCCTGGAAGAAATCGCAGATAGCGATAAGACAACCCATTGTATGTCTGCAAAAACAAAATGTATGTGTCTCTATATTATTTAGTTACTTGGTGTACAATAAAGTGTATATAAATAAATAAATAAAGTCAATGCAAGGGCGGGTGATTTTGGGGAAATGTAAAAATTGATGTCCACAAAGTAGTCTTTTGAATAAATACATTTTTGGTTTTGTACTTTGAATGACACACTTCATTAAAATCCTAGGCTTTTCCTAACAATGTTGGGATCAATTACCAGTCAATCAATATTAACACGAAGCGACTGCCATTAGTCCTTCGCAATCCAATTTCTGGGCAGTACCGATATCCGATAAATCAAATTATTCGATAAACTGGTTGTCAGGTTTTCGGGCTTTTGACTACCACAGATGATTGCTCTCGGGGTCTCGAAGCGTTCTGAATGTAATAAGAATGGTTACCCATCCATAGACTGCGTCTGAAAAGCGTCGCTTAACTTTGTAGATCCAAAAATCATCATACTTAGTTATTACTTAGTCACGAATAATCTTTTATTTATATATCTATGTTAAAAGTCCTGCTTTCTGCCATTAAACCTTCACAACATAAACATACCGATAAGCTAACGATAAAAATGGATTTCAAGCTTTTTGGCCACCTGACTAGTACTAACGTGACAAATAAAATGAATGAATTTGTGTTCAAAATTGCTTGAGTAAACTATATGGCCTTAATTTTTCATGTTGAATTTCAGGTAAATAACTCGAAGCTTTTAGTAAATTAAGTATATCATTTACCAAGTCGCAATTTCGGAGATTTTGATACTTGGTTACAAAAGCGGCACACAGCCGAAGCCTCTCAAGTAAAGGCCGGGGGATGGGCGCGATATTATGAGATTACGTACTTACGTCGCGCTGGGAAAATAATCCAGGGAGCGGCCGGTCGAATTCAACATAATATTACATTATCCTCGGTTTTATCGTTTCTTTACTTGTGCCGTTTTTCCTTAGGAGCGTGTGATTTTATAGCGTTCTAGATGTTTCCTTTGATGTCTGGTGTTAAATGTTCGAATGGCAAGTTTAGGGTAAAATTGTATCTTTTGGCGAAGCTCGTGTATTGAAGTGACTGTTTGATTATATTATTTGACTTTTCGACATTATACAAAGAAAAACTAATCTGTTTTGTACCTGCTTCCTGCCTAAAATAACTGAAAGACTTTCAGAGACGTATTCAGCATACGGTAATCAGCCGATTTTAGTTAAAGAACCAGTAACGGCAGTTTAACATGCACTCTAGAGTGGAGTTTACGTAAATCTCGAGTTAAGAATGGACACTCATCCATAGCCGGGGAGCGACAACCAAAGATTAATTTAGAAAACTGATGCTAGAAAAAAACATTGGAAGCAAAGCAACATTATATATTTAGTCACAGGCTAGCTCATGCTTGAAGTCTAGTAATTAACAATATCCAATAAAAACCAACTGAAAATATTTATTAAATCGTAAAACAATAAAGATTTCTTAACCAAAATAAGGCTGGTTTACTAGACAATAATTGGCGAACGATGTAAGCGATTGTTTAACAATAAAACCAGTACAGTTTTCGTTTAAAATCATTAATTCGCAGTAGCTTACGCAACGCTCATTAGGAAATTAACACACCTTTTTTGTGATGTAATAACTTTGAAAATAGATGTTTGGGCAATTACAATTCACTTACAATCATCTTCAATCATCATCATGAACCCATATACAGTCCCACTGTAGGGCACGCTCATGAGCACTCTGACAGAATGAGAGGGATTACGCTATAGTCCACCACGCTGGCCTAGTGCGGGTTGGCAGACTTCACACGCCGTCGAGGAAATCTTTAAGGCATGCAGATTTCCTCACGATGTTTTCCTTCTGATAATTAATTATTAATACGCACATGATTTCGAAAAGTCAGAGGTGGCCTTGGATTCGAACTCGAGAACTTCGACTTGGCAGTCCAATGGTACTACTAGGCTATCACTGCTTACAATTAATATTGGTTAGCAAATAGTCTGTCCCACTGCGAGGCACTTTCTTCCAGTAAACTGAGATAGATGAGGCTAAGCGTGTTATCCACCTTAAGCTCCCATTCTAAACTCCTTGCTGACTTACTAAGATTTTTTAAATCGAAGAACACACTATGATTTATACATTTTGAAAGATAAAACGCAGGCGGGATTCGGAACTCCGTCCCTCCGATTAGGTAGATAATACACTGGCTGATTTTAGTCAACTTGCTACCGACATCATAGGCGTGAGTCAAGTTGTGTAAAGCGTCCGGTAAAATTTATGTCTTTGAAAAAGTTTAGTACGCGTTAATGCGTTATTTTATATATAAAAAATAACTAGTAAAAAAGGTAAGGCATTGAACTAACTAAAAAGTAAGTCATGTCGGTTGAAGAACATAGTAATATTTCTTCAATAAATGACGCTGATATTAGCTAAAAGACGTAGAATGTTGTCGAATTCGGCGTCACTGGCAGTTTCGGTAGCAAGGTTGGCTAAAGCATCCTTAACCTTATATATAAAAGGTACATTACCGAATGGACGCTGGTACGAATCCTGCCTGATATCAATTCATAATATCCATTTTCTTTCCCTGAAATTGTTTATCAAGCGTTAATGGCAAATATAATACAAAAAAAATAACGAACCCAACAAAAAGTACTCGATCAGGAAACATAATCCTTTGTACTTATCATCCTTTGTACTGTACTTTACAAACAGCATCCACGCTTCCAACCACTAGACTTATTTAGTGTTCGTTAGACCGATGTCTACGTATCTGCTCCATACATCACATCTCTTGGATAAATTGATAAAGATATTAAAAACATTATCGCGTGTGCGTTTGTTACACTCGTGCAAGTTTACAATCTCAATATATTACAGCTTGACGTATCAGATCAACATCAAATTATTGGCTCAGTTAATTATTTTGACAATCTTAATAATTATGGGTAAAATATTTAAAAATATAACTACCTCCGGTAAAATTTCATAATCACTGCCTGACTGCCGGGCGAGCCTATTGCCATTAATCGGGAACAAATCTAAATTCCGAGCTGCTACTGAGAAATACTCGACCTGTTCACGTAATTAAAACCGTAGCGATGTCGCAGCGACTTAATCGTTGAAAAAGTTTTCATATTCACATCCGTCAATCGGAGTGATTTAGAAGTCGTCCTATTGAAAAATTACTGTTCTAATACTAATACTGAACTACAAATGTGTATCACACAGTTCAACGGTTCGATCACAGATGTGAATAGAAAAATTGGACATCGCTACGGTTTTAATTACGTGAATCGGGCTACTGGGAATCTCTAGGACTTTACTTACTTTTAAGCTGCAGTAGTTACACTTACTAGACCAACGTGGAAGTCTAATTCGACTTTTTTTTATACCACTAAGGTGGTAAACAAGCATACCTACGGCCCACCTTATGGTAAGCGGTTACCGTAGTCTATAGACGCTTGCAACACCAGAGGTATTGCACATTGCCGTTCCTGTAAAATGAAAGAGGAATATACTGCCAACCCAACGTTGGCAGTATAAGGATTCAAGTTCAAGTGGTACTTGCGCATTGCCGTTCCTGTAAAACGAAAGAGGAATATACTGTTCCAAGGGTCCAAGTTCTCCCACTGCCAACATAACGTTTCCTCCCACAGCACTGATCTAATAATCGACACAATTTTTTCTTTACCTACAAAGCAAAACTCCCATCTTCATTCAGTTAAGCAAACCGATATGTCTACAAGTCCTAAGAACGCGCTGCAAAAAGAAAGCATGCGCAAGACTATAATTATGTCCGTCACATACCGCGGCTATCGGCGCGCGCGACTCCGTTTTGTTACAATTCAAGATCTGTTATCGACTCAAGTATTAGAGATAGTTTCATTATTTACAGAGTTCTGGAATCTTCTAACTTAATTTATTTTGAATCGTTGCGATTTTCAGATACAGGGTAACTTGGGATTTAAGGATATGATCGAATATATGTCAAAGTTTCAAAATCGGCGAATCATTTTTTATTTCACTCTTCCATAAATATTTTCGTAAGGTTCTCTCTTTTTGTAATTTATCCCCTGTGGTCATCGCCGTCAATATACGGTGTTCCAAGTGAATACCTGAGAAGTTGCTGATGCTTTCTTTCTCTCTTCAATGCTGGGATATTCCCAATATTTTCCCAAATTTTCTTTCAGAATTTCGTGATTAATTAGTGGTATTTCTAAAGAATGGATGATCACACCTACATCCAGTTTAGTCTAAAAACCTAGTTAGGTAAACTTGCGTGTCTTCCATAATTAACCTCTGGACTCCAGAGGATTAACATCCAAAAATAAAAAGAACGAGAACATTAATTGCCATCAAACAAGTAAATAAAGGGTGTTATTTTGTCATCAGCCCATCAAATTAAAATGTCCAATTAAGCACAAATAATACGAAACGTGTCACTCTCTATTTTGTTTAATTTAATATTCAATTTGCTTGTACTCAAAACTCAAATGAACTTTGTTTAGTTAGCGTAATGAAAGTGCAATGAATTTCATTTTGGAAGCTCCCCATTTGGAATATTGTTGAAAGAGAGCAATGAACTATGAAACAAGTAATCAGAAGATGGATTCAGAATTTGAAGAGTCGACTTTACTAGACTGTAATAACTTAACATAACATCACGCGTTAGGCAGAGGTATAACAATCTTTACCCACAGTTCACCGGTATGTTTAGGTCCCATGTAATAGGGGCGAGCCTAATGCCATTAACCGGGCACAAATCCAAACTACAAGCTGCTATCACAGAATTTTATAGAAAAACAGGACCTCAAGCGTAGCAATACTTACGATACGATACATTCACTTAATATTAAATATTATTAATAAAGAAGAATTAGTCAAGAATATTTAAAGTCTCATATAAAAATAATACTCTAATATTCTAAAAAAAACATTAAAGTGCGGCTACCGATTAAAATCGTATAAAGTGTCATACCCAAGCCAATTTTGCACCCTAAAAGACATAGAATCGTTAATTACGACGGTGAATATAAATTAATCGACCACATGGCTTGCCAACTTATCATTAAGCCGGATTATGTAGACATCTAAGGTCAAGGTCAACTCAATTTCACAAAGTCAAGGTCACTCTACCGGTACCTAAATACCGGAAGATTTAATTATTTGACTATAACGGTAAATAATTATTATTTACTATTAGCCGTGGTCAGCAATTCGTTTGCTACCAACCTCTTACAGATATACGACCGGCTCTAGCTATCCTTCTGGAATAATTTATCATCCAGAATAAAGGAGATAGGCCTAACGATCTATTTAGAATAGAGTAAAACTGAATAATGGACTAATACAAAGGTGGAATTAATTTATAGGCCCGGTACGGAAATATTAAAGGCTTTGAAACTACGATTTAGTTTCAAAGTGTTGTATTTATGCAGGTATGTCTATCCCAATAATAATACATTTTATGTTAACCGGAAAAAAGAGAGAGGAACAATAATTATTTATTTATTTATTAAACAAAAGTTACAAAACAAATGAAATCTATCACGTGTGCTCCCTCAATTAGAGGAGACCACAACAACCACAATAACATTAAGAAATACAACTAAGCTAAATAATTATGGCTGTATTATAAAAGAGTTAAAATATACGGATGCGTTTCTTCGCGCTTTAGTATTAATTCAACACATTAAATACCATCACGCATGTATTTCCCGAAGGGTTAGGCAGAGGTGTAGTTATGTACATCTGCTATATCTGTTGCTAGGGGGAATTTCAGAGAAAAATTCAACAACACTGCTCCACCTGGGTATTGAAACCAGGACCTCAAGCATAGCAGTCGCGCTTGTGACCATCGTGTCGTGGGTTCGATTCCCATATAGGTCGCAAATATTTGTGTGATGAACATAAGCTTTTGTGCTTATCTGTTTCTTAAAGGTATATAAGTATTATATCCATTGTTTAGTACTCATAGTACAAGCTCTGCTTAGTTTGGGGCTAGATCGTAATGTGTGATGATGTCTTAAATATTTATTTAAAAAAAAGAGGTTGTTCAATGATCACTACTAACCAAATGGAACATCATTTGGTTAGGTACTTAACTAAAGGTAAACAAAAATAATAAAAAAGGTTCTTTTATAGGGCCTTTTTTCATTTCGAAATAAAACGTAACCAAAATAAATTATTTAATCATTTAAAATTACTTTGCCTTTTATATACTAGTATATTTAACTACTTTGCTTAATATTAAATGGTAATTTATTAATTCTTAACCTTGCGAACAATTAATTATATTAAAATTTATAATTGTGTCATAAAGTATTGCAATGTGCCTACTAACAAGGACCTAAAAAGACAGATACTCAAAACATTTTTCTACGTAAGTAGACCTTTGATAACTCTGAAAAAATTGAGAAGTGGTACTGCGAGGAAGCGCTGCAAAATATTTAACCGATGTTACACCTAAGTCGGGTAACCAGACGCCATTCGTGACAGTTTGTGTTAACTTTATTTTCGTTCGTTTTTGTGTATTCTTTTGCCGTAAATTGTGTTAATTAGTTATTGTTCTGTTTGTTCGTTGTTTTTATTGATTGTTAATTGTATTGTTATTAATTTTAATTGTTAAAATGGGTGATCCCGAGCCAGTACTAGCTTTGCTTACATTTCGATCACGAAAGCAAAAACGTTCCAGAAGGGCCTCTTTCGTCATTGGAGAAATATACAATTATAAACATTTAAAAATATGTCGAGAAAACATGTTCCAAAGATTGTTAGAAAGAGAATTAAAAGGTATATTCATTTCACTCCCAATTCATAAGATACAATTGTAATAAAAGGTTGAACAGCCCTGACCGCCGCCATTTTTATTGTTTACCTTTAGTTAAGTACCTAACCAAATGGAGTATAGGTAGTATTTTTTGAACGTCATTATTACATTTTAGACAGACCCACCGTTCACCGCCGCCCACCACTGTGATTTTGTTGGTAAGAAGAAGCGGCTCAATTATTTTCTCGGTTATCAGATCTATTTTCAGGTTTGCTTTTTTTGGCCTGTCTTGTTCTATTAGAGCAATTTTCTTTAATTTATTATTTAACTATTGAAATTTCGTCATATTTACAAGGCACCTAAATATACATGACAATAATAAAATTGTGTAAGCAATTCTACTAACGTATACATACTAAGTATGTTTTTCTTTTAAAATTCAAATTACAAAGTAATACTTTGAAGTTATTAGTTACTTTAGCAAGTAATTTATTACACACCCAAGCTCTTTACTGCAGTCATAAATGTATTTCAAACATAAAAATTATGATTTCAGGCACCATAACAGCCAGTTTGTACAAAGAGGTTTGCTAAAAATATAGTTTAAACTGTCCTATTCGACCTTACGAGCCCAAACTCATTTTTTTAATTTTCGCAGTCGGCAACACTAAACATAAATCGAGTTTAGTGAGGTAACACTTACACGCGATGGTTGCGTGATGAAGTAAAACTTGTGTTGAAAATATTTAACGACTGTATTGAGACTGTAGGTACACTAAAAGCAAATTAAAACAAAAAGCAAGAATGTTTTTTCTGTGAAAATAAGTCGTAATAATATAATAGAAGAGACAACTTTAGGTATCTCTAAAAATGTAGAGTTCTAACAAAAAATATTATTACAGTTTTTTCTATGAAAATAATCTTTAGTACCTTAAAATATTTCCGCGAATCGTGTCTTAATCAGTACACTTCTGCCATCTCCTCCTCGCCTTCAGGGATATTGGGTGATAGTAAGTTGAGGATAGCTTTCAGTCTAATCAGATGAGGCTGAATATCACTATTGTATGCGAAGCGACAGACTCCGCAACAGTTTCTGGGCAATACTTATATACTGAGGATAGACCCTCGACCTGGCACGGGTCTCCTTTCAGAATGAGAGGGATAATATATGGGTTATAATCTACCACGCTGGCCTAATACGGGTTGGCAGACTTCACACAAGAAAATCTCTCTGGCATGCAGGTTTCCTCACGATTTGCTCTATTCTCTGAAGCATGGATGGCGTCGTTCACACTGGAGTCGAGTGTCGAACGAATCTGGTCGGACCAACGCACCGGACTCCTCCCTCTTGGTCTTTTCCGTTCAATCTTGCCTGTCACAAGCAACTTTTCTAGGTTATCACCACGTTTTCTGGCTGTGTCCAAAGAATTCAAGAATTCTCCGAAAACATGTTGTGGAAAGCCTAGTAGATATATTTAATTCTTTAAGAATTGAGGCGTTAGTCCGATGTGCCGTCTACGGGATGCGAAGCATCTTCCTCCAGCACCACATTTCAAATGCATCAACGCGAATGCGGTCTGCCTTTTTTAGAGTCCAGGTTTCGGCGCCATATAGGAATATGGAGAACACTAGTTGTAGTTAACACATAACGTAAAAATTGCAAAGAATAAGAGAAGAAATCCCGTTACGATACGAAGAAGTTATCTTGAATGGATTCCGAAACGGCGATAAAATCTTAAGAGCTCATAACAATAATATTACAGTTACGAATATCGACATCAACGTTTCTGTTCAGCATTTATCCCGTATTTTCTGGACCATTAGTAGTTATTACCGTGAAAACCTGGTTAGCTGGTTATTGGCGTGAATTGTACTTATATCTAGGTAGGTAGAGGCTGGGATAGCCTAGTGATATGACCATTGGTCTGCCAAGTCGTAGGACTAGCGATATGCTGCGTCTTTTCTAATTCGCAACGCAAAGGAGTGGAATTCTCAGTATTCCCGGATTCATATAACTTTGGTGTCAGTGAACAGGCATTGTCTGGGTAAACGTGCTCCACCTTCGACCTCAACGTCGCTTACCATCAGGTGAGACTCAGATCAAACGCAAACCTATCAACAATAAAAAATAAACTCAAGTACAAAACCCACGTATCTCTGAAGATTTTCGATTTAACACTCGCTTAAACGATGAAGGAAAACATTGTGAAAGAACCTGTATGCAACCTGCATGCCTGAGAGACTTTCTTGACAGTGTGTGAAGTGGACTATTAGTCTTACCCATCTCATTCTGAGAGGAGACTCGTGCCCAACAGTGGGACTATAAATGCGTTGGGGATGATGACGATGATAATTATCTAAATAATCTATCTAATGAATAGGAAAGTCAAAGTTAAATGTTTTATTTCAATTATACCATTAAAATAGCACTTTTGAAAAGTCAAAACTAGTTGCATGGTTCCAAAAAGCGGGTCTTATGGAGAAGAACCGGCAAGAAACTTCATATTCGGGTAATAGGGGGTGTACCCCTACCCATTATTACAATCATAACATAGCGTCACGCCTGTATTCTCCAAACGGTTAAGCAAAGATCGCCGGTATGTTTAGGTCTCATGTAATACGGGCTTGCCTATTGCCATTAACCAGGAACAATTCCAAACTCCGCGCTACTTTAACACTGCTCAACCCGGGAATTAAACCCAGGTCCTGTTACTCAGCAATCCCTCTTACGACCACTGGACTAATGAGGCAATAAATCTGTAAATAGTATAAAACAAAGTCGCTATTCGCGTCTGTCATGATGTCGCTTTTATTCTCTAGAACGGATTTTCCTACGATTTTTTTTATACTACTGAGGGGCCAAACAAGTATACGGCCCACCTGATAGTGAGTGGTTATCGTAGCCTACAGACGCTTGTAACACCAGGAGTATCATTTGCGCGCTGCCGACCCTGTAAAACGAAAGAGGAATAGTTGGATTGGCAGTATAAGGGTCAAAGTCCCCCCACTGACAACGCAACGTTTCCTCGTGGAGTACTGGCAAACTTGCTCACCGTAAGAAACACAACACAGCTCAAAGTAGTGTGATATTACTTCGATTTTCTGTATATTACCTGTGCGAACCGGGGTGGGTCGCTTGTAATATATAAATAGTAAAAATAATACATAAAACTGACGTAAACGTCTCTACAATGAGACATTAAGCGCAATGCACAATGAATACGTTAAGTTACTAGTACATTGTCTGCGCTAACCTATTTCCCACTGTGAGCTCAGTTAGCGCAGGATGATAAACTACTGAGATAGTTACTAGATTGCTTATTAGATTTATTTTGTTAAAATGTATATCTATGAATCTAATGTCTTTTTATTCTCCGAGCCTTTTTCCAACTATATTGGGGTCGGATTACAGTCTAACCAGATGCGACTGAATATCTGTATTTTACATGAAGCGGCCATCAGACCTTCGCAACCCAAGTTTTGGGTAATACTGGTACCCTGGGGATAGACTGATTGTCAAGCTTTTTGGGCTTCTGAGTAGATACCACTAACGATTGTCATAGGTGTTCGTCTGAGAACCGGGACCGATGGCTTTACGTGCTCTCCGAGGAAGTGTTATGAATGGTTACCCATCCACAGAGTGACCGCGACTAGCGCAGCTTAACCTTGTAGATCGGTTGATCAGCTTAATTATTACTTCGCCACGAGCCCCTGTATGAATCTAATGTAAATATAATATATATTTTAATTATTATATTTTTTTTATTTTTGGGACCACCTCCTGCATTCCCTTGCATCGTAATTAAAGGTATAGCAAAAAACACATGTATCGCTGACTGGGGCCATTATCTGGTCGATAAAATTCCCAATTTAGCCCAGGTTACAGCTCATGGAGGCCGGAGGTCTGTCTGCTCCTTTACACATTACACAGTTTCTCCCACTTATGCAAGTAAATCAATCATCAACCCATATACTGTCCCAGGGCACGGGTCTCCTCTCGCAGAATGAGAGGGCTTAGGTTGCAAGTAATCGTAAATTTTAATTCTAGCATTAACAGGTATGTAAATTCGGTGTGAGTGTCTATTACCTACTTACATTGACAACAGACGTGACTACACGTGTGAATTTGACTTAAATAAATATTGACTTAGCACAGAAATAGATATGAGCTAACTGTTTAGTCTTTTAGATTGACTCACTTATTGACCTAGTGTCTATTTAGCTGTTTCTGAAGGCTCTAAAAGTCGGTTTTACAAATTTTTTTATCTACATGATCCCATTTTTTTTCAGGTAGGGAAATGCTCCTTAAGCAGGCCGCCCCGCTTGGCGATGCGGGACGGTAATGTCGGGGTCTCCGGCCATGTGGCCAGCATATTAAATAAAACCACCACCACTACCACCTTCCGCATAGTGGTGGGATCACGGGAATCGCTCTCGCAAGATTCGCGATTCCACCGCGAACATCCATTATTGGACCGTCCTGGAGGGACAAGTGCAATAGGCGACAGACGACAACAACATGATCCGTACTTACATATATGTATTATAAATGCGAAAGTAACTCTGTTTGTTATGCTTTCACGCCTAAATTGATGAATCGATTTTGATGAAATTTGGAACAAAGATAGGTTAGACCTTGAAGAAGGACATAGGCTACCTTTTTCTTAAAAATACCTTGGGATGCTGGTGAAATCTCGGGCAATAACAGCTAAGAAAAAAATTTAAGAATTTCACCAGTTCGAAAACATTCGTGCATCGCTTATTAACTCTTTATTAAAAACCGGAAAGTGGCATTGGCCTTCAAATTGTAAACATTACATCATGATAAGAGGTGCCTTGCAATCTGCAATTTATCACAACGATGTCATAATAGAAATGACGTCAGTTTATAAATAAACATTTAGGTGCATACAGATCTTTTGATGGCAATAAATAAATCAGTCTACGGAGTCCACGGCTGGAAATAGGTCTTTTCTAGTAGTGTCACAAAACAGGGACCCAAGTCCCCTATTTTATTGAGTTCTAAAATTTACAGTCAATGACATCAGAATTGTTGATTTTTGACAGTTATGTCTACGAAATCTGTGAATTATACAAAGTCAAAGATTTTATTTGAATTATTACCATTAAAATAGCACTTTTGAAAAGTCAAAACTAGTTGCACGCAGTTGCAGTTGTTCATGTAGTACCATTGAATGATCATTCTGATGCAATTGAATTATTGAGTAGGTTGAGCCCATGACAATTAGCACTTTTTTGGCTTATCCTATCCAGTCCTTTTCGACGACAGTTCAATCTGTATTTCTTCAATGGTCGTGGTATAATATTGCCAATTCACAATGACCTACATTTTTATTGAATGCTAAACTTTTTGATAGCTTATCTTAAAGGCCGTATTTTGCAATTTTAACAATCTTTATTGATATCAATGATTAGAAGATAGTAAACAGATGGTTTAAATGTACACAATTTATGATGGTGTTTCGAATAGCCATATGATATTCTACTACGATTTCACTGAAAATATATGAGAAATCAGTAGGTTCTCTTTTCAAAAGAAAGAAAGATCGATCCGAACGTTTTTCTTTCTGTCTAATTTCATAAATCAAAAAGCCTTCATCTCGAAGGCTAAATTCAACGTCCGTATTATCATTATGGATCATCCGCCGTCAGGGCAGACAACGGCATTTGTTGTATTTGTATCAACTAAAAACCACACTTTCTTTCCTTTGCTGTTGCCTTGAGGCTCCCACTTGCACCACGGCACATGACAAACTTGGAGTTTCTTAGTCCCTCTTTTGCAGTAAGGGGAGCGTATCTCACTTTTATGACTTTTAATATTTGCATGTCATTATCTTTATGACGAAATATACTGAACTACTGTACTCATAATATGTAACAAATTTTATGACCATATTTTATAAGCAAATCAATATTTGATTTTGACCTTTGTTTAGGTCCCATTTAATAGGGGCCCAGCCTATTGCCATTAACCGGGCACAAATATAAACTCCGAGATGCTACTGGGAATTTCATAGACCCCGTAATACATTGCTTGACCGCTAGACTAACAAGGCACTTCCTTTCTGGACCTGTAAATATATTTTCTTGATCATCTACCACCTAAGGAGAGTTGATCTAATTAATATAATATGTAATGCATGATGTGCTTACCTGTAAGGGATTGTTACACTAGACTAGATAGATTGAATGTTATTCCATAATTGTTTTAGTGTACTCAATTGTTGGTGAGCCAAATAAATAATAAATAAATAAATAATGACACGGCAAAAAACTGCGCTTGCCTTCTCTAGTCTAGTCTATTCACGGTCATGAGATTTGTGCAAACCATAACGAGATCTATCGACACAGCATCAGAGTATCTCTCCGACATCCCATTTGAGTATATCAAAACATCCTGGCTAAAAAAAAACTTGTATAAAAACCTGCATACCCGACATTGACCTCCAAATATTAACTCTCTAACATCAGTCGCACTATGAATCACCGCGGCCTGCGCGCGCGCCGGAAACGCCGCCCGCTTCCTTATATAACTTATAGGGGGCAATTAGGTTGGCAGCCCGCGGCTTCGGTATTGATTGGGTTAGGTTGCCGTTAGGTTACGTCACTTTTTAATAATTAGCATTGTTTGTTTTGGAATGTCAGACTTGATAAATAATAACATACTATCACGCCTGTATTCCCCGAAGGGTTAGGCAGAGGTGAGTAATTTACGTACAGTAGCGGATTCATGCTCTGATAATGGTGGGTGTAGGTACAAGTAGTACACCTCAGCCTAGCCCTTCGGGGAATATAGGCGTGATGGTATATTTTTAGATATTATGTTATAAAACGTATATAACCTATGTATCCTTATACCAATAACTTTGATAAATACTTTTATAAATTGAAATAAAACTACTTTTTACGAATTTTATCGCGTTATATTGATATTATTAATTCCGACGTTTCGGACCCTTTACAGCGTCCACGGTCACGGGTAGTTGATAAAATTCGTAAAAAGTAGTTTTATTTCAATGTATAAAATATTCGCGTAAATGTCAGAAATCAATATAAGTACTTTTATAACATTTAATCCTTATTTATTTTAGTTTTTATAAAATTTGACTCATTTTGTGCAATACAGATGGAATCGAACATGACACCTGCGATTAGTCCAATAACCCATATTACACTTATTAAGGTCTACGACCACGTTACGTCATGCAGGATCGGTGACCCCAAGTTAAATTGGGAGTGAGGAAGAATCGTATTAACGCCATCATGTGGGCTGATTTATACCGTAAAATGAGACCATTATTACAGGTCATCTGCGAATTTGTGTACAATTATTTCGGTTTTACTTACATGCATGAATTAATTGCAATAGATTAGCTTATATGCATGGTAGAAAAGAGAGTGACTGATGACGTGACGGCTGACAGAGATGAATTGAAGAAAAGGACATTTATATTGCGCCGACCCCAAATAAATTGGGACAAGGGCAGAAGATAATATAATATATAATGATAATAATATATATTTATTTCTCTCATAAAGGCATAAAAACATAGTTACATAATAATGTCGTTACTGACAGGCTTAACCATTATGAGAGCTGGTGTCTGTACTAGGTCTGAGATCTGTATTACAAATCACCAGGCTCTGTGTTACAAATCAACAGGTTAGAATACGGTAACTTGAATATTGTTTAGTTTAAAAATTTTGTATTGAAATTAAAGAGACTACAAAGGTACACAAAATATGTTTCTTATGGTAAGGTTGAATATGGGTGTGTGTGTGAGTTATAGTGAGTGTGAGTGAGTGATAGTGAGTATGAGTGAGTGATAGTGAGTGTGAGTGAGTGATAGTAGGTGTGAGTGAGTGATAATATAAATGAGTGAATGTGTGTTATTTTATGGCGACTTTATGGTGACTGCACTGCAGATGATGATATGCACTATAGCTATGATTAGCTTATATGAATTAGTTGCATATATGCTGTGCTTATATGCACAGTAAATACTGAGCTGAGTCTCCTGCCACACATAACCTTTTTGTTTATTGTAATTTTTCTTTTTTGTTAAATAATAAATGGTTTAAATGGTAAATGGTAGCTTTTTTGTGGTATCATGCGTTTGACCGCTGTCTCACCTGATGTTAAGTGATGATGCGGTAGACAATGAAGCACGCTTACCTAGAAGTAACCTTCACTCACTGTCTCATCCTCTTCGAAGGTATTTCAGATGTTGATGAGGAGGAGATGGGTCAAAAAAGAGGGGTTTTATTTCACAGCTTTTATTGACCCACTGCAAGACATAAACCTTCTCTCTTTTACGCCATTCATTCCTGTTTTGCGCCAATCTTATCTAAGCCTTTCCAACACGCTTCGATTGTACCAATCTTATCCAAGTCTTTCCAACACGCTTCGATTGTACCAATCTTATTCAAGTCTTTCCAACACGCTTCGATTGTACCAATCTTATTCAAGTCTTTCCAACACGCTTCGACTGTACCAATCTTATCCAAGTCTTTCCAACACGCTTCACTATATCATCCACCCATCTGACCATCGGTCTTCCAACACTGAGTGCCTGTTCTTGGCCGCCATTCCGTCAGAGATCTACTCCACCTGCTATCAACACGTCTAGCCAAACGTGGCATTTGTTTGATTCTTAATAATAATAATGGTTTTTATTTCAGACAACAAAATAGATCCATATTTTATCAGTAAAATTACTTATGAACTAATGTTAATAAACAAATTAGTGAGCACTTTCACAATAGACCCAAAATTGTTGAGCTATAATTATCAGCAACCGTTCTCAAGATGCTGTTGTTACTGTCCCTCACTCTCCTTAAGATGATAATTACTGACTTATAGGTATTAAATATTTATAAACCTGTTTGTATTTATTCTTGTTTTCTCACAGTTCTTGCGTAAGAGGCGGCGCCGGCGTTTTATATAAATCTAGTAATATTTTCAACAATGATTACATTGGCATCTTTTATTGTAACTATCTATGTAAGAGGTTTATGTTTTGCTGTGTATAATCATAATTTATCTGGATAATATAGGACTCCTATGTATTATCTATATCTATATCTATTTATATAAAAATGAATCCCTGTTTCCCTTGGTCACGTCATAACTTGAGAATGACTCTACCGATTTCATTCATCTTTTTAAAAAAAGTTTTCTAATAGGTACCTTGTAGACGGTCCTCGTGGAAAGAAAAATTAAGAAAATTGCGCAGGAAATTGGAAAATTATTAGCCTAATATTTAGCCAAAATATTTAGCCTTTTCTTATATTGCGGATGTGCGGACCAATAGGTTAAAGAGGCAGTTGAGGATATACCATAAATACTTCTTTAACGTAATATTCATAAGAGCGCCTGCTACGCTCGCAGTTTTGGTTTGGATTGCCAGGTCGACCAAAGTGTCATTGAATTTTTCTATGAAATTTTGAGAAGCAGGCCAGGTTTGTGCCGAGTGGTATACTTTAGGTATAGTAAAGTATTTTTCCTAACCATTTGGAGAATACTCTCTTGTGTAATAATATCTTGTATAACATACGACATCGTATCAAATAGAATTACTATGCAGCAGTAATCGTCTATGAATACCTGTGTCCGGTATGGATGAGTAGTTGCATCTCAGCTCCCTTGTCACCTTACAGGTAGACACAGAAAATCCAAGTCACCAAGAAAAGACATTTTTGCCGCAGAAAAACATAAACTGAAGAACAGTCATGTTAATAGTCAATAGTTCGTAGTATATATTTACAAAAAAACTAAGGTTTTATATATTATATTCATTGTTTAGTACCCATAGTACAAACTCTGACCAGTTTAAAAAAAAAAAGTTTTTGAGTTTTAACGAGACTAACAAACAGTAATTTATTTTTATAATTATATAACATAATATAAAATAAGTCAAGCACTTATATAAACCTTCTTTCATAAAAAAAACTTCTCTGAAATTCTTATGAATTGAGAACTCTGGTACTTCTGAATTTAAATTTGTCTGTAGTTTATATGACGACTTGATTACCGTTACGCATTCATGCTTTATCCGTTGGGGCGTAAGTAGGGATGGGTGTGCAAGTTTGCGTATTTGATTTAAGTACATATAATTGGATGTTGAATTGATATTGTAATGAAAGTGAAAATTCATAGGAAAACTAATAATATATGATATACAACGTATTGATTTCTGACATTTACGCGAATATTATACATTGAAATAAAACTACTTTTTACGGATTTTATTGCGTATATTGATATTATAAATCCCGACGTTTCGGATCCTTTACAGCGTCCATGGTCACGGGTTGACTGAGGTGGTGGGCGTCTTGATGATATAATTACTGACAGCTACCCTACATTTTTTATTGTTACATGATCAATGACATTTATTACTAATTATTAATTAAAACTAGATGGAGCCGGCATTTCCTAGCTGACGACCTCTGAGAAGAAACGCCGAAACAAACTCAGAGAATCATGGTGTCTTTTAAAGTAACAATATTCAATGATCATGTTTTAGTTGTTAATTATTGGCAATCCGATTCACGCAGAACGAGCTCACAGTATCCTTTGGTCTTGCAGTTGTAGGCCTGGATTTTGGTTTAATAGAATCTATAACAGGATTCCAAGCAGGTGGTAAGACCCAGCCATCTTCTCTATTGAAATTTGAATGTTTTTTAATTTCAATAGCCTCACGAATCATCCTGGGTAGGTATCGACTTTCCTTCTTCGTAATTATATCATCAAGACGCCCACCACCTCAGTCAACCCGTGACCATGGACGCTGTAAAGGGTTCGAAACGTCGGGATTAATAATATCAATATACGCGATAAAATCCGTAAAAAGTAGTTTTATTTCAATGACATACAACGTGTTACAAAATACCTCGTAAAATATTTTTTGTCAGCTGTCATGTCAGGGAACCAGATTATTTAAGAGAAAGGCCTACGTAAAACTATTAAAGTAGACATTATTAGGTAAAATAGATTTACCTAATAATTGTCTACTTTAATAGTTTTTCTATTTTTCATTCATAAATGTTGTTGTTTTCCTTTTTTTGGGGTATGTTATACAGCGTTACTACGGTTCTTAAATATTGTGAATGGACTCGTTATAAGGCCCCATTTAATCTCCTTTCGGCTTTACGGGTAGTTTTGTAACATTCTGTAGAATGTATAGATAACTCATCGTCCCAACTATGTTGGAGTCGGCTTCCACCCTAACCAGAGGCGGTTGAATAATCAGTACTTTATACAAAGCGACTGCTATCAGACTTCGGCTACCCAATTTCTGGGTAATACCGGTATCCTGAACACAGACTGGTTGTCAGGCTTTTTGGGATTCTAACTACCATTAACGACTGTCATAGATCGTATGAAAACTGGGACCGTCTGCTTTACGTGTTCTGCACTACAGTGCTCCACGAGGAAACATTGTGTTGGCAGTGGGGGGGATTTGACCTTTATACTGCCAACCCAACTATTCCTCTTCCAATACAGGGTCGGCAACGCGCAAGTGATACCTCTGGTGTTGCGTCTATAGGCTACGGTAACCGCTTACCATCAGGTGGGCCGTATGCTTGTTTGCCACCTTAGTAGAATAAAAAAAGGTAATTTAAAAAAACTGTAAATGTTTTTTTTTACCTCGGCCAGGACTCGAAAGTCCTTCGTTTTGATACATTTAGCCAAATAAATTACTGAGATCTATAAATGGTAATGTTGTATTAAAGTAATATAAATTTTTGACAATTCAAAAGTATCTGTATCTAATTGAATTGGTCTAACACATTAAACATTTCTGAATTTATTTTTTATGTCACAATTTACTTCATCTTTCAACCGACATTTAATTTTTCGAATAAAACGTGAAATGATCGCTGACTGAAATTACATACATTTTTAATAGTAAAGTGATTTACTTTCTACCATACAAAACAAGATCGAGATCACAATATTTACAATGTTTGACCCCAAACGAGACCCCTCAAACCATAATAATATATCACAAGCACCATTGTTAGTCCCCATTGTCTCTTATACCATATAGACCTCAACACTCGATGTAGCGATAACAAACAAAAAGCTAATTAAGGCCCGCTACTCACGTGTGTCCGCTACACTTAAGAATATTAGCTAGTAATCATAACCTTAAAAACACCAGTATAAGCTTCAAATTCATATGATGAACGCGTCATCGTAAAATTTACTTACTATAACTCGTTCAAACTGCGAAGAGCGCTGATTTCCATTCCCGCGTCTCATGCTTCGACCCCGCATTGAGCTAAGTAACCAATAGGGAAGGCAATCACTTTCAACTTTTCCTACGACAGCGAATCAATATATTATACCTACCTATTGACATTATCAATTATGTCAAAGAGATTTCAGCCAATAGGTTAAATTAAGTCTAGTGGTAAATTGCGGCATTACTTCGTCAGCTGCCACCCCTATTGCAAGCATCCGAGGCGGCGGTGTGAGGTGCGGGGAGAGCAGTCCTTTTTATTGCGCCGGATAATATTATAGTATTCATAAGTTTTTCTTTGGACAATCTGATAAAGTTGTTGTGCTTTTTTACTGTAGTGATTAACAGCACATTGTTTGTGTAAGGGGCAAAAGAAAGTACCTAAGTAATCGTTTTTTGTTTCAGGTAAATTAAAATGAACGGATGAGTGGGTAGCATCATAAGGCTGTACACACACGGGTAACTACACAAATAACTGTAATTAATTACGTTTGATTATCTGAATCACTGACTCAACATAAATATGCCAGCGAGGATTGACCAGGAGAAATATATCGTCATAAAACACACCTAACTGAACTGTACCTTTTATTTTTGCTTTTTTTATGCTTTTCATCATCATTGAAAGGCTACTAGTCCACGACGTTGACCTAATACGGGATGGTAGATTTCACACACTATATGGAGTTCATCTTAGATGCCCAGGTTTCATTGCGATGCTTATGTAAAGAGTGATGAGGAAATTCTGATACGCACAGAATTTCCAAATTAGAAGTGCAGTGCGGGCCTTTGATCCGAACTTCCACCACAATGCACTATTTATCTATCAGCTACGGACGTCCACTGCTGAACATAGGCCTCCCCCAATGATCGCCACAAAAATCGGGCTTGCGCAGAACGCATCACCGACCCTCACGAGGTCGTCCGTCCACCTAGTTGGGGGCCGTCCCACGCTGCACTTTCCTATGCCTGGTCGCCACTCCAGGACTTTATTTCCCCAGCGCCCATCCGTTCTTCTAGCCACAATGCACATTGGGCCAGAATTATTATAAACACAAAGCTACTGCTTTTCTAGACAAATTGCTAAGTAACGTTCGAATCGAGATAAAACGTATGTAATGACATTAGCTTTCGACAATTCGGTCGTTCATAAATGTCATTTCTTTACAATCTTTTTGTTTCAATTCGATTCGAACGTACAAAAACATTGCGACGGTTTTACATTTCACTTTCATCTAATTTCAGGCAACACTGAGCTAGTTTTCGATTTCTTTTACACGTGTAAATGCATTTAATAATAGTTATCACTGATCAAAAAGCCGTTATCATTTGAATTGGAACTTCCGAATTGAGGTACCTACATCAATTTGATGTAGATTTTTTTTATAGCTGTCTTTGTCTAGCACATTTCGGGTTGCTTGCTCTATCTCTATCTAACTCGATACGTTATATTTCTTTTCTGTGATTTGTAAAAGACACAAGTCAATTTTTTATTGCTAGCCATTTCCTCTTACGGTTTCTTAAAAGAAACGAATCAATCCAAAACAAATTCAGAGATCGTGGTCTCTTTTGTCACGTCAAGTAACAATTGGCGTTTTGGCAGACACAATAGAAAAATAATTGTTCTGTTATGTGACTGGGCAACGATTTCGTTAATGAATTAAAGTTCAAAAGGATAATTCTGGTACTGAAGTTAGATAGAAAAATAATTCCGATCTAATCTTCTTCTTCTCATAGTACTTCTCCGACAAGCGAAGGTTGGCAGTCAATTTAGCAAATTCTACTCTATAGCAGTGATAGCCTAGTGGTATGACTATTGGACTGGCAAGTCAAAGGTCTCGAGTTCAAATCCAAGGCACGCACCTCTGACTTTTCGAAATCATGTGCGTATTAATAATGAATTATCACTCGCTTATAAACGGTGTAGGTAAACATCGTGAGGAAACCTGCATGCCTGAGAGAGTCTCTCGAAGGCGTGTGAAGCCTGCCAACCCGCAGTAGGCCAGCGTGGTGGACTATTAGCCTAATCCCTCTCATTGTTAGAGGAGACCTGTGCCCAGCAGTGGCACAGTATATGGATTGATGATGAAATGATGACTCTATCTCTAGCGAAGCGAAAGAGTTCGGCAGCACTCGCTAACCGATTTAATACCAGCTTCCTAATATCAAATAGTAGGTACCTACTAATACTTTCATTCCGCTAAGATGGCAAAAAAGCATAAAGAGCTATCTGATGGTAAGCGGTTACCGTAGCCTATAGACGCTTGTCAACACCAGAGGTATCACTTTCGCGTTACCCACCCTGTAAAATGAAACCGGAATAGTTGGGTTGGCATAAGGGTCCAAATCCCCGCACTGCCAACACAACGTAATTCGCGGTGATTGAATAGATTGAATTGAAGATGACATTTATGACGTTAATGACACTGAAACTTTACCGAAATTATATTTTGAACATTTTTTAAGTACCAGAATTACCCTTCTGAATACTAAAAGACAATAAATACCGGTGAATGATTCATCTATATGTTCAAATTTTTTACATTTGACTGTATTTACCTACATGTTCAAAATCTGACAGACAGATTTGAAACTATCAACACAGAAACAATTCCGAATTCATTCAATGAGGATTGTGAAACTATAAATTGGAAGATATGGCACCCATGGTTGGGTTTTGCCACCATATTGCCGGTCAGAGATTCATATCAGAGAAATACAGATCATACCGTCATCCTTATTCTTCGAAGGATTAGGTGGAGGTGTACACATGTACACCCACAATTCACCGGTATGCTTTGGGCATATATCCAAACTCCGAGTTGCTACTGAGAAGTTCATAGAAAAACTGCTCGACCTGAGAATCGAATTCAGGACCTCAAGTGTAGCAGTCGCGCTTACAACAACCAGGCTAATCAAGAAATTATTAAGTGACTTCAGATACTATTTAATAAACGAGTCAGTGTCAGATATATTAAAAACAAAAAAGTTCGCTGGCAGTTAAACATACTCTTTTACAAAAAAACTGTTACGTGTCATTATTAAAAGTAAGAATCACTCCACATATTGCAACTATCTCATACTCCTACAAAATGTCAGACAAAGAAACATTTTACAATTTGCTACGCCAATACATCAAATAGGTAGTAAAATATACGTGATTTTGACATTATCTTACCACAATTGACCTTTACATAGAATAATGTCATAACTTTTACAGTCATTGACCAGTTTCAAGCATTACAAATTCTAGAAAGTAATGTTATTTAGGCTTTGGTGTTTTTACTCGACTGCATTAGAGCTAAGAGATGGTAATAAATAGGTACTTACTAATAATCCCTACTTACCAACTAATAAATTATAAATGGAAAAGTAACTCTCTTTGTTTGTCTGTCTGCTTCGCATAAACCGCTGAACCGATTTTGATGAAATTTTGTGCAGAGATAGTTTATACCTTGTTTAGTTATAGGCTACTTTTTGTTCCAAAAAGCCGTTTGGTATGCGGCTGAAATCAGGGGCAACAAATATTAATAATATATTTATTTGCGTGAAATAATTATTATATCCATTCTCTAGCACCTACAGTTACAAGCTCTGTTTAGTTTGCGACTAGATACTGTGTAAAATGTCCCAATTATTTATTTATTTATACTATAAGTAGTGATAGCCTAGGGATATAATAGTGTTGTAATAAAGCCTAATTAATCTCATTCTTAGTAAATGGGTTGATGATGATAGCGCAATGTGCAATAACGCAAAATAATATAGAAATAATATGTTTTATTCTTACTTATTACTGAAGATATTATGAGGGTTGGTACCATCGCATTGCTTTCTGTGTCAAGCAATATACCACTAAGGTGGCAAACAAGCATACGGCCCGCCGGTTTACCGTACCCTATAAACGCTTGAAACACTAGGGGCTTCACTTGCACGTTGCCGACCCTGTAAAACAAAAGAGGAATAGTTGGGTTGACAGTATAAAGGTCAAAGTCCCCCTACTGACAACCATGCTCACCGTAAGGAACATAATACAGGAATTACTCAGAAAGGGCAATGTAGACAAAGAAATTACTGTACAAATACGATTTCACAACTGAGGTTTCAAGATGACAACGTGGTAGTAATACTACTGATACTTCTGGGGTTTATAGGCTGCGGTTGCCATTTACTACAAGCGTATGATCCTTTGCCATCCTTATAATATAAAAAAATAATATGAGTATGTCTTTCTAAATTTATATTCAACAGTTTTTAGATCAGCTCAGTGTACATTGATCAAATCGTTAGGTTAAACCAATTAGTCCAGTTGTGTGGCTTCGCTCAATTTCGTGGACAGAATTATCCATACTTTATGTAGGTACTGACGTCGTAAATTATAAAAGATTATTCGGTACAACGAAGCCTGTTACATTGTGGTTTTAAAGATCAGTTTAGCGCTTCTTTATTTAAAACTAGCTGTGCCCATCGTCACGTCACCATAGCTACCGATCAACAACTATTTTTATTACTTTTTCGCGCAATGCATCTTGTCATTTCCGGCGCAGTTTTAAAATAGGTACAGAATGATTCAATTTTGATTCTTTGGATTGTCTGCGAACATTGGCACATCTCCAAGCAAGTCCTTAAAGGATACCAGTGGATGACGTCATACAACTAAATTGGTTATAATCTTGGAATATTCGGGATTTTTTTTGTGGGAAAAATCTGTCGTCGAATTAATTGTGAGATGTTATAGTAATAATTTGTGTTCCTTTGCAGTTTATAACTTTAAATTATTGCGAGATTCTTCTTTAATCGATATAAATGTTTTACGTTTGTCATTCCGTATTCTATTTATATTTTTAAAGATATACATGCAGGCTACACACGACACAAGTACAGGCACTTTTACTTGCCAGTGAAGGTCGGCATGGTCTTATCGCTGACCTATATTACGGCGAGTGATTAATTGACAGTGCACTTTATGCGTGTGCAGTCGACCTTAGGACTTTTTAAGCTCTTGTTTTGTAAGTGGCGTATTATTGTGGTACAGGCAGATGGTTTGCTTTTAAAAAACCTTGAGAAAGAAATAGCATTAAATAATGATGATTACTTAAGGTGTCAGGCTCTGCTAATGCTGCAGAGTTCGTCAAAGACAAATAATTATTCTATTTCAACTAAACCATTAAAATAGCACTTTTGAAAAGTCAAAACTAGTTACACGGTTCCAAAAAGTAGGTCTTATGGTGAAGAACCGGCAAGAAACTCCATAGACACTCTTTTTAAAAAAAACATGATTACAATGTTAATCTTGGTTTACAATTTTGTTCTGAACAGTTAATGAGAACAATGCAGTTTGATGTGTACTAATAAATTAATCCAGTATAATAAACAGAAAATAAAGATTGCCATTGATAATGATAATGATAATGATATTTATTTCTGTAAATAGATCTTTTAAAGACACTTTTACAAGTCAATATATGACATATTTTTTTTAAGCTAGATGGCTCCGGCATTTCCTAGCTGACGACCTCTGAGAAGAAACGCCGAAACAAACTCAGAGAATCATAGTCTCTTTTAAAGTCCAGACAATGTATAGTAACAAAATATGTGTCTTACAATGTAGGGCAAAGTCTGAAATGGCCTTTTGAAGAAAGAGCCATAGCGGCTTTGAGTAGACCAGTCCCAACTGACGGCACGCATGCATCAGTCATTGTGTAGCTCAACCATAATTTAGGGAGCTTAACAACCCGTCGCACGACGATACCAGATCAGAAGAACATTTGCGTAGGTCACATAAAAAAAGCTCAAAGCCACCAGACTGTTCAAAGCTAAGTATGTATATTTAGCCTACAAAGTACTCACATTTACATTTTATTGCGTTAAAGTATTAAATAATAAGAAAAAAAATATATATATAATCACAGTAACGATTTCAGTAATATCTAATAAATTAAAAAACATAATTGTCAGACTTACATGAGAGCAATGCAGTTTGATGTGTAGTATTAAATTAAATAAATTAATACAGTCTACTAAACAGAAAAGGAAAAATAATAATTAAAGAGATTTCCATTGACAGTAAGAGCTGACCAGCCCCGACAGACGGCACCCGTTCACGAGTATGACGTGTGTATCGACGTCGTTTGACTCAACCATTGCCAAAGATTGTCGTCTGGGGTTACCACCCCATTGCCGCTAAGCAATAATATGCTAACATTGTGTTCCAGTTTGGAGGGCAATGTACCCAGTGACATTACTGGGCATATGAAACTGGGAGCTCAAGATGACAACGCGCTAGCGATACTGTTGGCGTTGCTGCTTCTATAAGTCTTTGTTGCCGCTTACCTTCAGGCCCGTATGCTAGTTTGTGATCTTATCCAATACTAGCGATCCGTCTCGGCTTCGCAAGGGTGCAATTTACTAATAACATGCATCTATTATACATAAATACAGCCTATGACACTCACAAATTATGTGGCTTTCTACTGGTAAAATAATTTTCAACATCGGTTCTGTAAATTCAGAGATTAACCCCTACAACCTCACAAACTTTACTTCTTTATAATATTAGTATATACATATATTAGTCATTTCAGGCGTCATATACCGTAACCGGTCCGTGTATAAAAGGTCTTCTACACGGTCGGTTGGTGCCAATCGTGTAAAAGGCCTTTTAGTCTTTTGGGGACGAGACCTCTGTTCAGCAGTAGACCTCTGTCGGTGGATGCGACAGTGGTAATTGTTAGATGTTCTCAGTAGCAGATTGGAGTTTACATTTGTGCCCGGTTGATTGCAATAGGCTCGGAGAGATGTATTTAATAGGGACCGATCCCTATTGAATGGGACCTTAAAAAAATACTGGCAAACTGCGTTCAGTTTGCCAGTATTTTTTTAAATGTAGACGTTAAGTACACCTCTGCCTAATTCGGGGATTACAGGCGTGATTGTATGATTTTAAGTAGATTTATATTGCCCAATGTACATATATAATAATGACTTTAATACTGAAAATGGACAGATTCAAAAATTTTTATCAACATCAAAAAACTCCATCAATCATAAATAACAATACATCCAAAACATTAGCGTGAACCGTTATATACTTTCAGTTTTATTATAGAAACGGGACAATTAATATAAATTCGGTGCACGCTCGCTCGTGCTCGCTCGTGTAGGCAATGATTTTGCGTCAGATTGACCATGAAATGATCGGCCCGATGAGTCGAACTGTTCATAACTGATTTAATATATTGGTGTTATAATAAAAGTCAGCTAAACAATAAAATACCAGCAGTGATAGCCTAGTGCTGTGACCATTGGACTGCCAAGTCAAAGGTCTCGAGTACGAATCCAAGGCACGTACCTCTGACTTTTCGAATTCATGTCATAATTAATTATCACTCGCTGAAACCAGAAGGAAACATTGTGAGGAAACCTGCATGCCTTAGAGATTTTTCTCGGCGGTGTGTGAAGTCTGCCAACCCACACAAGGCCAGCGTGGTGGACTATAGCCTAATCCCACTCAATCTGAAGGAGACCCGTGCCCAGCAGTGGGACAGCATTGGGTTGTTGATGATGGAACAATAAATAATATTAATCAATAAATACTTGGGATATTTTACACAGTACCATCTAGTCCTAAACTAAACAGAGCTTGTACTATGGATATAATACTTATATGTGTACTTTTTTGTAGATAGGTACATACATGAGAAACGCCCAGACAAACACAATTATGTGAGGTGCTGCCAAACGCACGCAAATTAATAATAGTAATAAAACAAAACACTTAACGTTCATTACATAAATATTTGTGTCCTGGGACAATCGAACCTACCTACAAAAAAAACCTATTTACAAAAAAAAAAACTATTTTGAAATTAGACCAAAGCTTTTATTTTGACTTTTTAAAATTACAAAGCAATATTGTGCTAAAGACCGTTTCAGTTTTAAAAGTAATATAGCCAGAGAAAGTATTGTGTATAAGAGTGTATCTTCTTTGAATCGTATCTTCTTCGATGCAAAAACTTGTGCACTGGTTGACAAATAGCAATGGAAAAGTAAATCTAAGCAACATTAAAATTTAGTTTTATATGTATAATTCTTCCGCTACATAAGAGTAAATTACAAGGCAGAAATATGTTGCTGGGGAGTTTGTTGCGCCGCTTCTTCTTCCCAGCTGGCCAGTCGGTGAAGGGCAGGCGTTTTGGGGGCTGTTTTAATGTGTAGTCTATCTTGAATAAATTATTTTGATTTCAACTTTCATAATTTTGTAGAATAAAGCTGCTCGTATGATAGAAAATACAAATAAGTAAGGAGAACACTGAAATTGTAAGAAGTTCGATAAGTCATTTTACCATTCTGATTTTAAATAGCTTGTCTATGGCAAGCTTTTTTGGAAGCGTTCGAAATTTTTTTTGTTATGGATACGTTCGTACCAATCATTCACAGCTTTCAAGCGTACAATGAGACTTTACAACTGAAAGTGTCAAGATCACAGTACTAGAGACACCAGTGTTGTAGGTGTCTATTGACCTCTGTTTAAGAGAGGATAAGAAATTCCAACAAACCACACAGATTCATCAATATACATATAAGAAGAATTTAAGAGAGGTCAAATTGTTGATGCTAACATGATTTCTACTTCAAGCTTCAAAAAAAAGGTTTAATGTACAGACGCCAGCAGGTCAAGCTACCCAAAACTGTCAAATTTTCTCAATTGAATATGAACCTTATTATAATGTCTTAAAATTGAAAATCTATCAAATTAATTTGACAGATTGGGGAAGCTTGAAGTGCTGGCCTCTGTACTTTTTAAAATTGCAGAAATATGTTACTTTACGCATTGCTAGTAAAATAAACGCAGGTAATAAAATATTTCTAATTATCATAGCGTACGTTGGTCCGTATAATTATTAAACATAACAGATGGGCACTTAGCAAGACAAACGCCTAATAATTCATAAGGCATTAAATAGTCGTAAATAGGGCCCTTATTGTGTCTAAAACGGCCTAATTTTGCATACAAACTGACGCAGGGGCTTTACTTCTGTAAGACAAATTACAAACGTTACAACCCACGTAGTCATCTTCCTATGAGTTGCAAATATTGGTATATTCACACACGTATGAGTTGCAAATATTCATATTCACACACGTATGAGTTGCAAATATTCATATTCACACACGTATGAGTTGCAAATATTCTTATTTATACACGTATGAGTTGTAACTTTTCGTATTCAACCACCAATGAGTTGCAGTATTAATGATTCATTGCAATATGCGTCTCTATTATTTTCGATGAAAACAAATGAGAGTATGAATCGAATGTTGATTCGTATTTTGAAATAAATTAAAAATATGATCATGGTCTATGGGCATATTTTAGGACAGGATTATTATGTTAGTGAATGACACTGTGACAATGTCTATCATTATTCGCAGTATATTGTCGGCGTTGCGTCGTATGGATGTCGGCGAATGACGGCCGATGATGTCGGCGTTCACGGCGGGTGTCGGCTAAATGTAGAGCGCTTATTTTTTTACTTAAAATATCGTATTTATAAGACATTGAAATATTACTGTAGACGTAATATCACGAACAAAATCTAAGTATAATTTCTTCCATCTGAGAATAAATTGCTCTATCTAGTCTATTCTAGTCAGTCTAGTCGATAAGTCTGTCATAATCTATCCGTCTATCAAAATGTTTAAAGAGAGAAAACAAATCGGGATCAATATATTTTTTTTTAATCTTCCCAATGTCCGCTCTGTGATATTTTTAAATGTCTTTGTATTATAGCAGCAATATTTAATATAAATTAAAAAAAAATACTTTTTTAACAGTATTAAAGCACGACAAGACAATTTCGGTTCTATTCTGTTTTTTTTTATAATGAATATTTAGTGACGGTTAAATTTAGTGCAATGCTTGAGCAATCGGGTGATGTGCCAGGTAAGAACAAATATTTAAATGGCCTTACAGAGTTGTTCCAAGTTTGGATGTGTGTGCATGAAGTGTATGTAAATGCACCCAAGAAATCGGAGAAAATAGTAGTGTCGGGTAGTATTTATAAAAAATGAGAATGAGAATATTTATTTATTTATTCAAACATTTATGTAACTAGTAACTACATAAATAGGTGCACAAGGCGGACTTAAAGCCATATGACATTATCTATCAGCCAACTTTTGGGTCAAATAGAGAATCATGTATTGAGTATATGAACAAAATCGTATTACTTATAAAAGGTGAGCCAGAATACGTTTCTTTCATTGGATGTAGCAGGTAGCGCTTACTACAAAACTCATGACTATTTGTGTCTTATAAATATCACAATGTCTGAAGCCCACTTATCTAATCCTAATTACGATTCGAGGTTCGAACTTCAATAGTCAGTAAAAACCGCAAGTAAAAAACCACAGAGCAATGACCGCTTGTGAAGTTAAGTTACAAGCTCATTGTTATAATGACTAGTTCAGGCAAACTTGCAGCAAGTGACACGGTTATTTGCTGCCGAACTGTTAGGAACTTGCGGCCGGTGCTAATTTGAAAAGTTTTAACCTCAAATCTAGCCTAGATTTGAAGTTTAAAGTTCAGAATCTACTAAACTAATTTCACTGAAACATTCAAATTACTTTAGCAAGTTTAAACATAAACTTAACATGCCATTAAGCCTGGTTTCCCCGATGGGATAGGCAGAGGTGTAAAAAATGGTATGTTTTATTTCCCATGTTGTTCACTCTTACTCGAGATGCTAGTAAGAATTTCTTAGTAAAACCCAATAAAATTTGCTCGACCTGGGGATTGAAACCAGGACCAGCCGGGCATGATTGTGTTCATTAATTGATGAAGTAGTTAGTTTGAAATCACCTTAAATAAATTTGTTTATTAATGGCAACTCGGTCTAATTATATTAGTAATAGCGTTCTTAAAAATTATGTTATTAAGTACCTTTTTTATTTGTTTACGGGGGGAAATCTTCAAAAGGCTACCAGTCTACGGGGGTTAGACCGGGGAGTGTGGGATTCTTACCCACTAAAACCACCCCGGTGGCCGCCATCAGCACATGGAGGGGGGCGTTCATGTCCTCTTAATAGACCACCCCGGAACCCCCCCGTGCACCGCCTATTAAGGCACATCCCTGGGATGTTAGTAAGTACCTAACAAAAACAAAAATAGAGAAAGCGAGACAACAAATTCCACTACTTTGATCTTCTGACTAGAACCTCTATAAGTACAAATTGAATGTCAATTAGACAAGTAATATTATATCTTCCTGTGTTATTACAGGAAGATTTGATTGACGTGTTGTCGCTTTTATACATAACTAGCGACCCGCTCGGCTGCACACAGCTGCAATGTACTAATAACATGCATATATTATACATAGGCTTCCGGAAGAAATTATCTAAATTGTAGTGAAAACTGCATCAAAGTCTTTTGGTAAGTTTAAAAGCTCTCAGCGCAGCAACAGAAGCAACTTTGTTTTTTATTATGTATAGATGGAAATTACATTGTCTTTGCACTTCTATTTGAGGTATTAAGACGCATTTACATGATTAGGTTTGTTAGCTAAGTCGGAGAAGTGAGAATTCGCAGTGATGCAAGTATTCAGTCACTGAGAAACTGATGAGTTTGTGGCTATAGGTAGTAGGTACAGTGGCCAGCACATCAAGCTACCGAAATCTGTCAAATTTATTTGATAGATTTTCAACTTTATTAAAGTAATAAGGTTCATTTAAGGTTATGACAACCTCTGTGGTCTAGCGGTTAGAGTGCCGGACTGCTGATCATGGGGTCATGGGTTCGATTCCCACAGGACACAAATATTTGTGTGGATAAAACATGGGTATTTGTGTTTGTCTGGGTGTTTCTTATGTATTATAAGTATATATATATTTACAAAAAAAAGTACCTATATATAAGTATTATATCCATTGCCTAGTACCCATAGTACAAGCTCTGCTTGGTTTGGGACTAGATGGTGCTGTGTAAAATGTCCCAAAAATATTATTATTATTATTTAATTGGGAAAATTTATCAGTTTTGGATAGCTTGACCTGCTCGCGTCTGTACATTTAAGAAAACGTTCACAGTATTACGCTTTTATTCCCAGAAGTGTTAGAGAGAAGTGTGTTGCTGTATATCCATTTCATAATAAAGTTGTTAATAGAGTTAATAGAATTGTTAGTAAGTAGTTTCATGCACAATAGTTAAACATCCGTTGTGTACAATATCAATCAGCATACACGGCATTCATAAAAAAAATACATTCGGATGACAAATTGATCTCCAATACAATTTTGTTTTTTTTTGTTGTATTCACCAAAGAGTTTCGCAGAGGTGTAAGTTTAGTAGGGGTACACCTACAGTTTCCTAGAGATATCTATATAATGTACATTAAATAAAGATTCGTTGAAACGTAATTTTAAATTTTTCATTTACGTTATTTTTTGAAGTACCAATTTCCACCATTGTTTCTTTTTTCAATCTCTTATAATAATAACTTAGAAACTATGATGAAAATATTAATTACATAAATATGATCTTTTAGTAATAGTACATAATTATATAATAAGGTAACCTCACTATAATGCATGTTGTGACACCTTAAAATGTTGTGCATTTAGCTCTTATTTAATATATATTTTATTATGTACAAAAATAATGTTACAACTACTGGTTGTCCAATAAATAAATTAATGATTAGTTGGATTCACTCAAAGGCCATAAAAAAGTTCAATAAAAAAGGTTCAACAGTAACTATTATAACTAATAATATCGTTATAGTACAAAAAAAATATTATTTACCCGCGGGCTTATTAAAAAAAGTTCAATAAAGAATATTAAACAGTAGGTACCTATTAACGCCTATTTCATAATACCGATGAGCGCAGTTAACTAATGTTATATGCGAACCATAAAAGTTGTTACGACCTAGTCTGGCGTGATTATCGTTGGCGGGCTGCCAACCGCTGTGTTCCGGGTTCAGTTCTCGGCTGTAGCAAATGGTGCTTTGTTCGAGTTTTCGATCATTTCCGTTCATTGCCTGTGGTGATTTAGTGTTTTGTGGAAACTGAACTACTATCAGTACCCAGAGGATGCGCTAGAAATGGGTTGCTATATAGAAAACTAGCTTTGTCCGTGGTGTCACTCGCACAGCAAAGGATTTTTTGAGACAAAGGGTAGCATTTCAGAAAGTCTAATCTATCTCTGTATCAAATTTCATATAAATTGGTTAAGCGGTTTAGGCGTGAAAGCGTAACAGATATACAGGCTTTCGCATTTATCATATTAGTGCTAGTTACTGTGTTTCGAGACCTTGGACAAGGTGGACAAGATCTCAGCAAAACCGTGAGCAACACCTAGTTAAATAAATACACATCAATATTAAATTATAAAAGTAAGATGTTACGTTTCCATTATGAGAAATAATTACCTAGTTCCCACAGCAGTTTGTATAAGTTTTGCGGTCAATTAATACAATAAGTCTGTGTTACTAAGTCGCGTAAATTGTTTTCATTTGAACCTTATATCAGTAGCATAAGAAGAACTCATAATTCTAAGTTATTTTCAATTCTAACATACAGCAAGATTCTTGGCTCTGCTATGCCTATTATTAACCGACCACTCTAGATGTAATCCTGTATTGTTCAATCAATTCAGCCTATCGCAGTCCACTGCTGGACATAACACCTGGTTCTCCACCGTCCGCATCTTCTGACCTAGCCGTCCTCTTGAGATCATTGGTCCATCGGGCTGGGGGTCATCCCACACTACGTTTGCCGATTCGCGGTCTCCACTCAAGGACTCGTCTGCTCCAACGGCCATAGGTCCATCGGTAGACATGGCCGGTCCACTGCCACTTCAGTTTGCTTATTCGGGAAGCTATGTCAGTGACTCCAGTCCTTTTCCGGATAACTTCATTACGAATGTTATCCTTTAACGAAACCCCGAGTATTTCTCGCTTCTTCGCTCGCTGAGCAACTTTAAATTTGTGGACCAGCCCAACTGGCAGTGTCCACTGTATTGTTACACTCATATAATTTGTGCTCGGTTAATGGCAATAGGCTTGCCATTAACCGGGAATACTTCTGCCTATCCTTTTGGGGTATACAGGCGTGATGGTATACAGGACATTATAATGTCTGGAATTAACTACTATGCATTAGACAAAACAACTGTTTATGAAATTCTTGAATGAAAATTGAAAGGTATCTATTATTAGATATTTATGTATCTATTTATTGTTGAGATAGGTCGCCACATATGTATTCATCATAAAAAGCGGCTTGCCAGATGTATACATTGCAAATATTTACATAACGGTTACGTATCGATGTATAATCGATTTAGCGGGAATCAAATCGATTGATGATTACATTCGAATCGAATGTGTGTCGATCGCTGTATACTTGTGTGTATCTTTGAGCTGCTGAAAATAGGTTGTATCTATACCGATGATTAGGAAAAAGTATGATCTACTAATTTGAATAAAAAAAACTGCTTTATTGTGGAGATGCGTTGTCCTGGCAAAATGTTTGAAATTATGCAAAAATCCCATAAAAATGCACGCATTGATGGGTTTACCAACAAACAGAATTTATTTTATAATAACATTTTGCGGCATTTTTTAGATTTTTACCAAACAATTTAGTTATTCGATTTAATCTATTTCAAAAATAGAACAACCATAAAAAAAACGATTGTCATCCCAGACAGCCTAACATAAAAAAAAAACAATAGTTCTTTTTTTAAATCTACATTCGCCACACTGCGTAACAGCTGGCAGATGTTAGGCGGCCATTTTGAAACCTAGGCACAATAAATTAAGTCTGTTGAGCTTCAGGTTTTAACTTTCTCTAGCTTAAAGCAATTGTTAAACAATTTCTCTTTATGTAACATAGAATATAACTATTACTGGAGATTTTACAACAAAGTAGTCTTTAGCTAGTCTACAGCTAGACAAACAAATCGTTTATTTGTCTGTAATTGTACAATTAGGCGTGGTAATTCAGTGTTACGAGTAGTCACGAAAAGAAAATATGACAAGCTTTGTTTGAAATAGACAGGATTAGCGAAAGGTTTAAATAAGTAGAATTATTGTTCTATGACGGAAGTGAGACGATATATATTTTTTCTGTTTGTTCTGTAAGAGTAATCTATGCCATATTTCGTACCTAACATTTGAAAGTCAAATATCGACAGTAATCTTCCTTTAAAGATAATATTGCCCGTCCCCAGAATTCTATTGTAGGTATATCGCGGGTGCGTTTAAGGATACAAATCTCACAATATCTAGGTATTAGGTACCACGAAAAATTGGAACAGATTAAAAGAAAATATAAACAAGGTCAACACAAGTTCGAGATATGCCCGAGGTTAATTTTAATTTACACTTAAAAGAAATTGCTTACTTACATAAGTACGTATAAACAAGAACAAATTGTCAAATTTGTTTTTGCAACATAATAGCTAAGGTTGCCAGTAAAAGAACGTCGTAAGGGTCATGACTTACGATGCTTTATTTTATACAAAGGTCATCATTTAACATCACATTGGTTTGACCAATGTTTGTACGTTAAAAAAGCAAAGCGCTCGGATTTGCAAAAAATAATAAAATAATAGGTACTTACACCATCTTGAAACTGCATAGCAAACACTGTCATCTAATGCAATGGCCTTATTTTGTAGAGGCAAACATCAGCATGAGCTCATACCAAGGCCAGCCGGTTACGTGAGAAACGAAAACAATACGAAAATATACTGCCGAGATAAAAATTTGCAAGATGCGAACGTAAGAAAGATGGTCGACAATATTACATTGTGTGATCTGCTCGTAAGTTTTCTTTTATATAACGTAAAATATGTTTAAAAAAACATAATATATAAATTACACAATATCATCAACCCATACACTGTACCACTGCTGGGCACGGGTCTCCTCTAGTCCTGGTGGACTAGTCCGCTGGCCCAGTGCGGGTTAGCAGACTTCACAGACCGTCGAGAAAATCTCTAAGGCATGCAGGTTTCCTCACGATGTTTTCCTTCACCGTTTAAGCGAGTGATTATTAAATATTAATACGCACATGATTTCGAAAAGTCATCGGTTCATTCCTTGGATTCGAACTCGAGATCAATCACATGGAAGTCCAACAGTCATACCACTAAGCTATTACTGCTTAACTTATAAATAGTAGTAAAATAATGAATTAACAATTATACCATAGTTTAAGAGCCCATGACTTTGCAGCGCATGGCGTTGCAGTTTTCTTGTACTAGGTACCTAAAATAATTGATCATTTGTACACTTTAAAATGTTTTTTTATTTTTATTCATGGTACAGTCTGAAGAAAGGACCTTTTCCAGGGCCTGATTCGTATTCATAATAAAAAGTAACAAGATTTCTATGACTTTAGGGAAATCATAATAAATTAAGTAATTTCGTGTTTGTTTGTAAGTAACCAGAAAATATATAAGAACTTCACAAACTCACAAACTCGTAAAACGTAACCTGTCACAATGTGTATTATAAACTTTTTACAAAGAACATTTTCTTAACTTAATTTTCAGAAATGTTAACAATATGATTAGGTAACCACACCGTGGCGCCGAAAGTGTGCTGTGCGCACAGCATTTTCTTCCAACCGAAAGGTTGTTGGCGGTGTAGCACTCAGGAATACACCAATCCTTTCCGGGACCTCAGCACGAAGTGGCGAGGCAAAACACCCGTGTGATTTTTGATTTGTAGTGTCCCTAAATAAGAGTTGAGTCTGATACGTCCTGCCGTCTTCCCCAGGCGTCGGAAGTCCACAAACATTTGCAGATTCTTGTTTAGTGACTGGGTCAACTTTAGGTGACAGATAGAATCCTAACTTCATAATAAGTTAATCAGTTTACAACCCTAAAATGCAAACGTATAGGGGTAAACATTTTCTTCATAGAATTTTCTTTTACTTTCACTGCTTAGTGATGGGAAAGATTCACCAATCAGTAGATGGTTTGCGTTGAAACCGCAGATTATAGTGTTGTTACTAAATTCAGATTGTTTTAACTCATTTTCGTATGCGTTCATGTCATTAACACAAAGGTTTTGTTAAATAAAACAATAACGTCATGTTACGTTAACAATTCATTGTATATAACTATATTATGTACTTAATTTATGACAGTAGTCATAATGAATGATTGTAATGTAACTATTATAAAATTGACAATGGCTTAAATTATTTATCTCGAATTTAGAACATACGAGCCACTGCTGGTATGTTCTAAATTTGAGATTAATAATGCATGCATGCATTAATAATGCGGGGCACTCCCCGCGGTGGTCCCAGCATTCCCAAATTTTCTTTTATACAAACACAAAAAAAAATATGGCAGTTTTTTTTGTGTTTGTATAAAAGAAAATTTGTGTTAAGCCGGCACTCGATTATTGATATTTTTTTATAAACATAGATAGATAAAACAATTATGAGCATATTAACCTCATCCATAAACATTTTGTTTACGTCGTAGCCACTGTGATGCTGGACGCTGCCGTCTCTTGCCCTCTCGTAGCCTTGGTCAACGTAGGGTGGGGTCCACCAGCCAAAAATCTACCATAACGTACGAAATTTTACGTAACTATTATGCTTATATCAGTCTTCGGACTGCGAACACCATTTAACTATGGCGTGGCCTTGACGCCAGGACTAAGTGCTTAAATTTGGCGTGATTCATATCTCTGCTCTTTTTATGGGACAATTTATGAGCGATTAGCGGTTTAGCCCAGTCGTATTTTAGTTTTTATATGGCCAAGGTCGAGGATAAATTCAGTATAGTAAAATAAGATTTGGAAAGACTTTTATTTGTTCTGGAATAGTTTGGCTTAAAAGTAGTTAGAGGCCAATCATCACAATAAATTTATCTAAGAGTAAAATTATTGCAGGGTTATTCGTTGACCATTAAAAATCTTTCAAGTGTCTCCTAAGATTGCTACCAATGGCTACTACCTTGCGTTATATTGCTGATGGACTCAGATAAGCTCGAATAGGCGCACCGTGGAAGCGTAGCATTGGCATATTCGTAGTGGAGCCTTGGATGAGCTGACAAAATGGTGTTGAGTCCGGACCAATACGCACCGTTCAAAGAGTCCTGGCAAGGCCGTCTGTCATAGGTAGTCATTATAACATAAACATCTTTCTAGTACGATTTACGCACCTACAAAATTGCTTGATATAGCTTTATTCTTGCTGGCTCGCTATGGAAGAGACCAAGCATTATTTTGGTAAATACTTACACCATTTTCTAGGTTATTAATTTCACTTGGAACAAGACACCAATGATCGACAGAATCGATTTTAATAGTTTCTACTATATGGCGATCAATCTTTCACAGTTTATAAACGGTATTTTGAAATCGCTTTCAGCTTATACATTGTCCTATGCTGAACAGCTATTCAACTCGCTAAAGTGACGCAAGACTCGATTTTTGCACATTTTTACGAGCACAGACAATCTGTCAGCCATTCTACTGCAAAACATTTTACATTTAATATTTATGCATTCAGATGCACATGGCGTCGATTTTCTAGATAAGTTAGTTGCAATAAATTATTTTTATGGTCTTCGTCTGTCTGGATTTAAAATGATTTTGGTCTATTTCTGGTTCTGAAAATAGATTTTTCTGGATAAAACTTTGAAGGATATGCTAAGGTGATCTTTGATTTATTACTTAGTGTAAGTAAACCTTACTGTAAACTCAATATGGAGAGGGGCTCCTGCTGCTACTGATATTTGACCGCATCTGGTTATACTGGAAGTAGACCCCAACATTGGAAAAAGATAGGATGCATATTACATAACATTACGCCTGTCTTCCCCGAAGGGTAATTGTTTTTTTTTTTTTGTCTTCCCCGAAGGGTTCAGCAAGGGTGTGCTAAAATACACCCACACTCCGCACTGAACTTAACATTTTATACAAATACCCAATACCACTTTGTAAGATCTGGGAATAGAACACAGGACAAGCGTAGCAGTTGCGCTTACGAGAACTAAATATTTAGGATGATGATGATGGTATTATACGACAATCTAATTAAGAAGATAACTAGGACCTAATGATTGTCGTAGGTGTTTGTTTGATAACTGGGATCGACAGCAACGTGGTATCCAAGGCACGGAGGAGTCTGGATGTGCTTAAAATTGTTTCCCATCTATACAATGATCGAAGCGCAGCTTTACCTTGCAGATCAGTTGATCAGCGTGGCTATTGTTTAGCTACGAGCATTTCCGTATGTACCTCTCTTCCTCCAACCCTTCTCCCAACTATGTTGGGGTCTGCTTCCAGTCTCCCAGATGCGGCTGAATATCAGTATTTTATACGATGCGACTGCCATTAGACTTCCGCTACCCAATTTCTTGGTAGTACCGATATCCTGAGGATATTAGTCGGGTTTTGGGGCATCTAATTTCCACTAACGATTATCATAGGTGTTCATATGACAACCGGAGTCGACGATTTTACGTGCTCTCCAAGGCACGGAGAAGTCTCTATGTAATAATAATGGACACTCATCCACAGAGTGACTGCGACTAGAGCAACTTAACTAGCTTGGTTATTACTTATTCACAAGCATTTCCGTAAATACCATATTATAATAATACTATTCTGTTCATATTCGCGGTCTCGTTTACCCATAACCCTCTCTTTTTATGGGAGGAAGGAAAAGCTTGCTTTGTTCGCCAATAATGTACGATATTAATATTACGACCTCCAACAAAATAGGGTTATATCCGGGCGCAAATGGGTCCAGGAAGTTATAGTACCTACTTATAAATTATTTATCTTATTTAGCCTAGCCCTGTAATCATTATACTTCATGATAATGTTTGTCCTAATTACCTAAATACAGTGCTTGTAAGTACTACCTTACGCAACAAAGTTTTTGGTAGTCACCCTATTCATTTTAATCAAGTTGTGTTTGTAAATGGAGTTGCTAGGGGTGACAGAACCCCGTAATTTCGTATGAATAAAACAGTTAATTAGGTAGACACGCCAATGCAGGAAGATATAAAAAGATGACATACCATCACGCCTGTATTCCCCAAAGGGTTAGGCAGAGGTGTGTAAACTGTACATCCACAGTTCGCTGGTATGTTTAGCTTAGGTAGAGGCGAACCTATTGTCTATTATTTATTGAGCACAGTTTAGTGGACTGCCAACCATATATACGATGAGGATGGAACTGCTGTCTCGTAGAACGAAGGTGGAAAGAGGCAGCAGGGATCAATCCAAACAGTTCCTATGAGCATTCCCCATATTATAGGCTATAGAAAATGTATAGCGACTTCAAACAGATCAGTAGATACCTAGCAGGTATAATTTAATATTTACGTAGGTAAGTTATTTTAAACGAAATTGGAAATCTGTAAGAGAGAATTGTTACACATTTGTTACACATATCCTATGAATTAAATGTTTAATTAAGTTTATTTTTCGCTTTTTTCATTAATACATGTTAAAAATTTTCAAACATAAATTTTAGCGAAAAGAATTTGATCTCAGATAAGATAAGATTGCGTCCTTCCCCGAGACCACTGCCTGTGAATTTCTCTTCTACATTCTACGTCTTAAGGTGACGTCAGAAACACATTTCTTGAACCCTGAAGAATCTTGGTGACAACTTTTGTCAGTTACTTTAAATAGTTTATTAGCCTGTACGCCTTGTAAATGGAAAAACTGTTTAGACCTTTCTTTTATGCCTAGCTGTATTTTATATATTGGTAATCTTAGCAAGCATTCAAAAGCAAATTAATCTCTCATGTACCTAAGTATCTAATTAATATTATTGTATCTAACAGAACATCAGAACAATAATCAGAACATAATATTGTAATAATAATAGGTATAACAGAATATTGTACAAAACGATAATTTAAACGAATAACCATAGAGTTTCTTTTTTTGGAACCGTGCACCTAGACTCAACATTTCATAAGATTTCGAAGACACCCCAAAGACAGATCTTCAGTACCTAATTTGCAAATTTCGACATAATAGCCCATATAATGACTATATACGAACCAGGGTATGTCCCAAATAGCCCATAGGCCATTGTTTATGGGTTGTTCGTCAATTTATAGCCCGTAATCCGAAGGGCGCATTGTAGCGTGCCCAAAAACTTTCTTCAACTAATCATTACGTACATATTTGACGAAACTGCTAACCCAGTTTATTCTTTGTTTGGTTGTGAAACGCGTTTGTTATTTTAATTTCTAGTTTCGTGGTTATGGGGAGTAAATTCTATAAGATGGGGTAAGTTACTCGTTTATAAGTAATTTTATTTATAATTGAACTGCCTAATTAGCCTAGTGGTGCGACTGCTACGCTTCGAGGTCTTTGGTTCGATTCCAGAACGAGCAATATGTTAGGTTTTCTACTACGTTATATTTCCTACGTTACGTTTCCTAAACTGGTGAACAGATTTGATAGAATTTGGTACAGGGATAGATTAGACCTTGGAGCCCTTGAAACCCTTTGGAATACAGGTGAAACCGTAGGAAACCAGCTAGTAATAAAAATAATTGGATACTTACACAATATTATACGAATAATAGACGCGGATAGACATGAGACATCTGAATACAATTTTTCCTGACGATGGTCGAGTACCGTATTGAACAAGTACTGGTACTGATTTATTATACTATCCACATTTTCCAATCAAACTTTGCTGCGATACAATCTCAGTTCTATTTCTGTTGGAAATAGGTTCATAATTCAAATGTACTTTTACAGTTCAAATTGCATGGAATATTACTGTTGTCTACCGCAAAGAGTGGAAAAGTATTAACAGTAGGTACTAGGTAGTCCTTGCCAAAGATTAACATGGAGATAGTCCCTTTCTGTACCTTAAACTTTTACCTAATTCTAGATATATAACACACCATCACGCCTATATTTCCTGAAGGGTTAGGCAAAGGTGTCACTCATAGTTCGCCGGTTAGTTTAGGTCCCATGTAATTTCTCTCGTAGTCTCTCTCGCGCTCCCGTAGTCCCGGCACTAAAGTGGTGACGCGAAACGCCGAGGTTGGTTTTAGTCGGTAGATCGCTTTTTTCAGAGCGGAGTCCGACACACCCCACCACTCTCCCCGGAGCGGTGGGTAGTGCATAAACCATTTCCAACGTATAATTTAAAATTTAATTACTTACAACGTATAATTTAAAATTTATTTTATCTTCTTCTTCTTCTCAACTTTTACGACAAAGAAGATTATACCTACATAATCTATAGATTATACCTACATATATAATAATTCTTGGTCGTAAAAGTGTATTATTTTAGACAGTCTATTAATATTTGCCACCAATAGCAACATGGTGTATCTCTCGTGCACTGACGATTTTGTTAAAGTAATTGAGGCCTCTTTTAAAAAACTTCGGAAGTATTAATCGTATCTACTTGAAGAAAGTTACATACAGTATGAATGCAAATTGACTTCAAGGATAAATTCCCCGCCGACTGCGAGAGATGCGATGGTTGGTTATAATTATGTATCTTGCAAGGGATATTTGAAATGTAATATAAACGTTATTACTACAATGATAATGCCAAGTTTTTTTCACATAATCTAATATACTTTGTTTCTTACGGTAAAATTACCTACTGTCTCACAAGTACCAACAAAACTGATAATCAAAAATCTTTCTTCGATTTTATATTTGAATCGAATAAATCTTAGATTTTAATACAAGATTTGCCAATACATATTGAAAATACATGAAAGCGTTTATTTGCGGTTGTCATGTAGTGTGACGCAACTGTCAACGTTCCGTTTCACTCGGCCAAGGCCATCGGTTTATTGTTCCTTTTTATTTTTTAAATACCCTGCCTTTTTTGGACGTGTGATGAGTGGAATGAAACGGGTTCTGTGTTTTAATTGGCTTGTGAAACTTTTTTGTTTTTTAAATAAAGAATACTGATTTAAAATGCTGACAGTTCGTTCTTTATTCTACATTTCTTGTTATAGATTCATTTTTGTAGATTTATAATTTCGTCGTCAAGATTTTTAGAGCCCAATGAGTGATGTTTGTGTAAGTAGGTATGTAATATTTGTGTCTGTCAATACACCCATCATCATTATAAGACACATCCGATCAAGTACGTTTTTCACACAGAAAAAAATATAAATAATACTCCGTACCGACACAAAATAGGTTTTATAAGTTCCTTATAAAAAGCGCTTGTTATGTTCAACTGTTTTTTTTTTCTGAACGTGAAATATTGATACAATGTATTACTATTTCAATGAGACCGGATTGCGTGGTCGACTCAATGGTTTGCAGAAAAATACTTTCTCTGAATAATGTAATGTTCTTTTTGTAACAGGTTGAAATGTTATCATTGATACTGAATTGAATTCAATAAAAAAAGGTTATTATCATTTACATCGATCGAAATCTATACCGATCTCTGAATGTAAATAATAAATCTGCAACGCACCAATTTAAATGTTTTTTTACAGTAAAAAGTCCTAATGAAGAAAAACATAAAAAATACCATCACGACTCTTTCTGTTCTTTATTCTACGTAGGGTAAGGCAGAGGTGTAGGTACTAATGTAAAAAATTCGCCAGTATGTTTAGGTCCCATGTAATAGGGGTCGAACCTAGCCTATGCCATACATCATCATCGTCGACATATTATCAGCCACAGGAGGTCCACTGCTGAACAAAATCCTCTCTCATACTTCCACCATTTATTGCCATTAATCGGGCACAAATCCAATTTCCGACCTGCTACTGAGAATGTTCATAGAGAATCCCAACATCATTGCTCGACCTGGACACCAAACCCAGGACTTTAAGAGTAGCACTTACGACCATGAGGGAAATGAGGCTAGGAGAAACGTATTATAATTTGACCTTTTCAAAGAAAGTTTTTTTTTAAACCAATATTTTAATTGGGGCTTTTATCCACATGGATACGTCAATCCGATCGTATCTTATACTAGTACAGGTTTTAAACGTGATAATCTAATAATATTATAAACTTATTTAAAACAGGTGGCCAAATTATTATTTTTTTCAAAAAAATGTTAATAATGTGCCTTAAAAATGAAATTCCTGATTTTTTTAACCCTGTAAGCTGCATACAATGTAGCTTTGCATTGCAGTCTTTGCTTAGTTCGGTAATCTGTTGCAATGCATTGCAGTTGTTTTAGCAATCGTTGCTGGTTGTAAAGTAGCAATTAGGTTTACGTAGTCTGTGAACTAAAATGTAGTCATCACATACTACTAAATATGTTAATTAAATTCGTTCTTACTCATCTCTTTAACATAATGTGCTACAAGCTGCCTCATTGATATGGTTAGTAGCTAGACATAGGGTGGGACATGGATGGGAATGATGTTATTAAAATGTTGGATATATATATACGTCATTTAAATACGTCATCATCCTCTCAGCTTTTACGCCTACCGGGTTGATTTCCAGTAGTGATGTTGATAGTCGATTAATTGATTATTGATAATGGACTGAAACAGGTAAAATTATCTTAATTATCTCAAAGGTATATGTGCATAACTTACTCAAATAATCAATAATCATGAATGAACGAAGCTAAAGATTTATTTACCTTTGCTTCCTGTCATCTCAATGCTAAATAACACTACTCTTTAAAGTTTCCGAACGTCGGGATCAATAATATCAACATACTTGTTTTTTTTATATCAAAAGACTGCTTGTCAGCATTTTTGTGCTTCTAATTACGACTAATGACGGTTATAGGTGTTCAAATATGTAAGAAGTATAAATAATATATGTAAAATAAATGTAAAGAGTGAAACCTCGCCTCGACTCCCTCAGTGCGAATGATGTCATCGTTAGGGCGTAAATATACGTCTAATTGGTAGTAATTATACTGATACAAACATTACAGCTACCGAGTACCTACTGCCAGTAGCTGCGACTGTTAGCACGTTAGAGTTGACGGTAAAAGTGAATTTGTCGCTACAAAGAAATTGTTGGGAGAAAAATTGTGCTAGTTTAGAAAATAAGGTTAATTTTAGGCGCTGCCAAACAGATCTTTGTAAGGATTAGTATGAAGGTATATTGTTTTGTTTTCAGTTTAGATACATGTTTAAATACATTGAATTACAGTAGCACAGTAGCACATCATTGGTGGATTTAATGCCGTATGGCATTCTCTACAATTCAACTTTTGGGTTAATAAGAACAAGTTTAGAATATGTACAAAAAATTGACATTTGAATACTTAGTAGTGATAAAATAATATCTTGCCGGTTCTTCTCCATAGAAAACGACTAATTTGGAGCCATGCACCTAGATTCGACATTTCGGAAGTGCCTGTAAACGGTTTATATTAAATAAAACTAAAATGATATATTATGTATTATACAAACAAACAAAAAGAAAACCTCCTGTCCTTTAGTTCTTAAGAAACATAGTTGCGCTCTATTTTACAGGAAATCTGTCAATATACAGCAAAATCTCTGTTCAACCCTTCAGAGATACAAGCGTGTTGGTGCATCACAGAAACACGCCTATTAATTTGAAATTAAGCGTGTATTATACGCGTTAATAGAGTTGTATGAACCACTTATTTGCCAATAGAGCGGCCGGTGTTTGGACACACATCATTAACTAGATACGACCAGGTAGTAATATAGGTGTAGCTACGCGATTGTGTTGTAAAAATTGCGTAGAGTTAATAGCAAGAGCAAAATGCAAATGCCAAATAAGAATTCAAAATGAGACCAAATATATAAAAAATTCAATGATAAACTAATTAACTCAACCAGTTATGAAATAGTTATCGGATAGATGCGATGACCTATAATGGATTTTGAGGAGTATCAATGTGTTAGCTCCAGATCGAAATGAAAATGAAAATAAGATCAAACGTGAACAAATGAGACCAATAATTTTAAATCGTTTAAAAAAAACAAATAATATTATAATTAGCACTTAAACTAAAACTATTGCCATAGGACAAATTCAAGCAGCTCTGAAATCGATAGAAACAAATTTCAATCCAGGAATGCCCCAACTGCGCTGGCGCTCTGACTAAGCGCTGAGTCATTCGCATAAAAACATCCGCTATAAATTGATACGCCGCGCCCTCCGGCGACGAAACATCGTCTATATAAGAGGGGGGAATCAATTGAATCGTAGGGCTCATAATAAAATGGCCGCATCTCACGCACGTCTCACCGACTGCCGTGACCTTCGTTCTAAATGATGTTTGTTGTCTTTCGTACTCGATGTCTCGTGGTGATAAAATTTGACATTCAAGTGCAATCTGGTGAACGGCTTGCAGCGAATCAACCTCAACTGTTTTGTAAATGTTGCTGTTAGCTAATAGTTTCGGGGAAATCAGATACGACTAAAAGTTTATTAGTATAAATATGAGGTCTACTGTGATTGAATATATATTTTTTATAAATATTGGCATGGTAAAACCTTTTCGAGTAAGGAACTCTGTATACACTTAATTTCAGTTGCTTGGTACAGACGCCAGCAGGTTAAATTATCCAAAACTGACAAATTTTCCCAATTGAAAATGAACCATAATGTGTTGTATTAAAGTTGAATATCTATCAAAGAAATTTGACAGATTGTGGTAGCTTGATGTGCTGGCTTCTGTACTTACTTATTTCATTACATTTTGTCTTCGCCTTCCTACCAATCATATGTGCAAAGTAAAATCAACAACTTCATAAATCAAACCTAAATAAAATGCACATACTATTCAAAGTCCATCTACCACAACACATCAACAGTCAAACGTCGAAGTTTTACCAATTACTTAGGTTCTAACTGAAACTGTACCCTTTGTACAAATTATGTCCAATCACTCCTCTTCAGTTTGGCATCCGAAACATTTCAGTTGAACGGGTCGGGTCCGAATATACGCCAAAAATAAATTGCAGTACATTGAAAATGGAAGTTATTTCGAAATTGAAATGAAATGCTAAAATGTAATGCGAAGTTAGTTTAGATTTTGTGGTGATTTGATTTAGATTTTGACAAAGTTTATTATTTAGAAAAGTTTACAGCTAAATAAGAATTATTATAAATACGATTATAGAAAAATATTATAATCTTAAAGTTATAAAGCAAAGGAAAAATTCGACCACGGGCACCAGACGACGCAGAACGCAGACTAACCAGAAGACGCAGGTTCGAATCCTGCCTACGGTCGAATTTTTCCTTTGCTTAATAACTTTAAAATCTTAGCATGGAAAATGCCAAAAAAGTACAAAAATATATTATAATCTATTAAATAGCCAATTAAATTACTCCTGCATATATGTTATGCTTGCCGAAGTTCAATCAGCGATAGGTTCCCTAAACTTTTAGTTCTCTGCTCTCCGAAAAGCACCTGAGCATGTTAGCATCAGTTACCATGCCTTACAGGCAGCGCAACAAATAGATGACCGGTTCTACGCTACTATCTGATGATTGGCTTATAGATATGATTCTGGGTATATTATAGACTTAAAACCGACTTTTATATAACAGGAAAAAGCTGAAATGCAATTCATTATGATCTAGTTTGAAATGCTAATTACCATTTTGCTATTAGCTATTAGAAAATATGTGCAACCAATTTAGTGTGAATTCAAAACTAAAATCTATTTAAAAAATACATCATCTCGTCGAAAAAGCAATCCATCTTTCGTCTCCTCATTTGAAAGCATTTCAGAAATAAGTCATATAAATCTTACACAGCAAGAAGTTGATACTCTTACTCAGATTTAGTTCAATTTATTCCTTAGGTACGTAATAGTTCCGTACCGGATAATACCGAGTTCCCAATGGCTACTCGAGAGCCGGGATAGGCAATAAGCACAACTTTTCCAATTGGAATTCGTTGGACATAGCCGGGATATTGAATCCCGGGCAAGTTCCCGGGATGCAAGCAACAAAGTTGGCATGTGTGTAACTTTTTGCAACTGTGACGTCGGCCCCGGTTCCATTTTCAAGCTTGTTAAAAGTAAGTTTTTTATTTTTTATTTGACATTTTCATACCTTTTATCGGTTTTGCTCACGTGAAAAGGTTTTATTTAAAAATTGAAGTAGGTAGTTTGAGGGACATTTTCGCCTCACTTGTATAATAACAGTGTGTTGTGGACGTGAGTAACACTTGTTAGAGTATTGATTTCTTTGCACTAGATACAATTTTATTTAAAAATTGTAATTTAGATATAATTTTATAATATTGATTTACGCGAATTTTATAAATTAAATAAAACTATTTTTTACGGATATTATCGCGTTATATTGATATTATTAATCCCGACGTTTCACGTAATAATATCTATATATATAACGCGATAAAATCCGTAAGAAGTAGTTTTATTTCAATTAATTTTATAATGTTTATATTTATGGAAATTAATAAAATATTAACAGATTCTACTATTACGAAGATAGCTTTAACTTAATATGGTAGCTAGCTAACCAATTAAATAGGTTTTGTACTATGAATGTCTCAATAACCGCAACATAGACCATAATGTGCAGGCCATAAGAATTCCACATATCCTATGACCTCGTAAAGATGAAATAACTGCCGTAATAAAATTCGCAGTCGTAAACAGTAAACTCCTGAACTTATTACGTGTCGCATTATCTCATTGACCCATCCAATTATGGTCTGTGACCAATAAAATCATTATTCGTGCCACGTTCGCGTTTCGGAAATTTTATTGAATTATTTTCTATTCAATTCTAATGTCTAGCTTGAATATTGTGGGTTAATAATTGTTTTTACGAACTTACATTTATTTATATTTGAGTCGAGTTCATTTTTATTGGCAACATTTTTATTTAAAAGTAAATATAATAATTATTGGTAAATAATCAATAATTATTATATTTACTTTCAATAGTTTATTTATAGTAGGTAATTCAGTGCAAATTTTATATAATCACTAAAATATATAAGATTAGTTTATTATTAAATTATAATAATATGGTAGTGTTAAAGATATAGAATCCCATAACTAGATTAAAATAAAATATTCTGTTATCCACCTGCAAGACCATAATCAATCAATTTATAATAAGACAAATTAGTTATCCAGTAAGCCTATTTACAGTTGATTTTTAAAACACATTTATCTCCCTTTTTGTCATTTAAATGATCTTGATTACTAGTATATCTGTTGGTTGATTTGTTAACAAATTGGGTGACCGTGTTTTGAATGAACGTTGTGTGACTGAAGATTGGTCTCACGCGATCTGGCGATTAGGTGTTATGCACCATCACGACATCTACTTGATGAGGAGAAATAGTTGTTGTACTATTCTGTGGGTGATGATCCTCCTTCTATTAAGGAAGATCATAGTTATCGAAGGACAACTGTCCATTGTAACCTATTTGTTATTATTAAGGATTTTAAATTTGAAGAGATGAAAATGGTAAAACCTAGAGAAATAGATGAAATAGCTTAAATTATTTCATCGCAATCTTATTCGCTTTGTTATTCATTAAAATCAATTCAGAGAACATGTAAAAGTCAAATACTAAGAAAAGAAGAAGAGGAAAGAATATCGTAAAGTATATGGTCTAACACAAGAACCTAATAAATCAAAATAAAAACTTATCCACATAACCGATGATTTGTCGAGCCACCTTGAGAGAGACTTTAGTTTATACCTAACAATAGCCCGGCGCTAGACTTAATTGATTGATGATATCATTTCATGAAGGAAGACAATAGACATCCATTCCAATACTTCTTAATAGGCTACAAAAAAACTAGTGTGACGCAGGTAAACTTGCCAAAATCTAAGACGAATAATGTTGGATAAAACCTAGCGGAATTAAGCGACAACTCACCGTTCTTTATTGCCTAAAGTATACAGTCATCTCGGTACACAGGACGGTCAAGGACAATCCATGTCTCAGTTATTTTTGTACCAGTATCGCGAATACCGGTTGGAACTCGGAATATTATAAGCATTGTTTATCGCAGACTGGTAGCATGCTTACCTTAAGGTTCTAAGTGAGGAAGAGTCTAATTAGGCTTTCTAGATCATCCTCTTAGATACTAATAGTGATCGTTTGTCGTTCGTCGTCCTAGAGAAGTGGTTAGAAGTAATAAAACTGTGTCTTTATGTCGTTTCTATTATTCATACATTTATTTATTTTATCAATAAAAATTTTTAGTCTTTATAAATTCATTCGATTCTATTATGAGATTACCTGCTTAAAAAAGCCAGAAATATAGTGTATTTTTTAATGTCACAAACAAATATCCTAGACTTATTCAATTTGCTGAAATCCCAACTTTATATCCCCTATCTAGCTGCATTCATTTTTGACATAAATGTAGGAAAATACGTCATTATCCAAAATTCAAATGCACGAGCTTTATAAAATCCGCACAAAGTACTTAAATATAAATAAAAACAGTGGTGTTTAAATTTTTGTACCCAAATAACAACTCTACATAATATTTTACTGTATCAAGTGGTCAAAATTTGCAACCCCTTGCATGAGTCATCATGCAAGGGGTTGCAAATTTTAAGGGGTTCCGACCAACTGGTCCTTTAAACACCCTAATGAACGGTCAGACAATTTTAGCATAATTGAAGGATACAGACTGAGGGGAGGTAAGCCTAAAAGGGTTTGTTAATACTAAGCTAGAGTAGGTACAAGGATACCTAGTTTCCCCTTTTAGAGGGTTGCCACTGACAATATTAATTATGTTTTCATTCGAGCGTGTCCGAATTATTTTTCTAATTTGTAGTCTAATTGGATGTTTTGTCTGATGAGTTTGGATACAAAAAGGGATGTAGTGTCTATCATCCCTCTGTAATATACTATCTTCATCACTACATAGTATAAAACAAAGTCGTTTTCTCTGTCCCTATATCCCTATGTATGCTTAAATCTTTAAAACTACGCAACGGATTTTGATGCGGTTGTTAATAGATAGAGTGATTGAAGAGGAAGGTTTATATGTATAATACATGTATATTGCACCTATATTTATATTATTGTTTATATAGGTACTTTTGTTAGTTACACTAGATGATATCTATTATAAAATGGCTATGACGTTAAATATTCAAGGCGTTCGGACCCCTTATATGAAAGAATCCATAAAAGGCAAGCATCACAAATGAAGCCAATTCTCAAATGCATACATGTTATTCTGATTGTCGCGCATCTGCGACGGTGGCGTCAAATTGTCGCAAATCTAATTTTAAGCCGCTGTCAGTCGGCAAATTGCGCCATTTTGTGATTCGCTGGGGTCGCCATGATGACGCGGAATCGGGACGCGCTGAGATTCAACAGATACGGGGCGGGATTGATACTAAAAATAACTGTGATACTTTTTGATTAAGGATGAAATCTTTAGATTGATGCTTGCACTTCATACGAGTTTTGATATTTTATCATCAATTTATTTTCAAATATAATGAGATTATGAACTATTCACTTCAGGTATACTTATCAGTATCGTACAGTCAGCAACGAAAGTTCCTGAAGATGTTGCAATCTTCAATACGATTTTTAATTGAAGCTACTGAATTGTGAAGGATGTGCGAAATCATTATATACCTTACCTTCATAAAAAATCTCCCGACAAGTTTTGGAGCTATCATGTTTTCAAATTTTAGATGTGTTTAGCGACTTTCGTTGCTGACCGTACCTAATAATTGTGTTTTATTTTGCAAAAAAAAGTATCTGGTTAGAAGATAATTTAGTTTATAGTATAAACTTTAAATGTTTACATAAGAATTAAAAAAGTAATATATCTCAGTTACAGTTCTTCTTGTATGTAATTAAGATATATCATTGGGTCATTTTCCGAAAGCAGAAAAATGACTTTTAGGAGAACTTCTTGTAAATTTATTTCAACCTCTGTTTTAGAAAAAAGCTGGTAGGTAAAAGGGACTAGCTTTGAATCAACAATTTACTCATAAAGAAACTTTGTCGAAGGAACAGTGTTATAAATTGATTCCTCCAACATATTGTGATGAGGTAACCAGTTACAAAATAATTACAACACAGTTCTGCGAATGATCCAGTGAAGTCACCATTTTTATGCTAAATTTGGAACAGTGAGAGAGTAACCAGATTTGCAAGCATTTACGTTCAACGTTGATTGATAACTTATTATGTATGGAAGTGAAAGTTGGGTATGGCAGAAGAGACATGAAAGTAGAATAAATGCTGTAGAAATGCGTTCCCTGCGAAGTATGTGCGGTGTAACTCGGAATGACAGATTGAGAAATAGTGTGATAAGAGAACGTTGCGGCTTAAAAGACGATGTAGTGACGAGAATTGAGAAGAATATGCTGAGATGGTTTGGGCATGTCGAGAGAATGGATGAAAGGCGACTAACAAAAAGGATTTATATGGCGAATGTCAGTGGAAACGCCGAGAGGGGACGCCCTAGAAAAACTTATACCGACCTTATTGGTGAGGTTCTTCAAAAAGGTCAGGTGCGTAGTACTCGCAACCGGCGTGTATGTATGACAAGATGTATGAATGTGGTCGAAGCGAAAGAAGTATGCAAGAATCGTAGCAAGTGGCGTTCTTTAGTTTCTGCCTACCCCTATGGGAAAAAGGCGTGAGTGTATGTATGTATGTATGTATGTTGATTGATAAACGTCTGGTAGAAATGAAAGTATAACATGATTAATTAATCACTTGATATCGATATAAATGGTTTAATTGTGGTCCGTCAGTATTGTTATTAATTAACATTATATGTATGGAGAGAAAGGTATATTATCTAACTCAAGTGAAAAGATATTCATACAAATTAATTGACATGCGCTTTAATGAAGTTTGAAAAATTGGTCCTTAGGTACGCAATTTTGTCTCGTTTCATCTCATAATGAATATAGTAAAATTGATCCTTAGGTTGCGCTACTTGTTAATGTTTTATCTTATAGTTTGTGTGTACAATAGCTTTTTAAAATTCCAAGTAAAGCAAGGTTTTACATTATTATACGCCAAAGCTAAACAAAATAACATTCTAATGCATAAAAGGTACAATACGGACAGCCGTACCGCTTAAGGAAAATTCTTTAAATGTCCAACAAACTTCATAGTCTGTTGTAAATGTAGTCTTTCAAAGGTCTTTGTAGCATATATTAAGCTCTGACTTTCATTTCAGTATTATTTTCTTGTACAAATAATTTCTTGTTTTTACACGGTAAAATAAGTTGCTGAAGATAGAAGAAAATACTAAGAATTTGGATTATATTTGATTTTGTTGGGCAAGTACATAATCCTATGCCATTTTAAGTTATTATTATAAACTTATAAATTGTAAATGCCATGTCCTTTTGCTGTATCCTAATTGGCGTTCTTGTTGATTCATATTTTGCGGAGGATATTTGTATAGGCATAACTCCACATAAAAAACAAAGAAATATTTTGACTTTGATTATAACAACAACAAAATGTATGTCAGAAATAAATAAAATAATTATCAACAGTGTGACTTTCATATTTTATAATTAATCTGGTGGCTGCACAAGATATATACACCAACTGAGGTGCTTATAGCTATGAAGTTATCTATATCTATGAAGATCAATCGATCTGCAATGTTAAGCTGGGTTGCTGTAGTCAATCTATAGATGGGTAACTATTATTTATATTACGAAACTCCAACGTACCTTGGATAGCACGTCAAAAACAAATAACTTTAATGAAAGCCTGCCTAGTTTATCCTTAAGATATCAGTATCGCTTAGAAATTGAGGTCTTATATCAGTAATTTGCATAAGGTACTAATATTCAGCTGCGTCTGTCCAAACATAGTTGGAAGTGGCTTGGATGATGTTGACACAATTTTTGAACTAATTCACCTAAAACGACAACAAGACTCTTTCGCTAACAAACATAATACAATCAAAACACATTCTCGCTACTATAACAGTCGTCTCCTTCACCCGTACAATAGCACCATTGTACTCCACTGATTAAGTAATTATCGCTATAAATGGAGACAATTCTTCCATTAAACCTTTTTGTTCAAATGCAACACGCAGAAGTGCGAAGTATGACTCACTCCATTTATGGAGCATTATGTTTAAGCAAGACTTTCTGTAATTAAAATAGTTGAATGCAAGTTGTATGCAGACCTCTTCTGGTTAATATGATGATGATGACGGTGAATTTAATTAATATTTAAATGACATTAAGACGAGGGCTAGCTGGGCAGCTGGCTTATATAAAAATATTGTAGACCTTGTGGCTAAGTAAGAAATACGATGACCAGTTGATCTTTGCTTCGATCAATATATAGATTTGTGACCATTCAAGATACATTGAGATCCCTCTGTGCCTCAGAGAACGCATAAAACCGTCAGTCTCGGTTGTTATACGAACACTTATGACAAGCGTTAGTAGTAGTCAGAAACTTAAAAAAGGACTGACAATCGGATACTGTTTGCTGTTTGTAGTAGTTATCTTCTAAACAAAACTTTTCAGTTACCTAAACTAAAAAGATCGCTTATGTAAATGTTTTTCTTTATCACACTATCCAAGGTATTAAAAACGCACACTAAGAAATTTAAAGATTTATTTGACAGCGCAGTTACGTGTCCAGTATGCATATAAATATCGACACTCAAAAACCTTTTTTTCCTTTGTAATGTGTTTGTTTTTAAATATCGAGCAACACCACGATTTTTTATGAGTAAACCACCTTGTATAACAGAATGAAAAAAATATTAATTAACTGCGTAAGACCAAAAAGTTACGGATGTCCGGCGCAATCTCGGAATTGTGGTCACATTACTCGTTAAATTTCGTGTTAGGTTGACATGAAGTGGACATATTTGGCTGTGTTTCGAGCCTGATTGCCAGGTCACAGTGGACTGGCCAATTTGCAAATTACGGACCCAAATTGTACACTCAATTTGTGCACATTTTTTGGACACTGTTTCAGTTGTGGCACAACAGAAATTATTTAAGGGATCATAATATTGGAGAATATTGGAAATACCTCACTGTTGTAAGATAGTCCTATTTATAATGATACTGATATACTGGGACCCAGTAGAGTATCAGGTACCGGCCACGGCGCAAAATCATTACCTATTTGTATACTACTAGTACCTAGCTATATACATTTTTAATTTTATATTAAAGATTAAAACTTTGATAACAGGTCATGAAGTTCGTTTTTAAGGCCCTTCTGGAGCTCTACTTGGAAAGTTACGCCCCTGAAAGACGGATAAATTATTTAAAGCTAAATTAGAAAGACGATAGCATAATAATTATGTTTCAAGTTTCTTCTATCTAAGGCCATACACGTTTCTAGTCTAGATATAAAATAAAAATCCTATTTCTCCTCGGACCCCACTTCAACACGTTTTGCTACTCGACTTTGAAACAGACTTCAAGAGCATTCCAAGTGTTAACGTTTACTTAATTCAATCGTGGGATTCAGACTTCGAATCTCTTTATAGTCTTATTATTTGGTACTTGAAGATCAAGCACACCTACTTATTTATACTTGACTTTGATACAAATGTTGCAAGATCGAAATAAATGGAGAGTTGAGGGAAAAATGAAGGGGAGGAATTCCCAGAACTGGGATGTGCAGGGAATTGTAATAAGGTCTACACTCTACGGTACCTGATTAGATTTGAATTACATTTGCTCTCTCGATGGAAAAAGGCGGACAGAGGGATATTTAACGTGTGTATCCATCCAAACGTGGTTTAAACAGACCCGACTGAGACGAAACCAATTTTTAATTAGTTTTTATTATTTGGAAAGTGACTGTATCAAGAGCTCTGATTAAAGAAAATCAGTTCAGTCGTTTGAAAATCATTAGCTCTTTTCTAGTTGATGAAGGAACAGATTGGATCGATTTGAAATTTGGTATGCTGTTACTTCAATGATATTCCAAGAGCTTGGCAATCTAGACCTTATGCTGCCTTATTTTTAAATTAACTTGTATTATTCTCTCTCGACTCGAATACGTGGAATCGTGGCTTCGAGCCCGAAGAATATTTGTCTAACCTATAGGTTCTGGGTCTGGGTGTTTGTGTATGAGAACTTTTTCACTTGGATTTTTTACAGCATTGGCTTTTTAAGTATTACAACTGCCACTGGAACTAAACCGTTTTCTATGACTATAATCTTGCCTATATCGTTTTAACACGTTCGTGGTTGGTGAATAAGTGATCTATTATTTTCTGTTTATTTTTTCCTCTAATGATTCTTATTACAACACGAATTATAAGAAAACATCGTTTCATTATTTTTACTTTAAAAAGTTCAAATTCATTCGGTAAACGATAATTCCCAGATTATTATTTTTGTACTAAGCGGATTCGTAAGAATTGTTGAATCAGAAAAAGCTTATCTGTTCATAGCTGGTATGAATAATTTTTATCCCTGGATGAGCGTTTTTCTTAAGAACTTTCTTAATCATCATTGTTTATAAAGTAAGAAATATGTAATTTGAAAAAGTTATATTTATGTCTGTCTTGTTTATGGTTAAATTCTTAAATCTTATCGGTATTAGAACACAAATCTTGATACTTTGTAAAAGTTGCATTTATGTCTGTGTTGTTTTAAATGGTAAAATTCTTAAATCTTATCGGTAATAGAACACAAATCTTTAAAAGAAATACAACTTACATTTTATAAATTCGTGAGGTTTATGAACTTATAGTATTATCATGCAAAATCTACCAATAAAACAATTATTCAAAAACAAAATCACTACAATTAGACAAAACTACTCCAAGCAGGACAAACTTCTTATTTCAAAATTAAAAATAGAAAACTACAAAGCAAACAGTCGATTAAACAATACTTTTTTTTTAAATGAATGTTGTTTTGTATTCTTTGTAGTTTTCTATGTTTAATTTTGAAATAAGAAGTGTATCTTGCTTGGAGTAGATTTAAATTAAAAAAAGAAACAAAATAAAATTCACTACACAGTGATAATAATCCTCCACTTTTGAATACAGAACGTAGTATTTCTCACAGACGCCTTTGAGCCAGTAAATCCGTACGTACTACGGATAGCCTTTGTAGAGTGCTCAGAAATATATTAAGTACTCTTCGGTCTTACTTTTTTATTCCAATATCGGAACTGTTTCGTTGTAAAGAGTTCTTATAAACTAAATATACCTTTTATTGTATACCATGTAAAGATAAAGTAAAAATACGTATTTACATCATTAAGGTAACGTCAGTGACATCTTTTGAAACGCAAGTTTTTGCTTCTCAACCACATACATTACGTTACAACACAATACATTTCTGTCTAACTTGTATACCAAGAGCTGGAGATTAATAGTGTACAAGCTGCCTAAAGAACAGCTCATTTTATTCTGTGGATGTATATTATTACACCTCTGCTTAACCCTACAGGTGTGATGGTATTTTATGTTATGATTTAAAAAAAAACACACACACATATAAAAATAGCCATGTTATTAACAGCAATGTGAGTCAGCTTCGCTATTTCCTAACCATTGTCTGCGGGCTGTTGTCTTCTGAGGCACACGTCGAGATCGCATCGGCTATTGTTGTCTATGAGACGTGAAATAGAAGTGTTGTTAGCCGTTACATTATTATACGTGGAACTGGGCTATGGGGAAGTGGTTTCCAAGGTGTGAATGATCAACTCAAACCCTAGTTAGTCCGATGTTATCTGCGCCTTCCATTCATTAGTTTATGGTATAAGTAACGTATATACTTAATCCTAATTTATATAATTATTATTAGATACCAATCAAAATAATACCAATTTCACTAATTACCCACTAGTGAAATTTTTACCAATAAGTAATAGAGTATGTAATGGTTAAAAACCTACAAAGCCACACAAATTAGCGTTCACCTAATTTTTTGGATAAAACTGCCAAAAAATCTTGTTCCCAAAGCCCTAATTATTCGAACCAGAGCGCGTCTAAAGTTAGATATAAAACCTATAAAGCAGGCTTAAAACACCCTACTTTTTCAGTTAATGAGTTCTAGCCATCTCCTGCTTTCAACACTGTGTTGAAAATTCGTCCCGAACCCAAACAAAATGGAACTTTTAATTCAATTATGAAAAGTTGTGACGAGAGACAGGTGCTCAGAATTTTGTCAGGCCGTACTTTGAATATTAATGTTTTGGACATGACATTATGAGATTTTGCGCTGCGTTAAATATACTTTAGCTTTTTTGGACATTAATGTGTTGCTTTTATTAACATTAGTCTTTATTATGAATAATGTTGAAATTTCAAAACCATCTCATTAATCTAGTAGTCGTAAGTGCAAATGCTAAGTTAGAGTTTCTAGGTTGGATTCTAAGGTCGAGTAGTGTTATTCGATTTTTCTTGAAATTCGTACCGTGTGTTTGTGCCCGGTTAATGGCAATAGGCTCACGCCCTATTACATGGGATTTTAGCACAGCCACGAACTAGGTGGTACAAATAGTATATCTCTGCCTAAGCCTAGACTAGCGTAATGCAATGTGTTATGTTATCTTGAAATCGTGTTCTTTCATTCATTTTCTTATAATGACTAGATTGGATTTTCTTGAAACGAGAATGACTAAGAAATGGCTTATCAGAAGCTTACTATTCCTAAAATCTCATTCATATTTTCATCGCGAAAAACTGGCACAACTCAGAACTGTCATAAGTACAAATGCCATTTAAAATCAATTCCCTCCAGCACGATTCTGTCACGAAGTTGTCCGATAGTTTCCGATGGTGATGCGATAAAAGCAGATGATTTGTGCCACTTTGCTTCTATCTAGATCGCGAAGTTGGAAGCACTATTGAAATTGTTTTACTTCGGGCGCCATGTTCAATGACGGGCAGTTAGATATTTACTGTTTTACTGCAAGGAATTTTGCACCAAATCTCGCTTTTGATTGAACTGCATTTGGAATTAATATAGTAGCAGACATTAAAAAAATTCGCTTGAATATATTGGTGATTTAATCTTGAGTATTTTGCATAGTCAAGATTAAATCACCAATATAGTATTCAATCTTTGATACGAAATAAAGCTGTAGTATAATACTATTATGTAGTTATTCTAATAGTAGATCGATGATTGGATAACTAGGTTAGTGTTATTCAAGTTCGTCATAGACTGACGCAACGGAGAACTAGTTAAAGAAGAAATTAGTCGCTACGTTACATTGATTATCGTGTAAAATAGACATTTTTCTGTTTGTCACGCATCATTAACAATCCTATCTGATTGATTACTACTATTATTAGAGTTCCATATAAAACAATTGGAATAAAAAAATCACTTTAACGTTTTTATGTGTAGGTATTTTTTATTGTGTTATTTAATGTGTCAAAATAGGAAAAAATAACGTTTCAACTGATCAATCGTTTTTTTTTTAAATCAAAGAAGTATGCATAGTGGTTTGGAGGTATGAAAACAAGGGCACAAATTTTAAATAATATTTTTATCAGAAAAATACGTCCGAAATTTTACACAAAAAGTGCTGATAAATAAATTAGTTCGCAGATACGGTCATATTTACTCCTCCATTATTTTCTGTACAGAGTGTTTATATAAATTATTTATTTGTATATTTCACACACTTTTTATGAAGTATTTATGCTGGGGTGTAAATAATAGATAAAAATGTAATCACAATCATCCGACATTCTTTTTCAACAAAATACCATCAAATTAGTACATAGACTAACCTTCATTTGCTAACACAACCTGTAACTTACCAATTGTGTTCACAGTTCGCTTGCTCACGACAATTTTGACAGCGCATGCAATAATCGATTCGATCTCGATTCTCGTGTGCATGCATAATTATTGCGTTATATCGATTTTTATTCGACCAATCGTGCTAATAATAGTGTTTTGTTCGTTTCAGGTACGTTGGTTAGCAAAGCTATTTGGAAAGGTGAGAGTAGGAGTGAAGGTGATTTCGCAGACGGTGATGTAAGTAATGCAAACGTTGTTTTAAGATTGCAGAGCACAGAAGCTCTACCAAATTTCTAAAATTTAAAGCGTGGTCCTTATCGCCTTATAATTTATAATAAAATCTTTATAGTATCTATAAATTTTGTTTCTTGATGAGTTAATTTAACGTTTAACAGTTGTCGCAAATTATAAAATAATTTGAAATTTAAAGCTTAATTTGAAGTTTACCGTCACATAATGTCTTTAAACAAGAAATCTAAAACATTGGTTTAGTTACTGTTGAGACAGCCGTCTGAACTTACTTCAACAAACTATTAATATGAGCCATCTTTGATAACGGGTAAACATAGACGATGTAATGGATTGAAAGTCAGGATTTAATCTTTAACTAATATTGAGTTTAGATTAAATTCCTACTTTTCAAATAAAGAGAATAGGTTTGATGTTTGTTTGTAATGCATAAACTTAAAAACACTTATATAAAGCTACATTATCAGCCAGTAACATAATCAATAGGTATAACATGAAAAAATCTATAAAATGTAGTTTTATTTCAATATCTAATATTTGCTAAAATAAGTGGCATAAATCAGTAATATCCAATATTATTAATTCTCTCTTTCTCCCTTTAGAATAAGTTTTATAATGCCTTGGAATGTCCTCCATCTTTCCCTTTCAGGTAGTTTCACTTGCACAATCTATCATAATGTAAAGATTTCCTAGATAGTTCTAAGATGAATAACAATCTACGTAAATACTACGCATACCGCTTCACCACACCATGACGATTCCGAAATTGACAAATTGCTTCATGTAAGATTTTCAAATGATTTGTTTTCAATTTGGATTGTAATATTTCTTTCTGTTAAAAACATATTATCAATGACAAATTGTTTTATAACTGAAAACTTCGAAATCAATGAAACCCCGAACCTTTTTCTGAGCGGTTCTGGATAATTGCATCGCAAAGTTGTCGTAGTCACCATTCCGCTGCTTAATGAAGGGTATTTATATAAAAAATAATCAAAAATACCGTGAGTGTAAAAAACTCCTCCATGAGTTGTGGATAACTACTACAGAGCAGGTTAGGATTATCAGGAGAAAGTACTTGTGCAAGTGAGATTTGTATCTCACCGAATACAAAAGCAAATTTGTCTGAGGTTAAACCATATTTAAAGATCATCAAATTTTCTTAAAGAATGGTCTCATATAGAACGACATCATATACATAGACACAACACGATTTGACTTAATGGGGCAAACAATTATCAAAAGATGAGAATAAACAGCGTATTATAAATTAAGATAAAATCTAATGTAGCTAACCCACATACAACCTTTAGGTAAACTTGTTAAATACAAAACTCCTTACACAATTATAATGTTGGTATAGGTACAAAACTCAGAGCAAACAAGGATAATTGAAATAATTGAAATGGAAACAAGAATGTAATTACAATTGCGTATTTGATACTTTTCAGTTGTCTTGCTTATTTGGCATTACGATGTCACTGAAAATATACCGTATAATACGAATTCTTGTTTCGCATTCTATATAATTCTAAATTAATATGCTTTTGTTTGTTACTTTCAAGACAATATTTTTGTTTGCTTTGCAATTTTATTCACTGGAATTGTAATATAAAAGTATGTTGGTTGTTAAATATTCGTGTCATAAAATGACAATAAGATGACAATAACAATTACTATAAAACGCATTAAGCTAATAAACAGCGATCCATAATAATATGCTTTCAAAGATAAATCCTAATAATAATTATAGTTTGAAGTTTTTATGTATTTTCCAATTTTTCTTTTTTTTTATTATTAGCGAACGAAACTGTTTCTTTTTATCATTGTACAAAATTCTCTTACAAGAAAAACTTTATCCACGCTGCAATATTCGGCACACTGTGTATTTGTTTATGAAACGCTTGGAAATAATTTTTGTAACAATATTGTAAAAAATGACGTTCCAACGGCGTTGCTTCTGCTTTCTGAAACCCAATTAGAGCACACGCTAAGTTTTTGCGAAGCGATCAGCCGGTACCACTGTGCAGTTAATAGTTTTATATTAAGTTTAGCATGACGAGTACTTGTTGGTGCATAATCTTACCCTAACATCTAATTATTGGCAAGCGTTATAATTGTTAATTACAGTTTGATAATATTGGTTTCCTTAATGAAGTCTTTCTAGATATTTGCATTAGTTAATTACGTCGATATACGTATTAAAGAATTTATTAGTTTTGGTTCTGTAATGCTGTATTTAACGTAATATTATTTTAAGGGCTTTGTTCGTTGCATTCTTCTCGTCTTTCTTCTCTTTAGGTTAAGTTACCTAAACGCTACGCTGTTACCCTACATAACGCTTTAAAAAAACGCATATATTATTTAGATACCCACTGGGCAGAGAAAATCGTTTTACGTTTAATTAAATTATAAACTAGTTTTATAAATGTGGAAATAATTATTTTACTTATATACAAAATATACAAATTGTATCAAAATTTTGATACAATTTGGATAGAAGACAGGTTGCATCTTTATATCTCAAAAAGAGAAATAGTAAATGGAAGTGAAAGTCACGCAGGCAATAGAGTAATTAATAAATTTAAATTATTAATTATTAATATTTTTGTATAACAAGTTTCAACGGCCAGTGGCCAGCGTGGTGGACTATAGCCTAATGCCTCTCATTCTGTGAAAGGGGACCCATGCCCAGTAATATGACAGTATATGGTTTGATGATGATTATAAAATCAACATTACATTACACAATCTTCATAAAAAATAAATAATAGGTCCATAACTAAACCTGGGTTTAGTCGTATCTTTGAAAAGTATTTTAAATGCGGTTTACCCAGGAAAGAAAGGGGTAATATACGTTATAGGGTAATAAAAAGATTTTGGTCGAGCGATACCGAGTAGCGCACAGTGCTTTATCGTTCACGTACTTAAAGTACCTACATTCCGAGCAAGCTTGGCAGTTTTTGTGAAAATATTTTATAACACGCAACGCAAAAGCAACAAAGAAGTATACTTAAAATTATTATGAAATATTAGGTCAACTTTCAGTCAAATTGAATGCGATTAAATATCAGTACTTTCTATAATTCTGTTTTGAAGTTTCATGTGTTTTAACATGACAAAACATATATATATAAGTTATAATATAACCTGATTATTATTCTGTAGAAATTTGCCTACATATTAAATAACAAAATGATTGCGTGTTGTTCGAATTTATAAGATTTCATTGACGAACTTTTTACAGGCACATCGGTATTTCCACAAACAGTTCACAGATCTCATCTATAGAGACAAAAGTTTAATTTAATATTTCAGATATTTCATGATAATATAATAATTAATGATAATAATTTATACTTGATGCTAAGTAAATTTATATTCATATTAAATTAAGATTAATTTTGATTAAGATTTTTGGTTTTATACTTCCGTAGATACCATAATAATTTTATCACAGAAAAACCTATCTGCCATAACACCTCTTCTTGCTTCTGTAAATACAATACTAGTACTTAAATATAAAGACCTTTTGTACCTATTTGTCTCGTATACACATATAGCTCCTAACATTGGAAACAGCAAGTAGGTACTAGAGCCTAAGTTTCGCGTACAGATCTAGACGATCTAAATGCGTGCGCCGACGCAGCTAATTTTGGCGCCGAGTGCAATGCACGCGCAGAGTATCAATGTCAACGACCATCGCAAGGGACACGTAGGGATTAGTATAGAATAGTTAGATAGATAGATAGATAGATAGAGTATTCTTTATTGTACACCATTACATAGGACAAGTCAGAATAACATTATGCAAACGTTACAAGAGTAGGTACAATTGGCGGTCTTATCGCAATTTCTTCCAGACAACCATTGGATGGACAGGAATCTAGGATAAATTTAGTTTAACTTAATTAATAATTATTAAATATATAATAATTACATAATAATTATAAAGATAATTAGTTATTTATGTATGTGAGTACGTTAGTTGCTGTATGAACGTAGGTACTAGGTTTCGTCCGCAACTTTGGCTCGCAGTGGTTCAAGTGTCGAACTGGTGAACACAGTCGGTGAGGGAGTGGTATTTAATCATCGTCATTATCCGCGTTATCGTTCGTCAACTACAGTCTAGTAGTTGACTAAATTTGGCGTTTGTTTGGTGGCCACTAAGCTCGAGATTTTTCACTTTAATATAAATAAATAGCTACTGACCGTGACTTCGTCTGCGTGGACTTTACCTTGTTTTTTTTATAGTATGGAAAATCCTCATGGACGTTCCGCCACCCGGGGAGGTAGTGTCGGACTCGTACCGACTAAAAACCGCATTGTGTGGGTCCGTGAAACCACGACCATGACAGGCTCCAGACTAGCACTCGCTGGACCCCATCATTTAGCGAAGCCTTGCGCTGCATCCTATCTGAAGGCACGCGTGTGATAAGCACGCATGCCGCCTACTGGGGCCATTATCTGATCGGGCTGCGGAATCCCCAATTCAGCCGCCCGCAGGCCACAGTGTGGACTTTATCTGGATAAAGTGTAAATTAAATTTTCTAATTTCCCGCACTTTTTTCTTAACTTAGAAATCTTAAAAAATAAAGATGAAAAAAAAAAACTGGTAAACTCGTTCTCAATTTATGGCGTGATCAAGAGGGACAGGGATTCATTTGTAATTAAACACACACATTACTATCTATCTCGATATATATAGGATATATACCGAGATAGATAGGTACTTAATGTACACCCAGAAGTACAAGTAGTAAGCCCAAAGTTTGCCGGCTTTAAGTTCTATGTAATAGGAGCAAGCTTATTGCCATTACCCGGGCACAAATCCAAAGTCCGAGCTGCTAGTGAAAATTTCACAGAACAAACGTTAGAATATCAGTCTGTCTGTACAAAACTTACAGCGTAGGTTTACGATCTTATAAAGAAACAGTGCTAGTCTTGTGTAAAATCTACACTAGCTTATTGATTTCTGACACATACGCGAATTAGACATTGAAATAAAACTACTTTTTACGGATATTTCGCGTTATATTGATATTATTAATCTATTAAAACCCATGGACACTGTAAAGGGTTACGCTGTAGAGGGTTACAGTATCCATGGTCACGGGTGGACAAGTAGTTTTGATATAATAATTACTGACAGCTACCCCACATATTTGTTAATTATTGGCAATCCGTTTCATGCAGAACGACTTCACCGTAGCCTTAGGTCATGCAGTTGTAGGCCTGGATTTTTATTTAAGAAAATATTTTACAGGATTCCAAGCAGGTATCCAGCGATCTTCTGTATTAAAATTTGGATGTTTTTTAATTCCAATTGTCAGGATTAATAATATTAATATAACAGAATAGAATAGTATATTTATTTGCAATGAATGTAGGTACAAAAGTAAGGTGTTACAAATTGTTAATGAATCCTTATACACTACCGTATCATGGCATGGAAAATTTACAAGTACAGTTGGTTAACCTAATAATTAAATATATTTTAGAGCCACAAGATACAAGCAATGCTAAGTTTGTGGCTCAATGCTAATGTGTATGCAAATGTTACCTTTGATTAATAAAAAAATATTTTTTTTTTTCTAAAAGCAGAGCTGTAATATATTTTTTAAACATTTTTTTCATGTTATTCGTTATTTTATTAATAACGCGACAAAATCCGTAAAAAGTAGTTTTATTTCAATATACACTAGCTGATGTGTCTAGTTTTATAACTAAGGTTATAGTGTGCGTGTATTATGCAGTCGGCTGTGTGACGCGCAATCCAATTTTCAGTCCATCAGAGTATGCAACGTTCCCGTAACTATGCTACATAGTATAACTATGTATGTATGAAGGTGGAGTTACTTTGTTGACTTCTATGTTCGTGTTTACAACGATGTATTAAATAAACTTCACGAGCGAGTAGGTTACTTTTAGGGAAATAGTTTAAATATGTATTATGAGTTATATACGAGCTATTTAGGAATAAAATCGTCATCTACTGTTTCTTACCCAAACTATCCTACTTTCTACTATCCTACTTCCTCTCCTACTAATATTATAAATGTGAAAGTTTGTGAGGATGGAGATAGATGGATGGATGTTTGTTACTCTTTCACGCTAAAACTACTGAACGGATTTTGATGTAACTTTACATTAGTATTATTTATTCATTAGAATATAATTTATAACGATTTTAAAATTACAACGATAATTAGAAGTAATTTTTCCACGCGGACAAAGTCGCGGGCAGAAGCTAGTAGGTAATAAATCTCTCTATTTAATATGATGCGTCAGCCTGTTTTTATAGTACGGAAAGTCTCATAGATCATTTACCACCCGGGGAGATGTCAGATTCGTATCGACTAAAAACCGAGCATGCCTTCTTTTGCTTTAGATATATCGTTGACACTTTCCAAAACAAAATGAATCATCGAAATTTCATTTCGTCAAAGGTTCAACAAAATTACAACCTCGGACGTGTATATAGACACCAAATTAAAACTTCCTCACGACGCCAACGACGGCATGGCACGCCAAAAATACCACTTTTTTTTAGTTCAAAACAAGTACTTATACAAACATTTGTTCTTTTTTTTTACATAATATTAGATACCTACTAGTATTTGTCGCTTGGCGTAGAGAACACGGATTTTCGTTAATGACGTGGCGTTCAAAACATTAATAAAAGGAATATTTTAACTAGACGAATTGAGAACGTAGTTCCTTTTCCAGTCTGTATAAAATTTTCTGGAATAAAATTTTAATATTAGCTTCACATTACCAAACCCGATATGACTTTTAAAAAGTCCAAGAATGAAGCGCCTTTTAATAATCATTCACTAAAAGCCTTTGAAAAGCTTCGAGATCTTCTTATATAGCCTTTGACCGTAGTTCATAGGAAATATGATTTCCATATGAATTTGCCGTCAATATAGTTTTGAATAGACGGATTTATTCGCTCGAGTGAATGAAGAATACAAGTGGTATAAGTGAAAGGCGGAGAATATACGTAGGACCTAGGTATTCACTTCTACTTAAGCTTTTGCTCAAATATTACTAGCTTGAATAAACTCATATTCAACCAGGTGTGGTTTATCACCCTAATGCCAAAATATTCAAACGCTACTCAATTGTAATATGCCTTTAAGTCTCGTGTTGTTACAGTTACTTTAACTTAAACTGATAAAAACAGACACACTTAAAATTGAGTAGCTTTAGATATGTGGCCATAAGACTCACATTATGAGACGATTTTAATTTTAGTTAACTTACGCTTTCTTAAATAAAAAATCAATACAAATTTGAAATTTGGAGGCGTAGGTTTAGGTACGCTAATATAAGCCTTAATTACTGCGATATCATAAGCTTTTCAAATTAGGTAAATTAGAATTTCCATGACTAAACTACCAACTATCATAGTTGACATAACTTTGAGCTTTTGAGAACCGATAAATGCTGTCCTAGGTATGTAAAAATGACAGTCAGGAGCTGCAAAAGGAAATGAAAGATATTTCATCTAATAACAGACTAGTAAACGCAGCATAACCTCAATTAAACGGTTCCAACGGTTGTTGATAAGTCATAATGAGCGTTATACCACATATTAAAATAATATGTAGTTTGTTTAAGCAAATTTATTGTCGATTGGCCTTAAACAATAAACCGACAACAAACATCGAATGCAACAATTAAGTTTTGTCTTGCCTTTCTTTTTCTCTTGAATTATCGTTTTCGTTTCTCACCGGCTTACGTTTATGAATTGCGTAGTACCAAATCATATGCAGATTTCATTTTGAACTCATCGCGAGCGATATTGAAATGAAAATTTTCTCCCTTTCATATTGGTGTTGAAATTTCATTTATTTTATAGTAAAATATATTTGCTACACAGTTGTTACTAGATGCTGTAAACCAACGAAACGTTATATTCCAACTTTTAACTATGCGATTAAAATCTATTTCATTAATATCGCTTAAAAGTCCATACCCTACCGCAGCGAATTCAATAATCTTTTTAATTGTGAAAGTTTCATCCAATCCCCATAGGGGGTGGAAGGTTGCTCACTGATTGCAGCCCTTACAGGATTAGATAGACGTCGAGATTTGTTAAGGCTGGACCACACAGAATGAATGAGTGAAAGTGGTTGCGTACACTTTCACTCATTCATTCTGTGTGGTAATTCCTGAAAATCACTTCTAGAAACTGTATGTAATGGGTAGTGCTGTTTCAAATTGTCACGCTTGTATTAAATTAGTAATTGAACTGTAATAATTTTATTGAAATAATTCAGAATAATAATATATTATACTTACTTTGGAAATGTTAATACAGGGGTGCTAAAATGCTACAATTAGCAGCTCTATTTATTATTTACAACCTACTTGTAGCAGCTCCATAAAAAAATTATAATAAAATCATATACCCTGTGCCTGTATATTGAATATAAAAAAAGCAAATGGGTTCGATTATATAAACGTCCCCAAACTAGAAAAAGTGTGTTTCGGAATTGTTAGAATTTGGCGCAAAAACTACGGCATGGATTTTATTTTTGTATTCACTATTGGAATACTTAAAAAAGCTCAACTTAAAAACTAGAATATAATTATCTCAATTAGTTGAATAAAACCTGACACAGACCTTGATCTGTCTGTTCTATGCAAACCCATAAGAAGGAGATATCTGCTTGTTTTTTGTTTAAATCTGAGCGAAGCCGCGGGTAAAGCCTAGTAATATAATTAAAACTCATTAAAAGCGGCCTTTTAAATGTCAGTGTCTGACACTTCGCATTTTTGACGTTTCAATACTGACAACTGCTGCAGTTTCGTACAAGTCTCGCACACGCTCTCTACACGTATTCGGTGTGTACCAGCCTTAACGCTTGCGTTTGATTGATAGCGCTAGTCGGACTTGAGCCTCGGGTCTCGGATCTCGGGTCGGGTCCGGTATCGGATTTACGAGCTTATGTGGTGTTAATTAGGAAATGTGATTGCCTGGATAAACGTAATTTATTCACTCGTGTGGGTTTTTTGGCTTACGGGTAGGTAGCGATTAGGCTGGTGTCAGCTTGATAGACGTGTACAGGTTTTTTTTAGTCATTTGCGGTTTCCTTAATGTTGGGGGCAGAACCATTTCCCTTAACCGTTTGACCGCCATGTTAATAACGAAAAGCTGTGTTCTCTCTCAGCGACAAATTCTAATATCTAATAATAGGTTAAAAAAAAAACACTAAACATATGTTTGTTTATTTATTTTGAAAAAAAAAAAGTTGTATTTTTGACGTGTCATGCCGTCGTTGGCGTCGTTAGCAAGTTTCAATTTGACGTCTATACACATCCGTGGCGGTCAAAAGGTTATTGGGATCCTTTTTTGTACCGGACCATAGCCTTTCATGGTCATGGCAAATGGTACAAATCCTGTAGGGCAAAAGAAGGCAAGTGCTGTCTTTTTGTCGGCACGAAACAGATTTTGCCACCTCCCCCGCTGACAGATGATCTATGAGAGTTCTCCGTACCTACTCTAAAAAACAAACTCCGTACTCTAAACTTTAAAATAATACTCATCATAATTATATCAAAAAATATTTTAGGTATCAAATCTATATGCTACTTATTAAAAAAAAGTTTCGTCACGCTAATATCCTCCAAGTCTTTTGTATCATGGGTGCGCTTATTTGGTGTGGTTACCCGGATCAACTATCTATCGGATACACACACATTTATTGTAATGTGTGTGTAATAATATTTTTAACATTTATTGTAATAAACAATGTGCTTGCGTATTTATGATAAGTTACCTGTTCACTTAAAAATATTAAATACTAGATTATTTAAGATCAAACAGTACCTACAAATGGTTAAACGCAAGAATTTTTTATAGTATTAAAGAATTCATCACGATAGGCTATCACGATGCAGTGATAGCCTAGTGGTATGACCATTGGACTGCCAAGTCGAAGGTCTCGAGTTCGAACCCAAGGCACGCACCTCTGACTTTTCGAATTCATGTGCGTATTAATAATTAATTATCACTCGCTTAAACGGTGAAGGAAAACATCGTGAGGAAACCTGCATACATTAGAGATTTTTCTCGACGGTTTGTGAAGTCTGCCAACCCGCACTAGGCCAGCGTGGTGGACTATAGCCTAATCCCTCTCATTCTGAGTGTATGGGTTGATGATGAAAGAATTCATAGATAAAAAAAAATTATGTCCACTGCAAGCCTTAGCTTTGCTAAGCCCTAAAACTTTTACATGCTATGTATTAACCTAACAAAACATGTGCCCCTTTGTATTATAATTTAACATCTTGTATACCATGTTTTACGCAAATAATTGATTTATTATTATTATTATTCCGTGCGGGTGTGAAATCGAACTTCGACCCATAGCGCAAGCTCCACAAACTGTGTCGTTCGTGCCAAGAAGAATCAAATACGAATATGATTATTCTTGCTTTGTTTTTCAATAACCCTATAGGTACACCATGCTTTTAGTCAGAACGTGAATAGCGAAATAATGAAAGCGTTTCCTGAAACGTCTATTTTCAGTCGTATTTCATGGTAACGAATCAATACTGCGTAGATTTCATCATGCCTCCCCCAGGTGGGGTGGGGTGGGCTAACGTTTGCGAGACCTGGGATCAACTTTGTATATAACGGGATGCATAGGGAGCCCAGACTAATAAATGGATGTTTGGAGAAGAATATTAAGTCTATAATCTGTTTATAGGTAACGTAGTTTATCAAAATATGTTTTTTTATCCTACTACAAGTATTCTATGTAAACGGACTGTGTTCATTGATTTACAAAGATTAAAAGATATATCTATAATATTAATGTACATAATTACAACATATAAATAAAATGCTGTTCGTAGCTAAGTATATATCTTGAGAATGGCCGGACGGATATGGCTATTTTTTTAATATGTTAATAATTGTCCATTACTTATAAGGTTTTAAGGGAAAGAAACATGGGAACATTTTGTATGATTTACTGTATAGAAGTGTCAATAATATACTGGCTCGATGACTTGCCTTAAACGATTGATCGGCACTTGTAAAGGCAGCATAAGCTTTCCCGTATCGGAAAAGGCGTGAATGTATGTATGTAAAAAAATACCAATATTTTAAATTGATTTTCTTCACAAAGCGAACTCATCGTATAAATATTTATACGGGTTTCATTATTAAGATTTCAATATGATATCATTTGCATATCGATCGGTGCGTACGCCGGCCGATTAGATCATTTATATTCACGAGAACTCAATAGAAGACCCAAATGTAATTGTAAAAGGAATATTGACAATGTTCGGGACACGCGATTCTGTAACATTAATTTATTGAGATTGGAAAGACAATGTTATAATTAAATTGTAATGTTATAATGTTTAAGTAAGCCAGTTTTTTACAATATTTAAGCTTACGCCTTGCTTATAAACGTTAATATGAAAAAATGAAAAACTGGATGAAAACTGCTAATCACTGAGAAGAATGGCGTGCGAAGAAGTGCTTTCCGCATTGGGTGAATAAAGGCTGAGCGAGAAGAAGAAGAATAGTTAATAATAAGATTTTATCCTGGTATAAATGAATGACATTTTGCACAGATATAACGAAATCTTAGACATTATAATGCTTACAATCTTGAAATTTAGCAGTTTAATTCCGTAGGTATAAGATTTACCGCTAAGGAAGGATTTTTGATATTTCCATGGGATTGAGAATAAATAGAAGACGTGGGTGACACCACATAAGGCAGCTTATTCCTTATATAAGTAGGTAAGACGGGATCAGACGGGATATTAGGAAAATTCCATGAGATTAGGATAAACGGTATTAAAATGATCTGGTCATTATAACACCGTGAATATACCTACCACAGAGAAATCCATATCTGTGATACCTACACAGCTATTTTCTCTATAAAACCATAACTACCTCCTATATAGGAATTCATATAATAATAGGCACGGACTGACGAGTGATTCTCCGAGATCGTAAAATGGCCGACTTTAACATTTCCGCTCCACGCAAAATGCAGGCTTGTTCTATAGAAAATTGTTGGTCGATTAAAGCTTTTATACTGAATATTTTTCTCGACTTTAAATGTGGATGGATGAGCAATGGCTTTCTTGGTATACCTTGAAGAAGGTTTCTCATAATAATTCCTTTTTAATATAGGTAACATATACCATCACGCCTGTATTCCCCGAAGAGTTAGGTAGAGGTGTATTAATGTATACCCACAGTTGGGTATGTTTAGGTCCCATAAAATAGGGGGCGTGCCTATTGCCATCAACCAGGCAGAAATCCAAACTCTGAGCTGCTACTGAGCGTTTCATAGGAAAACCCAATATTTAATGTTGTTTCCACTTCAGTGTCTACTTATTAAGATAAGCAGACCCTCTGAAAACTTATCTCACTTGGGGGGCTGGCTTAGCCAGCAACACTTTGACCAAATGTGATCTTTTGTGTTGTGCATTCCTTACTCTTCAAATACGTGGTTTATGAAGGCGGCTAGTCCACTAAGAGGAAGGTACCTGTAGTTTTCTGGCTTCGGGTATCCGTTACCAAGAAGCTCATCCGTTTTGCCAGGACTTCACAATCACACAATGTGCTGCTGTAATAGTCTGCTTACCCTTATACAAAGTTATACAGGAATAGTAATCAAATCCGAAATAGGGTAGGTAAATAGGTATTCAGTATCTCAATCTTTGCGATTGGCCACAATAATCATGTAGCTTTTATGTAACAAAAAGTTAAGTTAAATAAAAAGAGCCAAAGATAATTATTAACATCAAAATATTTCCACAGAGACTTTTAGACCAATCATTATTATTATTAAGACCAATTTATCCCATTTGCAAGCTTTCATGCCATAGACAAGTCAACATTTCAAATTTAAACTTACCCCTCTGTTGGCATCTGGCTTAAAAACAAACACAGAGAAACAAATAAGTACCTACGCAAAATATTATTTAATTAATACTTGCCAGTTCTGAATCGTCAGCGAGTATCTAATAATGTCCTGAAGTATAAACTGACTGGGCAATAAATAGCTCCTGCGCCGTTTAATGGGTTGAGCTCACATTTTTATTGTTGTAGGGTTAATAGACTGCTTAGGTATCTTCTATTAATGTATTACTGCAGTGGGTGGGTTGGATTCCTATCAAAACCATCATGACTGAATACCCCGAAAGGATAGGCAGAGGTGTAGGTACATAACACACATAACGGCGAAATATGGCTATAGATAGGTTTTAGATCTCATGTGAGTGAGCCAGATACATAATTATCAAAGCAAGCTAGAGAAAAGTTTCATAAAACTTAAACACCTGTAAAAATACGTAGGTATAATATAAAATACGTATATAAAATTCGTTGTTTTACGTATTTTTTACGTGGTTATAATAACAAACACGTAAATTTTCGTATTTTTTTACGTAGGTACAATATGAAATTTGTAAATTTACACATTTTTTATAGTAACGTATTTTATATTGTACCTACCTGCGTAAAATAAAACAATACGTACCTTCGTATAGAAAACCTTTTATTTGTTGGAAAATGAAATGATTAAGTACTCATCAAACGGCACTCAAATATTTCAGAAAGAGAAATCCTTTATGTGTTAAAATGAAAACCAAGGCATCACAATACCAAATCGTCTACTGAATCAATAGCTGAAGCAATAACGTGTCGCCTAGGCAGGTTGTACACTTTGTTTGGCTCTAAAACTAGATATTTTAGTGCCTACATATTTGATCTGGAACTAGGTTTACTAGAGCTCCTTTGTGCCTGTAATATTGTTTATTTGGTACTCTGTAGCAAGCGAATCTGCCTTGAACATTACGAAGGCATTTAAATTTAGGTATTATTTAAAATACAGTAAGTTTGATACCAATGCGATCATCCATCGAAATAACACGTATTTAATTGCTATTGTTAACGGGCATTTCAGAGCATAAAAAGTATTATTGGAAATAACTACTATGTTTTAAATCGATACTGGCATTGATTAAACAGAGGTTTCATAAACGCCTGATAAAGTCCTGGAGCAACAAGACGCTAGAGTGATATTGACCCACGTTATATTGCAGGCGTTTCAGTTCCGTCTTATAAAACATTAATGATAAACACACATTTTCTTTGCCGACAAGGAATTCATTTAAATGCATTATATTTCTTTTGCTTAACCCTTTTCTATTATTCATACTTGCGTAATGTAGCCAGTGAAATTATTGGGCAAAAGAGACAAGTGATCATGGTTAGCGGTTGACAGTTGCCAAAGAGATTATAGAGTTTTGATAAATGGCTTTACCTTACCGATACTAAATACAGTACCGATACCGTCTAGTTTACCATAAGCCGTCCCGTATGCTTTTTGTTATGTAATATCAACAACAAAAATACATTTAAACACAAATCTAAAATGAGAAAATAGATCAAGTTTATTTTTCAATTAAAAATTTAACGTGGGAAACCAGACGGTACATAAAGCGCCATTGATAGGCGGATCAGCAGACAAAAGGACTTCTATAAAGCCATACTTTTTTTAGCCATTGTTAGGGACACGCTCACGCCTGCATGGTGGAGCTATGAACATTATTGCATGGATGAAAGTGGCCGAAATTTCACGTGTCTTGATCAGAATAGCGCCATGCTTTTTATGTGTTCGTGAAGGAACTGCAATGCATAACAAGTTTCACTGAAATAACTCGACTACACAAATGTAACGGCAATAACTTTACAAGGATATGTAGCATTTATGTTCTAAAAATAACATAAATGTTATTTAGAAGAATACAGGCGTATTCCTCGAAAGGTTAGGCAGAGGTGTACTACTTAATGTACACCCACACCTCGCCGGTATGTTTAAGTGCCATGTAATAAAGGGCGAGCCTATTGCCAGTAACCGTGCACAAATCCAAAATCCGAGCTGCTATTGAGAATTTCATAGAAAAACCCAATAAAACTTTGCTTGACCTGGGAATTGAACACCTCTAGCGTAGCAGACGCGCTTCGGAGCAGGCTAATAAGGCAGTTTTAAAATATTAGACGTCTTTTTTAAATAATTGCCATCCTTATCGTCGATGACATACGTTTCTACTACGTAATATTTACTTCAATAGCCGTTGACAACCGTAATAACAGCTTATAACCCATTTAAGTGGTGTATTATTAGGGGTAAGAGGTATTATTTATTAGTAGGTAATAGAAACTCCAACAGTTCATACTTTAATGGTATGTATTTTTTTGTATCTATACTTTTTTTTATAAGAGATATGTTAGCGTTTGATCACAATCTCACCTGGTAGTAAGTGATGATGTGGTCTAAGATGTAGCACGCTTACCTAAAAGATACCTATTCACTCGTGACTTGAAGACCCCCAAATTGTACACGTCTGGAAACACAGACTCAGGCAGCTGATTCCATTCCCTCGCTGTACGGATAAGGAATGTCGAGGCAAAACGCTTAATGCGGGTTTCGGGAATTTCCACCATGAAACGGTGACCCTTTTCAGTTTGCCTGGTTGTTCGATAGTAAAAAGATACTAATATTACTAACATTTATTAACTGCCTTTGGACTGATTTATTAGTCTAGTGGTCCTAGGATCGCTTTGGTTGAGCAAAGTGTTATTGAAATTTTTAACGAAATTCTCAATAGCATCTAGCATCTCGAAGTTTGGATTCATGCCCGGTTTATGGCTATAAGCTCATCCCTATTACAGTCCTTAACATACCGGCGAACTGTGAGTATACCTCTGCCTACCCTTTCCGGGAATATACACGTGATAGTAAGTAGTAAAATAATAATAAAACCTACAATACTTGAAAACTTTTACCCGATATTCAATACCAATAAAATCGCAAGGCCTTCCAACTTCGATATTTCTCTGATGCCACAATTGAAATTGCACTTTGCCGCAGATGACATAAAGTTGGTCTTTCGGTAACAGGTGAACGGTCGTACTGACAGTAAAATAGTCGGTACTGATAGTCGTAAAGTTTATGGTATTCGAGACGTGCTCGGTTAGTAGAAATCTGTACGAATATTTTTTATTTCGCATTGAATTTAGCAGTTGGAACAAGTAAGGTTAAACATACATACATACACTCATGTCTTTCTCCCATGGGGGTAGGCAGAAACTAAAGAACGCCACTTGCTACGATACTTGCATACTTCTTTTGCTTCGACCACATTCATACATCTTGTCATACATACACGCCGGTTGCGAGTACTACGTATCTGACCTTTTTAAAGTACCTGACCAATAATAAGAATATTGGTAAGGTTAAACAAAGGGCAAAAACCGAAGTTTCTCTTTAAGGGATATTTTTGCTCCTCTCAGTCCGGAATATTAAAAATGCAGGATAGTTGCAGATCCTCACAGATCATCTCTGTCACCTAGGGAAGAAGCAGTGTATGTCGTACTCGTACCGACTAAAAACCGCACTTGCTTTCCCTTACACATAAGTCATGGCGCCCACGACATGAAAACTATCTATCTATCTTGCAAAGATTTAAATCGTTAGATTTGCCCTCATCGTACATAGACCTCCCGAAAACGTGTCCATATTAAGATGAGTGAATGCACACATTCCGTATTAGAAACAGAGAACGATAGTGTGCAATATTCAGTATGAGTGAACGAGATACTAACAGATTCGATACTTCCGATGTCAATCAGATTACTTACGGAAACGTGACCATTATATTTGGCGCGGTAGGGCGCATCTAATTATTTAAATCTTTGCTATCTTGGGTTTTTTAACTTCGTAGATCATCCTAGTCGTTTCTGAGTAACAAGTATTGGGTCAGCTTTCACACAACTACGATTAACGTCTCAGGTACTCCGTAAGCCATCTCATTCGATGATTATAGGGTTGCAATGAATTCCAAAAACATTACTTACCCAATTCCCTGGGGTGAATATTCCCTTCCAGCATTTCCCTTATTCCCAAAGAAAATAACGTAAAATATCTATTCTAAGAAGCAACACGAGGCAATAAAGTGGCGGTACCTAAATAACAAATTGATATTAATTGTCTTTCAGCCCGAGCAATTACTCGGAGCCCGTCGAGTCGCACTAATCAATTGATTGTCGTTTCTTACCTTACTTTCTACCTGTTCTGTGTACGGTATATTGGTTAATCATTATCTAGTAATAGGAAATTTAGGATAAGGAAGTAATGGGAATGGGTTCGTACCAAAAGGTCAAATAGAAGGCAGAGGATTGAAAGCAGTTACGGTTGCTCCAACAATGTTATTTTTTTTGTCTTCTAAGACCGAGATCAAAATGGTTTTATTTTTATACTTGTATTTTTATTGAGATATTTTTACAGAACGGAACCAGCATTAGGCCTCCGTGGTGGCCTATAGCCTAATCCCTCTCATCTTGAGAGGAGACCCGTGCCCAGTAGTGGATAAAAATATGGGTTGATGATGATTTTTACACAGCACCATCTAGTCCCAAATTAAGATGGTGCTGTGGTACAAACTATGGATATAATACTTTTTTTATAAATACATACCTACTTAGAATACGTAAGTAACACCCAGACAAACACTTCATGATAAGCAATCCGACACTAAATAGATAGATGATTAACACTCAATTAACTAACATGGACATTCCGAATACCAATTACTCAGTAGACTTGATTACTAGAGATAGGATTTGAGATAAGGTTCATACAAAACTGTCAAATTTTCCCTATTGAAAACTGTCAAATTTTCCCTATTGATAATCTGTCAAAGATATTTGACAGATTGGGGTAGCTTCATGTGCTGCGTCTGCCTCTGTACCTAATGTAAAAATCCTATCTTCAGTAACTAAATTTACCGATTGATTTGTTATTGAGACCATCCATTCGAAGATACTCCAAGCCAAATTCATAACACAACATTATCTTTCGCTGTTCCCTCGAACTCAGCAAATTGTCAGGCTTAACGATCGCCATCAATAACAACGACACATAACAGCATCCTTTTTTATCTTACAATAGTATCTGGCATCTCTTTTTTACATTCAGAATTTTGCGCATGTACTTCGGTTTATATATGAACGATCCCCTGAGGAGTTTCTTGATAGAAATAAAATACATCAGTTGTGGTTTGTGAATGCTATAAGGAAAATGTTATCTTTTAAAAGCTTGTCAAATTTAGTCCTTTTTCGCTGAAGTGTTTTTTGTTTCCTATGGGACACCGAGTCTGTCATGGTTTCACAGATCTCATGGCCATAACTATAGGGAATGTTAAGGAAAGTGCGATTTTTAATACCTATGATACGATTCCGTCATTCCCAGCTGCCTGCCCAAGTTTTTTCCCCATTTTATGTTTAGATGAAAAAAGTTAGTCATAAAAAATGTATTATCACATAAATATAAATTTGTGTCTTGTGGGAATCGAACCCACGACCTCGTGATCAGCAGTCCGACACTAGACCTCAGACGTCGTCTAAATTAAATAAAAAAAACTAAGTCTTTCTTTATTTAAAAACACTTCGACAGGTTATAAAAAAGTGTCAATATAAAATTCATCTTTTAACGATAAATCACTTTAAAAATCTGGGACAGGGGACGCCTTAGCGCGGTATTACTTATAAGTGTGCCGGGTAATATTAGGGCGGTAACGATACCCGACACGATAATCGCAGCATTTCAAGGAAATTTAATCGTTCCGACTAATCGCTTTGCAATTTATGTTAATGTTCGTTTCTTAAAGCATTAGTTTATTGAACACAGCTTTAATAATGGTAATACAAAGATGATCCAATAATATTTAAGAGAGATAGGGCATAGTGGGAGTAATTCCACTCAAGTTGGAGCTGCCCCACTGGGGAAGTAAGTGAAGTAACACAGCTTTGAGCTGTGTTGTGTTCCTAATGGTGAGCATGGTTGCCAGTGCAAGGAAACATTGTGTTGTCAGTGGGGGGACCCGTATACTGCCAACCCAGCTAAACCTCTTTCATTTCAACGCGCAAGTGATACTCCTAGTGTTGCAAGTGTATATAGGGTACGTAACCGCTTACTCGTCGTTGGCAGTAAGTTTATTTGCGATCTTAGTGGTATAAAAAAATAATGACATAAAATACGTCATGACATAAAATCGTAGATGAAGTTTCTTTTAGGCAAGCGCGCTCCATCGCAGATCGCAGTCTCCCTTAACATCAGTTGAATGGGCGGTCAAGCGTAGGCAGGCATGTCAAGAATTAAAATGTAGTCGCAGGGTTGTGTGGTAAACTCTAAATTCAACGGGTGGCGATTACAATAGACCGACTACGATCGCAATTATACTATAGCCGTAAATAAAAAAATAACATACCGTCACGCCTGTATTCTATAAGTGAAGTTGAATGAATTGAAATTGAATTAAGAACCTAAGTAGTTCAGTTAGGCCAAAATACTCAGTAGGTACTAAAATATTATATATGTTCTACCTTATGTCTTTAAAATACGGTACTAGAATGACACTTTAGAGTGGATATTGGTTATACTTCTATCTATATTCCGAATGTTCCATTCCGATACATCCCAATATCACAATTCACCGATTTTCAATCTGATACCAGTCATTCTTGCGAATACAGCATCAATATACCATATCAACTGCTAACACTAACCAGCCAATACCGATATTTGCCGCAAAATGTACGCTCAAGCACGCTAAAAAGGTTAAATCAATCCTGCCATATCATAGATACGTTGGCACTACCCGGGCAATGCGCACTTTGCCCGAACACTCGTTCGGGTGACCTGGTTCCTAGTAACGAGGCGACATCTGTCGGATAATGTGACAACTCCACTTGAAGCAACCTCCGTGAAACATAGTCGCTTTTAGCTTTGGTTTTAAAAATGAATGCTCATTTTTATGCACTCTATAAATGTATCCAGTGCATTTTTATTTCTTGCTTGAGAGATATTATGTGGAATAGTCCTGAGACAGAATTCTTTTCCTAAATGTGAAAGCTTGTTTTACATTTTTACACAGCACCATCTAGTCCCAAACTAAGCAGAGCTTGTACTATGGGTACTAGACAATGGATATAATACTTATAGGATTACTTTTTTCTGTAAATACATACTTATAATACATAATACAAATACTTACTCATGTTTTACACACACAGGACACAAATATTTGTGTCCTGTGGGAATCGAACCCGTGAACCCATGATCAGCAGTCCTTCAGACTCGAACCGCTAGACCACAGACGTCGTCAAATATTTAAGATGACGATGAGATTCCTTTGGAATAAAATAAAATAAAATATATATTCTTGGGACTTTTTTACAAGCCTTTTGATACTGAGAGCATACATCATGTTGGTCGAGCGTTGACGAGTGAAGATTGGCCTTCACTCGGCAACGCTCGACCAACATGATGTCAAACGTAAAACCCAACGTAGCAGAAGAACCCAACAACACTGCTGGACCTGGGAATTAAACCCAGGACCTCAACCGTAGCTTACCAATACTAGGCTAATGTGGTACCTAGCGATGCTAAATCTACGTACATTATTTGTGTTGCGGTTTAAAAAGCAAAGTAGCCAATGAAAAGACTGGGCAAATGAGACTTAACTGGGGTTTCAAGATGACAATACTGGTGTGATACCACTGGTGTTGTTGGGGTCTATAGGATTTGGTTGCGGCTTACCATCAGGCGGCCCTTTAGTCTTGTTTCTCATCTTATGATAACAAAAACAATAAAAATAAATATTTTTATACAACACCATCTAGTCCCAAACTAAGCGGAGCTTGTACAATGCGTACTAGTTAATGGATATAGTACTTATATACTTCTTTTTTTTTATAAATACAAAATTATAATATAAGATACACCCAGACAAACACAAACACTTATGTTTTAACCACACAAATATAGGTGCCCTGTGGGAATCGAACCCACGAATCCCACAATTCCATGATTAGCAGTCCGCGACTCGAACCACTAGACTACAGACGTCAATGATAATGATACTACTCGTAGGTGATTGAAAAATAATCGCACAACATTATGATTACGATTAAATAACCTGGAAAAGTTTGTCTTATTTAATTTAATTTCTGATTGACACCCGTGAAACACTAGGGCTCCAGATGAAAACCAGCGTCAAGCACTAATTGTGTTTGGCATTATGCTGATCTGGAGACCCATTTGGCCCAGCCGTGAGACACATGCATAACCTTTTTAGTATTTCTTTTTTTATTTTACACTTTATTTTAAGTGTTGCATGTTGATGGATTTTATTTTCATTTATGTGTACTCGTAAGGTCTCACATGTTTTTGGCCAAATAAATATCTTTTCTTTCTTTCTTTCTTTCTTTCAGAATAAGTCAGTTACCCAATGTGGGCTAGCATTAATGTAAGTAGCTTAACATACTAATACCAAAAATCAAATAGAGCACTACTGAAACGTCCATACGTACAACGTAACAATTTAATGAGGTTCTCGCTTGGTATTTTCCTTTTAAAATATTTTACGCACTCTAGAATTTATTCAAAAGTTACCCTGTGAAACAAGGAGAGCCTAAAAGTAGGTAAACAATTCATGAAGTAGCTTTAAAAAAGAATATGTTAGAACTTTTCCTGAAGACTTGTAAGAGGGTACCTGCGCTCATACATTTTTATGTCAGGAAATATCTTCGCAACTTTGTTATTAGCGGTCCAGAATTTAAATATTATTTTTATGTTAATCCAGAAATCAGTAGTATTAGGTATTATCGGTTGCGGAGGTCTGATGGTAGTCGCTTCGTGTAAAATATTGATATTCAGCCGCATCGAGCTAGACTGGAAGCCGATCCCAAAATAGTTGGAAAGGCTAGGAAAAAGAGTATCTTAATTTGGATTTGTAGCCTTTCAGATTCGAGTCTATAAAGAAAAAAAACATAGATAATATATGAAACCCATACCCATTATATTTAACAGAAGTTTAATATAAATTGACTCATTCATCTCGTGGCTGATTGTACAGAAACCAGCACAATCATCAAGCTACCACAATCTGACAAATTTCTTTGATTGATTTTCAACTTTATTATTTATTTATGTTAGGGAAACAAACAGCTTATAAATATCTTAATAATAAATTACGAAATATAAAACTTAAGCCTATAGTTTGCACCTATAAACACAAAGGAAACACGAAAGTATATAATAAGAAAAAGCAAATTAAAAAAAAAAGATGTAATATAGTAAATAAAATAAAATAATATTATGTGTCACGGATTGAGAATTTAATTGAAAAACTCATTCGATATAAGTCGTCGGAACGGATGGGCATTGGTTTCAAAAATGTCAATACGATAATCTTGTAAGTATAGCCTTGTTTACGTTTTTGACTATCCGAGGAAATTTATAATACAATAAATTTGACCTGCTGGCGTCTGTACAGAACTATGAAGCATGAAGGTACAATTTACAATTTTGTATCATCTCGAAACGACTGCAGTACGACAGTCCACGTTTCAATTTAAAACGAGAATTGGTTCTCATGGCTGTGCAATTTCTCTGGGGACAATACGAAGTATCGATACGGGTAGAGTATTTGTATTGATAAATGTAATTATAATCGAGTAAGTACACCCCTGTACCTAGGAATGCTGCTGTAATCCGTATGTATACAATCTGTAACAATGTGAATTTAAATTATTTTCATTTTCTATTATACATAAATAAATACTACCTATACTTTTTTTATAGATATAGAGATAGGTTAGCGTTTGACCACAATCTCCCCTGATGGTAAGTGACGATGTGGCCTAAGATGTAGCACGCTTACCTAGAAGATACCTATTCACTCGTGACTTGAAGACCCCCAAATTGTACACGTCATGAAATACAGACTCAGGCAACTGATTCCATTTATACTTAATTCATTATTGGTCTTCATATTGATTATTACGTCCACTATCGAATATAAAACATCTAATGTGTCTGGCTCAAACTCATCAAGGAAATGTTTCTATAATCACTACGATTATCGGATAAACTCGTGAGACGTAAAAGAAAATCTTAGTGTTGTACTCTTATACTTCCTTACTTGCCACTTTGGAACCCCGTATTAGACCGTACTTCCCTTGTTTTTTATAGTACGCAAAATTGTCATGAATCGTCCGCCACGTGGGGAGGCGGCAGGGACTCGTAACGACAAGAAACCGCACTTGCCTTCACTTGCCTTATAGTCATGGCCATGGGATCCGTGAAATACGCCACGATCATGACAGGCTGTGGTCCAGTAGTCTCTGGACCCCTTCAGTCCTCATTTAGTCCGAATCCTAATTGAAGACACGCATTTGGCGAACACGCGTGGCGTCTGGTTGGAATCCTCCAATTCTGCCGCCCGCAGGCCGTTCTTCCTTAGAAATTACACTCCATCACATCAAGTGAATAACAAAAATAACTATTGCTTTCTTACTAGTACCTTTAGCTTTACAGTCTTCGTAAAGGAATTGGTATCGGAAAAATTATACGGCACTCGTTTATTTATGAGACAAAATGGTAATTACAGAGATGAAAATCTGACTTCAATGTTGTTAAAGTAAATGGAATTGAGGATTCTGATTTCGAACGTTTCTGATTATATTTCAGGCTGGAAAAGTAAAAAAATGAAGCACAAAATATTGCTTACGATGAATAAAAAGCAATTTGTAATTCAAATTGACGAAAATGGCTTCTCTGTTTCTTATTGGTAATTTGATTGATCTTTTGATACGAAATAAATTAATGGTATACTCATAAAATGTAAAATTAATTTTATTACAGTTATTGAGCTTCTTGAAGAGAATTATTATCATTACAATCATTTTCTTCTTTTCTTTTTCTTCCTAAGCGCGAATGTTATGCTAGATATCCTGGGTTAGATTCCTAGGTTGAGCAGTGTTGGGTTTGATTGGGTTATTCAATGAAATTCAGTAGCAGCTCGGAGTTTCGATTTTTGCCAGGTTACTGGCAATAGGATCGCCCCCTATTACATGGGATCTAAACATACCTGAAAATTGTTGGTGTAAATTAGTATACCTGGTATGGATCACACCAGAACGAGGTAAAGGGTCCGAAACGTTGGGATTAATAATATCAATATAATGAGATAAAATCCGTAAAAAGTAGTTTTATTTCAAGGTGGACTGTTGGCATGTTTTCTTGTGTAAGAAAACTGATAGAGAGACCAAGAAAAGATATAATGTTCTTAAAAACAAAGGAAGATTCATCAGCTTATAAGCTTGTCTTCGTCGTTAAAATAATATTTTTTCTTTTGCTGCATATTGTTTGTTAATTATTAATAAATCACATTTAATTTTCCCATCTGCATAAATAAATTACCATCCGTGTTTGCGGTTCATATCTTAATTGAATGTCAAAGCGTCATCACCGGTGTCGAATTTTCCAGCCAAATTATTAATTATTGAAACTGCACTATTGTTATTCACATACACGTTGTGGTTTTACTATATCCATATGTGAATTATTCATATTATTACGTATTGCTATTTCATGACAAAGGATTTTATGTTTTCTACACTTAAATTTATGTTATTTATACATATGGATAATATGTTACTGGTATCACTTTCAATTTACGAAAGCATTGGACCTAACAATGAGAATGAGTAAAAAAGCACTGAAATCTGAATCTGAAACACTGAAAGAAAAAACACTAAGATTTTCTTCTGTAATAATTACAATTTCTTACATACACAAAAACAATAATGTTAGCAATGAGGATTCTGCTATATACCCCCGCTTTCACCCAGAAGGAGAATATCCAACACATTTTTTTAATTCTTAAATCGGTAAAATATTAATTCCATAACCAGCCGACTAAAAATGTTCAGGAAACTACTCATTCATCTGTTTAATACGTTATTACCGTCGAGAATTTCACAATTGAAGTACAGCCAGCCGAACGACAAAGCTTTGATACACAAAAGACTAGGTATATTGCTACCGTACAATGAGCTCCTCAACTTGGTATAACTTTGTAAAGAGAAATTGTTGAATTTAGAAGAATTTCAGAACTTAATGGAGTGGAAGTATTTTTTTCGGAATTCTGCGCAAAATTGCTACGAATTTGGAGTTTATTACCGAAGTTTATTATGCGGAGTTGGAAGATCGGGGATAAATACGGATCTTTGATGTATAACTACCAAGCGTTTACATTGTAGGATTGTTAATAATGTTGCCAGTTATCGACTTCTAGCAATTTTGATTGTGTTGGATCAGTTTATCTCTGTAGCTACGGCTTTGGGACTTGCAGCTACAAAGTAGTTGCGCTGATTATGAACTTAATTTGACGCAAGTATGGAATCATTACAGTCTTCAAAATTATCGTCATCCACACTGTCGTTGCTTATATTGTTCTCAACAGTTTTTTAACAAGCGTAAAAAGACTATTTTTACGATCTACACGACTATCCACAAATCTCGAATATTTACAATCCCCAATCCCGGACCTTGATTTTGTATCACATTATTTTATTCTTGTGGTAAAAAGGATTTTCTCTGTCCTCGTGACAATTTCAATTTCTCAGAATCCAATTCCACCCGTCCTTGCTGTCGTAAGCGCAAATTGCTCTACAAGTGTGTGTCAAGTGTCGTTTCGAAGTATATGACGTAAGCAGATGACACTCATATGTTTAGTGACACTACGGTTCGTAGTTTTGACGTTTAATTTTGAATATGGGAGAGGTGTAGGCGTTTGTAATACAGATCTTAATAAATTTGTATAGCTAGTAGTAGTAGCTAGCAAGCTACCACAAACTGTAAAATTTCTTTGATTGATGTTTATTTATTTATTTATTTATTAATACTTTATGCACAGTTGGTACAAAGGCGGTCTTAATGCCATACGGCATTTTCTGCCAGACAACCTTGGGGTGATGCAGAGACGATAAAACAGTAGATGCACTAGTCAAGTAATATAAGACTACGATTGACAAAACTAAATATACAAATATATTAATTATACATAAATACAAGAAAAACTACATAACATACATATTAAATACAAAAACATACATATATAATATATGTAGGTATATATACATATAAGATCAACGTCGAGATAATGAATCTGCCAAGGTATTATCTTGAAGATATTTACGTAACTTTACTTTAAAAGAAAGGCGACTGTTTGCCATCCTGATTTCAGATGGGAGACCATTCCATAATAGGATTGACTGAATGAAGAATGTAGAGTGGAGAAAATCAGAACTATGAGAGGGACATGTTCAACTTTAATACAATATAATAACGTTCATATTCAATTGGGAAAAGTTTTGGATAGCTTGACCCGCTGGCGTCTGTACATAATTTTTAGCCTGATTGCCACATTCTGATATCATGTCCATCATTGGGTGCGTTCAGGTCTTTCCTAGTATGGCCCCAATAGGCGGCACGCTTGTGGCGAACATCCGTGCCTTCAATTAGTATGTGAGGAAAGGTATCGCTATAAGACGGGGTCCAGCGACTGCTGGACCACAGGCTGTCATCGTCGTGGCGAATTTCGCGGATCCCAAACCATGACTATAAGGCAAGACAGTCCGACATACCCTGTCGCCTCCCCGGGTGGCAGGCGATGCATGAGGATTTTCTGTACTATAAAAAAATCTAATGACCTTGCCCCCAACTAGGTGGACCGACGACCTTGTGAGGGTCGCAGGGAGTCGGTGGATGCGGTCTGTGCAAGATCAATTTTTGTGGCGATCATTAGGGGAGGCCTATATTCAGCAGTGGACGTCCGTGGCTGATAGATAGATAGATAGAAAAAAGGTCTTTTCTAATATAATTTATCTGCTTAACAGATTCAACAGTATAGACAATTTATTTATTTATGTATACCATCTTGATGATCTGTCAAATTAGAAAAATGCGTGATCTGACTGGAATATGTGATTTTATTTGTAACAGAATGTTGTGTTTGTTTTATATTTTTCATTAAAATTTTGATTTATATTATAGTGTTTTATTTTTGATAAGGTGTGTCACTTTTGTGCACGTTTATACGTTTTTCATACGAAGATATGTGAATGAGGTCCAACAGAACACGTTGCTTAATAGAGGGTATAATAAGCACTCAAGTAAAGACAAAATCCAAGTTTGAAGGTACAAAGAGGTCCAAAGGGTAATCTTTGTAGACGAGGTCCAAACTAGGAGGTCCTACGGGTACGTCACCAATTGATTGGTGCAATTAATTATTGCATTGAACAAATCGAAAAGTTGGTATTTCTTATGTTTTCTTGCATAGACAAAGAAAATCTATAATTTTATATAATATTTTAAAAAATGATATTTTTTATGCATTATAACGTTGAAAAATAGGATCTCAAGTTTGCAAGAAGTTTCATGATTACATAACGAAGTAATATAATATTCTTCGCAATATTTTGTTCTAGTTTTTTTTTTGAAAGAAAGAATAATATAAACTGTTTTATCCTCGTGAGTTTCCAATTAGAATGAGAAAACAGATCTCAAGATAGCATTATATTTTCAACCTATTTCAAACTAAGTGTAGCTTCGATAGGAACAATGTTGAGAGCGGTTCTTCCCTAACGCCATTTTCTATTATCAATATCATAAAACCTTCAACGTACAACTGAACAATCCTACCGCTAGAATCAACACGGATGGAATCTCTGACATTGAGCTATATTTAATTTTCTACGTCATCGATCCAGCTCGCTCCATTCTTCACACAGTTCTCTACGTAACATTTTATCGTGATGTCCCCTAAGGGTTGAGCTATACATTTTTTATTCCCAGTCTGGAGCAAAAAATATCTAGTGAAAATCAGGCTTTATTCCCACTGTTTTAGCATTATCTCTGGCCTTTTGCCCTGGGGATATAGCGTTTTCGTTTATTTTTATTAAGGCACTGTTTATTGGATTTGGCAGCATACTTGTTATTTTTCTGTTCTATTTATAGCTGGTCTACTATTGGCGGGGTATACTGGGAATTATAGAGTTAATAAAGTATAGTTTTGTGAGGATGATGTTTATATCTTTGCAAAATAAAATTGACAGTACCTGTAAAAATAAGACATTTTCATCGCATTGTGAATTTCCATCCAATAATAGAATAATTTTTGGGAAACAGCTTGGATGGTAAGGTAGAGAACAATTTCATTAATCCTCAAAATGTCAAAAAGGTCAGCACGTCAAACTACTACAATTTGTCAAATTTCGTTGATAGATTTTCAACTTTAATACAAAACACTAATGTTCATATTCAATTAGGAAAATTTGACAGTTTTGGATAGCTTGACCTACATTATATACCTTTAAAAGTTCAAATAAAAATCTTCTGATTATTCAAAGTTAATTTAGAAATATTCATTTATGTTTTATTATATGACAATATTTAAATTACAATAGAAGGTATGTTTTAATTACCAAACTAAAAATAACTCAACATATTTTTAAAGAGAAAAATACATTTCCATATTATAATTATTTTTTCCACGTTCAGCGTACGTGATACCACAAAAGATGTTAATGTTTTCAACCATTAATTATGTACATACGAATTTATATATTTTCTCATAAAATAGACGCTGTATAATGTGCGCCTTCTTTCGGGTTTATGTAGCCTTTATTCAAATCGTTAGCCTCTAGAAAGACGATACCCTGAATTGTGCTAGAAATTTAAATTTACGGCTCTTTTCAGCTTTGTGAGGTATGCTTTTATTAGTTAGTTAATTTATGTCTCCGTAGTCTAGGCTGATTAAAAATGTTGATTATTTTTTTCAGCGTGGGTAGCGTTGTTAACTTAACACACACTACATATTAGTTCTATGAAAACTTTAATTTAGTAAGAAGATGTAAATAAAAATAGACTTATTTACAGCAAGTTGCTTTTGCGCACGGTTTCACCAGCATCCATAAAGGGTTTTTGAGACAAAAGTAGTCTATGTCCTTCTCCAAAGTCTAATCAATATCTGTACCAAATTTCATCAAAATCAGTTCAGCGCTTTAGACGTAAAAGTGTAAAAGACATACAGATAGCGTCACTTTCATATTTCTAATATTAGTAAGGATAAATAAATATACGAATTAACTACATTATTTATAAAGAAACTAAATCAGCATAGAGTTTTAATATTTTAGGTCATTCTTCTAAAAGCAATGCTATAAATACCAATACCAACTGTAATGCTCGTAAGTATGGTAGGTACTCGTATATTAACAAAAACTAGGTGATAGTAATCATAATAATTAAAGCTACTACGTCATCTATGTTAATAGTAGATGTTATAATTTTATTTAGTAAATTAAAAATCCAGTTACTTACCTTTTACAGCTAGTCCCTCGAGCATTAATCTCACCTCCCAATTAGTCGGAGTGGTGGCTTTCCAGTAGCAATAAACTAATTGTAGGCACAGTCATGGCATAAATATGTAGAAGTGACAAAATGCTAGTGAAGCGCTTCCTCATTAAATATGACAGAATCATAATATCATTGCGAGGTACGTATATCACGTCAGGTTTTTTTACAATTTATCTCATCTTCAAAATATGTACGAAGTACTACATTAAGTATTTCAAAACAAAAATGATATTGCTCAGTTTTAACTTTTTATAGATCGTAGAATGCCACGCGTTCTGTGAAATAAATAGTATGTATGAAACAATCTATGTAAGACCTCTACTGAAATATTTATTCTTCACAGTATTGGTATCTATGCTGTCTCTTATAAAATCCTATCTTATATGTAATCTAGTTGTAGGAAGCAACTACAGAAACAACAGAAACTACGTCACCGAACGATCTTTCCATACTTTTTTGTGTAGTCTTAATATCTTTTATTGTCAATCGATATCCTAACATTATACTTGTAGTCAAACTTTCGAGCTTCTAATCACCCGATATCAGACACTATGCATTAGAAGCTTATGTATTACGCAAACTTCTATCCGCAGACTGCCTGCAACAAGCCCCACCCAACTCTTGCGCGTCGACTGATCCATACATTTACACGGCTACACCTTAATAATTTAAAAATCTATACATATATCCATAGCCTCCTTTCCTTCTCACCTATTTACGTTTCCCCTTGATGTCACATTATTTACGATGGTGATCTTTGTTGCAGGTAATGCTTGAAGTGATTTACAGCCGCCATTGTTGGCTTAACAATAAGTTGCGACGCAAACAGGTAAGTACCATCTCAAAGGTCGACGGTTTAAGAAGAAATTATGGAAAACCATCTTATAAAAAAAAAATCACTGCAGTATTCAAATTAGGTTCTTTATGATAGATATTTTAGCTAGTTCATTTCTGTTATTAAGTTTATATTATCATATCTGAGATTTTATTGCATTGAAACCAGCCACGGTTTTAAAAGAAGTTTTAATTTAAAATGCAATTTGCTTCTTTGATATCATTATCATATTCATCGCTCTTTTCAAAATGCTAGATATTGCTCTCTTTTATGTCGTTTGCTTCGGTTCTTTACCAATTTTATCCTGGTTGATGATTTATTCAGGAAATATTTAAAGTATTTTCTATTAAGGTCATAATTGTGATTTACGATGTACTCTCGAAACGAAGGACGAAAATAAGTATAATAAAGATAACAAATAAGGAGCATCATTAAATGTCCGTTTCATTGTCAATATTGCCATCGAAAAATATGTACTATATACTACAGAACAAGATACTATAGAGTAAAGCAGTTTTTTATACCGAAAAATATAGATGCCTTGCCCAAATAACAAAAAAAAAATACCATTGTTAGAACACTTTCAGACGGTAAACAAGTGTATAAATAAACTGTGATGTATGAGTGTGTGTACTTAAACAGTTGCGTGTTAATATAGGTCAGACAAACAATGGAATTTGGTTCTTTGTAGATTTTCTCATATATGGTACTTTATAGGGTAAGTACTGGTAATAAGTATACCAATAAAATCGTAATTTTCTCATAGTTCGTAGTAATATGTATGTATTTAGTTTGTTTATTATTGAATAGTCGAAAATATCCCAATATATTTCCTTAAGTATAATAACTGTATTCCAATAGATTTCATATTCTCATTTTAAAACTTAATTTGAAAATATTCAAATTGCAAACGATTTTTATCACACGCGCACGAGACAGCGCCATTTGCTACGATTCCTTGCTATGAACTTGATACGAAACTTGAAGGACCGTACCAATACCCATAAGTAGACGTACCTTTGTCCACCTGAGGCGAATTTGTATTTAATCGTCTAATATTCATTCTCTCAATATGTCCAAAACATATCCGCATATTCTTTACAATCCGTCTCACTACACATCATCAACTTTGTAACCGCAACAGTGTCTTATCACAGTGTTTCTCAATATATCATTCCGAGTTACACCGTACGTACTTCTCAAGAAACGGATTTTTACAGCATAAAACCTGCATATTTATTCAGTACTAAACTTCCAAAAAACCATTAACAACATGATAAATATTTCCCATTTCCTAGAACACAATTACCCGCAGGTGGTTTAGCCATCACAATTTTGCTCAAGGCATTATTGTAACAACGTTATTAACGTAATGGTAGGTAGTCACGGCAACTCTCAGGTAAACCCTAGCAATAATTCAGAAGAGCTCTACGGGGTCTCCCGATTGGAGAAATTCGGAGATGTTTCAAGAGCTGTAGGCTAAACGAGAAAACTTTCAAGTGAATACTTAAGATATAATTGGAAATGGTTATTTGTAGGTATGCGAATAGATTTATAAAACACTTAGTCCTCAAAAGTTTGATTAAAGCTTTAGTAAATTAATATTTAGTTTGGTGTCTGTAAATGATTCAATTCAATGGTTTTCTAAATAGAATTTGATTCTAACTAGCTTAATAAAAAATGGCAATTCTTGTTACTAATATTAGACACATAATGCATATTTTACTAACAGTAAAAGCTTAAAAAAATAGACTTTGAAATTTATAAATAACAACTATTTATTTAGCATCGATTTTAAGTAAAAAAGTAGAACTATTATTAATTACAATAGTAACAATACGATGCTCTTCAAAATTTTAGTAGGAAATCTTTAAAGTTGGTATAGTACTATTCAAATCCATTGGATTTCTCTCAAATACGACGTATAACTAAATTTTCTATAAGTGTGTGTAAGAGGCCGTGTAATAACTTTGTGCCCACATAAGCAATTCACGTGCTGAACTGAATTCAAAACAGTTTTCTGAGGAAACTTCACCTACAATGGGTAACAAGAGTTTAAACAGAAATAGCTGTATTGTTGTTCAAGGTTTGCTTGAATTTATAGTAGAAGTTAATGTTAAGGATACCTTAAAGTACAATAGTTAAGTATATAACTAAGTTAACTGAATAATGGTAATTTACAAGGCTATCTTATTTTTTGTGAATAATATATACTGGAGTAATCCAGAATATTATAACAATAATAAAGTTTGGATATCAGCGTATTCTTTTCTCATTTTTACCTTCTTACGTCTTACATACAAAAAAAATATTTTTAAAAGCAAGAAATGTAATTCTTCTTTGAACTGAAGCGCGAGCAATAATTTCCTGTAAGAATAAATGTAAAAGACATACGTACATAAGTATAACGCTTTATATATCCCAAATAGAAATAATACATAGCAACAAATTGATATCATGGACTATACACAAATTGTAATTTGAAAGACATCATTTTTACTTTAACGTCAAACATAGTAAGCAACAATTTCTTGTATACAGCTGAAATTCTAACATGAAATCTTACTTAGACGTAAAAAGCGTTACTTTTACGCAATCATCTATCATGTCAGACCCCAAGAATGTATAACATTACACAAATTGAAACCGTAATAATCTTTCGGGTGAATTCCGTCGGAATTGCGCGCAATTCTATCGTCCGGCTTCGGGCAGTCGCTCGGATACCGTCAAGTACTGATGTAATACGTTTTACGTCGATTCGTTCATTTGTAGAGCATTACGTGAACATTTTAGGGTCTCGGAAATGCCACAACTGGTTAAGGATATTTATTGCGAGAAAATATTTTCGCGATGTGAATTGTGGTCGTTGTTGATTTATTTGGATGATATTGTTATTACTGCGCATGTTGTCGTTGACATGGGTTATGTATGGGGCAATTATATTATTATTTGTGTTGTATGCGTATCTATTTAAACTTATTTCATCTAGCAAAATGATATTTTTATGTTGGCTTACAGTTCTTTTTTTAACAATAGTTTATTGTGTGCTGTTATTGTCTCATTTTATGTTTAAAATTATACCAATAGGTATATTGCAAAATATTTTATGATGTTATAAGACAAACTTCCTGTTAACAATATATACAAACTAAAAGAATCCTCACGTGTCTAAGCATAAGAAACTTTTGTTTATGAGTATTTTATTATTTAAGTCGCCAGTATCGAGAAAATAGGTTCGATCAGAAAACTTTTGCTTTAAGACTGACAAGATCAAAACTTTGGTCGGTAACTAGTTCTCTGAGTGATTACTCACATAGTTTATATACTTGGATACATATGTACTTACATACTTGAGTTGAGTATATCTGACGTATCTAGTTTCTGATATCAGGGAACTCTAAGTTGGGGAGTCGAGAATCTTCTTCAGCGAGCAACTTGATAACTTTATTACGTACTTCACATATGCCGAGAGATAGTTAGAGGCTTTGTTCGGTGCTTTGTTTTATGAGGAACAAAGTTTATGACGTGGCGTTGTGTGGAATAAGTAATTAATATTCAACTAATGTGAAAATAAAAGACTTTTAATTTTTTTGGTATAGTAGAATACTCATGATAGGATGTTGAAAATGTCTAACAGACACATTGATGTATAGTTTTTATTTTATATTTTATACAAACTCAAGCCTATTTTCCCTTAAAGCTAAACAGAGTTCTCGTTAAATGATAGTCCATCTATATTCCTTTACCGGGTACAAATTTGAACTCTGAAAAAACATTATTGCCACTGAGAAATTCCTTAAAGATAACGACCTCACACTCAAACCCACATTTGCGATCATTCCTGTTTTTTTTATTAAGTCTAAAATATTTTGTTTCTTGATAGTCAAATATTACAATACGAATTAAATTTATCTAACATAATCAATGTAAATTTCTTTGATAGAAACATTTTTCTAGGTGTATATTTAGATCTTTTGTGTCTTTGTTAGAGTTTTCATTTGCCAGACTAGTCCCAAGACCTTTAATTTATTCATTCAGACCTTTTGTTGGTAGATCACATAAATCGCACATCGACATTAACTCGATCCGCGAACAAAAGTGGAAGGTTCAGAAATAAATCAAGTGATATTAGACAGTTTGATCAAAATTTTTCGTACTTTGACGCAATGGGGTCACGGTTAAATAAGTATGAAATATCTTTTATTATTCAGAAATTTACATACCTACTTTTGTGATATTAATAGAAAATGGCGATTAATATAGCTAAAGACATAGATTTATAGTGTTTTTGTATAACAATGCAATATATTTGTTAAGATCGCAATATGACTTGTATTCAAAGCCACACACTTCTTGACTTTTCAAAATAATGTGCCAATTAATAAAGGATAATTACTTGTTTAAATAGTAAAGGAAAACATTGTAAGGACCACTGCATGCTTATGAAATTGACCCGTGTAAAGTCTGCCAACACTAGCTTAGCGTAGTGGAGTATTACTTAAAACCTCTTATCTGAGAGAAAACACAGTTGTACAGTTCCAGTCTTATAACCAAATATGTCTAGTGATAAGTATTTACATCATATTCGACCTATTACTGTACAAGAATTAAATTTTACCAACAAGCCTGGCAACTATGGTGATAATAACTCCAATTAATTCTCGTAAATGGAAAAATAAACTGAAAGAAAAATTACTACCATTCTTAATTTTATTACCAACATCAACATTTCGTAAATCCTCCTTGATAAACATCTCAACATAAATCAAGGCTAAGCAGAAAAATAATTTTCTTTTCTTTTTTCTTTTGCCATCTTTTAAGACGTTGTGCCCGCTAATTTCTTATCTTACATCATATTTAATTACAGCTAGATCGGTTTGCAACAAAACAATTTTTTCAAATAAATATTCATTAATATAATAAACGCCTTACAAGGAACCTTCAGTGTGATTCTCTAAACGTTTCGCGAGATTAATTATTATAAATCTCTTTAGAGAATTATTTGACTCACAAATTTTGGATTTATGTAAACAGCTGAGCTTGTATTTAGAAACAGTAATGTTAATAGAGCTGTAAGTAGGTTACTGGAGTATCGATTAAACATAATTATACTGAGGCAGTGGATTGTTTGGGTTCAGGAACGAGATATCACCTTTCACAAAGGATAAGGAAAATAAATACTTCAGCTGTATTTGTTACAAATGTTGTTTTAATTTATCTTGCTGATGTTATTATAATTTGGGCAACAAACAGAGAGATTTCTCAAACATGCCATAATGAATACATGAATTTATTTTATAGAGGAAATTAACTTACACAAGAACTTTGACTTCCACTGTTTTTCCTGTAGAAATACATTTTGCATCATGATTAAGAAGAATTAATTCTGTCTTTATCTCCTTCGTTTATTTCTTTTAAATAAAAAAACCAAAGAGCATTTTAAGATTTAGCTGCACTTTTTCTTAATACCATCTAATAAATTTCCTCCAGTTCCTTATTATCGACTAACGAACCTCCTACTGAAAAATAGTTCTCTTGCACAATATCTATAAGGTCGTTGGTTTCCATTACTCAGCTCACACCAGAGACTTGTGGTGGTGAATTATAGCCGATTGGATTCGATTGTCAAGAACTAGACAAATGATTGTAAAAGATTAATGGATGTGGTAGACAGTGGTTAGTACCTTCAAGACCAGATAGACCGGTACTATGAATTTGAAGATTTATGTGCTGTTAATGAATTGAAACTGAACGTAGAAAGCAAGATAATAATGAATACAGGAACGAGAATAATATAACGTATAAGTATTACAGAAGCTAATAAAATGGCGGCTATTGTACTCCATATAAAAAATGAAGAAATAACGTAAACAAATACGGGTCAAATTTCTTGTAGCAATTATTTTATAGGATGAAAATGATATAGAACTCCACCCAATTTTATTCAAATTAGATAAAGCCTTTATAATCCGATAGTTGAGTGAGGGACTCCCGGGGGAGTATATAAAGGCAAAATAAATATTTTACATAAAGGAAAGGTTTACTTTGATATTATTATGATGTTGAAGGATCTGTTTCATATAAGTAAGTTACGTTAGCGGTCATAGTCTGATTTGATTAAGGGAAGGTTGTCTCTAGGTAGACGGTTAATGCCACTTGTGTATATCAAAATATTACTACATTCAAATAATTTTTTGTAGCATTTGCATTTATTTGGTCCACATAAAAGTAATATAATGCAATTCCATAAATATTTTAATACTTGTATAGCTTTAAGAAGTACTAAAAATATGATAGTTAATGTTGTTTGCAATAAAGTTATTTAAATTGAAAATTAAAATAAATATTTAATTTTATTTTATGGTAACCCATATGACGTAAGTTTTTAGCTGAATATTATAGGGAAAGCAAAACAACATTAAACTAAAGACTAGTAGGTTTCCTAAATGTTTCAAGAAGATAGAAGACGATATTGATTTCTGACATTTACGCGAATATTATACATTGAAATAAAACTACTTTTTACGGATTTTATCGCGTATATTGATATTATTAATCCCGACGTTTCGGACCCTTTACAGCGTCCATGGTCACGGGTAGACTGAGGTGGTGGGCGTCTTGATGATATAATTACTGACAGCTACCCTACATTTTTTATTGTTACATGATCAATGACATTTATTACTAATTATTAATTAAAACTAGATGGACGACATAAAGAAATATGAGCTGACAATGATGATAGTGATTATTTGGTTAGAAAATAATTCAGCCCTGCATTACTGTAGTGTTACTAAGAGCTATAGTACCATGAAGTCCCACAGCATATTACACAGCCATCTTTAATTCATCGCCACGAGTCATACATTGCAAAACTTTCCCTTGAGAACGCTGAAGTTAAATTATAATTTGCATACTCGCATAAAACGCTTTAAAATTACATTGTGCGACAGAGTCAATTAGTTTATGATGAAGCTACTTTACGACAAATTTATTTACACAGTTTATTATTTTATTGAGCGTCTGGGACATAAGAGTAGGAGGTTTTTTTTTTTTTGTAATTTTTTTCGATCTGAATTTCTATCCTAATATCTATATATCTTTCCTAGTTTTCCAGTCATTCACGTATCATGTGGTTATCAGCTAGCTTTTCGGTTCTTCTAAATTTTAGATATACAGATATGTAAATTTTTTTGTTGCGTTTTCCTCAAATATGAAAGTTCGTGTTTCTTTATTGAATTTATACAATACAATTTATACAAACAATAATCTTATTTCAATAGGTTTGCTTATTCTTCTTAAAAATTAAGTAGCTGTCCATCAAAATAGATATGAATAGGCGGAGCAGGGCCATGAGGATGTAAGGATTGCCTTATTTTCATATCTTCTATAGGATCAGGGGTTGCGCGGTTGAGTGATGTGGGTATATTTTTATTTCATTCTATTTTTGCATTTTCGTTTTGACATGCAAAATCTCCTCTTGTAGGTACAGTTAAGGAAATAGATTATACCCAGTATAAATAAAATAAGAAACTGATATTATATTAGACTGTCATTATGTAAATGATTGTGATGATGTCAAAATATATTTCTGTTTGAAGACATCTAACAACTCAATCTACCCGTGACCATGGATGATGTAAAGGATCCGAAATTTCAGCATTAAACAATTAATATCAATACACTGTGGTAAAATCCGTAAAAGAGCAGTTTCATTACAATTTCTAATATTCGCATAACGTTAAAAATAGTAAGGTCATCCTTCTTCACTTTAGACTATGAAAACATTATTGTTTTATTCCCTAATTTATAAATGAGCATATAAAAAAACTTGTTTTCAAGCTGACCCTACCCTTGAGAATATCCATCATAAAAATGACACCAGCAATCTATCATGTCGGAAAATGTAAATATTTTTAAAATAACCTTCCTATTTGGAGCATAGTTGCTTGTTTTTTTTGCGGTTAAAGGAACATTTAGCTACAAGTAATATTTATAGAATGTACTAATTTAGGTATGAATTTTATTCTTAATATTAACAAATAAAAAAAATAATGAACAAAAACCTAAACACTAATATACATTATATATATTTCTAAGAATCTTTAAGGGAGCTATAAATGGAGATACGATTTTATCAATTATAAATGCAATAAGAAACCAGACGTATATATATAATAAAATAGAAACATGCCACAACTTATAAAAATATTTCTTCTTGCGATAAAACCATCTGAACATTTTTCACAACGAACATTAATAATTCGCAAACTTGTCTTACCTATCCTTCCTTCCCAAAATAAGACACGACAAATAACGATAAATAAGACCTGTCCTAGAAATTTGCCGTGACATTTCTTAAGAATTTGTTCTTAGAAAGATGTTCTCATCCATCTTAATTCCCGAGGCTTTCAGGTACCACATTCAAAGCCTCATTTAAGGCTCTGGATCTAGGTATTCAGGTCGTGCAAACACTAGGACTTTCTTCTCTCGCCCCACTTCGGTTCGAACGCGGGTTTTGGTGTAAGTTTGACTTGGGAGCGGAAGATTTTTGATGAACACTGATGAAGACAATGCTTTTGGCTTTCTGATGAGGCCATTAAGGACTGTTGAATGTTAAATGAAGTTCCTACTTCATTTAACAAGCTAGATTAAATATTCGAAGCTTGTGAAGATGAGTGCAAGACTGGACAAATATCTAAACTTTGGGTTCCTACCGGGGTTTCCTTAGCACGAAAGGCTCCGCAATCTGAGATTCAACCAAATTTAATCTGCGTTAACCCTCTCATGAGGAGTAGACCAAAAAGGAAGTCACTTCGATAGACTTAGTAAATACAATAATACCTGTAGAAGTAGCAGTATTTTTGACAGATTTCATTACGACACACAAGATTTTTCTATCAGATAGACTCTGTAAACCGCCCGGTTCTCTCATCTTGCATCGTAAACGCTTCATAAGCACATGTTCCGCGAGCGAAACGAGTGTAAAGCGCTACTTGATCTAATTACATTCATGACATTTCAAATTTTTAAAATTTTCGTGAAAATGTTGCCTTAACTTAATCTGTAGTATAGTAAGAGCTAACTGAGCTATTTTAAAATTGAAGAGTATAGTTTAATATTCGACAGCTCACTAAAGTATTTGTATTGCAGACACTAAAACTTAGACTGCTCTATTTAAATTTTGTCATAATCATCGACCCATTTAATTACTGCAGACTTTACAAGTCGAGACATAGTCAGAGGTGATTGTGTCAGTTTGTACTTGAAACCTACGACTTGGCTTTCCATGATATACGACGATAGACTAGGATGTCATTGCTTTATGTAAAACTAGCTTCTGCCCGTGTCTTCGTTCGCGTGGAAAAGTTATTTTTAATTATCGTTGTGATTTGACTAACTAACTCAAATTCGTAATAAATTAATGTATAAATAATAATAATGGAAAGTTTCATCAAAATCCGTTTTAACGTGAAAGAGTTACAAACATTCATCCATCCTCATAAACTTTTACATTTATAATATTCGTAGGATTTGGAAGCACAAATACAAGATCAAAAGTATATTATGATAGTTTTTGTAGGGACACATTGTAACAAAAATATCCGTAAAAATCACGTTGAATATTTAGCTATTTTGGAAAAGGCAAGCTTATGGATTAACATGAATACAAAAATAAGTAAGAACCCACTAACTTCCACATTGAACTCAAAATAATATTTGCAACAAAAGCCAACGTTTCTTTTCTTCCATTTTCTCAGTACGCTGGATACGCCATATTTATATTTGCGCAAAAGTTATAAGCAATCTTTATAGAGCTTTCATTTGATCGTACGATACAAAACTGAATGTAAGCACTCAGTAAAGAATTCAGTTTTGAATTTGAAGGTATTACGCGATTTTAAAGAGAGTTCTGAAATATATAAAGACTGCACTTGGAGCTTCACGCCTGTATACCGATGTACACATAGAGATCTGTTTGTCGTTATTTATTTACTTATTTTAGTTTAGCTATAACGGCCGCAAGTCAATTATATTAATTAAAGACATTGCTTTCATACACAGCTCTCATAAAACTCCAGACATACTGAAAAAAGTGTCTATCATTCGCTCGCGAACACATCAGTTGGCCTCCATGAGAGCGTTGCGTTCCAAAACTTGTATACATGAACACTATATATGACTTGTCTTGAGCGTTGCGCGCAATCAGTATGCGAGGAAAAAGAGAGTATGTATACGAACACATCGTAAAATCTGTGTCCTGGTACGGCTATAGTTAGCGTTATAAATAAAAATACATCCCATATAACCGATAAATAACATTTATTTAATTGATCTTTTAAAGTCAATTTTACAAGTCAATATTTTACATATTTTTTTTAAGCGATGGCTCCGGCATATCCTGGCTGACGACCGCTGAGAAGAAACGCCGATACAAACTCAGAGAACCAAAGTCTCTTTTAAAGTCCAGACATAGAATAATAACAAATATGTATATTGTAAGATAAAGGACATACATGCAGGACAATGTCTGAAATGGCCTTTTGAAGAAAGAACCTTAGCGGCTATGAGTAGTCTCAACCGACGGCACGCATGCATATAACAGGGGGCGTATCTTTTACCAGTCCGAAATGCGATAGCTGCTAAACAATTTGAAGCTGAAAATTTGAAAAGAAAAGCTCTATATTATTGCTCAAAATTATGAACCTTTGTATTATGCTAATGTAGCTAGATTTCAGTATATTGTAAAAGATTTCTAAGTACGTAGTGGAAGAAAGAGGAGACAATATATCATTTTCTGGTTTTACACGCAGAGGTGGTCGAAAAAACTGAGCTCAGAACAGATTATGAGCTCATTTTTTTTAGTGTGTAGGTTATGTATTACAGCCTATTTATTAAAATTATTTAATTAACTTATTTATTTATTTGCCTTAGTTTTTTTGTTTAATGCATGGCACGGTTTTTATTTTATAACGGTGTATCTAGACTATAAAACGGCCGACTAATTTCAGGTTATAAAACGTACAGTTAGGTACATTAGTGTGTATCTAATGGTTTATAAAATTTTAAGTGATATAAAATATAGCAACATAATAACTTGTTACACAGTCTGGATCGACCATTATAAACAAAACATAAACAGAAGTTATTTTCCGAAAGCTTTTATCTTCGTAAAATCAAGTTCTCTAAGCGCTTGTTAGATTGTTCTATATTTTGAAGATTATAAAGTTCGCTATTTTGCGGGAAATATAATATCTATCGAGTTTCAGAGATTATTACCAAATTTAGAAACTTTTTACGATAATCTTTCACTTAAATCTGTTTTTATACGTACCAGTAAATTATGCTTGAGACAAGCTTCAATAGCGATCGAGAAAGTAAAATAAGTTCTATTCGGAAAGTAACTTTCGACTGAAATTTCTTAAAAAAATGCGTATTTTAATTTTGTTTTAATGTTTACAACAAAATTAAATCACACAACTATTGTATTTTATGACTGGTTTTTCTTTTTAACAATGGCCGTTACATTTGAATATCCTCTTCATACATAGAAGATATCCATTCTACACAGCTCACGTATCCAGGTAGCCGGTTCGTTCTGCGTTCAGTTTCAAAATATGGCTGTATTTTAATTTTTTTATTTGATTGCAGAATGCGTTCCAAAACCTGTATACATGAACTTATCCGATATGTGATGACAATGTATTATTTTATACATGTCATACACAAACTCCCGATCCGATCATGTGTTCCACAATTTGCAGTAGTTTTTAAGCCTCTTACTTTCTGCCATCCGTGGTACACAAAACGGTTGCTCGCATACCTTACATCTCATATCTACTTATTTACTGGCCTAGAGCATATCGGCTGATGGAATTTGTGGGCGCCTTAAATTTTGGCGTTCACTTAACTTTTCAGCCTACATTCATTTTGTAACATTTAGAAACTTAAGAATAATAATTATTATTATTTACAATACGTAATTTACAGTACGCTACACTACCCACTGTGTTTCTTGTCTTCCAATCCATCCAAAGGTTGTCTGGAAGAGATTGCCTTATGCGATAAAACCGCCGTTTGTACAGACCCCAGCAGATCAAGCTGTTCAAACAGTCATATTTTCCCAATTGAAAATGAACATTATTGTTTTTTATTAAACTTGAAAATCTATCAAATAAATTTGACAGATTGGGGTAGCTTGATGTACTGGCCTCTGTACCTACCTATATACACTTTTGCCTCAATTCTTTTGAAATTGTGTTATTTATGTGCAATAAGCGTATATAAATACCTACCTAAATAAACCCAAACTCAAAAACTAATTTAACACATTGTAGGTAGTGTGGTGTGATCCACAGTGGGTGGTAGCTCTTTAAGAGTTTATTCTAATATTAAGGTGTGTTTTTTTATAGATAAATACTGTGTATAGTTTGTAAAAAAAGTATTGTGCTGCTGAGTGTAAAACCAGAAACAAATCCATGTAGTCGTCGTTCGTAGCAAGATACAGTAACAAACTAAGAAGAATTCTCTACAGGCTAATATAGGTATTGATTTTTAAAATCTAACGCGAAAATAACACATTAATTATTTTGATATTAATAAATACCGAAACTTATATAGAGCAGACTAAGGTTGTAATAATATCAATATGTATAAAGCCTTAAAATCCGTGAAAAGTAGTTTTATTTAGACTTAATATGAAGTCAACATTTTATTGGTGAATCGCATTTTCATGAAACGGAATTTAGAAATAAATCTATATTCGAAAATTTAATCATAAAGATTAAACAACAATACCTACCTACCTAAGCCGGAAGAAGGTACCTTCTTACGGCTTAGAGTTGCACAGCCCTGTGCTCCTTAAAGTAAAATCTAGCTCTCAAGTGCAAACATGAAACCAATACCGGCGCCGGCGATAAGCGTCAAACTATTCGTCGCTACCATTCGGCCGGCTTAGTACGAACGGAAAGCATGCAATCTCACCACTCTTGTTTAAACAGAGGCCATTCGGCATTCGGCTTGCGAAATTCTGGCCGAAAGCGTTCATCATTCCCAACTTGACTGTGACATTCGTTGAAATTGAATTTTGTTTTTAGAATTTGTTTTTTTTTCTGTTTAGGTTCAGTTTTTGAATTCCGGATTGTTTCACATTGGACTTTTTGAGTGGAACTTTTTCGTTTGTTTGCTTATTCTGTTTGTGAAAGCCAACCATTTTTTTAACATCACCCAACTAGACTTTTAAAACCGTTGGGTTTTTCATTTGATGATTTCAGCCTCAAGCATCCGACCTCCAAATCTCAATAGTAAATACTTGTCATCATTATTCTATCATTATTTTATTAGAATTCTACATAATATTAATTTACTCCTCTTGACGTGTCAGAACCCCTATTTGTGTAGGTAGTTATTTTATTCGCTCTTGTTCACTAATACAACAATTATGTACATAGATTGCACCGACCACACTAACCATTATGACTTAAGTGAGTAATGTTGCGCCAGTAGGATCATTGCAACATTGCTATGGGTATTCTGGTTTAATGGGGTTGAAATTACAGTTAAGAGATTTACCTATCTAAGGGTCTCTTTAAACTTACCGTGACGACGAGGTTGCGAAAGCAGAGCTGGAAAATGTATGGCTTGTTCCTTAGTCATATAGAAGATTCATTCTAAATTGTTTGTCTTTGCATTTCAGTGTTACTCTCAATTCACTGAAAGATAATATTTAATAAAATAATATTTATTTCAACGCAATAAAAACAATATTTATTTCAACGCACACAATAGAAAAATACAAAACACTAAGTAAAAAATTTCTTATCTTAGCAACACTTAAATAAAATTCTATCGAAATCTATGATAACTTCAAAAAGCTCCAACTACTGGCGTTTACTGTGTAAGATAAGCCAGACGAAATCCTTTTTATGATTCAGATAAAATAATACAATTTGAAACTTAGCCTTGTTCTAAACGGGTCGTAAGGGCGCGGCTAGACGTGCGATCGATAGGCGGCGAGCGGCGATCACGTCATCGCCGCCAGTGTGTCCGCGGTACGTCTCTTTCTGTTTCTGCAACTTTATAGCTGGTTTTTATTGTGGTATGAAATTGAAATGCTCTTCGGTAATATTCTTGTTGTTCTTTGTAGTACTTGCTAGTAATTCTCGAACGAATCTTACATAACCTGCAAGATATGTATAGAATATATAATCGTATATGTACCTATATACCTGTCTTATATTACGGATAATTATTTGATTAAGGATACCTAAGGTTCTACAAAAAAGCAGCTCCAGTTCGAATCCAAGGCACGCACCTCTGACTTTACAAAATCATGTGCTTATTAATATCTAATTTATAATTACTCGCTTAACGGTGAAAGAAACTATCGTGAGGAAACCTCCATGCTTGAGAGATTTTCTCGGAGGTGTGTGACATCTGCCAACCAACATTAGGCCAGCGTGGTGGACTATATCCCTCTCATCCTGAGAAAAGACCAACAGTGGGACAGTATATGTGTTGATTATGAAGCTTTTACATGGAATCAAGTAATTTTAATATCGAGAGAACTTCGATGATTGTCAAAATGCATTGTATCCTGTGATGTTTTTACCTTTTCAGTCATTTCTGTAAAACAAAATATGAATAAAAGGATTGCAAAATAAATAAAATAGTAAAAAAATAATGTAAGTGTATGGTTTGTGATGTAAATTGAAGAAGACAGAATAATTTCCATTACGAAAAGAAAAATGTACGGTATAATTTTCAGACTAACACACGGTATTACATAAACATGAGAGTGAAATGAGATTCCTAGTCAATGCCCCATTTTTTGTTTATTCAATAAGAAGTATAAAGAAGTATTCTGTAATGTCACCTTTAAAAATTACGATTTACAAGGAGGATAATTCTGTTACTTAACTCGGTCTTGTTATAAACAACACAAATTTCATTTTTGAGTCAATTTTCGATCTCAATTCAATCAAGTTCGTGTTTGACGTTTGGTAGAATACCATTTGACGTTTAAGAAACTGATACTAGATTGGAATTCTAGTATGAACATTTTTTAAGTAACAAAATTACCTTCTGAAATTACATTGGCAAACGTCAAATTTGATAAATAAAAAGTCGTGTTCAATGTAAATGAAAACAAGAAACAAGTCGCTACACCGAATGCGTAATAAGGCCGCGTTCATGAATTACTAAAATCGAAAGTGTAGACATGACATTAGCAGATAATGGATGATTTAAGATAGATAGCACATGACATAATAACTTTTGACAGGATTCTGATTCTTCTGAAGAAATTACCCTTCAAAATTACATCAATACCTACTTAAATGAAGTAGAAAATGAAAAAAATATTGAAATAAATATTTACAATATTGAATCGAAGCATGTCCTTTTAGGATCCGCTGGAATTACAAAAATGTTTTGAATAGCTCAGCAAGATGGCAAAGTAAAGAATTTAGTAGCAAAATAATCCAGACCTTTCGAAATTTCAAATTATTTAGACAACGCCCACGCTGTTTTAAGACTGAAACTCCTTGAATTTCAATATTAGCCCTAATAAATTTCAAGGGTCAACTGTAAGCTTCTAAATGCGTCGTTTGCAACTTGTTAGGTATTCCTGAAACTTCGAATCTTTTGAGTCTTTATTATTCACGAATAAACTATGTTCTAGACTTTAAACGTAATTTGACGGCGGCTGCCTTTTCAGATTAGGGTCGGCGTCAATCTCGCATTGGAATTACTTTTGCGTGGTATCAATTTGTCTATGGAAATAGTTTTTAGAAAAAAAAACAACGTCAATATATAGGCCAATTCGCAATATAGAATAAAGTTAAAGATAATAAATATAATATGGTGATTGGCATCATTTTGTCTTTCCTTGGAAAATAAAGACTAAGAAAGGACAAAATCAGTTGAGAAATGAAGCAAGATCTGAAGTAACAGAAAGAAAAACACAAAAGGAGAACCATTTCCTTTTTGAAATCAATTAAAACATTTATTTTGCCTTTGTAGACTGCTACAAAAGAAGTAAGTTAGAATTAATTAACAGCTTAAATAGATAGATGGATAGATATAATTATTGTATATGTTGTAAATATGTTTACTAGCTGCCCCCGCAAACGTTGTTTTGCCATAAAAAAAATAATTTTGGGGTATGAAAAATAGATGTTGGCCTATTCTCAGACCTCCCCGATAAGCACAAAAAATTTCATCAAAATCGGTCAAGCCGTTTTGGAGGAGTATGGCAACGAAAACTGTGACACGAGAATTTTATATATTAGAAGATTATTGTACGTCAAAAAACAACTGCAAAATAAAATTTTAAAACTGAAAATTTTTGTATTATTGTATTATTCTTTATACTTTTTCTAGATAGATAGAAGAGAGGAGTATATTTTACTGCATTGTAACTAATATTAATATTCTATATGCTTTAAAAGAAACAGTTTTCGGCAGTAATATTTTGCAAAATCTATCTCAATGCTTGATTAAAGCTCAAAACACGATATTTAGATATTTTTTTTTTATTAAGTCTACTTTTTCTCTCACGGTTCATAAATCTAGAAAAACACCTTCCATAGCATAAAAAGCCTCTAAAAATATTAGAAGGATCTTACAAAATCTCAACAAATGCTATAATTAGGAACTGCAGAGGTTTTAAAAACGGTAATTTAAAGTGAGAAATTGCTGCGACGTTTCCTGTGCACGCCCCTGCAAATGTCCTCTAATTAACCTTTAAGACTTTTCTTTTTGCATTCCATGCGCGAGCAAGTCGTGCAAAGAAAAAAGAAACGCAAGAATCCAACATTTAAAAACAGTCTGCTGCACAAATATTTAGATTAATAGAGAAAAGTTTTACTCAGATTACTTATTTGCATTTCTTTGTTTAATAAAAGAATATTTTTTTTCTTTTTCAAATGCACAAGCCCGGCTTTTTAGGATATCTTGTTAATAAGATTTGCGCAGAACGAAAAATAGTAGCCACCTTATTTATGTGTAAGCTGTATGCCTTTCAATCACGGTGAAATGTTTAAAAATGCTAAAAATAAATTCCTTGTTGCTAAAAACAACTAAAAATGTATAAGGACCATAGGCCTTTTTATAGTACCTACTCTTGGATCCTCGTTAGGTTGTGGGATATTTTCGTATCGACTAAAAACGTGTCAGTCTTCCTTGGGTCTATGGGCAAGCTCATAAACGCATTCACCACGTCCCAAGAACCTCTGCTATTTACATGTCAATAAAGTGAGAGGAAAATTGAATTTGGAACATTTCTACATTTTTGTCAACATAGGTATATTGAAATAAAACTACTTTTTACGGATTTTGTATATTTTTTTTTGTATAATATTCGCGTAAATCTCAGAAATCAATAACATTATGTATATTTCCTTCGCCTGTTAATACCGTCAAGCAGAGCACTGCTAAAGTACACTAGACTTTAATAATCAGTACCAAGCTCTAGGATAAAGATGAATGCTAGTTTATAGTAATTCTTTTGAACAGCAAAAGAATAACAGTTGTTCTTAGAGAAAATCCTCTCAGATGACCAGATTATTAATAAAATTATGAAGGACAAACGCCTAAACAATATTGACGTACCTATTTCAGATCACGTTCGCATTTGATCATCTCAATCCTTAAGACCTCTCTGATAAAGAGCTATTCGTTACGTGTTTCGTTTACTAGTGTAAGCATTGTGTCAACGGAATGCATAACATGTTCTGGTTCCTTTTATTCTAAGAAAAATATCATAATTATCACGTTTGTCATGTAATTCTTTTCTATAGGCAAATCAATCTATTTTACTAGCTGTTAAACTAGTGTGTTTTAACACAACACATATTTCATTTCAACAGCCATTCGTCCAGCGTGCTTGATGGAATCGAAAATCTATTTACTAATAAAAGCATTTAAAGTATTCCAAAGAAAAATTAAATGCCAATATTGGACTCCAATCTTGTTTGGGCCATCAATTAAAATACATAGCAGCAATTCCGGGCGGAGTCGGGCACCGTAGTGAGTCATTAAGCTGGGCACACAGATCGTTAGGGCCGTTTCCATGTTTGCTCGTGTAAATTTGAATGTATACCGTGTTTGTGAATCAGTATGAGAGTGGAGGTAACGGGAAAAAAATTTAGGGAGTGCAAAATGGAGTATTTTTATGTGATGGTAACATACATACTCCTGTGATCCCCGAAGGTTTAAACATAAGTGTACTAATGATGACGTGTGGTCTAGTGGCTCGAGTGCCAGATTACTGATCACTGGGTCGTGGGTTACATTCTCACAGGACAAAACTATTTTAGAATAATAATAAATATGTGGGACATTTTACAAAGCACCGTCTAATCCCAAAATAAGCAGAGAGCTTGTATTATGGGTACTAGACAAAAAAAAATGTACGAGTAAAACTGCGGTACATGCCTATTGTGTAAATTCTTCAAAGAGATTAAAGACGCTAACTTTATTAACCCTTTCTCTTTCGTCGACCCTTTCCAATTCAAACAAAAATCTGCTTTGCAAGTTAAAACTAAAAAAAATCTCCCGCCTTGGCTTGAAATGGTTTTCCTTCAAATAAAACCTGTCGAGTGAAAGGCGCTTACACTTAAAACTTAACCTAAGTTAGAACTGCCTTCGGCAGTGTTTCAGTCGTTCAAAGGGAAACTTTTATAGAAAATTCTCCTTTAAAACGGTTTTGCAGGAGAGAGAAAAATAATATAGTTTTGAAAAGCCGAACTGGTTTGATATTTTGTGAAAATAGTTAGTTTTAAATGAAAATAGCTTGTCCAAGGGCTTATGACTAAGTAATAACTACACTGCTCAATTAATCAAATCAAATTCTAGTTTGGTCAACTGGTCAATCGATTTACAAACGTAAATTGCGCTTGCCGCGATCAGTCTTTGGGTGGTCGACCATTCTATTCCGAAGAGACATGCTATAAGCTGTGTATCCTAATTGTCATTTCTAACATTTATGACAACTGCTCTTTAGATCCCACCACTAAGCGTTCTCGGTTTTATTTCTCTTAATAACACCACTTTTCCCAGCATGCGAAGAATTTTGTATTCTTAACAGTCATGTCACGTACAGAAATATTGAATAAATCTCAAATATATAATTCTGTTTTCTGTATAAACATAAATAAAATTACCGACTACTTTGAAAATAAAGGAGAGTACTTGTTTGTTCATTCTTCCCCACCCTAAGCACAAGTTAACAAAGGGTTGATAAAATTAAAGTAATGTTATTTCTACAGCCACTACGAAGCCAAGACAAGCCTTTATTTCTTCCCTAAACAAACACTGCCCCGCACAGTAGACAAAACACATAATTACGTCAACTAAAGTCAATTTATGACATCTTATCATATAAATGACATCTACGAACAAGAACGTATCGCGTTTGTATTTCTGAAAGGTTAGGCAGAAGTATGAGGAAAGAGGAAAGAAAATGAAGAAATAGTATTGATTCATATTATTAGTACACCCACAATTCAAATGTATATTTTAGGTCCCATGTTATAGGGGACGAACCTGTTAACCTGCACAATTACAAACTCCGAGCTAGTACTAAGAATTTTATAGAAAAACCCAATAATACAAGACCACAAGACGAATGAGGCAGTTAGCAAACAAAAGTATTAGGACACTCATTGCGCAATATTGACACCAATATGGCGTCAAGTTTTCTTCCAGCAACACGTCATCATAACATCCCAGGGTCATTCCAAAGGTAATAAGACCCGACATTACAGAAATAACCGCAACTCAAATAGTTCCTTTCATCCGGACCCAAAATTAGGTACAGTTAGCATCAAAAACATGTATTCAGTTTGATTCTTTTAGTTACAATATTTTATCAATGATCAAAATCTTCAAGAGTTAACAAATATAAAAAATATATTATATTATAGATTTGCCGTACAAATATGCAAATGGGGGTGAACACCGTGGATCTCAGACGAGGGATTTAAATAATACAACTGGATTGTATCGGTATTAAGCACGAGTAATCGAATCACAGCGTAATATTCATAGTTATGCTCTTCTCTTAACAAAAAAAAAAAATAACTTGCCAAGGTAAACTCTTGTAGCGAAATCATAGCGCAATCTATTTCGATCCCAACACCATCTAAGGAAGCAGAAAGTAAACTTTTAGTTTTTATTGGTTTTGTGTGATCGCGCTATGATTTCGTCTCCCGCTTGGACATAGGGTTTATATATTCTAACCTTGCTCAATGTGACCGGTGAAGGTGATCCAGAGCAAACTATGTCATACCTATAGGTGTGTCCTTTATCCCCGAAAACCTGCACGAAGGACGATCTCTATGCGGCCACGCCTAATGCTACTAATAGTACTGAAAATATTGTTTGACCATTGAAACTATAAGGAGAAGCTTAGTTTAGTTTCACTGTTGGAACTTATAACAAAAGAGCGAAAACCTTGCTGATCTGCAGTATATTCACATTACAAATTTTACAGAAAACTCTAATCAACACACTCGACAGGGGGTAATCAAACTCGAAAATTTGTCGCTCAGCAGCCGCTCTTACCACTAAACAAATGACGCACTCTAAAATATAATAAAAATAATAATACTGTTACAGTTTTAAGTAATATTCGGTACTGTTGACGTCATTGTTAGGCCGACTGTACCCCAGTAACAGGTAAGGCAATAATAATTTCGGGCTGAAAATTTCAACCTGAATTTTCAGGTCTCCCGAGTATAGTTATTATGTCTGCATAGCTGTCATTTTAATAACAATAACATAATACATTCTGGGAAAACAGCACAAAAATACAATTGTGAAACGTTAATTTTGGAGTGTTTTTAGGACTGAATATTTTGATGCTCATGTTAAAGTTTTAATTTAACGGAGGGGCTCGTGGCTATGTATTAACTACGCTGATCAATCGATCTGCAAGGTTAAGCTGCGCCAGCCATGGTCAGCCTGTGGATAGGTGATCATTCTTTACACATCGAGACCACTCCGTGCGGTCCCGGTTGTCATACGAACACCTATGACAATAAATTATTATTGGAAGTCAGAAGTCCGAAAAGCCTGACATCTAGTTAGTATTTATATCGGTATTGCTCAGAAATTGGGTTGCGAAGGTCTGATGGCAGTCGCTTCGTGTAAAATACTGATAAACTGATTTACCATCGCAGTGGGCGTTGGTAAATCAGTCAGTCAGGACAAGTAGTTTATATATGTATAGATTATTCACGCGAAAGTGAGTCTTATTTATCTATTACCTTTTCACTAAACATATTTTGATCATTAGCAAGGAGATATAATGCATCCTGTAGAAGTACACAGGCTACCTTCTGAAAAAAGAGCAATACGTAATTTCAGGTAACAAATAGTAAGTGAAATAACCCCTATTTTTGTAAGCAGGATATTTATAAGAATACAATTTTCTTTCAAAAGAACCCTTACAATTATCTTCAAGCCAACGAAAAGGTCTTGAAACCTCACCTCAGCTAACAGCCTTTTAGATAGGCATACACAGTTTGCCCATTTAACATAATAACCGTGGCTTTGAGGTAAAGAAATTTTAACGCTCCGTTTTCGCAGAAAAGTTTGGGTGAATTATGGGGTGACGTGGAGACGGGGTATGTTGGGCCATGAATTAAGCGATATTTTGTACGGTTTCTTTAAGTAACCGTGTTGCCAAGGATGATTTTTATTATACTAGCTTCGACCAATAAAAATAGCTTCAATATTATACTATCAGATCAATATTAAAGTTACTTTAGTGGTGTTTATTTTTTGTATGTTGTCATTTTATTAGTAGTAAAAAGTCGTTTTGACGTTACTTTGGGCAAAATGGAGCCAGTTTTTTTTTGTGTGTAAACTGTTATTCATTTCAAGTCAGTGTCACACATATTAATGTACTTAGCGTTAGCTACGATAAGTAAACGATTTTTGAAATAGAATATAAGTACATACTTTGATTTCTGATAGTAAATAATAGTAGGTATGGTATTATAATCAATAGTACGAACGAATTTTCGACTTTGAAATAAAACTCTGGGGAAAGGCCGGCCCGTGGCCATGGATGCTTTATACAGTCCGAGACATTATTAAAAGCTATTTGTTTCTATGTATTATAAGTAGGTATTTACAAAAAAAAGTATTTAAGTATTATATCCATTGTCTAGTACCCATAGTACAAGCTCTGCTTAGTTTGGGACTAGATGGTGATGTGTAAAATGTCCCAAAAATATAAAAAAAAGCGATACATTCGTGGCATCTTGTCTACGCCCCCAATATATTTCGCTATGCATCTTTGAATAGAGAAGACGCAGAAACCAAAGCTAAAAATCTGTAATCACTTCACAGATGTTTCTATAACACCCACACATTTTATTGAACCCCACGATCGCATTACACTATCATCAAAGTACCTCTGTGCTAATACCTTTACCGTCGTCGGGGAACGGAAATTAAATCCCACAGCTCCGCAGTCCCCCACAGTAAGGGGTCTGATGGGGGATTAGTTTGTCTGGAGCCTGCGATACTAATTATATATTTATTGGCCTTTTTGTCCGCAATAAAAGCTTGTATAGACGTAAGGGATTTAATAAGATCGTGTATTTTTGATAAAAGTGGTGTTGGCTTTGATTTTGTTTAATGTGTTTAATTATAGATATTTTACATGTAGATATGGATTATTCTATGTAAATATTTGGATATTTTTCACTGATTATAATTTTTATTCAGAAAATTAGTTAATATCTGAAGTGCTATCTGTAATAAGGGTATAATTGAAATTAAAACATTTGACTTTGACATCATATGTCATTTGTCATTATAATATTAAATAAACCTACTTTTTACGGATTTTATGTGTCTTTCTCATCTCAAATCAGCCTTGTGACATCTGACGTGAAATTTGTAATACACGTGTTCACGCATTACTTCTATTGTCATGTATTTATGAATAATGATAACGTTCCAGGTACATGCGTAATAAAATTTATATTCAGAATAAAACATTAGATTTCCCCTTTATTTTACGGCTTTGTTATGTCCCGAACGTTTTTACAATCGCGGAAATTATACGGTATGATACTAGGTCGTACATTAAGATATTGTTAAGTAGAAAGGGCGCCGCGAAGTTTCTAGGAATATTAAAATCTAGAGATTATTTTATAACTGTTTTACAAATATACTAAAAGTATTTATTACTTCAATTACTACGTACACAGGTTGTAATTGAAGTATTAAATACCTCTAGTACGTAAGTGAGAAAAAGAGAGATGAGATTTACTAACTAAATTACTTATTTTAAATTTAACACTTTTGTGTAATGGACATGTGTTGTAAGACTGAAAAGCATGAAGGAGGAAGTTTTTTAGCATGAATATGGATGGATATAAGGGATAAGGAAGACTACAAAAAATATAGACGGCTAATAGAGATGTATAGGAGAAGAACAAGACATTATACTGCACCGACTCCAAATAGATCAGGTCCCAAACAGGAGGATAATGAGAATGATTATGCTGACTTTTATAGAAACATAATTTTAAGAAATCAAAGTCAAGTCAAGTGTTTTATTTCAATTAGACCATTAAAATATCACTTTTGAAAAGTCAAAACTAGTTGCACGGTTCCAAAAAGTGGGTTATATTTAGATGAACCGGCAAGAAACTCCATAGACACTCTTTAAAAAAAACATGATTACAATGTTAATCTTGGTTTACAATGTTTGTTATGTTAAATAGTTATTGAAAACAATGCAGTTTGACGTGTACCTACTAATAAATTAATCCAGAATAATAAACAGGAAAAAAAAAGATTGTCATTGACAGTAAGAGCTGACCAGAAGAAGTTGAACTTAACCTGCTTCTATACATAGTAACAAAGTCGCTTCCCACTGTCTGTACCTCTTTATGCTGAGATCTCTTAAACTACTCACTACCATTTAGATAATTTCTTCTGGAAGGTTCGTTCAAAGCCGGGGCGAGTCGCTAGTCACTACATAGTATAAAACAAAGTCGCTTTCTCTGTCCCTATATCCCTATGTATGCTTAAATCTTTAAAACTACGCAACGGATTTTGTTGCGGTTTTTTTTAATAGATAGAGCGATTCAAGAGAAAGGTTTATATGTATAATACATGTATATTATTAGTACATTGCACCCGTGCGATGTGCGAGGGTCGCTAGTACTCAATAAAGTAATGTAGCAACCGAATCAATTTAAACAAAATTTATTAGGTACGATCATAAATCCCAAAATGAAAAATCGAAGCTAAACTCGAGCAAAATTTCTATTAAGCCATAAAACACACGACTTTAAACCGACTCTCGTTGCCTCTAATGCTCGTTTAAAGCCGTTCGAAATCTGCTCTTATGGCCACACTTGGCTAGAGGTGGGATAAATAAAATATCCCCGGCTTCGTCTTTTATTCATTGCCTTCAACTTAGAGTTCTTTATTGGAACATTTTGCTCCTCTATGTGTCTCGGATGCCCCACAAATGGTCCACGGTATCTTTTTTATGAGTCTGTGGAATAAAAAAAATATTTCGCGGACAATTTTTTGAGGTTATAGTTGAGAAACTTTTAGCGGTCTTTTCATAGATTACAAATGTGTGTTTTTTTTTAATTGTCGCGGATTGAATGTTTGTGGTTAAGTAGGCTGGAATTTCATTGACAGTTATGTAGTCCAGGATTTGTTTAATCTAAATACAAATTTATCTTAAGTTGTTTAATACCACCTGTGTGTCGACAACATTTGGGGATTTTAAAAATGTCATTACAAAAAAAGAAAAAATCTCAGGACTTTTCTAATTTATTGCTGGCAGCACTGTATAGACTAACGTCACTTTATTAGCAACGACGCGTCTCGCTCACATTAAATTATGCAAAACGTCGCGCTCAACGGTTTTAATTTGAAAAAAGTAAATTACGCGGCTGGGTTGCCAGTGAGGATATTAAATTTTAACTGCGGGTAAAATGTTAGTTACAATATTAAAGTGAAATTTCATTGTAAAGTATGATGCTAATAAGCGACACGCGAGTATGGAAAAAGTTTAATATTTTTCAAGTAGCTAGGTACAGAGGCCAGCACATCAAGCCATCCCATCCCTCATTACCCAAATCTGTCAAATGTCTTTGATAGATTTTCAACTTTTATACAAACGAAGTAAGGTTCATATTCAGTTGGGAAACTTGACCGTTTCGGATAGCTTGACTTGCTGGCGTCTGTACTATGTGTTAAATTCTTGTGTGAGAAACATTTATATCGCTAAAGTATACAATAACAAAGAGAAAATAATACAATATTCCCAGCAAAACCTTCAACTACTGTTGACTCAATATTTTTTTTATCTATCTGTCATCAGATCTGTATGCCTAAAAGTTAGAAGAGGTGTACCTACATGTATAATATCATCATATCCAATAATACCTATTTTGTGTATTAAAGATAACATTTTACGTTTTACATTTGACACACTTAATAATGTTACTTCGCGCTAGAATCACAATAACCGAACCCTCTTAACGAAAACTTAAGATCCCATAAACTCACACGCATTTATAAAATATTCCGCTTTACGAGGCGAAGTAAACGACGTTTTCATTAAGCGCTTCATGCGAGATTTTAAGCATCTTACGTGAATAATTAACAGAGCCTACTTCATTATGAAGTTGCGTGTTAAGTATTGTTCCAATTAATGGAAATTTAAGGGCAAGGGCAAGGTGAAAATTTTGGAGATGAGATTAAGGACCAAGCAATTATTGCTTATGATTCATACATAGTAAGTAATAATTGCAATCAAATAAAAACAGACAATGACTGCCTCATTAGTCTAGTGGTCCTAAGCGCGACTGCTACTCTAGAGGTCCTGGGTTCGATCCCCAGGTCGAGCAAAGTGTTATTGGGTTTTTCTATAAAATTCTCAGTAGCAGCTCGGAGTCTGGATTTGTGCCCGGTTAATGGCAATAGGCTCGCCCCTATTACATGGGACCTAAACATACCGACGAACTGTGGGTGTACAATTAGTACACCTCTGCCTAACCCTTCGGAGACAGGCGTGATGGTATGTTATGTAAGTAGTTTTTTATTGCAAATGTTATAAAAAATAACTATTGAATATTGAAATAAAACTACTTTTTATGGATTTAATCGCGTTATATTGATATTATTAATCCCGACATTTCGCTCATTTTACAGCGTCAGTATACGAACGTGTAAACTGAGTGGCGAAACTTCGGAAATAATAATAACAATGAATATAATTATTAGAGTCCTTAAAAATTATAAAAATTGAATCAATCGATTACATTTATCTATAGTAAATATTTCTCCACTCAAAGGATCGATCGTCAGATCGTCCGTCAAGAAGTATCAGGAACGCATTCTCTCAGCGGCCACACTTTAGTTCTTAGGTACTCATCAACCACAATAAAATACATCAATTAATTTCGTATCAAGAAGCAAAAAGGGACTGTTTAACACCCGAACTATCACAACTACTAATCTACAGCGCATTGCCAACAAGCAAAACCAGCTCCCAACTTATACAGAACTATTCCAAGCCAACTATTGCAAGTTAGGGGGAAAGTTGGTGTATTCAAATTAGATGGTAATAGCGCGGATGTCTTCAGAAAATAATTATATTTGGATGTGTTGCGCAGTTTCAGTAGCGATTTAGTTATTGCTAATGCGAAGTTAAAGTAAAATACTCAAGTTCTTCGATAAAATTGCCAGAAAAGATGGTCACAACCCTGAACAGTTGATGGTAACTCACAAAATCGTCGTGAAACGCTCTAGAGATCGAAGTCTGTAAGATGGACTGACCAGATCCACACATCTTTGGACACTTCACGTTACCTAAGACTGGCACAGTTGGCAATTTATTGTCAAACAAGATTCCAGAGGAAAGTCACGATCCTCAATAATGAGGAACATGACTTGAGGAGAAGGATTGTTTGACAGATAATTCGTGTCAAAACAACGTACCGTTTTATATTATAATTATAGACCGCATCTATCATCATAAAGTATGTGCCTTTTGAATTGACAAGGATTATGAATCAACACAAGCAGTGATAGCCTGGTGGTATGACCATTGAACTGTCAAGTCGAAGTTCGAAGTTCTAATCCAAGACACGCAACTCTGACTTTTCGAAATAGAATACGCGCATGTGCGTATTCTATTTCGAATTATTAATTAATTATCACTTGCTTAAACGGCAATGGAAAAAATCATGAGGAAACCTGCATGCCTTAAAGATTTTCTCGACGGCGTGTGAAGTCTGCCAACCCGCACTAGACCAGCGTGGTGGACTATAGCCTAATCCCTCTCATTCTGTGAGAGGAGACCCGTGCCCGGCAGTGGGACAGTATATGGGTTGATGATGATGATCAACACGGCTTTAATAGTGACGTTAAACATCATGACGAAGCTAGTAATATCCTAAAAGTTTTTTTACTAGACACAAATAAGAATAAATATAATGATATTACTTCGTCTTCTTATCGAGTCAATTGTTAAATAATTTCCGAGTAATATATTGTAATATATAAGTTATATCCCTGTACACACGGTTACAATCCAATGTTTTTACTTTAGATCAAACTAAGTCCAAACAATGAGAACGTTATTATAAATTAGGCTTTCTTGATGCATATGAATATAGAAAACCAAATGCTCTAATATGTATTATATTTTTAAACTTTGGACTATAGCCTAATCCCTCTCAATATGAGAGGAGACCCGTGCTCAGCAGTGGGATATAATATATGGGTTGATGATGATGATGATGATATTTTTCAATTTTCTCCAAGAAAGTAAGTAGTTCCGCAATTACAACTAATCCTTCGGGAAATACAGGTAAGATAGTACCGCACGTCACGTCACGTCACGTCCGTTCACGGCTGCACTACATAATAAACAGCAGTCGCACTCCAATCTCCTTCGTACCCAACCTCCAAGCACAATATAACCTTTTTAATTCCGCACACATTCTAAAAAGTTTACATGCAAACTGAAATGATCTCTAAACACAAAAGGGGACAAACCAACTTAACAACATTATACACAAGAGAATTCTAGCAAAAATAGAACGAAACCCGAGATTCCGACACTCAGGTCGATGACCCTCCCTCTTTGTTTAGGTATAACCCGGTCAGAGGTTGAGAAGCCCTCCTATTTATACCCTCGCTCCCTCCCCACGACCTGTTTCCATTTTCTACCACAATTTTGTTCTATTGACACTGGCCACTAATGAATAAATTGCTATTGCGCGTTCCTATTGGCCGGTTGGTGAATTGAAATTCTGGTTATTGTGATTTTTGAAATTAGAATCTGTGATTCGATTGTGAGTTTGAATTTGGAAATTGAGAGATGATTTTAATTAATTTGAGTATTTTAGATTTTGTAAAGTAAAAGTAAAAGTAAAAAATTGCTTTGTAAATTCAGCTTTTTGTGGCGTCATTTTGATTTGAGCCACTATCGCCCGTTCTTTTTATAAAGCAGTATTTTCTTGTAAAAACACTGCCCCACACTAGGATTTTCTCCTGTATCGTGGGTGTTTTTACGAAACTAAATCTACCCCGGTGGCAACCATCAGTAGTTCTTTGTCTTCTAACACACCCAAACCTGGAACGACAGTACCTATCCGTAGTTCATACAAATATTAGCCGTGCGCCGATAATGTCGCAAAACAAAAACAAAATTGATTTTTAAACGACTTTATTTACGCTAAAGTTTTTCACACGATTTCTTAAATATTTAATTGCTTGATGAAAGCACATAAAAACTGAACACGGCTAGCTATGTACATAAATGTACATACATAATGTACCGGATCTACATACCAGATGTGCACGCGCTTAGATTAATTGTGTTATGTAAAGTTATAAATTTTTCGCCTCTTTAGCCTAGTGAGTCTAAGTGTTACTGCTACGTATGAGGTCCTGGCTTCCTGGGTTCCTGGTGATGGTTGGATTCCCTAATCGAGCAATGTATTAGATTTATGCTCGGTTAGCAGCAACAGGCTCCCTTAGACTTAAACCTTTGGACTGCCAAATCGAATGTTTCGTATTCGAATCTAAGGACCTCTGACTTTTCGAAATCATGTGCGTATTAATAATTAATATTATCACTCGTTTAAACGGTAGAAGAAAACATCAAAACTGCATGCGAAATAATTGCATAGATGACCATTAAATACTTAGGTTACCTTAATAGAAAAAACCTTACAAGTTTTGGAGCTATGATGTTTTCAAAATTTAGCTGTATTCAGCTACTTTCGTTGCTGACCGTACCACCCCAGACGAACCTAGCAGCATGAGCAGCCCTGCCACCTATGATTCTAAACCGTTGTATTTAATGTAAAAAGAAAAGAAAAATCTTCGGATACCTGGTATAACTACATATGCAAGATGTCGTCTATACTCGCGCGAATGTGTGTGTAAATAGGCAGGGTTGCCATGTTAAATTTTTTGATCGCTTTTTATGCGTCACGCGACACTTCCGCGCTCGTAAAAATACGTTCTAAAACAACAGGTTTCGTGTGCATATATGCAAATAAAGAGCTACTAAGGAAATAGGTTATTAAAGTTTTTCAGTGTTTTTTTTTTCTGGTGAATAATATACACATCTTTAACCTTTTCTACTTTAATTATACCTAATCGAAAATATGTTTGTCTATTACAGTTGGTTTAGTTTTTATTTTGTTTTGGTAACCCTTTTATATATTGTTCAAATCCAGTCTTTCAAGACATACATACATAGAATATGAATAAGTAAGTACAGAGGCCAGCACATCAAGCTACCATAATCTGTCAAATTTATTTGATTGATTTTCAACTTTAAAACAAAAATGTAAGGTTCATATTCAATTGAGAAAATTTGACAGTTTTGGATAGCTTGACCTGATGGCGTCTGTATATATTTTAAGGGTGACAATGTTTAAAGTTGCGTTGTCTGCATAATTATATGTAATATATAATCGTGGGGAGTTTGAAGAATCCCAAGGCCATAAGGGCAAGTGAACGCAAATGCGGTTTTTAATTGATACGAGTCCGACGTACCCTGCCACCTCCCCAAGTGGCAGATGATCCATGATGATGATACATAATATAAAAAATATATAGGTATTTACGGTAACTTATAAGGCGTTTTGGGGCTGTCTTAAATGTAAAAATGACGTTCAAAAAGTACTACCTATAAAGTCTATCTTGAATAAATTATTTTGAATTAGATTTTGCTCTAATTAAACGTTAATTAGAGCCATGTAACTTTCATAGACAATATACCGTTGTCAGCATAGTTCCACCCAACAGTTCATAGTTAAGGCTAGCCGATAACCTCGCGTAGCTGCACTAATTAGCATCGGGACGGGGTTTTAATTAACGTCCAACGTTGCAAACTGTAAAATATTACGCGTCATCACAACACTGACTATGTAGTTATAGAATTACCAGCGGTATCGCTGTTTTCTAAAATTAATATGCATAATATTAATTTTAGAAAAGCATTGCAATAAAATTATATCTTTTTAAATTTCTTAAAATTATATCTTTTTAAATTTTTTTGTTTAGAATAGTGTTTTCCAAATTTTTGAAAACTGTATAAATTTTAAGATTGGGACGAATGATTTTATAATAAAAATTTAAATAAATAAATTAATGTCTTTTTTTCTCCATTAAACCAATTAAAATCAAATTTATTTTTAATGGTTTTGAATTTACCGCCAAAACGCTCGGTTCGATGACGTCAACTGTGGGACGTCAACTTTGTGTAAACAATTTTAACACCTATGTAACTCTCCTCTATCAAATACTACATGAAGATGGAAGTAAATTACAGAGCCGCGCTGAGTACGACAGACTCGGATATAAGGAGTTCCACACATAGTTTGTAACACTATTGTCACAGCATCCGGTAGATGCAACAAGTTCACAATATTCACTCCAGTGTTTACAATTAACCTACTTTCTGCAACTTTCGACATTCAAAACAGTTTGCATACATTTGGGTAATACTACATAATCTATAATTATGTTAGTGGCAACACTGACTTGGTAGTTTAAATTATATCGCGGTAGCTAATTTTAGTATTAGGTAGGTAGGTACATATATGAGAAAAATCTGTGAGCCCAAAAGGAAAGTAATAATTATTTATTTATTTATTTTAGGAAAGCTTATAGACTAATAACAACAATTGGTAAGGAACAATTATATTACAAAAATTGCTAATAACAAGCTTCCACGATATTAAAGTAATTACTTAGTTCTCAAAAATACTTGAAGTTTCTGCTGTATGATAGATAATTTATGATTTCATACCGACCCTTCTCCATTAGGACTTAACAGAACTTGCAACACTTAAGTATCCACAAGTTTAAGGTAAACTTATTAAGTTTGTGGTTAAGACTAAGCAGTTATTATTTGTTGACACTAGTGTAAATGTGAGATAAGAAGATTCTGATGCCAAATTTCTAGAGTAGCTTCAAATTTATATTTGGCTGTAAATTTAAGAAATGAATAATATATTTATTCCTGTTAGTAAATCTTTTAAACACACAGTGTTTCATATTTCTGGCACTAGATGGCGCTCACATTTACGTTAGCTGATTAACCTCAATAATGAGAAAATATTAGACCATATTTTAATACAAATAATTAAAGAACTCCAAATGCTAATAATTTTTTCAACTTACTCATAATTTCAAGAACTATGTTACTCATTTAATATTTAACATCAGGAAAGACAATTATTAACTTATTCAATTCAGCAAGGCTTTATCTTTTAACGTAATGATGACAACACTGTCGAGTGAATTCCGTAGTTTATATTCGTGGCACGTGCACTTCTGTCTTTTCGAACGTACGAATCAGAATTTGATTTTAACTTTCTTGACAGTAGAGGAAACAATTACTACCTAATACCTGTCGCAATATGTCAGATTTGACAGTTATCTTGTGAGTGAAAAGAGGTAGGCGCATTTATAACTCCCAATAACAACACACGCGTGCTTATTGGTTGACTGGTTGAATCTAGGAACATAATAAGCCGGCAAATGAACACGCTACATTCGCGTCACGTGTACGTGGCGTGGTGTGTTAACAAATATGTTCCCACCTTTATTTTTCAATACATAAATCGTAAATCTTGATGCTTATAAATTAATCTAATACTCATTATCATAGTGTATGGATAACATAATAATAAAATTATATAATGTAGAATAATTATTTGACATTATGTGGTTTATTCTTTGTGTGACGGCCGTGCAAAGTCCTAACTTTGATACAATTGTGGTAAATGATGATACCTATATCATCGGCACGCCAAAAGATAAACATCAAATCTAACCTTGATTATTAAAATTAGATAGGAGCAAGTTTAAAAGAATTGTAGAGTTCATAAAGGCACATGAAGTCCATATTTGGGCGACGGCCTGCACTCAGAGACCAGGGGAAGTAATAACACAATAGCTTTAGCTACATTGCCCGAATCAAGGAGAAACTGAAGGTCCTGCCGTAGGTATAAGAAGGTCCAAGAATTAACTGTGGTAAATGCTGTACCGCCAAGAATGTAGCTCTTGAATAGATTAACAAAAAAGAAATTGTAGGTCGAATCATTATACCGACCTTTGCCGACTCAGAAAAAGTCTGAAACAAAGACAAAGAAACGTATCATTTTAATAAAAAAATGTGGCAAAGGTTGGGCTATTCTACCATTGATACAATTTAGGTAATAAGCAAGCTACAATTCCTATTTTCCTACCTTTTTTTCTCTGTACCTTTGGTATAATGTATGTCTTTGAACTATTACGGGTACAACTTAAGTTTACTGAAAATTCCTTCTTGTCTCCAGAAAATGTTGTTTCAAGTCTTTTAGTTTTCCATTCCGTTAACTTTTCTTCCAATAGCCTTCAGGCTTTCAATCTACAGCCTCGCTGGTCACATTAAACGAAGGTTTTCTACTGAAAATATTATTTCTATGCCTTTTGTGTTTCAATTTCCAAACGGTTATTCGGTTTTCTTGTTATTTTTATTCGAGATGAAAGATTTTTCCTTTGATCGTGAATTGACAAGGTAAGTTATAAATAAGAAATGTGGCATAAAAATTATATTATTTGAAATGCTTGACGATGAATGGCTTTTGAGCCACTTAGCAAATCATAATGTTGACTTTTTGTTGTTTAGCCAAAAATTTCATCTTCATCAGATTAAATCTTTGTGCCTCAAAGAACACGTAAAGCTGTCGGTTCCGGTTGTTATACGAACAGTTGTTAGTATAGTCAGAAGCCTAAAAAGCCTGAATAGCATTCTATCCTCGGGATTGGTATTACCCAGAAAATGGGGTTACGGAGTTCTGATGGCAGACACTTCTTGTAAAATACTGATAGCCGCATTTGAGTAGACTAGAAACCGACTCCAACATAGTTCGGAAAAGGCGGATTGGAGGATGATGACATATTCACATGAAATTTATTCAGTCATACTTTACTGTAATGTGATAAGGCAACGTTGCGGTTCAAAAGACGATGTAGTGACAATAATTGAGAAGAATATGCTTCGATAGTTTGGACATGTCGACTATCAAAAGGGATTTTATGTGGTGAATGTCAGTGGAACCGGGAGGGGAACGTAGTACTCGCAACCGGCGTGTGTGTATACATAAAATACATAAACACAAATACATACCTATACGTTCATGAAACAATTGAAAAGACAACGATCCGGATATTATTTTCTCTTTACAGTAAAATATGTAGGATGTGATGATTCATTTCTACAATGTAAACTAAAGATTTATCATACTCTATAATAATTACGAGCTCAACAGAGACAATACAGATCCATCACTTGGAGCTCAGAGAGGTTTAATTAAAATGTATTGTGGCACGACCCTACCACGACCTGTGCTACTAGATACTTGTTGTGTTGGAAAAGCAATACTTTATCAGAATAAAGTATCGCTTTCGCAACATAGCACCTTTATCAGGAACCTACTTTAACATTATCCTATCTTTTATGTTTCATAATAATATAAAGTATAAACTTTTATTTTTATATAAAGAATATAATGGTCAAATTCAAAGTCAAAATAATTGTCTATACTATAAAATCATAAATAATATTATAAAAATATGACGAAGTCTGTGATCTAGTGGTTCGATTCCCACAGGACACAAATATTTGTGTGGGTAAAACATGAGTATTTGTGTTTGTCTGGGTGTTTCTTATGTATTATAAGTACATATTTACAAAAAAAAAGTATCTAAGTATTATATCCATTGTCTAGTACCCATAGTACAAGCTCTGCTTAGTTTGGGACTAGATGGTGCTGTGTAAAAATGTCCCAAAAATATTTATTATCATTTATTAAACATAAAGTTTGTGAGGTTGTAGGGTGTAATCTCTGGATCTACTGAACCGATTTTGAAAATTCTTTTACCAATAGAAAGCCACATTATTTGTGAGTGTCATAGGGGCCGGGGGGATCGTTAGTTACTACTATATTTATAGTATAGTATTATTAGAGATAATTAGGACTAAAAAACCGCCGTATTTGTAAGTTGTACAGAATATACACCAGACCAGAGTTAAGAGAGAAGAGACAGTTAAGACAATTAGTAATTAACTCTTTTAGTATTTTTTTTTTATTTTTTATTTTGGAGTTGAAGGTCAAACATTCCAACGAAATCACTTAAATGATGCAAATCTGAAGTATCTCTATGAAGCAAGAAATGAAAATATAAACATACACCATGGTCTAAAATATAACTAAAAATACAAATGAATACATAAGGAAAACAATTTATTCAAATTATCATTAATGTTTCTGAAAACCATCTTGCTAAAATATGATTTAACTCTAAAATTCATAAAATTTATTAACTTTTGTAATTTTCACGTTGGTGTTTTAAAATTAATGTTCTGCATGAAATAGATATGTATGTACGTTCGAAAAAATGCTTTATCAACCTAGGCTTACTATCATTAGAAGGCTGAGAATATCACTGATAGTTCTTCAAATGGAACTTGCGACATTTTTATTGCTCAAATAAAGCCTGAAGCGTGGAGCTATATTGCCTCGCAGACGTAACGCCATCCACGGACGTTTAATTAAAACGTATTGCGGCACCCTAGTGCTCCTAACTGTATACTGTTCCATTTCTAGCGTTTATTTTGAACTATCTCTTCTAGTATCGAGGGATATGACCAAGTTACTTTATAAAGAACTTGTGGACGAGTTGATTTATCTATGTTGTTACGTGACAATTTATCTCACCTACAGAATAACTAACACAGCTTTAGGTACCATTTTTTTTATAGTACGGAAAATCCTCATGGATCCTCCGCCATCCGGGGAGCTGGCAGTGTATGTCGCACTCATACCGACTAAAGACCGCACTTGCTCTATAGTCATGGCCATGTGATACGCGAAATTCGCCACGACCAAGACGGGACAGCTTTAGGTACCTTTTTTTTATTGCGAGGAAGAAACCTTCAAAAGGCTACTAGCCTGCTGGGCCAGGGTGTGTGGGATTTTTACTGCACTAAAACCCCCCGGTGGCCATCTTCCGCACAATATTGGGGGGCTCCGGGAACAGACGTATTTTTCCGGAACCCTTCCTGTGTCACGTCCCAGGGAGCTTTAGGTACATAGATAATGGCCAGTCTACGCCCTTCCCTAACATATATACCTACCCTACGCATACAGGCCGCCTGATGGTTACCAACAACGGCATTCTATATTTACGCCAGCAACACTAATATAATATTATCCATCATCAACCCATATACTGTCCCACTGGGCACGAATTTCTTCTCAGATTGAGAGGAATTAGGCTATAAATTCAGCCGCATCTGGAACTGGAAGCCGACACCAATATAGTTGGGAAAAGACTAGAAAGAGAAAATAGATACTCGTAGCTTTCAAAAAACCCTGAGATGAATAAGCATACATTGGAAAGTTGGCTATATTGTTCCCCTTAGGGATTAGCAAACACTAAAATAAAAAAAGTATAAAGATTGAAATAAAACTACTTTTCACAGATTTTATCGCGTTATATTGATATTATTAATCCCGTAGTTTCGGACCCTTTTTAAGTTGTACGTGGTACAACTTAAAGGGTCAATGTATAATATTCGGTAAATGTTAGAAATCAAGAAGTATATAGATATTTAAAATAATGTTAGCCAATGAACCACCCTTCAACCAACCACCTATTGAACGCAACCTTCCATGGGTGTCAAAAGTGTTGTCATTCGAAAAAAATAAAGTCATTTGGTAGAAATTATTGCAGTGGTACGATCAAACCAACGGTACAATATAGCCGACTCTCCCCTATAACAGAATTTTGTTCAAACAAGACCAAAACGTTCCAGATCAAGACTTGAATAATATATTAAAAAATACTGCGTACGACGTAGAAAAGGCCCAATTTTCTGAATACTTAAAGAGAGAGACGACAAAAAAGAAAATTGTTTCTGACTGATATTAATTTCAGAGTACCACGAACTTTGGATTTTATGCTTACTTTATGAGTTCATGCTTCAATTTTAACTATTGGAAAACTTGTCGACAAAGTTTTTTTTTTCTTTTTGCTCAAAAAGACATTTTTTCCATCTCATTAATAATCTTTTTTTAAGAAATATCTCTATACTTTTCTACAGTCAATGTGGAATACTCAACTCACTCATATATATAGGATACGTTCTCCATATACCGCTCGGAGGGGCAGTAGTGTATGTCGGATCGTTGCAATGGCATCCCGAAGATTTTTTTGCGATAAAAAGATGCCTATGTCCTTCTTCAAGGTCCAAACTATCCCTATGCCATGAGAGCCAGAGTGGCCTAACTACTTACACAATAGTTTTCAGTAGTAAGGAAAAAAACAGAAGCCCTAATTTCAATAATTGTAACTTTAGAAAATAAATATATTTTATTCATTTATGAAAAAAAATTGAACAAATTTTTAGGTCACTGTGGCACTATGACTTTTACCGTTTAGAGCAGTTTTTTCAATTAAAATCAGATAGGCCACTGGCTCTCATAGCCTATATCACAAAAAATATTAAAAATTGGCCAACGGTTTTCGCGTGAATACAGTACAAACAGAGAGCAGCGTCACTTTCGCATTCTTAACATTACCTTTACAGAGGGGCTCGTGGCTATGACATAACTAAGCTGATCAACCGATCTGCAAGGTTAAGCTGCGGATGTGTGACCATTCTAACCACATCGAGACGCCTCCGTGCCTCGGAGAACACGTACGATACGATATAAACACCTATGATAATCGCTAGTGGTAGTCAGAATCCCAGAAATTGGGTTGCAGTTGGCAGTTGGTGTAATACTGATATTCAGATGGATCTTGTTAGACTGGAAGCCGACCCCCACAAGGCTCATAGAAAGAATATTACCAACCTTTCATCATCATCATCATCAACCCATATACTGTGTCACTGCTGGGCACAGGTCTCCTCTCACATTGAGAGGGATTAGGCTATAGTCCACCACGCTGCCCTAGTGCGGGTTGGCAGACTTCACAAACCGTTGAGAAAAATCTCTAAGGTATGTAGGTTTCCTCACAATGTTTTCCTTCACCGTTTAAGCGAGTGATAATTATTACCAACCTTTACACACTCATATTTCCTACACAATGAATACCCCATACATAACTTCCTCATACACACTGTATAAATATGTAGATTGTATATGGGGGTGCATAATTTCCCTCATTACTTCCTCTCCGGACGCTGCAGCCTCGTACGTGTATTTAATTTTAAATTACCGCATATGTATGGCTTTCATATTAAAGTTGTGAAAGAGGCTTTGTAGGTGTATGATGTACGTGGTACAACTTATAACTGAATGTTGTGCAACGGTGTATACACCAAAAATCTTATTACATGTTATTTGAACAAGTCTATGTTGCTCGGAGGCAGAAGAACTACGTTTTTTTTTTCGGGATTCATATTTGATCATCAATTAGCGATGTAGGAAAATATAATGATGAAACGTAGGACGCCAAAGTGACTTTGCAGTTTATACAAAGTGAATTATAATGTGCACTGGCATTGTAACTGTGTTTTCACCTAAAATATAATTATGTAATGGATTTTCCTGAGATGAAATTAATTTCTTAATTAGTGTTTGTGTTTGTCTGGGTATTTCTTATGTATTTACAAAAAAAAGTATATATATCCATTATCTAGTACCCATAGTATAAGCTCTGCTTGGTTGGGAACTAGATGGTGCTGTGTGAAATTGTCTAAGAATATTTATTTATTTAATTAAATTATTTCAAACATCCGTAGCGGATGGATTCCTTCCATAACATGGCTCCTAATTATTATGAATTATGGAAAGCAGAATTTTATGCAATATAGAAATTAAGTAGTTTTCATAATTATTTTATAAACCAGACATTTCGGGTGTACCCTATACTAATATTTATGTTATTGTTCCAGGGCTGCTATCATGGGACTCTGGAGAACACCAGGTCGACTTGGAGAAGGAGCTGGCCACCCTCACGGCGCAGGCACCCGAGGGGGAGGAAGCTCGATATGGTATGTACCCATTATTTTTATATACTTAGGTACGTTATGTTACTGCAAAGGGCGAAAACCAAACATACCTCCGACTCGTTCTAACATGGATTTTTTTCCCAATAGTAATCTTATGATAACATACCGTCACGCCTGTATCCCTAAAAAGGGCTAGGCAGTGATGTACACCTCTATCAGTTACTTTAAGTAACTAGTTAATACAGGCGAGTATGCCACAGAGAAGTTGATGTGGAGAATTTCTAAGAAAAATCAATAGTATTTTGCCAAAGATTGAACTCAGGACTTCACGATCAGCAGCCGCGCGTGACCATTAGACCATAAGGCAGCGATCTATACTAATAGCACAGATTTTGGCACTATATTTTTTAAAGTTATTAAGCAAAGGAAAAATTTGGCTGGATTCGAACCTGCGTCTTCTAGTTAGGTCCACCAGACGCTATGACCACTAAGCCACCGCGAATCCCACCCGCCATAAAGACGTAAATTCAGAATGTGAAGGCAAAATTCGTCATAGCGGGTGGCAAAAAACATTAATGGCCAGTTTCAATAACGAAACTATCAGTAGATTTCCTTACTATGGATAGGATTTTGACATAACGTCCATACAAGTAATGTCAAAATCCTATCTCTAGTAAGCTAATCTACCGACGGATTTGATATTGAAAACGGCCCGCCCCTAGATAATCCCTTAGTAGATAATCCCTACTTTAACTGCCCGTCAGCTAATGCACGTTTGTGAATAGGTCGATCGGGTTAAATCTAAACTCATATTTTATTCAACTGCTTGAGAGGGTTTTCTGCGCTCATAATATATTTAAATCTTCTGATTCAGTTATAAATAAATAAAAGTTGTGTCACCCATGTGACCTGTTTTAGGATAATATTGATCGTATGATTACTGTTACTATCTGGACTATATAAGACACCATAATGCTTTGAGTTTGTTTCGGCGTTTTTTCTCAGATGTAGGAAATGCCGGCTCCATCTAGAATCAATAAAATATCAACTCGTAAAAGTGTCTTTGAATTACATTTTATTTTATTTTATTTACAGAAATAAATATCATGTCTGGCGCATTCTGAGCAGACTTGCTATATCTTTTATATATGTATATAAATTTAAGCGAAATACTTATAATATAAAACCATCTAAGGTAAATTCTGACCTCCTGAGATTCAATACAATGGGCGCTTTAAACAACTGAAACTACTGCCTGGACTTGGTTGGTCATGTTGAATGTATTTTCTTTGTTCTCTTCTCTTTATTCTTTTCATTATTTCTTTAGTTAAGCAGATATTGTTTAGTAAAGTAAATAGAGTATTATTAACGGCAATTTAATAAAAATATTATCTTAAAAACTATCTAAGTTACTAAAGTAGGTAGAACGTAATAGTAAAATTGTGGGTAATGTACATAAATTATTGTATTGGTCGATTAAAAACAACAGAAGACCAAAAAATAAAATCCGCAATTTCAAACAAACATTTTGTTTAATCATTTTGTTTGTTTTAATAAAACTGTAAACCTCTCCAACGTCTGTTGTCAACCGTGACCACAGCCAATGTAGAGTGCTTAAAACTTTTATGAAATTCAATTTTCATTGTATAACTCCCATATCCTATTAAAAGTTGGGGTTTACATTTTCATCAACCTTTATTCATAATTTTAAAGCGTGTGCTTGCATACCCTGATTACCTCGCCGCCTAGGAAAGTGGAGGGAGCGTGGAACAAACTAAATGAAATAACCACTACTCCTTCTCACTAAATTATAAAATAATGTTATTGATCTCTTTTGAAGACACTTTTACAAGTATTTATTTAATTCATACTAGGTGGTGCGAGCATTTAGCTAGCTGACGACCTCTAAGAAGAAACGCCAAAGCAAACTCAGAAAATCATGGTCTCTTTTAAAGTCCAGACAGTAACAGTATACAATGGTTATCAGATATGTGTTCAATATAGGCTAATCTGAACAGGCCTTTTGAAGAAAGAGCCCCAGCTTTGAGTTGTCTTAAAGAGCCCAAGCTCTTTGTTTTGTCATAAAGAATAGATTCTTTATGACAAAAGTTCTACGCCTCGAGCATTCTCGCGTCATGAGCATTTAGTTACGAGCATTTGAGTAGCAGGTACGTCGAACTGAGCTTTAATTACAAAACTTGTACGCAAGAACGAAGTTTCTTTGGTGAGTAAATCCCAATCCACGAGTTTTCTTGCGCGTACCTCTAAGATGTGGAATGGTCTTCGATGTGTAAAGTATAGTCACTCATTCATCTGCTGACCATGGCAAGCGCACCTTGCAGATACATTTTTTTTATACCACTAAGGTGGCAAACACCCGACAGGCGGCCCACCTGATGGTAAGCGCACCTATAGACGCTTTTAACACCAGGTGTATGTGTATCACTTGCGCGTTGCCGACCCTGAAAAACGATAGATAAACGGTTGGGTTGGCAGTATAAGGGTGAAAGTCCCCCCACTGCCAACAAAACGTTTCCTCGCGGAGCACTGGCAACCTTGCTCACCGTAAGGAACAAAACACAGTTCAAAGCAGTTATTTCACTTTGTGGAGAGGCAAGGTGTGTTGCCCCTCCAACCAAAGGGAGGGTCCTCCAACATTGATGTCGGGCAGTTGTATATATGCAACTTGCGTTGCGAATGTTGCTTGCGCGATTCAGGATTTTTGTTCGTAGTTCCATGTAGTGCGGTAGATGTCGCTACAACTTCGATAAATTCCATTGATCGAATTATTATTTAGCTACGAGCCTGTCACACGCCTTTAGTATCGTTAATGAGAACCCGCATGTTACTATTGGCATCTCAATCTATTAACCACTGTCGGCGATAGAATTGCTTATCGATTCATCAGCGCCGCGCACGGGTAAGCAATCAATCAGCTCACCACGTCGACCGCGCGCTGTGAGGCGGTGACGTGGGAGATTGACGTACCGTTGACGTAACTACCCGCAACTTAACACCAAATAAGGCCACGCCTGTATTCCCCGAAGGGTTAGGCAGAGGTGTACGATAAATTATATTTATTTCTGTTGATAGACACTTTTACAAGTCAACTTTTAATTAATACTAAATGGGGCCGGCATTTCCTAGCTGACGACCTCTGAGAAGAAACGCCGAAACAAACTCAGAGAATCATGGTCTCTTTTAATGTCCAGACAATAACAGTGTACAATGCTTATCAGATTATGTGTTTTACAATTTTAGCAAATCTGAACTGGCATTTTAAAGAAAGTAACTTTGTGCTGAACCAATGTACACCCACAATTCGCCGGTATGTTTAGGTCGAATGTAATAGGGGGCGAGCCTATTGCTATTAACCAGGCACAAATCCAAACTCCGAGCTGCTGCTGAGATTTTATTGAGCGATTAATTTTTCTATGAATCACTCATACATACATGTACATTTATGTATGTTGGGGTCGCTTCCAGTGTAACCAAACGCGGCTGAATATCAGTATTTTATACTATAGCGCGTACTAGTGAGCGTACTAGTGAGCCTGTAGGCAACGACTGCCATCAGACTCCATAACACATTTTCTGGGGAATACCGATATCTTGAGGATTGACTGATAGGATTTTTGGGTTTCTGACTAGGAGCAACGCTGGCTGTCCATATGACGTAAATAATAATAAAAATTGAACCACTTGCCAGCCCAATACCAACGTTCATTAGTATGGAAATCTGTGTAAAATCTGAAATCTCATTACACCCGAATCAAAAAACAGGATTCGCAAAAGCTGTTTTCAATTCAAAGAACTCCATCAATTTAATTATGAAACACGTACCAAAGCTAGTTACGGAGTGTCGTAAGCTAACTCCTACGGATATGAGAGCACGGATCCATAATTCAATTAACCTGTTCCGAGGGTGGAAGCCGTTGATTTAGCTTTAGAAAAGGAAAGAGACAACAAAGTCCACGAAAGTAGTACGAAATTGAATATACGCTTCCTTTTCTACCCGACTGCTAAGGGAGGCTTATGTTGTTTTCATTGATTAAAATAGAGTGTAATAATTTCAGGGTTTAATTATGTTTGTATGTGAGTTTCTTAATTCAACCATAACTTTTAAATACCTGAAGAATCCTTACGGCTATAATTGTTTTTCAATTTCAATATGGCGGTTCCATTTTCAAATAACATGTTTTGAAATAAAACTTCACAATGAAATGTATAAAATATAAAATTATTAAAAAATTAAAAAACCTGACTATCCTAAGCTTTTTTTTTACATTTTAATAAGCACCCAGTCTATTTCCTGGATGCTTCTATAAACAGTTTCCTAATACGCAAATTCCCATAATCTGGTACAAATATTTACCCTTAAGATTATGTATAAGGTCTCACGTAATTAGGTTGAGCGTAATACCATTAATCGAGCACAATCTAATACATGAGTTGCTACTAAGAATTTCGTAGAAAAGCCTAAATAACATTCTGTAAACAGGAAGCGTAGCCACATGAATATACATCCGATGTTATCTTGCTTCGCTTTCGTTCATCTACTGATTATTTATTTAAATACAAAGAACACCTATGCCTAATGTCCAACGCAGTGGAGGGGCGATAGTATACCTATCTTAACTTAGGGAGAGAGGACAGTGGTTATTCTATACATGCTCTGAGGGGCTAATACCAGCCGCTGTGTTTCACCATCGCACCACACGCCATAAAAATAAGTTCCATCGTCACTACCTCGATGGTTGGCAATCCACCACGAAACTTCGTATCAAGAACGTGTAAGCTATGGAATAACTTCCTGCATATTTAGCTATTGTCTGGCCCTATCACTATCACGCAGATTATCAATTAGTATTCGTACTAATTTAGTATGTAACTTTCAAATGTTGATTCCATTCAAGCAAACAAACAGAAGGATCAAAATAGGGTTGTCTTATAAATTTTTAAAAAGTATCATTTGACAGCTGACAGAATTCCCGCACTATTTTCAAATGTCGAACAATGGAATCGGGTCAATAGTTAAATTACCGATAAAGGTTGGTATCGAATTATTTAGTATGTAGGTACATTATGTAGAGGTTCTTTGTATCTTGTGAATAAATAATTAGTCTTAGTCTCTAATTACTCTTTATTTCCGAACTTGCACTTATAATGGGGCTATTAAGGATTTTAGAACTGCCACGCCAGAATTCTGGGGAAGGCACCGGACAAGCTTCTAGTTTAGTCCCCTCTCCCCAGCTTTGGCCAGTGAGTTATATATATTTACCTAACAACCTAGCCTAGTTTGGTGGAAGTCCCTGCCCAGCATGTCCCACCTAGTGGGACAAACTTTTCGCAATAATACAGAATTATACAGGTACCTGCTTTCCACTGCAACTTCTTTCTCTTGGGATCACAATAAAGCATAGCCTAAGAGGACAGTGTATTTAGCTATCAGGGAAGAAGATTCAGAAACAGATCATTAGCTACCCCCGTTTATGTAGGGGTAATCTTCAGAACTGCTTGATGCCCCTCATGAACTAAAAAGTTTGACATCATCATTCTCCAAGCCTTTTCCCTTGGGGTCGGCTTTCAGTCTAACCAGAGTGGTCTAGATAATTTAGAATGGTCACCCATCCACAGACTTACCGCGACTAACGCAGATCAACCTTGCAGATCGGTGATCAGCCTAGTTATTACTTAGCCACGAGCCCCTCTTTATAATATATCTGAGTGGATATAGACATACTTTGAGACGTTTGTATCAATGTGAATAAGTATTCACTCCATGACATAAGCCTAGTTACTCAACTAAGCTTATTTCTTGGTAAGCATAAGCTTTTCAACCATTCACATTTTCGCGTCGGAGATAAGTTTTTAAAGTCACTGCTTTTGTTCCCAAAGCAAAAACGTCAAAGTTTACAAAATACTCCGTGATTTCGAGGAGAGATCGTAAAAACCATCGTAAATACGAGATTTAGCACAAACGCCAGTTAAGATGTTACTTCTGAAATATTACAGAAGTTGAGCTAGATTCTTTTTAAAGAAATGAAGTACGATCTAGTAATGGGAATAAATTAAATGGCTTTTGTGATTAAAATGGGATAAACTTAGAGTAATCTTTTTGTCTAGCTTTTTAAAACTATTAAACTACTAGCAGTCCGCTTGGGCTTCGCAAGGGTATGGTTTCTGAACCCCCTTAGGTGTAAAATTTTTAAAAATCCTTCCTTAGTGGCTACTTACAGCATAAAAGTCAAAATTTCCAGTTTGTAGACCCAGCGATTTAAACTGCGTTGATGAATCAGTCAGGACAAGTAATTATATATATACTTATGTATAGATTTTACCATATTTCATAAACTTGCTCTGTAGGCTATCATTCCTGAAAGGGAGAGAAAATTGTCCACCTCTCTCTCAATCCGTAGTAGACGCATCGGGTGGGTGAATTGGGGGATTCTACCGCCCGACCAAATGGCCCCATTATTTGAGGAAAGGCCTCGCTAATTGCAGGGTCCAGCGACTGCTGGATCACAACCTGTCATGGTCGTGGCAAATTTCGCGGATCCCGTGGCCATGACTATAGGGCAGGTGAAGGCTAGTGCAAGTTTTTAGTTCGATATTTAAACTCCCCGGGTGGCGGAGGATCCATGAGAATTTTCCGTACTATAACAAAAAAAGTATAATTAGTTTTGAAATCGATACAACAATTTTAGTCCCTTCAAATCAACAGAATTGTTGTAGAATATATTAAACAAACATAATCCTTCGTGCTTTTTGCCAACTATGTTGGGGTCGGATTTCAGTCTAACCAGATGCGGCTGGGTATTAGTAATTTACATGAAGCGACTACCATCAGACCTCCACAACCCAATTTTCCGGGTAATAGACTGATTGTTAGCCTTTTTAGGCTTCTGACAACCACTAACAGCTGTCATTTATAAAAAAGAAACATAAAAAATCTATTTAATTTTGTGGACGAAAACAAAATTACTTTTTACAGAAATTTGAAAAACGGTTTTTTTATCTGATTATTTTCTAATCATAATTATAGCGAAAGCTACAGTGCCCAGGCATATGAAACGTAATCTAAATTGTGACCTATATCGCTTTTAGGCCTAAAATTTATTACGCTGCCTGCGTTGCTAATCTCACATTAATACGCAAGGTTCGTGACTACAGTTGCCTAATTTATTGCGTTAAATTATAATCTTTGTTGATAAGATTGTTTTTTTTTTGTATAGTATATGTACAAGTCATATTTTGTAGCATAACCGTATGGACGCTTTTTTGTTTCTTTTTTCGAGAATGAAGTAATTTGAGATAAGTGTTATCGTAGTAACGATTAGTAATGTTAGATTTATTTTACTGTGTAGGCCAATTATTCCAACTAAAAATCTTTTAAATTTAAAGTTTTAAATATTACCAGTTATTCTACAAAGAATGTAGAAGAATGAATGAAAAGAAGAAGAGGTATGTTCGGTGGAAGTCGTTGGACGCAGGCGGCTTATAACCGGTTTTTGTGGAGTCTATGGGGGAGGCCTTTGTTCAGCAGTGGACCTTCTGTGGCTGATATGATGATGATGATGATGATTCTACAAAGGCATGCATCAATAGTGTGTAATGTGACATCAACAATCAAATTGACTAGTTGTTTCCAGATGGAAACAAGTCGCTCTAAGTGCTAGCACCGATGATGATATGAATAAATCCTAGATAAATATGAAAACTTCTGCATGGACTTAAGAATTATCTTGAGAATTACCGGATAAAAAGTATCCTATAATATGTTAGTCCAGGTTATGAACTATGTCCTAAATTTCATGCAATTCTGTTCAGGCGTTTTTGCGTGATTTGCTCCGCACATAGCTACAAAGTTTCACATTTATAATATTAATAGGATATGCCTAGTAAAAAGCAGTGATATCCTAGTGGTATGACCATTGGACTGCCAACTCGAAGGTCTCGAGTTCGAAGCCAAGGCACGTACCTACCTATGACTTTTCAAAATCATGTGTGTATTAATAATTAATTATCACTTGCTTAAACGCTGAAGGAAAACATCGTGAGGAAACCTGCAAGCCTTAGAGATTCTCTCGACGACGTATGAAGTCTGCCAACCCGCACTAGGCCAGCGTGGTGGACTATAACCTAATCCCTCTCATTCTGTGAGGGGAGACCCGTGCCCAGCAGTGGGACAGTATATGGGTCGATGATGAAGCTTTATACTCGATCTAGACAAGAAAGCATGACTAGCTATAGCCATAATGAAAACATAAAATAATGCGAATCTTTTCATTAAATACTTGGCCAATAGCCTATGAAGACATTATTTTCTTGGCTGCTTCTAAAGTCTATGGCAAAAACATTAGATAAGGAACGAATAATAGTATGTCATCTTATTATATGGGCTAGTCGAAGCGTGCCAAGAAAAATATTCTTTAAAGGAAACATTCTGAAGGAAATTAGTTCAGGCATTCTCCTCCGATAGTCTTTATTTGCTTTGTTGGACTAATTACTTGGCTATTGATTTCCGTTAACGTATATAACTACACGTTGCTAGCAGCTGTCAAGTGCTCCTTTCTTCGTTAAATAAAAAGAATGTTCACTAAGTGATAAATGATATTTATTTCTGTAAATAGATCTTTTAAAGACACTTTTACAAGTCAATATTTTATTATTTTTTTAGCTAGATGGCTCGGGCATTTCATAACTGACGACCTCTGAGAAGAAACGCCGAAACAAACTCAGAGAATAATAGTCTCTTTTAAAGTTCAGACATAGAATAGTAACAAATATGTGTCTTACAATGTAGGGCAACATCTGAAATGGCCTTTTGAAGAAAGAGCCATAGCGGCTTTGAGTAGACCAGTCCCAACCGACGGCACGCATGCATTTGTCATTGGGTAGCTCAACCATAATTTAGGGAGCTCAACAACCCGTCGCACGACGATACCAGATCAGAGGAACATTTGCGTAGGCCACATAAGAGTCCTTTTGGAGTGCGAAAAGTCCATAGGATAGTCCATAGCCTATAGACTCCAGAGGTCCTCGTAGCTTAGTAATAACTACGCTGATTAAGCAATCTGCAAAGTTAAGTTGCGCTAGCCGCGGTCAGGTCGTGTATGAATGACCATTCTCAATACATCGAGACCCCTCCGCGCCCCGGAGAGCACGTAAAGCTGTCGGTCCCGGTTATCATACGAACGTTAGTGGTAGTCACAAATCCGAAAAGCATAACACCCGGTCTATCCTTAGGATGCGGAGGTCTGATGGCAGTCGCTTTGTGTCAAATACCGGTATTCAGCCGCATCTGGTGATATTGGAACAATTTGGAGAAGGCTCCAAGGTGGATGAGCATGATGAACCACTGACCTCTATAATACAACTTGTATTATAGATTTCAGTGATGATGAACATAGTTAGATTAAAGCAACACAATGTATCGTTGGGGCGTAAATTTAAATTTAGTTCGCTTCATTTAGGCCGCGAAGACACAAAAACTATAAACGTTGACGGTTTTATCAGAGCTTCTGGCCCACTGGGCACGGCGCGTTCGATGGCGTGCCCAAAATGGCGATAGATTAATATGTTTATTTTTTGTTATTTTTTGTTATTACTTTGGAAGTTTGAGTTTACATTTATTATTGGAATATGCGTCTAATAAAATATGATAAGAATTGCAAAATCCATTTGAAAAGTCATCATCATCAACCCGTATACTATCCCTTTGCTGGGCACGGGTATCCTCTCAGAATGAGAGAGATTTGGCTATTATAATTATAGTCCACCATCATTGGCCTAGTGTGGGTTGACACACCGTCGAGAAAAAACTCTAAGGCATGCAGGTTTCCTCACGATGTTTTTCCTTCACCGTTTATGCGAGCGGTAATTATTTATTAATACGCACAACATGATTTGAAAAAGTCAGAGAGAGGTGTGTGTCTTGGATTCGTACTTGAGACCTTTGACCTGTCAGGCCAATGTGATTGTCACTAAGATAGCACTGAAATTTTGAAAAGTCCATTAAATTTCCCCAAAGGGTTAGGCAGACATGTGTCAATGTACGCTCACAATTAGCCGGTATGTAGACCCATGTCCCTATCCCACGGCGTCCTACTGCGGGCGTCTCACACTACGCTTGCTCAAGAACACTTATGCTCCAACACTTCTGTCCAGACTATGCAAGACAGATTTGAAAATCAAACACGGCATTATTCAAATTAAATTCATTCATTTGTAAAAGTTTGTAACAAAAACACCGAAACGTTTTGCATGGAAATTAGAAATAAAAGTAGCTTAGCTGGTTTGCCAACCTCAGGCCAACGATAAGCTGTTTGAACATAAAAAAAGAAGTCTTAAGTAACAGTAAAGAGTACCTAATGGACTTAAAAGCTTTCTTTATAATAATAACATTTACAATGGTATATTTCCAAGGCTAAGTTATCCACTACTTGAAAATTGATCTATTATTTGTTCATGAACCGTTAAAGACATAAAACATACGCTTGATCCATTTTAACAAAGTCAGCTTACTGGTAGATTAGCACCCAAAATTCCGCCATAGATTTGCATTCTAAACATAAACATATCAACAGTATTTTCCGATGGGTTCAGCCATAGTTTGCGAGCATATTGCCACTAACCGAGTACAAATATTTCTCTTAAAATTATATAATATTAGATTTCAATACACAATACTTACACAAATAAATACAATGCAATCCTTTCTTTAATTTTATTACTTTTCTAAAATCTTAACCTTGTAGCTCAAAAATGCTAAAACTAAAAATGAAGAATGGGACCACTTGCGTCTGCGTGGCCAAATGCGTATGGGACGAACTGTGTCAAACCATTGTGTAAGAACCAAACTTCGAGCTGCTACTGAGAATAGTCATGCTTATGATCACTGTACTAATGAGGCAGTTGATATGCATTCTAAGAATTTCATATTATTAAAAATACAAATATCTTGAAATAAAACTACTTTTTACGGATTTTATCGCGTATATTGATATTATTAATCCCGTAAAAAATCCGATAAAATCCGTAAAAAGTAGTTTTATTTCAATGTATAATATTCGCGTAAATGTCAGAAATCAATACAAATATCAATAGTACGGGGGATTACTGTTTCTCATATCAATAATAATTGAAATGACTGATGTACCTACATCATGTTGAACATAAGCCGATTAAATCCGAAAAGCTCCCAAACATAACAGAACATGATCGCTTGGATAATAAGCGAAGAGAAAATCCAAATGAAATTATTTGATACATAAATCCGTATATTACTTTGGATTTGTTTCAATTTGAATTAGGTTTTATGATGTTAATGTTGATTTTGATGTTAATGTTGATTTTGATGAACCTGATAACAAGAAATTTACAAGTAACGCGCTCAAATTATTTGGAATTTGACCTTCCAGTATTGTTTATTATGAAATCATAACAGACTGTATAACGTAACTTCCGAGATATATCAACAAACGGTCTCCATCACGAATCGACCAATGAGAAAATTTTGCTATGATGTTCCACGGAATATGGCAACATTTTTAACTACTGTTTATCTACACGCTTCATGATCATCCACAACCCACTATAATTAGTTACTTAAAAATATTCCTAACAATATGACGCAATAAAAACGCATCAAAAAACAGTTGCCAGTTCAAAAACAAACAAAGCCAACTTGCCAATTGAAACTGAACTCCAATTATCTCACGAAGACATTGTGGATAAAGTCAATACACCAATGTTTATCTCCACTGCGAGTGAGCGAGGATTCTCTACAGTCTATAGAGCTGTCGAGTGTTTTCAACGAAGCTATTGAAATCGTGGAACCAACGAAAGCCTTATTACAGTATTTGCTGGTTTTATATTTATCTGCGTCGAGATTTATTTATTGCGGTTTCTCTGCTAATCGGATTTCTTTTTCTATCTGAGAACGATGTTCAGTTTATCCTATGGTTAATCCTGTTTAACATTTATGCTTGTTTTACCTTCAATTTTTTACCATGTACATATATCAACAATCAATTCTGCTCTTAAGTTTATTTTGGGATTGATGCAATAAATGTTTTTCTTTCTTTTGCCAGCCATAATCTCAGCGCTTGATTTAATTTCTACTTTATTGGATAAACCATAGAAAGTAGGATTCAAATCTTACTCCATCTATCTCGATCTTATTCCTATTTATTTATCCCATCCACCAGAGTTTTGTAACTGTGAATTTTCACATTGGTGCCTAAAAACTATTTTGGTATTTATAATTAATATATTTTCTTCTCTTTTGTGTCTATGATTCCGGGATGTTAGATGTCTTAAAGTAGTAAACCAGCTAAATAATTTCATGAAACCGTTCTATCATATCATAAATCCATATTACTATATATAAGTACAAAAATATTCAAATCTGTAAACCCTAATACTAGTCTTCTCATATCTAGACTTAACAACTGCCTACTTAGTAAATGCCCAACTGAACTACATTCCGAAGGTCGGTTCTCTTGTGCGGTGTCAAAGCCAGAGCGGCATTGTTACAAGTCCTCCTTTCTTTTGTGTCGGTGTGAACAAAACGCTTTGTTCGTTGATATCATTATTTTTCACTCTTTCATCCTTCACTTTTGCGACATTTAGGCGTAATGCGAGATTTTTCTTTGCTTCCACAGTTTTAGAGCTTCTAATCAAAACCAATTTATATTCTACTAGCTATTTCCTGCGGTTTCATCCGTATCCAAAAGGTCTTTTTGAACCAAATGTAGCCTTAATTCTTCTCTGAGGTCTACTCTATCTTTGTACCAAATTTCATGCTTGTTTTACTCTGAGCTTTTGATTATGATCTAAAAGAGCTTTAAAAATTAAAATCCAATGATGAAAGACAAATGACAAATGTTTTTAAAATATCCAATAGTAATACAAAATAAATAATATTATTTCCAAGAATTATTCGGCCCAAGCTGTATTAACACAGTTCAGAACAATTGGAGTTGATTGAAATTCTGCTTCCATTTGTGAAAGGAAATTTGGAAAGTGCCCTAGGTGTTTTAAAATTGTTTTAGCGAAGAGTAACGATGGGCCATATTATGTTTCTGTTCAAGATAACGGTATTAAAAGCCTTTAGGCAATTTTAAATGAAATGGGAACATTTTAACTGTTGAGAATGAAGATAAAATATAGTAACTGCTGCTAAGTGTTTTTTAATAGCAACGAATGATATTTGAAATATAATTTAAGAACAAAATTCACAAGCAAATAAGAAAGAAATAAACAAACAAACAAACATTAAAAAAGAGGACTATTTGGGTTGGCAGTATAAGGGTCAAAGTGCCCCCACTGCCAACACAATGTTTCTTCGCGGAGCACTGCCAACCTTGCTCACCCTAAGGAACACGACACAGCTCAAAGCAGTGTTATTTCACTTTGATTTTTGCAAGGCGGAGGTACTTCCCGAGTCGGGCTTATCCAATTTGAGTGAAATTATTCCCACTATGCCCTACCTCTCTTTCCTTCTTTTGATTGATTGGCAGTCAGTTAATTAGTATTGGCACCAGTAAAAAATCCACATACCTTTATATAAAAGGACGTAAAGCTATCAATGAAAACCTGGCTTTTTGTATCGGAACATCAATTAGTGGGAGGCGACCGAAAAATTCGAGAGCGTTTTTCATCGACGTAACAACGGGTGAAGTTATTAATTCGCTATCGATCGGAAACAAATTGGACACTAATTGAAAGTGATAGAGAGGGTATATTGGTTCGACGCTTTTTAATACATGTTTTATGAATGTTGTTCTAGTTAATATGCGTGCCTTTGCTAAAATGTTTGGGTCTAGCAAAATCCAATGAAAATTATGTGTTAAATGTCTCATTATGGTCTTAAGCGTGACTGCTAAACTAGAGGTACTGGGTTGTTCCAGGTCCAACAAAGTTATTGAGCAGTGTTACTTATTGAGTTTTTCTATGAAATTCTCAGTATCAGATCGGAGATTGGGTTGGTACTCGATTAATGCTAAAAGACTCGCTTACTCTTCATGGGAACTAAACATACCGGCGAACTATGTACAACAAACGATGTACAACAGTATACTGTTGCCTTACCTTTTCATCATCATCATAAACCCAATTACAATGGCACGAATCTCCTCTCAGAATGAGAGGGATTAGACTATAGACCACCACACTGGCCTAGTGCGGGCAGACTTCACACACCGTCGAGAAAACTCTCTAAGGTATGCAGGTTTCCTCACGGTTCCCCTTTATATTATGATAATTACTCAGTAGAAGAGTTTTAATTTGATAGCTATGGTCCCCTATCCTTACGTTACTATCAGCACATTATACAACGGTACCCCACTGAAGAAAATATCAGGTCTTTTGAAGAATATATGTGTTACATGGTAGCTTACTATGGAATGCCATTATAATTATATTAGTCAGTGACCCTGACTCACAAGATAAAGCAAGCACACATGGACTGACATGATTTATTAATGACTCGTGGGCACGTTGCCTTTATTCCAACAGAAAAGGAAAACTTCGTAACAAAACTGTCAAGGTCTACTATCAAGAATTTATCTGCTGTAGTTTGTCCGGGCACCAACACTTTGCTGAATATTCAGCCGCTAATCAATAATCAGTGTCATTCATATATTCCAAGAAAAAGCACACACCTCTGACTTCGAAATTTTGTTCGTATTAATAATTAATTATCATATTGATTTCTGACATTTACGCGAATATTATACATTGAAATAAAACTACTTTTTACGGATTTTATCGCGTATATTGATATTATTAATCCCGACGTTTCGGACCCTTTACAGCGTCCATGGTCACGGGTAGACTTAGGTGGTGGGCGTCTTGATGATATAATTACTGACAGCTACCCTACATTGTTTTTTATTGTTATCAATGATATTTATTACTAATTATTAATTAATACTAGATGGAGCCAGCATTTCCTAGCTGACGACCTCTGAGAAGAAACGCCGAAACAAACTCAGAGAATCATGGTCTCTTTTAAATTAACATTATTCAATGATCATGCATTTAGTTTTTTAATTATTGGCAATCCGATTCACGCAGAACGAGCTCACAGTATCCTTTGGTTTTGCAGTTGTAGGCTTGGATTTTGATATAATAGAATCTATAACAGGTGGTAAGACCCAGGCATCTTCTCTATTGAAATTTGGATGTTTTTTAATTTCAATAGTCTCACAAATCATCCTGGGTAGGTATCGACTTTCCTTCGCAAGGATTTGTGGTTTATCAAATCTGATATAATGCTGGGTCTTGTCAAGTGTATATTCACAAACTTGAGTTTGTGAACATGAATGATTCGTGAGGCTATTGAAATTAAAAAACATCCAAACTTCAATAGAGAAGATGGCTGGGTTCAAGTAGTTTTATTTCAATTAATTATCATTTGCTTAAACGGTAAAGGAAAACATCGCGAGGAAACCTGCGTACGCTCTGGTCTTTTGTGGTCTATTATTGAGAAAACTTTGCGTATTTACTCCGGAATGAAACCTTATAAGCAAAGAAGGCCTCTTCACCTTGTTCTTCGTAAAAGATAAGCATCTACAGTACCTCATTTAAATACTTTGCAAATTTGTACCAGTAGTTACGATCTGATAAACAGAAACCACTTGATAAGCACGCAATACCGCGTAATGATCCAAACTTCAGCACCATGTAGATTGCTCACTTACTTCGTCCTCACACGACGAAAACGACGCAGATAAAGCCAAACACGAATTATATTAAGACGGCAATCAAATAAATGACGGTGAATTGGCACGTAAAGCGGTGAATGGCGGCGAGGTGAATGGGGTGAATGACGGTGAATGGAGCCGTCGATAGCTAAAGCTGGTGGAATGGCGCAATGCGGAACGCTTTTGTCGAGGATTAAATATTTTTTCTTGAGGGTTTAGGACGGTTCAAGGTTGTACGTGTAGTCTCAATGCTGACGCATGTTTTGGCTGGCAACATGTATTGCTTTCTGACATTTACGCGAATATTATAATTATACATTGAAATAAAACTACTACTACTACTAATCAAAATCCAGGCCTACAACTGCAAGACCAAAGGATACTGTGAGCTCGTTTTGCGTGAATCGGATTGCCAATAATTAAAAAACTAAAACATGATCATTGAATATTGTTACTTTAAAAGAGACCACGATTCTCTGAATTGTTTCGGCGTTTCTTCTCAGAGGTCGTCAGCTAGGAAATGTCGGCTCCATCTAGTATTAATTAATAAATTAGTAATAAATATTATTGATCATGTAACAATAAAAATGTGGGATAGCTGTCAGTAATTATATCATCAAGACGCCCACCACCTCAGTCTACCCGTGACCATGGACGCTGTAAAGGGTCCGAAACGTCGGGATTAATAATATCAATATAACGCGATATAATCCGTAAAAAGTAGTTTTATTTCAACTTGTATTCCGTTTTAGCTTCAGTTGTTCCGTAACCCGCATTACCAACGACACGCATTGTTAGAACTGTATTGGTTAGGGAATTGCAAAGTAATATAGAGTCAATTAAATATCTTATATGGTGACCTTTGGACTTTTAATTACCATCCTGCAGTACACTCACAACCCAGAACCACCACAAACATATTATGTGGTAGAAGAAATGTAACCTGTATGATTTTAACAAGACATTTAAGATATAATGTAGAAACGTGTAGCGACTCATTTCTCATAGAAAATTATGACGAATTCACGAAGGTTGAAAGTATTTTTGTAACTTTTTGTTGGGATTAAGCTCCTCAAAAAAAATCATGTACAAATGTAGTTATACTATTCAATTAAATATCTACATAATAAACTGCCGTTAGTATAGAGGTTGCTAAGCGTTCCTGGGTTCGATTTGTGAGTCTAGAAAAGTGTTATCGAGTTATTTGATTAGGCAATTATCAGTACTAGCTCGGTGTTTGTAATCGTGATGCCATAATGGCAACAGGTTCGCTACCCGATGGGTATACCTAAGTATTCCTCTGCCTTACCACTCTACTATAAATATCATTTCTTTCTTGTAGGAACTATTACTAAATTACATTAAGTACGCAAACTGAAAGCCTATTCGTCATGCCAAGCAAAAAACGGAGCTAAAAGCAGGAAATAAAGAACTCTCCCTACTGTATATTACATGGCGACAACACGCAATATCTTACTTAACCGAGGAGCATGAATATTAAGAATGAGGAAAAGCTCTTTTCGTACTCAGCACAATACATTAAAGTCGGTAGTTTTGTCTAGAAATGTGTTCCGATTTAACCCTTGGGGAGTCGTGCAGAGCTGCCAACTTACACTCAGAAACTGTTTTTGCATCATTCTCACTGTATTTTCCCAAAAACTGTAACGAGTTATTTTCTGTGTGTGTACAATAAAAAATATGAATAAAAAGAAGTTTTACGTCTGATGGTGATTATTATTATTAATAATACCCTTTTAGGATATGGTAATGGCCTGATATATTTTAATGCATATTTACTGTCGGGGGTATGATTGTTTTGTCACCCTATTAGGTACAGACGCCAGCAGGTCAAGCTATTCAAAACTGTCAAATTATCCCAATTGAAAATGAATCTCATCGTGCTGTTTTAAAGCTGAACTCAAAGAAATTTGTCAGTTTGTGGTAGCTTGATGTACTAGCCTAGTCAATCGTTAATCTGTTAAATACTGAGTTGTTTTAGTAATTTTAGTATTATATGAAATGAAAACAATTTTCTATGCAATTGTTGATAAAGATTAAACACTAGCTAAAACCGAACCGCTAAAATGTATATCTATTGGATAACTGAATTAACTAGAATTATTTCTTCCAGGCGAACGCCTTATCCAGTTTGCGTCGGAGAACCTGGTGACGGAGATCCTGATCCACCCACAGATGAACACGCTGATGCAGTGCATGCGCAACCTGCTCAGCTCCTTTACGAGACATAGGCACCTAGTGCACGCCGGATATACCTTCGCTGGGAATGGGTCCTGGATCATGCAGGTAAGGAAAATGGATAGATGATGAGTGAGATTCTGTAATAAGCCAAGAATATGTTCAAAGTAGAATAGAATGGAATAAACTTTATTGTACACCAAGATAAGAAGCAAACGTTCTGGAATTCATAAAACTAAGCGTACAATGGCGGTCTTATCGCGATATCTAACAGACAATATTTGGATATACAGGACAAAAATGGTGGGTAGTCAATGTTGTACTATAACCAACTATAAAAAACAATAAAAATATATCTAAAACAATCAAAATAAATATAAAATAAATGAATATATATACATATATATTATAAATAGTACTCAAAATTTGACTAATATTCCACATAAATACCCAACAAATAACCTTCACCTTAAACATTTCTAACGAAAGCCTTAACCATGGAACAAATAAAGCAAAGACCTAATTTAATGTTAATGAATACTAAAAGCATCTTACAGCCTGAAGCTAAAGTAAGCACAGAAATTAACGTATTTACCTCACCACCAATCAACGAATCCGAATCAAAATGGAGCGCCATTTTGCGACAAATTAAGGTATATTATCAAGGGAATGTCGCCTGTAATAGAGTAGTCTATCCCCATTACGTTTGACTAAATTGGAATTGAAAATTGTGTTCTACAGGTATTTGGGGGTTTTGGTGAACATAAATGTGTATTACTAAGTATCATTTATGGGTTTATAACAGTTGGTGCGTAGACCAAACTTACTTTTAGCGTGGGCTTTTCTAAGGTTTAATTTAAGTTTCCTCATCATAATATCAGCCAAAGGACTTCCACTGCTGAACAAAGGTCTCCCTCATAGATCTCCAGCAGTACCGGTGACGTACCAACGACTCCCATAATATATCATTAATATTTTATAAACGGACGACCTGGTAAAGGTTTACCAGGTCGTCCGTCCATCTCGTCGGAGGCAGTCTTACGCTGTATTTTCCGGTGCGTGGTCTCCACTCGAAAACCTTTTAGTCCCAGCGGCAATCATTTCTACGAGCTATGTGCTCCACCCATTGCCACTTTGGCTTGCTAAGGCTTTCAGATATGTCGGCCAATTTTGATTCTTTTTCGGATCTCCTCATTTCTGATTTGGTCGCGCAGAGAAATACCAAGCATACCTCTCTCCATAGCTCGCTAAGTGACCTTGGGTTTTCTTATGAGACTCATAATGAGTGATTTAACGTTAATAAAACATTAATAATTATAATATACCAAACCACTGATAGCCTGATGGAAAGTACAGGGTAGGAGGTGAGACATGCGTGGTATACAACACAGCTCCACAAAAACAACATGTTGAATACAAAGGAAAAAATAATGAATAAGAAAATCTTAATTATAATAATTAATCTTCTTCTTCACACGTCTCGGAATTTGAATCCATCATTAACGATAAAGGTAGAATATCTACCACAAAACAATGTAACAAGTAAAACTTCAGATTGCTCCGTGTAACTATAGCAACAGAAATTCTTCACTCCCCCAAGTAATTTAATATCGTTGTTACTAAAACTGTAAAGTTTCTTAATTGGATAAAGTTTTTGTTTATTTTTAACGCTTTGTAAAAGTAGCAGACGAAAAATAAAAGTGTTCTGGAAATAAGCGATAAGAAAAAAACAATCGTGGCGTTTGTTTAGAAATAATAATTTTATACTTCTGAGAGTTGTGGCTAATTAATAAATTCTTCTGATCAATCAATCTGCCAGGTTAAGATGAACTTGCCACGGTCAGTCTGTGGATGGATAACCATACATAGCACATCGAAAACCCTTTGTGCCTTGGAGAGCTCGAAAATTCTTAGGACCCCCCGGTTGTCATATGAACTTATGAGAATCTTTGGTTCAAAAGTAAGTTAGGTAATCAAAAGCCCGAAAAGCCTAAAAACCAATGTATCGTTAGGATTGCCCAGAAATTGGGTTATGGAGGTCTGATAGCAGTCGCTTCGTATAAAATATTGATATTCAAGCGGATCTTGGCGACTCGAAGCCCTGACATAGTTGGGAAAAGTCTAGAATATTAGTAAGACGAAAACTGGAATGGATTTTGTATGAAACTGAATATTTTCTAGCAAACGTATTTTAAATCGACGTGCTTCGAGTGACACTTCCTCACTAGTGTCAACGGAAATTAAAACTAGAGAGCGAACGTGGCACAGGATTATATACGACTACCTTCATATTATAGTATTGCGTCGGAACTGATGGTAACGATATTTTTTTATAGGTAGGTTATTCTCTAATAACCGTAATAATCGTAAATATCGACGCAATACTGCGCCCGCAACTGTTTGCGGGCGCTTAGAATAACTTGAGGCGTTCGTATCTCGTGAGGATGTCGGCAAATTTTTGTGACGTGCTTAAGGCAAGTGGCCCTCCTACCACCGGTGCGTTCATTAGAGATCTCAGGGCGACCCTCCACAGAGAGCTAGAAGAGGCCGTGCGTTTTTAGTCCGACATAAACCTTCACCTTTCGATCTAAGAGAGACGGAGGATATCAATGAGGATTTTCACACGGGAATAAAAGGTATTGCTTTTGAAGGTAATGAGAAATTTCCTCATATCATTACCGGTAGTCAGTAGCCCAAAAAGCCTGACAATCAAGACTGGTTATCCTAAAGACAGACATCATTGGGATATCGGTATTATCCAGAAATTGGGTTATGGAAGTCTGTCACTTCGTGTAAATTACTGATATTCAACCACTTCTAGTTAACTGAAAGTCGACCCCAATATACAGGGTGGAAGGGACATCGACGCGCAACGGCTTACCATGACTTCAGTACATGATTCTGGACCCCCCTGCGTTGGAATTTTTCGTCGGCTTTTTCTTAAATTTTACGTTTTTTTGCAGTTTTTTCAACTTTAAACTGTATAAAATCATTATTTCTATCTAACCCAATAAGAATTTTATCGTCGCGTTTTAGCGTCGATGTCCCTTCCACCCTGTATGTAGCATGGAGGCCGATGAATATGATTGATGATGAAGATCACATCAAAACGCAGGTGTTTTGAGCTAACTACATGCCAAACCCATTAGCAGATAATTATTTGAGACGCAATTTATTTTACGACGTAAATAGCGTTACATTACCTTATTACATTAACAGGGACAACCTTTATAATAACCGAAAGTGATTAAGAACAAAGGTTACTATGACCATCCATTATAAACAGTGTTCATATTTATTTCTGACATTTACGCGAATATTATACATTGAAATAAAACTACTTTTTACGGATTTTATCGCGTATATTGATATTATATAACGTCGGGATTAATAATATCAATATACGCGATAAAATCCGTAAAAAGTAGTTTTATTTCAGTGTTCATATTATTAGATGAGAATGATAAGGGAATATATTATGTGGTGTAAGTTGACATGTCCATACCACGCCAAACGGTTACTACAATCATTTTTCAGTGACCGGATCTACTGGCTGCCTCTTATACACCGTGTTACTAGTCGTGTTAGAAGTCTGTTGTCTTTAAGTTCGACATTGAACTAACTGTAAAGTAAGTCGTGTCGGTTGAGGAACAAAAACTTGCTTTTTAATAGGTATTACTGACGTCACCATACAGACGTACAATGTGAAGGCAAAATTCAACATGACGGGTAGGTATCGCGGTGGCTTAGTAGTCATAGCGTCTGGTACCTAACCAGAAGACGCAGGTTCAAATCCTGCCCGCGGTCGAATTTTTCCTGTGCTAAATTTCCTGAATCACTTAATAATTCAAAATAACAGAAAAAAATACCATATGCCTACTGTATAAAATTAAATTTAAAATGTTATTTCAAAATACTTACATGTTAAAATGGCCACCCGTGTGGACTCATTCAACACATACAATATACATACAACGTTTTATTGACATGGTATTCAAAAATGTTTAATGAAGTCCTGGTAATGAAGCTTCAAATGCGATACCAACAGCTGAATGGTGATTAAATAAGTGAAGGCCGTAAAAATGTTGGTTTTGTAACAATCACCATTGTTCTGTGGTAAAAAGCTTAATCCTTTTGTTGGGAAAACGGATTATGAGGATTCTTGAATTCTGAATGCGGACGAGAATTATGAGGTCACGCCGTTGAGGATTATGTGTGAATAAACAATAATTTTAATGAAAGAAAAAAGCTGCTGAACCGAGCCGAAGTTCCTGTAGGGATGATACCTTGACCATTGTTCGCTGTGGAGGAATTAAAAATGAAAACGACCTTAGATATGGGTTTTAGTGTATGGCTGGGGAATTTATTGCATCACCCGTTTCTCTTTCCCAACAAAAACTAGAAAACGGTAAACGTTTAGGGGTTGCCTGAACTTAAAATTTACGTTCAAAAGTACTACGAAGCTAAGAATAATTGTGTCCTTTAGGTTACCGCATACTACTAGTCACAAACTCTTTATGAATATCATACGTAGGTCTGTACTACAGTAGCACTCAGACTTTACACTACCCTTTAACCACTTTCTACTTCTTTCTTTTCTTCCTTCTTCAATTTTCCTGAACTTACTTACCTTGGTATACAAAAGGACTCCAAAATCCCTACTGATATTAAAAATGCGAAAGTAACCCTATCTGTCTGTTATACTTTCTCGCCTAAATCGCTGAATCGATTTTGATGAAATTCGATACAGAGACAGATAAGACGTTGGAAAAGGACACAGTTTACCTTTTGTCTCAAACCTTTTGAGATGCGGGTGAAACAGCAGGCAACGGCTAGTATTCAGTAGAGTTTGCTGTCAGATTACTGACTGGCAAATGGCTCATTTTACCACGGTAAACCTTCTCTTATGTGTATAGACTTGTTGTGTCAATGCTGACGCATATACGTCTTGACTAGAGAACGTGTATTGCGCTTTAGAGTTAGTTATGCTGCACAAACGACGTCACGTTTATTAAGAGATAGACAGATATCTCTAATTAGGATTTTGTGGTAAATAACTTAAGAGTCAATATAATTATTATTTCGGCCTTCTGAGTTTTAATCATCGACCGTACACAACCTTAAATTTGAGAACATACACACACACGCATCCCAAAAGACTAATAGCAGGCACATTTATAACACCCGATGACACCCCACGCGTATTTATTGGCCGATTGTTGAAATCTAGGAACACGGCATATAATCTGGCGAATGGACACGTTACATTCGCGTCACGTGGCGTGGTGTGTTACAAGACTGTTCCTACCTTAATCACTCTCAATCTGAGAAGAGACCCCTGCCCAGCAGTGAGACAGTATATGATTTGATGACGTCTATAAAAGCTTTCCTAATATATCTTCCCTTGTTGCAGGACGGGACCTTTTCCCTAGCTGACTTCACAGATGCTTACCAAGAGAACGAGGTACAGCGCGTCATTCGCGCTTACGAAAACTCGATCTCCATTGATGTACACTGCTCCACAAGTGGTGGTGGAGAATGGGCCAAGCTCCCCGAGATGCCCTTCGTCAAATACTGCAAGATTAGGGTCAACCCTACTGACATACTCGACTCTGGCTCTCAAGCCATCAAGGATTTTATTGGTAAGTACTTACACTTTTTTGGAGATTATTTAAGATTATTTCTGACAAGTCAGCTCAGCAGTTTTGATTGCTGCACGAAAATATATATATATGAAAAACCACTCAACTAGAAATGCTATGGGCCAAATAGAAAAGAATAGAATCAATTGATTTGAATACTTGCATTATCGGATATACTTGAAGAGAACTATACTAATTATATTAAATGCGTCGGTCTTACGGGCACTGGCGTTTTTCTATGAAATTCTCAGTAACTTTGAATAGGTGCCCGGTTATTTATTTAGTTATGATAGGGATACAAACAGCTCTTAATAGGTGACATTGTATAAAATATTTAAGCCTAATCCTTCAGGGATACAGTCGTGATGATATAGGTATGTAGATTAACAGATTTCACTAGGATTTGTTGTCGGCATGCTTGTCCCGTATGGGTTCAGCTCTGCATTATGCTGGGCCTATTTAATACCCGGAGCCTACCTTAAATAATACAATACTTTTCAGCCATTCCTTTCAGTTGAAATTGCGAGAAAATGCCTCATAACAACATTCGGTTACTAACATAAATTCAACGTGAATTTATTCCACAAACAGTTATCTAAGATTATGTAATTCATAAAGGCTGTCTGTAATAGAAGCAATTAAGTAAGATTACTGAATCAATACTGCCTGCCTATCTAGATTAAGCTTCAGACAATTTAGGTATAGTGGGAGTAACTGTAATTACATTATGTCCTAGTGCTTTGGAATTTAACTTGTATTTACTTAGATGAGCTGTTTGTTATGTACGTAGTTGTGTATATTTAGGTATAGGTAATTAAGGATCTCAAATATCTGTCTAAGGTCAATATGTCCATGAATTAAGTGAAGCGTACCTTTGACTTTTTTATGTCATGTGCGTTTTAAATGAAATTATCATGAGGTAGCCTGTGGGCCTGAAAGGCTTTCTTGACAGCATGGTCTGCCAATCCGCACTAGCCCAGCACGGTACTGCCCCATCTCATTTGATAAAATAGTGTCAAACAGTGGAACTGAAAATGGGTTGATGATTAAGTGTTCTTTATAAGAAAACATCAACCCATATACTGTCCCACTGCTGAGCACGGCTCTCCTATCAGAATGAGGAATTAGGCTATAGTCCATCACGCTGGCCTTATGCGGGTTGGCAGACTTCACAAGCCAAGACGCAGATGCAGGTTTCCTCACGATGTTTTCCTTCACCGTTTAAGAGTATGATAAATGTGATATTTAATATTATACCCACATTCTTTTTTTGAAAAGATACTCTTAAACAAATAATGTAGTATTTGCAAGAATTTCGCTCTAAAATAAGTATATTTAGCTATACTTTCAGAGATTATAACTAAAAGTACTCGTACTTAAGTTAAACGTATCCCTCTAATCTTGGCTAAATTGAGAAAAAGTACCCACATGTTTTTTAAGAGGTTCCGGACCAAAAAGTTACACTTAGGGTGAGACTACGATGTTCTAATGTCTATCTGTTCTCTCAATGGAATTGATTCCATTGTCCTCTAGTAAGTACTTATGGATTTTCTAGTAAAGTTCTGTCAATAAGTAAACCTTTACTACTTTTCATTTTCTTATTCCCCACACAATTTAGTATACTATTCCTTTCGGATAAAAGTGATTAAACTTCGCTTCTCCGCTTGCTGCAAATGCAAAAATAATAAACCGTTAATTACCCTTAAACTCCGCAACTAAAACTGTTTAGATTCGGCTCCAACGTCCAAGTTGTAACTAGTTTACAGTGTTACGCTATTGCACGCCATTTTCCTTGCACTAACGACGGTGCTTGTTTGAACCTGGGTGAGTTGGCAACTACGACATTGTAGGGTTAGGTACCTTATTCATGCTGTTTTGTAGTGTGGGTAATTTTGAGATGATTTTAACTATTCTGATCAATGGATTAATAAAGCTGCGTTTGCCGCGGTTACTCAATAAGTGACTCATCTTAGTACATCGAAATCATTGTGTGCTTTAGTCATTAGTCCCGGTTGTGATACAACAAATCAGACAATTTATACACTAAGGTGGCAAACAAGCCGTACGGCCCACCTGACTGTAAGTGGTTACCGTAGCCTGTAGACGCTTGCCACACCTTAGTGATAGTCTAAAGCCTGAAAATCTTGACAACTAATTCATCCTTAAAATGCTCCATCCATCACGCGTGTATTCCTCAAATCCTCAAAGGGAGAGGCAGAGGTGTACTAATGTACACCCACAATTTGCTAGTATGTTTAGGTCTCATGGGGCGAGCCTATTGCAATGAAGCGGGCACAAATCCAAACTCCGAACTGCTACTGAGAATCTCATAGAAAAAACCAACAACACTACTCGATCTGGTAATTGTATCCAAGACAATTAGCGTAGCACTCGCGTTAAAGACCACCTAGCTAACGAGGCAGTTAACTCCTTAGAATGTCTTTTTGTATTTACCCGCCTGAATGTGAAGGCAAAATTCGTCATGGCGGGTGGGACTCGCGGTGGCTTAGCGGTCATAGCGTCTGGTGTACCTAACCAGAAGACGCAGGTTCGAATCCTGCCCGCGGTCGAATTTTTCCTTCGCTAAATAACTTTAAAATTTTAGCATGGAAAATGCCAAAAAAATACAAAAAGATAGTTAGTAGGTAAGGTAGCATCGTTCGACAATGAACTAACTGTAAAGTAAGTTGTGTCGGTTGAAAAGCAAGCTTTTCAATAGGTGTTGCTGACGTCACCATAAAGACGTTAATTCTGAATGTGAAGGCAAAATTCGACCTGGCGGGTGGGACTCGCGGTGGCTTAGCGGTCATAGCGTCTGGTGTACCTAACCAGAAGACGCAGGTTCGAATCCTGCTCGCGGTCGAATTTTTCCTTCGCTAAATATCCTTAGAATGTATTGCCTAGAAATTGCAGAAGTTCATGTCAGTCACTGTACATTAATTATATAAATATTCCTGGACAATTTCACACAACCCCATCTAGTCCTAAACTAAGCAGAGCTTGTACTATAGGTACATATATTTTTTTTGCAAATACATACTTAAATTATATAACAAACACCCAGACAAACACAAACACTTAATGTTCGTCACAAAAATTATTGTGCCCTGTGGGAATCGAACCCACGACCTCGTGATCAGCAGTCTGACACGCAGACCACTAGACCACAGACGTCGTCCCTATCATTAAATGATATTCAGTCGTATTTGTTTTCACAACAGATCGATCCTCGCTCTTTCAATCAGTTAAAGAACTTTTAGAACTGGATCAATGATTCCAGAGATAATCTCCAACCGACAAACAAAGGACATTGTTGTGCGTCCATACATCATTCTCCCCAAAGCCAACAGCAAAGGATAATTCTTTTTTGTATTTAAAATCATTAGCAAATTTCTATACAGTCATCATTTTTTACTGCTTAGATTATTAAGCAGGCAAATAGATAGGTATAAAGTATATTAATATATACTACATATTCTAAAACTAAGATTTATCTAATTCTGTTTCTAATTTGTAGTGTTCTGCAACTACACGATGCATTATTAATGTGTACTAACGACCTTGCTTGTGTTCGAACCTGAGGAACATTGGCACGAACAACATTCTAGGGTTGCCTACTTGAGATAGTTCCAAATACATTTTCATTTACACACAATTTGTAGTATCATTAACTTTTGCCGTACATTTATACATTCAAGCTACAAACATTTAAATGTATTATACGTCACTGAAAACGCAGCTAAACGTGAGATGCTCGGTTCGATTTCCATATCAAGAAAATATTATTGGATTATTCCAATTGAAATTTTGAATTTACTGGTTGGAGTTTAGATTTGTTTGCATTTATAACGAGCCCCCCTATTTTCTAGGAAAACACAGCTTTTCTTAAATATACCTCTGAATCCTTTGGAGAAAACAGACGTGTGATAGTATGTTGTAACAAAAAAAATCATCATTATTATGGAATCATATACTTTTCCTGTGCTTAGGTACCTATTGCTGTGCTTTACAATCGAATCGAAAACAAAATGATCAAACAGAAAAACTATTTCTATCACGGATAACAAATATTGTTTCTAATTGTTAATTGAAATGAATACAACACTTTAGGGTCAAAGCACCACTTTCACACCTTTGCCGTTTAACAAAATTACCTCTCTCTGTAAATTAAATTCACTAAGTAGGCTTGAAGTGTGAACAGTGGGTGTTAGAGTGTTTAAAATTGACTCCCGGCGAATACAGGGAGGTAAATCCTTGTAAATATTTAACGAGGGATTTGCTTAAGCTAAGGTTAACGTTGAGCGGGATCTTGTTTCAAGTGGATTGAATTTGTTTTTGGAGAATTTACGATTATTCCAGTCAACGATGTTTTGATTCGTTAACCGTTGATTTATTATGTTATTTTTGTTGTTATTATGTTACGTGATTTCTATGTAGTCAGTAAATGCTGATTAAAAAATATCTATTTCTGTCTCTCATAGTATAGCAAGCTTAATAACAAGCTGAAGAAATCTAGGTTTACACAAACAAAATAATTTTAAAAAAATCTAAAACAATTATCCAAATCTAAAACAAAAATTTCCCCACAAGGTGACAACCCTACAATAATCTACTCGAAATGCTGGCAATGACAAGCGATTTGAACACGGCAGGAAAATCACCGTAGCACCGTAGCACCATAGACAAATGTTACGAGGTGCTACGCGCCTGCTACGAACTAGCTACGACGTAGTTACCGATATGCTTTGATGTTGTTTTATACAACTGTCAACCTGTTAGTTATTCGGTTGCTATTTAATTGTGTATTGATTTATAGTATGGTATTTAGCATAGAGTTTTGGGGTTGCATTATCAATACTGATTTTTCATAATACTGGAATAATATTGGAAATGATATTGTTTTTAATATTCATACTTCGAGCCATTTTCTAAATGTTGGGGATGCGATATCAGTATTTTACACAGATTACTTACAAAAAAAAAAATTTTTGTAAGTAGTATATTTTAAAGACAATTTTTTACAAGTCAATATTTAAATAATAATACTAGATGGCGCCGGCATTACCTAGCTCGACTCAGAAGTCGAGCTAGGTAATGCCTAGCTCGACAGTGTAATGACTAGCTATAGTATTATCAGAATAAGAAACGCGGAAAACAAACTCAGAGAATCATAGTCTCTTTTAAAGTTCAGACAGTAACAGTATCAATGCTTATCTGAACTGGCCTTTACAACAAAGAGCCATAGCACCTTTGAGTTGACCAGTCCTTACTGACGGCATGAATACATCAGTGTAGTTCAGCCATTCTTATATAATACAATAATAAATAGTAGACTATTAAAATATCTGGAAGATAACAAGCTGCTCTCCGATAGCCAATTTGGTTTCAGGCCCAAAAAATCAACTAGCCAAGCAGTACATTGTCTGACGAATTATATATGTACCAACCTAGATACTGGCTTGCAAACTATTGGGATTTTCCTAGATCTTGCCAAGGCATTCGACACTATTTCTTGTTCTATTCTATTGCGCAAACTTGAATCACTGGGAATAAGAGGAGCTCAACTTTTGCTATTTGCTGATTATCTTAGCGATCGTCAGCAACATGTGAAAATTGGTCAGTACATTAGTTCTGACCTTAAAAATAGCTGCTATGGCATACCACAAGGAAGTGTTTTGTCTTCCACGTTATTTTTAATATATATCAATGATCTCTGTAGCTTGGCACTTCAAAATGGGATCATATTATCCTATGCTGATGACACAGCCCTTCTGTTTTCAGCGAAATCACGAGATGAGGTTTACGAACATGCTCAAAATGGCATTAACATTGTTACTAAATGGCTTAACAATAATCTTCTTACGTTAAATTCAGAGAAAACCAAATATATTTTATTTACAATGAGAAACAATAAGACACCGCCTACTAACCTAAACATATTTGCACATTATTGTAGCACGCACGCTGACACTGCATGTACTTGTCCCACTTTATTAAAAGCTGACCATGTAAAATATCTGGGCGTCACTATTGACACTAATCTAAATTTCCGTAAACATATAGATTTGCTGTGCTCTAGAGTACGCAAATTAATATATGTTTTTAAAAATTTACGTAACATAGCAGATTATAAATTAATAAAACAGGTTTATTTAGCCTTGTGTCAATCCATTCTTACCTACTGTATAACCTATTGGGGTGGTGCTGCAAAATCTATCTTACTGCCTCTAGAACGCGCTCAAAGAGCCATTCTTAAAGTTGCTACCTTTCGCCCATTTAGATTTCCCACACATCAACTATACTTAGCATGTAAGGTACTCACAGTGCGCCAGCTATTTATTCTAAATACAGTCCTACAGAAACATTCTGAACTTCCTTTTGACCCAGTTCCTCCCGACAAGAGAAGAAAGGACTTGGTTTGCATAAATCAGCAAACTAGACATGCTTTTGCCACTAGATTCTATGTGTTCTTGGGACCTTTTCTTTACAATAGGCTCAACAAGTTTCTAAACTTATATAGTGTATGCTCAAAAAAATGTAGCGTAATGTTAGCAGAATATTTAGGGACGCTCAATTATATAGACACAGAAAAATCTCTAGAAATATTGGCGTGATGATGGTATAATTTTTTATTTTTTTATTGTGTTGTATATTATATACTATAGCTTAGTCTTATTTTATATGTAATCATTAAGAAGTTAATCGTTAATTTTAGTTTTTAAGGAAATTAATTGGCCCAATTTAATTAATATGTATAGTGATATCCTGAAACACAGGTTTATAAAAACCTAGATCAGGTAGGTCGCTACATACCTCTAGTTTAGAATATGTCTTTTTGCACCTATTATAAATAACTATGTACTTTAGTTTTACTTATTATTAAGACCCTAATCTTATACCCCACTGTTGTAAAATTGTAATGTATTGACGAAATGTACACCTTTTTGTAAAAGATTTTTAAATAAAGATTTTTATTATTATTTATTATTATTTATTCTAAATAATGGTTCAACCCAGAGCTGGTGCCATCCAAACCGCAACCCAATTTCTGGGTAGACCTGTATCTTAGGATAGACGGGTTGTCAGGCTTTTGGGCTTCTGACTATCACAAACGATTGTCATGATGTTTTTAATATGCTATGTACAAATACTTAATAGTAATGTGACCGCAAAAATGATATACAATCAGTAAAAAAATGCTTTTTAAGACTATACCTACTTTTTAAAACTATACAGTCTTAATTGTAAACATAATAATTTTAGTACCTAGGTAACCTACTAAATTAATTTATACAGTTACTAGCGACCCGCCCCCGCTTCGCACGGGTGTAATATACATGTATTATACATATAAACCTTCCTCTTAAATCACTTTATCTATTAAAACAAAACCGCATCAAAATCCGTTGCGTAGTTTTAAAGATTTAAGCATACATAGGGATATAGGGACAGAGAAAGCGACTTTGTTTTATACTATGTAGTGATGATTTAGGCTCCAGTTTAGCTTTCTGGGTTTATTTTATAATTCGTATTTGGAACGCTGTTTTCATTACTTTATTACAACGTTTTAGTCATAAAGTTTGAAGAACTAGCATGTTTCAAAGTATTTAGGTCAGAATGATAAATAATCTTTAGTCTACAATTATACGTGTATTGATTGACTTTTATGATACAAATAAACTGGAGACAAGGTTGTATCTAAGCATTTTAAATAAAGCGCGGGCATTGTGGGGCTGTCTGTAATTTAAAAATGTCGTTCAAAAAGTACTACCTAATAGCTACTCTATCTTGGAGAAATGATTTTGACTTTAACTCATTCTATGATATCAGATCAGAAAGCCAGCGTGTGAAGGAAGGGCTCTTTAATGCCGATACGATTGGTACAGTGGTAAAGCAGTCGACTTTCCGGTATCTACGGGTCACGGGTTGAAATCCTGCACGGAACTAAGATACCTATAGCCTACAGGCAGTTGTTTCGGGTCTGGGTGATTGTGTATGTGAGAATTCGTATTTGTGAGCGCACCCACGATACAGGAGTAAATCCTAATATGAGTTAACATCTTTTATCGAATTTCAAAAAAAGAAGATATTATATTATAAATAAAATTTCTTTAAGCTATGGAGAATTAAATAGCAGACCCAATAAAAAAACTATGGTTTCGACCCTCTGGAGGGTCACGGTTTCCTTAACCAATTAATAAACAGTAACGACACAATGACATCCCAAAAAATGGTACCAATTACAGCGTCAAAGCGACAGTAAAAACACACACAAACTTCGAAATAAAACCTCCGACGTTTCAGAAAAAAAAACATACATTATTTCCACTTTTTAACATCATAAACGTTAATAAAAACTGTTTTGTTGATGTACTCCCAGCACAAAGGTCTGCGTCATAACAACTTGGTCGGTATGAAGCTGTATAAACACTGAGTGGGGTTAATTTGCCGCTCACAAGTTGCAAATTGTTGGTAACACTGAAGTTTGACATAACGTGTGTGGCGCGTCATAAGCGGGAGAGAGAGCGTGTAAGCCACGCCTCACAGTACCTTTGAAGGGGTCCAGTGAGTGGTGGAGCACAGCCTGCCACGGCGTGGCGAATGTCAGAAATTACATGGCCGTGACTTTTTTTTTATACTTCTAAGGAGGCAAACAAGTATACGGCGGTTTCTGTTATTAAACACTTATGTTCATCAAATGAATATTTGTGTCCTCATCATGACTCAAACATCAACATCGAACTCGACTCAGTCATCGAACGTACAATTTCTCTCCTATCTGATCGATCAATCGTTATAAGTCGAGAATCTAACTTATTACTCCAAAGAAATCGGATCTTCCAGGAAAATCTCGTCTACCCGCATTTTCTTTGAGATTTTATTTTAAAACATTTTTCAGACTTCCTCCTTGCAAATATAAAATATTCCGTCAGCTTCCTGTTTACGTTGCCTTCAGGAACATTGATTATATTCGTATTTCCGCACTTTTGCAATATAGCAAACGAAAATTTACTTTGAGATTTTTTTTTTTAAATATGCATCGCATAACATCACGCCTGAATTGCTTGAGAGGGTCAGCAGAGTTCTACCTGTATACTCACAGTTTGCCAGTATGTTTAGGTCCCATGTAATAGGGGGCGAGCCTATTGCCATTAACCAAGCGCAAATCTAAACTTCGAGCTGCTATTGAGAATTTCATAAAAAAACTTAATAACATTTTGCTCGATTTTACTGGAAATCGAACCCGCCTTGTACCGTAGCACTCACGCTTACGACTACTAGGCTAATGATGCAGTCATCGTGACCATTAACAGGCATCACATTCTTAATTAAAATAAGGATACTTATTGTATTTTGATACAAATCCAAAAAAAAAACCATTTTAATTAATAAAAATGTGATCATTCAAATCGTAGATCATTGAAAACTTGTGTTATAAGTTGGTATTTTTCTTAACCGAACACGGAATCTGTCTTTTTTTTTATTCCACTAAGGTGGCAAACAAGCATAAGGCCCACCTGATGGTAAGCGGTTACCGTAGCCTATAGACGCTTCAACATCAGGGATATCACTTGCGCGTTACAGACCCTGTAAAACGAAAGAGGAATAGTTGGTTTGGCAGTATAAGGATCAGAGTCCCCCTACTGTCAACACTACGTTTCCTCACGGAGCACTGGCAACCTTGCTCACCGTTAGGAACACAACACAGCTCAAAGCTGTGTTATTTCACATGGAATTTCTGCAAGGCGGAGGTACTTCCCCAGACGGGCAGCTCCAATTTGAGTGGAATTACTCCCACTATGCCCTGTCTTTTATCTCCGATCTCATACTTAATAAGCGAGATTTTGTACCCAGTTAGTGGCAGATTCTTCCCTTATTTGATCGGTTCTAAAACATATCAGCTATCTGTCTATACATCAGTATAATTCTATCTACTACGTCAATGCTGTCGTCAGCCGGGATTGGTCCTTTATCGCGCAATGTCTATTTCTTCTAAATGTCATTTCAGACATTTATTATTTATTAGTATGTGGACTTTAAAATAGACCAAGATTCTCTCAGTTTGTTTCGATGTCTTCTCAGAGGTCGTCAGAAATACCGGAGCCATCTAATTTAAAAAAAAAAGGCTTTTAATATTGTCTTGAAAAGATCTTATTACAGAAATAAATATCATTTATCATTTACCCTTCGGGGATAACCGTGATTTAAGTTAACGTATCCATTCGTATGCCAATGCTTCGTATTCCGTATACCAACTATGTATATAAAAGTTGGAGACCCGACCCAATCATTACAAGAGCCCATACGGCGAACAACATTACAAACTTAAAACATACTATACATATTTACTCGTATGTATCCGCAACTTGTTACAACTTGAAATTGCTTTTACAGCTTACAGTTATCGGTGAAACGTTTAAAGTTGAACCGCTAGAGTTTTATTAACTTTTTTGATGCTTAATTTATACATGAGTAAAAAAATAAATTATTATTTGAATACACCTATACATTTTTAGGTCCCAGGTATAATATTTGACGACACGTTTGGCGCAACGGCTGAGCAAGCGGCTTCTGTGCCACGAGTTGTGGGTTCGATTCCCGCACGTTACAAATATTTGCAAAAAAACACATAGGGCGGTGAGCCAATAATTTTATTAGGCACAAAAATTCCGAGCTGCTACTGGTTTCATAAGTGAAATTTTTTAACGAGGGCAATTTCTTGCCTCGGAGAGCACGTAAGCCATCAGTATTGATTGTCATAAGCATATCCGTAAAATATTCAGCCCTACTTCGTTAGATTGCAATCCGACCCTAACATAGTTGCAGAAAAGATGATGGAGAGTATTGCTTCGAGAAGGTTCCATGGGTTTGGTGTTTGACTATTGATTTTAATTGTTAAACACAAGCTGCTTTATGTCAGGTTCCCTACTGTCAAGCTTGTAATAAGTAAAAAACAAACGTATTTGACCTTTAGTTTGACCTTTCATTAATTTAATAGAAGAAATAAACCATCAAATTAAGACTACATTTGTCTGTTTATTCTCCTTCATAAAGAACTAGTAATTATAACATAATGAGACATATAACCTAGAATTTTATGGTCAAATAAAGTCTTACATTTTATTACTCTCATCTCGGAAATTACATTAAGTACTTAAAGCTCTCAGCGCTTTAATAAGGTCTTTAAAAGTCTGCATTGTACAATGGGCTGAGTTGAGTCTTGGTTACTAATGGGCTAGACTCGGAAGAGCCTACAAGTATCTTGAAGAGAGCCATGACTTGGAATAATAAGGGCCGGTACTTCTTGAGGAAGACTTGTCGAAGTCCAAGTGGGTTTATCCTTAAAATAATTACTTTGATTTAGTCTTTGACTTTTCTCAATGTAATTTTTTTGAGGTAGTAAAACTCCAACTAATTTCGTCTGGGTTGGATGCACATTTCCAAATTCTGTCGCTAAGCAACAATGTTTTTTTTCACTTATAAGCAGTGATAGCCTAGCGTTATGACCATTGGACTGCCAAGCCAAAGCTCTCAAGAATCCAAGGCACGCACCTCTGACTTTTCGAATTCATGTGCGTTTTAATAATTAATTAACACTCGCTTAAACGGCGAAGGAAAACATCATGAGGAAACCTGCATGCCTGAGAGATATTCTCGAAGGTGTGTGAAGTCTACCAACCCGCACTATGCCAGCGTGGTGGACTATAACCTAGTCTCTCTCAATCTGTGAGGAGACCCGTGCCCAGCAGTAGGACAGTATATGGATAGGAGTTGATGATGATGCATAATTTGTTCCGGTTTGAAGAGTAGCTAATGAAATTCCTGGTTAAAAATTAACAACAAAAGTCTCAAGATGACAACACGCTAGTGATGATGGCTGACTGGTGTTGCTGGAATCTATAAGCTTTGGGTGCTGTTTACATATGCAATGGCTGACATATAACAATAGAAAAGTAAATAAGCAACATCAAATTTTCTTTTATATGAGTTACCGCTGTATATACGAGTAAATTACAAGACAGTAATGTGTTGCTGGGGAGTTTGTTGCGCCGCTTCTTCTCCCTAGCTAAAACACAAGGAGGCGTTTTGGGTACTGTCTTACATGTAAAATGACGTTCAAAAAGTACAACCTAGTAGTTTATCTTGAATAAATGATTTTAACTGTTCTTCAAACAGTGTGTATCCAGGTTCCTTAAGGGCCGGCAACGCATCAGCAACTCCTCCGGTGGTGCAGATGTCCATGGGCGACGAGGACCACTTACCATCAGGTGGCTCGTCTGCTCGTTTGCCGACGTCAACAAATAAAATAAAAAGAAAAACTTTGACTGACGTACAATCAGGTGGCCCGTGTCATGTAATTACAAAAAAAACACAGTCATGACGCGAATATGAAAAATGATTAATTAAAATTATAACGCGATTCAAAATCCATCCCCCTTGCATGATCCCCAATATTGAAATACACCAACATTATTTATAGGTATTGGCAGATCATCCCAGGAATCTCCAATAAAAGCATACCAGACTGGGCTTACAATAGCCTGTTGGATGAAATTTTATTGTATACCCAAACATACCTACATAGGCACATGCCTCCACAGGCACATACCTCCATAGGCACATAATACCTATATGCCTACCCTAACCTTTGTTTCGCTGAAATTAAAGGCTGTCTATATTGGACACTGGTTTTTTGAAACAATAGGTACCATTTTCGGTACTGGATTTGATTTTGAATCGACACTACGAAATTGGTTTAGATTTAATATGAGAAATTCGATTTGTTTTTTAATTGAGTTGAAATTGACATACCTGTCTTTATGGTAATAAAATAAAATATTAGAGTTTATGAATTATGTATGAAATAAAAATACATCAATATTAGAAACATCACGCCTGTGTTCCCCGAAGAGTTAAGCGGAGAGGTACGGTTGGGGTCGTAAGTCGAGTAGCAGTTTCACAAATCAATCGCATCAAAAGAAGTCGCACTTACGACCTTTTTCTATAGCAAACATTTTGTACATATACACGATCTCGTATATCGCACTGTCATGTTTGTCACAGACAAACCTTCTCGTAAGTAATTAGACCATTTGACCGATAAATGTTTGCATTGAAATCACTCACACATGTCTGTATACGCGCAGTACCGTGCAAGCGAATATGATCATTGATGTGCTTCTGGACTCATGGCCTCAGACTGTACTTATTGTACACCCACAGTTCGCAAGTAAGTTTAGGTCCCATGTAATAGAGGGCGAGCCTATTGCCATTAACCGGGCACAAACTCCGATCTGCTACTAAGATTTCATAGAAAAACCTAATAACACTTTGCTCGACCTGAGAATCAAACACAGGACCTCTAGCGTAGTAGTCGCGCTTTAAACCACTAGGCTCATAGATAATGTAATCACTGGCTCTGTTTACCTAAGATCGATGGTACTTCAAGAGTATTCACTCAAACACGGCAAATAATTAGTAACATCCTTCAAATTAACCCTGTTCACTAGAGCGTGCGATCAAATCAACTCCCTACGTTGAACTTTAAACTTTATAACTACCGTTTTAAAGTTGCAAATGGGTTGATACTAACTCAGGTACACGAGTTATTGGGGCGGGTAGTTCCCAGGTCATTGATTAGGTCGTAGAAGCGGGTGCAGGCTGTTAGGCTGGGATCTAGGTCATGTTACCTTGTTAGGTTCGCCTTGCTGTCTTGTGAAGGTCTTACGAGAAAGAACATACAGTATAAACATATATATTATTATTTCTTATGTATATTTGATAGAGTTTAATTATAAGGAGGATCGTTCAAATATTACTAAGGTCTATTACTACTGAAAATGTATAGAGGCCATCAGAGCAGAGGACATAAAGCTACCCCAATCTGTCAAATTTCTTTGATAGATTTTCAACTTTAACACAAATTGATAAGGTTAATTTTCAATTGAACATTGAATTTTCATTGACAGTTTTGGATAGTTTGACCTGCTGGCGTCTGTACTATGTCAATATTAGAAAAAATATTAAAAAATATTACCTTGGGTGGGATTGAAATTGACATACAGAAAGATTGCTATTGGTACAACCGGCTTTAAGCCATCAAATTATTGTTCCGTGCGGAAATCAAGCCTACGGCCAACGGGGAAGTGCCAATACGCTGCTAGATATACCACGTATAGCACTACCAACATTAATTGTCAGTCTCACTGTTCACTGCGTATTTTCATAGCTGTTAAGAGCATTTAAACGTAAGCAGGCTATTCAGTGCACTGCAGTATTGTGCCATTAAACCCGGGGAATACTAGGATTTAACTCCAATCTCTCTGTGCGCATAAATGTAAATAGGGTTTATAATGCCGTGAGCACGTTCATGGGTTACGTCCCTTTGTTTGTGGTTATAAATGGTTATTGTTTTGTTTGATAATAATTGTAGTTTTGAAAGATGAAACTTCTTTTTTGTTTTTTGTTTCGTTATTTAAACTGCTGAATTTGAATGTAAATTAACCTAAAAATAACATGAATATCGATAAATAATATACTATACTTCTCCCTACACTTATAATTATGCAAGTGAATTGAATTTTAATTTATAAAGATTATACATTTTTGTTTAACCACCATACGTACATTCTGAAAGTAATTTTCTTATATTCGACGAATCTGACACTTACGCTCTAAAATTTCCTATAATTCACCCAAATAAATATATATATGTATAAGTAGTTTGCAAATATTAACAAAGAAATCAGCGTCTATAACTCCCTCTCGGTTGGATCAAATTGATAGAGACGAACTTTACTGATCTGCTAATGTTGAGACTTTTAGATAAGAATTTTAGTTAAGTCCACAAGGACTTAACTAAAATTCTTATCTAAAAGTCTAAAAGGCCAATCTACTAGCCTAGTCCTTCTACAAAGAAGGACTAGGCTAGTAGATTGGCCTTAAAATGTTCATAATTTTCTAAAATACTTAATACATTTTTAACTTAATGGATAAAAATAATTATCTTTTTGTATATTTTTGGCATTTTCCATGCTAAGATTTTAAAGTTATTTAGAAAAGGAAAAATTCAACCGCGCGCAGGATTCGACATGACGGGTAGGTACCGCGGTGGCTTAGTGGTCATAGCGTCTGGTGTACCTAACCAGAAGACGCAGGTTGTAATGTTAGAATAATAATTTCCGTGTTCTGTATTGATTCTGGAACCTTTAACATAATCTAGGTAAGATATACTTTAATTTTCTCAGAAAAAAAAAACGCCGTGATAGCCTAGTGATATTGCCAAGTCATACTCTCCAGTTCGAATCCAACGCACCTCTAACTTTTCAAATTAATAATTAATTATTACTCGCTTAAACGGTGAAGGAGAACATCGTGAGGAAACCTGCATGCCTTAGAGATTTCTCGACGGTGTGCGAAGTCTGCCAGCACTAGGCCAGCGTGGTGGACTATAGCCTAACCCCTCTCATTCTGAGAGGAGACCCGTGCCCAGCAGTAGGACAGCATGTGGGTTGATGTTGATACTTTAATTTTCTCAGATAATTTTCATCTATTTGTAAGTCTAGATTATATCTGAGGCTGACTGTACCAGCTAATGAGAAAAACGTTCGCGAATTCCCCAAACACTTGTCGCATTAATCCTACGTTAATTAGCGATAAAAATCTCATTAGAACGAAGAACCATTTTGTAGAAAGTTTTTATGTGGAATTTGTATAAGTTCACGAGTTTAATTAAGTTTCCGGTATACAGTATTGCAGAATTTTCTTTTTAAGAATTTTAATATAAGAGTTTTAAATAATCTTTTTTTAATATAAACGTGTCACATTAAAAACTAAAGCAATTAGAATCGAGCATTTTATCAATAACAAGATTGGCATGGTTTTTAGTAAAATTCAATATACTGAGATTTCGGGAAATTCCCATGTGTTTGGGAAGAACAGGATCACCGTGGGTAATATTATTATACATACCATCACGCCTGTATTCCCCGAAGGGTTAGGCAGAGGAGTACTAATGTACACCCACATTTCGCCGGTATGTTTAGGTCCCATGTAATAGGGGGCGAGCCTATCGCCATTAACCGGGCACAAATCCAGACTCCGAGCTGCTACTGAGAATTTCATAGAAAAACCCAATAACACTTTGCTCGACCTGGGGATCGAACCCAGGACCTCTAGCGTAGCAGTCACGCTTAGGACCACTAGACTAATGAGGCAGTCAATATATTATTATACATAATGTATTTACCATTTGGAAGACGTCTGTGGATAGTGGTTCGAGGGTCGGACTGCTTATTGGTCGTGGATTCGATTCCCACAAGACATAAATATTTATTTGTGATGAACATACCTGTTTTTGTTTGTCTGGGTGTTTCTAATGTATTTAAATATTTACAAAAAAAAAATTATATAAATATTATATCCATTGTCTAGTACTCATTTTGTATAATGGCAGCTCTGCTTCGTTTGGGACTAGATGGTGCAGTTTAAAAGTTCCAAAAATATTATTATTTCCTTTATTTGACACTTTTTTTTTTATATATATATTTTAACATAATCTAAAAAATATTTTAAAATATAGGATCCAAGCTACCGGTGGTCAGGGAAAAAAACCTAACACTACGGGCCAAGAGTACTACTTTCTGTATCAAGCCCTGGATCCAGCCACGTGATTATTACCATATTTCTTTACCATAAAAGCTATATTCACCTATCCTCTTGTTTACAGCATACCTGGACCCCTACGTAGTGCCAGCGAGCCTAGACCAACTCCTGGTGTCGAGCGACGTGGTGGGCAACATCAGGTTTAGCCACCCGACGCTCTACGTGTTCCCAGGAGGTCAGGGAGACGCTGCACTCTTCGGCATTAACGGATTTAATATGCTAGGTAAGTCAGACTGGTCGAAATATCTTTTTGAATTCCTTGGAGTATGAGAAGCTTATGTTGGTCCTTTGGTCCTTTGGTCCCGTGGAGAATTTCATTGACTATAGGGGAAGGCTTTTTAGTTGGTAGAACATAAACCCTCCCGTCTCCCGAGGTGGTAGATGATTCAGGATATTTTTCCGGTAAGGCCCTTTAGGTGTATTTCTTAACTATGTTTGGTAAGTAATTTGTCATATATAAAAATAGTCCCTCTTTCCTTGGTCACGCCAAAACTTGAGAACGACTTTACAGATTTAATTATTCTTTATTTTTTAAGTTTTTTAATACTTTGTAGAAGGTTTTTACGGAGAATTGAAATGAAAACATTTGACTTTACCTAAATACTGACGAGGAATACGTATAATAAACTTTCCTGAATTTGTAAACCTATTGCTTGTTCCGAAAAAATCCAAATAAGCATACCACGGTCTTCTAGCATTCAATAAAAATATTTACCGTCTTTTTCAGACTTTTAGATACATTCACAATTTTATTAAACTTCTACAAATCCCATTAAATAAGAAGAAAGAAAATCACATTTATTCAGACGACAAGTCCGTAAAACACACAGATAAAAATTAAATAAGGAGTAAACATACAAAAAACATCATTTACAACAGTACCTATTTATGGTACATAAATAGGTACTGTTGTAAATGATGTTTTTTGATTCCATTACCGAGTAACCGACTCTTTGTAAATAGTCGAGCAAAACCTTCCAGAACCCAGTTTCTCGTTAATCCAATTGATAAATTTAACTGTGGCCACCAAGCCGGTAATGTTTCCCTACGGATACTGCCGTTACGGAAGAAAAATCGTGTTTAAGTAAAGATAACTTTGCTCTTTTCCCTGTAGGATTATATAAATGTGCTGGCTAAGGTAGCTTGGTAAATACAATGCCTTTCACCACGTAAGTCAGTCATTGTAGCCTCGATGCGGGTTTTTTCAGCGGTTTGCTTTTCATTGGCGCACAGCCAGAACTCATCTCTTAGTTACATTGGCAAGAATTCTCGGTGTACTTCGTTCAATGTTGGACATTTTACAATTCAGTTTTACGATTCTTTTGTTGATTTGAGTGCTTATAGTATTGCTTGGATTCGGGTCGGAATTGTTAGGAAGAAAGCAGTTGAGTTTTAGTATGTACTACTTAGATATGAGATTAATTTTATGTTCATTGAATGTTAAACATGGTATGTATTTTGTATATGATGTAACTTTGAGTATGAGTCTGTGTTCTGGTTATGTGCAGCCTAAGTCTTCAAATCACGGGTGAATAGGTTACTTCTAGGCAAGTGTGCTTCATCGTCGACCGTTTCTTCACTTAACATCAGTTGAGGTTAGTCAAACCCAACCCTATCCAAAAAAAATAAAAACGACGGCTTTACGGATTATATCATAGATATTCAGCAGTAAAATTTATGATAATTTACAAGGATAATTCAGACACATATTTCTAACAGAATATAACTATCAAGTATACTATATCTCTCTGTTTTCTAAATTTCTCTTCACAACCAAGTTACGCTGAAAAGGAACCACTCCAAACGACTGTAAAATTTAAACAGCAAGTCACACAGTTACCCAGTTAATTTGCAGCTAATTACTAAAAGAACAAAGTAAAGTTACTCAACCAATTGACTTAGAAACTTGAACCTTGACACAATATGAAAGGCTTTCGTACAGCCACTTACAACTTGGTGCCGTGCCAAAGAAATATTGGTCGTCTCCGGGACAAAGACTCGAGTGTTCGCTGATGGCCTGTCAAATCCACAATGTTATATTATTAGCGGAGAAGTTCTGGATCGAAACGTCTCGAGTATTTAGACAATAATGTTTATCCAAGCTTTGTTGTTGACAGTTATGAGTGTTGGTTCCAATTTTTATAACGTTAAGGATGAATTGAGGGCGAAGTTGTTTCAAAGAGACTTTTTTTATAGCCGTTATCTGATCGTCGGGAGAAATTTTATTTCGTTTTCGCTCCTTTCAGTTGTAAAAATTATCTCAACGATCACTTCTGTAACACTGTTTTTTTTTAATTTATTGTTGAATAGTTTCTTCCTCTACTTACGATATCAGTGTTAAGTCTTGTAATGATATATTTTACCAGAAACCGCATAAAGAATGCCACTTCGTACCCGACATTTGACCTATTTTAGAAGTATGAATAGAAGACAAACATAGTTACTTAATTCAATATTATTCAGTTGACTTTGCATGAAATTTGCTGATTCATCGTATCCATTTCTCTGATTTCCTACATGAAAGTTTCAGTTTGGAGAAAGCTATTTCGATGAGTAACTCAAGATTCTAGTTTCTGTTTTTACTAAAGGTCTTATCTCTAAACACTTTGAAAATCGTTAATTAATAACTCTTCGATGTCAATGTCAACCTTTCTGTCATTTTGATGTCAATAAAGTGAAACAGTATTTTAGGTACTAACATTCGTCGTCTCTTAGCTAATACATTTTAGAAAGGGGTGCTATTTTATATCAATCAACAATTCCACCTTTTTACACTATATATTTTGTTTACAAATATGTACAATCTCATATTATCTAAATTCATTACCATCGTTTCATGTAATATTTGAGGTCAGTCTGTTCCGCAGTCATCTTGCGTTACATGGCCCTCATTCCTACCTTTTTTTTTTATTATCCTATGAATAAGATAGTCTTTCCTTTGACCACTACCTCACCTGATGTTAAGTGACTGTGCGGTCAACAAAGCAGCACGCTTGCCTAGATGAAACCTATTCACTTAATTATAATTCACTTAACCTTGCTTTGATCCATCTTTCACCATTTTTATTCTCAAATTCCAAAGATAAATATAATATAAATAAAGCGTGTTCCATCTTCGACCTCGTTGTCGCTTACCATCAGGTGAGACTGAGGTCAAACGCAAACCCATCAACAATAAAAAAAATCATATAGATATTTTAAAATTAAAACTCATAAAAACACTTCTAAAAAATCCTATTTATTCCTAATTCCCGTCCCTATCGCCTTAAAGAATAAGTAGACGTGTAACTGACGAGACAACGGAAGTGACTGACGTGACAACGGAAACATCATCTTGTGTGGCACAAACAGTTTATATAGAGCTTCTAAATGTCTCAGTAAGCCGACAGCGTGATGATGTATAATCAAGGTTGGTCGAGACCGTCACGTCCTTGGCTTTTCTATGTAACATGGCTGACAAAATACTGAATTTAGTTTAGTAATCTTATAATTTGAAGTTAATCTTGTGCATTATTTATGATGACATAAAGAATAAGTATACAGCTTTCTGAAATACACACATAGAATAAATAATTTATATAAAAATATATTTGAATTTCGACAAACTAATATTTATTGTATTCAAGTATTTAAAGGTACCTAGAATGAAATTATTCATAAAGCTCAACAGGAACTAATCTCCGCATCATAATTCATGGGCCGATATCCTAAGTTTACTTCTGTTTACATAAGTATAAAGATAGTAGAATTGACATAACAATTAAATTATAATAATCAATATCCCTGATATCTTGTCTCGGCGAGTGTGTGAAGTCTGCCAACCTGCACTAGGCCAGCCAATAGTCAATAGTCAACGTGTTGGATTATAACCTAATCCCTCTCAACCTGAGGGTAGACCCGTGCTCACTAGTAGGACAGTATATGAAACACTATGATACAGAAGTCGTCAGATATAAATATCATTCATGATAATATCAACCTACATTACAGGTTACTTTAGCATCTAACTGAAGGTAAATAAATTCAGTTCTACAAACAATGTGTTCCATTAAGCCATCGCACACGTTAAGCCAAGAGCGTGCTATCGTCTTACTAAGTAAACTCGATAGGCAGCGACACGCTATTGGCTTATCTGCATGACGTCATTGTTCCTTACGTCAGGACTAATAGAATTTTATACGTGCTGACTACCATTGGAAGATTCCCGAGCCTTAAGAACATATTCTATCTAAAACCAAAAGCGTGTTATCTTGTTATTAAGTAAACTTGTCGGTTAGCTAGCGGCTTATCTGTATTACGTCATTGCCCCCTATTTTGGAGAAACTCGAAATTGAATAATTCTGTAGATATTACATTTTGTTTAATGTGATCCGAATAATAATAATAATCTCCGTGTTATTCAATGAATATTTAGTTTTTTTATTATAATCTAAAAATATTTTAATATAATAAAATTGAAAATCAACAGATTTATACACCTATCAATATTTTCAATTTCCTTTGGCTTAAAAAACTATTACAAGTAATATTTTCCATTAAACCCCGTCACGTATAGCCAACAGCGGGACAGTGTCGTGTTGAACAAACACCCACAGCGAAACGTGACAACTGTCACGCTTGTGGGTTGAGTCACGCTGAAATATGGTTTTATGTTGGAAAAGTGGGTTAGTTATTGCTACTCTGTATTTTTATGAACATAATTAAAGGAGAGAGAATCGAATCAAAGGATTATAGGAGGGGATTATAGCTAATTAATAGCTATGCTGATTAGCGATCGGGTCAGAAATCCATGGCCTTAACGATAAGGCAAGTGCGGTTTTTGATTTGTGCGAATACTTGCTCTGTCGCCTCCCCAGATGACAAAGAATCCGTGAATATAATGCCAAACTACAAAAAATGGTCAAACTCATTCAGGTCAACAGCAAAAAGTATTCTACAGATGATAAATAATATTCTCAAACATAATGATATTGTTGTTCAAATCGTAATTTAAAAACTCAACGGTCAAGCTACCACAATCTGTCAAATTTCTTTGATTGACTTTCAACTTTAAGCCAAAATAATGAATTTCATATTCAATTGGCAAAATTTGACAGTTTTGGATAGTATCTTTTTGTATATTTTTGGCATTTCCAAGCTGCTGGCGACTGTACTTAAATCATCTAGAACCGTATTAATGTCAAGCGTGTTCCCTTAACAGACGTTTCCTGGCATGAAATTCTCCAACAAACAGCCTTTTGTGTCACGTCACGGCCGGGAGCGTATCCCGTGTCGTGTTACTAAGTAAACACACAACATGTTGTTAGTCAGAAAATGGAGGTTAAGTAAAGAGGGTATTAAGATGCTTACAGAATAGTATAAACATACTATTGATTTCTTCTGATGACACGATGATTTTTTCTGACATTTACGCGAAATAAAATAATAGGCCAAAACCCTATTCTATGACATAATCACATGTAATCTTATTCTACGGATAGGTCGAAATATTTGTATGGTCTACTATTTATTGTTCGGGGTATGGGTGCTTGCACATGTGGAATTTGTGTTTGTAACATACCCACGGTACAAAAAAGCAGAAATCCTAAATATGGGCAACATTTTTAATTCCCAAATTATTCTTTATTCAAAATCAAATTTAAAACTTGCGGCGTACACACAACAAAAAAGTATGCATTACCTGATATAATTTTTAAATTGAACTTTATCAAGAAAAAAACTTTTTTGTTTGTTTCTTTAAATAGAAATACCCTGTTTGAAATAATCTAAAAAGAAGAAGGAATCATATTATAATCTACCGTAACAAAAAAGATTTCGATTTTTCAAAGTGATCGTAAACTTTTTTTGATGTGTGTATGACCAACCTTTTTTTCTTTTGCAAACAAAATGGCGCTTGCCAGTGACAGTGTAAACAGAAATGCACATCTGGATCCAATCCCCTTCCAATTTATTTTTCAATCAAGAGCCTATCGGACTTTATCTATCCTTGTTTGATTTACCTTGTGTCAACATTTTGTTAGTTTGATTGAACTACAACTGTTAATTACTACTTTGTGAAAAATGTAAGATAATTGTTAAAAATTTATTTAAGTATTTATGTAAACCCTTAAAGAGAGGTAGAAACAGTGATAACCTAGTAGTATAATAATATAATATATATATAATTTTAATATAATAATAATATTTTTGGGACATTTGACCATTACCGTAGTACGACCATTGGACAGCCAAGTCGAAGATCTCGAGTTCGAATCCAGGGCACGTACCTCTGATTTTCGAAATCATGTGCGTATTGATAATTATCACTCGCTTAAACGGTAAAGAAAAACATTGTGAGGAAACATGCGCATGCCTTAGAGATCATTAAATATTTATCTGATGAATTAATGCTTTTGTTTTTCTCGGTGTTTCTTATGTATTATAGGTATTTACAAAAAAAGTATTCATTGTCTAAGCCACCCATCCCATACCAATCGTAATAAGAATTGTAGCTTGACGGGATCATATTATAATATTTTTTTTCTGAATTAATCAATGACATTTATTGTTATTTTTTATATTGCGCGACTTGCCATTCATACTTTATTATTTTTGAACTCGCAATAAGAAAATAATGAAAACTGACTAAGTTAAATGAATTGTATCATAGAAGCAGATACAAATTTCCGGGGCTCAATTGGTGTTACAATATCGAAATACAAACTTGTTACTTAATGTTTAAATGGGTAAAATCCATCTCTGCCATGCACACACATCAAATTGACAGTTAATTAAAAACATATAAGGTCGAACGCTATTTAAAAAAGGAAAAAGTTTCATTTTTTAAATAGCAACCGACCTCATTAAAACATTTCCTGAATCAAAAGCTCATTAGCTGAACTTATTGGGTCAATGCCTATAGAAATAAATAAAACCAATATGGAACAATAAATGCCTGATTATTGTTTACCGGTAGGATCATTTGAAATTGGAATTCGATTCAGTGAGTATTCGCCTGTGCTTTAATCGTATGGCGTTGTAGAGACGTATTTGTGAATGCATTGTGTTTCGGCAGCCAGTAATGTATGCCTAATGACAAACTGTGTGATTTCTATGCTGATTTTGCAATGAAAATGAGTTTGAACTGTATGTGCGTGAATATTGATTCATTATAAATGGATATCGGGTGGTTTATATTAACTAGAATTCAAAGATTTAGGTTTTTGACTTCTCAAAACATCCGGAACTGTAATGATTATTTAATTACTAGCTTCTGCCCACTACTTTGTCCGCGTGGAAAAGTTACTTTTAATTATCGTTGTAATTTGGCTAATTAACTCAAAATCGTTATTCTGACGTATAATTAATAATACGGTAAAGTTTCATCAAAATCCGTTCAGCAGTTTTAGTGTGAAAGAGTAACAAACATCGATCCATCCTCACAAACTTTCACATTTTTAATATTAGTAGGATAGAAAGTAGGACAGGATAGGATAAGTAGGATGTAAATTATTACCTACAATAAAATAATTCAATAAATATATTTATTTTGATAAAATATTTATATTTTAATCAGGATCACATTATTATTGTATTATTTTTTCTCCTTTTTCAATCGACGTGTTAAAGCTTTCACTAAACTTAAGGTATTATAGGCATACAGAATATTCAAGATTCAATTTTTAAAAGTTTGCATAAGCCTTTTAATAATTCCTTCATTTCTATTTATATCTACTATCTTATATCTTTCTAGTTTCTACTACCGACCTTCATGCATATAGCTGACTACAAGTGCATAAGACAGAGCGTCCCACAATATTGTAGTAAAGTAGACAGTAGAAAGCATTCTACATAAATATGTTTGAATTTCCTTTAAACACGCTAGCTCACCTGTTAAGGGGATGTTACCGAGACAAGAGCGAAACCACTATTTCGTTAAGTTTACATCCGACCCCTTAAACTATTGTTATTGCATCTCTTGTATAATAGACAATGTAAATACCATGAATGGTGCACTGGAACAATAACCGGCTTGTGCGCTACGGGTATTAGATTCAATTCCTGTACGGACCAAATATTTGTATGGCCATGTTTAATCAATAAAACATTTAAAAGTAACGATTACTATCGAGTGAAAATGTAACAAGTAAAAATATAACCCGCTTTCGAGAATTTTGGTATGTACCTATCTTTAGAACCGATGGTACACCATGGATGATGGACCTAGGGACCATCTCGAAAGTACCTATACTCTATCAGTTAAAAAAATGACCAATATCGGTTCATAGCCTCCCTCTTTTTTTAACATTTCTTATTATTCCACTGAAATGCCGAATAAAATTATGCTTTTGTACAGTCAACAAAAGAGTTAAGTATACAGCAAGCGAACGAAATATGCATTTTCGTACAGATTTCGACATAAATAATTACGCGCCGAAGGCGTATGTAGCTGCTTACAATACCTACGTTTTGACACGTATTCCTTGATACATTAATACTCAATCTTTATCAAAACACAGCTGTTTAATTAGCTGCCTGTATATCTAACTCTTTTGTTGACCATACCATATAACAAATATGATAGGAACACACAGACCGAGAACAAAATCTCTAACCTTTTTTTTCCTCTACTTCCAGTTGACGGAGGATTCTCCCGTAAGGCTTGCTGGTGGGATTTCGCCCGCCACTTAGATCGACTGGATGCAGTGCTGTTCACCAGGATCAACAACTGCTCGATGTCCGGCATGGCCTCAGTACTGCGCAGGAAGGCTGGAGCCACCGTGTACCCACAGATTGGACATTTCTTCTGCAATTTAGAGGTGAGGAAAAGCTTATTCATGAGTGGGGAAATCGTATTCTATACATTCTAGTTAGAAACTTACGAACATAACAAACCATCACGCCTATACTCCTCAAAGGGTTAGGCAGTGGTCTTATTGTACACCCAAAGTTCGCCGGTATGTTTCGGTCCTATGTTATTAAATGGGACCTATTGCCATTAACGGGTCACAAATCCAAAATCCGAGTAGCTACTGAGATTTCATAGAAAAACTCAATAAAACTTAAGACCGCGTAGCAGTCGCGCTTAGAAACACTAGGCGTCACTATGAGGAAGTTCTTAATTTAATTAAAATTATTCTTAAAAATAGGATTTTAGGGAAATTTTAATTTTACTTATAAATTGTAACATTAATGACAGATGTTTTTTTAATTATATTATGATAAATCGTAAATAAATGATAAATCAATTTTTTTTATTTCTGACACTTCGAATATAAGAAAAACAATCAAATTGAAATCGGTTTAAAGCAGTTCCTTGTTAATTTCAACAGTGTGTGCAAAAAAAAACAGAATCATGATATTTTTCGTAACAATATTTTGTATTATTAAATACTTGAAATTCACACTTAAGACTAGAAGGTCTTATGTGAACTCAATTGTGTGCATAAAAAAAAGAAATCCTATCAAAGAATTTTGAAAACCTTACTTAACGAAAATTATTCTTATAATCTCTCCGTTCCGTGAATGATTACAAGTAGCACATTTCTCCCACTACATTCTATATGCCCTACATCACAGGTCCTGAATAAAGGTATGTCAACAATGGGGCCAGGTAGTAGGCGCCACGATGACGGCCTAGCAAGGCCGACACATAACACTGCTCGATACACTTGATCGAACAGTTTGCTTACCGAATGCGTGCCTTAGAATCTATTAGAACCGATATTATGAGAAATTAATAAAATATTAAAATATGAAGGGGCTCGTGGCTTAGCTATATCTGATCTGCAAGGTTAAGCTCTGCTAGCCGCGATCAGTCTGTGGATGGGTAACCATTCTGAACACAATGAGACCCTTTCGTCCCGGAGATCTCGTAAAGCTGTCGGTGCCTATGACAATGGTGTGGTAGTTTTTTTTAACCTTTCCACGGACGTGTATAGACGTCAAATGAAAACTTGCTCACGACGCCAACAACGGCATGGCACGTCAAAAATACTACTTTTTTTAGTTCAATATACATACCTATACAAAATTTTGTTGTTTTTTTTACCAATTATTAAACACTATAATTTGTCGTTTGGCGTAGAGAACACGGATTTTCGTTATTGACGTGGCGGTCAAAAGGTTAAATAGCCTGTCAACCATTTTATCCTCATTGTCTCACTATTGCCCATAAACTGGGTTGCGGAGGTCTGATGGCGTCGCTTCGTGTAAAATACTGATATTCAGTTGCATCTGGTTAGACTGGAAACCGACCCTAGGATAATTGGGATCACTCGTATGGTGATCAAGGGAAGATATTATATCGTCAAAAGCCTAGAATTACGAGTTCAAATAAAAAATAAGGATCTCATAGCTTTCGAAATCATGTAGAATAAAACACATATTTAATCGCTTACACTGTGGAAGAGCATAGACCTGCATGCCTGAGGGATTTTTCCGACGGCGTGTGATGTATGTTAACCCGCGCAAATTCACCGTCATATTCGGAATATTTCGTTGACTGAATTCAATTGTGGCACAAGTTAAAATATTACGAATCTGCTGCTGAAGTTAGTTATAAACCAGTGAGTTGGTTCTTTAATGCATTATATTAAATTAAACAGTGCCTACGTGATTTAGAAAGGGAATTCATTGCTACTTAAGTGTTAATATTTAGACTTGTTCCACTATTGTATTGAGTTAACAAATTGGCTGTATAAGAACCAAACCCTTACTTAATTGTATTTTTGAACGCAATGCCGATACGGTAACAAATCCCAACGTGGTACAACTTTTGTTTAAAAATATAAAATAAATAGTTCATTTAAATTAATTATTAGTCTTAGGATAATTTACTATAATCTACTATAGTTACTGATGCATAATAGTCTCAGCTTACAACCAGTCGCTCGTGATCGTGTACTACTAACGACGTTTACATAGTGTCCTAGCAGGAACAGTGACATTTTCCTAAGCTAATACGAACTTAAAAAAAAACTAGTGTGAATAATACCCCAATAATTATCTAAATTGTTATCAATATAAACGTGTAATATGTGATATAAGGAGGTATGTAAATTTAATTAATATTTTAGTAACTACGCTGATCAACCGATGTGCCAGGTTAATATGCGCTGACCACGGTAATTCTTAACACATCGAGTTCGACAAATCGGGTGATCATAGATGTCACTCCCATACATTTTTTTTATATTCGTTCGTCGATTCGATTGTCAGATTGCAACTTGTCTACAGGCGTAGACTGGAAGCCGACCCCAACGTAACTGGGAAATGACTTTGAGGATATTGACTTTATTGAGTGAATATTTGGTGTGGTGCTCGTATAAGCAGTTGCTAAGCGTAAGTTCCTAGAATAAATTCACAAGTCGACTGAGAGAAAACTCTAAGTAGTGGCTTGAAGTTTGAATATGTGCCCGGTTAATGGCAATTAGGCTCGCCCTCTGCTACATTTGTTCTAAATATACCAGGTGCAAGGAAGCAATGATAACCTAGTGGTATGCCAATTCGAAGGTCTTGATTTCAAATCCAAAGCACCTCTGACTTTTTGAAATCATGTGCGTATTAATAATTAATTATAAATCACTTAAACGGTGAAGGAAAACATCGTGAGGAAACCTGCATGCCTTAGAGATTTTCTCGACGGCATGTGAAGTCTGCCAACCCGCACTAGGTGTGGTGGACTATAGCCTAATCCCTCTCAATATGAGAGGAGACCCGTGCCCAGCAGTGGGACAGTATATGGGTTGATGATGATATTGAAGCGAAGAAGTACAAGTATAGGTTATGGTTTAATCATCATCATTTATTTATTTTGTTTGAAATATAGTAAATAAGATGGTAAAAATTAAATTAAGCCAGACATAATAATTCACCAATAATATAGGCATTATTAGGCATGCAAAATATTGCATTGTTCATGTAAATACAACGTTATTAGGACATGTAAAATGAAGATAAAATTAAAATAAAATGAACGTAATTATAATTCAGTGCTAATATAAGAAATATATAGAGTAAGTAAAATAGACTGCCTCGTTCGTCTAGTGGTCCTAAGTGTGACGGCTACGCTAGAGGTACTGGGTTCCATTCCCAGGTCTAGCAAAGTGTTATGTACTGATTTGAGATTAATGGCAATAGGCTCGCCCTTGTGTACATTGGTATAACTCTGTCTAACCCTGTGAGGAATGATTCGAAGCCGTGATGTTATGTTTGGTATGCAGGCAAATTAAAATATGACAACATACATAATACCAATAACAAAATATTGTAAGCACAGAGACTACAAAAACTTCTTTAGAAAATAATTCGTTGAATAATAACTCTACTGTGTTAACCACTTCCATAGAGCAACACATATTTTAGATTGATCCACCACTTGGGCAAGGAGTAAAAAAATTTTAATGCCATATAGACACAAGTTCTTCTAAATAATTTCAACATGGCACTGGTATTCTTAATTCTTACAGAAAAGTGAGTGACCTGTCTTTTAAGGTTATTACCGTGGTTTTTAAAAAGATAATCATGGTATTATATATACAGTTCATTCTTAATGTCACAAAATCGTTTCCATCTTTTATGTGGGTATAGGTAACGGTGAACAGTCTTAGTACATCAGTAATCAGTATGTACTCGACTAACTCACACTTCTGTGATCCAGTCGTAATGAAATGTTATGTGTCTATGTCCAGACACGGGGTGTCCGTGGTGGTGATATCGTCGGTAGCAGAATAAATAATTTGGAAGTGAATTTCGATTGGTTCTTCAATATTATGTTACAAGATTTATATAAATCTTCATATGCACTAAATGTTGATTGTAGGAACGGCGTGCTCTCGCGAGCCCCGACGGAGACAAGGACGCGGACCCCCTGCTTGTCTCGCTGCTGCAGGAGGGATCCGACATGATGACCGACCTCAGACACATTAACCTGAAGCCACAGCACTGCTACAGAAACCCAGAGCCCGTCAACTTGTACCATAAAGTTGGACATGGTGAGTTCGATATTTTGACTGCATGTTTGGTGTAGCGGTTAAGTGGTTACCAGCGGTTAATTCGAGACAATACCTTGTGTTATCCACGGATACTGGTATCGACTCTTAGATACTTTGTGTCCTGTTTCTAAAATACCCTAGTACAGGCTCGTTTCCTAGTGCGGGAGCAAATTTAAAATATATTTAAGTAAAAAAATATACTGACTAACAAATTTATGCACAATTGTAAGCACATCCTAGGATAATTATTTGGTGCGATCTAATTCAAATAAAATTGTTAGTAAAATATTGGCTTGTTAGTATGAAGATTTGTAGAAGTACTATGAGCAGAAACAAACGCCAATAATCTAGACATATGAAAGAAAGAAAGAAAGAAAATCACATTTATTCGGAAAAGGTCCGTACAACACACAGTTAAAATAAAGTAAGAACATAATTATATAAAAGACCACAAAGATCACTGTACATGTGCTGTCGGCATGCTTGTCTCGAATGGGTTGCCAGCTCAGCATTATGCTGGGCGTATTTATTACCCAGCGCTGGTACCTACCTATTAAATTATATAAACATAGATATATTAAACTACTATATTAAAAAAATATAATTATATATATATAATGTCCAATGGTGGGGTGGAGTGCGGTGCAAGTGCGCTTCGCACTCCGCACATCGACTGGTTGAGTCAGTCATTCAATATACTGAATTGACAAACACATCCTAAATTCCATTTTTGGTCGTATCTATAGAGAAAGGACGAGATAGGAGAATATAATCTCCATCTGGAGATCCAATTATCCAATTATAGAATCTCCATCTGGAGTTTAGGAAAAAGAAGAGGGATTTCCAAGAGCAATAGCCCTGTTATTACCAGCGTTCATATAGCAGTAACCGCACGCTATCAGGTGTTGAAATTCCAAAAATAATTTTATTATTTACACGAAATTAAAACACATTTTTTTATCGTTTCAGGAACCCTAGACATGTACGTACTGAATCCGTCTAAGGACTCAAAATACGTTCGTGAATTCCTAAAACGTTGGCACAACAGTGAGCAAAAACTATTCGAAGGCGCCAGTGTATCCGGACAGTTCAATTTCCCGATACCCAACTTAGTATCGATATGCGCGTTACTAGTGTGGCGCCCAGCCAATCCCGACGACACGATTACCAGAATAATGTTCCCAGGATCGACTCCCCAACACAAAATATTCGAAGGCTTAGAAAAACTCAAACACTTAGAATTTCTGCAGCACCCTACTTGCACAGGAAGACAGATGGCACCTACTACACCACCTGTGACCACCTTGACAAGTACAGTAACTACCACAAAAACTAGCGTTAAACCTGCTTCTAAGTCTAGCAAAGAAAGGAGCATAATTACGGAAAAGACAAAAGAAGAGCACAGAATGGAAGCACAAGCAAAAGACCTCAAGGAAGGCGAAACGAAGAATATTATTGACAATAAGCTGTTAAGTGAACTTGTAGACGGTGAAGATAAAATGGAATCCGTTTTACATGACGCCATTACTGCGAGAATAGAAACCAAACTAGATGATAAGATTGCTCAATATGAGAGCACTGTGATAGACGGTTTGCCCAAAAAGAAAGAAGTTAAAAAGAAGGGTGTGGATAAGAAAACAAAACGGGTAGATAAGACTGATGAAGTTAAAGACTCTGTAGTTAAGGCTGATGTTAAAAAAGTTGACACTGAAACGAAAGCTAAATTAGAAAAGAAAAAAGTTGATAGTCGTAAATCTGAAATGACGTCATCAATGACTAGGAGTAAAATCAGCCATCGCTCAACACGTGCGATATCAGAAAAGAAAACTACAATAAGCGCTGATAAGAAAACAGCAACTGAAGACAAAAAATCTCCTCCTACGACTCCTAAAAAAACAGTTGACGTAAAAGCTACTCCTTCCGTACCAGTGATTAAAGACAAAATTAAAGCCAAAACAAGAAGACTGAGCCCAGGCAGTACCCCAGCTAAGAGTACCAAAGAAGCGAAAAATCGCATGGTTGTCGAATCAAAATATAAACAAGCATCACCAAAACGAGACGTCACGGCAAAAGCAGCTGAAAAGAAAGAGCCTAAAGCAAAACGAGAACCTATTTCGCGCCGACCTAGACCACTATCATCTCCAGTAAAAGGACTTAAAGCTATGAAGAGTCCAACAAAATCCGTGAAGTCACTCAAAGCTGATGCTTCAAAGTTGAAGGGCTTACAAAGAGTAAACTACGAAGATATCCTGAAAGATGCAAAGAAATCTGACGAGGATACGTCAAAATCCCTTGATGACATCAAACAACAAGAATTAGATGAAAGAGAAGAACAGGAAATTGTAAGAGAAATAGAAGCTGTATTCAATAGGGATAGCGAAGCTGAGGAAAAAATTGAATATGTGGGACGCTCTGATATTGAAAAAATTACTTGCTTATTAGACGACGCCAAGACTGAAACGACTGCCGACGGTGAATTTGAAGAAGAATATCTCATAATTGAGAAAGAGGAAGTTGAACAATATACTGAGGACTCCGTCCTTGATCATGAAGATAGTCATGAACATGAAGATGAATTACAAAAGCACATTAAAGATAAAGAAGAATCTGAGAAAAAGAAAGACGTAACAGTATTAGAAAAAGAGAAACCTGAAGAAACTCAAGTGAAAACTGAAGCTATAATTGAAACTGACGTGAAACAAGTTGAATCCAAAGAGCACTCAATAAGTGTTGAAGAAAAACAAGATATTAGCAGTGAAAAGAAAACTTCTGATAGTAAAAGTATTCCCAAACCAAAAGATTCTCTTGAAATGCAGGTTCAAGAGTCTCAACCGGATGAGAAAATGTCTACTACCATCGAATCTGGAGCCACGACTGCGCCTACTCTACCTGAAGATGAAAGAATAACTCTTGATGATATCAAGGAAGACCAACAAGTAGAAGAAAAACACATACAAGAGGACACTAAGGAAGTAATTCCACCTCAAAGCTTAGTCGACACAAAACAATTATCACTAGAAAAAAGTCAGAAACTTGAGTCCGTACCAGTACCCATTAGAGAAATTGTAAAGACGCCTGATGAAGTAGCAGACTTACCGTTGCATGAAGAAGTAGACTACAGAACTTATGTAGATAAGAAGTCACCCGAAGAAGAAATCTTTAAACGTAAATCAGATGAAATAAAAGTTCCCAAAGACCTACCGCTGCCAGATCAGGAAGCTGTTATGTTATACAAAGGAATAAAAACAGTCCAAGATGATGTTGTGGTTAAGACTGTTCAACGTGCATCGCATGCCGAAATCGTAACTGTTACACCTGGTTCAGCACCGGAGTCCCCAATGTATCACGAGCAAATGAAAGTATCGGCTATTCCCGATAAAGATCTGAAATCGGTTAAGGAGTATGATGATGCTGAATATGACTACGGTCAATACACAGAACAATTAAGGGAAACTCACATCACAACTTTAGATTCTCCAATCAAAGATGACATTATCGTGATTGAAGAAATCCCATGCATGCCTGAAAAGATCCCATCGATACCCGAAGATGTCGAAAAAGAAATTGAAGAGGCTCGTAAATTAGAAATGGCTGACAAACCTCCTTTAAGTCCTAAAGATGTCGAAAAAATTGTAGCTGACGTCGCTGAGGTACTCAAATCAGATAAAAGCTTAGAAGAGATAATGGCTGAAAAGTCACCTTTGCCGAGTAAGTCACCTGAAGTTTTCCCCAGTATAGATAAAACAATAAGCGCCCTTGAAGCAACAAAAATGCTTTTAAAAAGTGAGCAAGAAATCCAACATGATCTTCATGAAGACATAAAAGAGACTAAAACCCTTGAAGCCAAACCTGTACATGACATTGCAGAGACGATACAGAAAGAAGTATCACCAGTTAGATCAATAACATCTGAAGACATTAGCGATATCTCAGATAAGACTGTTCTTAGTGAAGGCAAGAGAGTTAAACGAGAACTCTTGGATGACAAAATTAAAGTAGAAGATATTAAACAGGTTGTGGATAAAGATATGACTGATCATGCCACGGTAGTTGTAGAAGATTTGCACAAAGATGTAAAAGAAAAATTGGAACAACTAGATGTAGATGAACTTAAACCTGAAAGAAAATTAAGCATTACATTAGAGTCTGCTAAAACATTAGAAAAGCTTGAAGAAAAAATTGCCGATCTAAAAAGAAAGGAGGAGAAAATTATTAAAGACAAAATTGAAAAACCTACTGAATTTATTAAACATGAAGAACTGGAACATGATTCTAAACAGGAATCCAGCACAGACAAAGAGCTAGCTAAACCCATAGATAAAGAAATTAGCCCAGTAAAAGATCTCTCAGAAAAATCTTTATTAGAACAAGCCGAAAAAGACAAAACACCCATTGAAGCGGAAGATTTTATTCCAGAAAAGGAAATTCCTAAAAAGACACTGCTACAAAAAGCTGAAACGAAAGTGGAAAAGGTTGCTGAAAAAGTATCTGCCTTTAAAGACGAAGTTTTTGGATTCTTTGGTAAAAAAGCTGACAAAAAGGAATCTATTGTAGAAAAAGAAACAAGTCCTGAAAAAGAAATATCAGAGAAGAGTAAGATTGAAAAAGTAGAATTAAAGCCCACTGAAAAGGAACCGCCTATTGTAATAAGAGCAGATCAAAAGAGAATATCAAAAGAAGATAAAATCGAAGATAGCATTGTTGATACTACGAAAGATGCTATTGATAAATTAGAATCAATATTAGAAAAAGGTGTAGGTGAAAAGAAAGAGCCTAGTCTAGAAAAAGGATTGCCTAGTGAGAAGATAACTAGTCCATTTGAAAGTGATAGAAAGTCAACAAGCCCCGTCACAGAAAAACTTACAAGTCCAGGTACACCGGAAGATAAGTTACCCAGCTTAATCTATGATGAAGACCAAGAATTGGACATTGAAGAGAGGTTGATTGGTTTTGAACCATTAAGCAAACCAGAGGAAGTTACCAAGATACAGCTTGCGACGATTACCGAGAAAGGTATAGTTATAACCAGGAAATCAACTATAACTACTATCTTACAAGAATACAATAATATTTCCAAAACAATATTTAGATACAAAACCACAGTTTTAACAATAGAAGATGATGAACTTCCAGATGGTACAAAAGTAAGCCGAACTTACAGAACAGTATCACTATCTCATGAACGACCAAAGCACATTGCAGTGAAAACTGAAGAAAAAGAATCTAGTCCAATTAAAAACGATGACAGCCTAGTAAAACTTGATTTAAAATCTGATATTCCATCTGAGCCTGTTGAAGAAGCGCCAGTTTTGATTGAAAAGGATGAAAAAATACCCAGTTCTCCCAAACCAGAGGATTTAAGTCCAACTGTGCCAGAAGACAAACCCAACTTAATATATGATGAAGACCAGGAATTAGAAATTGAAGAAAGACTAATGGGATTCGAACCAGTGGGAAAACCTGAGGAAATTTCTAGTACAGAGATCGTAGTAATAACCGAAAAAGGCATTTTAATAAAGAGAAAATCTATCATAACTACTATTCTTCAGGAATATACAAATGTAACTAAAACAATGCATAGGTATAAAACTACTGTTTTAACTATTGAAGAAGATGAGCACCCAGATAATACTAAAGTAAGTCGAACCATTAGAAAAGTATCTCTTGCATATGAAAAACCTGAGCTCCCTTCTGTGAAACTTGACGTTGAATCATCAGATGATAAATCGCCAAGCCTTAAGGATGAAGTTCCTGATGAGAAGGTGACTAAAGAACTAACAGATGGAGAAACTGCAATTCCAGAGAAAGAATTATCATGTGTAAAAGTACCAGGCCTAATCAAGTCTGATGAAAAAACACCTAGCCCAACTGAGCCCCATGAAGCGGTTCTTAGCCTTATTAAATTTGATCGAGAGAGCCCAACTGTAATTTTTGATGAAGTTCAGGAATTAGAAATTGACAAATTACTGAATGAATTTGAACCTACGAACAAACCCGAAGAGCACACTACTGAAAAAGTTGAAACTATAATTGAGGAAGGTATCGTTAAATCGAGAAAATCCACTATAAAAACAGTTATACAGGAGTATAAACATTCTATCACTAAAGTTGTTATGTTTAAAATATGCGTAATGACTACTGAAACTGACGAACATCCAGACGGCTCGAGACACACTCAAGTTTTCAGACAAATAAAACTTGTTGATAAGAAACCTCATCCTATTCCATTTGGATTTGATGAAACATTGCCCAGGCCTGACAAAATATATCCCGAAACACTCAGCTTGGCAAAGGAACTGTTAGATAAGGAAACAAAAATAGAATTATCTGACAAAAAAACACGTACTGATATCTCAGGTAATACCGAAGAAAAACTTCCAAGCCCAATCCAGTTTGAAGAAAAAGCACCAAGCCCAGTTAAAATTGATAAAGAGGAACCTATTTCAATCCAACCTAAAGAGAAGTCACCTAGCTCTGTTGATATTGAAAAAGAAATACTTAAAGAAAAGCCTAGCCCAGTTATTATTGAAGAGAAATTGCCTCGCCCAGGAGAAGATGTTATGTTTGAAGACAAAATGCCTACACTAAGCCCTGTTGAGTCTGAAAAACTTGTGATACTTGAAACGGAAATATCTAGGCCGATTCAGGCTGATGGAACAGCTGTAACTGACAAAGAGGAACTTAGTCTTGTAAGCTCAATCAAGTCCGAGGAAAAATCACTAAGTCAAGATGAGACTGACGAAGAGGAACGCAGCCTAATAAAGGCAGAAGAACCAGTCAAACCAGAAAAGAAGGAAGTTAGCTTAAAAGATACTAAAGATAAGATATCAAGTCCTGTCAAAGCTAGTGAATTACCGTTGGAATCACCAACTCAGTCAGATCAAGGTACAGTTGGTCTAGTAAAGTTAGGTGATATAAGTCCAAGCATTTCAGAAGAAAAGTTACCCAGTTTAATATTTGATGAAACTCATGAGTTACGTATCGAACAAGCACTAAAATCTTATGAACCATTAAATAAACCGGAACAACGTACTTCAACAAAATCCATAACCATTACTGAGAAAGGCATTACCATAATAAGGACCTCCATTAGAACAACTATTATACAAGAATATTGCAATATTACTAAAACAATATTTAAATATAAAGTCACTGTTTTAACCATTGAAGAAGATGAACTTCCTGATGGCACTAAAATCAGCCGAAGTTTACGAAAAGTCTCACTTGAAGATGAAAAACCAGAAATTCAACATGAAACAAGTACTATCAAGTCTGATGAAAAAGAATCAAGTCCAGCTACACTTGATGCAAAGGTTCTCTTCCAACCCGATGAACAGGTATCATTGATAGAACGAATCGAGAAGATGCCTAGCCCAATCACACCTGATGACAAAGAACTAATCTCTGAAAAGTTTGATAAGAAAGAATCAGCCCAACTTAAACCACAAGATAAAGAACTAAGCCTAGACAAAAAAGAACCTATACCCATCAAGGCTGATGAGGAGGCTCTTAGCCCAATCCAGCCTGAAGAAAAGGAATCAAGTCCTACAAAGCCGAAAGCTGAAGTGGATGAAAAGGTGCCTAGCATAATCAAGGCTGATATGAAACCAAGTCTGGACAAACCTGTTGAGAAGGATCCTAGCCCTGTCGAGCCTGACGAAGAGATACCAACTCCAGTCACATCTGACGATAAAGAACCGAGCCCTGTGAAGCTTGATAAGAAAGAATTAGCCCAAGTTAAGCCTGATGAGAAAGAACCAAGCCCAGACAATGAAAAATCTAGGCCTGTCAAGGCTGATGAAAAAGAACCAAGCTCTACACCTGAAAAAGTTACTAGCCTTATTGGGTCTGAAGCGAAGGAATCGAGTCCGGTTATGTCTGACCAGAAAGAACCTATCTCGGTCAAACTTGATGAGAAAGTACCAAGTCCAGTCACAACTGAGCATGAGGAACCTACCCTGATAAAGCCCGATGAGAAAAAACCAAGCTTGGTCATACCTGACAAAGAGTCACACACTATCAAGACCGACGATAAAGAAGCAAGCCCTGTTGAACTTGCTGAGAAGGAACCTCTGGTTAAATCGGATGAAAAGGTGCCCCCCATCAAGGCTGATTCAAAAGAACCGAAGAAGTTTGAGCCTGACGAAAAAACACCAAGCCCTATCAGGTCTAATGTAGAAGACTCTAGCCACGATATACTAGACGGCGAAGAACCAAAAGTTCTGAAGTTTGATGAGAAAATACCAATTCCAGATGAAAAGGAACCTAGTCCTATCAAATCTGATGAGAAGATTACTAGCCCAGTCCAGCCCGATGAAAAAGAATCAAGCCCCACTATGTCGGATGAAAAGGTACTTACCCTTGCCAAGCCTGACGAAAAAGAACCTAGCCTCATTAAGGACGATGAGAAGGAAACCACCTCCATTACACCTGAGGAGAAAGAAGCCAACAAAGCTGACGAGAAGGTTCTTAGTCCAATCCAGCCTGACGAAGAAGAACTAAGCCCTATTATGTCTGAAGACAAAGTGCTTAGCCTTGCCAAACTCGAAGAAAAATCACCGAGCGATGAGAAGGCCCCAAGCCCAATCAGGTCAGATGAAGAGGCACATTACCGAGTCAAGCTTGATGAGATAGAAGCTATCCCTCTGACAGTTGACGAAAAGGCACTAAGCACAGTCAAGCCTGATGACAAAACAACAAGCCCAGTCAAGCCTGATGGGACAACACCAAGCCCAGTTCAGCTTGATGATAAAGTACCAAGCCCAGTTCACCCTGATCAAAAAACGTCTAGCCCGATTGAAAATGATAAAAAAGAACCTAGCCCTGTAATCCCACATGAGGAAGTAAAAAGCTTAGTCAAGACTGATATGAAAGAACCCAGCGCTATTAAACTTGTAGAGAAACATCCTAGCCCAACCAAACCTGACGAAAATGAATCAAGCCTCATGATATCAGATAAGACGGCAATAAGCCCAGTCAAGCTAGATGAGAAACCTCTTAGCCAAGCCATTAGTAGTAGTTTAATGTCACCGCAAGATATTAAAGAAAAACCTTTTGAAGAAAATGGCTTCACTGCAACTGGCAAAGACCTTCCTGACAAAGATTATGAAGTTCATTCTATTAAAGATAAAGTTGATGCAGTAAAAGTGAGTCTAGTAAAAGTTCTTGAAGATAAGCCAACACTATCAGAATTTCCAGAGACGAAAATAATCGACAAACAGACGATCACCATCGATAAAAAACCACATGACCTTAAATATTCTGATGCCGTTCTCAGCAAAGTTCCTTTAAAAGAACCTAGTCCAGAGAAACAGGCACAGATTAGGGATAAAGTGGAGCAAGGTATTAAAATTATAGATGAACTAACAACCGACAAAATAACAAAAGAATTGACTATATCTACTAAAACAATTAATTTATCTGAAGATGATATTCTAAGTCCGGAACTTGTACAAGATATAACAATAAAAGAAACTAGCACAATACACGATCTGCCAATGAAACAAGATGAAGAAAAACTTAGTCTTACTGAAACAGCAGTAGTAACCACGCACAAAATGACTCCAATAACTGACTTAAGCCTAAATAAAGAGATATTTGATGATTATATGGATGATCATACAAAAGAAGTGAAAAGAACATTAAGCCCACTTTCTACCAAAGAATCTATAACAAAACTTGTTTTCGAAAAGGAAGGAGATAAAAATCTAAACGATAATGTTCAAGAAATTGTATCAAATAAGATCGAAGAACTAAAATTAGTAGAGTCTGATAACATCAAAATAATAAATGATACATTGAAAACAGTAAAAGATGAACCGATCAAAGTTTACATGGATGTAACCAGAAAAGCCTCTATAGGATTAGAAAAGTCAAGTGACTTACAAGACATAACAACATCAAAACAAGAAACTGATAAAATCACGATAAAACATATCGATTCTGACAAACTTGATGACATGCAAGTTGGTTTAGAAAAAGATATTCATTACAGTAAACACATAGAAAAAGAAATCGATGGTGAAGATGACACAGTACATAAAACGAAGGAATTAGCAAAAGATAAAAAGACTAATATACCAAGTCTCATTAATAAAATTGTACATGACTTTGAAGACAGAGAACAAAGTGAAGTTAAGACTGATGACAAGGCTCCAAGCCCAGTCACGCCTGAGGGTAAGGAACCAAGTGAAGTCAAGCTTGATGACAAAGCTTCAAGCCCCGACAAGCCTGACGACAAGGAAATAAGTGAAGTTAAGCCTGATATAAAGGCTCCAAGTCTAGTCATTCCTGATGACAAGCCACCAAGTGCAGTCAAGCCTGATGTGAAGGAACCAAGCCCAGTCAAGCCTGACAAGAAGGCAATAGGTGAAGTCAAGCCTGATGAAAATGCACCAGGCCCAGTCAAGATAGATGAAAAGGAACCAAGTGAAGTCAAGCCTGATGACAAGGCACTAAGTGAAATTAAGCCTGATATGACGGCAGCAAGCCCAGTCAAGCCTGACGACAAGACAATAAGTGAAGTCAAGTCTGATGACAAGGCACTAAGTGAAATTAAGCCTGATATGAAGACAGCAAGCCCAGTCAAGCCTGACGACAAGGAAACAAGTGAAGTCAAGCCAGATGAGATGGCTCCAAGCCCGGTCAAGCTTGACGACAAGAAACTAAGTGAAATCAAGCCTGATGACAAGGCTCCAAGCCCAGTCATGCCTGATGACAAGCCACCAAAAGAAGTCAAGCCTGATATGAAGGCACCAAGCCCAGTCAAGACTGACGACAAGGCAATAAGTGAAGTCAAGCCTGATGAGAAAGCTCCAAGCCCGATCAAGCCTGACGACAAGGAAACAAGTGAAGTCAAGCCTGACGAGAAGGCTTCACGCCAAGACCAGCCTGATGAAAAGGAAACAAGTGAAGTCAAGCCTGGTGACAAGACTCCAAGTAAAGTCAAGCTTGATGAGAAGGCACCAAGCCCAGTCAAGACAGATGAAAAGGAACCAAGTGAAGTCAAGCATGATGACAAGGATCCAAGCCCGGTCAAGCCTGACGAAAAGGAACCAAGTGAAGGCAAGCCTGATTACAAAATTCCAAGCCCAGTCAAGCCTGATGACAAGGCACCAAGTGAATTTAAGCCTGATGAGAAGGCACCAAGCCCAATAAAGACACATGAAAAGCAAGCAAGTGAAGTCAAGCCTGATGACAAGGCTCCAAGCTCAGTCCAGCCTGACGAAAAGGCGCCAAGCGAAGTCAAGCCTGATGAGAAGGAACCAGGTCTAATCAATATCGATAAAAAGGAACCGAGTGAAGTCAAGCCTGATGACAAGGCTCCGAGCCCAGTGAAGCCTGACGACAAGAAACCAAGTGAGGTCAAAACTGATGTGAAGGCACCAAGCCCAGTCAAGACTGATGAAAATAAAGTAAGTGCAATCAAGCCTGATGATAAGACTCCGAGCCCGACGAAGCCTGATGACAAAGAACCAAATGAAGTCAAGCCTGATGAGAAGGAACCAGGCCCAGTCAAGATCGATAAAAAGGAACCGAGTGAAGTTAAGCCTGATGACAAGGCTCCGAGCCCAGTCAAGCTTGATTATAAGGCACCAAGTGAAGTCAAGCCTGATGAGAAGACACCAAGTGAAGTCAAGCCTGATGAGAAGGCACCAAGCCTAATCAAGATAGATAAAATGGAACGAAGTGAAATCAAGCCTGATGACAAGACTCCGAGCCCGACGAAGCCTGACGACAAAGAACCAAGTGAGATCAAAACTGATGTGAAGGCACCAAGCCCAGTCAAGACAGATGAAAAGGAACCAAGTGAAGTCAAGTCTGACGACAAGACTTCAAGCCCAGTCAAGTCTGATGAAAAGGAACCAAGTAAAGTCAAGCCTGATGACGACGTTCTAAGCCCAGTAAAGCCTGATGACAAGGCTCTAAGTGATGTCAAGCCCGATGAGAAGGCTCCAAGCCCGGTCAAGACAAATGAAAAGGAACCAAGTGAAGTCAAGTCTGACGACAAGGCACCTAGCCCAGTCAAGACAGATGAAAAGGAACCTAGTGAAGTCAAGTCTGACGACAAGGCACCTAGCCCAGTCAAGACAGATGAAAAGGAACCTAGTGAAGTTAAGTCTGACGACAAGGCACCTAGCCCAGTCAAGACAGATGAAAAGGAACCTAGTGAAGTCAAGTCTGACGACAAGGCACCTAGCCCAGTCAAGACAGATGAAAAGGAACCTAGTGAAGTCAAGTCTGACGACAAGGCACCTAGCCCAGTCAAGACAGATGAAAAGGAACCTAGTGAAGTCAAGTCTGACGACAAGGCACCTAGCCCAGTCAAGACAGATGAAAAGGAACCTAGTGAAGTCAAGTCTGACGACAAGGCACCTAGCCCAGTCAAGACAGATGAAAAGGAACCTAGTGAAGTCAAGTCTGACGACAAGGCACCTAGCCCAGTCAAGACAGATGAAAAGGAACCTAGTGAAGTCAAGTCTGACGACAAGGCACCTAGCCCAGTCAAGACAGATGAAAAGGAACCTAGTGAAGTCAAGTCTGACGACAAGGCACCTAGCCCAGTCAAGACAGATAAAAAGGAACCTAGTGAAGTCAAGTCTGACGACAAAGCACCTAGCCCAGTCAAGACAGATGAAAAGGAACCTAGTGAAGTTAAGCCTGATGACAAGACTCCAAGCCCAGTCAAACCTGATGAAAAGGAACCAAGTAAAGTCAAGCCTGATGATAAGGCTCCCATCGATGTTAAACCAGATGACAAGGTATCAAGCTCAATTAAGCCTGATGAAATAGAACCCAGCCCAGTCAAGCCTGATGAGAAGGCATCCAGTGAAGTCAAACTAGACGAAGAGGTGCCAAGCCGAGTCAAACTCGACGACAAGGTACCAAGCCCGATCAAACCTGAAGAGGAGCTACCAAGTCTAACCAAGACAGATGACAAGGTACCGAGCCCGATCAAGACTGTTGACATAGAACCTAGCCCACTGATGGCTGTCGACAAGGAAACAAGTGAATTAAAGCCTGATGAGAAGGCAACCATTAATGTCCAACCAGATGACAAGAAATCAAGCCCAATTAAGACTGACGAATTAGAATTTAGCCCAGTCAAGCCTAATGAGGAGGCACCCAGCAAAGTTGAACCAGACGTAAAGATAACAATCCCAATAAAAACTGACGACAAAGAACATAGCCCAATTAAGCCTGATGACAAGGTACCAAGCCCAGTCAAACCTGATGAGAAGGCAACAAGCCCAGTGAAGCCTGACAATAAGGAAACAAGTGAAATTAAGTCTGATGATAAGGAACTTAGCGAATTCAAACCAGATGACAACGTGTCAAGCTTAATTAAGCCTGACGAAATAGAACCTAGCCCAATCAAGGCTGATAAGGAGTCACCAAGACTAACCAAGCCTGATGAGAAAGCAACCAGTGAAGTCAAACCAGATGAAGAGGAATCAAGCCCAGTCAAGCTGGATGACAAGGTACCAAGCCCAATCAAGCCTAATGAAAAGTTACCAAGCCCAGTCAAGCCTGATGAGAAGACACCAAGACAGGTCAAGCCCGACGAGAAAGCACCAAGCCTAATCGAGCCTGACGAGAAAACACCAAGCCCCGTCAAACCTGACGAGAAGGCACCAAGCCCAGCCAAGTTCGACGAGCAGGCACCAAGCCTCATTAAACCTGAAGAGAAGGCACCGACCCCAGTCAAGCTTGATGATAGGAAACCAAGTGAAGTCAAGTCTGATGACAAGTTACCAAGCCCAGTCAAGCCTGATGAAAAGACACCAAGCCCAGTCAAGCCCGACGAGAAAGCACCAAGCCCAATCGAGCCTGACGAGAAAGCAACAAGCCCCGTCAAGCTTGACGAGAACGCACCACGCCCAGCAAAGTCCGACGAGCAGACAACAAGCCTAATCAAATTTGAAGAGAAGGCACCCAGCCCAGTCAAGCTTGATGATCAGAAACCAAGTGAAGTCAAGCCTGATGACAAGGCTCCAAGCCCGGTCAAGCTTGATAATAGGGAACCAAGTGAAATCAAGTCTGATGCTAAGGCTCCAAGTCCAGTCAAGCCTGATGAGAAAGCAACCAGTGAAATCAAACCAGACGAAGAAGTACCAAGCCCAGTCAAGCTGGACGACAAGGTACCAAGCCCTATCAAGCCTGATGAAAATACACCAAGCCCAGTCAAGCCCGACGATAAAGCACCAAGCCCAATCGAGCCTGATGAGAAAGAACCAAGCTCCGTCAAGCCTGACGAGAAGGCACCAAGCCCTGCCAAGCCCGACGAACAGGCACCAAGCCCAATGAAACCTGCCGAGAAGGTACCAAGTCTAGTAAAGCCTGACGAAAAAGCACCGAGATCAATCAAGCCTGACGAGAAAGCACCAAGCCTCGTCAAGCTTGACGAGAAAGATACAAGCCTCGACAAGCTTGATGAGAAAGAACCAAGCCTAGTCAAGAGTGTCGAGAAGAAATCAAGCCCAGTCAAACCTGAAGAGAAGGAGTCACACCTAGTAAAGCCTTATGACAAGGCCCCAAGCCCAGTTAAGCCCGACGACATAGAACTAAAATTAGTTAAGTCTGATGAGATAATACCCAGTATAGTTAAGCCTGATGAGAAGGCACCTAGCGAAGTCAAACCAGACGACAAGGTACCTAGCCCAGCCAAGCCTAATGAGAAGATACCAAGCTCGATTAAACCTGAAGAGAAAGCAGCAAGCCCAGCCAAACCAGATTACAAAGATCATAGCCTAGGCAAGCCTGATGACAAAGTGCCAAGCTCAGTCGAACCTGATGATAAGGCACCTAGCGAAGTCAAACCAGATGACAAGAAATCCAGCTCGGTCAAACCTGAAGACATTGAACCAAAATTAGTCAAGTCTGGTGAAAAGGCACCAAGTGAACTAAAACCGGGTGACAAGGTACAAAGTCCAGTCCAGACTGATGACACGGCACCAATTCGTATCAAGCCAGACGAGGCACCAAGCTCTATCCAGACTGATGACAAGACCACAAACCTGGTCATATTAGACGTTAAGGACCTAAATGAAACCAAGCTTGGTGAGAAGGAACCTCTCGATCTCAAAACAGATGACAAGGTAACAAGCCCGATCAAGCCTGACAACTTAGAACCTGGCTCAGTCAAGCCTGAGGAATCATCTGAAGTGAAGGCACCCAGCGAAATCAAACCAGATGACGAGGTACCAAGCCCAGTCAAACTAGACGACAAGGTACCAAGCTCAGTCAAGCCTGACGACAAGGTATTAAGCCCGACCAAGCCTGATGACAAGGTAACGAGCCTAGTCAAACCTGATGAGAAGGCACCAACCCTAGTAAAGCCTGACCATAAGGAACCATCTGAAGTCAATGCACCCAGCGAAGTCAAACCAGATGACGAGGTACCAAGCCCGATCAAGCCTGACGCCTCAGAACTTAGCTCAGTTAATCCTGATGACAAGATACCTAGCCCAGTTAAGCCTGATGAGAAAACACCAAGCCCAGTCAAGCCTGATGAGAAGGCACCCAGTTATGTCAAACCAGATGACAAAGTTTCAAGCCCGATCAAGCCTGATGACTTAGAACCTAGCGCAGTCAAACCTGTTGACGAGGTACCAAGCCCAGTTAAGCCTGTTGACGAGGTACCAACCCCAGTTAAGCCTGATGACAAGGTATCAAGCCCAGTCAAATCTGATGAGAAGACACCAAGCCCAGTCAAACCAGATGACAAAATACCAAGCCCAGTCAAACCTGAGGAATCATCTGTAGTGAAGGCACCCAGCAAAGTCAAACCAGATGACAAAGTTCTAAGCCTGACCAAGCCTGAAGCCTTAAAACTTAGCCCAATCACGCCTGATGAGAAGGAACCAAGACCAGTCAAACTAGACGACAAGGTACTAAGCCCAGACATGCCTGATGACAAGGTACCAAGCCCGATCAAGCCTGACGACAAGGAGCCATCCGAAGTGAAGCTTGATGAGAAGGTTACCAGTGAATTCAAACCAGATGACAAGGTACCAAGCCCAATCAAGCCTGACGACAAGGTACCAAGCCCAGTTAAGCCTGCTGACAAGGTATTAAGCCCTACCAAGCCTGATGATAAGGTACCAAGCCCAGTCAAGCCTGAGGAATCATCTGAAGTGAAGGCACCCAGCGAAGTCAAACCAGATGACGAAGTTCTAAGCCTGACCAAGCCTGAAGCCTTAAAACTTAGCCCAATCACGCCTGATGAGAAGGAACCAAGCCCAGTCAAACTAGACGACAAGGTGCCAAGCTCAGTCAAGCCTGACGACAAGTTATTAAGCCCGACCAAGCCTGATGATAAGGTACCAAGCCCAGTCAAGCCTGAGGAATCATCTGAAGTGAAGGCACCCAGCAAAGTCAAACCAGATGACGAAGTTCTAAGCCTGACCAAGCCCGAAGCCTTAAAACTTAGCCCAATCACGCCTGATGAGAAGGAATCAAGTCCAGTCAAACTAGACGACAAGGTGCCAAGCTCAGTCAAGCCTGACGACAAGCCTGATGACAAGGTATCAAGCCCAGTCAAATCTGATGAGAAGGCATCAAGCCTAGTAAAGCCTGACCATAAGGAACCATCTGAAGTCAATGCACCCAGCGAAGTCAAACCAGATGACGAGGTACCAAGCCCGATCAAGCCTGACGCCTCAGAACTTAGCTCAGTTAAGCCTGATGACAAGATACCTAGCCCAGTTAAGCCTGATAAGAAAACACCAAGCCCAGTCAAGCCTGATGAGAAGGCACCCAGTTATGTCAAACCAGATGACAAGGTTTCAAGCCCGATCAAGCCTGATGACTTAGAACCTAGCGCAGTCAAACCTGATGACAAGGTACCAAGCCCAGTTAAGCCTGATGAGAAGGTACCAAGCCCAGTTAAGCCTGATGAGAAGACACCAAGCCCAGTCAAACCAGACGACAAAATGCCAAGCCCAGTCAGGTCTGACGACAAGGTACCAAGCCCAGTCAAGCCTGAGGAATCATCTGAAGTGAAGGCACCCAGCGAAGTCAAACCAGATGACGAAGTTCTAAGCCTGACCAAGCCTGAAGCCTTAAAACTTAGCTTTGATGACAAGGTACCAAGCCCAGTTAAGCCTGATGAGAAGGTACCAAGCCCAGTTAAGCCTGATGAGAAGACACCAAGCCCAGTCAAACCAGACGACAAAATACCAAGCCCAGTCAAGCCTGACGACAAGGTATTAAGCCCGACCAAGCCTGATGATAAGGTACCAAGCCCAGTCAAGCCTGAGGAATCATCTAAAGTGAAGGCACCCAGCGAAGTCAAACCAGATGACGAAGTTCTAAGCCTGACCAAGCCTGAAGCCTTAAAACTTAGCCCAATCACGCCTGATGAGAAAGAACCAAGCCCAGTCAAACTAGACGACAAGGTGCCAAGCTCAGTCAAGCCTGACGACAAGGTATTAAGCCCGACCAAATCTGATGACAAGGTATCAAGCCCAGTCAAATCTGATGAGAAGGCAACAAGCCTAGTAAAGCCTGACCATAAGGAACCATCTGAAGTCAAGGCACACAGCGAAGTCAAACCTGATGACGAGGTACCAAGCCCGATCAAGCCTGACGCCTCAGAACTTAGCTCAGTTAAGCCTGATGACAAGGTACCTAGCCCAGTTAAGCCTGATGAGAAAACACAAAGCCCAGTCAAGCCTGATCAGAAGGCACCCAGTTATGTCAAACCAGATGAAAAGGTTTCAAGCCCGATCAAGCCTGATGACTTAGAACCTAGCGCAGTCAAACCTGATGACAAGGTACCAAGCCCAGTTAAGCCTGATGAGAAGGCATCAAGCCCAGTTAAGCCTGATGAGAAGGCACCAAGCCCAGTCAAACCAGACGACAAAATGCCAAGCCCAGTCAGGCCTGACGACAAGGTACCAAGCCCAGTCAAGCCTAAGGAATCATCTGAAGTGAAGGCACCCAGCAAAGTCAAACCAGATGACGAAGTTCTAAGCCTGACCAAGCCTGAAGCCTTAAAACTTAGCCCAATCACGCCTGATGAGAAGGAACCAAGCCCAGTCAAACTAGACGACAAGGTGCCAAGCTCAGTCAAGCCTGACGACAGGGTATTAAGCCCGACCAAACCTGATGACAAGGTATCAAGCCCAGTCAAATCTGATGAGAAGGCACCAAGCCTAGTAAAGCCTGACCATAAGGAACCATCTGAAGTCAAGGCACCCAGCGAAGTCAAACCAGATGACGAGGTACCAAGCCCGATCAAGCCTGACGCCTCAGAACTTAGCCCAGTTAAGCCTGATGATAGAGTACCTAGCCCAGCCAAGACTGATGATAAGGTACCAAGCCCAACCAAGCCTGATGAAAAGGTACCAAGCCCAGTCAAGCCTGAGGAATCATCTGAAGTGAAGGCACCCAGCGAAGTCAAACCAGATGACGAGGTACCAAGCCCGATCAAGCCTGATGACTTAGAACCTAGCTCAGTCAAACCTGATGACGAGGTACCAAGCCCAGTCAAGCCTGATGAGAAAGCACCAAGCCCAGTTAAGCCTGATAAGAAGGAACCGAGCCCAGTCAAGCATGACGACAAGGTATTATGCCCGACCAAATCTGTTGATAAGGTATCAAGCCCAGTCAAATCTGATGAGAAGGCACCAAGCCTAATTAAGCCTGACCATAAGGAACCATCTGCAGTCAAGGCACCAAGTGAAGTCATACCAGATGACGAGGTACCAAGCCCGATCAAGGCTAAGGTTTCAGAACTTAGCCCAGTTAAGCCCGATGATAGAGTACCTAGCCCAGCCAAGACTGATGATAAGGTGCCAAGCCCAGTCAAGCCTGATGATAAGGTACCAAGCCCAGTCAAGCCTGATGAAAAGGTACCAAGCCCAGTCAAGCCTGAGGAATCATCTGAAGTGAAGGCACCCAGCGAAGTCAAACCAGATGACGAAGTTCTATGCCTGACAAAGCCTGAAGCCTTAAAACTTAGCCCAATCACGCCTGATGAGAAGGAACCAAGCCCAGTCAAACTAGACGACAAGGTGCCAAGCTCAGTCAAGCCTGACGACAGGGTATTAAGCCCGACCAAACCTGATGACAAGGTATCAAGCCCAGTCAAATCTGATGAGAAGGCACCAAGCCTAGTAAAGCCTGACCATAAGGAACCATCTGAAGTCAAGGCACCCAGCGAAGTCAAACCAGATGACGAGGTACTAAGCCCGATCAAGCCTGACGCCTCAGAACTTAGCCCAGTAAAGCCTGATGATAGAGTACCTAGCCCAGCCAAGACTGATGATAAGGTACCAAGCCCAATCAAGCCTGATGAAAAGGTACCAAGCCCAGTCAAGCCTGAGGAATCATCTGAAGTGAAGGCACCCAGCGAAGTCAAACCAGATGACGAGGTACCAAGCCCGATCAAGCCTGATGACTTAGAACCTAGCTCAGTCAAACCTGATGACGAGGTACCAAGCCCAGTCAAGCCTGATGAGAAGGGACCAAGCCCAGTTAAGCCTGATGAGAAGGAACCGAGCCCAGTCAAGCATGACCACAAGGTATTATGCCCGACCAAATCTGTTGATAAGATATCAAGCCCAGTCAAATCTGATGAGAAGGCACCAAGCCTAGTTAAGCCTGACCATAAGGAACCATCTGAAGTCAAGGCACCCAGCGAAGTCAAACCAGATGACGAGGTACCAAGCCCGATCAAGGCTAAGGTTTCAGAACTTAGCCCAATTAAGCCCGATGATAGAGTACCTAGCCCAGCCAAGACTGATGATAAGGTGCCAAGCCCAGTCAAGCCTGATGATAAGGTACCAAGCCCAGTCAAGCCTGATGAAAAGGTACCAAGCCCAGTCAAGCCTGAGGAATCATCTGAAGTGAAGGCACCCAGCGAAGTCAAACCAGATGACGAGGTACCAAGCCCAATCAAGCCTGATGACTTAGAACCTAGCTCAGTCAAAACTGATGACAAGGTACGAAGCTTAGTTAAGCCTGATGAGAAGACACCAAGCCCGACCAAGATTGATGACAAGGTACTAAGCCCAGTCAAGCTTCATGACAAGATACCGAGCTCACTCAAGCCTGATGAGAAGGCACCCAGCTATGCCAAACCAGATGACAAGGTTTCAAGCCCGATCGAGCCTGATGACTTAGAACTTAACTCAGTCAAACCTGATGACAAGGTACCAAGTCCAGTCAAGCCTGATGACAAGATACCTAGCTCAGTCAAACCTGATGACAAGACACCAAGCCCAACCAAGCCTGATGACAAGGTACCAAGCCCAGACATGCCTGATGACAAGGTACCAAGCCCGATTAAGCCTGACGACAAGGACCCATCTGAAGTGAAGCTTGATGAGAAGGTTACCAGTGAATTCAAACCAGATGACAAGGTACCAAGCCCAATCAAGCCTGACGACAAGGTACCAAGCCCAGTTAAGCCTTATGACAAGGTATTAAGCCCTACCAAGCCTGATGACAAGGTACCAAGCCTAGTCAAGCCTGACCACAAGGAATCATCTGAAGTGAAGGCACCCAGCGAAGTCAAACCAGATGATGAGGTACCAAGCCTGACCAAGCCTGACGCCTTAAAACTTAGCCCAGGCACGCCTGATGATAAGGCACCAAGCCCAGTCCAACTAGACGACAAGGTACCAAGCTCAGTCAAGCCTGACGACAAGGTATTAAGCCCGATCAAGCCTGATGACAAGGTAACTAGCCCAGTCAAACCTGATGAGAAGGCACCAAGCCCAGTCAAACAAGACAAAGAGATACCAAGCCCAGTCAAACAAGATGAAGAGGTACCAAGCCCAGTCAAGCCTGACGACAAGGTATTAAGCCCGACCAAGCCTGATGACAAGGAACCAACTGAAGTGCAGCTTGATGAGAAGGCATCCATCGAATTCAAACCAGACGACAAGGTACCTAGCCCAATCAAGCCTATTGATATAAAACCTAGCCCAGTCAAGCCTGATGACAAGGTGTCAAGCCCAGTCAAACCGGACGAAAAGGTACCAAGCCTAGTCAAGTCAGACGAAATGATACCCAGTAAAATCAAACCTATTGTGAAGGCATCTAGCTCAGTCACACTAGCAGGAGAAAAACAAAATCAAATTAAACCTTATGAAGAAACAACTTATATTGACAGGAAAACACCAAGCCCAACTCATGAATTAGAAATGCAAGAGAAGCTTCAGGGTCTTGAACAATTTGGTGAAACTGAAGAAGATACAACCACACAACTAATAACTGTCACCGAAGACGGGCTTCTTATAAAGAGGAAATTGATAATCACAACAATTATACAAGAGTTTTCTAATGTGAGTAGGACTATTACTAAATATAAAATAACGGTTATTTCTATTGTGGAAGATGAATTACCCACCGGTGCTAGAAACAGAAAAATCTTTAAAGAGATAACAGTTGCAAACACAAGACCTATTAAAACCAGCTCAATTAAAATGGAAGAAACTACACAAGTTAAAACCGAAGAAGTGATTACAGGTCTTAAATCAGTGCTCAACAAAGAAATTCCAAAGGTAATGGTCGTCGAGAAAGAGCCAGTCAAGCCTGACCTGAAAACACCCATCCTATTTGAGTCTGAGGAAAAGGGGACTAGCACATCACAGCCTGATAAAAAGGCACCTAGCATATCAATTAAGCCTGATACATTTAGCTCTGATGAACCTGAAGAGGATCTAAAACTTAGCCCTGTTAAATTAGAAGCAACGAGCCAAGCGGGCAAACCTGACGAAAAGACACATAGTCCCGCTAGGTTGGAAAACGGTGATCCACGATTGAGTCCAAGTTCTCCGATACAAGATAAATCTCTTTCATTCTTAGATGACTTAGAATTAGAAGAAAAGCTAAAAGATTTTGAACCAATGGGCAAACCAGAAGAAGCATCTACCAAGCAATATCTAACGGTCACTGAAAATGGTATTGTAATAAAGCGAACGTTCGTAATAACAACCATTATACAGAAATACTATTGTATAACGAAGACGACGGTTCTGTATAAAATAATAATTATTACTATTGAAGAAGATGAACTTCCTGATGGTACCAAAGTAAGCAGAACTTACAAAAAGTTCGCTCTTAACGATTCAAAACCAAGCTTAGAACAACTTCTGCAACTTGCAATTCAAAAACCAGAAAGGCAGCAAAACTTGGACGAGATAGTCAAAAAACCAATGAAACTTGATCTTATTTCAGTAATAGCACAACCAGACAAAGAAGCTCCAAGTTTAGATTTCACGGAAGAAGAGCCTATTTCTATAAAATCAGATATGGTAGCATCAAGCCAAGTCAAGCCTGACGAAATAGCGGTAAGCCCAGTTATGGCTGCTGAGCAGGCACCAAGCCTAGTCAAGCCTGATGAGAAGGCACCAAGCCCCATCCATCCCGACGAGGAGGCACGTGAAAAAGTCCACCATGATAAGAAAGTACCAAGCCCAGTCAAGCTTAACGAGAAACCACCAAGCCCCGTCAAACTTGACGAGAAGGACTCAAGCCCAGTAAAGCCTTTCGAAAAGACACCAAGCATAGTCAAACCTGACGAAAAGGCACCAAGTCTAGTCAAGTCTGACCAAAAAGCACCAAGCTCAGTCAAGCCTGACGAGAAGGCACCAATCCCAGCCAAGCCCGACGAGCAGGCACCAAGCCTAGTTAAACCTGATGAGAAGGCACCAAATACAGTCAAGCCTGACGAGAAAGAACCAAGCCTACTCAAGGATGACGAGAAGGCACCAAGCCCAGCCAAGACCGATGGGCAGGCACCAAGCCTATTCAAACCTGTCGAGAAAACACCTAGTCCAGTCAAGCCTGACGAGAAAGCACCGAGCCCAGTTAAGCCTGACGAGAAGGCACCAAGCCTAGTGAAACCTGACGAGAAGGCGCCAAGTCCAGTCAAGCCTGATGAAAAAGCACCGAGCCCAGTAAAGCCCGACAAGAAAGCACCAAGCCCAGTCGAGCCTGACGAAAAAGCACTAAGCCCAGACGAGCCTGACCAGAAAGTACCAAGCCCCGCCAAGCTTGACGAGAAAGAACCAAGCCTCGTCAAAAGTGACGAGAAGGAACCAAGCCCAGTCAAACCTGCAGAGAAGGCACCAAGTCCAGTCAAGCCTGATGAAAACGCAAGGAGCCCAATCAAGCCTGACGAGAAAGCATTAAGCCCAGTCGAGCCTGACGAGGAAGCACCAAGCCCAGTCGAGCCTGACGAGAAAGCACAAAGTCCCGTCAAGCCCGACGAGAAAGCACCGAGCCCAGTTAAGCCCGACGAGCAGGCACCAAGTCTCGTTAAACATGATGAGGAGGCACCAAGTCCAGTCAAACTTGACGAAAAAGTACCAAGCCCAGTTAAGCCTGACGAGAAAGCATCAAGCCCATTTGAGCTTGACGAGAAAGAACTAAGCGTAGTCAAGAGTGACGAGAAGGAACCAAGCCCAGTCAAACCTGAAGAGAAGGCACCAAGTCCAGTCAAGCCTGATGAAAACGCAAGGAGCCCAATCAAGCCTGACGAGAAAGCATTAAGCCCAGTCGAGCCTGACGAGGAAGCACCAAGCCCAGTTGAGCCCGACGAGAAGGCACCAAGCCTCGTTAAACATGATGAGGAGGCACCAAGTCCAGTCAAACTTTACGAACAAGTATCAAGCCCAGTTAAGCCTGACGAGAAAGCATCAAGCCCATTTGAGCTTGACGAGAAAGAACCAAGCCCAGTCGAGCCTGACGAGAAAGCACCGAGCCCAGTTAAGCCTGACGAGAAGGCTTCAAGCCCAGCCAAGCTCGACGAGCAGGCACCAAGCCTAGTTAAACTGGACGAGAAGGCACTAAGTCCAGTCAAGCTTGACAAAAAAGTACCAAGCCCAGATGAGCTTGACGAGAAAGAACCGAGCCTAGTCAAATCTGACGAGAAGGCACCAAGTCCAGTCAAGCTTGACGAAAAAGCACCGATCCCAGTCAAGCCTGACGAGAAAGCACCAAGCCCAGTCGAGCCTGACGAGAAACCACCAAGTCCCGTCAAGCCTGACGAGAAAGCACCGAGCCCAGTTAAGCCCGACGAGCAGGCATCAAGCCTAGTTAAACATGATGCGGAGGCTCCAAGGCCAGTCAAACTTGACGAAAAAGTACCAAGCCCAGTCGAGCCTGACGAAAAACAACCAAGCCCAGTCGAGCCTGACGAGAAAGCACCAAGTCCCGTCAAGCCTGACGAGAAAGCACCGAGTCCAGTTAAGCCCGACGAGCAGGCATCAAGCCTAGTTAAACATGATGCGGAGGCACGAAGTCCAGTCAAACTTGACGAAAAAGTACCAAGCCCAGTTGAGCCTGAAGAGAAAGCATCAAGCCCAGTCGAGCCTGACGAGAAACCACCAAGTCCCGTCAAGCCTGACGAGAAAGCACCGAGCCCAGTTAAGCCCGACGAGCAGGCATCAAGCCTAGTTAAATATGATGCGGAGGCACCAAGTCCAGTCAAACTTGACGAAAAAGTACCAAGCCCAGTTGAGCCTGAAGAGAAAGCATCAAGCCCAGTTGAAGTTGACGAGAAAGAACCAAGCCTCGTCAAGGGTGACGAGAAGGAACCAAGCGTAGTCAAGAGTGACAAGAAAGAACCAAGCCCAGTCAAACCTGAAGAGAAGGCACCAAGTCCAGTCAAGCCTAGTGAAAAAGCACAGAGCCCAGTTAAGCCCGACGAGCAGGCACAAAGCCTAGTTAAACATGATGCGGAAGTACCAAGTCCAGTCAAACTTGACGAAAAAGCACCAAGCCCAGTTGAGTCTGACGAGAAAGCATCAAGCCCAGTTGAGCTTGATGAAAAAGAACCAAGCTTAGTCAAATCTGACGAGAAGGCACCAAGTCCAGTCAAGCCTAAAGAAAAAGCACCGATCACAGTCAAGCCTGACGAGAAAGCACCAAGCCCAGTCGAGCCTGACGAGAAAGCACCAAGCCCAGTCGAGCCTGACGAGAAACCACCAAGCCCAGTCGAGCCTGATGAGAAAGCACCGAGCCCAGTTAAGCCCGACGAGCAGGCATCAAGCCTAGTTAAACATGATGCGGAGGCACCAATTCCAGACAAACTTGACGAAAAAGTACCAAGCCCAGTTGAGCCTGAAGAGAAAGCATCAAGCTCAGTTGAGCTTGACGAGAAAGAACCAAGCCTCGTCAAGGGTGACGAGAAGGCACCAAGCCCAGCCAAGACCGATGGGCAGGCACCAAGCCTATTCAAACCTGTCGAGAAAACACCAAGTCCAGTCAAGCCTGACGAGAAAGCACCGAGCCCAGTTAAGCCTGACGAGAAGGCACCAAGCCTAGTGAAACCTGACGAGAAGGCGCCAAGTCCAGTTAAGCCTGATGAAAAAGCACCGAGCCCAGTAAAGCCCGACAAGAAAGCACCAAGCTCAGTCGAGCCTGACGAAAAAGCACTAAGCCCAGACGAGCCTGACCAGAAAGTACCAAGCCCCGCCAAGCTTGACGAGAAAGAACCAAGCCTCGTCAAAAGTGACGAGAAGGAACCAAGCCCAGTCAAACCTGAAGAGAAGGCACCAAGTCCAGTCAAGCCTGATGAAAACGCAAGGAGCCCAATCAAGCCTGACGAGAAAGCATTAAGCCCAGTCGAGCCTGACGAGGAAGCACCAAGCCCAGTCGAGCCTGACGAGAAAGCACAAAGTCCCGTCAAGCCCGACGAGAAAGCACCGAGCCCAGTTAAGCCCGACGAGCAGGCACCAAGTCTCGTTAAACATGATGAGGAGGCACCAAGTCCAGTCAAACTTGACGAAAAAGTACCAAGCCCAGTTAAGCCTGACGAGAAAGCATCAAGCCCATTTGAGCTTGACGAGAAAGAACTAAGCGTAGTCAAGAGTGACAAGAAAGAACCAAGCCCAGTCATACCTGAAGAGAAGGCACCAAGTCCAGTCAAGCCTGATGAAAAAGTACAGAGCCCTGTTAAGCCCGACGAGCAGGCACCAAACCTAGTTAAACATGATGCGGAGGCACCAAGTCCAGACAAACTTGACGAAAAAACACCAAGCCCAGTTGAGTCTGACGAGGAAGCATCAAGCCCAGTTGAGCTTGATGAGAAAGAACCAAGCTTAGTCAAATCTGACGAGAAGGCACCAAGTCCTGTCAAGCCTAAAGAAAAAGCACCGATCACAGTCAAGCCTGACGAGAAAGCACCAAGCCCAGTCGAGCCTGACGAGAAAGCACCAAGCCCAATCGAGCCTGACGAGAAAGCACCGAGCCCAGTTAAGCCTGACGAGAAGGCTTCAAGCCCAGCCAAGCCCGACGAGCAGGTACCAAGCCTAGTTAAACTTGACGAGAAGGGACCGAGTCCAGTCAAGCCTGACGAAAAGGCACCGATCTCAGTCAAGCCTGACGAGAAAGCACCAAGCCCAGTCGAACCTGACGAGAAACCACCAAGCCCAGTCGAGCCTGATGAGAAAGCACCAAGCCCAGTTAAGCCCGACGAGCAGGCATCAAGCCTAGTTAAACATGCGGAGGCACCAAGTCCAGTCCAACTTGACGAAAAAGCACCAAGCCCAGTCGAGTCTGACGAGGAAGCATCTAGCCCAGTTGAGCTTGATGAGAAAGAACCAAGCTTAGTCAAATCTGACGAGAAGGTACCAAGTCCAGTCAAGCCTAACGAAAAAGCACCGATCACAGTCAAGCCTGACGAGAAAGCACCAAGCCCAGTCGAGCCTGACGAGAAAGCACCAAGCCCAATCGAGCCTGACGAGAAAGCACCGAGCCCAGTTAAGCCTGACGAGAAGGCTTCAAGCCCAGCCAAGCTCGACGAGCAGGCACCAAGCCCAGTTAAACTTGACGAGAAAGCACTAAGTCCAGTCAAGCTTGACAAAAAAGCACCAAGCCCAGATGACCTTGACGAGAAAGAACCAAGCCTAGTCAAATCTGACGAGAAGGCACCAAGTCCAGTCAAGCTTGATGAAAAAGCACCGATCCCAGTCAAGCCTGACGAGAAAGCACCAAGCCCAGTCGAGCCTGACGAGAAACCACCAAGTCCCGTCAAGCCTGACGAGAAAGCACCGAGCCCAGTTAAGCCCGACGAGCAGGCATCAAGCCTAGTTAAATATGCTGCGGAGGCACTAAGTCCAGTCAAACTTGACGAAAAAGTACCAAGCCCAGTTGAGCCTGAAGAGAACGCATCAAGCTTAGTTGAGCTTGACGAGAAAGAACCAAGCCTCGTCAAGGGTGACGAGAAGGAACCAAGCGTAGTCAAGCGTGACAAGAAGGAACCAAGCCCAGTCAAACCTGAAGAGAAGGCACCAAGTCCAGTCAAGCCTGATGAAAAAGCACAGAGCCCAGTTAAGCCCGACGAGCAGGAACCAAGCCTAGTTAAACATGATGAGGAGGCACCAAGCCCAGTCGAGCCTGACGAGAAACCACCAAGCCCAGTCAAGCCTGACGAGAAACCATCAAGCCCAGTCGAACCTGACGAGAAAGCACCAAGTCCCGTCAAGCCTGATGAGAAAGCACCGAGCCCAGTTAAGCCCGACGAGCAGGCATCAAGCCCAGTTGAACATGATGCGGAGGCACTAAGTCCAGTCAAACTTGACGAAAAAGTACCAAGCCCAGTTGAGCCTGAAGAGAACGCATCAAGCTTAGTTGAGCTTGACGAGAAAGAACCAAGCCTCGTCAAGGGTGACGAGAAGGAACCAAGCGTAGTCAAGCGTGACAAGAAGGAACCAAGCCCAGTCAAACCTGAAGAGAAGGCACCAAGTCCAGTCAAGCCTGATGAAAAAGCACAGAGCCCAGTTAAGCCCGACGAGCAGGAACCAAGCCTAGTCAAGCTTGACGAGAAAGCACCAAGCCCAGTCGAGCCTGACGAGAAAGCACTAAGCCCAATCGAGCCTTACAAGAAAGCACCAAGCTCCGTCAAGCCTGACGAGAAAGCACCGAGCCCAGTTAAGCCTGACAAGAAGGCTTCAAGCCTAGTTAAACTTGACGAGAAGGGACCGAGTCCAGTCAAGCCTGACAAAAAGGCACCGATCTTAGTCAAGCCTGACGAGAAAGCACCAAGCCCAGTCGAGTCTGACGAGAAAGCACAAAGCCCAGATAAACTTGACGAGAAAGAACCAAGCTTAGTCAAATCTGACGAGAAGGTACCAAGTCCAGTCAAGCCTGACGAAAAAGCACCGATCACAGTCAAGACTGACGAGAAAGCACCAAGCCCAATCGAGCCTGACGAGAAAGCACTAAGTCCCATCAAGCCTGGCGAGAAAGTACCGAGCCCAGTTAAGCCCAACGAGCAGGCATCAAGCCTAGTTAAACATGATGAGGCGGCACCAAGTCCAGTCAAACTTGACGAAAAAGCACCAAACCCAGTTGAGCCTGACTTGAAGGAACCAAGCGTAGTCAAGAGTGACAAGAAGGAACCAAGCCCAGTCAAACCTGAAGAGAAGTTACCAAGTCCAGTCAAGCCTGATGAAAAAGCACCGAGCCCAGTAAAGCCCGACGAGAAAGCATTAAGCCCAGTCGAGCCTGACGAGAAGTTACCAAGTCCAGTCAAACCTGATGAAAAAGCACCGAGCCCAGTAAAGCCCGACGAGAAAGCATTAAGCCCAGTCGAGCCTGACGAGCAGGCTCCAAGCCTAGTGAAACCTGACGAAAAGGCACCAAGTCCAGTCAAGCCTGACGAAAAAGCACCGATTCCAGTCAAGCCTGACGAGAAAGCACCAAGCCCAGTCGAGCATGACGAGAAAGCACAAAGCCAAGATAAGCTTGACGAGAAAGAACCAAGCTTAGTCAAATCTGACGATAAGGTACCAAGCCCAGTCAAGCCTGACGAGAAACCACTGAGCCCAGGTAAGCCCGACGATAAGGCAACAAGCCCAGCCAAGCCCGACGAGCAGGCACCAAGCTTAGTAAAACCTGACGAGAAGGAACCAAGCCCAGTCAAACCTGAAGGAAAGGTGTCAAACCTGGTGAAGCCTGACGACAAGGCACCAAGCCCAGCCAAGCCCTATGAGCAGGCACCAAGCCTAGTCAAATCTGATGATAAGACACCAAGTCCTGTCAAACCTGATGAGAAAGCGCCAAGCCCAGTCAAGCCCGTTGAGAAAGCACCAAGCCCAGTCAAGCCTGACGAGAAAGCACCAAGCCAGGTCAAATTTGACGAGGAGACACCTAAACAAGTCCAACTTGATGAAAAGGTACCAGGTCCAGTCAAACCTGAAGAAAGAGAGCCAAGCCCACTCAGATCTGACGAGCATGCACAAAGCATAGTCCATGCTGATGAGAAGGTACCAAGCACAGTCAAGTCTGTTGAGAAAGCACCAAGCTCAGTCAAGTTTGATGAGAAGACACCTAAACAAGTCCAACTTGATGAGAAGGTACCAAGTCCAGTCAAGTCTGAAAAGAGGGAGCCAAGCCCAGTTAATCTTGACGAGAAAGCATCAAGCTCTGTAAAGTCTGATGAAAAGACACCAAGACCAGTATATTCGGATTATAAGGCACCCATTCCAGTTGAATCTGTTGAGAATACCCCATTAAGTTTAGAAAAATATGACGAAGAAGCGCCCGCCCCAATCAAATTAGACCAGAAGGTTCACCCAACTGAACATGATGAGAAAGCAACAAAATTCCCCCAGGCTAGTAAAGAGGAGATTACTCCAAGTAATCTGGAGGAAAAGTTAACTAGCATTATTTTGGAACTAAAACCACATAGTCCATTTGATCCGGATGAGTTTGTACCAAGCCCAGATAGGCTGGACGATGAACAAGAATTAGTAGAGCTTTATGAAAATGCCTGGCCCGGTAAAAAATCACCTAGTTCATTTAAATATGACGAAAAAGTCTTAAGCCCAGTAAAGCCAGACGAGAAAACACCTAGCACTATGAAGCCTGATGAGAAGCCTAGTGAAACGTCAACTAGTCTTGTTCAACCAGATGTAAAGGATAGCCTAACTGAAGAAATTGAAGTAAATAAAAAGGAAATAGAAACAAAATACGACGAAAAAGATATTGACGAAAAAGAATCTTTCGATGATGAGCATCCGACAACAAGTAGTCAAAAGTTAACACCTGTTATAGACCTCAGCGACAAGGATTCCAAACTAGACACAGACTCTGAAGACAAAGTATTTAGTAAACAAATCCCTCCTGTATCAACTGAAATACTTCAGAAACTCGCAGAACAAAAAACAGATATTCAAGATGTAGAATCAGATGATAAAGATATTTACGAAGATGGTGAATCAATAAGCGAAGATAGTCAAATATTGGAAAAAGAAGATGTTAAGAAGGAATCTTACGTTCGGCTTGCTGCTACTAAAGTACAGTTTACTACTGAAACCGAAGAAATGTTTAAACAAGACAGACAATTTGTTTCTACATTAGAACCTAGCCTTAAAGAAACGATTAGTAAACCACATGAAATAAAGAAAAGATCCATTATAGATGATACGTCCGCTCCAGAATCTCTTGATAGCGTGACTGATAGTATCACCCACATACCTCACGGTAGCAGCTCAGAGGATGTGTCAAAAGAAACTAGTCTTGAAGAAAAGTACAGCTTTGAAAGCACTGAAAAATCGGAGAAAAAAATGCAAAAAGATATCATTAACCTATCTTTGGACGATACCACTAGTTATAAAGTTGGATCAGTGACAATTGACGATTTACTTACTTCAACACTTAAAGATGCTGATATAACAAAAACTGATGATGATAAAACGCAGGAACCTGGCTCACCAAAAGAAGAAATTCATCTTTCAGAAGCATCCGATTCTGGAGTACATAGTATACCAACTGATATAGGAACAAGTGATGACAGAAATGTAACCCAAGCAATAAAAGATAGCGCTGTTCATCTTATGGAGTCAATACACAAAGCTTTTGTTGAGGATACTGTACAACAAGGTATCAAGACGGAAAGCTTAGAATCCTTGGGAAGGGTGTCTACTCCTCCAACAGTCCCGGTAAGTCCACTGCCAAAGACTCCTAGTTTCATCCAAGATGTGAAAATTAGCGATGGAGTCCAAAGTGAGGTTACCTACGATAAATCTGATGGTAGCGAAGAAACAATCACCAAAGTGGTTCATGTAGGGGATGATGTACTTACGCAAAGAATTTCCACATCGACTGAGAAAGTTCCTAAAAAAGCTACTAGCATTGCAGACGAGGAATCTGATCTTTTATCTTTAATGCAAAATGTCGGTAAGATCAAAACTGAAACTGATACCGTAACAAAGATAATTAAGGAAGGTGAAAATGTTGTTACGCAGACAATAACCACTGTCACTACCAAAGAAGTAATATCTAGGGAAGATGGTACACCGCAAAATATTAAGACTACAATTGAAACAACTACGCTCAGTAAAGGATCTGATGGTTCTACGTCCACTACAAAAGACACACAAACGTTACTCTCCGAATGTTCTTCCAGCCTTAGATCTACCTCATCAATGGATTTGTATGCTAAAGACAGAATAGACAAGGAATATTTAGATAGCGAAGAAAAGTTTGAAATTAGGGACTTGACTGATAAACGTGAGTCTTCCGTACCTAAAGATGTAGAATCCCTCAAATCCTTTATAAGTGAGACCGATGAATTGGATGATAACATCGAAGATACAATTATTGATACTGATGTCAGTAAAAGAATAATAAAGGAAAATAATATTGATATCATAGAAACTGTCACTACAACAACTAAAAAAGAAACTATTAAAGTCAGTGACAGCAAAAAGATAATCCGAACTACAGTTGAGACTAATATTACCAAGGAACATCCTGATGGTTCGCGAGATGTACATAAGAATGTTGAAGCTAAGACTGAAGAGATAATTTTAGATTCAAGCAGTAACTTAGACAAAATACTTGATGAGTTTACAGTTTGTGGTGAGCCTGAAGAAAGTGTAACTACAAAAACGGAGGAAATCAAACAAGAGAGCTTAATCATAAAGCGTACGATCGTCACCAGAATAGTAAAAACAAAGTATGCCGATAAACAAGGTGTGCCTAAGAAACTTAAGACCGTGACTACTATTACTACAACTGATGATTATCCTGATGGCTCATCTCGCACCAAAGTAGATAGCAGCACATCTCTGACAGATATTGAAGTAGAGACTGTAGAAAGTCCTGAACTTCAAGATTTTACAGTGTTAGAAGATAAATCAGTTCAAACAGAGAAACATGATAAAACTGTCGTTATAAATGGGAAAAGTGCTCTGCAAATTATAACCACAACCACTATAAAAGAAACTTTAGCAACTATTGATAGAACCAAGAGGAAAATAAAGACCATTGTTGAAACTGTAACAGAAACCTTGCTTCCTGATGGCATGACAGAAGTCACTAAAGACGTCAAAGTATCTGTTGCAGATATTGGAATAGATGCTGTAGAAGAAAGTCTCGAAGGCTTTGAATCAATTGGCAAACCCAAGGAAGACACTACTACAGACACCGAAACAGTTACTGAAGAAGGCGTAACAATCATCAGAAAAACAACTATTACCACTACTACACAAGAATACATCAATAGCACTCAGACCATTAAACGAACGAAAGTGACGATCAAAACTGTTGTAGAGGATGAACATCCAGATGGCTTAGTAATTAAAAAGACTAGTGAAAAAATCTCTATTCTAGATGAGAGCCTGCTGAAGAGTACGGATAGTGAAGAAATGGATGCTGATAACGTGAAGATTGACGCTATGCTCCGAGATCTGACCGAATCAGAACCAGAAGTAAATGAAGAAGTACAAAAATCTGAAATTAAAGATAAAGAAATAATTATATACAGAACTATTGTGACCAAAGTCATAAAAACAAAATATTCCGACAGTCGAGGTGTTCCTCAGAAACTTAAAACCGTAACTAAAGTTACTACAAGCGACACATATCCAGATGGTTCCATTAAAACGATGGTCGATACCAGCACTTCAATAATCGATATTGTTACCGAAGAAATCGCAGAAACTAAAAAAATACATAAAGATGACAGCACTGTATCAAAAACAGAAAAAGAAAGCTCAAAACACGTTGTTAATGGAAATCTTGAAGAATATCCTAGAGAAGATAATGAAGGGAAAACTAAAACTATTGCTAAAATTTCACATGAACATGGATTAAAGCCAACTGAGGAAGGAACTGCAGAGAGTAGCAAGGTAGATGCTGCTTTGAAAGAGTTTATTCCAGACGGAGAACCCGAAGTCAGTGAGTCGAGTGAAACCGTTGAGATTAAAGAAATGGACACTATCATCAAGAGAGTTATCGTCACAAAAGTCGTAAAGACAAAATATGCTGACAAACAAGGCAATCTCAGAAAATTGAAGACTGTTACTACTCTTACAACTACAGATTACTACCCAGATGGCTCGGCGCGGACCATTGTTGAAAGTAGCACTTCAGTAACAGACATTGAAGTTGAGACAACTGATTTAGTTGAAGAAGGTTTTGATGCTATTGGTGAGCCGATCGAAGATACCACTACAGAGATTAAAACGATCACAGAAGACGGTATAGCGATTAAGAGAAAGATAACCATCACTACTACAGTACAAGAATATGCCAATACCACCCAAAACATAAAGAGGACTAAAACCACAGTGAAAACAGTAATTGAAGATGAACATCCTGATGGATCAGTAGTCACAAAAGCTAGTGAGAAAGTTTCATTAGTTGATGAGATTCTTAAAATTAAGGAACCTAGTACAGAAGACTTAGCTGCAATTAGAAAATTAGAAGCTACTCTTAAAGATTTAACACTTTCAGGAGAGCCTGAAGTAAAAGAAGATACGGACATGAAAGAAATTAAAGAAAATGGTATTCTCATCAGAAGAATTATCAATACTAAGGTAGTGAGAACTAGATATGCTGACAGCCAGAATATCTTTAGAAAAATGAAGATTGTGAAGACAGTAACAACAACAGATGAATATCCCGATGGTGCTGCACGAACAACTGTCGACACTAGTACATCAGTTTGTGATATCAATGAAGAAGACGAAGAAAAAACTGAATCTGCATCCCAAGTGCTTGGCTACGAACAAGTTGGAGATGTACAGATCAATGTAGAAACTAAAAATAATGTTGTGATGAGAGATGGGAAAGAACTCGAACAAATTATTACAATCAAAACTACAAAAGAAGTTCTTGAGTCACAACTAGGTGATGGAAAGAAGAAAGTTAGAACCACCATAGAAAGTGAAAGTCAAATTGCTTTACCTGATGGTAATACTGAAATTACAAGAGATAAAAAAGTGACATTAGATGATTATAAACCGGAAACATTCTATGAAAATCTTACAGGATACATAGAAATTAACAAGCCAGAAGAATCGATTCAAACAGCTGAAGATTCGTTCATAGAAAACGGTTTACAAATCAATAGGAACACTAAAGTAATTACCACAAAGCAAGCATTTGAAAATGCAGCACTAGGCTCTAGGAAAATTAAAACTATAATAAAATACTTGACAGAAGATGAATATCCCGATGGTACTGTAATAACCAAGAAAAAAGAAACTATTACTATTGCTGATATTTCTGGCCACCCGCAAAGTTCAGTAGACGATATTCCTGAACGTCCTGAAGAATTACGCATAATTGATACTGAAATTGTAGAAAGCCAGTCCGTAGATCTGGATGTTAAAAACGAAGTTATACAGCGCGGTTCTATAACCATCCATCGCAAAATAACAACTGTAACAAAACGTGAGTTTTTGGCTAGCACTGATGTGAATATCAAGCGAGTGCGAACAACCGTTGAAACTACTACAGTGGATGAGTTCCCAGATGGAGCCACCGAGACGACTAAAGATGTGAAGATCACTATTTCCGAATTCCAAAAGACATCGGACAGTGATCTACAAGCGGCATTGCAAGGGTTAGAGCCTACCGGAAAGATTAAGACATCTATAGATAAGAAAACCAATATAATTAAAACCGATTACGAGGAACAAATAACGCAGACTATTACGACGCATGTTACTAAGGAAGAACTTAGTAATACAAAAACTAACGATGTTGCTGTTAAAACTGTTACAGAGACAGTCACTGAAAACGCCAAATCTGATGGCACCGTTGAAACAACAAAAGATGTGCGAACACAAATCACGTATTTACCTCCAGGTACCGGTCTTGACGATTGGTCTCCAGAAGAGCTGGAAGAAATAGAAAAACAGCCAGTAGCTCAGGAAGCGAGACAAGTTTTAGATGAAAATCCTGAAGTTAATCAACGGCCACTTGAAACAAAGGACAAACCAGAACAAAAACAAAAGAAGCAACGCTCACCAGTCGGTGAAATAACTACTGACACAGAAACATATACTAAAGTTATCAAAGAAGGTGAAAATGAAATTACACAGACCATCACTGTTGTTACAACTAAAGAAGTTATTAGCCCAGAGAAAATAAAGGTCACAGTAGAAACTACAACAGTTAGCAAGGGCAGCGACGGTGTAACTAAGACTACTAAATCCACCAAAACAACTATATCGGAGTTCAAAGAGGAATTCGAAGAAACTATAGATACCGGTGAAAGTGAAAAGTCATTCTCAAAGTTGTCTTCTAAGACTGGGGAGATGCGAAGCTCATCAGCAGCCAGCGATGATCTCGATCATCCAGGTATCTCAACACCTCCATCAGATATCAGCTCTAGAGGGTCTAGGGCTGCTACTCATATCTGGGGCACTGAAAGCAGTGGAATGTATTACAGTGATGATGACGGTCAGGGCAGCCCCAGTAGTACTAAATCTCAAATAGCACACTCTCCGAGGTCCAATCTCAGCTTTGAATTAGATACTGCCAAGTCGCAACAGGAAATATTTGAAAAACATGATCCAATGTCCTGCTCTATTTATGGACAATTTCCTGAAGACGACTCATGCAAATCATCCTCCCATTCCGAAGCGACAACAACTGAGGTACAGATCAAATCTGCAACTAAAATGACTGAAGAATTTTTATCTCAAGAAAGATCTGAACATATGAAACACAGTGATGCTACATTCCTGAAAGAAGCCGATGAGCATTTCGAGAAAGCCATTGAAGAACATAAAAAAGTGAGCGGATCTCAAGTAATTTCAAATATCACGGCTAAATACGAACTTGACTCACAATACCATTCAAGTTCAAGCCACACCTCCAAACAAGAAAGCACAATTACATTGAAAGACATTAAAACGGAATCGAAAAAAGTGAGCGAAAGCAGTTCATCAAGCAAACAAGAAACTAAGTACGACGAATCTGAACATGTTAGCGAATCATCCAAGGATCCTATCGCGTCCTGGGGTAAGCCACTTGGTTTGCCAAGTCCGATCGGACCACCCACTCAGACGGATGGCAAGAGTACTCCTAAAAAACAAACAAGTTCTACGGTTTTGAACAAAAATAAGATCAATCAGGAGAAGAGTAAGGAAGCAAAGAGTCGCGCCTCAGAGTCTCCAAGCAAAAAACAGGCTCCAACACCTGTGTACATGGAACTTACCTACGTACCACACCATGGCAACTCGTATTACTCAGCCGTGGAATTCTTTAAACGAGTCCGGGCACGCTACTATGTATTCTCTGGTACGGAGCCATCAAAGGAGATCTACAACGCCCTGCTTGATGCCAAGAAGACTTGGGAAGATAAAGATTTGGGTAAGTAAGATTTACCACACTTTTAAATATCGATCTTATCAATGTATTTCATTTTGTGTATGTAGTTTAAGTGCCTTTGAGAGGCTTGTGACTAACTAATAATTACGCTGATTAACCGATCGGCAAGGTTAAGCTGCGCTAGCTGTGGTCATCCGACGATGAGTGGGGTGGGTGACCATTTCTTAACACATCCAGACCCTGCCGTGTCTCGGAGACCACGTAAAATCGTCGGTATCGGTTGTCCTACGAACACATACGACGATTTTTACTGGTAGTCTGTCAACCTCAAATGTGTGTTACCCAGGAATTGAGTTGCGGAGGTCTGGTGGCAGCCGCTTCATGTAAAATACTGATATTTAGCCGCATCTGGTTAGACTGGAAGCCAACACCAATATAGTTAAAGGAAAAGGCTAGGAGAATTAATTACAGTTTAGTTATCTTCCTTGTTCCTCTCATTAAATAAGCTTTTATTATCTTTGCAGAAGTAACCATAATCCCCACGTACGACACCGATGTTCTTGGCTACTGGGTGACAGAAAACGAGGAAGCTCTCGAGAAGTACAAGATTGACCTCTCGCCGTCCGCCTCTCGGTGCACCATCAACCTTCAGGATCATGAGACATCGTGTGCGGCCTATAGACTCGAGTTCTAGGTTTCGGGTCTATTTGTAGCCTTCTCATCGAAGAAGTGAGCCCCTTTTCCGGAGTCGACGCTTACGAACCGAATGAACCAAAGAAAAGTGTAATTGTTGTTGTAGGAAAATAAGGCTGTGATAATGAAAGAAACGCTCGTAAGCATTGACTCTTGAGGCCACTACTCCGCATGAGAGAGTTTGCAAATAGATACTGATTTTTGTGATATTTGAATGCAATTAACAGACTGTTAAAGAGTTTGATAAAATCTTAGTTATTATTGAAAGGAACGATCTAATCAAATACGAAAATGAAGTGCTGGTGTCAAAATGTGTTGTGCAAACCACGGCCGATTCGTAACTCCCAAACTGACAGTGTCCTGACCACATCCAATTGTAAAGTCAATAACCAATCTCGACCTAAGAACAGAGACGTCCATTTTTTTCTAAAATACAACTGTTTTCTAGTAGCTTGCCATTTAAAATATATTTCTGATGATGTTTTAAAATTTGGTCTTATACAAAACCGTAGTGCTTTTATACATGATATTTAGCGTAACCAGTCCATTTTGTTTAGCCAAAACACCGCTTTGCGATCAAAATTTTTGGGGAAATGAAAAGAGAAATTATTTTGCTATCGCCATTTGTAATTTACAAATTGTACAAAATGTCTTAGCGGCAACTTTTGTTTTGTTAGTGTAGTCGCTTTGAAAGGACGTGATTAACACATAAAATGTCATGGCAACTGACTTTAATATAAAACCTGATGGTACTTTTTTAAAGGTTTAAATAAAGATATACTTAAACAAAATATTGTCTTAAAAAGACGTTCTTAAATATAATGTCGCTCGTCGTCGCCGGGCTAGCGTTCCGGCGCTAGTTTGTATTAATATTTGTTAGATGAGACTTATGATTACGACTCTAGAACGACAAAGATGACTTCTTCTGTCAGCCTGTACCTCGTAAGTAATTCAGTTAGATGTAAGAAGTGTCGGTTTCCACGTTTTATTTTCGACTCGAGCTTATTTCCCTGCGAATATAAACAGACGAATAGTGACGATTGATCGCCGTGTTAAAAGTTAAATTTAATGGCAATGTTATCGAGGCTCATCACGCTATCGAATTTTATCTTCTCGGCTATTTAAAAATAAGTTGCGCATGATCTGTTAGCCATTTTCAATAATAAAAATATTAGAAATTAAATACAGAGTCGATTATCATTGAAAAATCCTGCAACTTCAATATTAATCGATTGTGTGTCAAATATACTAATATCTTAAAGTGAATTAATACTGCGATTGATCGGAACTATAAACCTGAAGACATCTGTGTTATTCTAGACCAACAGTGAGCCTAAAACGATAGAGAGCTTAACCATTAAAATAATAAATGTTTTAGTAGAAACCTATTATTAAAGAATTCATTATATTTACCTCTGTTTAAGTTGGTACTTGCTTGTTGCGTCGAGGTATAGTAATATAACATAGTTATAATTACGTGTTATATAAAATTTACTCATTTCCAAAAGATAATTATTATTAAAATAAACGAGATGATTGAATCTCTATTTTTATTATGTTGGCATACATATATAGGTATATATTTTTTCAGTCTGTTGTATTTTTGTTTTAAATTTCTAGTCGTGGCGACCCAAATACTTATAAAAATCGTTATAGTCTTTAAAAATTCGTTCCTATTCCGATGAGTTGTTTTTAAGGATTTCTGTAATATTTTCCGTTTTGTCAATAATACATTTCTCATGTAATTATAGATAATGTACTACTCCATTATAGTGCGGTTCAATGGTGCGTAATGACACGAGCCGAGTAAGGCTCGTTCCGTGGTGCGCCGTGCTACGCGCAGTATATACAGCAATTATAGTCCGCGCGGTTCAGCAAAGCTTGCACGAGCCGTGGCTTGTCAGTTTTTCAACACGGATGAAAGATTCGGCGCGGCTCGTAAGACAGACACTGAGCTCGCGTTATTGTCATCCACCCTATATGAGTAGGCTTGCGTTCGATTCGAGCCTCATCTACACAAACGGCTCGTGTTACTATGCGTTGTGAGGACGAATAGTTTTCACTTTCGGATAAGCCGAGCCGCGACTACACGGACGCCACGGTTCTTGTGGGATCACGCGCTGTTTAACCGCACCTTTAGATAACCGATTTGTTTCAATATATTATGTTATGTTCGGATGTGAGCGAATGTGATAATGATCCATACTGATAAATGATTCAGCATCTAGTGTGTAAGCAGTCTTCAAGGCTTTTCTCCAAGACGCACGGGCAAAGGTGTGAGCTTGTTCAGCCAATTCAACATCTACAACTAAAAAAAGACCACTTGCTCGTGCCTTCACTGTCCACGTTGTCCTTATTTGCGAATCTATCCAATAAAAATGTTTGAGTCAATTAATTTTAAGTCATCCATAGCTATAAGTGGATTAATGTCACACAACAATCGCTTACTTCGCCAATATTTCTTAAATATAGAAAAAATATATAGCGAGAACAATTCGTTTTCAGAATGCACCAGCACAATGTATTAACATAAAAAAAAATCTTTTAAAAATTGTAAAAGAATACATAAAGAATACTTTTTTATTTTATTTTTTACGTATCTCAACGAATGAGTTTTTATTTTATAGTTTAAAAATACATAATTAATTATAGTATGGTGTTACTGTGTGTGGATTGATGTGAGCACAATATTGTTTCATTATGTGGTTTATGCTTTAGGTAGTTTGGATGGGACTAAACAGGGATGTGAGGAATACCTTCTGGGGTAAAGTCTGAGCCGATGCTACCGATGTCATCAACATCATTGGCTTTACAAGTCAATTTTAGAAATAAGCAGCGCTTTCCATCGCTACTGCGTAAAAAATCCAAAAATAAGTTGAGGTTGTATGCCCAAATCGTAGGAAAGAATAAAATTAAGGACAGTTGTTTGGACATATAACCTCAAAATAATAATTGTTGGATATTTTTGCTAAACCTTTATAATCACGAGTGCATCGGCGACGACTATAAAATGCTTCGAATAAATAAAGATTATGAGTATTTTTTTTTAAATAGGCTTTGTTCTTTCCAGCCAGCATCCACTGTCTAGCTGGCTATGAAGCCTGAACCTAAAGTTTACTATTGTATTTTATAGCTAGAATTCTAATTAATGCATATTATTAGGAATATTAAAAATGTTATTAAATTTAAGAATTGTATCAGCTTAGTGAACATCAATAGCTCTGAGAAATAAACCATTATTGAAATTATTAAATGTTGTATTCTTCCAACTTAACATGTTTTAAGTATTAGTTAGTTATTAACATAACCTGAGCACTTGGCAGCCTGGCTGCGGCAGATGGGCTAAATCAGTATCTTACATAAACACATCTCACTAAAATAGACAAGGTTTCACATCAAGCTATAAATTTCTAGTATAATCTCACCGCTTATTGCACTGAATGCCTATAACATGCTAAGTCAGCTTAAACTAGAAATTATATCTTCATATGAAGCCATGTTAGCCAAGAATCTCGCGCAGGCAGGCTGTTCAATGCCCAGTACCTACTACTGTCTTCGTTATAGATTTAATAAACCTGTCTAAGATTGGAAGACAATCATGCGGCTTACCTGTGTAAGCTCCTCAATCACCTCTAAAATTAAACTGAACTGATAAATTCTGCCAAGATAAACCTAATTTACCTCAACGCCATCTATAGATGGCAAAAAGCACTAATAACGATCAGGTACACCGTATGACTGTTTCTCATTACAAACTTAAATATAATATGTATGGAATTGGATTGGATTGTAGGCTTCAGAAGGTAACAAACATCGATTTAGGGAATTAATTATATGGAATGGATTTGTTGTAGGTAGGTATCAATGTGAGAGATTCCTTTTAAAATGGAGCGTGTAACAATATCAAAAATATACGCATCCTTTTCAAGATAAAATACCACTCCGACTTACCGACAATACACCTAACAATATTTCCCTGTCAAATTCCTAACTAATAACACGCTTAAGTTAAACATCATTGATTTAGTCTATTCGATCTGAAAATTAGTCCTGCCCCGGTAATGCATTATTTGAGTCATACCAATACGGACAATACAACTGTGCCTGTGTGAAGTTGTACGCAAATGGATGCGCAGTAATCAATTTTGCGATAAAAATGACGGAGCGCATGTGTGGTCCGGAGAGTGCAATCATCGTGTGCTATTTCATTCTTTCTGCTACGCTCCGTCAATATATCTGTCCCGCTCACTTGATGCAAAAGACAGTCGGGGTTATGGGCTAATGTTTCGCAGTTGTACATTCCTAAACTACTGAATGGCAAAGGTCATCCTTCCCTTCTTCCACTCCTTTTGGTCTTGTGAAATGTCAACCAATTTTGTCAAAAAATATTTTGACCTAGAAAAAGACAATAGAAAACAATAGAAAAAGGATTATTCTGACCCCCTAGAGGGTCCCAGTTCTTTAATGAATGAATACACGCTCCATTTGAAATGGACTCTGAATGCTTAAGTGGTGCTAGAAGCCGATGTGTTACGATAATAGGATTGAATTTTTGTGTCCCGTTAAAATGATGGGAGTTGAAAAGATTGTATAATAGACCCACCCCTATCTACCTACCTCTGTACCTATATCATAATTATGGTATACCAAACTTGTTTAGCCAGTGGACAGTCTTATGGATGTCACATATTATAGAGCAGTTGTACTTGACTCCTGTAAACTATACATTTCACTTTCATCATTTCCATGGGGGCAATTATCACGCTAAATGGTAAGTAAGACTGATGAAAGATTCAACAGCTACAATCAGTGATAAAATAATTATTTTCTGAATAAAAAAATATGTATGCGCCTAAACGATGATTTAATTAAAGATTTGTTAAGATTATATACGTAATAAGTTAAATTTCGGTGCATTTGACGATATTTTTCATGCCCATGGTAATTAACATTACTATGTATTTATTTTCTTTAAAATGGTTTAGAAAAAGATTAATTTGTATGTTTTATAAATTTAGAGAAATAAAAGTACTAGCATTGTCGTGTCCTTTTTTTTTTAATTATTTTAAAAAGTTTTTGATATTGTCATGGACTTAATAAATACTTTTTATAAAAAATAAATAATATATATTTCGTTGTATGCACCGAATGCTTCAATTTCTGGCTTGTTTTACTGACAATTTGTAAACAGAATTATAAATTTAATAATTTAAATAATGTCAAGCCCATTCGGGTTAATTAGGTGCATATTTATGATTGTATGTAAAATAATGTCATTAAATTTCATGTATGAATCACGTCGCTATAATCCATTCAGCGTGTTTGATGGTAATGTATGAATCATTATGAGTAATAAAAATGTATGAAAACGTTTTTGTTCTGTCATTTTTTAATGTCCATTTTTTTTTCATACCTATATCGATAACTGACAACAAACATCAGCAAACGAACACTGGTGACCTGGTGGCCAGATTTGAAAGAAATACCGCTTTGAAGGGCGCCATTTTTTATTATTGGCTTATGAAACTTGTGAATCTGGACAAATTTAGATATATTTTAAGTATACCAATAAAAGAAGATAAATAAAAAACAATTAATTAAATCAGATTTTTTATTTATTTTGATGGATTTTGTAAATACAATAGTATTTTTTTGTCTATTAATAAATTATGTCATTAAAAATTAAATGAAATCTGATTTTGAAACAGATTATCCTAATTTTGTAATACAGAATACAGAATCATTATAGGCTGGAATTATTCGCGCATTTTTTTGGGTTTTTTTATGGCAGCACACGCTTACCTGCAAGCACATACTTACCTATTCGGTTTAAAACTTTGCAGGGAAGTAAAAAGATTCCATTTTAATGGATTAAAAAAGGTCAAGATTTCAAAATCCTCATCATGAAGGCACCATCATTTCTATGTAAAAATTTTTTTGTTTATATTTTGCTAAATTCTACATTAGTAAATATTAAGATTAGATTTGTAATAAAAGATTAAATTATGATAGATACCCTATCATCTATATTTCAATACTTGAAGTTTGAATTTACTTAATTGAAATTTAATGAAATTTCCGAACGAACGAATTTGCGTCACTATCGTCAGTATTCGGGTAGTTTCGAAATATGATGATAAAAAATTAATGCAGTGGAGTGTTTTAATTAAATTGTCGCGTATTTCCGCTGGTCGAATATGCGACTGTGCGTTGAAGCCGTATTAATGGACCCTAATAACAAAGGAATAATGCTATTGTATAATGTATCGTTCTTGAACTTGCTAGTATTGTGCAGTATGTGTAGTGTACGAAGACGCCATCACTCAGCGGTGACAAAAGCCTCGGCGGGCGGCGCGGCGGCGGCGCGGCGGCCGGTGAGTTTGGGCATGTCTTTGATCTTATTCTTTCAACAGAACTACTGTTATTTGTCCAGAGTATTATCAGCATAGGCTCCTGGACTCGCCCAGGGGTAGGTAGGTATAATAATGTTTTTATTGTATTCGGGTACGATGAAGTACGTTGGCGGTTTGCGAATTTCGACCTTATGATCATAATAATAAAGCTGAAAATTATTGCACCGCCAAGTTGGTTTGTTTTACCAATGTCAACTATGAATCAATCGTATTATAAATCTTAAATATTTTTTTTGTAAGTACATACCCAAGGTAAGGTGCAGATGAGGTCGAAATTGGCCAACTCCAATCTACCTAAGATTGGAGTTGGCCAATTTCGACCTCATTTTCAAAACTATAAAGGTGAAAATAAAATACCGCCAAGTTTGTCGATTTTAGCACATAATACCTACACAATACCTAGAACAGGTAATTATAATAAATATTTTATTGTTGAATATTCAGGTAGAGTACGCTCAAGTACTACGTTCGCGGTTAGCCAATTTCGACCTTAATTAAATACGTAACAATAAGGTTAAAAAGTTTGTTGATTGTGAACATTGAATTATTATTAAGTAGGGAAAGATCGTTGTAAGTATATAATTTCAACATTAAAAACAGGCTGCCTGAATAGAACAAATGCATCAGCTATTCTATTATATTTTTAAATTATAATTATGCACCGCAAGTACAGACAGACATCTTCGTCTCACTTCCAAGCCTCCAAGAGCATACAGGCATTATGTAGAATATGAAAACTTTACTAGTGTACTCTCGGTATTTTCTTCAATAGATGCATAAAAAACAAAATGATGTATGAAAAAGTAAATAATTTTTAATGTAACAAAAATAAAGACGCTCGATTCAAAAACATTTAATAACAGCACATTTCTTTCGAAATTTAAATGCATTAAACAATAAAACTGTCGTATACAATACTTTTTGGTTACTTTTTTTTATACACACACAGACAATACGATTTTTTAGTATTGCCCCACAAATAGACAAGAAGATTAGCAAAAAAATTGATATAAAACCTTTTTGATAATAAACGCTGAATATACAAACTTAGAACATAAATATGTATATATTCAGCTTTTATTAAATAAAAGGCATATCTAAAAATCAAATAAAATTAAAACAATCTCAATATGGAGCATTACGTAATCGAGATAGTCTTCATTCAATTCATTGCAACGGGTGATATAAAACTTATATAAAAACTTATATGAGGCAACAGCCAGGCGACTGGCATGAACATTTATTGTTACGCAGCATTCCCAACGAGCGTGTTATGTGACAATTCTTGCAACCGGTATAAATGAACCTGTATGAATGCTCGCTTTATATCACGTTACGTTACGCTCAGATGATGTCGGCAACTTACAATTTAGCGCGAACAAATGAAGCTCGAGTAGCCACTCGTGTACAGCTGACCTCTCATTGTACAGTCAGCAACGAAAGTCGCTGAACATAACAAAATTTTGAAAACATCACAGCTCCAAAACTTGTGCAGAGGTTTTTTCTATTAAGGTAACCTGAATATTGAATGGTCATCTATGCAATTATTTCGCATAACCTTCACAGGTCAGTAACTTCACACTTATTAAAAATCATATTGAAAATTGCAACATGTTCAGCGACTTTCGTTGCTGACTGTACGCAAATGTGTGGTTTACTAAGTATCACGAACTTACAGGGGTTATGTACAGTCAGCAAAAAAGGCGCGTGTTGAAACATGTTGCAATCTTCTATACGATTTTTAATATGAAGTTACTGACCTGTGAAGGTTGTGCAGACTTCATTGCATATAAATGCACAATTAAATAGTATTTACCTTAACTTCATAATAAAAAAAATCTCTTGATAAGTTTTGGAGCTGTCATGTTTTGAAAATTTAGCTGTGTTCAGTGACTGTCGTTGCTGACCGTACTGACACACACACGTTGTGCTTAGTGCAGTCACGTTTGCACTTAAACCTAGCATTCCTATTTAAGAACTTAATCGTGGCCTTGCTATGCAGCTATGCAATTAATCCCTCACATACAATTTAAAATTAATCAATTAATTGTTGTTATCGTTACGCGCTGATGTCCGCAAACACTTGCATGTCGCACATTTTTACTTCTTATTTTTAATAATTAGTGCTAATGAATAACTGTACTTATATTTACGTTCACTTATTAACACACGCAATATGGAATGGCTTTTTAGCATAATTATAACTATTTAACTTAACGCGTTAAATAAATTGTTTTACTACACAAAGTTCTAAAAAAGCTAGGAGAAAGCTCTATATTGTGAATATAGAAAAATCATTATGAACAGATTTTAGTTTAAAGAAAATTGTTGTAAATGTGTAAAAGTACCCTTAAACTAAAAGGTAGGTACTATAAATTATTCTGCATTAAGGTAACAGAAAGTTTAAAAATTTAGAATAAAAATTATAGTACACTTTTCTTGATAGAAATCTTCCAGAGATATCTACAAAAACTTACAAATATAAACTTACAGCTCTTCCACTGGGTAGCAAAGGCTCTAGCTACATAAAAAAATAGATATACAGCGAACTAATATTATTAGCGTAGCTAAACTTTCTTATAAGAACTACATTATGATCTAAAAAGCTAGAAAACTTTGGAATGTTATAGTAATCACAATTTGTTCATTTATTAATTACGTATCTACATTCAGCTTATGAGCGCTTAAATTCTAAATTAACAATAATAGGTAATATTACCGATGTCTTTAATATTAAATCTTAAGGAACCCATCCACTACACCGTATCATAATTGCACTGATCGGCGAATGATTTTTTCCGCAGTTTGACTGGTAAAGCCCGTGGATTGCCACAATAATGCGCTCATGTAGACGGACGAGACACTTCGCGTCGGCTTGCTGTATTATAGTATCACACATATTCTTAGTGTTACAAAACAAATAGCTTAGACATGAAAATAGACTGTAATTGCGAATAAACCTGCGACAATCTTTACCCGAAGCTTATTGCTCCCCCGTGGCTAACCACAAGGCACATGAGTTAAAAAATCTTTGATATAAATTTGTTACGCCAGAAATGTTCTGCTAATTTCCTTATGCGAACTTTTATGTGAACTTTTAATATGATACGATCTAGTGGACGAATTCCTTAAAAATTATTTAATATGCGATTTTGATATATGATTTTTACAACTTATTAATTTAAAATTATAAACTTCTTACAGTTGGATTGGATTAATCCACTCTACTAGCTACTAGTTCTTATATCAAACAATCTGAAGATATACATTATATTCTGGTTCTATTTTAGGCTCATTCTGGCGAATTGTACTCTTAATACTATTGAAAATATACTTCATAAATTATTTTTATTAAATATACAGGGCGTGTCGCTAAGATGGGTTAACAAGATATATTACAGCGCAGTTTCCTAGATCAGATATGTTTCCTTTAAAAGAAAAAAACACCTATTATTTATCGGTGGTATTTCTGAATCTTGACAAAAAATACTGGCCATCATAATTTGAGGTCTAGTTAAAACCCACCTCAATCGAATTAGATAAATATTGCATTTATTCTATAAAGACTAGAAATTAAAAGACACTACAAATCGAACATTAAAAATTAATTATTGTAATAAATATTTGTGACCAGTGAGAATCGGACCCACGACCTCATTACTCATCACTAGACCATGGACATCGTCGTTTTAATTAAGGAGTTTGTCACGAGAAGAGAGCTCAAAGGATCAAAGCTTTTTTAGACGAACTATATATTCTCTTTGACTTTAATAACCTTTCAAATTAAAATAATCCTTTGTGCAAGACTTTAAAGTTCAGGGTGTTTGCAAACGTTATTTGAATCTCATATCGTCTGGTCTCCTGATGAAGTGGGCCACTTTGTCGATAGGGACTTTGTACTCGTGCATCCAGCGGTTGCCTTTGCGCAGCGATCCGTCGATACCATCCTGCCATAGACCAGATGGTAGATATACTGAAAAAAATACAATTTCAGATCAATAAGAGTATAAGAGTATTTTCTTCGAAATAATTTAAAACCCTTTTTTTATTATTATTTTATTCCCTTTATCATAAACTAATATTATTTGACACTAAATTTCTTTGAAGAATAGCAAGTACGAATATTTTCGGCTAGAATCGTAAAAAAGTTCGAAAATCGCCATTAAAAATATTTTATTAAAATTATATTTATACTTCTTTGTACAACGGACAGTAATGCATGTATCTAAATAGGTACCAACAAAAAAAAATACTACAAACTACTATATAGGTCTATTGCCATTAACCGGGTACTACCATCTCGCGGCCCGTATGCTTGAGAAAAAAAAACTCTGAAAAAAAACTATTTTTTACGGATTTTATCGCGTTATATTAATCCCGTCGTTTCGGACTCTTTACAGCGTCCATGGTCACGGGTAGACGGAAAAAAAAACTCTTAATAAAGTAGAATTCTTACCATCTCTAGTAGTCTGGCCCCTTCCCAATATTGGTGCCACGACGATCTCTCCGCCGATGGCAAACTCGTCTTGAACGGGCGTCGGAGCCGTGTCGCTGCCGCTCAGCAGCCAAAGTGGCCGGATCAGAGGAAGACCTTCTTCTAAGGCTTCACGCTTGTACTTTAGGAGCAGTGGAGTTACCTAGAAAACAAAAATAATACCTATTTTAGAATAATAATTATGAAGAAATGGTTCTCGTACATATACAATGTATTCAGCTCTGTACTCGGAGTACTGACTAGACCTGAAAATCTAAGTTTTTTCTGATGGAAAGGTTCGCCCATAATGTTAAAAGTATAATATGAGAATTCAATGCGGATAAGGCAAACGCCAAAACTTTTTACTGAATTTTTCATAAAGCAGTCCTATAAACTTACCAACTTCTGTCTCAACGTGGTCAAATTCTTCGCCATCTCCAGAACTCTTTCATCATTATACTTGCTAGGTAAGTGCGTGAACTTCATCACAGGAAGGAATGTTGCCATCTGCAGCCACCTCATATACAACTCCCTCTCCGGCAACTCTATCCCATTCTCCTGAGTCGAATTCGTCACCTCCACCAAACCTTTGGAAGATGGCAGGAATTGTTCACTTCCCGGCCAATAGATATCTCCTCCAACTGCCCCAGGCATTATAAATGGAAAACCATTTACTCCATATGTCAACATTGTTGGTATTACAAGTCTCAATGCCTCCCATGTAGACTCAAAGGGTGGTAAAGATACGAAAATAGGCGGACGAGGCAGTGACACTGCAGAAGATACCCCGATGATATTCAGTATTTTCTCGAATGTCTTCGTGAAGATTTTCTTGTACTGATCAGGATTGGTCAGAAGATTTTCGCAGCGGAAATAATGTGGCATGTCGTAAGCAGTACCCAAGTCCAAAAAGAAGGAATCTATGTGATATTCGTCTATCACTGCCTGAAGTTTCTCCAAAAACCACGGCACTGATCTGTTATTGGTTATGTCTAGAACTCCAGCACTTGCTAACGATTTGAACCTGGTTAAAGCTGGTATACGTCTGTCACTATTCCTCTCACTGATGAGCAGTCGTTTTTGAACACATTCTGCGAAATTTTTACTTTCAGTACTAATAAAGGGTTGGATTGTAAACGCTACTTTGAAACCTCGTCGATGCAGTTTATCGACTGTTGTATTCAACGTTTCGAATCGACTCGTATCTACTGACAGATCACCAATTTCATTCTGCCAATGTTCGTTTATCAACACATGACCTTGTTTCAAGAACCCTAGATTGATGACATCTTCAGTGTATTTAGAAATGGTTTCTGCTTGTAACTCTTGCTTGAATCTAGGCGCTATTAACCAAACTGGTTCTGATATTAAGGACTCTAGTGTTTGCATGTCGGCGGGCTTCAAGCCATCCCATAGTGGGGCTCTGCGGTGGCTGTGAATTGAGGAGTGCAGTGACGTCATATCTTCGGACGTGCAGATGTTATACTTCATTTCTGGGAACTCTGTCAGTTTGTTCGGGTAAGCAAACTCGTGGTACATTGCCTTCAAGCAGAGTTGTTTACCGCCTTTATTGACGGAGACGTGTAGAGGAGTTTCATCATCAATGATGATAGCAGCACCTTTAGAGTTGATGAAGTATCGTGTGAGGACGTTCCCCCATTGGGACTTCATCATGTCTCCAGTAATGAAGGGTGTGTAGTCCAATGATCCGCTATCTAAAGGCCAGGTGAGATTGGAAGACTGGCCACCTCCGTACCAGTGGACTTTCGTATCGCCCCAATCGAAGCAGTCGTTTGGATAGACTTCTGTAAAGAGAAATGAGCATAAAAATCTGTACTTAGAAAAATATAATGATATAATAATTGCTTGATAACAATCGCTTCGTTTATAATACAGATAGGCTTTTCTGGTTCGAGACAGCCGGCAGCTGACAGGTATCTATTACCCGTGCGAATACTTCGCACCGATTTAAAATGTATTTTTTTAACAGAAATAAACAAAAAATTGTAGAAATTTATTTTTCATAATTAGAGGTAAAAATAATCTTCAAAATAGATAATTCAATCAAACATAATATTTTGATACAGTATTTAAGCAACATATTTTGATTCCGCGAGGAAACGTTGTTTTGGCAGTGGGGAGACTGACTCTTATACTGCCATCCCAACTTTCCTCGTTCATTTTACAGGGTCGCCATCGTGCAAGATACCGCTGGTGTTGCAAGCGTCGATGGGCTACGGTAACCGCTTACCATCACGTGGGCCGGATGCTTGTTTGCCACCTTAGTGGAATAAAAAAAAAAAACAGATATTTCATAACGCAAAAATAAACACCCTGAGGAATAGTATGTAGTAATGATAGTACGTAGATGCCTACTACAGACGCCTGTACAGGGTTACTGGTAAAACACTAACAATCTCGAAGGACTATATTCGTCATCAACCCATGTACTGTCCCACTACTGGGCATTGATCTCCTCTCTCACAATGAGAAGGATAAGCCTACAGTCCACTACGCTGGCCTAGTGTGGGTTGGCAAACGTCACACGCCATCAAAAAAATCTCCAAGGCATGCAGGTTTTCTCACGATGTTTTCCTTCACTGTTTAACCGAGCGATAAATAATTATTAATACGCACATGATTTTGAAAACTCAGAGGTGCGTGCCTTTGATTTGAACTCGATACCTTCGAGTTGCAGAGCAATGGTCATACTACTAGGCTATAACTACTTTTAGGATTAAATTAGTAAAATCATAAGCAACAGCTTCTGTTTTTCGTCTTTTTAAAAACATAATATATTTACCAGAAAATACTTACTATCTCAAACTTTCTAAATCTGTATTAAATTATATCCCTATACATGCATTTCGAAATTGCAGTTTTTATTTAAGATTTTTTTTTGGTTACTACTTTTTATTTGTTTTACTACCGCGTAGAGTTATTAACATTTCGAGCGATCAAAATAAATTATTTAATTTTATATGAATAAGAAATTGACGAATTATTAATACTTAGTGTTAAACAAAAGTTGTTGCTTATGATATTAAAAATACAGTTCTTCGAGTAAGTTAATGTTTTATTGGTAACCCTGTATATTCTATCTGATAAAAATACGAAATAGGTTCAGTCGGTGAAGCTGAAGATATCTCTTAATATAGTGGATTTTTGAAGTTGGTTAAAAATTTGTTTTCATGGACATAATTAATTTGCAAATACTTTTTTCTAAATATTCTACAATTGATTTCAACTCACCTGATCGCAACGCCTTCCAGTGTACAGAGTAGCAGGTGGTGTTATCAGCTCCAGGGTCATGCGGGAGAGACTTGAGGTAGAAGCGGAGGGTATGTAGCCACTCTAAGCATTCGGAGCCGTCTTTGCGTCGGTGTTCAGGGAGGCATGGGTAGGCCTTCACTTTACCTTGGATACCTACAGCTGAAATTGAAGATGTTTAATAAAAAAAACAACTCTTAGGGATTTTATCGCAAATATTGATATTATTATTCCTGACGTTTCGGAACATTACAGCGTCTATTGGTCTATGGTGGTTGAAGACGTTATTCAAAAATACGTCCTCACGGATTTTTTCCTTTATTCACCAGAGGGGTTGCAAGTGCGTTGTCGGGCTTTGAGATAAGAATAGGCTCGCTTCTTGAAGGTTTCCATGTCTTACCGGATCGGAAATACCTCCGCTGGTAATTGATTCCACAGAGCAGTCGTTTGCGGTAAAAAGTTTCTTAAGAAACGAACGGTAGTGGACACCCATTCATCCAGGTGAAATGGATGAAATTTCGATCTCTGGCGAGTGGATCTGTAGCGGAACATAGCGTAATGTACAAGTTCGAACAATTCCTCCAAACACTCCCCGTGATAAATGCGGTAGAGAATACATAGAGACGCCACGTCTCTACGCAGGGCAAGAGTATTAAAATTTACTCACCTAAACTAGCCTTCAAGATCTCCACATCATCTCTGTTGTAAATCCTAATGAGTCGCTTCGGTTCATTGAACTGCACGTTGTCAAAGTATGCCTTTGTGAGGGCTTGCTGATGGTACAGTACGTATGCGAACCCCACGAAGAACACGATGGCTAGGAACATGAGACCCACGAACGCGCGAAGCTTGTAGTCTGTCGGTTTCTTGCGAATCTTTTGGGGAATACTCTGAAAATGATAAGACTTAAAGATAAAAGAACTAGACTTGTAGACTTTAACAGCCGGAACCCAAAAAATTCTAGAGTGGATCAAAATTTTCCCAATAATTAACTGAATAATTATCTGACACTGTCCATGAATCACAATGTCTATAATGACACTCGCAAGATTAAGATAAATCGATTGACGTAAAAATCATCAAATTCGGTCCACGTGTTTGGTCTCTAGAGTGCCACAAAGGGACAAACATACCTACATACATAGGCTGATAAACACATCACCCCCCTTTACGTACCTACCCGCCATGTCGAATTTTGCCTTCGCTTTCTGAATTTACGTCTTTATGGTGAAGCCATCGGTATCGACGACGACGGTATCGCGGTGGCTTAGTGGTCATAGCGTCTGGTGTACCTAACCAGAAGACGCAGGCTCGAATCCTGCCCGCGGTCGAATTTTTCCTTTGCATAATAACTTTAAAATCTTAGCATGGAAAATGCCAAAAAAATACAAAAAGATAATGAATGACAACACAATTTGACAGCTTTCTGTACTCTCGATGTGTTTTTACTCGTTCGAAAAATTTAATTTGACACTTGTTTTATCGGACTCTTTTTCGGAGAACTTTCGAACGGCTCGTAACTTCGTTGACGGAGATAATGACCCTCTGGTATCTTTAAGACTTTTATGTGGCCTACGCAAATATGCCGCTGATCTGTTCTCGTCGTCCGACGGGTTATTGAGCTCCCTCAATTATGGTCGAGCTACACAATGATGCAAGCGTATCCTCATTTGGGTCTCGTTTACTCACAGGTTCTTTCTTAAAAATGAAATTTCTGACATTGGCCTGCATTAAAACATGAGCTTTATTTGTATTGTGAAATCTTAGTGCGAAATAAAAATCAATCACATTTTCATTGTGTTCACATATATATTGGCTGTTAGGTACCTACTATTATCATATGTTTCTTCCAAGAGGTCGTCAGTTAGGAAGTGCTCGCGTTATTTAGCTTAAAACATTGACTTGTAAAAGTGTCTTTAAAAGATCTATTTACAGAAATATAATTTTTATTTATTTATTGTAAGGAAGATTTACAGACAAATAATAAAAGTAATTTAAAAAAATAATTTGTCATGTGCCAATTACAAATCTTCACAAATAAATATCTAAACATGAGAGCTATTAGGTAGAGTTACATGCTATGATGGTGATAATTATATCATTTATATCTATCAATAATAATATTATCTACTATTCAGTCGACTTCTCCATCCACCAAATACGTAATAAAATAGTTATACCCATAGCCCACGGGCTTCCCTAAACATAATTACGGTAGATAATAGTGTCAATCAAATTTTAAGCGGAATTAACTTGATAACACCGGGTCAGTGTTTAATTATACACAAGATATTATTGTCATTATCGACCGAATTGGATATCTGGAAATGAGAACAAAGGAGTTTATAACCTTCTTGAAACAAATGCAAAACAAGTAAGGATCAGATGTAGAATACTTTTACACTTCTTTTTCTAGTATATCAAATTTCAATACAAATTTAATGTATGGAAGCGTAAGTTTCTGAATATTTTACACCGTTTTTAGTTGGTGTTCGTTTGATCGCCAAATTCAAAAATTTAATTGTATTTATTGCATTAAATGTCTCTAAAGTTGAATAGTCAAATAATAAGTCAAAGTATGCAATTTTCTTGCTTCAGTTTTCATCTTAATATATAAATTAATTCTTCCACCTTCTCTTCAAAACACACTTTTCAACCTTGCTTGTTTATATATAAAAAGTACCTTTAAAAAAAATACCATCACACCTCTATTCCTTGAAAGGTTAGGCGAAAGTAATCTACACCAGTTTACCGTTATATAAATCCATACTCCGAGCTGACTACTAAGGATTTCGCAGAAAAATTAATAACATTTTCCTCGACCTGGGAATTCCCACCCAGAACCTTTACAAACTTTAAAACAAAGTAGGTACAAACTTTAAAAATCCATAACTGACATAAAAACCAAATTGTACCTTCAAAAGGTGCATACATATGTATATAGTAGAGGGATGTGCATTTTATATTACAGTATCTTCTGCCCGCGATTTCGTCCGCGTGGAAAATTTATTATTATCATTGTAACTTGGCTAATTAACTCAAAATCATTATAAATTATAGCCTATATATTATTCCGATGTATAAATAATAATACTGTAAAGTTTCATCAAAGTCAGTTCAGTAGTTTTAGTGTGAAAGGGTAACAAATCCGTCCATCCATCCATCCACACAAACTTTCACATTTATAATATTAGTAGGAAATAGGAAGTAGGATAATCTCCACTTTGCGATTGAATGAAATCGACGAGGAAACGTTGCCAACACACCACTTTGACCCTTATACTGGCAACCCAACTATTCCTCTTTCAATACAGGGTCGGCAACGCGCAAGCGATACTCCTGGTGTTGAAAGCGTCTATATATACTGTATAGGTTACGGTAACCGCTTACCATCAGGTGGGCCGTATGCCTGTTTGCCACCTTAGTAGAATAAAAAAAAAATGAGTAGCTGTTTGGATTTGTGCCCAGTTTATGCCCAGATGCCAGTTAACTCGCCCGCTATTACATGGGTCCTAAACATACCGGCGAACCAAAGGTGTACATTACTGTAACCCTCTGCCTAATCCTTCGGGGAATACAGTACAGGCGTGATGGCTTGTATACGTTATTTTTAATCTGCACCTATTTTCACGATCTCAGGATTAACCCTGGTTAATCAATAAAGACTGAGGACAACGTTAACCCTGAGGTTGCAGATAACGTTGTATGATTTAAGATTAATTTTATAGCTTAAACGTGGATTGTGAGTGACGCTGACACTAATAGCTGTTTGTCTAGCAATTGGCATAAATGTATATGGATTATTTATATGAGAATTATCTTTTTGTATATTTTTGGCATTTTTCATGCTAAGATTTTAAAGTTATTTAGAAAAGGAAAAATACGACCTTAGAGGTGGCTTAGTGGTCATAGCGTCTGGTGTACCGAACCAGAAGACGCAGGTTCGAATCCTGCCCGCGGTCGTATTTTTCCTTTTCTAAATAACTATATGAGAATTATTGTATTTTAAATTACATCATTGGGCTGGTGATCGTTAGCGCTACTGTTACGCTAGAACTCCTGGATTCTCGGGTCAAGCGAAAGTTTGTGCCTGTTTAATGGCAATATGAAATGAAATAATAGGCTCGCCCCCTAATACATAGGAGCTGTGTGCAGGAAGATCTGTGTCTGATCTGTTGGTTTTCCTAACTAACTAGATAGTATAAGTACATCTCTCTCATATACTTAAATTATTGTGCTGTGCCCTACAGGGTCCATAATTGATCCTTAGCTTTTAACTTACCATCTGTTTTATTTGTATGTACATTATGGATTGCAATAAAGATTTGAAATTGAATTACTTCAGCTCATTTGATTATTCTCTCAAGTCGGTACAGCTAACGATTCTATTTATAAAGAAACAATAAGGGCTGTTTGCACAATATCTAATTAACATTATAATTAGCGCTAATCGTGATTAAACCGTCACTCATGTATTTGTAAATAGTTTAAAGCACTCCGTAGAGATATGATGTCTTAATGCTGTATTAAAGAGATATCATAGTGTAGTGTGGAATGTAAGTAATTCATTGTAATGGAAATGTATTTATATATTTAGTGGAAAATAAGGTCCCAATATATTTTTTGCAACGTTGCCCCACACTATTTATTTTATTTATTTACAATCTAACACTATCATGACAGGTCCCAATGCGATAATGTGATTATCCTCTATAACTATAACTTATCTACTTAATAATTCGAGAGTCACTAGGATTTTCTCCTGTATCGTATATGTTTGTAAACGCACTCAGTTTACAAACACAGACACCCAGACCCGGAACAACTAAATGTAGGTCATACAAATATTTGTTCCGTGTGGGGATCGAACCTACAATCCGTGGAGCACAACCCGATCGCTCAGCCGCTGCGCAAAACGTGTCGTCAAATATAGTTAGTAATAACATCAGTGTGGTAGAGTTTGGTAGACTATTAAACCCTTCTGAGAGGAGATAGAGAGGAGACCTCAGAGTCTCAGAATGAGAATGAGAAGGGTTCCACTGCTGTCAGTAGAATATAATAGATAAATGATGATGAAGTTCATAAGTTTATTATTTAAGTACACAAAATAATAAAACAAATCACTACATAGTATAAAACAAAGTCGCTTTCTCTGTCCCTATATCCCTATGTATGCTTAAATCTAAACTACGCAATCTAAACTATGCTTAAACTACGCAACGGATTTTGATGCGGTTTTTATTTAATAGATAGAGTGATTGAAGAGGAAGGTTTATATGTATAATACATGTATATTGCACCCGTGCGAAGCGGGGGCGGGTCGCTAGTAATTAATAAACTCGACTGAAAAAAAAAACAAGACGTTCAGTACCAGAGGCCAGCACATCAAGCTATCTGTCAAATTTCTTTGATAGATTTTCAACTTTAATACAAAACGACAAGGTTCATATTCAATTGGGAAAATTTTACGGTTTTGGATAGCTTGACCTTCTGGCGTCTGTACATAGCTTAGACTTGTAGACTTTAACAGCCGGAACCCAAAAAATTCTAGAGTGGATCACAATTTTCCCAATAATTAACTGAATAATTATCTGACACTGTCCATGAATCACAATGTCTATAATGACACTCGCAAGATTAAGATAAATCGATTGACGTAAAAATCATCAAATTCGGTCCACGTGTTTGGTCTCTAGAGTGCCACAAAGGGACAAACATACCTACATACATAGGCTGATAAACACATCACCCCCCTTTACGTACCTACCCGCCATGTCGAATTTTGCCTTCGCTTTCTGAATTTACGTCTTTATGGTGAAGCCATCGGTATCGACGACGACGGTATCGCGGTGGCTTAGTGGTCATAGCGTCTGGTGTACCTAACCAGAAGACGCAGGCTCGAATCCTGCCCGCGGTCGAATTTTTCCTTTGCATAATAACTTTAAAATCTTAGCATGGAAAATGCCAAAAAAATACAAAAAGATAATGAATGACAACACAATTTGACAGCTTTCTGTAATCTCGATGTGTTTTTACTCGTTCGAAAAATTTAATTTGACACTTGTTTTATCGGACTCTTTTTCGGAGAACTTTCGAACGGCTCGTAACTTCGTTGACGGAGATAATGACCCTCTGGTATCTTTAAGACTTTTATGTGGCCTACGCAAATATGCCGCTGATCTGTTCTCGTCGTCCGACGGGTTATTGAGCTCCCTCAATTATGGTCGAGCTACACAATGATGCAAGCGTATCCTCATTTGGGTCTCGTTTACTCACAGGTTCTTTCTTAAAAATGAAATTTCTGACATTGGCCTGCATTAAAACATGAGCTTTATTTGTATTGTGAAATCTTAGTGCGAAATAAAAATCAATCACATTTTCATTGTGTTCACATATATATTGGCTGTTAGGTACCTACTATTATCATATGTTTCTTCCAAGAGGTCGTCAGTTAGGAAGTGCTCGCGTTATTTAGCTTAAAACATTGACTTGTAAAAGTGTCTTTAAAAGATCTATTTACAGAAATATAATTTTTATTTATTTATTGTAAGGAAGATTTACAGACAAATAATAAAAGTAATTTAAAAAAATAATTTGTCATGTGCCAATTACAAATCTTCACAAATAAATATCTAAACATGAGAGCTATTAGGTAGAGTTACATGCTATGATGGTGATAATTATATCATTTATATCTATCAATAATAATATTATCTACTATTCAGTCGACTTCTCCATCCACCAAATACGTAATAAAATAGTTATACCCATAGCCCACGGGCTTCCCTAAACATAATTACGGTAGATAATAGTGTCAATCAAATTTTAAGCGGAATTAACTTGATAACACCGGGTCAGTGTTTAATTATACACAAGATATTATTGTCATTATCGACCGAATTGGATATCTGGAAATGAGAACAAAGGAGTTTATAACCTTCTTGAAACAAATGCAAAACAAGTAAGGATCAGATGTAGAATACTTTTACACTTCTTTTTCTAGTATATCAAATTTCAATACAAATTTAATGTATGGAAGCGTAAGTTTCTGAATATTTTACACCGTTTTTAGTTGGTGTTCGTTTGATCGCCAAATTCAAAAATTTAATTGTATTTATTGCATTAAATGTCTCTAAAGTTGAATAGTCAAATAATAAGTCAAAGTATGCAATTTTCTTGCTTCAGTTTTCATCTTAATATATAAATTAATTCTTCCACCTTCTCTTCAAAACACACTTTTCAACCTTGCTTGTTTATATATAAAAAGTACCTTTAAAAAAAATACCATCACACCTCTATTCCTTGAAAGGTTAGGCGAAAGTAATCTACACCAGTTTACCGTTATATAAATCCATACTCCGAGCTGACTACTAAGGATTTCGCAGAAAAATTAATAACATTTTCCTCGACCTGGGAATTCCCACCCAGAACCTTTACAAACTTTAAAACAAAGTAGGTACAAACTTTAAAAATCCATAACTGACATAAAAACCAAATTGTACCTTCAAAAGGTGCATACATATGTATATAGTAGAGGGATGTGCATTTTATATTACAGTATCTTCTGCCCGCGATTTCGTCCGCGTGGAAAATTTATTATTATCATTGTAACTTGGCTAATTAACTCAAAATCATTATAAATTATAGCCTATATATTATTCCGATGTATAAATAATAATACTGTAAAGTTTCATCAAAGTCAGTTCAGTAGTTTTAGTGTGAAAGGGTAACAAATCCGTCCATCCATCCATCCACACAAACTTTCACATTTATAATATTAGTAGGAAATAGGAAGTAGGATAATCTCCACTTTGCGATTGAATGAAATCGACGAGGAAACGTTGCCAACACACCACTTTGACCCTTATACTGGCAACCCAACTATTCCTCTTTCAATACAGGGTCGGCAACGCGCAAGCGATACTCCTGGTGTTGAAAGCGTCTATATATACTGTATAGGTTACGGTAACCGCTTACCATCAGGTGGGCCGTATGCCTGTTTGCCACCTTAGTAGAATAAAAAAAAAATGAGTAGCTGTTTGGATTTGTGCCCAGTTTATGCCCAGATGCCAGTTAACTCGCCCGCTATTACATGGGTCCTAAACATACCGGCGAACCAAAGGTGTACATTACTGTAACCCTCTGCCTAATCCTTCGGGGAATACAGTACAGGCGTGATGGCTTGTATACGTTATTTTTAATCTGCACCTATTTTCACGATCTCAGGATTAACCCTGGTTAATCAATAAAGACTGAGGACAACGTTAACCCTGAGGTTGCAGATAACGTTGTATGATTTAAGATTAATTTTATAGCTTAAACGTGGATTGTGAGTGACGCTGACACTAATAGCTGTTTGTCTAGCAATTGGCATAAATGTATATGGATTATTTATATGAGAATTATCTTTTTGTATATTTTTGGCATTTTTCATGCTAAGATTTTAAAGTTATTTAGAAAAGGAAAAATACGACCTTAGAGGTGGCTTAGTGGTCATAGCGTCTGGTGTACCGAACCAGAAGACGCAGGTTCGAATCCTGCCCGCGGTCGTATTTTTCCTTTTCTAAATAACTATATGAGAATTATTGTATTTTAAATTACATCATTGGGCTGGTGATCGTTAGCGCTACTGTTACGCTAGAACTCCTGGATTCTCGGGTCAAGCGAAAGTTTGTGCCTGTTTAATGGCAATATGAAATGAAATAATAGGCTCGCCCCCTAATACATAGGAGCTGTGTGCAGGAAGATCTGTGTCTGATCTGTTGGTTTTCCTATTCACATTCGTAAATCGATTGAGGTACGATTTAGAACTCGTCCTATTGAAAAATAACTGTATTAATACTAATACTGAACTGTATCACAACAATTCGAAAACAATTCGATCACGGATGTGAATAGGAAAACTGTTTCAACGATTAAGTTGCAACATCGCTACAGTTTTAATTACGTGAATCGGGCTACTGTATATTTGTTTGTCAAATACAAATCACTATATTTAATTATTTTTTTTATGGCTGTTCTTATAAGACTACCGGGACGCCTTTACGTCTTAAAAGAGCCACGAAGGGATCTCGATAGTTCTAATTTTAATTTTTCTTTCTTATTAATATACCTACTTAAAAATACACATTTTAAATTAGATATGAGTTGGCAGTTTCGCTGTTACCATGACCTAGATTAATCTATGAAATTGGACGCTTCGAGAAGCTGAGATAAAGAAACATCATTTTATAAGAAAATTAAACTTACATAATTATTTAATTTATACGTGGAGAGTAAATACTAAATAAAAATGTGAAACGACTCCAGGTACATCTTTTTAATACTTTTTTATTAGTTGGGTATGTATCTATGTAACGGAAACTTTGAATGTGATTTTCACCCCTTCCAAAACCACGGATTGATTTGAAAATGATATGAAATGAAATGGAAACTTTGAATGTGATTTTCACCCCTTTCAAAACCACGGATTGATTTGAAAATTATATGAAATGAAATGATGATAAAATGATATAAAATGAAATGGAAACTTTGAATGTGATTTTCACCCCTTTCAAAACCACGGATTGATTTGAAACTTTGCACACTTATCAAGGACCGATGACAATCCAATAATTTGTATAGTTTGTCCCATTATCCTTACCAGGATCCTCAGGATTAATATTTTTTTAGTAAAATACAAAAATAACGTGAACGGATGGAACAAAATCACTATATCTTTTGTTAATTATTATCAGGAGAAGGTTCAGAAAGAAAAAAATAAAAACATTGTGCAGGAAATTAGAAAATTTAAAATACTTAACAACTAGATACTTTCAGGTAAAGTCTACGCAGACGAAGTCGCGGGCAGAAGATAGTTTTCAATAAATTTGAATTAAGGATAGTTTGATTAATAAAATAATATATTTTATTGTAAGAAAGTAGTAATTTTGAAAATATCTTCAATAGTACTTTTCCATAAAAGCGTGTTTTTTTAAACTATGGTGGGACTCGCGGTAGCTTAGTAGCCATAGCGGCTGATGTACCTACCTAACCAGAAGAAGCAGGTTCGAATCCTGCCCATAGTCGAATTTTTCCTTCGCTAAAATAACTTTTCTAAAATAGAAGTCTTAGTGGTGTTGCTAAATATGCGTCTTAGATTGTCCTGCATCATTTAACTAAAGTACACCTTGGACAATAAGACTACTTAAGCTCTGGCCAAACTCATGATCTAGTAGGATTAATATACTCATCATAATACACAGACGTACAAAATGTGATATTTACTGATCAAATAAGGTTTCAAGATGAGTTCCAGTCTACCCGTGATCATGGACGCTGTAAAGGGTCCTAAACCTCAGGATTAATAATATCAATATAACGCGATAAAATCCATAAAAAGTACTTTTATTTCAAGGTTTCAAGATGATAACTTTTTTTGTGTAACGTTGTCCAAGAATATTGATTTCTGACATTTACGCGAATATTATACATTGAAATAAGACTACTTTTTACGTCCATGGTTACGGGACTAGATGGTGCTGTGTAAAATTGTCCAAGAATACCTATTTATTATTTATTAATAATATTTGACGTCCAGAGTAAGAAACAAAGTGTCAAAGCATGATAACCTCATATTCCGTGGGCGTCACAATGATACACCTATCTGAGTAAATTAGTTTCCTCATTACACCGCGGCATGCAACAGTTTTAACGCCGCCATCTTGTTCTGTCGTCTGTTATCTTTGAATCTTGTGACGTCACCTTCAGTTATTTTTGACAGTTTTATTTGTATTAAGATTTGTTGGCGTTGAAATATGTTTGAGGAAGATACGATTTTTGTTCTAAGTGGTAGGTATATAAGATAACATACCATCACGCCTGTATTCCCCGAAGGGTTAGGCAAATAATTATGTGTGCTGATGTACAGTCAGCAAGAAATCATTGTATGGATGACCATTAAATATTTAGTTCACCTTAATAAAAAAAACCTCTAGGCCATTTTTGGAGCTGTGATGTTTTTAAAATTTAGCGGTGTTCAAAGACTTTCGTTGTTGACCGTACGCTCACAGTTTGCCGGTATGTTTAGGTTAATCGGGCACAAATCGAATACGAATATACAATACGATACCTAGCGAACTTAAAGAATTAAACATCAAATTGAACAACAACAAATGAAACATCAATTATTAAAGAAAAAATTGTATACCTGGTTAAATAATAATAATTTTTATTCACTAAAACAATTCCTGGAAAATAAATGAACTGTTTTTGCATGCTATACTATATTTAGCAAAAAAATATTGCTCAAACATAACATTTGTAACAACTCCATACCATGTTTTATGCAAATAAAGAATTTGATTTGATTTTGATTTGAAAATCCAATCTCTGAGCCACTCCTAAGAATTTCATAGTAAATTCTAATAGCATTGCTCAATCTGGAAATCAGGTCAGTTCACCCGGAAATCTGGAATCAGATGGGCCGTATGCTTGTTTGCCACCTTATTGGTCTAAAAAACATCAGTTTAGTGGTCGCTAGCGCGGCTGCTGGACGAGAGTTCCTCGTTTCAGTTCCTGGGTTTTCAATTCCCAGGTCAATTTTTATGAAATTGTTATGTTATGTTGAGTTATTAGTGTGTGTTGTTTTAATATTTGCTACGAGAAAAGCATATAAATTATAATAGTTGGCAATTATTCTTAAATACACGAGGAAACAATAATTCTTGAGGCGTAAATATTGTTATTTTTTAATAAGGTACTCAGACCTCGTTAATGTTTATTTAATGACGTTTGTCAGTTCATTGCTTTCCTTTAAAAACATACAAATCAGCGGGAGATAAGTAGGTTGTAGGTTAATAGCCTTTTTCTCATTATTGTAAATTATCAGCTTGCAATTATCATTGTACACTGTAAGGCAATCCGAGAAGAGGACGGTCGCATAGAACGCATCCGCAAATAAACGATTTTGCGTCTAAGTTACGCTAAAATTAGACGTAACTTGGACACTACTTAGACGCCCCGTAGACAAGTAGACTTAGCAGGGCCGGACCGTGAGTTTAGGGGGCCTTGGGCTAATACTACTTAGTGACCCACCTAATTACTCAAACTATAGAAAAAAGTGAGACAGTAAAATAATTGATATATATTATAATATTTATTATGCTTTAGTGTTACACAACTGTAAATAAATTGACAATTTAACAAGCAACCTTTCTGCTCTGGTCTATTTAATTTAATAAAATTATGGATTCGTAGTTTTAAAGATTTAAGCATACATAGGGATATAGGGACAGAGAAAGCGACTTTGTTTTATACTATGTAGTGATTGAACCCTTTTATCTTTATTTCAGGACTCCCCTCCGTTCCCCTCGACGCAAATCAACGGCGCCCCGAAGGTTTGGCCGGTCGGAGTTCAGTATGGACGATGATGACTACTCGCCAAGCAACTCAGTCACCTCCGTCTAGTGTTTAGTTGAATAAAACCTGAGATACAGCTTGACCTCTCTTTTGTACGCAAACCCGTAGAAAGAAGAGATCATCACTGTTGGTTTCTAATTAAGTGTAACCAAACCGCGAGCAAATAAGCTCGTATGTATACATCTTAATCACACATCTTATTCTACGAATAACAATCATAGTTTGAGTGTCATCATGATTATATTCAGCTAGTAATTAGGTACTTAATTATAGTAGTAGTAGGTACGACATCTGTGGTCTAGTGATTCGCGTGTCGGACTGCTGATTACGAGGTCGTGGGTTCGATTCCCACAGACAAATATTTATGTGATGAACATAAGTATTTGTGTTTGTCTGGGTGTTTCTTATGTATTATGTACGGTCAACAAAGGAGTTAGGTATACAGGCAGTTAATTAATAATCTGTGTTTTGATAAAGATAGTGTAATAATGTTTCACGCAATATGTGTCAAAACGTAGGTATTGTAAGTAGCTACATACCTAACCCTCTGGCGCGTAATTATTTATGTCGAAATCTTATAACAATGCATATTTCGTTTGCTATCTGTACACTTAACTCTTTTGTTGACGACAAAAAAAAGTATATATGTATTATATTCATGGTCTAGTACAAGCTTTGCTTAGTTTGGGCCTGGATGCTGCTGTGTAAAATTGTCCAAGAACATTAAAAAAACATTCTCACCTGCAATTTCTCTCTGAGTAGACTGGCGAGAGAGTTGACGGAGGTGACTGAGTTGCTTGGCGAGTAGTCATCATCGTCCATACTGAACTCCGACCGGCCAAACCTTCGGGGCGCCGTTGATTTGCGTCGAGGGGAACGGAGGGGAGTCCTGAAATAAAGATAAAAGGGTTCAATCACTACATAGTATAAAACAAAGTCGCTTTCTCTGTCCCTATATCCCTATGTATGCTTAAATCTTTAAAACTACGAATCCATAATTTTATTAAATTAAATAGACCAGAGCAGAAAGGTTGCTTGTTAAATTGTCAATTTATTTACAGTTGTGTAACACTAAAGCATAATAAATATTATAATATATATCAATTATTTTACTGTCTCACTTTTTTGTATAGTTTGAGTAATTAGGGCCCCTAAGTAGTATTAGCCCAAGGCCCCCTAAACTCACGGTCCGGCCCTGCTAAGCCTACTTGTCTACGGGGCGTCTAAGTAGTGTCTAAGTTACGTCTAATTTTAGCGTAACTTAGACGCAAAATCGTTTATTTGCGGATGCGTTCTATGCGACCGTCCTCTTCTCGGATTGCCTTATAGTGTACAATGATAATTGCAAGCTGATAATTTACAATAATGAGAAAAAGGCTATTAACCTACAACCTACTTATCTCCCGCTGATTTGTATGTTTTTAAAGGAAAGCAATGAACTGACAAACGTCATTAAATAAACATTAACGAGGTCTGAGTACCTTATTAAAAAATAACAATATTTACGCCTCAAGAATTATTGTTTCCTAGTGTATTTAAGAATAATTGCCAACTATTATAATTTATATGCTTTTCTCGTAGCAAATGTTAAAACAACACACACTAATAACTCAACATAACATAACAATTTCATAAAAATTGACCTGGGAATTGAAAACCCAGGAACTGAAACGAGGAACTCTCGTCCAGCAGCCGCGCTAGCGACCACTAAACTGATGTTTTTTAGACCAATAAAGTGGCAAACAAGCATACGGCCCATCTGATTCCAGATTTCCGGGTGACCTGACCTGATTTCCAGATTGAGCAGTGCTTTTAGAATTTACTATGAAATTCTTAGGAGTGGCTCAGAGTTTGGATTTACAAATCAAAATCAAACCAAATTCTTTATTTGCATAAATCATGGTATGGAGTTGTTACATATGTTATGTTTGAGCAATAATTTTTTCCTAAATATAGTGTAGCATGCAAAAACAGTTCATTTATTTTCCAGGAATTGTTTTAGTGAATAAAAATTATTATTATTTAACCAGGTATACAATTTTTTCTTTAATAATTTGATGTTTAATTCTTTAAGTTCGCTAGGTATCTTATTACATACCATCACGCCTGTATTCCCCGAAGGGTTAGGCAGAGGTGTACTAATGTACACCCACATTTCGCCGGTATGTTTGGGTCCCATGTAATAGGGGGCGAGCCTATTGCTATTAACCGGGCACAAATCCAGACTCCGAGCTGCTACTGAGAATTTCATAGAAAAACCCAATAACACTTTGCTCGACCTGGGGATCGAACCCAGGACCTCTAGCGTAGCAGTCGAGGTATCTTATTGTATATTCGTATTCGATTTGTGCCCGATTAACCTAAACATGCCGGCAAACTGTGAGCGTACGGTCAACAACGAAAGTCTTTGAACACAGCTAAATTTTAAAAACATCACAGCTCCAAAAATGGCCTAGAGGTTTTTTTTATTAAGCTGAACTAAATATTTAATGGTCATCCATACAATGATTTCTTGCTGACTGTACATCAGCACACATAATTATTTGCCTAACCCTTCGGGGAATACAGGCGTGATGGTATGTTATCTTATATACCTACCACTTACAACAAAAATCGTATCTTCCTCAAACATATTTCAACGCCAACAAATCTTAATACAAATAAAACTCTCAAAAATAACTGAAGGTGACGTCACAAGATTCAAAGATAACAGACGACGGAACAAGATGGCGGCGTTAAAACTGTTGCATGCCGCGGTGTAATGAGGAAACTAATTTACTCAGATAGGTGTATCATTGTGACGCCCACGGAATATGAGGTTATCATGCTTTGACACTTTGTTTCTTACTCTGGACGTCAAATATTATTAATAAATAATAAATAGGTATTCTTGGACAATTTTACACAGCACCATCTAGTCCCGTAACCATGGACGTAAAAAGTAGTTATATTTCAATGTATAATATTCGCGTAAATGTCAGAAATCAATATTCTTGGACAACGTTACACAAAAAAAGTTATCATCTTGAAACCTTGAAATAAAACTACTTTTTATGGATTTTATCGCGTTATATTGATATTATTAAACCTGACGTTTAGGACCCTTTACAGCGTCCATGATCACGGGTAGACTGGAACTCATCTTGAAACCTTATTTGATCAGTAAATATGGCATTTTGTACGTCTGTGTATTATGATGAGTATATTAATCCTACTAGATCATGAGTCTGGCCAGAGCTTAAGTAGTCTTATTGTCCAAGGTGTACTTTAGTTAAATGATGCAGGACAATCTAAGACGCATATTTAGCAACACCACTAAGAATTCTATTTTAGCGAAGAATTCTATTTTAGAAAAGTTATTTTAGCGAAGGAAAAAATCGACTATGGGCAGGATTCGAACCTGCTTCTTCTGGTTAGGTAGGTACATCAGCCGCTATGGCTACTAAGCCACCGCGAGTCCCACCATAGTTTAAAAAAACACGCTTTTATGGAAAAGTACTTTATAATATATTTTCAAAATGACTACTTTTTTACAATAAAATATATTTTTTTGTTAATCAAACTATCCTTAATTCAAATTTATTGAAAACTATCAGCTGCCCGCGACTTCGTTTGCGTAGACTTTACCTGAGTTGTTAAGTATTTTAAATTTTCTAATTTCCTGCACAATGTTTTTATTTTTTTCTTTCATATGAACCTTCTCCTGATAATAATTAACAAAAGATATAGCGATTGTGTTCCATCCGTTCACGTTATTTTTGTATTTTACTAAAAAAATAATAATCCTGAGGATCCTGGTAAGGATAATGGGACAAACTAGGTAGGTAGGTAAGCCTAATTAAATGAAACAAAAATCTCTACAAATAAAATAATGTAATAAGATGAATAGTTCCAAAAAAATAAACTAACATATCTGTATCGTAATATTCTAGTCATCATCACATAAATATATAAATACATGCTATATATACTTAATCATTCAAATAAATAATGTAAGACAAAGCCTATAATTAATATAATAACATACCTTTATTTTATAATACTTAATAATTGTAATTGGTAACCGTAGGTAGCTAGTAAAAATAAATTCCCCTCTCTTCTAAAATTGCTGTGCCCTACAGGGTCCATAATGATTCTTGTCAATTACAACACCTTAATGTACATTATGGTATGCAATAAAGAATATGAATATGAATATGAACTATACAAATTATTGGATTGTCATCGGTCCTTGATAAGTGTGCAAAGTTTCAAATCAATCCGTGGTGTTGAAAGGGGTGAAAATCACATTCAAAGTTTCCATTTCATTTCATATCATTTTCAAATCAATCCGTGGTTTTGGAAGGGGTGAAAATCACATTCAAAGTTTCCGTTACATAGATACATACCCACCTAATAAAAAAGTATTAAAAAGATGTACCTGGAGTCGTTTCACATTTTTATTTAGTATTTACTCTCCACGCATAAATTAAATAATTATGTAAGTAAGTTAAATTTTCTTATAAAATGATGTTTCTTTATCTCAGCTTCTCGAAGCGTTCAATTTCATAGATTAATCTAGGTCATGGTAACAGCGAAACTGCCAACTCATATCTAATTTAAAATGTGTATTTTTAAGTAGGTATATTAATACGAAAGAAAAATTAAAATTAGAACTATCGAGATCCCTTCGTGGCTCTTTTAAGACGTAAAGGCGTCCCGGTAGTCTTATAAGAACAGCCATAAAAAAAATAATTAAATATAGTGATTTGTATTTGACAAACAAATATACAGTAGCCCGATTCACGTAATTAAAACTGTAGCGATGTCGCGACTTAATCGTTGAAACAGTTTTCCTATTCACATCCGTGATCGAATTGTTTTCAAATTTTTGTGATACAGTTCAGTATTAGTATTTATACAGTTATTTTTCAATAGGACGAGTTCTGAATCGTTCCTCTATCGATTTACGAATGTGAATAGGAAAACCAACAGATCAGATCCTCCTGCACACAGCTCCTATGTATTAGGGAGCGAGCCTATTATTTCATTTCATATTGCCATTAAACAGGCACAAACTTTCGCTTGACCCGAGAATCCAGGAGTTTTGGGACATTTTTTGGGACATTTTACACAACACCATCTCATCTAGTCCCAAACTAAGCAGAGCTTGTACTATGGTTACTAGACAATGGATATAATACTTATATACTTTTTTTTTTTTGTAAATACATACTTATAATACAATATAAGAAACACCCAGACAAACACAAATACTCATGTTTTACCCCCACAAATATTTGTGTCCTGTGGGAATCGAACCCACGACCTTATGATCAGCAGTCCGGCACTCGAACCGCTAGACCACAGAGGTCGTCAATCCAGGAGTTCTAGCGTAACAGTCGCGCTAACGATCATCAGCCCAATGATGTAATTTAAAATACAATAATTCTCATATAAATAATCCATATACATTTATGCCAATTGCTAGACAAACAGCTATTAGTGTCAGCGTCACTCACAATCCACGTTTAAGCTATAAAATTAATCTTAAATCATACAACGTTATCTGCAACCTCAGGGTTAACGTTGTCCTCAGTCTTTATTGATTAACCAGGGTTAATCCTGAGATCGCGAAAATAGGTGCAGATTAAAAATAACGTATACAAGTCATCACGCCTGTACTGTATTCCCCGAAGGATTAGGCAGAGGGTTACAGTAATGTACACCTTTGGTTCGCCGGTATGTTTAGGACCCATGTAATAGCGGGCGAGTTAACTGGCATCTGGGCATAAACTGGGCACAAATCCAAACAGCTACTGTTTTTTTTTTTATTCTACTAAGGTGGCAAACAGGCATACGGCCCACCTGATGGTAAGCGGTTACCGTAGCCTATACAGTATATATAGACGCTTGCAACACCAGGAGTATCGCTTGCGCGTTGCCGACCCTGTATTGAAAGAGGAATAGTTGGGTTGCCAGTATAAGGGTCAAAGTGGTGTGTTGGCAAAGTTTCCTCGTCGATTTCATTCAAACGCAAAGTGGAGATTATCCTATTTTCCTACTAATATTATAAATGTGAAAGTTTGTGAGGATGGATGGATGGAGGGATTTGTTACCCTTTCACACTAAAACTACTGAACTGACTTTGATGAAACTTTACAGTATTATTATTTATACATAGGAATAACATGTAGGCTATATATGTATAATGATTTTGAGTTAATTAGCCAAGTTACAATGATAATAATAAATTTTCCACGCGAACGAAATCGCGGGCAGAAGATACTCTAATATAAAATGCACATCCCTCTACTATATACATATGTATGCACCTTTTGAAGGTACAATATGGTTTTTATGTCAGTTATGGATTTTTAAAGTTTGTACCTACTTTGTTTTAAAGTTTGTAAAGGTTCTGGGTGGGAATTCCCAGGTCGAGGAAAATGTTATTAATTTTTCTGCGAAATCCTTAGTAGTCAGCTCGGAGTATGGATTTATATAACGGTAAACTGGTGTAGATTACTTTCGCCTAACCTTTCAAGGAATAGAGGTGTGATGGTATTTTTTTTAAAGGTACTTTTTATATGTAAACAAGCAAGGTTGAAAAGTGTGTTTTGAAGAGAAGGTGGAAGAATTAATTTATATATTAAGATGAAAACTGAAGCAAGAAAATTGCATACTTTGACTTATTATTTGACTATTCAACTTTAGAGACATTTAATGCAATAAATACAATTAAAATTTTGAATTTGGCGATCAAACGAACACCAACTAAAAACGGTGTAAAATATTCAGAAACTTGCGCTTCCATACATTAAATTTGTATTGAAATTTGATATACTAGAAAAAGAAGTGTAAAAGTATTCTACATCTGATCCTTACTTGTTTTGCATTTGTTTCAAGAAGGTTATAAACTCCTTTGTTCTCATTTCCAGATATCCAATTCGGTCGATAATGACAATAATATCTTGTGTATAATTAAACACTGACCCGGTGTTATCAAGTTAATTCCGCTTAAAATTTTATTGACACTATTATCTACCGTAATTATGTTTAGGGAAGCCTGTGGGCTATGGGTATAACTATTTAATTACGTATTTGGTGGATGGAGAAGTCGACTGAATAGTAGATAATTATTATTGATAGATATAAATGATATAATTATCACCATCATAGCATGTAACTCTACCTAATAGCTCTCATGTTTAGATATTTATTTGTGAAGATTTGTAATTGGCACATGACAATTTATTTTTTTAAATTACTTTTATTATTTGTCTGTAAATCTTCTTTACAATAAATAAATAAAAATTATATTTCTGTAAATAGATCTTTTAAAGACACTTTTACAAGTCAATGTTTTAAGCTAAATAACGCGAGCACTTCCTAACTGACGACCTCTTGGAAGAAACATATGATGATAGTAGGTAGGTACCTAACAGCTAATATATATGTGAACACAATTAAAATGATTGATTTTTATTTCGCACTAAGATTTCACAATACAAATAAGGCTCATGTTAATAATGCAGGCCAATGTCAGAAATTTCATTTTTAAGAAAGAACCTTTGAGTAAACGAGACCCAAATGAGGATACGCCTGCATCATTGTGTAGCTCGACCATAATTGAGGGAGCTCAATAACCCGTCGGACGACGAAAACAGATCAGCGGCATATTTGCGTAGGCCACATAAAAGTCTTAAAGATACCAGACTATCTCCGTCAACGAAGTTACGAGCCGTTCGAAAGTTCTCCGAAAAAGAGTCCGATAAAACAAGTGTCAAATTCAATTTTTCGAACGAGTAAAAACACATCGAGAATACAGAAAGCTGTCAAATTGTGTTGTCATTCATTATCTTTTTGTATTTTTTTGGCATTTTCCATGCTAAGATTTTAAAGTTATTATGCAAAGGAAAAATTCGACCGCGGGCAGGATTCGAGCCTACGTCTTCTGGTTAGGTACACCAGACGCTATGACCACTAAGCCACCGCGATACCGTCGTCGTCGATACCGATGGCTTCACCATAAAGACGTAAATTCAGAAAGCGAAGGCAAAATTCGACATGGCGGGTAGGTACCTAAAGGGGGGTGATGTGTTTATCAGCCTATGTATGTATGTGTGTCCCTTTGTGGCACTCTAGAGACCAAACACGTGGACCGAATTTGATGATTTTTACGTCAATCGATTTATCTTAATCTTGCGAGTGTCATTATAGACATTGTGATTCATGGACAGTGTCAGATAATTATTCAGTTAATTATTGGGAAAATTTTGATCCACTCTAGAACTTTTTGGGTTCCGGCTGTTAAAGTCTACAAGTCTAAGCTATGTACAGACGCCAGCAGGTCAACCTATCCAAAACCGTAAAATTTTCCCAATTGAATATGAACCTTGTCGTTTTGTATTAAAGTTGAAAATCTATCAAAGAAATTTGACTGATAGCTTGATGTGCTGGCCTCTGGTACTGAACGTCTTGTTTTTTTTTTTCAGTCGAGTTTATTAATTACTAGCGACCCGCCCCCGCTTCGCACGGGTGCAATATACATGTATTATACATATAAACCTTCCTCTTCAATCACTCTATCTATTAAAAAAAACCGCATCAAAATCCGTTGCGTAGTTTAAGCATAGTTTAGATTTAAGCATACATAGGGATATAGGGACAGAGAAAGCGACTTTGTTTTATACTATGTAGTGATTTGTTTTATTATTTTGTGTACTTAAATAATAAACTTATGATCTTCATCATCATTTATCTATTATATTCTACTGACAGCAGTGGAACCCTTCTCATTCTCATTCTGAGACTCTGAGGTCTCCTCTCGATCTCCTCTCAGAAGGGTTTAATAGTCTACCAAACTCTACCACACTGATGTTATTACTAACTATATTTGACGACACGTTTTGCGCAGCGGCTGAGCGATCGGGTTGTGCTCCACGGATTGTAGGTTCGATCCCCACACGGAACAAATATTTGTATGACCTACATTTAGTTGTTCCGGGTCTGGGTGTCTGTGTTTGTAAACTGAGTGCGTTTACAAACATATACGATACAGGAGAAAATCCTAGTGACTCTCGAATTATTAAGTAGATAAGTTATAGTTATAGAGGATAATCACATTATCGCATTGGGTGTAGGCCTGTCATGATAGTGTTAGATTGTAAATAAATAAAATAAATAGTGTGGGGCAACGTTGCAAAAAATATATTGGGACCTTATTTTCCACTAAATATATAAATACATTTCCATTACAATGAATTACTTACATTCCACACTACACTATGATATCTCTTTAATACAGCATTAAGACATCATATCTCTACGGAGTGCTTTAAACTATTTACAAATACATGAGTGACGGTTTAATCACGATTAACGCTAATTATAATGTTAATTAGATATTGTGCAAACAGCCCTTATTGTTTCTTTATAAATAGAATCGTTAGCTGTACCGACTTGAGAGAATAATCAAATGAGCTGAAGTAATTCAAATTCAAATCTTTATTGCAATCCATAATGTGCATACAAATAAAACAGATGGTAAGTTAAAAGCTAAGGATCAATTATGGACCCTGTAGGGCACAGCACAATTTAAGTATATGAGAGAGATGTACTTATATATTAATATTAATTTAATAGTTGGGTTTAAATTATATTTTAAATTACATTGCACAATTTATTTTTAAAATTACTTGAATATTTATTATTTAAGGGAATAAGATTAAATTATTATTTTTGGTATTGTAATTATTGCACTTATTTTATATATAAAATATTTTTTTTTATATAGTACATAGGTACCTATTTCGAAACAAACTCAGGTTCTTATTTTGAAATGTATATTTGGCACTAAGAGCGGTTTCACACTACTTACGTCCGATCCAAATCTGTGAAAATACAGAGAGAGAGACAGAGAGCGAGAGCGAGATTCAACGGATGACATAGAGAAATCGGATGACAGAAATCGGATCTAGTGTGTAAACTACCATACAATAATAAATAGTTCTACGACTATTATATTTTTTATTTTTTACGTATTTTCACGGATTCTGATCGGATTCGTATCGGAAGTAATGCGAAACCGCTCTAACGGTGACAGTTCCCAATTTGAATTAGGAATTCTTTTTATTCAAAATATGCCATGATCAAAAGATACAATATAATTATGATAGCAGCTGTTGCCCGCGTTTTGGCTATTAAGACAAAAGGTAGTCATACTCCAAGGTATCACCTATCTCTGTACCAAATTTCATCAAAATAAGTTCAGCGGTTTAGGCGTGAAAGCTTGACAAACAGACAGAGTTACTAGCATTTATAATATTAGTAGGGATTTTAAACCGACTACAAAACAGGACAAGTTTATCACTGTCTACTAAACCCTTTTATATTAAAAAAATTACAACAAGTGAATGAGGTTAATTATTATGATTTATTTTAATGTATCATTACCGTCACTGCTTACATACATAGTAATTATTTATAGTATTTTTAATATTAAGTACCTACTTCTTATAGGTACCTTATATTTAGCTGTTAACGTAACCAATAGTCGACCAAACGAAACATCGAATATATACACAAATAAAAATTAAAAATCAATTAATAAACTTCATTATCTAATCAAAGCAATTCTATATTAAATTACGCAAATTAACATACTTAGGTAATTAACTTAAATGACACTATCCATTAATATATCAATTTCTATTAACTTAGAAATTTCACCATGTCGCTTCACTAGAAATTTCTTTAAAAAAGAAACTAAGAGGTTGATTTAAAAGGTGCTAACACACATTCACTATCTACGTAAAGAAATTTCTCGGCACTAGTTAATAATGTATTTCATAAATAAAAACTATAAACAAACCTTTTTGATGGAGGGCTCTTTAGAAAATCCTCAGAAATCTTGACAACATTAATCACTAATTCACTAATATAAATATAAATAAATAAATCACTTCAGATCGATCACAGGTTGCGCGTGAGTCGCTTGGAACCTCGTTCGAGATACACTGACCGGTATGACATGCGCGCGCATAGCGTATATACGAGAAACTATAGTGCGCGCTTTTGTTTGGTGCTGTCTTTAGTTTGAATTGAGGAGAAAGATATTACGTCAACTATATGAGACTTTGATCCAGTTGTTAGTGAAAACATAATTGTCTGTATTTCTTTTATTCATTTTCCATTTAGGTTTTAATAATTTATCCGGGTTCCTTGATTAAATAAAGTGATTTTTGTAAGTATCATATATTAATAAATATAGTAAATCTAGTCTATCAATTCCGTCCTTTTTAAATGAAATAAAGTTTGCGTACTAATAGTATCATTAAAATTTTATTCAAATTAACTAATTATAATTTTACTATTTATGTACAACCTATGTTGATTGTTATACAGAAAATATAAATATTGTAGATCATGTTAACCATTTAATCTTTATTTTACTGTTAAGAAAAAAGTGATGATTATGACACTAATAAAATTAGCGTTTAAGATTCTACAATTCGAATTTACAACTAAAACCTTTTAGCATTTCAGTTATAAAAAGAAAAACTTCATCATCATCATCAACCCATATACTGTCCCACTGCTGGGCACAGATACAAGAAGAACTTATTTAAATAAAAATGTTACGTACCAAATTATATACCTATAGTTTTATAAATTAATTAACAAGAAAGAAAAATAATTTTAATAAAATAATAACATGTTTTGAAACCATTAGATTATTTATTACTATCTCGCGAGATTGTAAGCAGTCGACCCATTGTGATCCGTAGCATATTGCTTACAATTTAACGCATTACTTTTCGGCAGATTATAACTTAAGTTTATTATATCTGGCACATGTCGTTCAACCAATCAGCAACTGAGGTGCTTTCCGTCGCTCTCGCATGCCATTTTACAATTTAACGGTGTCACTTCGATAGATTACAATTTACCGAAAAATAATGCGTTAAATTGTAAGCATTATGGTACGGTACGGTACGAGGTACGGCATAGTGGGAGTAACTCCACTCAAATTGAAGCTGCCCGACTGGGGAACTACCTCCGCCTTGCAGAAAATCGAAGTGAAATATCACAGCTGTGAGTTATGCTGTGTTTCGTACGGTGAGCAAGGTTGCCATGCTCCGCTAGGACACGTTGGGGGGACTTTGACCCTTATACTGCCAACCCAACTATTCCTCTTTCGTTTTACAGGGTCGGCAACGCGCAAGTGATACTCCTGGTGCTATAGGCTACGGTAACCGCTTACCATCATAAAAAACCTTAAAAAACGGTTTTATAAAAAAGTTTATAATCTCGCGAGATACAATAGGTTATAATCAAACGGTATTTACAATTTTACGGTGGCATAACTTAAATTATTCGAAAAGAGCACACATTTATTTAGCGAACGCAATGTAGGTGGCAGCTGAGTAATAATGTTCTCGGCATCGACTAACGAATCAACGGAAAGTTATGCTATAAACATTAATAAGACAGGTAACACTACAACTAGTACTACAAGTTTATTTATTAATATTAAACAATCTATACTATTAATTTCTGAAACTTGTACGTATCTTAGACATTAAAATAAAACTACTTTAGCTGAACTGGGGCCTATATTTGACGCATGTGTGCAATGTCCAATGTCTACAAGACAAGTGTCAATAAATCTTTTCCTTTCATTGTTTCTTTCGTTGAAAATTCGGGATTAATAATATCAATATTCCCGATAAATTTCTGTGAAATGTAGTTTTAAAATTAAATCGACTATGTTATAAATAAATATTCGTTTTCATTACATAAACCAGATTGCAAATTTATAGAAATAAATAATATAATAATTGATTACTAGGTACTCTTTTTTAAATTGTGCGTAATAACTAATAACTGTCAAATTTGCTTACAATTACGTCATTTTATACTATATTTGTATAAAAATCCACAACACAAATCCATAACTCCGAGCTGCTACTGAGAATTTAATAGAAAAATCCAATAACACTACTCGACCCGGCAATCAAACCCAGGGCGTCTAACGTAGCAGACCACTACACTAGCGAAGCAGTAGGTATACGTTTTACTTTAGAAAAAAAAACACACTACACTTGAATTAGAATTTTTCCACTAAAAAACCGTCAGCAAAATCAAGTTCCCACTGTCTTCGTAAACACAGGTGTAAATGTAAACATTTACTAAAACATGAAACCGAAATCCGAGACCGAACGTGAGATAAAGACAGTTCCATGTTACAAGGTTTCACTGCAATGTTTATACATCAAACCACAACAGTATTGTATTATACAATTACAGACAGACACTAGTAGTAAGTACTAAGTATCTTTTTGTATTTTTTTGGCGTTTTCCATGCTAAGATTTTAAAGTTATTAAGCGAAGGAAAAATTCGACCGCGGGCAGGATTCGAATCTGCGTCTTCTGGTTTCTGGTTCACCATTGCCAAGTCGACCGTAAGGCGTAAATTTTCGAATTTTTCGAGTCCTGCCCGCGGTAGTTAGGAAGTAGTTGAATTTTCTATAAGACTAGCTTGTGGAGAGGCGAGGTGCGTTGCCCCTCCGATGAAAAGGGAGGATCCTCCAACCAGGCGGGTGTTGTGCCTGGCGGGCCACGGCCCGACAGTTGATGTCGGGCGGTTGTATATATGCAACTTTCGTTGCGAATGTTGCTTGCGCGATTCAGGCCTTCGTAGTTCTATGTAGCGCGGTAGATGTCGCTACAAGCTTAAAGGGGCTCATGGTTAAGCAATAATTACGCTGATCAACCGATCTGCAAGGTTAAGCTGCGCTAGCCGCGGTCAGTCTGTGGATGGGTGACCATTCTTAACAAACTGAGGCCCCTCCGTGTCTCCGAGAGCACGTAAGTCGGTCCTGGTTGTCATGCCAACATCTATAACAATCGTTAATGGTAGTCAGAAGACTGACAACTAGTCTATCCTTAGGATATTGGCATGTCAGATGTCAGCAACGCCGAGGAAAGGGCTGGCCTATTTCTAACGGAACAAATCAGCATTTCCATTCAACGTGGCAATGCTGTGAGTCTACTGGGCACGTTGCGGACGACAGCGATGCCTAGGAAAGGGCCGAAAGTGTAAGTATTGCCATTCAAAATGACATTGCTCGGCCTGTGCACCGAACCCTCACCTCTAGCGTAACATTCGCGCTTAGGACCACTAGACTAACTTCTTCTTTTCGTATCGATGTAAACACATTATTTATATTACTTGAGCCCAGTAGCTGGCCACATTAATTGCGGCATCATTGGCGTTCTTTATGTCCTCAAAGGTATACGGTCGACAAAAGAGTTAAGTATACAGGCAGCTTATTAAACATCTGTGTTATGTTAAAGATTCTTTAATAATGATCACGCAATATGTGTCAAAACGTGGGTATTGTAAGCTGCTACACATCAAACCCTTTGACGGGTAATTATTTAAATCAGAATCTGTGTAAAGAGGCAGATTTCGTTCGTTACCTGTATACCAATCTCTCTTTTGTTGACTGTACGTGCATTTTGGGCACTCCAGCAAGTGTAGCGTGGTCTAGTCAGGTGCACCGTATTCGCACTCTGTGACGGGGGGATCTATGAATGAGTAGTCTAGTGCAAACAGAACTTGGTGAAATGGAGTCATTTCACCAAGTTCTGTTTGCACTAGACTTAGGAGGCAGTTAATAGAAGATAATTATATTAAAGACGATTTGTTTACCTTTCATCAAAATACAAGATCATTCGGAACACGTGAAATCACTAAAACTATTTTGAAAATAACATCACCTATGACAAATATACACATTCAGTACTTAGTAAGACAAAGTTTAGGACATAACTGATCTAGCATACTTAGTATTTATTATCAGTGGCTGATCTATTCGCAACAAACCGATAACATTAGGTCAAATATGAATTGATTTAAATCGCTAGATGCGCCCGCGTCAAATAGTGGTCACGTTTCCGTAAGTAAACTGGTAGTTTGTTTAAATGACATCGGAAGTATCCAATCTTTTATTGTCTCGTTCTCTGTCTCTAATACGAAATGTGTGCATTCACTCATCTCTATATGGACACTTTTTCGAGCGGTATAAGTACGGTAAGGGCAAATCTAGCGATTTAAATCTTTGATTTGATCGCAATATATTGAATACCCGTTCTCAATAACAGATCCGTAAATAGATTTGTTTATACACATTACATTAAACGTAAAAAAAACACTATATTCACTAGAGGATTAGGTAGAGATGTAGCTACTAATGTACACCCAGACTAATAGGGGCGAGCCTATTGCCATTAACCGGGTACAAAACAAACTTCGATGTGCTACCATAAAAAAATTTCATAAAACTCAATAAGGCTGCTTATACTGGGAAACGAATCCAGGCCCCCGCAGCTTGTGACCCGTAGACCAAAAAGGTTAGGTACAGCCTAAATTTATTTTTAAATGCCCCTAAGGTGGCAAACAAGCATACAGCCCACTTGATGGTAAGCGGTTACCGTCGCCTATAATAGACGCTTGTAACACAAGGAGTATCTTGCGGGTTGCCGACCCTGTAAAACGAAAGAGGAATAGTTGGGTTGGCAGTATAAGAGTCAAAGTCCCCCCACTGCCAACACAACGTTTCCTCGTGTAGCACTGGCAACCTTGCTCACCGTAAGAAACATAGCTTAAAGAATTGTTATTATTTCACTTCGATTTTCTGCAAGGCGGAGATAGGTACTACCCAAGTCGGGCAGCTCTAATTTGAGTGGAATTACTCTCACTATACCCTACATCTCTTAAATAATAATAATATGCTTTGATACATTCTTGTATACATGTTGTACATATACGAATCATGCATGTCATTTGTATGAAAGAATTTTAGCGATTTGTTTACACAACACTGTACCCACAATCTAATCTAGAGACAAATAATTTGATAATTTTGTGTGTTTGTCTGGCCAAAATCTCACGTGACGATTTGTAAAAAAATATATTATCTCGAGGAAAGACTTGTATTTTAAATAATTATTACTTTTAATTTTTGTTTGCATTTAAGTATTTGACTATTTAAAAATTAAGATATCTTTTTTTTTGTATGGTTCACCCACAGCACACATATATGGACATTGGTACATTGAGTCTTATGGTAATATTCTAATATATATGCCAATTACGGGCAAACACAACATTGACAAAACACGCCAGATTATTTATACACTACTACAAAGAGGCACGATATAAAACAACAGCACACAATACATACAAAAAAACGGAAAACATAACAGTAGTAAACCAGGAAATACAGATAAAAACGAAGTTAACTTTTTGGACAACTGACTTGATCAGGAGACTTATGTAATCATTATGAAGTTAATCGTTAATTTTAATTTTTAAGGAAATTTATTGTCCCAATTTAATTACTATGTAAGTGATATCCTGAAACACAGGTTTATGAAAACCTAGATCAGGTAGGTCGCTACATATCTCTAGTTTAGAATATTTGTTTTTGCACCTATTATAAATAACTATGTACTTTAGTCTTAGTTATTATTAAGACCCTAATCATAAACCACACTGTTAAATTGTAATGTTGGCGAAATGTACACCTTTTTGTAAAAAAGTTTTAAATAAAGATTTTATTTATTTATTATTTATATTTACTTGTTAGCACGTAGGGAAGCCAGGATTCTCGATTTAAATATTATATCTTATCTTAATCTTATCTTTATATCTTCGTAATTACTAGAATTAATAAAACATTCTTTCATTAGCGAAACACGTAATTATGATTAAGATGCTGGTATCAGCTTAGGTAAGGGAACGTTACAGATGCAAAACAAAATAGCATTCAAGATACATCGCAGTGTGTGAAAAGTATGATTCATGCCAAAAATCACAGCAGAATAAAGTCCACACAACAACGATTGCTCAACAATGGCAAACAATAGGCCCGAGATCGTACCACAAAATGTAGGTAAACCCGAACATTTTTAAGTTTGTTAAAGTAGGACATCGCTATACAGATGAAATAGCGTTGTCTCCCTCTCACACATAACCTAAATATGATCGTGGTACGAGTCCTTTGTTAGGCTAGGGCCACACTACTAACAGTCTGTCAGGGTCGTGACAGATCTCACGTATCTCATGGCTTTAAATATAAGGTAAAGTAGGCAAGATAGTGTTCTTTTTAGTCGGTACTATTCCGACATACCCTGCCGCGTCCCCAGGTAGCAGATGTTCTATAAGAGCCACAGTATTAGGAGCCTGGCTTACACACACTACCATCTAGTCCCAAACTAAGCAGAGCTTGTACTATGCGTACTAGACAATGTCCAGTCCATCTCGTTTGATCTACGCTTGGCCTTCCGGTGCGTGATCTGCACTCAAGAACTCTTTTCGACAGCAACCATCAGTTCTACAAACTATGTGCCCCGCCCACTAACACTTAAGCTTGCTAATCCTTAGTGTGGCTTCAGCCTTAGCGAATTACGACAACTATCCGGTTCATAATCCACTTGATGCAGGCGACGCCGACATTTCGCAATGCATCGGTCATCGTCCGCACTTCCTTATTAACTCCGGGTTTGGTGCAAACCCTCGTGTTAAGACCTAGATTTTCAAGTAGCTGATTTGGAGGAAGGAAATGAAGATTATTTGGTTTAGGTGTGCTATAAAGCGCCTATACCTGGATAGTGTCTTGCCAGCTTAAAATTGTAGGTATATTTGGAATGGGATAATTACAATTCTGGGAACAAAACGTACTTAAACTATACGGAATCTTTTTTTTAAAACACACTGGCTTCAAATAATAAAGTCACGTGTCACGTCCACAAATAAAAAATACGACCCTAATAAATTAATAAATATTTGTAATATTTTACACAACACCATCTAGTCCCAAACTAAACAAAGCTTGTCCTATGAATATAATCGATAAATCGTCTTTTTTTGTAAATACACACTTATAATAGGTAATAAGTACAGACGTCAGCAGGTCAAGCTATCCAAAACTGTCAAAGAAAAAACTTTATTTGTACTCGTACATAAATCAAAGCACATACACACATGTTCACAACAACCCTGTACGAGGCCAAAAAGGACCCTCTCAAGGGACCATCAAAGGACCATCTCAGCAAAATGCTGCGACATTAAAAAAAACAATATAAATCACAGCGCTAGTATTCTGATAGGTGTCACAGCGCTGGTATTCTGATAGGTAAAATGAACCTTATTATTTTGTGAAATAAAACTACTTTTTACGGATTTTATCGCGTATATTGATATTATTAATCCCATTTACAATTATTTCAATGTATAATATTCGCGTAAATGTCAGAAATCAATACTTATTATTTTGTATTAAAGTTGAAATCTATCAAAGAAATTTGACAGATTGGGGTAGCTTAATGTGTTGGCTTCTGTACATAAGAAACGCCCAAACACAACACTTTAAATATTCATCACATAAATATTTTGTAGGAATAGTAGCTGTTCGATTAAAATCCATATAACCTCTATAGCTATGTAGCCACCTATATTTGTAACACGTACGCCATTCATTCCTTAGTTTTAAATATTAGTGTCCAATATACTGTTGCATAGACCACACGTCCTTTCATTCCAAAACACCTCACAAGCAAACGTCGACCTTATCACCACAACATATGGTCCATAATCGAGCCGGATTCCAGTGCCCGCTACCTGCGTTGCCGGGCGCCCGAGAACAAAGAATCAACAGATTGCGATAAGGCGACCCAAGTGTTCAAGTTGTTTAGTGCAAGTTAATAACAAGAACTTATTCGTTGTACTATTAAAATGGCTACAGAAGTGAAGGAAGCTTTAAATGTTGTAGAAAACCTTGCAAATACTTTAAAGAAGACCCAGATCAACCTAAAGAAGAGTCCGAAAGCTAGATTAACACGAAATTACGTCGAAGCCCGTATTAAATGTGTAGAAGATTACTGGAGTGAATATAAACAAGCTTACGGCGAAATAATACGTAACGTACCGAGGGAGAAACGAGAACAAATACCGTACATAGCAAATGAAGAGTTTCATGAACATGAAGAGGTATACATCAGCTTGATGACTGACTTGAAGGATTTGTTAGTGTCTCAACCAGTTACCGTTAGTGCTTCGTTGCCTATACCTAGTGATACCCAACAAACACGAGTGGTTTTACCCAAAATACAATTACCTACGTACGGTGGACAATATGAAGAGTGGTTATCGTTCCATGATTTGTTTAATACACTTGTGCACAACAACGCGTCGTTGAATAGTGTACAAAAATTGCATTATTTGAAGACAAGCCTTACTGGAGAAGCCGCATCAATATTAAGACATGTACAGGTGACAGAATCAAACTATGAACAAGCATGGAACATTCTCAAAGAAAGGTATGGCAACAAACGAATTAACATCAACGCAATATTGAAAAGATTCTTTTCTCAGAAGAAAATATCTGTAAACAATTCAAGTCTCATTAAGAATTTGCTAGATACAACGTTCGAATGTTTACATCAACTTAAAAATATGGATGTGAAAATTGATAACTGGGATCCCATGATAATATTCGTCGTAGTGCAAAAATTAGATTGTGAAACTCATAAAGATTGGGAAGAACATGTAAGTAGCAATTGTCAGGAGTCAGATAATCTTCCTACCCTCGATATGTTTCGTAAGTTTCTGGAAAGCCGATTTCGTACATTGGAACTCACAGAATCAACAAAGCCGAAGTCAAGTTCTATTCATGTGCGAGAGAAGTCATTTCATGTAACAACAAATGTTAACAATATTAAAACATGTCAAATGTGCAAGGAAAATCATACACTTAGCCATTGTAAAGAGTTTGGAAAACTATCGCCTGTGCAACGAAGTGAGTTCATCAAAAACAACAATCTGTGCTTCAACTGCCTTGCACCTGGACACTCTGTAAGGTACTGTCGCATAACAACAAGCTGTAGAATATGCAGAAGACGTCATCATTCACTTCTTCACGAAAACAAGGAGAACAGTACAACACAATGTAACACAACGGGCAACACTGAGAACAATAAAACAAAGCAACCCGAAGTGACTTTATATACAAACATGGAGAAGACTGAAAACGAGGAAAAGGATATTACAATGGTGACATCACACGCTTCTACCAAACAAAGCACAGCATTATTGGCAACTGCAATCATACAAGTAAGAAGTGAAAACAACTACAAAATGACATTACGAGCCTTAATCGATCAAGGATCACAGGCGAGTTTTATAAGTGAACGAGCTGCACAACAACTCACGGCTAAGCGGTATCCTGTCAAGGGTACAGTCGTCGGTGTGGGATCAACGAGAGAAGATATCAAACAAGTAGTTCAGATAAAGATAGAGTCAAATTGTGAAGATTTCACCTTGGAAGTCAGAACATATGTTATGTCGAAGCCACTGACTACTAAAATACCATCCCGCACCATCAATACCAATGATTGGCCTCACCTAGAAGGATTAGTCCTAGCTGATCCAACCTACTACCAGCCAGGCTGCATTGATTTGCTTCTGGGTGTCGACGTGTATGCACAAATTGTCCAAAATCAACTAATCAAAGGTCCGCCAGGTTCACCATGTGCTCATAAAACAAACCTTGGCTGGATTTTGTTTGGGAATGTTGAAGATATTACACAACAAACAAACTCTGTTGTTGTTATGCATCACCAGATCATAGGAGCAGACTTATTGAAAGCACTCTGGGAGATAGAACCAGATTCGAAGAGGAAATACACAAAGGAAGAAAGGCAATGCGAAAGCTTCTATGAAGAGACTTACACAAGAAACAGCAATGGACAGTACGTCGTGCGACTCCCATTTCGTACCAATGAACCCAAAACACCGGATGGGAACACACGAGAAATTGCAATGAAACGCTTGATTCAGCAAGAACGGAGATTACAAAAGACACCTGAAATGAGAGAGGAGTACGACAAGGTCCTAGAAGAATATTTAACAATGGGACACATGGAAGAAGTTCCAACCGATGAAGCAAACAACCGGTGTGTTTACCTACCACATCACGCCGTGGTTCGAAGAGATAAAGAGACAACGAAAATCAGAGTCGTATTCGATGCGTCATACAAAGGCGATAATGGCATATCGCTGAACGATGAGCTCATGATTGGCCCGGTACTGCAGGATGATATGCGCAGCGTAATAATGAGATGGCGCATGCATAAAGTGTGTTTTGCAAGTGACGTCATCAAAATGTACAGAATGATACTTTTAGATAAGAAGGACAGAGATTATCACCGAATATTGTGGCGTGGCAGCAAGACTAACAATGAGCTTAATTGCCAACTACCTGAAGTCAAGGAATATAGATTAAAGACAGTTACGTTTGGTACAGCATCTGCGCCTTACCTTGCCGTAAAAACTTTGATAAAGCTCGCTGAAGACGAAGGTGAGCAACATCCTGAAGCTGCTAAAGTTATTAAGGAGGACTTCTACGTAGATGATCTGATATCAGGCTGCGATACAACGCAACAGGCAATCAATGTTAGTAAGCAAATCATAACCATTTTGAAACGAGGTGGCTTCGAACTTCAAAAATGGGCGTCTAACGACTCCGAGTTTCTTAAATCTATAGACGTCAACAGGATTACCACAAAAGCTAACATAGATCTGAAAATAGACGGCACCATCAAAGCTCTTGGTCTGTCATGGAATCTCGGTAGAGATGAATTTCATTACCAACTACAACTGGAACCAATATCATCAAATAATATAACGAAGAGAACTATACTGTCGGATCTACAGAAGTTGTTTGATCCACTGGGATGGATAGCACCAGTCATAGTCACAGCAAAGATCTTAGTACAAAGACTGTGGCTGGAAGGAGTTGGATGGGATCAAGAAATTACCGAAGAGCTGAAAGAAGAATGGAAATGCATAAGAAAAGATTTACAAAAGGTCAATGAAATAAGTATCAGACGTTGGCTGAATACCATCAGCACTAAAAGGGAAGAAATAACATTGCATGGATTTTGCGATGCTTCAGAAAAAGCATATGCAGCTGTAGTTTACTGCCGCGTTCAAACTAGAAGTGGCAATATAAAGATAAATCTTATCGCATCAAGAACAAAGGTAGCTCCTGTCAAGACCATATCACTACCGCGTCTTGAACTGTGTGGAGCTACATTGCTGGCTAGATTAATGGCAAAAGTAAGCCAAGCTATGAGAATCCCTTCATATAACGTGTTTGCATGGACTGACTCAACTATAGTCTTAGCATGGCTTTTTGGAGAACCAAAAAGATGGAAGCCATTTGTTGCGAATCGTGTGGTAGAAATATTAGAGCAAACAAGCAGCACGCAATGGTTCCATGTGCAGTCGGCACATAACCCAGCTGACATAGCTTCACGAGGAACATCTTTATCGGAACTACAACAGAAACCGTTATGGTGGTATGGACCCAACTGGCTTGCAAATGAAAATATCGAGTTCACGAGACCGTCAATAATAACCACTGAATCAGAAAGAAAGAAAAATATACAGTCCCACGTAAATGTGACAGAAGACGGAGAGAAATCTCTAAAATTCGAAGAGTATGATTCACTTACTGAACTTTTGAGAGTAATAGTACATTGCAAAAGATTTTTTAATATGATGAAAAATCCTAACAGACTAGGTCAGGATATAACAACACAAGAACTTCAAAATGCTTTAGAAGTTTGCATAAAATCAGCACAAGAAGATGAATTTTCAGATGAAATAAAAACATTAAAGGAAAAGAGAATCGTAAGAAGCACCAGCATCATGAAGTCCTTAAACCCATTCTTAGACACCCAGAATATCCTCAGGGTGGGCGGAAGATTAAGAAACGCAAACACCGATGAGAACCTAAAACATCCCGTGATACTGGGAAAGAAAAGTAGCTTCGTGTCATTATTATTAGCTGAAGCGCACCTAAAAACAATGCATGGTGGAATAAAAATGATGATCACTTACTTGATGAGTAAATACTGGATTTTCGGCTGCAAAGGTCTGGTAAAGAAATACATACATGGATGTCTTACCTGTAGGCGGCAACGAGCTGCTAGTAGACCACAGATGATGGGTGACTTACCTGAACCTCGGGTGACTCCCTCACGTCCTTTCGCTCGAAGTGGAGTGGATTTTGCTGGTCCTGTGTATGTATTAAACTCAAAAGGAAGAGGAGCCAAAACCAGCAAGGCATATATTTGCATCTTCATCTGCATGGCTGTGAAGGCTATACATTTAGAGCTGGTAAGTGATCTGACATCCGACGCATTCATCGCAGCATTCAAACGTTTTGTGGCCAGAAGAGGAAGGTGTGATGAGATTTGGAGTGATAACGGGACCAACTTCGTGGCATCCAACAAAGAACTATGTAAAATGTGGGAAGAAGCAGGATTTGAACTACCTGGCCCCATAGCTGATCAACTGGCAAACGATGGCACACAGTGGCATTTTGCACCACCTTATAGCCCAAACTTTGGAGGGCTATGGGAAGCCGGCGTGAAGTCTGTTAAACAGCATCTACGAAAAATACTGACCATGAATCTAACATTTGAAGAATTCACTACAGTGCTCACACAAATCGAAGCCTGCTTAAACTCTCGCCCTTTAACTCCAATAAATACAGATGTTGATTTGATAGATGACATACAAGTACTGACACCTGGACACTTTCTCGTTGGAGAAACACTAATTAATGTACCTGACCGTGACTATACTACTACCAACATGAACCTACTATCCAGATGGCAACATACCCAACGACTTGTTCAAGGATTTTGGAAACGTTGGCAGACTGAATACTTGTCAAGACTGAACCAAAGACCAAAGTGGCTAAGAAAAACGCCAGAGTTTGAAATTGGCGACATTGTGTTGCTTAAAAACGAAAATATGCCTCCTAGTAAGTGGGCATTGGCACGGATAATGGATAAACACCCCGGTCAAGACGGAATCACACGGGTGTATACAGTACGCTATAATGGTAAATTAACACGCAGATCAATCTCAAACTTATGCGCATTACCAATTAGCACTAAAGACTAATTATTTAGCATAGATATAGTTTATTTGTAACCGCATGTTTATTAAATTTAGTTTAGTGTTTATATCATGTTATGTCATATGTTCCAAAGTATTTTATTACTCATTTAGAAGTTAGTTAATTATACAAGTAACCTCAAGTTTTCATTTTGTACCTGTTAAATTTTGTATACAATACCTGTTATGATGTTAGGTTAGGTTTTAGAATTAATTTGTTATTTCAGAAAAGGCCTAAAGCCCTTTTGGTGGGCGGTATGTTCGATTAAAATCCATATAACCTCTATAGCTATGTAGCCACCTATATTTGTAACACGTACGCCATTCATTCCTTAGTTTTAAATATTAGTGTCCAATATACTGTTGCATAGACCACACGTCCTTTCATTCCAAAACACCTCACAAGCAAACGTCGACCTTATCACCACAACAGTAGCCAAGAGTCACCTCGTACAGTCTGACAATTGAACCACTAGACCGCAGACGTGAAATCCAGTTGTTATTGTTTTGATTTTTAATAAATTTCTGAGGTCATGTAATACTCGTTTATTGAGTGATTAATGCGTCTCTAGAAATTTTTATACGGCGTTTTTAGTTCCCAAGTGACCGCTAGAGGCCAAGTTATAATTACGCTGATCAACCGATTTGCTGCGCTTGCCTCGGTCAGTGTGTGGATGGGTGACGCGCTCATTTGTAACACATCGAGAGCCCTCTGTGCCTCGGAGAGCACATAAAGACGTCGATCCCGGTTGTCATGCGAACACCTATGACAATCGTTAGTGGTATTCAGAAGCCCAAACGCCTAACAACCAGTCTATCATCAGGATGTATTGCCTCGAAATTGGGTTGCATTGTCTGATGACACTCGTGTAAAATACTGATATTCAGCCGCATCTATTGTTTTGTTATTCGGTATTTTATCTTGTGTTGTAAATTTATTTATTTATGAATACTTCATGCCCTAAGGCATTTTCTACCAGACAACCTTGGGGTGATGCAGAGACTACACTGTAGGTAATGTCAGAATACATTTTCCTTCTTTCTTTCTTTTATCTGGTTAGACTGGAAGCCAACCCCAACGAGAAAAGGCTTGGAAAATGATTAAGGTTACCGCGCTACTAGGGCATTCCACACATGACAAGGTCAGAGAAACTCCTGGTTGCGTTACTGGAATATTTATGTTACGCCGGATACATGATAGAACGTCTGAGATGGCTCACGAAGGTTCTAGAAACACGTGAAAGTTCCCGAAAGAGCGCGGTCAATCGCAACGCTCGCGTAGGTATAAATAGGTACCTATGGTGTTACTCAATCATTTAAATCGTTAGATGCGCCCTGCCGCGTCAAATAATGGTCAAAACTGGTTGACATCGGCAGTATCGAATCTGTTATTGTCTCGTTCACTCGTACTGAATATTGCCCACTGTCGTTCTCTGCCTCTACATGGAATATGTGCATGCACTCATATCTATATGGACATGTTTTCGAGCGGTATATGTACGGTGATGATATCTAACGATTTAAATCTTTGATGTTACTTAATTTATCCCGAAGCCTAGCTAGTAGCATTTAATTATAATGATTACTTACTTGGCTCTGTCATCGTCGGAGAGCACCTCAGTGTGGTCGTCAGCCGTGTTGTCGCCATCGCTGAAACCGGACCCTGAGCTCTGGTGGTGCTCCGGTATCTGTAAAATATTTATTTATTAAATAAATTTTTTCAGTAAGAGCTTATTTAGACGGTGCGAGAAATAACATGCTGGTTGCGGTACATTTGCCGTCGATAATCGTTCACTTACGATACCATAGACGCGAGGCCCCGCAATATAGGTACAGACTAGGGTTGCCAACATTTCTTCAGCGAAATATAGTATTTTTCAGACGTAACTATAAAAAATATAGCACACTACAAAATAATAATAAAATAGTATTTTAAAGTTATTAAGCAAAGGAAAAATTCGACCGCGGGCAGGATCGATTTTTTCCTTAAATCTTAGCATGGAAAATGCCAAAAAATACAAAAAGATAAAATAGTATTTTATGAAAAACGCAAAAAGTAGACGGAGATTATATTTTTGAATTACTTATTTATTTTTATAAAAACTATATTTATTTGGACTTCTTGCATTTTTTAACAATATTTTGAAAGATTTGTTTGTTAGATTTTGGTGTTGAAAATATAGTATTATTGTTTCTTCAACAGTTCGCAGACCCGAAATACAGTAGGTACACGATACTATATGTTATATATAGTACGGTTGGTAACCCTAGTACCTACAGACGCCAGCACGTCAAGCTATCCAAAACTGTCAAATTTTCCCAATTAAACATGATCCTTATTGTTTTGAATTAAAGTTGAAAATCGATCAAAGAAATTTGACAGTCTGGGGTACCTTGATGTGCTAGCCTCTGTACATACCGTACCTACATTGCGGGGACATTCGCACGAATTCTCTCGCATCGTCTAAATAACGCTTAAATCATGTAGGTAGGCAAGTTATTTTTATTGTATAATATATTTGGCATTAACGCATTCTAAACCTTTTTAAATATATACGGGTACGTACACTAGCCGTTATAGCCAACTAATCTACCAAGACCACTGCCTGTGACGTCGAATTTATCTTCCTTATTCTCTTTTTATGTAATCGGAAAGACGCAGGTTCGAATACTGACAGAGATAGTTTTCTTTTGCTAAAATGTATATCTTTAAAACCGAAAGCCACCAGCGCCCAAGAACAATAGATAATTACATTGTGTCCGCAATTTGATACTTGACGGGTTAAAAAAATTACCTAAGCATACTAAAAGAACCTCAGCAATAAGATCGGTGTATGTAAAGAAATCTAAGTAAAACATCGCGACCACTTATGCCTTATACTCGTATTCCTAGTACGCAGAATAATACCAGGTAGGTATTCTCTTCCAGACGACGTGCCAGATCAATTTCAACCACAAAACATATTTAATAAAGAGGTTTCTATGTTCTGTGGTTTCAACAGTTGTTTGCGTTCCTGTATACCTCTGCTTGTTCCACATTTCGCCGGTATGATTAGGTCCCATGTAATAAGTGTGAGCCAATTGCCATTAAACGGGCACAAATCCAAATGCCGAGCTCCCCAGTAATACTACACGTATTGCACGATACGCACATACAAACACATCACTAGCACCACAAATATTGTTTTACATATAATTTCGGTTAATAACATTCACGACAACCAACGGAAAAAAGCATGACTAAGGTCTCTCTCTATTAATTAATTATCACTCGCTTTAACGGTGAAGGAAAACATCGTGAGGAAATCTGCATGCCTTAGAGATTTTCTCGACGACGTGTGAAGTCTGCCAATCCGCACTAGGCCAGCGTGGTGCACTAAGTATAGCCTAATCCCTCTCATTCTGTGAGAGGAGACCCGTCTAAGCAGTGGAACAGTATATGGGTTGATGATCAAGGTCTCTGAGAAATTTCAAAGCAAAGAGTTTTGTAGGCAGTGGGGTAGGTAGTAGCACTCTGCTGCCAAGTTCGTCTGGGTTTGTAGGTACTACCGCATTATTTATATACCGCATTAAATATTCTACCGCTATTCAATCATTCGAAAACGAAACCTCACTGAGGTCTCAAGGTAATACCGGTGTTGCTAGCGTCCATTTACTGCAGTTATTGATTATCATCAGCCGGCCCGTATTATTTTTTTTATGGAAGAGGGAGGCAAACGAGCAAGCGGGTCACCTGATGGTAAGTGATCACCGCCGCCTATTGACACCCACAACACCAGAGGGGTTGCAAGTGCGTTGCCGACCTTTGAGATAAGAATAGGATCGCTTATTGAAGCCAATATATTAATATTGCCATGTCGTACCGGATCGGAAATACCTCCGCTGGTAATTGATTCCACAGAGCAGTCGTTCGCGGTAAAAAGTTTCTTGAGAAACGAACGGTGGTGGACACCCATTCATCCAGGTGAAATGGATGAAATTTCGATCTCTGGCGAGTGGATCTGTGGGCCGACGTGAAGTACGAATGAATGTTAGTAATCATTTTATCAATAATTACCATTTATCAATGTAAAAACTGGACAAAGCTGATCTGACTCGCGCATTGAAGCTTCCGTACATCGTTCATAAAATAATAATAAAGGGAATCGAGTCTAGCTTTCCCCTGAAAATCAGTCACCAAATGGAATTTTCACTACAACATTGGTATGTAGAACAGGTACTTTCACCAATATAATTTAACATTATTGAAGTTCATAAACTATGAAAACACAGAACATTTCTTCCTTTTGAGATATGGAAACCTAAAAATTAGGTTACCAAGTTATTTTTGAAAATTTCCGTACAAAAATATCTCAAACCTGTGTTAAAGGAATGCAGTCAAACTTAACCTTCCGCCGAGACCCTCGCATGGTCACAAGTGATGCACTACTGCATGTGCTCTATGACCAACAGCCCATTAGTTACAACTCAATTGTAATTAATTTACCGACATTAATCACCTGAGGTGTCTACCACGCGTCTGATTTAAGGATGCCACTTCTCTGATTGAAACCTATTTCTGGAGAGCTGACTTCATTATTCTTCTTATTCATGTTCTTGTTTTAATCTCAGCTCAATTAAGGATTCCCCAGGGATTTCCCCGGGGACCACCTGCTTCCAACGACCCCCAGCGACCTTTACCAAGGAGGCCATCTTAAACTGCGTGTAAGTAATTCTAGAACCTTTACAAATCCTTAGAAATTGTAAACAGTATCTACGCACCTCTGAATAAATTGTCGTAATTATTTACGGATCAGAACATATTTCTTTTTTATTTTACACGATAAAAAATCGAAACCCGCATTTCATGTTCGGCGATCGCGAGGCGGCGTATTATCAATCAAATAAGACTATATAATTATTATAAGGTGGCAGCCCTATTATTAGGTAATCAATAAAATAGCCTGAATGTAATTAGGTATGACGATTAGATCCTTATGTTAGACCGGTATCTATTAAACTTATTATAATAGGAGGTCAAAAAATCTGGATGATGTTATCATTCACCGGTTCCCAGGTTTAAAAAATAATATTTACTTATGTAAATAAAATTTATATATATATTTTTTTATAGCGGTAAATAAATGTATCCAAGTTATATGCCCCTCAATTCCCATATAGGGTCTTTAAAATTGACAATAGTAATTATATATTTCTACAAGGATAACATTAAATTTTCTAAAATAAATTATATATTATCATCATCAACCCATTATACTGTCCCAGCAGTGGGACAGTGGTAATCCCTCTCAATCTGAGAGGAGACCCGTGGGAGATTGAGAGGGATTAGGCTATAGTCCACCACGCTGGCCTAATGCGGGTTGGCAGACTTCATACACTGTCGAGAAACATCTCTAAGGCAAGTAGGTTTCCTCACGATGTTTTCCTTCACCGTTTAAGCGAGTTATAATTAATTATTAATGCACACATGAATTCGAAAAATTAGAGGTGGTGCCTTGGATTCGAACTCGAGACCTTTGACTTGGCTTTTTGACTGCTTTTTATTTAATATATAATTTATTTAATATTTAATTATATTTAATATTTATTTATATTTAATATTTAATATAAATTTAATAAAAATAAAATTAGTATGTAATAAAATATTGCAACAGCAATATTAATGACACCTAGTAACTATATTACGTACTAAAGCTCTTTCAGCGCCATCTGATAGAAGTCTTTTGTACTACAACTCGTTGAAGGTACTAATACATTTGCCTAGATGGCGCTGTTATAAAAAAATCGTAAGTTAAAATATGTGCATTTATTTTTATGAGACATTTAAAATTCAAACCAATAAAATATGCAACTTAGTATATAATAATTATTATATCTTATACAGTCTCACCAAGATCACTAACTTTTAAACTAATTACCTTCAGGCTGTAGGTAACAATTAGTTTTAGCTGTAGGTACTTGAGGTAGTTCATAAAGGAAACTGTAAATTACTTGGTAATTATAGTTTGTCGTTTGAAACATTTTTAATAGATACTAATAAGACGTGCAGTATATGCGTGAGACACTAATTACAATGTTAATTTGCACTTGTGTTAAGAACTATAATTATACTTATTACATATAAGTATTGTGCCGATCACAATAAAGGTAGGTAGGTCCTGTACTACGGTAGCAATGATATTGTAGCCATAAAACATAAAGTAAGAAAATAATTATGAAAAATTTACTACTGAGATAACGTTTTCCAATCTAAAGGACTGGTCAAAAGTGGTCTTAAGGCAGTTCTTGTGGTCTCCACAGTAATACTAGAGTTATCTAAGCACAAAATATGCAACAATAGGAATACCTTAATCCAGTTAGGAACATACGGAGTGGTCGTCCAGAGCTAACATGAATGACGCGATATGATTATGCCGTCGTATTATGTCGTGTTCAACCATTGTTTCGGAATAAGATAAACGACGACAAAATTATTTCGTTATTCTAGCACAGATTATTAATTAGCTGCCTGTATACCTTAAAACAGTGATAGCCTAGTGGTATGACCATTGGACTGCCAAGTCGAAGGTCTCAAGTTCGAATCCAAGGCACGCACCTCTGACTTTTCAAATTCATGTGCGTATTAATAATTAATTATCACGCGCTTGAACGGTGAAGGAAAACATCGTGAGTAAACCTGCATAACTTAGAGATTTTTCTCGGCGGTGTGTGAAGTCTGCCAACCCGCACTAGGCTAGCGTGGTAGACTATAGCCTAATCCCTCTCAATCTGTGAGGAAACCCGTGCCCAGCAGTGGGACAGTATATGGGTTGATGATGGATAGCTTACTCATTTGTTGACCGTACATCAGACCTCCGCAACCCGATGTCTGCGCAATACCGATATCCTGAGAATAGACTGGTTGTCAGACTTTTTGGGCTTCTAACTACCTACCACTAACGATTGTCATAGGTGTTTGCATGCCAACCAGAACCGACAGCTTTACGTGCCTTCTGAGCCACGGAATGGTCTCAATGTGTTAAGAATCCATCCATAGAATGACCGCGGCTAAGCGCAACTTAACCTTGAAGATCGGTGAATCAGCTTAGTTCTAACTTAGCCATGAGCCCCTACATTGTAAACAATATTATTTTTAAAAAATAATGATGCCTGACGTGATTAAACTAGGGTTGCAACGATTTATGGGACTGACATGCAACCTATTACAATGATTTACAAAAAAAAAACAACCTTGGTATCCAAATAGTTATTGATGCTGCCGGAGCTGTCAGTACTGTGGCATCCGATGCTGTCGTCACTATTGCACAGACCGTTATCACCATCACCGGAATCACCACTCGACTTGCTGACGTCAGAGTCCGACTCGATCCACAACGGTGATCGATATTTAAACTTGTGAGCGAAAGCGCTGAATTTTGATTCGTTATTCATTTTTAAATTTGGAATTTTTAAATGAGTTTATTTTTTAAACTTCTAGAACTAAAGTTTTCTAGTACTTCTACTAGAAAACTTTTTCTATGTTTTCTAAAAAAGGTCTAAACAAAATATTTTTGTTTTAGAAAGTAAGTAGGAATCCTTGGTAAAAATGTTTCGATTGTTTTTAAATTAGTTTGTCTACAGCTCTTTAACAAAATAATATTCAATTCCAAAAAGCAATTCTTCTTTTATATACATAATGTTTACAACTTTTTCAATGATAGTTTGTTTTTCTTTGTACTAACAAAATACGACACTGGTTCAATTTTAATATTGTTGTGGTAGCAGAAAATAGTTTTTAAGCACTTCAACTTTAATATAAACTTTTAATAGAAACACTGAAATATATACTTTCTAGAATTGTTTTTGAATAATACTGTGTTTGGGTGCAGTTGTGTATAGGTAGGGGTATGAGATGAATCTGTGACTAAGATCACGGACAAATCCCGCCAATTTGGATCGAGGCAAATAGGCCGAGGGACGTACAAGTTGAGACTATGACTTTTTGTTCGTTACCTGTATAACTAGCTACAATTTAACTTTCACTCTTTGTACTCTTCCTATTATTCGCAAAGAACAACATACATAGTTTTATCTGGGATATTGAATAATAAACTAATTATACTTACTTAAAATATCCATCATAATGAAGCCTTTCCTAAACTATGGTGGGGTCGGCTTCCACTTTAACCAGATACAGCTGAATTATATTAGTATTTTACTCGAAGCCACTGTCATCAAAACTCTGTAATCCAGTTTCTGGGCAATACTGATATCTATCCTGAGGATAGACTGGTTGTCAAGCTTTTTATGTTTCTGATTATCACTAACGATTGTCATAGGTGCTACTATCACAACCGGGACGGACGGCTTCACGTGCTCTCCGAAGCACGGAGGCGGTGGGGTATCAATGTCTTAAGAACGGTCACCCATCCACACTGAGCGCAGCTAGCGATTAGCGAAAAATTGGCAAGGAAATGCATCACGAGAAAGGATATAGATAGAAAAAAATAGTTATATAATATGTAGGCATATTTAAAAAGGAATATAATAAACCGCGTATCAAAAATACTGATTGAGCGACAAAATTACTGATTGAGCAGCAAAATACAGATATCGGTTAGGTTAGGTTAGAACTGTGACCACACAACCAAATCTGAATGTTTTGAGTGTATATAACAATATTTTTAAATTTTGAGGTGACTATTTTGCTGCTCAATCAGTAATTTTGTCGCTCAATCAGTAATTTTGTCGCTCAATCAGTATTTTTGCTGTGCATGTTTTGTATACAAAATGTCATTTTTGATTGGCAGTTAAATACTAGCCATTTGAAAATAAGAGAGAAATGTGCTGGATTCCAAAAACCGGTACAATAAACTTCACTGGATATCATTGCCAAGATTATTTTATGTAGGTATTATAAAAATCCATTTATTTGAAGATAAGGTCATTAACTACTCTTGAATAATATTAGTTCTTACTTCTGAAGACATCCGTGGTTTCAACGTAGATTCGTATCGATGGGCAGAAGCACGCTAATTTACAAAATAAGGTACAAAATAAACCCCTAAGGGGAATTCCTCGTAATTAGCTGCAGCCGTGTTTTGGGTATGTGTCCAGCTTTAAAGCCAACAGACCATAATTCTACATTAATTTACATAGACCTCGAACAAAATCCGACGAGCAAATCCCGAGAAATGAAATAGATACCGTCACTAACTAATGGTTTAAATTGATCGTCCCGACAGGATGGCGTAATTTAAGACCAACCTCTTTGCTTTCAGTGTCACACGGCGGATTGCCACATATCATGGCGGGATAGTAATGGTCCTGTTGCCCCCTAGACTCCTAATAGATCTGCAGATACTTGTCTTAGGTGACCTGAATTATTTAGGGGTCCAGAAAAGAAATAAATTGGTTAGACGGCTCTGATTAATGAAGAATGGACCGAGTGTCTGCTCATGGAAGTGGTCATTAATTTTTTTTTTTTCGTGTAATTCATAGGTAGGTTACCTACTTCGCTATGCTAAACTCAAACTCAAACTCAAACTCAAACTATTTATTTGCATACTAAGGTTAGTAAGGTTCTTAAATATAATTTAGTGTACAGCTTAGCACCTTTTTCAGGCGTTGCAAATTTCAAGGGCTCTACATAATACAATCGCAGATAAGTAGGTACAAACAATTCTTATTTTTATTACCTAATACAATTTTGTTTGATAATTTGTAGAACTTATTTGGTTATATTTAGTTATATGTCTGTTGTGTGTTATTATTCTTTTATTATGATTATGTTAATTATTTAGATTTATCATGTTGTTTTAAATTTTAATTACATTATTATTATTTAAGCTTATTGTATATTTATTATATTTGTAGCGCGCAAGGGTTACTCCGTGCGCTGTGACAGTGTTAGGTGCCGAGCGGCTCGCGCGCCGCCATATTTAAAAACCCGCAGTTCCCCCGCGCCCTCAACCAGTAAGACTCCCGGCGCATCCACGCGCGCACGTAAAAAAACCGCGCTCCGCGACTCCATCTCGCCCGCGACGCCTCGACATAAGTTTATTGTTTTCCGTTAGTAGTTAAGAGTTGTGTTTATTTCTATATTTTCTACAATAGACTTATTTGTGTGTGATACGAGACTTTCATTTGAACCCGAACCCTAGCCGAGCCCCATTATAGTGACGCCCAACTCGTGGCCATACCTACTCGCGCGCGGGCGAGTCCATTTTTCGCGATTTGGCGGCAAAAAGTTATCGACTGGGAGGACTGAGTCCTGCTGCAGTGCACGCGGAGTATAACGCGTCTTCACTGGGACCTATTACCGCCAGCCTAGGAGTTATCGTGCGACGCGTGGATACCTATACCTACACCATCCAATATCATCACCTGCACCTGTCGAGCAAGAAACAGAGGCGTTACCTACCCTGTTACCATGCCGCCGAAAAGAAGAGTCGGAAAAGATGATGGATCGGAAAATGATACGGACACTGATGTGGACCGGACGGTGATAGCATCACCGAGTATCAACATGTCCGAGGACATGCTTCAGACCCTTGTCTCCAGCATTACCAGGAGTCAAGCGGAGGCAAACCGCGTGCTAATAGAGAGCATACTAGCTAGTAACCGAGACACTCCACCGTGTACTTCATCACCGACACCTGAGGTGCGAGGACAGCCGCACCCGGGTAACTTTGCAAAGTGCACGGCGCGCTTCGACGGGTCTTCGAGGAACGCAGACGAGCTCGAGGCATTTATAGATGCCATCGAGGTGTACCGCGACTGTACCAACATCAGTGACGAACACGCGCTGAAAGGACTACCGATGCTGCTGGTTGGCGAGGCCGCCGTGTGGTGGCAAGGCGTCAAGTCGTCGGTCACATCGTGGGCCGACGCTCTCCGACGACTGCGCGGAATGTTCGGCGTGCCGCGACCCGGTTATAAACTCTTTCGCGACATATTCGCTACCGAGCAGAATAGTGAACGCGCCGATGTGTTTATTTGTAAAGTGCGAGCTTTAATATCTAAATTTCCGTATGTTGTGCCGGAAGTTATGAAATTAGATATGGTGTACGGTTTGTTAGATCGTAAGATTAGGAAACGTGTGTCTCGCGATGCAGTGGACAGCATAGAACAGCTGATCACTGAGGTCAGGTTAGTCGAGGAGTCATTGGCGGAGGTGAGTTTATCCCATACTTTTAATAACAATGTAACCCCCGTTACTAACCCTGTCACAGCCGCGAAGAACCATTCATGTTCGAACGAAAACATTAACCCGGCAAATGTCATGAATTTAGGAAAACCTACCAATAGGTCAATGACCGACTCTCGCGAGGTGTCTACATCGGACACTAAACGAGAGAAGGGGAGGCGTATAAGGCCGAAATGCACGTACTGTAAGTCATTCGGACACGAAGTTAGTGAATGTCGTAAATCAAATAAAGTAAGTAATGATAATAATAAAGGTACTCACCCGATTCGTTGTTATGGATGCGGCCAACCAGGGGTAGTTCGGTCGAAGTGTGATACATGTGCGAACAAACCGGCGCCCGCCAGGCCGTCCGACTTTAACGTCGTAAAAGGCGACTATTTCGCCGCGACGTCTCACCCACTAGTAACAGTGGGCATAGTGGGCAAAGTAGGAGTAGCGATAGTAGACACCGGGGCTACACACAGCGTGGCTAGCCCAATGCTATATACGTTTTTGGTAGAGAGTGGGGTAAGCTTCCGAGAGGCGGAACGCTTTATCGGGCTGGCCGACGGCTCGCGACACCGGAAGATAGTTAAGTTGGCTACTGTACCCGTCACATTAGGTGGTCGGAAAGTTGATACCGACTTCATGGTTTTTCCTGGCGATGATACCCGGACACTATTAGGTCGCGACTTTATAGCTAACGCGGGGATTGTTTTAGATATAGCCCAAGAGTCGTGGCATTTTGCGGATTGCCCGGGCAATATGTTCCCATTTGTACAATCATATGTCCTGAACAACGTGACCATCACGGAAGCAGATGTCTGCGATACGTCATTGCGCAACGATGAAGGTACGAGCTTGTCACCAGAGCACAGGGCCGCACTCGACGAGTTCTTGCGAGACAGAGGCAGCCAGTTTGCTTCGAGCGGACCACCTACCGACTTCGCCGTTCACAAAATTAAGGTGAGTGACACACAGGAACCTCTAGCTTCACCTCCCTATAGGTTGTCCCCGATTAAAAAAGAGGCACTCGAGAAGGAGCTGCACAAGCTTGTCGGCTCAGACGTCATAGAGGAATGTGAGTCCCCGTGGGCATCGAATGTCGTCCTCGTCAGCAAGAAAGACGGCAGGTTTAGGCTTTGCGTCGATTACCGCAAGCTGAATGCAGTCACCGAACCTGACCGCTACCCTCTACCGAGGATTGAAGACATACTTCACGCCGCGAAGACGTCCAGGTATATGACTACCCTGGACCTCCGAGCTGGTTATTTCCAAGTTTTACTAGACCCCAACGACAGGGACAAAACTGCGTTCACCACACCACTCGGTACATTCAGGTTTATACGCATGCCAATGGGTTTGCGCAACTCAGGAGCTACGTTCCAGAGGCTGATCGATAGATTCAAGTCCAATCTGCCAGGTATTACCCTTTTGGCGTATCTTGATGACTTATTGGTACTATCCGACCAATCCTTCGAGAAACACCTCGCTGACCTAAGCTCCGTATTCGACCGACTCGCCATGTTTAACCTACGAGTCAATCGTGAGAAGAGTCACTTCGCGAGGGAGTCAGTTAAGTTTTTAGGGCATATTATCTTACCCGGTGGTATACATGTTGACCCGGACAAGACCGCAGCGATCGCGGACATGCCGACTCCTCGGAACGTGAAACACCTGAAGTGTTTTCTGCAGACCTCCAGCTGGTTCAGGCGGTTTGTTCCTAACTACGCGGAGGTTGCCAAACCTTTGACAGCGCTGCTGAAAAAGGCAAGTATATGGCAGTGGGGGCCGGAACAACAGGCCGCTTTTGACCATGTGAAACACCTGCTGGTCACAGCCCCTATCCTGCGCCAGGCTGATGCAACGTTGCCCTTCGTACTCAACACTGATAGCAGTGGATACGCTTTAGGGGCGGTTCTACTCCAGGGGGAGGGGGCCGATGAGCGTCCCATAGAGTACGCCAGCCGACTCTTGACGACGGCTGAGAGGAACTACAGCACGACAGAAAGAGAGGCTCTAGCCGTGGTCTGGGCAGTCTCTAAGTTCAGGTGCTACATCGACGGGGCCGACGTGGTAATCAGGTCCGACCATCAGCCGCTCAGATGGCTGATGAGCATGAAGTCCCCAAGCGGCCGCCTAGCGAGGTGGGCCCTAACTCTTCAGGAGTACAACCTAAAGATAGAATACACACCTGGTAAGTCAAACGTTATAGCTGATACGCTGTCGCGTCCGGCGTGTGCTGACGATGCTGACTGCGACCTGTGTTATACGGTTGCTGACATGCCCTCTCGCAGCCCGAAGGACGTACGCGAGAACCAACTAAAGGACTCAGAGGTGAGCAAGATCGTTGAGGCGTTGGAGTCTGACGATCCCTTTAGGGGGAGGGTATGGGCTGACAAAGGCTACGTACTTACCGAAGGTGTGCTGTATCGTTACTGCCCTGAAAATGAAGAGAATGACGACGCCAGTCTGGTAGTCCCAGAGCAGGAACGCGAGAAGGTTATGGTAGAGTACCATGATGCACCCACTGCTGGTCACATGGGCACGGAGCGTACGCTGCAACGCTTAGTCAGTAAGTATTACTGGCCAGGGATGCGTTCTTACGTTTCGCAGTATATAAAGAATTGCTTACCTTGTCAGCGTTATAAGGCGGAGAACAGAAAGCCGGCAGGTTTGCTACAGACTCCCGCTTCTACACGACGTTTTGAAGTGCTGGCCGTAGATCTTTTCGGTCCGCTTCCTGAAACAGAAAAAGGTAACAAGTGGATCTTGATAGTGGAAGATACCTGTACACGATGGGTAGAGTTGTTCGCCCTCGCATCAGCCACTAGTGAGGAATGCGCTAAGATGTTGGTCTCAGAGGTATTTTTACGGTTCGGTGTCCCCAGGCGCCTTGTTAGTGATAACGGTGTCCAGTTTATAAGCGAGGTGATGCAGCAGACCTGCCATGCTATGGGTATAGCGCAGTCGTTTACCTCGTATTACCACCCAGAGGCGAACCCGGTGGAGCGTAAAAATCGGGACCTCAAACCACAACTGGCCATTCTGGTAGGTAGAGACCATGAAACGTGGGACAATCACTTACCAGCTATCCGCTTTGCCATGAATTCCGCAGTCACGTCCGGTACGGGTTACTCACCTGCTTACCTGAACTTCGCGCGCGAGATGCGCGCGCCGGCTGACGTAATCTCGGAAATGCGTGCAATCATCGACAACGATAATTACATAGGTGACATCACAACTTACCTCAAGAAGATTTCATCAGTGCTCGTCGATGCTCGCGATGTCTACGAGCGTGCCCAGGCAGCACGCAAAAAGTATGCAGACGAACATCGTCGTGAGGCTCCAGATTACCAGGTGGGTGATTTGGTATTGTTGAAAACCCAGGGGTCAAATGACACAGCCAGAGGTCAGACGCCAAAGTTTATACCACGCCGTGATGGACCATATAAGGTCCAAGCTGTGGTCAGCCCCACGACGTATATCCTCGAGCGCCTCAGCGACGGCCTAGTACTAGGTAAATATCACGCGTCTGTCCTGACTCCCTTTGTTGGTCGCATCCAAGCTCCTATACAGGAGAAACGTAAGAGGGGAAGGCCTCGAAAGTGCTAACCCGACCACGAGGGCGTTCGATCGGGTTAGAGGGGGAGACTGTAGCGCGCAAGGGTTACTCCGTGCGCTGTGACAGTGTTAGGTGCCGAGCGGCTCGCGCGCCGCCATATTTAAAAACCCGCAGTTCCCCCGCGCCCTCAACCAGTAAGACTCCCGGCGCATCCACGCGCGCACGTAAAAAAACCGCGCTCCGCGACTCCATCTCGCCCGCGACGCCTCGACATAAGTTTATTGTTTTCCGTTAGTAGTTAAGAGTTGTGTTTATTTCTATATTTTCTACAATAGACTTATTTGTGTGTGATACGAGACTTTCATTTGAACCCGAACCCTAGCCGAGCCCCATTATAGTGACGCCCAACTCGTGGCCATACCTACTCGCGCGCGGGCGAGTCCATTTTTCGCGATTTGGCGGCAAAAAGTTATCGACTGGGAGGACTGAGTCCTGCTGCAGTGCACGCGGAGTATAACGCGTCTTCACTGGGACCTATTACCGCCAGCCTAGGAGTTATCGTGCGACGCGTGGATACCTATACCTACACCATCCAATATCATCACCTGCACCTGTCGAGCAAGAAACAGAGGCGTTACCTACCCTGTTACCATGCCGCCGAAAAGAAGAGTCGGAAAAGATGATGGATCGGAAAATGATACGGACACTGATGTGGACCGGACGGTGATAGCATCACCGAGTATCAACATGTCCGAGGACATGCTTCAGACCCTTGTCTCCAGCATTACCAGGAGTCAAGCGGAGGCAAACCGCGTGCTAATAGAGAGCATACTAGCTAGTAACCGAGACACTCCACCGTGTACTTCATCACCGACACCTGAGGTGCGAGGACAGCCGCACCCGGGTAACTTTGCAAAGTGCACGGCGCGCTTCGACGGGTCTTCGAGGAACGCAGACGAGCTCGAGGCATTTATAGATGCCATCGAGGTGTACCGCGACTGTACCAACATCAGTGACGAACACGCGCTGAAAGGACTACCGATGCTGCTGGTTGGCGAGGCCGCCGTGTGGTGGCAAGGCGTCAAGTCGTCGGTCACATCGTGGGCCGACGCTCTCCGACGACTGCGCGGAATGTTCGGCGTGCCGCGACCCGGTTATAAACTCTTTCGCGACATATTCGCTACCGAGCAGAATAGTGAACGCGCCGATGTGTTTATTTGTAAAGTGCGAGCTTTAATATCTAAATTTCCGTATGTTGTGCCGGAAGTTATGAAATTAGATATGGTGTACGGTTTGTTAGATCGTAAGATTAGGAAACGTGTGTCTCGCGATGCAGTGGACAGCATAGAACAGCTGATCACTGAGGTCAGGTTAGTCGAGGAGTCATTGGCGGAGGTGAGTTTATCCCATACTTTTAATAACAATGTAACCCCCGTTACTAACCCTGTCACAGCCGCGAAGAACCATTCATGTTCGAACGAAAACATTAACCCGGCAAATGTCATGAATTTAGGAAAACCTACCAATAGGTCAATGACCGACTCTCGCGAGGTGTCTACATCGGACACTAAACGAGAGAAGGGGAGGCGTATAAGGCCGAAATGCACGTACTGTAAGTCATTCGGACACGAAGTTAGTGAATGTCGTAAATCAAATAAAGTAAGTAATGATAATAATAAAGGTACTCACCCGATTCGTTGTTATGGATGCGGCCAACCAGGGGTAGTTCGGTCGAAGTGTGATACATGTGCGAACAAACCGGCGCCCGCCAGGCCGTCCGACTTTAACGTCGTAAAAGGCGACTATTTCGCCGCGACGTCTCACCCACTAGTAACAGTGGGCATAGTGGGCAAAGTAGGAGTAGCGATAGTAGACACCGGGGCTACACACAGCGTGGCTAGCCCAATGCTATATACGTTTTTGGTAGAGAGTGGGGTAAGCTTCCGAGAGGCGGAACGCTTTATCGGGCTGGCCGACGGCTCGCGACACCGGAAGATAGTTAAGTTGGCTACTGTACCCGTCACATTAGGTGGTCGGAAAGTTGATACCGACTTCATGGTTTTTCCTGGCGATGATACCCGGACACTATTAGGTCGCGACTTTATAGCTAACGCGGGGATTGTTTTAGATATAGCCCAAGAGTCGTGGCATTTTGCGGATTGCCCGGGCAATATGTTCCCATTTGTACAATCATATGTCCTGAACAACGTGACCATCACGGAAGCAGATGTCTGCGATACGTCATTGCGCAACGATGAAGGTACGAGCTTGTCACCAGAGCACAGGGCCGCACTCGACGAGTTCTTGCGAGACAGAGGCAGCCAGTTTGCTTCGAGCGGACCACCTACCGACTTCGCCGTTCACAAAATTAAGGTGAGTGACACACAGGAACCTCTAGCTTCACCTCCCTATAGGTTGTCCCCGATTAAAAAAGAGGCACTCGAGAAGGAGCTGCACAAGCTTGTCGGCTCAGACGTCATAGAGGAATGTGAGTCCCCGTGGGCATCGAATGTCGTCCTCGTCAGCAAGAAAGACGGCAGGTTTAGGCTTTGCGTCGATTACCGCAAGCTGAATGCAGTCACCGAACCTGACCGCTACCCTCTACCGAGGATTGAAGACATACTTCACGCCGCGAAGACGTCCAGGTATATGACTACCCTGGACCTCCGAGCTGGTTATTTCCAAGTTTTACTAGACCCCAACGACAGGGACAAAACTGCGTTCACCACACCACTCGGTACATTCAGGTTTATACGCATGCCAATGGGTTTGCGCAACTCAGGAGCTACGTTCCAGAGGCTGATCGATAGATTCAAGTCCAATCTGCCAGGTATTACCCTTTTGGCGTATCTTGATGACTTATTGGTACTATCCGACCAATCCTTCGAGAAACACCTCGCTGACCTAAGCTCCGTATTCGACCGACTCGCCATGTTTAACCTACGAGTCAATCGTGAGAAGAGTCACTTCGCGAGGGAGTCAGTTAAGTTTTTAGGGCATATTATCTTACCCGGTGGTATACATGTTGACCCGGACAAGACCGCAGCGATCGCGGACATGCCGACTCCTCGGAACGTGAAACACCTGAAGTGTTTTCTGCAGACCTCCAGCTGGTTCAGGCGGTTTGTTCCTAACTACGCGGAGGTTGCCAAACCTTTGACAGCGCTGCTGAAAAAGGCAAGTATATGGCAGTGGGGGCCGGAACAACAGGCCGCTTTTGACCATGTGAAACACCTGCTGGTCACAGCCCCTATCCTGCGCCAGGCTGATGCAACGTTGCCCTTCGTACTCAACACTGATAGCAGTGGATACGCTTTAGGGGCGGTTCTACTCCAGGGGGAGGGGGCCGATGAGCGTCCCATAGAGTACGCCAGCCGACTCTTGACGACGGCTGAGAGGAACTACAGCACGACAGAAAGAGAGGCTCTAGCCGTGGTCTGGGCAGTCTCTAAGTTCAGGTGCTACATCGACGGGGCCGACGTGGTAATCAGGTCCGACCATCAGCCGCTCAGATGGCTGATGAGCATGAAGTCCCCAAGCGGCCGCCTAGCGAGGTGGGCCCTAACTCTTCAGGAGTACAACCTAAAGATAGAATACACACCTGGTAAGTCAAACGTTATAGCTGATACGCTGTCGCGTCCGGCGTGTGCTGACGATGCTGACTGCGACCTGTGTTATACGGTTGCTGACATGCCCTCTCGCAGCCCGAAGGACGTACGCGAGAACCAACTAAAGGACTCAGAGGTGAGCAAGATCGTTGAGGCGTTGGAGTCTGACGATCCCTTTAGGGGGAGGGTATGGGCTGACAAAGGCTACGTACTTACCGAAGGTGTGCTGTATCGTTACTGCCCTGAAAATGAAGAGAATGACGACGCCAGTCTGGTAGTCCCAGAGCAGGAACGCGAGAAGGTTATGGTAGAGTACCATGATGCACCCACTGCTGGTCACATGGGCACGGAGCGTACGCTGCAACGCTTAGTCAGTAAGTATTACTGGCCAGGGATGCGTTCTTACGTTTCGCAGTATATAAAGAATTGCTTACCTTGTCAGCGTTATAAGGCGGAGAACAGAAAGCCGGCAGGTTTGCTACAGACTCCCGCTTCTACACGACGTTTTGAAGTGCTGGCCGTAGATCTTTTCGGTCCGCTTCCTGAAACAGAAAAAGGTAACAAGTGGATCTTGATAGTGGAAGATACCTGTACACGATGGGTAGAGTTGTTCGCCCTCGCATCAGCCACTAGTGAGGAATGCGCTAAGATGTTGGTCTCAGAGGTATTTTTACGGTTCGGTGTCCCCAGGCGCCTTGTTAGTGATAACGGTGTCCAGTTTATAAGCGAGGTGATGCAGCAGACCTGCCATGCTATGGGTATAGCGCAGTCGTTTACCTCGTATTACCACCCAGAGGCGAACCCGGTGGAGCGTAAAAATCGGGACCTCAAACCACAACTGGCCATTCTGGTAGGTAGAGACCATGAAACGTGGGACAATCACTTACCAGCTATCCGCTTTGCCATGAATTCCGCAGTCACGTCCGGTACGGGTTACTCACCTGCTTACCTGAACTTCGCGCGCGAGATGCGCGCGCCGGCTGACGTAATCTCGGAAATGCGTGCAATCATCGACAACGATAATTACATAGGTGACATCACAACTTACCTCAAGAAGATTTCATCAGTGCTCGTCGATGCTCGCGATGTCTACGAGCGTGCCCAGGCAGCACGCAAAAAGTATGCAGACGAACATCGTCGTGAGGCTCCAGATTACCAGGTGGGTGATTTGGTATTGTTGAAAACCCAGGGGTCAAATGACACAGCCAGAGGTCAGACGCCAAAGTTTATACCACGCCGTGATGGACCATATAAGGTCCAAGCTGTGGTCAGCCCCACGACGTATATCCTCGAGCGCCTCAGCGACGGCCTAGTACTAGGTAAATATCACGCGTCTGTCCTGACTCCCTTTGTTGGTCGCATCCAAGCTCCTATACAGGAGAAACGTAAGAGGGGAAGGCCTCGAAAGTGCTAACCCGACCACGAGGGCGTTCGATCGGGTTAGAGGGGGAGACTGTAGCGCGCAAGGGTTACTCCGTGCGCTGTGACAGTGTTAGGTGCCGAGCGGCTCGCGCGCCGCCATATTTAAAAACCCGCAGTTCCCCCGCGCCCTCAACCAGTAAGACTCCCGGCGCATCCACGCGCGCACGTAAAAAAAACCGCGCTCCGCGACTCCATCTCGCCCGCGACGCCTCGACATAAGTTTATTGTTTTCCGTTAGTAGTTAAGAGTTGTGTTTATTTCTATATTTTCTACAATAGACTTATTTGTGTGTGATACGAGACTTTCATTTGAACCCGAACCCTAGCCGAGCCCCATTATATATTTTAATATCTAACAATAAAATTCAATTAAAGTTATTATATAGGATGCATTATTTATTTATTTTCAAAATATTCATTTATTGAGTAAAAGCATTGTTTTATTAAATATATTTTCAATTTTCTATTAAATACTATTTCTTTTGTTTCATTTTGGAGATCATTTGGTAACCTATTAAATATCTTAACTGCCATATAATAAGGACTTTGGTTGAGCATGTTAATTCTAGATGGTGGTAGGTATAGCCTATTTTTGTGTCGTGTATTTATATTATGGTTGTCTTTTACTTTTAGGAATTTTTTAATATTTTTGAAAACGAATAGACTTATATCATAAATGTATATAGATGGGAGTGTTAGGAGGTTATATTTAATAAAAAAGGGTCTGCAGCTATCCTGATTGTCAATATGGGCTATTATGCGTATACATTTACGCTATTTCCCCACAACATGATGCCGCTAGAGGTCCAGGGTCCGATTCCTCTGTCGAGCAAAGTGTTATTGTGTTATTCTGTAGCAACAGTTAATGGCAATGGTCTAGTACATCAGACTCTTACATTGGATCTAGGCAAATTGGTGAATGGAGGATTACAAATGTACACCATATTAGAATACCTCTGCCAAACCCTTCGGATAATACAGGCGTGACGGTATATATATATTTAAAAAGTCAAACGTGTTGAACTAGACCTACTCCTTATGATTGTGGATAGGGCTCTTTTACAATGACCAGTACGGAACATCCAGCGCGTGTTAAACAATAAAACACTAGAACACTATTACCTACAATAATACGTTATCCAATGGCTTCTTATAATGTCAGTGGGTTGATAGTATGGTCAACATAACAGTTAGGTATACAGGCAGTGATAGCCTAGTGGTATGACCTTGGACTGCCAAGTCGAAGGTCTCGAGTTAGAACCTAAGGCACGCACCTGTGATTGTTCAAAATCATGTGCGTCTTAATAATTCATTATCACTCGCTTAAACAGTGAAGGAAAACATCGTGAGGAAACCTGCATGCCTTAGAGATTTTCTCGACGGCGTGTGAAGTCTGCGAACCCTTCGACTATAGCCTAATCCCTGTCATTCTGTGAGAGGAAACCCGTGTCCAGCGGTGGGACAGTCTATATTTGATATCAGTAGTTGATGATGATACAGGAAGCCACATACCACGCCCACAGGCGTTGCCCAGAGGTTTCTCAGTTGGTTTATTAAGAAGACACAGTGCCCCCCTCCATGTGCTGATGGTGGCCACCGGGGAGGTTTTAGAGTATAGGAATCCAACACTCTCGTACAGGTCTAACCTCCATAGACCGGTAGCCTTATTTAAAGTTTCCCTCCGCAAACTAAAAATTGGGTATAAATGTGTAATAATGTAGCTCGCAATATATTATGACAAAACGTAGGCATTGTAAACTGCTACATATTAAATCTTTTGGTGTGTAATTATTTATATCACAATCTGTGTAAAGTTGCAAATTTCGCTATCTGTCTAGCTGTTTTGTTGACTGTACCTACTTCTTTTCTTAAATGTACAATCTATTATTTAATCTGTGGTACGATTTAGTTGCCGCAGTGATCTAAACCGTCTGTGGGAGTACATAGTATAGGTACCTCTGCTTAACCCTCCGGGAAATAACAGGCGTGATGGTAAATCGGCATTAAGGATCCCACCTGACGGTAATCTGATCACCTCATGTATACTTAAGCTGACTAAACCTTTCCAAATGATACAAACAAATACATACGGAATAGAAGCTACATAGCAATACCCGAAAATATACTCGAAATTTTGACACAGAACGCGCGTGTTTTTGTTAAAAAATACTATATACGAAGTATCGGGCTCCTCCAAAGCGGACGCTACCTAGTTTCAGATAAGCACAAAAAACATAACCTGTTTTTTCATTGAGAAGTTTGATAACAAAAGTCAAATTATTTGTAGTTATGTCTTTCACAATCCAAACAACTTACATTCAAGCTAACCTTCTTCTCTGCATTTTCAGCGTCACTCTTGTCATTTAGTACGGGATTATTTAATTTCCTGTACACTACTGGACTTTCAGGAGTACCATCCTTACTAACTTCTTTCTCACCTTCCATGTTCTTGTCTTCAGGACCTACGATTCTCACTTCCGGAGTCCGAGTTCCTTCTCTAATATCATCAGGAATACTTGTAGAAGGAGTATTAATATTATTTTCAATGCTTGGGCTAACACTATTACGGATCGCCTCTTCTATAACTTTTCTGGTTTCTGTTGGCATTTCCACGTAGTCAGAAGGGTAGGACGGTATATCTAACCGGAGGTCTGGTTTCTTCCGCACCCTCATTTTAACACTTAATTCACTACTCACTCAGATAAGATTAAAATTTCAAGGGCAGCTAAATTTTCCAAATATAATTAACACTAGCACATGATTAGTCTTCTAATTTTAGACACTCTTCTATTACCTAATATATCACTTATGGAGCTTCTTTTGCATAATGATTATAATATCTTATAACATCGTTTTTCACATTGACTTGTCCGGAACTGTAGATAACTATTTTGTAATGTTATCTAAGGATTTTTCTTTGCTTCGTTTTATCAAATTTGCACCAATAGTAGTTGTGTAGATAAATTTTAATAATACGTAATGTTTAAAATGTTATTGACAGTCATATGATCGTGTTAGTTATCTTTCTTATCCTTATGTTTTGAATGGATTTCACACTACTACTAGGGTTGGTGAGTAATCGTCCAAATTTCAGTTAAAGAAACTATGTAATGTTTGCTTACTACGGTTCAGTCAGTAAGTCAACAGGTGGCTGAATATCCTGATTCATGCTTCTTTTTTTATTATTATAAAATGAGAAACATATAGGCCGCTTTATGTTGTTCTGGAGTTGCTGGGGTAATATAGCAGCAACCACAGACTAAATTACCCAGCAACTCCAGATATATCACTCGCACTTTTTCATTTTAACCTCAGTTGTTGTGTCGTAGGACCGGTAAATTCACTGGCCACACTAAACTTCAACCCGGAACACAATAATGTTAGCAAAAAATTTTTACATTACCCATCGGCATTAAGGATCCCACCTGCCGGTAATCTGATCACTATTCATTAATAAATGAATAATGGCTTCTTATTTGGCAATGAAGTGTTACCAACCCAGACGAACTCACTAGCATATTTCTAACATCTCACGAGCCAAAATTGCTGCATAGGAGCAGACAGAACGTAATAAATTGACGCATTGGTAGGCATTGCTCTCTTGCGGACAAATGTCCTTCATGTGCGTTAAATCGACAATACGTCAGAGATAGATCCATCGGAATCGGCAGTAGAGGTGTCATTCAATCCGATTTAAAAAGTATTTGCCTTACACCATTCTTCAAAAGATGTAAAGAAACAATGTGTTTATCCAGGAAACTTCACATCTTATTCTTCTCTTCTATAAAGGTGCATGTACCTTAGGTACTTCTGACATAACCATGACCATGCCTTAGATTCAAACTCCACCGCTCCTAGCAGTACAGCGCTATAACAATTGAGCTGTCCAATCCTTAACATTTTCATCTTGAATGTGCTACAAGAATAATTTACCATTCCAGCTTTGCTTGAACTCTGTGGCTACGTCAAACCGATAAGCATACACAAATATGACCACGGATTAAGCTGGTTATGCTAACCAGACCAAGGTTGCGATGCTCAAACAATACCTACGGATCATTTGTAGATTAGGCGCGAGATAAGCCACTTCTGTTTGTAGAGATAATACAATCGAACTAGGTTATTTGTCGACGACTTTCTTTTAAAGATTATGAGTGCAAATAGTGGGGTTACCATAATGGACAAGGTGAGGAATGAGTTTCAAGAGATTTCAGTTTCAAAGTGGCACCAGTCACAGAAAAGTGTATCGGTTGTCATGGTATGGACATGTCAGATTTTTGTCGCCGGTGTGTGAAGTCTGACAACCCGCACTAGGCCAGCGTGGTGGACATGAGTTGGATATGAGTTGATGATGAAATACCTACCTAGTTTTCTCAATTATCTTAAAAGTTAAACAGATAAATTGATATACTCTGTCTGCCACCTTTTCTTTATTTGCTGGTAAAATATAATGGCCAAAAGTAATAATATGCGCCCGACCACAGTTGAAAATATTTACATGACAATTAACACGAACTTGAAGATATCGGCTCGTTACGTTTTGATATCGATAGATCTGATACACCTATATTCCTAGTAGTGGTGCGCGCGATTTCGATCGCATCACAAAGGACGTTTTAAAACCAAAGAAAGCCCATATCCTTCATCAAGATGCAATCTATCTCCCTGCCAAATTTTGCCAAAACCAAATAAAGAATGAGTCATTTGCAGAGGTATTATGAGAACAAGTCCTTTGAAGAATATGCCATACCAAGAACTGATCATTTTTTCGCCGTAAGCCATTTTACGATTACTTAGGTCCTGTATCTACTAAGCCGGATAAACATAGTTACTTCTATGTTAACAGTAAAAAACATTGTGAGAAAGACAACAATTCCTATAGGCACTGGTGGTACTTATATGTATCCGTGGTGGAGTATGGCTGAATCCTGAAAAGACTATCCTAGAGGACGCTTAGGTTTTGGCCAGGAAAAAAATTAATGCAGTATTATTTTATAAATCATAAACACCCGAATTCAGACGTCAAGAATACATAATAAAATAAGAAAGAAAATGTACACTTAATAATTCCCTCAAACTGTGAATTTTAATATTCTAAATCAATCAGGCGCTTACAACAACGGTTACTTTAACGTTTTTAAAACGATGACAGATGTATAAAATTCAAATTCATACATATCTCAGCTCAGATTTCTCAGCGCTTTCTCGATTGTCTCTTTCTAACTTACAACTCCGTCCTTATTTGACATCTTTCATCGATAGCAAGCTATGTTTTATGAAGTGAGTAGAAACTAGGGTAAAAAAACTCACCCCATCCTGTGGATTATTCAAATACTGCTGCTTCAGGACTTCCAGCTCCAAGTTCTGTAGTGTTGGCATCGAGATCGAGTTCCTTCTCAAGCTCGCCTTCCTCTGCTCCATCGCCTCTCTCTCCTTCCTTATCAGCTCATCAGATTCCGCTGCCCCAAAACTCTTCGAAGTACTTGGAGTAGCTTCTAAATCAGTTGATTCTGTCACAGGACTTGTAGGCTTCGAGGACTTCCCAGAATCAGGCTCTAATGTAATATATAGAGTCCCTTCTGGAGTATTTACTACTATCGTATCATTGTTTGGAGAAGAATGAATTTCTCCCAAATCGGAGGCGTGAAGTTTTCTATCCTTTTCTTGTGCAGGCGATTCAGCATCTTCCTTCTCATCTTTCGTGCGTTTAGGACGTATAGGTTCGTGAGGTTTGACTAGGTTTAGTTCAACAAAATCATCAGCGTATGGTATGTCTTCGTTTCTCTTTAGTTCTGGAGAATTTAGTCCTTTTTCTATGTCTTTTGAGATATTTACTTGGTTTTCCATTGTTTTATTTCATAGTAGAGATCTGTAAATAGAAATGTTTAGCTGTTGAATCATTTTCTGTGTAAATGCTGCATTTATTTATGCGGCAACATGAAGTCATTTGTGTGTACAATCAAATCCTCATCAAATGTTTATAGAGTTGTGCGGTATTTTTTATTTCATACCAAGTTAGAAAAAAACTATTCGCCTTATACTATAAAGTTTTTATAACTACCACAAAACTTGAATTGGAAGTTGTGAGTTAAAAAACACGGGTTTATTAAACTATTTTCTTATAATAGTTTTTGTTTATTTACTTTAACGTATGTAACTACAATTGTGATTAATGTACCTACTTATGTGCCTCAATAGTCTAGTGGTACTAAGCGCGACTGCTACGCTAGAGGTCCTGGGTTCGATCCCCAGGTCGAGCAAAGTGTTATTGGGTTTTTCTATGAAATTCTCAGTAGCAGCTCGGACCCTGGATTTGTGCCAGGTTAATGGCAATAGGCTCGCCCCCTATTACATGGGACCTAAACATACCGGTGAAATGTGGGTGTACATTAGTATACCTCTGCATAACCCTTCGGGGAATACAGGCGTGATGGTATGTTATGTGTTATGTATGTACCTACTTAGGTACCCTACATTAATCGTTACGTACATATAATTATCTAGACTAAACACAATTACACTTGTTTTTCAAAAAATATTTATTTTTAATATAGGTAATATATGTGTCCTGCTGAAATCGAACCCATAGCCTCGTCATTAGCAGTCCGACACTCGAACCACAGACGTCGATGAATACAGGTGTGATGTTATTTTATGACGTAGACAATTTCTTGGGACTGTCAGTGAAGTATGTGACTAGCTCTCTAATGTAGATATGTGACGCAAAGTGATTAGTGACTCCCTTATATGACTCGCGAGACAACGAGACAAACAAAGTTGATTTATTGTGAGTTTGTGGTGAGGATATTGTAAAGAAGAATAATACAACGATCTTGCCACTAAAAATCCTGTATTGGACTTAGAAAAAGATTTTGCTATCCTCACAATTTCAATATCTCAACTATTAACTAGACTATCGTACTATAATGCAGATTTACTGGCTATTCGATTCGCACGAATTTAACTGGCACGAAACGGGCGAATCGACACATTTTTTTATAAATACATTGTTGGTTTACTTGTGTATTAATTCACTTTAAATATATTACTATTATCACCTGCACCTACTGTACAGAGGACAGCAGATCATCCTACCCCAATCTGTCAAATTTCTTTGTATCATTTTCAATTGAAAAAAAATTACAGTTTTGGATAGATGACCTGCTGGCGTCAGTACATTTTTCTTAAGTTTCTTTCATAAAATAAAATATGTGCCAACAGCATGCCTAGTACCTACGTATTTTTGGAGTTGTCGATTCGCACGAAAATAAATTGTCTTCGTGCGAATCGACTACTTAAAATTTATTTGTATAAAAATGTGTTGATTCACATGTTTCGTGCAATAAGCCGATTTAGGGGTTGAGACGCACTATTTATATGTCAAATATTGTGATATTATTTTTTTGTTTGTGTTAGTGAGAGATCTCATTTGTTTAGCAAGGAATAAATTTATTTTCTTTCGATCTTTCTTCCAAATGTCTCAGTTCTAGATATTAAGAGTATCTAGAGTATTAATATTTATATACTTAGCGAAAGTTAAATTAAGTAAACTTACGCTGTGTAACTTACACATCAAATGTTAAATGGCTATTTAACAGTATAGGTAGTAAACAAAATAAGTGTCAATTACTTTTGATACCAAATAATACCTAGGTATTATTTAAATGAATAATCCATTCATGGTTTGGAAATTAAAATCGATGGTAATCCATTTTATTTTTTTATTATAATCATTATCATAATCTTTTAGGATCTTCTCGTACCGACTTAAAACCACGCTTGCCTTTGCTTGCCTTATAGTCATAGCCATGGGATCCGTGAAATCCGCCACGATCATGACAGACTGAGGTCCAGCAGCCACTAGATCCCTTCAACTGGCGAGGACTTACCAAAAAAAATAAAAATAACATGTGTCAATTCGGACACTGTGTCCGTATATATTGTGTCCGAATCGTCAGCAAGATATCGAAAATACTTGTGTGGCAAACACGCATTCCACTTATTGGGACTTCATCATCAACCCTTATGCTGTCCCACTGCTGGGCACGGGTCTCCTCTCATATTGAGAGGGATTAGGCTATAGTCCACCACGCTGGCCTAGTGCGGGTTGGCAGACTTCACAAACCGTCGAGAAAAATCTCTAAGGTAAGGTTTCCTCACGATGTTTTCCTTCACCGTTTAAGCGAGTGATATTAATTATTAATACGCACATGAATTCGAAAAGTCAGAGGTGCGTGCCTTTGGGTTCGAACTCGAGACCTTCGACTTGGCAGTCTAATGGTCATACCACTAGGCTATCACTGCTTATTGGGACTACTATCATAGATAAGTTTTTAACAGAATTATTTAATTATTTTTTAATACACTATCACGAAAGTCTCACTGAAAGGTTGGGTAGAAGTATTCTTACACCCACAGTTCGGCGATATGTTTAAGCATGTACAGGGAGCCGATTTATTGCTATAAACCAAAATTCAGGCTGCTATTGCGAATTTCATTGGTACCCAACATTTCATAGCATGACAACGACAAAACGTCGAGGTAGTGTTAGGGACACTACCTCGACCTGGGAATCGAATTTGTAACCTCACATATAGGATCGGGGCTTGTGACTATTTGACCTAAGGGCCTGAGGTAAGGCAATTTCTTTATTTAAATCATTTTTTGAATTTAATTTAAAAAATGCAAGTTACTTTGAGGTATGTTACATGTTCTTGTTATGTATAATATACTTTTCATTAAAATATAATATCTATTGCCAGTACAATTATTTATCTAATCTTGTAAACGCACTTGTCTGTAAGATTGACCCAAAATAATCACACAATGTACCTACATTATTACAAAATGTAATATCAACCACAAATTTTAACTAAAAAAAACTGAAATAAAACTACTTTTTAGGGATTTTGTCGCGTTATATAATATTGATATTATTAATCCCGCGTTTCGGACCCTTTACAGAGTCCATGGTCACGGGTAGACTGATAATATAATAAGTCTAAAAATCTAAGTATGAAAATATGATATGTCGGGATAAAATATATAACGCGATAAAATCCGTAAAAAAGTAGTTTTATTTCAATGTATAATATTCGCGTTAATGTCAGAAATTAATATTAAAAAAAAACTGGTTTACACTAACCGATAAATATTATTAATCACCAAAATAACTAAGACACAACTAAGCCGGTCACTTGATTTACAATATTTACACTTTAAATCTCTTGAACCGCACGAGGATCCACTCTTGCGCACAGTAAGGCTCGACACACACTGACGCAAGGTTACTCACACATCCATGTTTACTATAAGATTATCGCGTGATTAGCACTGCTTACTTTTTTGTATAATGACGTCAGAATCCAATGGCCTATGGTGTATATGAGAATATTTTCTTGTTTTTTTTTTGTTGAGGTTTGTAATAATTATGTAATGATAAATTATAACTTGGTTCGTGGGTTCCAGCAGATATAGGTATATACCTTTAGATATATAGTAAACAAAATTGAAGGAAACTGTAACCCCAGAATGAGAAGACATCTATAGGTACTTATATGACATCTACCAATGTATTGGCAGAGAAAAACCTGTCTCTTAAGTATCTTCTTGTATTTTTTGGCATGTTCCATGCTAAGATTTTAAAGTTATTAAGCAGAGGAAAAAATCGACCGCGGACAGGATTCGAACCTGCGTTTTCGGCTTAGTAGTCATAGCGCCTGGTGTACCTAACCAGAAGACGCGGGTTCGAATCCTGCCCACGGTCGAATTTTTCCTTTGCTTAATAGCTGTATCTACAAGACTAGTGATCCCGAATCCTGAGGATAAACTGGTTGTCAGGCTTTTTGGGCTTCTGACTACCACTAACGATTGCCACAGCTGTGCGAGGCACGGAGGGGTTGCGATATGTCGCGCATAGTCACCCATCCACAGCTGGCCGCGGCTGGCGCAGCTTACCCTTGCAGATCGAGCCCCCTTTTATTTAATCTGATTAGACTAAAAGACAATGCATTTGATAAATAGATTGGTGTTTTTGATTATTTCGTTATCAGAAACAAGAATTTGTCAGTTGAAGTACCATTTCAGTAGCAGTACAGCTAAGATTACTCGATAAATTCAAAAAGCATCGAATTATCTTTCATTTTTTTGTATTAGATTTACAAACAGAACGATGAAGGCCTTTTTATAGTGCGGGGAAATTCTTCATTGATTGTCCGCATTGAAAAGCAGTGATAGCCTAGTAATATGATCATTAGACAGCCAAGTCAAGGGTCTGGAGTTCGAATCCAAGGCACGCACCTTTGACTCCGAATTCATGTGCGTATTAATAATTATAACTCGCTTAAACGGTGAAGGAAAACATTGTGAGGAAACCCGCATACCTTAGAGATTTTTCTCGATGGTGTGTGAATCTACCAACCCGACTAAAGTCAGCGTAGTGGACTATAGCCTAATCCTTCTCAATCTGAGAGTAGACGCGTGCCCAGTAGTGGGACAGTAGGTATATGGGTTGATGATGATGGTGATGATGATTATTATCGGCCGCCAGGGTAGACGAAGACTCGATATCGAGCTCGTACCGACTTAAAACTGGACTTACCTTCTCGTGACTATAGTTGGGAACCTTACTACATCTCCCCGTCTGGGGCCCATAGTGTTCGGCTTAAAAATAAATGGTTATGCAAGCAGCAACGTTGGGCCTGAAGTATTGTCGATTCGATCTAAATTAGACGAAGTCTGTGGTCTAGTCATTCCAGTGTCAGACTGCATAATACCTAATCAGCATAGAATACCGGTAACTACCATAACGCAGTAATATTATGATTAGGTGGAATATATACCGTCTTCCTTACGGTGAGCAGGGTTCCCAGTGCTCCACGAGGAAACGTTGTGTTTGCAGTGGACTTTGAACCTTATACTGCCAACCCAACTATTCCTTTTTCGTTTTACAGGGTCGGCAATGCGCAAGCGATACCCTTGGTGTTGCAAGCGTCTAGCTACGGTAACAGCTTACGATCAGGTGGGCCTTATGCTTGTTTGGCACCTTAATGGTAAAAAAGAAAGTAACATGGAACAAGGTCAGGATCTCTGAACCCCATTGCACATGTTGGTACTGCATCTGCCAGTCTAGGTTTAGAGTAATGAGCTGTAATCTAGAAGAACATAAGACTTCTCCAGCTAAAACCTAACGTCGTATGTATGTGTAATAATTCACTGCGGCTGATTGAAACATAATAATTACAAACGACTATAAAACGCCATGGGCCCTTGCCATTGGCATTGCATAACACTGGTAACTGCGATAAGCAAATATTTTTTTTACTACCTACCTAACTTTACATAGCATCACCACGTACCATCAGGCGTGTATTCCGAAAGAATATGCAGAAGTTATGTTTAGATTCCATGTAATAGGGGGCGAGCCTATTGCCACTAATGGGGCACAATGCCAAACTCCGAGCTGTTACTGAGAATTTCATAGAAAAACCAACTTTGCTCGAACTGGAAATCGAACCCTGGACTTCTAGCGTAGCAGTCACGTTTACGACCACTAATGCTATTATGACAATTGTTTAGATACTATTTATCCCAACTTTATAAATTATAAATGCGAAAGTAATTGTGTCGGTCTTTAGGTATGTCTGTTACGCTTTCACGTCTAAACCGCTTAACCAATTTTGATGAAATTTCGTTCAGAGATAGATTAGTAGTTGGAGAAGCACATAGGCTACCTTTTGTCTCAAAAAACCCTTTAGGATGCGGGTGAAACAACGGACAACAACTATACTTAAGGCCGGCAACGCGCTTGTGACTCCTCTGGTTGCGGGTGTCCATGGGAGGCAGAAATCGCTTACTTAGGCGATCCGTCTGCTCGTTTGCCCCCTATACCATAAAAAAATATCTTCTGTTACCTTCAAAAGATCTATTTACAGAAATAAATATAATTTATCATCATTACAACTCAAATGTTCTTAGTTGTTTACTTAGATAATTTTGAACGGTTTTCACGTCCATATAATCTGATGCTGATTATGTAACGTAGGTATCTTAATCCGACCTTGATACATCTCAACTAGCAAGCGCGTATCCCTAATCCACAACCCCAATTGGAATTGATAAGCTGTTGTTTTGTCCAATACGATATTGTGTTTCTAATGTAATTGTCCTGAGCAAACAGACTTGCCCTCGTGGACCTATACTACATTGTATAAGGTTTTGCCGCGGCGTTAGACATCCTACTATAATATTATAAATGTAAAAGTTTGTGATGTTGGATGGGTGGATGTTTTTTACTCTTTCACGCTAAAACTATTAAACGGATTTTGATGAAACTTTACAGTATTTATACATCAAAATAATAATAATAATAATTTATAACAATTTTGAGTTAATTTTTTTTTTTATGGAAGAGCGAGGCAAACGCGCAAGCGGGTCACCTGATGGTAAGTGATCACCGCCGCCTATTGACACCCACAACACCAGAGGGGTTGCAAGTGCGTTGCCGGCCTTTGAGATAAGAATAGGCTCGCTTCTTGAAGGTTGCCATGTCGTACCGGATCGGAAACACCTCCGCTGGTAATTGATTCCACAGAGCAGTCGTTCGCGGTAAAAAGTTTCTTGAGAAACGAACGGTGGTGGACACCTATTCATCCAGGTGAAATGGATGAAATTTCGATCTCTGGCGAGTGGACCTGTGGCGGAACGTAGCGAACGTAACGTAATTAGCCAAGTTACAGTGATAATTAAAAGTAAGTTTTCCACGCGGACGAAGTTGCGGGCAGAATCTAGTTTTGTAAACGTCCCCTTTGTATAGATACAATATATTATATAATTACATCGATCACAACCTTTTTCAAAAGCTGGATCCGCGCCTGCTTCGTAGGTACTTAATATTTTCAACTTTATCGCCATAGTAATAACACTTTACAAGCCGAATCGAATTACAACGAACAGCCTAACCTAAATTAACATCGGAATTAATAGCGATTTAATTGAAGATAAGGCTGCGTTAAAAAAATATTTACCATTCACAAACAGGCTAAGCAATCATAAAGTAAAGAAACAGTATCAAGAATATTAGCACCAACGTCCCATATAGAAGATAATCCAAGTACTGTATGCACCAATCACAAAACACTTTTAAACTGGCTGTACACTTATTTGTCATTTTATTAAAAAAAAAGTATTAAAAATCAAATTCTGTTCTGTACCTATTCAAAAGCAACTGTTTTATTTAAATTGAATTTGGAACGTCCGATTATTGATTTCGAATTTATTTAAAGTTTTGAATTTTAATATTTGTTTTATTACAAATTTTAAACACAATACTTTCAATTACTATTTAACAATTAATTACTATTTAACACTTCATGTGCTCTCCATAAAAGTAGTAAACATCTATAAATTAACACCGCACTAATGAAGCAACCGAATTAGAATTTAAACGTAAAAAAATTGCGAATGAAATTAGAATGTATTTAAAAACAGTAATTGTTAACGATTACCGCGTGACTGAGCAGAATGATTTTCTTACTCAGAGCGAGCTTGCCTGACGAAGTAAAATGGCGCTAAATGACGTGATAATCCGTTAAACAACAGTGTTAATTGCTTGCGCTAATTATTACTCTACGGTGTAGGCTCAAAATTTGCTAATACAAACTGCCTCGTTGTTCTTATGATCGTGAGCACGGCAGATGACCGAGAAGTCCACATGAGTGGTGTTCAAAGTTGCTATAAATCAATAACTTGCTTAATGCTATTATGCTTTTTTAAGCAAGCGATTTTATGTACTTATTTTATATGCCTACTTGTTACTAACGCTATACACGACGCCCGACGGACAGTCGGTTGATAGAGAGAGAGAGAGAGTGAGTGCTATGCGATATAAAGCAAAATAGCTTTATAGCATAAAGTGCGAACCGCGATATCATTTGCTTTATGCTTTAAATAATTAGCACGCTACTTTATAATTCTTTATGCTATATTAACCATCACTAGTCCACATATTTTGGTATTCCCTGAAGACTTAAACAGAGGTACAGATATACCTACATACAGTTCACCGATATATAAATTAGGTCCCATGTAATAAGGGGCAAGCCTATTGCCATTAACCGGGGACAAATCCAAACTCCGAGCTGGAAATTTTAATAACATATTGTTGGACCTTTTTTTTTGTTTACTAGGGGAAAAAGGCCTTCAAAAGGCTACCGGTTAGACCGGGGAGTGTGGTATTAATTTTTACCCACTAAAACCACCCCGGCGGCGGCCACCATCAGCACATGGAGGGGGGCACTGTGTAATCTTAATAGACCACCCCAGAACCTCCCTGTTCAACGCTTATCAAGGCACAGCCCTGGGGAACCTATTGTTTGACCTGGGGATCGAACTCAAGACTAGCCCAGCAGTCAGTAGTCACGTCGACCACTAAACTAATGACACAGTGTTGATTACAAACGTTAATTATTACGTTCGATATGAGTATAGGCTCAAAATTTGCCACTTACGAATGTATTAAAGATTTCAGGAAATAGATGTTGCTAAAGTTTACTATCTAGCTAGTTTATAGCAGTGATGGCCTAGTGTGGTATGACCATTGGACTGCCAAGTCGAAGGTCTCGAGTTCTAATCCAAGACACGCACACGACTTTTGGAAATCATGTGCAATACGCACATGATTTCGATAGGCTATAGTCCACCACGCTGGCCTAGTGCGGGTTGGCAGACTTCACACATCGTCGAGAAAAATCTCTAAGGCATGCAGGTTTCCTCACGATGTTTTCCTTCACTGTTTAAGCGAGTTATAATTAATTATTAATACGCACATGATTTCGGAACGTCAGAGGCGCGTGCCTTGGATTCGAACTCGAGCCATTTGACTTGGCAGTCCAATATATTGGTCATATCACTGCGCTATCACTGCTTAGGCTGCTGAGGCAGTTATAATTGCTCATATTTTTTATTGCATTTTCAAAGTTTAGTACTAGCGTTGATAATGAGTGTTCACTTAATTACATTACAGAAATAGAATTCCGTTTAAACCTACAGAGTTGTAAACAAAAATAAATAATCAATTTGTAGTTCAATCAGCAGATTTACGTCTTTTTGACGACGTTTGTGGTGTAGTGGTTCGAGTGGTGGACTGCTGATCACGAGGTCGTGGGTTCGATATGGTCGTGGCGAATTTCACGGATCCCATGGCCGATTATAGGCAAGTTAAGGAAAGTGCTTCTTTTGATTGCATTGGCTTAGAAGTTTGATCCTGAGTATTTGATATAAATTTTAGTTGGATACCTCCATGCGTTCCTGAAAAAGGGTATTGACAGACGGACGGACGGACGGACGGACAACAAAGTGATCCTATAAGGGTTCCGTTTTTTCCTTTTGAGGTACGGAACCCTAATAAAACTAATAAAAATATTTAATTAATATAATACACTGTTAAAATAAATAAAATATTGAATTGTCATCGGAATTATCATTTGTTGTTGGTTCAAAGATTCCGTTACATACATACATACGTATGAGGCTAATAAGAGAATAGAATAGAATAATATTTATTTGACAACAAACACAGGTACATTAAAGGTGTTATAGATTAATTGTGGCCCACTATGTTTTGCTCTTACGAGCGTACAAATATTTTTATGCAGCTAAGAACATTACTATTTTTCAAAAGCACATTATATTGATAGATATCAATATAATGTCAATTTATAATTTAAATTGAAAGAAATCATTAATGCTTTAAAAACATTTTTCAGCAAGACACCGCGTTAATTCTTTATTAAATTTAGAAAATGTCATTGATTTGAAATTATTAGGAATTTTATTGAATATTTTAATACACATTATATGTATAACTATTATTAGATGTCAAAGTCAGTCTAGTAAATGGTCTGTATAATTTATGCTGATGTCGCGCCCGTCTACTATAAGAACTAGAAGCTTCCTGAAATAGGTTCTTATGCTTAAATACAAATAAACATGCATCCAAAATATACAAGCATGGAACAGTCAAAATTTTATGTTGCCTGTAGAATGGCCGGCAAAAGTCTATTTGTTGCAGCCCAAATATGGCTCTTAGGCATTTCTTTTGCATTATAAACATCGTCTATGTCTACACATCTGCCCCAAATGATAATACCATAACGTAGTATGGAACAAACATACCCATAATATGCCGTCATTGCGGCTTCTTTAGAAACTACTTGACTTATTCGTCTCAACGGATAAACAAAACTATTTAATCTTGAACAGATATCTGCTATGTGAGTTTTCCAATTACAAAACCGATCGATTGTGAGACCGAGGAACTTATACAAATCTGTTATCTGTCTGAGCGTTATAAGAAAGGGTTCGATTCCCATAGGACACAAATACTTATGTGATTTATTTATTTATTTCTACTGTACGTGTGTATGTCACTGAACTCCGCCTAAACGGCTGGACCGATTTGAATAAATTTTTTGTATGCGTTTGGGTGGCGCCCTAGATGGTTTAGATTCACAAATTAGCCCGGCAGATGGCGATGCTATAGGTTATTTATCTATACTGCAACTAAACGGCTGGATCATTCAGGACAACGTCTGTCGGATCCGCTAGTGTATTATAATGAAGCAATATAAGTATTAATTTAAGTACAAGTTCGTTTTTTTAAAGTCATCGTTGCCTACAGCCTCGAGGACAAACATAACTAGGTATACCTAATGTTTTACAAATCATCACTTAAACGAGACTTAAGTTATTCACAATGTCGGTAAACGATAAACTTCTATACAAAAGAGGAGTCGGGTCATCAAAATGATTGCCGATCATTACGGTGTAATGCGACAATATTCCAGCAGTAGTTAGGTACTGTCGGCATCAAATACAACATGTTACAAAATACCCCGTACAAAATATAATTAATTATCAAAGCCAAACATTTTGTCAACCCTAGTAAGCTGTCATATCAGGGAACCAGATTATTTAACAGAAAGGCCTACGTACCTATTTTACCTAATAATTGTCTACTTTATTCGTTTTTCTATTTTTCATTCATAAATGTTATTGTTTTCCTTTTCTTGGGGTACATTATGCAGCGTTACTACGGTGCTTAAATATTGTGAATGGACTCGTTATAAGGCCCCATTTAACCTCCTTTAGGCTTTACGGGTAGTTTTGTAACATCCTGTATATTAAAAAAGACTGATCCGGATTAACTAAAATTAATTTTAATTATGTTAATTAAGGATCGCCAACAAAGATACAACATTAAATACTCCTTAAATTTTGTACCTTCAATTATAGGCGACCACAACTTAAGTACATTATGTCGAGTATACATTAAAAAATAATATAAAATAATAATTGTAATTAAATAGTGATTAAAATTAACATTGAATGACAAACAAAAAATAATTTCAAAAGCCCTGTGCTGAAAGATAGTTATACGATTTAAATTTAAATTTCCTGATATTATCTAAATTAATGTTTTTTTTTTTTTATGTGATAGGGTGGGCAAACGAGCAGACGGATCGCCTGATGGTAAGCGATTACAGCCGCCCATGGACACCCGCAACACCAGAGGAGTTTCAGGTGCGTTGCCGCCCTTTTAAGGGGTTTGGGCCTCCGGTATCCTCACTCACTCGACGAAACACAACGAAAACGTTATTTCACGCCGGTTTTCTGTGAGGCCGTGGTATCAAGTCCGGTCGAGCCGGCCCATTCGTGCCGAAGCATGGCTCTCCCACGGTAAAAATGTCTAAATCGGTTACCCTAGATAGGGAATTATATAGTTGTTTTTATTTTTTATAGGCTTGCTCAAGCCGCTGAGGTCGTTTGGGGTGGAACCATAGAACAGTTGTCAAATATTCTACCATTAGAGGGTAAACCTATTACCATTAACCGGGCACAAATCCAAACTCCGAGCTGCTACTGACAATTTCATAGAAAACCCAAATAACACAGCTTTACCTGGAAATCGACCCAGTGTAGCAGTCGTACTTAGAACCAACAGACAAACGAGGCAGTTATTAGTTGTTCAGGACTAAAATCTCAAATTTCCAGTTTAAGCTGATCTCGATATTATAAAGACCTTTCGCACACTTAGAGATCAGCTTATTAATTAAATTAATATTAATGCAATTATAGCACCATCCTGTGTGTATCAATCATGTTGCGATTCATGAAAAGAATACTCTATCTTTCTAGATAGAGAGTTATTTATTGTATAAGTACTTACGGATACAGAAAAAAAACACAAAAAATAACCTTCACATAAGAACAATTGGCGGCCTTATCGCTAAAACCGAAATTTCTTATGGACAATTATGGATGGACAAGAGTTATGTAAGAAAATAGGTAACGGGCGGTTGAGGTGTACTCAATATACACATTATATCAAAAAAGAATAAATAAGAGAGGTAGGGCATAGTGATAGTAATTCCACTCAAATTGGAGCTGCCCGACTGAGGAAGTACCTCTGCTTTGCAGAAAATTGGAGTGAAATAACACTGCTTTGAGCTGTGTTGTGTTTCTTACGGTGAGCAAGGTTGCCAGTGCTCTGCGAGGAAACATTGTGGCAGTGCGGGGCATAGGCATCTTTAGCTTTAAATTCTCTGATGATCATAAGGATCGCACAGAAAAGATCAACAGTACCAATCGCAGACGAACTCAAATAGTGTTTTATCGTAAGCGGGTGTTGTAGGATTGAAAAGAATACTATAAAGTAACGAAAGAATATGAGCATTCCGACGAAGTCGAATTGGAAGCCACTTGAGCTTAGTGCTATGAATGTTATGCAAATATTTTGGAGATGCTCAAGCTTATTGAATATGGGGATTGTAGTCCCCCAGGTCATTTTCAACATTTTATATGTTTGTCGCTGACTGTACCAGTCTATAGAGACAATAGTCTCTGGTATATTATCTATGGACAATAGATGGACATTTTATGCAAAACTGTTTCAGTAGGTAACTAGTCTGTACATCTATGCCCCAACAAAAATTGTGCAGAAGGTTATTTCTGTTTGATATTTCTTTATTTTTTATTCCACTAAGGTGGCAAATTAGCATACGGCCCATCTGACGGCAAGCGGCTACCGTAGCCTATAGACGCTTGTAACACCATGGGTATCAATATACAGTAAAGAAAATAAACAGTACAAGGGTCAAAGTCCCCCCACTGCCGACACAACGCCTCCTCGCAGAGAACTGGCAACCTTGCTCACTGCAACTCCGCAAGGAACACAAACAGTTCAAAGCAGTGTTATTTCACTTCGATTTAATGCAAGGCGGAGGTACTTCCCCAGTCGGTTAATAAAATCACTTCCACTATGCCCTACCTCTCATAATTAAGGATAACCAACAAAGCATAGACCAAATAGCTCCTAGAATGGATACAATGATTTCTCACATTTATGTAGTGTAGCCTTAATTATTAGAAAATACAAATTGTACCTAATATTAACATTGTTGTCTCGTTCTTTTTCTGTCGATGTTAGGTACTGGTTAAGTTAATTTCAATTTATGTTGCTAGGCATCTTTAATTGAATGGCGATGATTATTATGATTTTTATATAAGTCAAACTCGAACTATCCATATTTATTTTCTCGTTGAGGCAAATAGTTTAAAAAAATAACATAAGTACTAAGAATACTTAGCTGAGATCGTTAGCGGTTGTTTAGATACGGATCTAGGTAAATTTAACTGGACGATAGTTAAAACTATTTTAATTTCCACGACATAGGGTTAGAGAACAAGACGTTCTAAGAAGCTGAGTTGGAATAATGACATTGCTGTCTTTGCTTGTGACATTATAAAATTATAGTGATACACTTATAAAACAAGGGTGGTCTAACAAAGCTGAAGTACAGTCGAATATACATTTAAAAAAAAAATTGCATCGTTAAAATTCGTTTAATTATTCGAAAATTCAACACTAAAGAACATGACGTGACCAAAGTAAAATTATTTAAATTTGACATGTGGTTGCAGTTGCATTTGACAGTCCATTTTGTTCAACTGTCACACTGTCAGTTTTGACGGTTGAATGTCAAACGCAATATAAATGCGGTCTCTCGAATTTAGACTTTAACCGTGTAAATTATAAACCCGAATTATCCGAATCGACCTGCTTCATCAATTCATCAATACATATTTATTATCGGAACTTTAGAAGAATATAAATATAAGAATAGAATTTTGCCAGTCTGTACATTGCTAAAAAAAATTGGGACTGAGATTATGAGTATTAAAATAAATTTCTATTGCCTACCTATTTATACAATTGATGTTAAGTACATTTTTTTTTCTAAATAAGTCTTAGTGATAAATAGAGGAAGACGAATCAGTCTTAAACTATAAATGGATTACTTACTACTGTATCTGCATACCTAATTAATCAAAGGAATTGATTGAAAAGGCCGTCTATTCAAGAAATTATGCATATTTACACACACATCATCACGCCTGTATTCCCCGAAGGGTTAGGCAGAGGTGTACTAATTGTACACCCACATTTCACCGGTATGTTTTAGGTCCCGTGTAATAGGGGGCGAGCCTATTGCCATTAACCGGGTACAACTCCAGACTCCGAGCTGCTACTGAGAATTTCATAGAAAAACCCAATAACACTTTGCTCGACCTGGGGATCGAACCCAGGACCTCTAGCGTAGCAGTCGCGCTTAGGACCACTAGACTAAGGCATATTTACACTCGGTGGAATTTTAATAAGAATATCATATCGCTACGCTATCTGTGTGTTAGATAGGTCAACAGTCCAATAACCACGATTGAAGTATTTTGGGTAAACAAAAACATATAAGTGTCCGTTAATAATAGTCATCCGCGACAAAAGGCTCGTTACCTAGTTCGAGAATTGTTTTTTATTAAAAATAAATCGATTAGAAGTGCCATAAATTAATATTGCTAACACTATTATTTGTTATTACAAATTTATTTTGTTCTTAATATAAATGTATTTACAAAATTTACATACCTATTATAGCGTGCCATAGATAAGAAACATTTTCACCGTTTTATACAGGATAGCTAAACTGATTATTTAGCTACTTTTGCTTCACTTTTTAGTGTCGCGACGACGTCCTAAATAACAAAAAAGGAATGTGAACAATGCTACACGCACTATAAATATACCTCTTAACTTGATTTGGCTAATTAAGACAGTGAATGGTTCGTTCTTTAGATTCAGTACAGACTTCTTCGAAAAATAATTGAAACATTGCAAATCCCAACAATATAAAGGTTGTATTGTACCCCAAGTTGAGAAACTTGTAATTTAATATTGTTTTCTCTAAGGAAACCTTTATCCTAACAGGTTATGGGCCCAGGATACTTTGGAATTAGAAGAATAACGAAAGAAAACAATCTTATACTAGACTAAGTCTAGTAGACTTATAAATATTTTGGTACGCATTTTGAAATAAAGCCGCAAAAATCCCAAACTAAGAAGATCTTGTACTATGTACTGAAGAACTTATTTTATAAATACATACATATAATACAAAAGAAGCACTCAGACAAACACAAACACTTATGGTCATCACATACTTAAATACTTGTGACTGGAATCGAACACTGAATCAGCAGTCTGACTCTCAAACCACGAGACATACCATAGAAGTCATCCATTATAATTTTACAATAATAAAAACAAGTCAAAGATCTTACACTAATTAATTAGCTTTATTAAAATATCTTTACTAAATAACAAAAGATAATTTAATTATTACCATATCGAAAATAAATTCGTGTCTCAGGAATAGGGTGTTAAATTTTGACACTTTTGAGCAAGTCAGGTTGGCCGAGTGGTCTAAGGCGCCAGATTTAAGCTCTGGTTCCCGAGAGGGAGCGTGGGTTCGAACCCCACACCTGACAAAATCGAATCATCTTTTTGTTGATTTTATTTAATAATTATACAGCTTGTCACACTTGTAAAGTCGGTCTTAGTATGCGTGGTAATTATACATTTTGTTTTAAAAGTTTTTTTTTAGGCCAAACTGAAATATTTTCCTGCAATCTGAGTGAATAGGTACGCAAAAGTTTTATTGAATTTTGTTAGTTATATTTAATTATGAATTTCTATGTTGAGAAAATTATTTGCAAACCATATTGTATTGGGGTTATCCTGTAAAGATAGTGTGTGAAATAAATAAATATCGTTTCTTGAGACTAACAAAGTTTGGACGATATCAATTTATCACCATTGTCCACGTATCATTAAAGAAAACTTGATAAATATATTTACTATAATAGTTAAGTATAGTTTTTAAATATCTTGATTTAGTGGAAAATATTTCATCCCGCCCTCTAAACATGCCCATCCCTTCGGGGAATACAGGCGTGATGGTATTTATTGCATTTAAAATTTAAGAATATGATTTTTTTTTTTTGTTTACGGGGGGAAACCTTCAAAAGGCTACCGGTCTACGGGGGTTAGACCGGGGAGTGTGGGATTCTTACCCACTAAAACCACCCCGGTGGCCACCATCAGCACATGGAGGGGGGCACTGGGTCCTCTTAATAGACCACCCCAGAACCCCCCTGTGCACCGCCTATTAAGGCACATCCCTGGGGAGACTGTAAATGGGTCTCCCCTGAAAAAGAGGGGACCTAATTACTTAAACTTTGTTGTCCCTACTACTTACTTAAACATTTGTGTACGATGTAGAATGATGATCTGTAACAAATTTACAATAACCCTTATACCTGCCTGTGACGAATTTACACATATTTTTTATGCATAGTGACGAATGTACAACAACCCCACTGTTGTTCCAATAGTAAGTACAGAGGCCAGCACATCAAGCTACCATAGTCTGTCAAATTTGTTTGATTGATTTTTAACTTTAACACAAAAGAATAAGGTTCATATTCAACTGGGAAAATTTGTCAGTTTTGGATTGCTTGACCTGCTGGCGTCTGTACATCTATAATTTTATCACCCAAGAATACATACATTGTGGAACGCAATAAATGTATTGAGTGTATTTACAAGATGAGTCTCAAGAGGGACTCATCATCGAGGGGCATCTAAATTGTATCACTCTTTGGGTGACCATTCTTAATAGATCGAGACCCTTCCCTCCGTGCCTCGGAGAGCACGTAACACCGTCAGCTCCGGTTGTCATACGAACAAATTCAAAGTTAAATATTTTATTTCCATTAGACCATTATACCAGCACTTTTGAAAAGTCAAAACTAGTTGCACGGTTCCAAAAAGTGGGTCTCATGGAGACGAACCGGCAAGAAACTCCATAGACACTTAAAAAAAACATGATTACAGTGTTAACATTGTAATCATGTATTTTTGTTTTTAAATAAAAATATATACAAAAAATTGTAAACCAAGGTTAACCTTGGTTTACAATTTTTTGTTCTGGATAATTCATGAGAACAATGCACTGAACTTTTATGACAATCGTTAGTGGTAGTCTTATGCTCAAAAAGCTTGACAACCAGTCTATCCTTAGGATATCGGTATTGCCTGGAAATTAGGTTACGGAGGACTGACGCGGTTGCTTCGTGTAAAATACTGATATTCAGCCGCATCTGGTTAGACTGGAAGCCGACCTCAACATAGTTGGGAAAAGGCTCCGAGAATGATGAGTAACCTATACAACGTGTTACAAAATACCCCGTAAAAAAATAATTATAATTACCAAAGCCAAAACCCTAGTAAGCTGTCATGTCAGGGAACCAGGGGGTCTACTCCCTGAGCACGAAGTCCATAGTTTCGACCTTACTTACGGGCGTTTCCTACTCCGTATCACCTACGGATGGATGGTTCGTTCGGGGCCCGAACTAAAATGAATGACAACACAATTTAACATTATCCCTCCTCTCGATGTGTTTTTACCCGTTCGAAAAATTTAATTTGATACTTGTTTTATCAGACTCCGAAGTTTCGGAGAACTTTCGAACGGCTCGTAACTTCGTTGACGGAGATAGGGAGCAGACCCTCAGATTATTTAACAGAAAGGCCTACGTAACTATTTTAACTAATAGTTGTCTACTTTAATAGTTTTTCATTCATAAATGTTGTATTCCTTTTTTTGGGGTATGTTATACCGCGTTACTACGGTTCTTAAATATTGTGAATGGACTCGTTATAAGGCCCCATTTAACCTCCCCTCGGCTTTAAGGGTGGTTTTATAACACCCTGTATTTACAAGATAGCCAGAAGTCCCAAGCGGAAGCTATGTACCTCGTTAACACAGTAATTAAAAGCCATTAATTAAATAAAGTAATAATTGTAACTCATACATTTATTATAGAGGTTCTCAATGCTCAATCGACAATAATCTGCACTGTCTATATAATATAGGGTTGGTAATTATTTTTACATCGACTTTTCCTCTTTCGTTTTACAGGGTCGGCATCGCGCAAGTGATACCCCTGGTGTCACAATCTTCTATAGGCTACGGTAAGCGCTTACCATCAGGTGGGCCGTATGTTTGCCACGTTAGTGGTATAAAAAAATTTTGTTAATTTAGGCGCCTGAAAAAAATCGCTTAAACTGAATTTGTAAAAACGCAGTCGGGTGGCAGCCCTACGCACGTGTAAGATGTGTATCACGGATGAACATGCTCTTAGCATGCTAATTAAGGCCTTGTGTTGAACAATGCGCCCTATTCACTAATACTGCATGTCATTAACATAATACGTGTTGTGTCAATGCGATCCCGATGTAACACTGTTTATTTATGCAACATTAAATTATTTTTACTGCCTCATTCATCTAGTAGTCGTTCTTTTTTTTTATACCACTAAGGTGGCAAACAAGCATAGATACGGCCCACCTGATGGTAAGCGGTTACCGTAGCCTGTGTAGTGTGTGAGCCAGTATAAGGGTCAAAGTCCCCCCACTGCCAACAGAACATTTTCTCGCGGAGCACTGTCAACATAGCTTAAAGCAGTGTTATTTCACTTCGATTTTCTGCAAGTCGGAGGTACTTCCCAAGTCGGGCAGCTCCAATTTGAGTGGAATTACTCCCACTATGCCCTACCTCTCTTATAAGCCATCGTTATTAGGTCGTAAGCACGACTCCTATGCTAGTGGTTCTGAGTTCGATTCCCATGTGAAGTGAAGTATTAAGTATTGGGTTTTTCTATGAAAATCTTGGTAGCAGCCGCAATAAGTCTGTATTTATACCCAGTCAGTTCTTAGGCGGGCCCTTATTAGATGGGATCAAACTTCAAAAGGATTGATCATAGCAAACAGATCTAAAATGGTTTTTGTCTTGGATTACTAGTAAACATCATCGTCAACTCATATAAGTACTGTCCCACTGCTGGGTACGGGTCTCCTCTCAGATTGAGAGGGATTGGGTACAGAGGCCAGTAGGTACATCAAGCTACCACAATCTGTCAAATTTCTGTAATTGATTTTCAACTTTAAAATAATAAGGTTCATATTCAATTGGGAAAATTTTACAGTTTTGGATAGCTTGACCTGTTGGAGTCTGTACCACGCTGGCTTAGTGCTGGCTTGGAAACTTCACACACCGTCGAGAAAAATCTCTAAGGCAGGTTTCCTCACAATATTTTCATTTTTTCTTATAATATAAATATATTCCAGTCAGTATGATAATAAGAAACAACAATATCACACTATCATAATTATCATGAACAAAATGTTCGAATGAAAGGTTATCTCCGTCCTATCGAGCCGATATCTCAATGAAATAGATATCTACAGTTGTGTAGTAAATAAATACAATACAGTAGGTATAGATAGACAATCGGGTACTTGAATTTTAAATCTATTTAGGTTAAGTGTAGAATAAAATATGATCTTGACAACGAAATGAAATATTTAACTGTTTCGTTCACATTTTAGTAGCTCAGACACAAACAAGGGATTAGGCTATAGTCCACCACGCTGGCCTAGTGCGGGTTGGCAGACTTCACAAACCGTCGAGAAAAATCTCTAAGGCATGCAGGTTTCCTCACGATGTTTTCCTTCACCGTTTAAGCGAGTGATAATTAATTATAAATACCTACGCACATGAATTCGAAAAGCCTGAGGTTCGTGCCTTGGATTTGAATTCGAAACCTTTAACTTGCCAGTCCAATGGTCATGTCACTAAGCTATCACTGCGCTCTATAGCCTAATTCTGAGAGGAGACCCGTGCCCAGCTGTGGGACAGTATATGGGTTGATAATGATACAAACAAACATAAAAGTCTCTGACAACATTTTTATGTCTACGTACCATCACGCCTGCATTCCTTGTACGGTTAGGCAGAGGTTCGTTAAATGTTGTGGCCCAAAAAAGATGGATTTATTGTCTTTGATGCGACCCTGGTTTTAGGACACAAATTTAAACTCCGCACGGCCACTAAGAATTTCCTAATGGACAAAACTGCTTGACCTGGGAATTGAACCGAAGTCTTCACATTCAGGAACTGCTCTTGCCACTTCTTCTGTGCCACACTTCACAAAGAGTTAATATTGGTATCGATTCCTGCATCTGACATTCTGACTTTAGGTAGCATACGACGGCTATATCATGAAATAGTATGATGAACTAAAATTGAGTAAAAACTACTGTCGATTAGGTACTAAAATTATCATAATTTTGTAATTTTGTTGGAAGGCCAACATTATTGAGAGGTAATTTATAAATTGAACATTATTTTCGTTAATAGAGACGTAATGATGGGCGGAATTACGTTTCAGGCTAGAGTTGATTTGGTTAATGATATTCATCATCATCATCATCCTCCAAGCATTTTCCCAACCGTTTTGTGGTCAGCTTCCAGTCTAACAAGATGCGGCTGAATATCAGTATTTTAGACGAAGCGACTGCCATCAGACTTTCGCAACCCAATTTCAGGGCAATACCGATATTCTGAAAATAGACTGGTTGTCAGGCTTTTAGGGTAATCTAATAGATGTTTGTATGATAACTGGATCCGACGGCTTTACGTGCTCTCCGAGGCACGGAGGAGTTTCTGAGATTGGTCACCCATCCACAGACTGACCACGGCTAGCGCAGCTTATCCTTGCAGATCGGTTGATATGCATAGTTATTACTTAGCCCAAGGAAATGGTTTAGACGTTCAGGTGCATAAGGCGACCCGTACGCTTGTCATAAATATCATGGTCCTGTAAACCTTAAGCTACGGAGAACAAGTTAGAGTATGATAGGAACACCTCATTGTATAGAAAATCCAAGGGTTTATATACCTACCTACTTTCCAATGGACGGAGTTCAGTACCTATATTTAACAATCTCTTAGTGGAATACACTGAATAAAAAACCGCACTTGCCAATTTGCTTGCTTACCTTATGTCTTAAAAATCACAGTGATTTGTGCTTAATTATTGTGTGAAATTATTAGGCTCGCCCTTATTTTAATGGGACCTAAAAACTGGTGAATTGTTGGTGTCATTAGCACAGTTCTGCCTATCCTATGGCAATTAAAAATGCTGTGTAAATATATATCGGCCTATTATTAAGGCTATAAGCCTATTCTCCATTACTTAAGACAAACATGAAGACTACTCGGCCATGGTTAATAACACTATAAAATAGTTTATTTATTTATTTATTTATCAAAGGAAGATCAACAGCATATAACAATTAGCGTAAACATAATAAATTATTATGGACATGAGAAAGCCAATAATAGGTCTTCACTAATAAGAAATGGTTTACATAAAAAGTGTTCTTGTGAACATAAGTTTCATTAAATATAAGACACGCAATTGTCGTGCTTTGAGAAAAATATTTATATTTTTATTTGTATTTTGAGAAAAATATTAAATATTTATGAAGCAAGTATTCTATCCTTTCTCAATTATAAATTATACCGAAATGTAGCATTGGTGTCCTTTGAAATTTACTAAGTACCTACAATTATCTTAAATCCAAACCCCGGCTATTGCAAACTTCGTTACCTTACAGAAAACCGTTCCCAATAACATTTTGCCTGACCCAGGAATCTAATTCAAGACCTTAATAACAGACAACCGACATAACGTGCACACAACCTATTAGACAGTTCGACATTTTCTAAGATTCATTATAAAAATAATAAAAATAAATAAAAATTCTTTATTTGACATAAAAATGTTGCATATACACACGAATTCCCTGGATCCTGAGCTAGTTATTAACTGTATTACAGGATCCAGTGCAATCCCCTTATGATTAGGTTATATGTATAGGTCCATTATAAGTATAGGCGTCTTTAAATTAGAGGGATAAAGAATATAATAGAAATTATCATTTATAGGCAGTTCAAAATAGTGGATAATCAAGATATTTATGTTAAAGTTTACTAAACACTGTTTGAAACGAAATCTTTGTTGTGGCAACACTGGATCGGTATGATTAGTTATTGTTGTAGGTCACCTAAACTGATTTTTATTGCCTACAGATCATTTTTCGAAGAAATATACCTATTATACTAGTATACAATTAAATACTCCTAAGTAGGTAGGTAAATAATAGTAGTGAATACATAAATGTTGTACTTTTTTCACAAAACGTATCTAATATAATGGAGGAAAACTTAGTGATTAAAGTATAAATAATGATCAAGTTTTCATAACTACCTACCACCACTTTTATGCCTGCCTTCTTTTTGTCCTACCAGCCTAACTTCAGACTTCCAAATTTAAATAATTAAAAACCATACTTACACTCAAAACACAAAATCACTGTCAAAATTCTGAAAAGTAATTCTACATTCAAAAGCCACTACTCCACTTGATTACCGGCCAATCACACGCGTTCCTCCGTCAGATGCGCAGGAGTCGGTTCGGGGGCGCGAAGTACACTGCTCATTATCTGCGTTTACTCGAGTGCCGGCAAACTGAGTAATGTGTGACGACAACACTCGTGAGGATTTCCTCACGACTTGTCTTGTGTGGGCACAGCAGTGTTGTTTAATTAAGCAGATAAATTGATATGGTATGATTTAATGCTAGACGCTGCGTCGACGCTTCACGAAGCGTGCGCAAGATTAGATCTAGGTAGGCATATACATACCTATATTTTGTTAATCCAGGGAAACCTTTCTGCTTCAAAATAAGTAAAATCTTTCATTCTACGGAAAGTCTACACAATGGGATAAGTACTGGAAAATTATAGTTTGAAAATGTAGCCATAAGTACCAAATTAAAAGTAGGTACCTAAACTAATTGTTTTTGTGGAATTCTAATTAAGTATAAATTTATTGACATAGTAAACTAAAGATAACTAAGTTAGTAACGATTTTATTAATAAAGTTACAGTGAATCATTTGCATTTGCATCGCTAGTGAAAAATAACATTATACGTGGTACATACCTACATAGTGACAAGATGTATGAACGTAGAAGAAATAAAAGAAGTATGCAAGAATGGTAGCAAGGTATTCCCTAGTTTCAGCCTCCCCTGTGGAAAAATGGTGTACGTGTACATTTATTTCACATGAGTAGATAAACGGAATTCCGTTTAACTACTCATGTGTTTTTGTGTGTCTAACATGTTCAATTTATCCCAGTTCTATATGTTATGGAATGTCCACCAGCGCATACATAAAATCATTCCAGAATCATATTTATGTATGAACATAATTTCTTTCAAAACTATCCCTACTACTAGGTACATAATATTCGTCTTATCTCAAAGTTGCTATTGTCATTTTGTGATTAATTCGCTTTTGAATTTATTTTAGTAAGTGTATCCCACATACAAATTATGCTCGGGACTGTAGGTACAGTTGGATTTAATATTTGAGGTGGTAGACATCAGCTGCTAAGTTTATCTATTTGATGTTCGTGGTGGGTTCGATTCCCACAAATCACAAATATTTATGTGACGAGCATAAGTCTGTCTTGTCTTGTATAATATTTATGTATTTACAAAAAAAAGTATACATATAAATATTATATCCATTGTCAGTACCCATATTACAGGCTCTGCTTAGTTTGGGACTAGATTGTTCTGTGTAAAATTGTCCAAGAATATTTATTATTATTATATTATTATCCTGGTTAGTCCCACACACAGATGTAGTACTTATTTAACAACCCAGTAACACTTACTTCAACCTAGGAATCGAACCCATCAGGACCTCTAGCGTAAACATAATAAATTCGGGTTTATGTTAGTCTAGTGGTTGCAGTTACCTACATACCAATAGACTATACATAATATTATAATTACTATAACAAGCTGGCCCGGCAGACGTGGTCCTGCAACCAGATTGCAACGCTACGTACCGGGACCAATTGAATCTAGGCCATTAAGGGAACTACTCCACACAAACAGAAAAAATCCTTAAAGCCGATCAAGCCGTTTTTGATTTTTAGATAGATTATTTATCCCATCTGACTGTTTCATCAACGCAGAGCCTAAACATCTGGGGCTACAAACTCGAAATTTTGGCAGTTGATGGCTTTTATGTTGTAAGCAGCCACTAAGGAAGGAGTTTTGGAAATTGCACCAATAAGAGGGTTAAATGAACTCACCTGTGCGGAATCGGGCGAACCGCAGTAATCTATGTAGGGGGTAATCTCTGGATTTACTGAACCGATTTTGAAAATTATTTTACCAATAGAAAGCCACATTATTTGTGAGTGTCATAGGCTACATTTATGTATAATAAAAAATACCATACCATATAATATACATTTATGTATATAATACGTTTAGACATGTTACACCCGTGTGAAGTCGGGGCGGACCACTAGTATAGAATAAAGAAGTCGCTGTTATCAATCATACATTTAGCATCTTCCCTACCATTCCGTATATTTCATGAGACCATAGGTAACTACGCAACTTTACCAGAAATATTCCCTTTGGCCTACATTCCCGTTCTCAACTCCAAGTAGCTAACTACCCACCATGTCGTCTTCACGTTTGGGAGGAAACATTAATGCCACAATAAGATCCGGCGCCGCGCTAACAGGCCGGGTGCAACGAGGAATTAGGTACGAGTACAAGTAGGTGCTACATACAGCTTTAAAAGTGTAAATGTGTGTGTGTGCCAGCGAGCAGTGGGAAGTTTTGTATGTTTACCCCACGAGCAAAATACTTGTTAGGTAACACATAAAAACAACATAAACATTACCGGCGTCTATATTTCCCCAAAGGTTAAGCAGAGCCGAATCTTTAGGTCCCATGTAACAGGGGGCGAGGCAAGCCTATTACCACGTTTATGGTCTAGTGGTTCGAGTGTCGGACTGCTGATCATGGGGTCGTGGGTTCGATTCCCACAGTACACAAATATATGTATATGTGATAAACAAAAACGACTTAAATAACTAGTATATCCATAGTACAAGCTCTGCTTAGTTTAGGACTAGATGGTGCTTTGCTAAAGTGTCCCAAGATATTATTATTTTCTCGTATTTATTTATAGATATTATATTTTTTAATATCTTTACAAAAAACATTTAATAATATAAAAAAATATTAAGACCACCATATCGGGAACACGGTCCAAGCTGGTGGCTAAGACTCCAGAGAGAGGAACCTCCTTACAATGCGTGCCGTGTCGAGGAGGTTACCATTATTATTATTATAAATCCAAACTCCTTTGTGAGAATACCTATCATAGAAAAAATTGTTAGGTACTACCTAATTCGAAATTCAACCTGTAAAGTCCGTCATGATGAATTATGATTGTAAATTAGCACAGATATCGTGATTGACTATTTAACGCGCAACGAATGCTCACATGAGCTTGTTTAGCGCTATCATTATGTATGATAGAACTGCTAATACTTTACGAAATTGTCTAATTTGCTAGCATTTTTGATCATCGCACCAAACAGTTTGAACGTAGGTATGCTGAAGTTAGTAGTTTCGACCTTATGCTTTTGTTAATAACGGTTGAAAACCTTTAATAATCGTTTCGTTTTGAGTAGGTATCAATGATTGAATCTTTCAGTTGCTACCAGAGTTGCTACGGCACTCTGTCCGCCCGTAGTTTGACCCCGTGTAGATACAGGCATATTCAAGGGATACCCCTTTTATCTCTCAAGGGATGTGTCCTAACATGCGTTGCAAAGAGGGGTTCTGGAGTGTTTTTTGAGAGGACCCAGTGCTCGGTCCTACTGATGATAAACCAAAATTTGACAGTTTTGGATAGCTTGACCTGCTGGAGTGCTGGCGTCTGTAGGTAGGTACGTCTTCAACCTTATTTCAAATATTACCTACCTACACTTGCGTGAATTTGCTTTTTTCATAAAAAATGCAAACTTTGCCTATGGATAGCGTCCGGAACGCAATCGAAAGGCCAACTTGACTCTCGAACGACTTTTAAATCTCTTTGATGAAGACAGAACAGTTCAAAAGCAATACATTTTCTGCATTCGCAAGGTACCTATTCTCACGTGAATTATGTAATTTTTCACTTGACGAGCGTAACAGTTGAAACTGGACAAATGGTTTCGTCTTGCGTTTCAATTCAGACTAGGAAGGAAGTCCAAATAAAATGACAATTTGAGTCAAATGTTATGATATTAACCCAAATACTAGTATCTATGCTTCTACGAAGCGATTAGAATTTATTATACTAGCTGTGCTAGTATGGATAAAATAATGCAAAATGTCGATAAATTTATCATAAACGGTAGCATTTAACTGCAAAAATTAACGATAGTTATATTAGTCTCGTTACACTTTTAGAATCTATGGTTCCATGCCAAGCAATTTCAGAAAGTCTCAACAATTTTAGACAATCGGCAAAACTGTGTTGACGTTAAGATGACATTTACTAGTTGTCAATAAAGCATTTGACAGATATAAAAACTATTTATTTTGTAATAATATTATTCGATAATGTACCGATGTTGATTTCAGGAAAGCACCACTGATAAACTGCGTAAATGATTTAGTGGGTTCGATTTCCAGGTAGAGCAGAGTTTGGTTTTGTATTCAGTTTATGGAAATAGGTCTTTATTATGTGAACTAAACATACCGGCGAACAGTCGGTATACATGCTCCGCAAGGAAACGTGTTGGAAGTGGAGGAACTTTGACCTGTATACTGCCAACCCAACTATTCCTCTTTCGTTTTACAGGGTCGGCAACGTGCAAGTGATACCCCTGGTGTTACAATCGTCTTAGGCTACGGTAACCGCTTACCATCAGGTGGCCGTATGCTTGTTTGCCACCTTAATGATATAAAAAAAAACTTTTGCTGGTTAGATCCCACGTGGTGAAATTCGATAAAATACTTATTGGTACGTCTACTTATCCCAACACTTAATAATATCGTGTTAACTAAATTATAAAAAAGGTAAAGTAGGTTTTGAATAATAAAAAAAATTGAATACAATTTATTTATTTAAGCGAAATCTATACATACTGATTTTATCACACCAACACTGTGAACATACATTTATTACATTTAATTATAAAATAACGTTGGACGACTTTTTAGATATGTGTCAGCCATAAACATAGCCAGCGCAAATGGAATAAAGTGGAAGACGGAGTCTTAAGCCTTGTCAAGCCATTGTAAAAAAATTACAGCAAAATATTGCTCAACACTTGACCAACAGTTGCCCGATATTAAGACGACACTTGAAGAAGTAAGTAGTTGCATTTTGCGATCATGTAAAATGTAAAACAATGCAGTGACGTCACGTTTTTAATTTGCTGTAAAAATATCACCTCATTTTCATTGTTTATTTATTCTTTCTACTCTCGAAAATCATCGTGAGCAACACATAAGCCGCTAAAAAGTTGCCCAACAATCACTAAGTACCGGACACAGCGATGTGAAGTGATTATATGCTATGATTGGAATGTTTCATACAGTAAACCATATCTACAGACATTGGCTATCAATACCAACACATACCTGAATACCTTTTGAAGAAAGAGTTGGATTGGGTTAGTCTTCATACGTTGGGTATTGGCGGCCAATGTGTGTCGACACCGTAAAAAGTATTTATATTAGAAATGAGATTTTAGGCTTATATACTATAATACCTCTATCGACAATAGTATACTGGAGTGCAATAAAAATGGTTGAGTTAATTTTAATTTTCCATATTAATATTCTTGAATTCATGACCTCTAATAGTTAAAAATTGATAGTTTTGATTAGTCACAATAAAAAAACTAAAATTTAATTGAATATTGACTTCAAAAATACACATCAGACCAAATTAATTACGTTAACTATAAAAAAAATATAAATTAACAAAAATTTAAAGTATGATTATCCTTAATTTATAAAATACTAAAAATAACATTAAAATATTTTTTAATATAGATATATGCTATTTGCAGTAAACAAACACGTATGCGAAATATCATATTTAATATGTTACTTCGCTTTTAAAATATGCAAGCAGCAAAAACTATAAAGCCTCGCCATAAAGCAAATTATATTTTTAATCAAATACCACAGACTATATAACCGCTCCTCAGTCCTATCGTGCAATGGCACCTTTTCAAGAAAACAACTATGCGTTTTTAACGAAATATACATTATTTCATTTTCCTCACCAATTTGTTAAACATCTTCCTTCAGAGCCAATGTAATTAAAAGCACTTATTGCATTAACTTTCACACTCTTTAATTCGTTTGATACATTGTAGAAAAATCGCATTTATCACACAGCGAAACGAACACGTCGGGAAGCGATATTAATATGTAATTTACGGAGTCTCTTGAAACTGAGGAGTTCGTGGTTAAGTTATAACTGCAATGATCATTGGATCGGCAAGGTTAAGCCTCTTAGTACAGAGGCTAGCACATCGAGCTACCACAATCTGTCAAATTTATTATATATATTATTAATTTTCAACCTTAATGCAAAACCCATAAGGTTCATATTAAATTGGGAAAATTGGACAGTTTTGGAAAGCTTGACCTGCTGGCTGTACATCGAGACCCCTCTGTGACACGGACAACAAGTTCAGCAGTCACGTTTGTCGCACGATCACCTACCTATGCCAATCGTTAGTCAGAAACCCAATAATACCGAACACCAATCGATATCCGTATTCGGCAATACCGATGTATTGCCCAGAAATTTATTTCTTCTTTCTTTGGATGGCAGTCCCTCGCATCTGGTTTGACTGGAAGCTGACCGCAGCTTAGTTGGGATAAGAAACGTGAAAAATTAACGGTCGCGTTTATCGGTTCGCTTTCGACGCCTACGGTTCGCTCTGTGATTGACAAGACGTTCATTAATAAATACAATGGCCCTATACTATAAACGCTAAAGTAGAACTAGTTAATCCAACGTTTATTAGGACCAAATGTTTTATAAAGATGCATAGGATATACAATATAAATAAGTATCTTGCACATGGCTATCAGTTTAAACTCTCATGTACACTACGGTCGATGTAACTGTGCCTCTCTGAAGTTGTACGCAAGTGGCTGCGCGGGAGTCAATTTTCCGATAGGTACGGCGGCGCGCATTTCACGTATGCGCGTGCTATCTACTATCTGACTCACTAATTAATTGTCATGCGTCGTATTGGGCGAAAATAAATACTTTTTCTTTCTTTCTTTCATTAGACTAATAAAGGCCGGCAACGCGCTTGTGACTCCTCTGGTGTTGCGGGTGTCCATCCGGTGGTTATCACTTACCATCAGGCGATCCGTTTGCCAGGCAAATAACGACAGTTATTACTTATGTTATATTGTAGAAATAACTGCACTTTAGAGTTTATATTATTAGATTACATTCCTTCGTATCTACTTTTGTAAAATAACTGACTTCATACCCATGTGGCGCCGAGGTTTTACCCGTCGTTTAGATACCTTCTTCTCGGCTCCTAAGTTTCGTAGCGTGATGTTAAATAAACTTCGTCAAGAATTGTTTTTTTTTTCAAATTCTTTAGTTCCACAGATTAGCAAGTTCAAACAAACAAATTCTTCAGTATAATAGATAATAATGGAGTACAAGTGCCACTCACTAGTTGGAGCCAACATTTTTTCAAATCCTTATTATTTCCCAATCATTTAGATATTTTTGCACAATAACACTATACCTGCGGAGTCCTTCGGAAAGCCTAACTTCAGAGCAACACAGTTACTTAACCGTCCAATCGAGACAGGATATAATAAGTACTTGTTACCAACTTGTCATGATAATACTACTACTACTACACAAAGAGGATGGCAACTTAGGAACCAATGGCGCCACTTACGATGTGACCAATGCAATCTTATTGGTCGAAACCTCTTTGACATAAATATTAATTTCAATATAACACGTTTTGATTGGTTTTTGCAGTTGATGACATCAGCTTTGCGTTGCCTTCTCCATTATGATTATTACACTGACGTGCAAAATCATTTTGATTACAAAGATTGCCATTTCCATCTATCTCCTGCCACATCTTAATATAAGACTCAACTCATACGTTCTCTTGAACTATCTCAGGGTAGCCAGTATTTTTCGAGATCAAGAACCAAACACTCAAAAATGACCTGACATTCAGTAGTTTCCAACATTTTGCACGTCATCGTAACATGATAAAACTTTACATTATTAACATACTATACCTTAAGAAACGTGGCATAAACAATATTACTTACAATTAAATAGGACGATACAATATTATAGCAACATATTTATAGATAATAAATATTATATATTTAAGTGCATCAACGTTCCTTCTATTTATTATTTATTTATACATAAGGTTCATATCGCCTTTCCTACATAATAATAATATAAATCCAGTATAAGCTGATCCCGCTTTGTATATGATTTCCTTACATTGACAGGTCAAGTTATACTGAATATGTATTTTGTAGCCGTGTGTGCCATCACAGGTGATTTGTGGTAAGTATTATGTATTATATCTGGCTGCTTACTTCACTATGACATAACGTGCCTCTGATAAGCTAGCGGCCATTGTCATAAATGTAAGTACTCCGTAGGATACTTCGGGTGCCATAAAATTTTCCACGACTCATGTCTACTACCACTACAATACCTATCTAACTGTATCGATCTTTTTCCATCTTATAAAGAAGTGAGTGAGTTAAAATACCCTCACTCACTCATCACGAAATCTCAGAAAGTAATAAGTCTAAAAACTAAAAATGTGCATGTAGATTTCTTGATAGTATAGGCATCATCATTGTAATCATGTTGTTTTTAAAAAAAGAGTGACTATGGAGTTTCTTGCCGGTTCTTCTCCATAAGACCCACTTTTTGGAACCGTGCAACTAGTTTTGACTTTTCAAAAGTGCTACTTTATTGGTCTAATTGAAATAAAACATTTGACTTTGACATCAGTTAAGACTGGATTTTGGGAATTTCCGACAGGATTGGGAAATACGATAACATGATTGTATTCCAGTTTGAAAGGCAATATAGCCAGAGACATTACTGTACATATGGGACTTACACTTACGCGTAATACCTATACTACTGACTGACGTTTATAAACTGCGGTTCCCGCTTACAGTAATAAAAAATAGAGTAGCTTTTGGCATCAAGTTAAGTCATAGTGAATAATGTAAGGCCCTAATGTTTTACTATTGTACGGTCGACAAAAGAGTTAAGTATACAGGCAGCTAATTAACATCTGTGTTTTGTTAAAGATTGTGTAATAATGTATCACGCAATATGTGTCAAAACGCCGGTATTGTAAGCTGCTACACATCAAACCATTTGACGGATAATTATATAAATCACAATCTGTGTAAAGATGTAGATTTCGTTCGCTACCTGTATACCAATCTCTTTTGTTGACTGTACCTAAGCTAGTGCTGTTAATTTATGCGTGATTTTTTTTTTGGGTCAAGGCCTTCAATTTAGTAATTAATGAATAAATATTATCGTACCGCTGTATTTCTACAATAGTCTCGGGGCATTTATCTCATAATTCTTCTTTAGAAATGTTAAATACTTAGTACAGTTATTACCATTTATATTTTCCGTTTTTATTCACGTGCATTATTCGGAATTGCTTGATTAAATTAGATGCAGCTTTTCATCATGAGTAGCGCAGCCAGTGATTAGTACCTAATATATATAATTATTGGAATTTACTTCGCAACAAAGCTTATATCTTCTTTGTAATTAACAACACTAGCTCAACATAAAACGTCGTATGGCACCTACAGTTAATATATACATATAATACTGAACAGCACTATCAATAGTGAAGCATATGCTTTAGTGCATAGTTGCAAATGCGACGCTTAAATCGAGCGTTATTGATCAAAGAAGACTTTGTTATTAGATTACTCTTTTTTTAATAGCACAGTAAAAACCACTCTTTATATTTATAACCATCTCTCACATAAAAACATTTCGCTGCCATGAATCAATAATTATATAAAAACACGATTACCTATATAAAATCTATGAATATAATGTAAGTTAAGGGTATAATATAGATATGTAAGAGAGGCTTAAACTATTAAAATTAGCGTGTAACAGTAGCAACAAACAGTAAAATCTAATTTTTCAAAGCCTTTTCTCTGATATCGGGTTAAATTGCAGTGAAAAACATAAATATGTCGCTGTATATAGTCTTTTAACCTATCAAGGATCAATGAAAGATGTGTCTTAGATATATTTTTTATTAGATTGTAATAGAAAACAAATATTGTTTAGACCCTCTGGAGGGTCACAGTTTCTTTAATGAATTAAACAATCTTTTTTTTTGCCACATGATTATTTTTCACGACAATTTAAATGATCGATTCATTGCAACTAACATATTTAAAGACTTTGTATAAAATATGGAGAGGCCATTTTTGAATGATTCATCGTACCTATATATTTTAGTTACTTTTAAACATATTTTATCACTTACACAGTCACAAATAAACTCTAAAAATGATAATAGTATAAAGGCGGTTATTTCAATACCTAACACATACACCTCACAAACTATATAATTGATTTGCTTATATCGTATTAATGATTATGATATTCTTATTGAACGGTGATCTGTAGAAAATATTTAATTAGAATACGAGACAAAAATGATACGCGATAACTCTTGCGCAATTCAGAATTCCACAATTGTAAACAGCGACATCTAGTAGTTTTAGATTGTACCAATATTTAACTATAATGCGCGCAATCTCTGTCGGACTTTTAGATTGTAATTAAATATTTTTGACAAATACACTACTATATAATGAAGGTTAATTAAAGTTAATTTGTAATATATTTTACATTATCACGGTAAATGCGTTAATGATTCACAGTACTACAATCACTACACGTATATATTACTTAATTAAACGTAACTAAATAAAATAGTTTTATACTTTAAAAAATGAGCTCATAGCTGCTATTACGCTGTGTTTCATACTACAAGAAAAATCCTACATCATTAATTATTGTTTTTTTTTTAAATAATCGATTGCATGATCGAGTCATAAAATTAATCGAATCTATAGACTAATATTTTGTAAAACAGGAATAATTTTCTACACGTTTTTAATTGATTTAAAATGGAATAAAATTTGATTAAATTTACGTACAGCAAAACGCATAAAGCAGATCTAAATAAAATCGTTTATTTGTAAGTACATAGTAATTATCTAACTTAGACAAAGAGAGACCTTGTGTAGGGACAGTCGACACTAAAAGATTTTGGGTGATGTGATAAACAGCACCTAAATTAATATTATACCTATTTTTCTGAATACAGACATAATACGCCATATACATTGAGTAGATAGTAGGCTTGATTTCATGCTCTAACAGAGTTATCACTGGATTTTTCACAGATTTTATCCAAAAAAAATACCAAAGATTTTGCAATTTGAGACAATTTAAAAACTACATAATAAAATTAAAATATATTTTTTATATCTTGTGCCCTTTTTACAGATTTCACTATTTCCCATACCACTCAAAACTCCGTTACATTGGAAATCTATGTATTAATGTTGACACTATAAAAAAAACTATTGAAGCATTGCTTAAAAGTTACTAGTACAATACTATACCACAGTTAAATCCTTGATATTGCGTCCGATTCGGAAAAGAGTTGTCTCTTATCCTATTAACCAATGTTTTTCATATAGGATCTCAGTAAAAAGTTAAAAATATTGCCAGACCGAATTAACTTTTTCAAGTAATAATAGTTTGTAATATTGTTTCCAAAGCTAGTAAATTTTGCTAAATAGTTGGTATAAAATAAATATCCTTCAACATTTTTAGTGACATCCTATTGAAAAAATATTATTTATTTAATATAATTACCACTAGATAGGGATCAAAAAGTTTTACGATAAATAATTAACATTATTTCATAGATTAAGAATAACGAACTAATACTCCCGTGCTGCCAATTTGGTAGAAATTCTAATTTTAGCAACATTTAGTCTGTGTGGCTAGATTTAAAATCGAATTTCTATCAAAAATTGCAGTGTTGTGGTGGCATAATACCGTTTTCGTGGCTTACTTTCTAGGAGTGTTGGGGGCAGTGACGTCACCTACTCGCCGGTGTCCACCCAGTTTGCCTCTTCTGCTATTCTGTCCATGCAGTTGCATAGGAATTGGTACTGGAACAAGAGATAGATTTTTTATAAAACATTTTGCGGGCTGTCTAAAATGTAAATCCTTTTGACACTTCGTATAAATACTGACGATTTAACTTTGTACACGCTTCTTAACAATTTCTTGAGGAACATCGTTATTATCATCATTAAATTAACCCATTTACTGTCCTGCTGGTCGTGGGTCTCAGAATGTATTATAATTATACCAGAAATTATACTTACTCGTAAGTTACTTGTTTTGTAATTATCGAACACTGGAATAAGGGGTAGATATACACCTACTGTTTAATTTATTTTTCAACACACTTGCTCATAAAATGGCTCTTATTTCACCGCAATTAGGCACGTAATGACACCTATAATCAAACTGTGACTTTTTCATTGCTATATTCACAAGTGAGTTGTAGGGTTTTTCTTTTATTTTATTAGTTGAGTTGCTTTGTTCTTAAAAAAGTTTCGATGCAAAAAAGATCGTGTTCAATAAATAGCACAAATAAATTATTGTACCTATTGCTTGCTCATTTCATGCAAATTCGTATTTAAATAGATGATTTCAACTTGTACGTTTTTAATAAATAAAACTTTCACTCAAATATAACTTTTGTCTTCTCTGTAATAAAGAAAACTTTAAATTCCCTATTTTGTATGTGGCATAACGCTATCCGCGAAAAGCCAAAAAAAAAGAAATCTAATCCTTTTAGGCTATGGCCGATCGCCATTATTCGCCATTGTTTAGGAAAACAGCTGATTAATTTTTTTCGCCATTGCGAAAAAAATTTCACGATTCTTTTTCACGAAATTATAGTTATTTTCTTCACAAGTGTGTTGAAAAACGTCGTATGATACACGTGTGTAATGATGATTACCGTGCTCGGTTCTCTTAAAACCCTCACCTAACGGCTCGAGTTTCAATGACGCCTCAGCGGTAATCACCAACATTAAACACTTGTACCATAATGTACTATTAAGCTGTGAAGTTGGCGTTAAACGAATAAAGAAGTTATAGCGTAATACTGACATATGGTGTGAAGAGCGCCACGGTCCGTGTCTGGTTGTCGTGTCGCACGTAGGTGAGGCTGGCGGCGGCGGCGTCGTCGTCCGCGCGCCACTCCCGCACGGCGCGCCAGCTCACCTCCGCCGCGCCGCCAGACACGCCCCCGCCGCCGCCACCACCACCACCCCCGCCACCCTCGCCCCCGCCCCCGCCCCCGCCGCCCTCGCACCACGCTGACAGCTTCAGTCCTGACCAGCCTGCATACAGATACTTAAGTAATACTATAGGTAGGTTCCGCCTTGCAGAAAATTGAAGTGAACAAGTCAACACTGCTGTGAGCTGTGTTGTGTTCTTTACGGTGAGCAAGTTGCCAGTGCTCCGCGAGGAACCGTTGTGTTGGCAATGGCCAATTTTGACCCTTGCTAGCATTCCTTATACGTTTTACAGTCTGTAGGCTACGATAACCGCTTACCATCAGGCTGGCTGTATGCTTGTTTGCCACCTTAGTGGTATAAAAAAACAGACTGCTTATTGCAATCAACTATATTGTTGTAAATTTGTTAATGCATTATTGTATTATAAATAAATAAATGGATTAAAAAATAACAATTCCAAATTCAGATACAAAGACATGATATTGTAAGGACACTGTTGACGCATTCGATTTGTTATACAAGCGCATTACTGTATTAGCGGCGCAGCAGTCGTCTCCCCGCACCCATTCAGTTATTTCGTTCATAGATAAGTCCAATATGTATTTATAATATTTGTAACTGGTCAGTAAAAAAAGGAGGTCATCAAAAGTCCACACAACTCAGCCCAACTTTGTACCTGAGGTACATGACAGTTGTCAAGTTGACAGTTTTAATAGAAATTACTATGAAAGTATGAAACTGTAATGCACCAAAATGGCGTGCGTTTGACATTCCAAATCTGACACTGACAGCGAATAGCTATAAAGTCGACAGTTTTTACTATAAAAACACTATGAAACTGATACTAGCGTGTTAAAATGGCGTGCGTTTTTTCAAATTTAAAGTTATTTTTTCTCATCCCCTAGTGAGCAATAAAAAAAAAGTATGAATAGAGTTTTAACCAGCGTAATACAGGGCATTTTTTCCAATTAGTGTACCCTCAGTACATCATTTGGGCAGATTTTATAGAAATGTGACTGAACATTCATTTAACATCTCCTCCAAATATGAAACCCTACAATACAGGCTGTTACAAAACTACCCGTAAAGCTGAAAGGAGGTTAAATGGGGCCTTATAACGAGTCCATTCACAATATTTAAGAACGCTGTTTATCATACATAGATATCATAATCAAAAATAGAAAAACTATTAAAGCAGACAATTATTAGGTAAAATAGGTACGTAGGACTGCCTTTCTGTTAAATAATCTGTTTTCCTGACATGACAGTTGACAAAATGTTGATAATTAATTATATATTTTACTTACGGGGTATTTTGTAACACGTTGTATTGTACGGTTTCATATTTGGAGGAGATGTTAAATGAATGTTTTTCTTTTTTTGGGGTATGTTATACAGTTTTACTACGGTTCTTAAATATTGTGAATGGGCTTGTTATAAGGTCCCATTTAACCTCCTTTTCGCTTTACGGGTAGTTTTGTGACAAGTTGTATAACTGTTAGTGGTATAGATAGACTGACCGACGGTGATGAGCAGTGCGGGCGTGGCGCGGCAGTCGGTGCGCGCGGGCGGGAAGGCGACGTGTCCGTAGCCGGGCAGCGCGCGCGCCGCCGACAGGTAGGCCGGCGCGCGCCGCACGTCCTGCAGCGCCTTCAGCTGGTACAGCCGCGCGCCCGCCACGCACACGCCGCGGTTCACGTCCTCTACTGCCTACCGTTACGTTACGTTACGTTACAATTACATACCATCACCACTGTATTCCTCGAACGATTAGGCAGAGAACTCCTTGAGCTTTCTTATTAATATTATTATAAATTTCATGTATCAAGGCAACACTTATTTGCATTGCTGCCAACATGACGGCATAGGATCTATTTGATGAAACGCACTTTATTATACATTTCATTTCCATTCGTTCGTTCATTCTAATCTCAGATTGCAACTCTCGGGTAGACCCTGGTGACGATAAATTATGTTTTTTTTATAGGTCGGACATAGTTTTTAACTTGAGGGAACTTTAAAAACTTAACCGGATTAGGTGGCGAGGCACCAAATGCCTCCAGCCAAGAGCAACTTATAAACTAAGCAACACAGCTAAGGGCGTCCCCTGCGGGACTCGGACCTCGGCTTAGAGCGTTGTTGGGGGGGGGGGGGGGGCAGCTAGGAACGGCTGGATCTGGGTTTAAATTATTTTGAGGCGAATTTAAAGCTACTGGCTCGGCACGGGCCGACTCGAGCAAGGGACGGGGAGGATTACCGTTATGGGGTCTTCGCGACGGGCCTCGCCAGCGAGGACGGTATATCGGGCGGCATTTTTGTGCGTGTGTTTTGAGAGTGCTAGTCACTTTGTTTGACTCCTACGCTAGGGTGATTTGGTCGTCAGGGTAAGTTACATAGTTCTTTTAAAGTGAGGCTTCATAAATCGTTTGCGACCTGGGGAGGCGATATGATATATCGGACTCATATCGACTAAAATCCGCGCTTGCCTTCCCCGCATTTTTCTTAGTCCTATAATCACGACTATGGAAATCATGACATTCACCACAATAAATATTAAAAAAAAATGTTTTTTGCAATTTAACACTGCGCCATCTAATCCCAAGCTAAGCAGAGCTTGAACTATGGGTAATAGATAATGAATATAATACTTATATACTTTTTTTTTAATACATACTTATACATAATACATAGGAACACCTAGACAATAACAACAAATGTTTGCACCCAGGGAAATTAACATACCTGCCAGAATATGAACGCGGCGGCAGTAGCGTCTTCGGCAACGACAGATATTTCAGTGCGCGGGTTGAACAACCATTTGCGTATCGACAGGCAACTGCTGGACGCCGTCGAGTAGTTTTGTATGTAGAGCGAGTGCGGACACTCGTTGGGCTGCAGTTTGCGTTCTAGAAAGAAATAACAAATGATTTTGGTGATGTTCTTGAAAATTTTAAAACGAATCGAGGATTTATAAAGATCTAAGTATAGTTTTCTTTGCAAATAATGATATTTAATGATGATTCTAAATTCAATTTCAATCAAATATTGTTGTTTTATTATATTTACAATTTATTCAACCTTCCGCCCGCGAACAATAAGATTGCCTGGAAGAAAGATGACGATAAGTTGGGATACATCCCAAAAACTTTCATTCCAAAAGTACGACTCGCATTCAGGTCCGCGGTCCTAGAACCAGGTTTCTTACCGGGAACCTGAATGTGACTTAGTAAATTAATGCCAGTTAAGATATTGCCAGGGAAGGGCGTCAAGTCAGCGAAAAAAACAAAAATTGCAAAAAATCCATTGGATTTATCCAACTTTATCATCATAGCATAACTTTATTTATTGTTACAGGTACTCAACTCAGTTGTTTTCAAGTAAGTGACTAACCTAAAACCAAGGAAAACCGAGGATTGTGTTGTGGGTGCAATTCCTACACGGAACAAATATTTGTATGACTTTCAGGTTTTTAATCTGGGTCTGTATATATTTATTTGCGAGCACAGAAATGAGATTCCTGAGTACTGCTACTCGATACCTAGAATCTATTGCCACACCTAGCACAATTTCATAATAATTTCCTAATTTTATATTCCAAAATAATTTATTGTATTGGATTGTATCAGCATTATAATTGACCGATAACTTGTATGTGTAGTGTAAACTGTAAGTATAAGTTGGTTAATAAATAAAGTATATAAGAAAGATTGTGTTTGTACATACACGAGAATATCCTAGCGGGGGAAACATAAAAAAACTCACCAAAATTATACTCGACGATTTCAAACAAATAAAAATACTTCTGCACCGACTTGGACAGTCCAATTTTCTCACAAACAGCTCTATACACATCGTCCGCATTGGTAGATTTAAGCACGCTAACGGTGACCACCTCCTTGTCGGGCAACAGGACCTTCAGGTCCACTGGTGTTGGGTTAGAGGAGTCGTCCGAGTCCGTGAGGAACTCCTGGACAGCATCTGATTCTGCTATCACTCGGACTGCGCATACCTGGTGAAGATTTATTATGACATTATTTCTCTGTTATACTTACTTATTGATAAGGATGTCAGCTGTTACGATATTATTATTATTTTTGTGTACTTGTTGTTTAGGAGTTTCTTTTCTTTTATCTACTTTTCACGCGTTTCAATTTGTTTAATTTAATTCAATTAGACCATTAAAACTTTTTAAAAGTCAAAACTAGTTGCACGGTTCCAAAAAGTGGGTCTTATGGAGATGAACCGGCAAGAAACTCCATAGACGTCTTAGTTATGTGTTTTCTTTAGGATTAAGTAATTATAGGTAGTAGTTTTGAACATACAGGTTAATGCAAAAGCTCTTTATAGCCTAAAAGAAAGAACAGGATTACGAACCTTTTCTAAATACTGTTCGAGGCCTCTCCTTCTAGCGTCCAGTTGTTGTTCGCTTAATGTAAACGGCCACTTACCGGGCAGCTTAGGAAAGTTGAAACCTGAAACAAATTAAATAATGTTCAAAATCGCTTGACATGCTTTTATATAAAGAACTCTATCATAATTTCAATAACTTAAAATGGGATTGCCCCAGGGCACTATTTTTGGTCCTGTCCTATATTTAGCTAATAATCATCGGACATAATCGTCTTACTAACATTTATTGTGTTAAAACCATCGAACTTAATATTATCTACACTACTATTATAAAGGAAAGATTTGTATTTTTGTGTGTATGTTTGTAATGAAAAACTCTAAAATTACTGTGCCGATTTCAAAAATTCTTTCACCATTGGAAAGCCACATTCACCCTGAGTAACATAGGCTATATTTATATCTTATGTCCACCCGTGTGAAGCCGGGACGGGCCGCTAGTCTTTTATATACTGTTACTTACCCAGGAATTCCTTCCTAAGGGTGTGGTGTAGCGCCGCGAATTCTCTATATCGTCTGCTACATAGGTGTCTACCGGCCATATGCACATTGAAGGCGACGTAAGACCGGCCCGTGTTCCTCTCCATCACGATCCGGTAGTCAGGGATGGACACGGGCAGCGAGCGCTTGTCTGTGTAGTCGTAGCGCTGGTATACGGTTGCGCGGGAGTTGGCCGCGCCCCCTATCACCCCCACCGGCGCTGAGCCGTCGTCGCATGGCTCTAGGCGTTCTGCCTCCTAGAAAATGACGATTGTACGTGAAAATATAATATTATAGCAGTATTATTATTAAAATAACACATTAATTATAGGTAAAAACAAATAAAAAAGGTAGGTATTTGCTTTTTTTATAGTACGGAAAGTCCTCATGGGGAGGCAGCAGGGTATGTCGGACTCGTACCGACTAAAAGCCGGACTTCCCTTCGCTTGGCCTATAGTCAAATCCATAATGATCCGTCAAATTCGCCACGACCATGACAGAAGGACAAATACCTTCCAATTGAACTCCAACGGCTGTTCTCAAAAACAAAACAGTAGCACTCGCAACCGGCGTGTGTATGACAAGATGTATGAATGTTGACGAAGCGAAAGATGTATGCAAGAATCGTAGCAAGTGGCGTTCTTTAGTTTCTGCCTACCCCAATGGGAAAAGGTGTCAGAGTATGTATGTACAGAGGCCAGCACATCAAGCTACCACAATCTGTCAAATTTCTTTGATTGATTTCCAACTTTAGTACAAAAAAATAAGGTTCATATTCAATTTGACAGTTTTGGATAGGTTAGCCTGCTGGCGTCTGTACAGACAGCACATCAAGCTGCCTTGGGGTAGCTTGATGTGTCAAATTTCAAATGTCAATCTGTACATTGACATTACTTTTATGGACCTTATGTCAAAATCCTATCTATAGTAAGCAAATCTATAAACCGATTGGCAACTGAGAAATAGCCGTAAGCGAATTTTGTAATCATTTTGTAAACGAATCTAGTTTCAATGTGTCACCTTGTTAAAACCATAAATGGTAGCTTGGGCAGTTTAAATTATTAAATGGATAAATTGGAGCAATGCCATTCCGCAATTTAACATATCTGGGAAAGTATAGTTCATTTACAAATTGGCTGAGGTTATTAAATAGTTCTTAGGCTAGCTAATTCAAACCTATCACTTGAATTCTTAGTTTACTGTATAATTTTAGTAGCGAAGGTACCATATGGCTTGGCTTTTGAAGTCACTATTAGGAACAATACTTTTAAAAAATAAAGTATCTCATATACCAAAAAAATAAAAATATTAATATTATATATAAGTTTTTGTATAGGCTATTTAATGTCACAATCATCACCAATAGGAGCTGAGGGGGGCAGCTATTTCTATTTATATGACTAGTTTTTCTTACGAGTTGAAGTATACTAAGACAAATAAACTTACTCTTTGTGTGACAGAGATGACGGTGAGTGTGAGGCAGTCACCGCCAGATTTGATGAGGTCCACCACCTGCCGGTGTGTGGAGCCTTCTACGTTCACCCCATTACTGAAACAAATTAAAAAATACATGTTACAATTGCAATTAGAAGTTTATCAAGTTCATTTCATGTTGGCGTCCTGTGTTTCTTATGTCACTGGTATTTTGATTGATTTTTGCTGCTTGGTTAAATGAACGGACAACAGTAGTAGAAGATTTTTTTAAAGACAGCTGAAGCACTAGGATACTATCCCTGTGTCGCAGCGGACAACAAACATACCTACATACAATTAACACAAAGTACATACACCCAGACTAGAAACAAATATCGATGTGGAACACACAAATGGAATACAAAAAACTCTAGTGGGAATTGGTACAGAGGCCAGAACATCAAGCTACCCCATTCTGTCAAATTTATTTGATTGAATTTCAACTTGAATACAAAATAATAAGGTACATGTTTAATTGGGAAAATTTTAGTTTTGGATATCTTGACCAGCTGGTGTCTACAACGGTAGTTACGAGATGACCACCTTGACGCTACGCATCACGCGTAGTCTTTTTTTTATACCACTTACATGGCAAACAAGCATACGGCCACCTGATGGTAAGCGGTTACCGTAGCCTATAGACGCTTGCAACACCAGAGGTATCGCTTGCGCGTTGCCGACCCTGTAAAACGAAAGAGGAATAGATGGATTGTCAGTATAAGGGTCAAAGTCCCCCCACTGCCAACAAAAGGTTTCCTCGCGGAGCACGCGTAGTCCTTCCAAATTAGACTGAGGTCATTTAGTAATTAATAAGACAGCATAATAAGTTTTGTAGACTTGTAGGGATATTTAGAAGAGGTATTCTTTGCCCCCAACTAGGTGGACGACCTCGTGAGGGTCGCAGGGAGTCGGTAGGTGCGGTCTGCGCAAGACCGATTTTTGTGGCGATAATAAGGGGAGACCTATGCTCAGCAGTGGACGTCCGTGGCTGATAGATAGATAGATAGATTCTTTGACCTGTCAGCCAGGCAGCGATAGAATTATATCAATGTACTTAATTCGAATTCCCTGGTTTATTTTTTTTGTTATTACAACGTTTTTTTAACACTGGAACTCAATGCATCGGTTAAGTGACTATTTGATATTTTAAACTCTAAATAACAAGCAAGTGGAGTCTCTGCCCACCCCAATTAGTAACAGGTGTGAAAATATGTAACCGACGTATAGAAGAAGTTAGTGTAAAATACTAATGTAGCGATAGTTTAAATAACTTAAATTATTTATGGAATTTCTTGTGATGATTGACGGTATTCTCATTGGATGCGTAGGTATAAACTGCATAATATCGTTTCCACATGAAAAAACAGTACCAACAGTTTAAATTAAACAAGTCAACAAATAAAGATATTATTTAATTGCGCTAATTATTGCTGCTAAAATGATTATTTAACATCTCATTATTGATGCCATATCGAGTCCGGATTTTGATTAAACAATATCTACACAAATGTGCAAACATCCTAAATCATTCTGGTCAAGTCAAGCTACGCAATGTACGATGTATATGCGTGCTGTTAGAAGAGTGCTGTGTTTGGATAGGTCTACTCAAAGCTCCGCATATGGACGGCAGAGAAAAAGAGAATCATCTAGTTTTTTTTTATACCACTTAGATGGCAAACCGGTATACGGCCCGCCTGATGGTAAAAGGCATCATCTGCCAAAATGTCAAGTTTGTAGCTCCAGCGGTTTAGGCTCTTCCTTAATGAAACAGTCAGTCAGTCAATCAGGACAAGTTTATTATGTATTTATTAGATGTTTACAGAATTATTTATCATATTCTATATTGATAGGTACAGACGCCAGCAGGTCAAGGTAAGTATACAAAATTGTCAAAGAATGTCACCAAAATCTGCCCAAATGGTGTACCGAGGGTACACTTATTGGAAAAAATACCCTGCTCACTAGGGGATGAGAAAAAAAAACTTTAAATTTGAAAAAACGCACGACATTTTACGCCTTATGTATCAGTTTCATTTTTTAGTTTTGTTTTTATAGTAAAAACTGTCAATTTGATAGCTATCTGCTGTCAGTGTCAGTTTTGGAATGTCAAACGCACGCCATTTTGGCACAATATCGACAGTTTCATAGAAAAACTGTCAACTTGACAGCTGTCATATACCTCAGGTACAAATTTGGGCTGAGTTTTGATGACCTCCTTTTCCCAATTGAAAATGAACCTTATTTTGTGTTAAAGTTGAAAATGTATCAAAGAAATTTGACAGATTGGGGTAGCTGGATGTGCTGCCCTCTGTACTTATCAATTAAGAAGTTATGCTCCCCCCTTCTTTTTTTTTCCTTTATACATATACACGTTTTTCCTAACCACTTTGACATTGGCAGAATTGTCGACATCGGCATCAATTGCCATATAGAAAGAAAGAAAAGATAGAAGTTATGCAATTACCTGACACTATAAAAAACATAAGTTCAAAAAAGATTTTATGACATAATTGCTTAAATTCAAGATCACTACCAAGTCCAACTTAACAAGAATTCATAATAATATCCTCATAGAATTATCGAGAAACCAGGAAGAGCTCTGCGAAGTAAACTAAACTAGGGCGCAGTTAAAATCAAAGTAAGTCCACAAGGTCAAGGCAGTACTGAAAATAACATAACTTTCAGTGCATACATTTAGTCGTAGTATTCCTATTTTTAGTCAACACATTACATCATACACTGGCGGTTTGTTTACAGATAACGCCGCGACCGGGCAATGTAAACGAGACTTGTACTTATAACAAACAACGCATGTATTAACAAATATCTGTTTATATCGGACTGTGATACTATTTCTTTGTGATAATAATGATAATCCTTTGCGAATCAGAGAAATATAATATCAATTTTATTGTTCTGGGGCTCCGTGGGACTTACGCGTATTGCTGAAAGGACCATTCCTTACTATGTCATAATTTTCTTGGCATGCGTTTCCAAATTTCTCGTATGTCTAATTATTACGTTGCGGATTAGAAGGCGAATTGGAGAGCAAATGGTTGGGAAAATAATATAGAAGCTAAAAACTAGTAGATAGTTAAATATTATTGTTATGTTGTGCTTTTCTATAATGATGTAAACATTAGACCAAACTGTTGATTATTTTTTTATAATGTTGACGTGCCTTAATACATAAAATATATAAATATAAGTAGGTTTGTCCCAATAAATCGCTCCTAGTAAATATTAGTCGCATAAAGGTACATTGGATGCTCCCTTCATAGTAGGTATATATCACCAGTAGGTGAACGAAAACCGTGGTTTTCAAAATTGTTAACATCCGTTAGACACAGGGATATTACATAGATAACAGCTCGTACATTAAGTACCGAGGCCAGCACATCAAGCTTCCCCAATCTGTCAAATTTCTTTGATAGATTTTCAACTTTAATTCAAAGGTATAAGGTTCACTTTCAATTGGGAAAATTTGACAGTTTTGGATAGCTTGACCTGCTGGCGTCTGTACATAGTTATTTTCAGATTAACCATAGACGTAAACTACTGCAAATGCTTCGATAACACGTTGCTTCCGCGTGAAACTTGAAACATAGAGTGGTAAAATACGGAACCTGTTCCAGAATCACAGGTGAAAACAGGTTCCAGATACGATATCCCTTTTTCAGCTGTTTCTGACGGAATGTGGATCGTATATTTTTTTATCTAGAATCTAATTTTAATGAAATAAAGAAACCTGCAGATTGTGTAGTCGCAGGGTTTAGCGGTTAACTCATTATCGAGTGACAACACAAACTTAGGTCGCAGTGATTAATCTACAGTCGCAAAAGTAATAAAAATAAACTTAGCAAATTATTGCAATGATGGTGAACATAAAAATAGTGTTCGTGTTAATAATAACCCAATCTTTTTTCACAGTACCAATCTGAGCTGAATTGGCCTCTGCACTTAATCGTTTACCGAACAAATCAAATATTTGTATGGTCTACAGATAATTGTGGTATTGTAGTATTTGAGATTTGTAAACGCGCCCACGATACAAACAAACCTATTTCACCCACTAGTTTCTTAAATAACGGAAAATATTCACCTAATATTCTTTTCAGACTCATCAGTTTCCAAGTCATATATCTCAAAGTCTGTAGTGGCACAATAATAGAAGCAGTACCGAAAGTTTCCCACACCGCCCCTTTGGACCGCCATTGTGATCCACACTGGCACATTGACACACAAAGCAAACACACGGATACTTTTCAAGACTTCGAAAAAATTGCGAATCGATTCAGTCTTTTTGGCTAAGTCCAGAAAAAAACAGCTTAAAACTTTTAACGATTAAAGCTAAAACTAATTTTGGGCGGCAATCAAAACTTTTAGCTACCCTCACAAACCAAATTATGATAAAAAAAAGTTAAGTATATTACGTTAATGTCAGTAAACGTTTATCTAACACGCGTGAACAGAAACAGCAACTAACTAATAATGACCAGTAATATATTTTAACAATAAACATTGATACTTGAATTGCGACGTTTAATTATATGGGCCATGTTCGTTGATGACACACGATTAGATGCAGTTCTGACCTCCAGTGCATTCATAGGTCGTAAGGTAGCCATTTAACATGTCCTATCGTAATATTGATTTATTGGTCACGCAATTTAATTAAATGTTACATCAGCGTCAAGAGGTCAGGTGTAACCTTCAAAAAATTTGCCTATATCAAGAGGTATGAAGGCATAATTATATTAATAATTAAGATTGACTTTCAGACGTCTCTTTTGATCGATATATAGATTATTATCAATCGATCCTTGTCTCGTGTGTCTCGGTGGAGACACCGGGACACACGAGACGTTTGTCGTTGTCATTGAGAAATTACAACGAAAGGACTGTTTTCAAGTGGCACTGGTTAATATTTTTTACTTTAGGTAGAAGTACACATAACGTTGTCATAAGGCCCTAAAAGGTACCTATCTGCTTCAACGAACTAAAATATTTTTCCTTATTGGTGAGAATTCAAAAACCAGCCCCTAAATACCTAAAAACATAACATACCTACATACGTAAGAGTGTCCTAATGAAGACCCACATTACGTCCCATTTAATATGGATATTATAATTGTATGTAATAGATACATACCATTAATTTTATTGATAACCGTCACTAAGCAATTTAGCAGCTTCTCGGTTATGGAAAGGCAAAATTCGTAAGCCGTCCTCACGTAGAATATTTTTTGAGTGACTGATATGACCCTAAATAAAACCCTAAAAAACAGGGTTATACTGACCTTATCCTTTCAACGTCATTGTAACGGTGCAAAGATCAAGTTCACTCCTGCGGACCAAAGGGCTGCTATGGACCCAACCATACGGTAACAATTTTGAAGCTTATTAGTCGATTAAACTGAAATTTGGTTTTTAGTAACCTGCGAAGATATATGGCAACCTACCTGATAGTACCTATGTGATAACCTTGGCTTGTAAATAAAGGTACTAACAGAAGCACAGTCAACCTTCTTCTATCGGGAGCATGAGCTGGAAAATCATTCGTACCGTACCTAGTAAAAATATTTGTCAATCAACGAACTGATAGCGATACTACCCAGTTTGCAGGTAACATTTTAAGCTACCTAAGTTGAAATGAACAAAAGCAAATTAACAAGTCACCGAACGAAACGAATCGAATACATTATCATTACCGAGCGTATTAAATTTCTTGTCAGCCAGATAAGGGACAAAATAGGTTATTGGAGTATAAATGCAGTCATGAGCTATTTTGTGTACAATCGGTTCTAACCCGTGGTTGCCGTGAACTTTGATTACGGATACACGGGTAGGATGGCCCGTCCGACAGATCATAGACAAGCATCTTGAGTTTCCATTAACTAGAAGCAGAATCATCCACAGAAGCCGAATCACCCACATCCGACCACCTGTAATTATAATATCGGGGTAAACCGACATCCTAAGTCAGACTGGTTTTTAACGTATCACTACTTTTTCGAATGATAATCGAGTCTCATGATTTACCTTTTTTTTTTTTCAAAGCAGAGACAGTTAACCTCAATAATGCAGTGGCTTTTTAGCTGGTGCAATTATGTAATATACCTAACTAGTAAAACGGTGTCATTTGTAGAAGCTCTTTGAATCATACTTACACAAAAGATTAATAATTTATTATCTATCATACACGCGTGACCGACATGCGACATGCGTTATGTTGACAGCATTTTTTATCTACACAGCAGATTTGCAATATTACATAGCAAAAGGGAAATTCTTGATAAAAGACACGCAGTTTTTTAATCATAGTTATTTCTGCACTTATTAGCTATGTAGGTATATATAATATTTGCGGTTTTATTTTTTTACCTACTCGTACTTATGTACCTATATTTTCTCTTATGAAATGTGTTTTACTTACACATATATAGTTTTAATGTATTGACTGCTTCATATAAGGAACATTGTTGCAAACGTACAAAGGATAGGTGATGGAACGGCAGATAACCCACATGGATGTAAGGCGGCAACCTCTACCTACCGGCACTACTTTAAAGGTCTCATCCACCTACGACGAACACGCTATTTAAGGCGTAAAAGACAAAGCCGTTAAGTCTTATGTTAGAAACTATCAAAACTACATAGCTGCGCTCTGGGCCGCAATGCATCGCATTTCGTACTGCAAAAACAAATTGCAGATTGTGACCCGCTTTTAGTTTGCGAAGATCCATACAGAACGTATGAAAATTGCAGGTGGTTTTTTTCCGCCCTATCTGAGAGAGCCTTAAAAGCCTTTATCTCCATTCATTTATTTCGTCCCAAAACAAGATCCTATCTTTACCATGATGCTAAATATAGGTCGGAAGATTGGGAGACTTCATCCTGATGTCTATTTATGTACACCTATATATATATTCATATATTTAGTTTCGTTGGCTCGTCTTAGTCACGGTATATAGATAATATTATCGTGTCTTAGTCGTTCGTTTATCCTTAATCTGCGAAATATAGATACATAGGAAGCTTGGATTCGCGATGTTACTCAATTGATGGGTCCAAAGAGTTAGGTAGTTGCGGTAGTTTAGCATTGGGGATACTTTCTAATTGATTGTGGCAGATAAGCGATGCTCCTAGACAGCCAAACTGCATTCCAACCGCAAAATATGGTAAAACTCCACGGTAAACAAGTACGTGGCTCAATCTACCTATCAGTTTCAACTTCGCACTCAGTCTGTTACCGGGTAATCATTAACTACTTATCAAATCCTCTCAGTGATCGAATAGTCGAGTATTATAAATATCTTATAGTTACAGAGTCACCTGTTCGAGTCGTCAAGAATTTGACAACTGGGCTGCTGTGATACGGCTCTATCTTCAAAAGCCCATTTCAGACATTGCCCTTTTTTCACGATGTCTGAACTTAAAAAGTGATCGTGATCGTTCAGTTGATTTAGGCGTTTCTTCTCGGAGAAGATGTTAGATTAGAAATATTGCATCCACCTATTTATAAAAGCCCTACTTGGATAGGCGTTAGTGACTATTTACAGAAATAAATATCCTATAACAGTGTTGATATTACAAAGGCAAAAAACCTATCGGCTTTATGAAACATAGCGTAAAGATTGCGTTATCTAAAGTTACGCACAAGTGTGAGTACCTTGGTGCGTGAAGTTTCTCATTGTTTGTGCTTTCATCAAGCGATAATGAAGCTCTTTTTACACTCTTAAAAGGTAGAACAAATGTAAAATACATACCTAGAATCCAGTAGACTGTATCTTCGTTTTTCAACACTATTCTGATGAAACTTCGGTTCGTAAAGACATTGCATGTTGTTAAACATCTTGAGTTGCCCTTTAAGTATGACCTCAGACAAATCGAAGATAGTTGAAATCCAATACTGGAATTATCTCTGAAGATTGGACTATTTAACACCACATGGACATAGTGCTGATTGGTTCAATTGTTTAGATTTTTGGTCTTATAACATTTTTTCAAACATATTCCTTCACCGTTAAAAGGTGAAGCGATGAAACAACAACAAACAACGCACACATAAGTCACTTAAAACTCAGTTCGTACTCGTATACTGTTTGAATACATGAAATGGGCCAATACCACTGCACTACCACCTTGTTGACTTGTTTAAAATCACAGGAGCTTCAAAAAGGTTAAATATAAAGAGGTCCGCTATTCAGTCTGGTTCCGTTGTCAACGCAGCATTTAAACTGCGACCAAAATATCTTCAAGCTTGGACATAATAAACTTATGTAACTTGAGACTTGCCTGACTTGGTTATCACATCATACGTGTTATAAAATAAAAGAAAGTTATTCCAAAAAGGCATTTTACTGTTCTAGTAAAAAAATACTAAGGACTACCAAAGTTCAGATCCGAATAGGACGCCTTCTTAGGATATCTGTAGCACAAAATGCCTCTTAGTTTAATATGCTGCTATGCATTTAAGAGGTAACTCGTATATTAGGATTGCCAAGAGGATTCAGTCGAACTACCTTTGGGGAAGGCGAGTCATTAGACCAACAGAACTTTTTATTAGATCCCTAATTAGATATCTATTTGCATGAGTATGTCCCACCACAACTTCCCTGACTCTGTAATATTCTCGGCCGTCAATGGTGAAGTCCTTTTTATTGCAATATCAAGGTTTACAGAGTGAAAACTCAAGGACTAATTCTTTCTCGGTCTAGTGATGAGTATGCAAGATTCACACCGTGGGTGTATCATAATAAAGCCAGTTTTAAGGACGGAACCACTTTCTCCCAAAGCTGAAACGCTTTCTCTGTCGCGGCAATTATGCTACTAGTATTGCGTTGTAGGTAAGTATATATATATTGTTATGTAGTTAAATGTAAAACTAGCAAGTTCTTAGACATTCTAAATATCGGTTATTACGATACAATTATAACTTTCGCTTTTAAAGTCTTTAACGTAGACATGCATCTCAGCCACGAGTATGCAATTAGCCACCCAGCTGATAATCTATGATGGGCATTCGTTTGATGCGTTGGTTTATGTTGTATTCTTACCAGCCTGGTCCTATCTATGCCTATTGTATGGACCTACTAACTGTCTGGACTTGGATAAGATAGATAAAACAATCGACCGGTGCATCCTGAACAGAAATCCTAGTCGTACCTAGCTACTACTGAAAGCCTGACAGCCAGTTTATTCTTAGGATATCATTGTTACTAAGAAATTCGTGTTAAAATACTGGTATGGGTTAGACTGGAAACCCATCGCATAGTTTAAAAAAGCTAGGATGAAGATGATCGAGCCAGTTATTAACTTAGAGTTCGAATTTTGGTAAGTACGTACGAAGTCATTAGTTTCAGAAGGACAATGGCGGATATCAAACGATCCAAATAATCAATACGTTTCGAACTTCGGTAATAATTGATTAATGTGTGTGTCGCTGGCCGATACTTGTAGCGGTTATTTAGGACCATAGAACCACGTCGTTTGCCAAGGTGCGTGGTATGGTAAAATAATCGACTATAATTTTGGTGTGATATAAATAGTTGACACATACGTATAAGTGTCAATTACTCCTAATATAAAGAGGAAATTGTTTTGTTTATGTCCTAATGTAAAATATATATTTAGTATTGTATAAAAATACAACTAAATAATACTTTGGACATAATACATAGGGACCCACATCATAAATTCATTGTTCATGTACGCAGGTACCTAAGTACTAACAACTTTGTTAAAATATGTTCTGTTGTGATTCAATACGCAATTGTGTATATCATTTGAAATGTTTCAATACGTATTTGATGCAAATGGTACGTAAACAGCAAACAGCGATTACGTTTACATATATATCATATTTATCAACGAAAGTCGTTTAGTCGTTTGGGATGACAATAGATCAAGACCTGTTAGTAATTCTAGTGTGTCAATTGATGTGAAAATCAGCCCGTCGACTAGGAACTGAAATCTCTTCAGATAGTAGACGCCATGATTATTTTCATTACTGACAACTAGATTCATAATAATTTGTTGGGTTTTGTAAATACTTTAGTATGGGATAACATATCGCCTTTGGGGAACCGATCGTCCAGTGTCCCTCGCGCCTTCCGTAATCAACCTGTTAACTGGCCTGGCTCATCATTGTATTACTGCACGAATTTTATACTAGCTTTATCCTATAACAATTGTAAATCTGCTTAGACTGGAATTCAGTCTTAACATACACTTGGTGGAGGTCAAAATGGGTCAGAGAAAGAGGTAAGAATGATGAGATATGTCAAGTCTTTATTGTAATTAAGATAAGATACGTAGCTAATGACATGACACGTAAGAACCTTTGAACTTAACCATGTGGGGTCGTGATAGGAAATTCAATCAATTCAATTATATTCAAAATAATTAATTTCCTCACGTGATAACCTACTACGCAATAGCATGACAGTATTTCAATTATTGTTATGAATCGATTTACTGGTTCCAGCTACCACAATCTAATTGATGTTTCAGCTTATACAGATAATATATTTCCTTTTTCCTTGCCTTTCCGTCGTGCTTTGGAGAGCACGTAAAGCGGCCAGTTGTCACACACACACAAGCTAATCGTTAGTACCTAGTAGTCAGAAATACCTGACAACCAGTTTATCCTTAGGATATCCGCATTACTTAGAAATTGGGATGTGGAGGTCTGATGGCAGTTTCGTGAAAAATACTGATATTCATTCGGATCTGTTTAGACTGTATGCAGACACCAGAGGGGGCGTGTCTTGGATTCTAACTAGAGCGAAACCTAGGTACGACTTGGCAGTCGAGGGATATATCACTAAGTTACTTACTACAGTAGGTACCATTGCTCGTCTAAATGACTTTATTTCCGTATTTTTCATTTGCGGGATCATATGGCTGACTTGGTTTGTCTGTTTGAGCTCAAAGCGATAGCCAGGAATTCATTTCTGGTTCTGAACCAGATTCAATAAACAACTTTAATTAAATATTTTAGTAATTCTGTTTAAAACGGTGGATTGGCTAAAGCCACCTGGCCTGGAGGTTATACAAATGGCTTAAACTAAAAGTATTTAAGTGTTGCTAGATGGATAACAGTACTCACAATATCAGTACGAAAACGCAATGAATAACCATAAAACCATTTCATAATTTATAAACTTAAAATAAACACAAATAACATTGTTATTAACTTAACAACGAACAAAGAAAGTGTCCAGTAGCGAGCACTGATAGTAATGAACTATTAAATATTATCACTAACTATTGTTGTTGCCAATACTAATATACTTATATAAAATAAATTTCCGCTTGTATGTAAAAGCACTTGAGAACGACTCAACCGATTTGAAAGAAAAGAAAATCATCATCATCAACCCATATACTGTCCCACTGCTGGGCACGGGTCTCCTTTAGTCCACCACGCTGGCCGAGTGCGGGTTGGCAGACTTCACACACCGTAGAGAAACCTCTAAGCCAAGGTTTCCTTACGTTTTCGTTCCGCGTTTAAGCGAATTATTAATACGCACATGAATTCGAAAAGTCAGAGGCGTGCCTTGGATTCTCGAACCCGTTGACTTGGCAGTCCAATGGGCATATCACTAGGCTATCAAATTCTACCGCTAACTTCTGGATTGGGCCAGAAGAACTCGGCTGAAGTTTCTACTACCTCAAAAAAATTACATTAAGACAAGCCAAAGACTAAGTACATCAATGTAATTATTTTAAGAAGAACCGCTTGGACTTGGACAAGTCTTCCTCATGAAGTAACGGCCCTTTATTATTCCAGGTCATGGCTCTCTTCAAGACACTTACCTATAGGCTTGTAGCGACATCTACCGCGCTACATAGAACTACGAAGTCCTGAATCGCGCAAGCAACATTCGCAACGAAAAGTTGCATATTGTATACAACCGCCCGACATCAACCGTCGGGCCGTGGCCCGCCAGGCAAAACACCCGCCTGGTTGGAGGATCCTCCCTTTTCGTTGGAGAGGCAATACACCTCGCCTCTCCACAGGCTCTTCCGACTGTGCTATGTGCTAGCTAATATGCTAGTCATTAGTAACCAGGACTCAACTCAGCCCATGGTCCTACAATGCACAAAAAGAAAAAGAAAGAATTTTATACTTTTATTTGCGTCGGCATGACGTACGGGAAATTAAAATGACAATAAAATAAATCTATGGGAAGACATGCGTCATACATGGTCTGGTTGATTCCGTCACATTTGTTGGATTCGTAATGGTCAAGAAAAGGGCACGGGATTGGTCTCAATCCCGTGTTTAGTTTTAGTTATTGCTGTCGTAAGTCTTTACGAGAGCAATGTAATGTGGTAGCACCGCGGGGCATAACAGTAGATTATAAATTTCGCAATAAAAAAAATATCGAACAACTGTTTACTTCTCGACTTACGGCCGGACCCAATAACAAATAAATCAATCGGTAAGTTTGTTTACTAGAGATACAATACCATTTCTTTAGTCGTTACGTACGGCAAGAAATAACTTATTCGTTTCTATCGATTGATTTTCCTACTGGAGATATAAAATTTGACACTACTTCTATGGAGCTTATGCCAAAATTCTATCTCCAATACGGAAATAAATCAAAAAATATTTTATTATTTTTGACCGTTAGTAAGTTGATAGGTATTATAATTTAGGCTGTGCCAGTTTATTACTACTATAGATCAATGAGTCAGTCAGGACCATAGGTGTAGTATTGAACTGATGTCTGTCGTTGTCTGTTTCTCTGTTACCTTTTCACGCTTAAACCGCTGAACTGTTTTTGATAAAAAACAGTTCAGCGAAAGGATGAGGCCTTAGGTATCTCCCGTTCTACCAGTCTTCATAAGAAAAGGCGCATGAAATTAAAGATACTTATCATCACTATCATCAGTCCATACTCGTCCACTGAACGTAAGCCCCTCCCAGTGAATGCTAATAGCCCAATCAAGTAAGAAATAAATATATGTAGCTGATTATTTAGTGGGTTCTAAGTGTTCTAAAAGTCATGGTGCGGGTGTTTTTAGACGTCGACCAAGCGCGAACTCTGGGTGGTTATAGTTATGGTCAGGTATGATATGAAATCAATTAATCATCATCATCATCACCCACCACTGTCCCGCACGGGTCTCCTCTCAGAATAAGAGGGATTAGGCTGTAGTCCCCCACGCTAGCCTAATGCGGGTCAACAAATCAATTAATATTTAGAACCAATAGCAGATTATTCTCAATTTTCTAATGTGCATCTTATTATGATGAATCTAAAGTGGCTTCTGTGGGCGACACGAGGCTACATACGCAAGTGTAGGTCAAGCAGCAAGGTCGCATAAGCAGCGTACCCGCGTATGCCTTCCAAAAATTGTAGAGCACCAAATGTGCTGCAGACAAATTGGCGTGGTAAATCCTCCTTTACTATTTCACTACAAAAAAAAACACCGTACGTACTTTAGAGACAATGCCTCGAATCCCGGAAAATTTAGACATGACCTTCAATCTATCGACCTCATTTAAAAAAGTTTTCGTTTAAAGACATCCGTCCAGTTGTTCGAGTTATGATCGAACAAACAGATGGATAGATACCAATTTAAATGTTTATGGTTTAACAATACATGCGTTGTGTAGGTGCGTTGGTTATCATCGGTTTTGGCTAAATATAGGATCCTCCCACCCATTCCTGTGCCTCCTACGCACAAGCAGATAGCAAAGTAACTACAAACTTTTATTTGGAGCCGTTTTTCAAGTTTGATTGGTAAATAGGCGACTTAGGGAATTGACAATATGTGTATTTCGGACTCGTACCGACTTAAAACCGATTGTACAGACGCCAGCAGGTCAACCTATCCAAAACTGTCAAAATTTCCCATTTGAATATGAACCTTATGACATTTGTTTTAAAGTTGAAAATCTATCAAAGAAATTTGACAGATTGGGGTAACTTGATGTGCTGGCGTCTGTACCGTCCCCTATAGCCATGGGTATAGGATTCGTGACATTCATCACGACCATGACAAGCTATGGTCCAGTACAACCACCGGACCCCATCGAGCGAAGCCTCTCCTCGCTTTCTACTCAAAGGCGGGCGCCGCCTACTGGGGATCTGAGTATCAGCCTCAGAAAGATCGTTTTCTAGTGCTAGCATGAGCTACATAATAATACTTTGTCTTACTAGCAGATTAGTTTGTCTGCGGGACCACAAGTTTGCTAATTAATTGAGTAAAAATCTTCATTAGGTAAATTAAAGAAATTATAAATTATATTTATTGTTATAGGTACAGAAGCCAGCACATCAAGCTACCACAATCTGTCAAATTTAGTTGATTGATTCTCAACTTTAAAACAACGATATGTTTCATAATCAATTGGGAAAATTTGACAGTTTTGGATAGCTTTACCTGCTGGCAATGTTTTACATTATTTTTTTAAGCTACATACTTATGGCCGTCATTTCATAACTGACGACCTAAGAAGAATCACTGATACAAATTTAGAGAATCATGGTCTCTTGTATAGTACAGACTTAATAGTGGTAGCAAATATGTGAGGGTTGCAATGCAGGGCAATGCCTGAAATGACCAATAAATAAAGGCATTTAGTGACGGCACTCAATCCACCTATGGAGACATACTTAGATATTTTGTCCACCAAATCTGTTACTGTACTGTTAGGTTGGCAATATCGCTTGTAGAACTAATTTATTCGATGTATGTTGACAAAACTAATGTACAGAAGCCAGCACCTGAAGCTACCACTGTCAAATTTCTTTGATAGATTTTCAACTTTAATACAACTCTAAGGTTAATTTTCAATTGGGAAAATTTGACAGTTTTGGATAGCTTGGCCTGCTGGCGTCTGTACCTATGGGTTATGCGATATTATCTCTTGAAAAGGGACGGGTTGCCTACACCCAGTTACAATGACGTCAAAAAGTTATAGCCGTTCTGCTTTTAATGTAGTTTCTCTCGTAATAACATTTTATTAGCAGTTTGTGTCTACCTACTCATAAAACATAATAATTGTTACTTAGATGAAACGCTGCAGCTATACCTAATGTTTCTCGCAAGTCTGCCTGAGAAATTGGCAACTGGATTTTTATATGATCGAATAAGGATATAATACATCAATGTCGTTCCTATTAACTATATTAACAATTATTGTAGGCTGCTTAATAAGTATCTTTGTTCCAAACTGGAAATTATGGAACAGGTTCTCCAAGTATTTATAAATAAAAAAGCTAAACGAAATAACAACATTAGGTAGGTACCTGAGATTTACCAACGCATAAACCACACCTTGTATTTTTAATTTTACTTTTTTAGATTTCACAGAGAAGACGCAAGAGATATTTGGGATCTCGCTACAAAATTTCAAGTTTCGAAGTAGGCTGGATTGGTAATACAAGTACCTAATATAAGAAGCGAGACATTTTGTATGTGATGTGTGTACGTTATATTAATGAAAACATAGTTACTTGAACACAGTCACCTAGGCAACTCTCGTACGAGTGCAAAGAGCTGTAACTAGAACGTAGCTGATAATGCAATAAAACATGATGCTTGATTGTGTAACGGTGCATTGACGATTGTGCAAACTGAATAATTTACTTTTTAGGTTTCTTTAATAGGTATATCGTTGGGGTCGAAGCGAATGCGAGCTCGACTCCTATAGTAAGGTACTTAAGGTAAGTGCAGTTTTTTGTCGGTACTACAACGACATAATTATGAACGTGAACGATGCTAATGTGAAAAAAAAAAACAATCTTAACCTATGTCATAAGTTAAGATTGTTGTTTTTCACGCCATGAAATGAAATTGTCGTCGCATCTCTTCCCGAAACTATGATTGAAGAGTTACAGAAGTTGGAAGTCATTCTACATTTTTTCTTCGGCTTGACTTACAGCTGTCTCTAGACAGGTGTTCTGCCTTCTCTAAGCCTCTCTCGTATCTATTTTCTTTCGGACCTATTCTCTAGCCAGCTATTTGACCAATCATAATAACTGACAGCAGCCCATATCGTATTCAAAAGTAGCATCTCTAAATCCAGGCTTTTCAGCACGCCCCAGTTAACTAGTACTAGTACTAATACACTGCAGTAATACTTGTGTTGATTGATAGCGTTCATTGAGAAACAAATACCAATTGTATTGTCTGTTCAATTCATACCATAGTAGTTGTTACCATCTGACAAATCACTGTGAAGCAACGTTTACATTATATGAAACGCTTGCAATAATAATTCAGCTAGAACCAGAGACTTTGTAAAGTCACTTGCAGACCTAAGAGGATATTTTTTATTGTAATAAGATGGCAAACAAGCTTAGGTACGGGCTGGCTGTTGGTAGCCACAGTCCAGCCAGCAACACTAAGTGATATTACTAGCACGTTCTCATCTTGAGACCTCAGTTGTCGAGTCTCATAATTATGTCCTCATATATCCGCAAATATGGAAATAAGGAGCCAGCGAGATTATTATGTTTGTGTCTGTATTTTCCGTACCACAATTTGATTAGGTAAGGAAAAAGTAAAATTCTTATCAGCAAATTCAATTGTGTTTCAAATCAGTTGATGCAATCTATGTTTAGCTGAATTAGTAATATTTAATTAATTTATTAGATATTCAGGTATTATTATGGAATGCTAGCTTCCGTCCAAGGGATCATTTCCATACCAACCACTACTATTAAAAGATAATATTACATAGTTACATCGTATAAATCTAGTAAAAGAACCCAATCTCAATTCGACGATCGAATCAAAAATTAATTCCCCGGAGAAAAAAGATTTGTACGGCCTACCCAAGTTGTCTTGTAGATGTTTTTTTTTTCATAAAACACGTCACATCAGGTTTTTGAGCTTTGATGGCATTTCGCTCATGAAGCTTAGGAGCTAACCCAAAGAGTAGTAGGTGGGTACACACTGCATACCATCATGCCGGTGTTCCCTGAAGGGTTAGGCAAAGATGTACTAAAGTACACTAACGGTTCACTGAAACCATTCCACTACCTCGGGAGACAAAACAGACCTTGCCTTCTCATGTTTCGTCTGGTCAGCTGGATCCTCTTTGTGTTTGGCTCCAATCGAGGCCATGGTATTCGTCGCATACCCACTACTGCATTTGTAACCTCTTTTGAACTTGGCACCCGACTTTGGGAAATCGTATTTTTTTTATTCATATAGATCCTGTTTTTTCGTTCGTTTATAGCTCTAAAAAAAAGTAGATGACTTCAAAATAAACTCTTCACCCCCGTTTTTTCGACACTCAAGTAGTAGTTTAGTAGGGACTTAGTTGATTCTTGAACAGATATTTTGTTTGAAGTTGATTGTAATGGAAAAATACACTTGACCAGTATTTTTTACCTGTGTAATAGGTACATATTACAAGATTGTACTATAGAAATGTTGATAACTGAGTCAAGGCTTGTTGAGAGAGAACTTACAAGTGCCTGTACGAACAACTTGCTAATGTGCTACTAACAGGGAAGCGAACCTTAATTGATCGACGTGTATTTTTTTTTTCTAAAGAAATGTTCAATGATGACCTAGGTACTCGTGCCTTCAAGCAATCTTCCCAAAAAAAAACTTAATACCAACAACTTTTTGAGTTCTCTTGAGCGTCGTCTGTTGGTGACTATTGTTCCCGATGAACTTTTACGTTCTCATAAAACAGAATAGCAATTTTCATAAAAATAAGTTGTTTAGAACCAAAGAAACATTATTGACGACACGTTTGGTGCAGCGGCTGAGCGATCGCGTTTTGTGCCTCGGGTTGTGGGTTCGATCCCTGCACGGAATAAATATTTGTATAACCTACAAGTAGTTGTTCCGGGTCTGGGTGTTCGTGTATGTGAAAAATTCTGTTTGCACACACCCAGGATGCAGGTGAAAATCCTAGTGTGCGGCAACATTTTAGTTATAATAAAAAAAATATTCAACCCAAATTAGTTAATAATTAGCTAGTTACAGGTTAAAAGTTCGTACATGAATATGAGCCAAAGAGGCTGCCAACTCATCATAGTGTTACAGTACTGAACCACACCACTGATTTTCTGCTGGGCCTAGGACATTGCAAATACTAAAGTAGAGGAAGATAGAATTACTAATATGTATTTTTTATAACACTGACCAAATCTGCTATCTTGAATTACATAAAGGTTATTGGCAATTTTTATTCAAGTAGTAGATGCCTGGTACAATGTGTGTAGGTATAGGTATGTAAAGAATAAATATTTATTTTGAGTAAATAGGTACAGTGGTTTCTATCTTTTTATAATACCGATTACCAAAAAGAAGAGTGGTAAGATGGACATAGACATATTTAAACAGTTCCTAAAGACATCTCAATTGGTAGAAAATATGCTTTGCTACTGGCAAAATTCTACATTTATGGGTTTCATCTATCCAGCTACAACAACTACACTTTAACAATAGTTCATGCTGTGATAAAAGCATCAGTGAATAAGTAGGAACAATGATTGAATGAATAGGAATGTATGACTGTGGACCATTGGGAATAAAACATTAACAAATCACTTAATTTTATATGATACAAGATTGAACAAGAAATCAGTACAATTGTGAATAAAGGTCAGAGTTCAAAATTTTAGTTACTTTACATTAAGAGAGATTATATTTTTAATTATGGTAACTATAATACATATATGTATATGTAATTTGATACAATGTAAACAAACTCAATATCTTTGCAGGACAAAATTATTTCATTTTAGAAATAAACATTATGTTTTAGAGTTAATTAGGAAGGAAAAAATCAACCACATGCAGGATTTTTCCTTTGCTAAATAACTTTAAAATCTTAGCATGGAAAATGCCAAAAAATACAAAAAGATATTATGTATGTTTTAGTGTAGATAAGCAGATACTACTTAATTTGAGAGGCTCGTGGTTAAGTAATAACTATGCTGATCAACCGATCTACAAGGTTAAGCAGCGCTAGCCGCGGTCAGTCCGTAGATGGGTGACCATCCTTAACACATTGAGACCCCTCCGTGCCTCATGGAGCATGTAAAGCCATTGCTCCCGGTTGTCATATGAATAGGTACCTATGACAATTGTTAGTGGTACTCTGAAGACCAAAAAGCCTGTGAACCAGTCTATCCCCACTCTCCCCTAGGATATTGGTATTGTCCAGAAATTGGGTTGTGGAGGTCTGATGGCAATTGCTTTTGTGTAAAATACTGATATTCAGCTGCATCTGGTTGGAATGGAAGCCGACTCTAACATAGGCAAAGGCTTGTAAGATGATATAAGCACATAGATATAAGGTACAGGTTGCAATTTTACAAAGTTTTAGTGTAGTACTACACAAAAAATTTGTAAAATTGCAACACCAGTTAATTTTTATGGCCGTATTCTTATTACAAATTTATTCTAGATGTGTACTTTTAATAATAGGTATTCATTTCATAAATTATATTTTAATTATTTAATGAGATTACTGTTGTTTCCATAGATCTTCAAATAATTTCTGGTTTAAAAAGGTCCTTATTTCCCTGTAATTTATCATTATAAGTAAAACAAGAATTAACCAGAGATACTTGATAGAGCTTAACAATAAAAACTTCTTTGTTTCAGTTTGATTTGATTAAGTAACATGCTTGCAAAATAAAATGGGTATCAGATGGGCACCTGAAAATATTAAAAAGTTTGAAGCTCAGAAATTTCATTAAGATTTCCATGTGTATGAAAAAAGTTTTTTTTTCTGTAGTAATATCACCATGTTAATTACCTACTAACTATGCCAAATGAGTATTAAAAATAGTTGTGTGTCACTAAGCCATTGACCCTGTTAGACACAAATTACTCACATCATGTGGGGCACTTTCTGAATAAGAAACAAATGGTACAAACAGCCCTAAAATTTGTCCATAGAAATTGGCATAAAATAGATCTCCACCTCCCGCTTTTACATACAACTGCTTCAGGTAGTGTCGTGAACGTGAACGACGTGAACCTGAATCATCTAATATTATGTAAATGAGATGCTGAACGAAAATATCTTGACAAGTTTTGTTTGATTCGTTGTAAAGAAAAATATTCAGTAGGTATTTAATCCAGTGCCGGTGGGAAATGCGTTGCTATGTTAAGTTTCACAAACAATTATGGGAAAATCCAATGGGAACCAAGAGATTGTACAACCTAATATTGGACTGAAATACGTGACATTCTAAGTACTTACACTTCAAGTATCCGATCCCCTTTCCTGATACCGGCCTGCTCCGCCGCCCCGTTCTCCAGAACAGCGCTGACATGCTGCAGAGGAGCATAAAGTTCACCGTTAATCGATCTCAACTGCCCACCCTCAGACACTTGACCGCGCACGTTGAAACCAAAACCGGTCTCAGTTTTATAGATAGTAACGCGACGAGGCCCATTGGCAGGCACTGTATTCGTATTATTTCTTTCGGTTCGAAATATACTGTTATTATCGGTTTCTGTCTCAGCCATTTTGAACAATTTTCATCACAGAAGATAAATATTTGACATTTTGACATTCTTTGCCAGACAGAGTAGCCATATAATAATAAAAAAAAATAAAGCAACAAAAACCGCGGCTGATATTCTCGATTACCTAACACAAGATAAAATATTTTGTTGTAAAATATATTCCAGGGCTTGTACTGACATTACAATGTTTCGGTTATTTTAATCTTTTAATAATTTAAATGTAAAAAGCTTAATTTTAATGATTAATTTGTAGTAGCTATTGCCATCTAGTACATAAATTATAACAACTTTGCGCTCTGATGATAAAACAGTGTCAAAGTTTACTTATTTATTCACTAGAGAGCGGTGGAATCGAAACAACGTGGTACAAAAATTTCATTTTCTTTCACATCAAAATCAGCTGTGAACATCAGTATGGCCGCTCCGTTATCTATAAAATAAAATAATATAAAATTGTTTTTGTAAAATCATTCAAAAAAAATAGTAAAGTGCAGTTTTCGTACTTACACCGTCTAATTGTTCATTTACGAATAGTGTTGATGTTGACTAAAAGTGTTGCGTCATGACAGAGACCTCTCACTGACAAACAAATACAATAAAAATTGCGACTCGCTATTACGGCGACTTATTGTAATTTCTATTTGGCTCTTGCATCGTTTCTGTAGTTTGGTTGAGGGCTGATGTTATTACTGAATCGTTGTCGAAGAATATATAATGAGTAGTGTTAGATTGAGTTTCGTATCCGTGGGAAGGATAGCAGTGAGAAGAAATTCACAAATATCAGGTAAGTGCACAATTTCTCTATACAGTGTTGTTTTTTTGCTAGTTGGCGTTGATCCAGGCTCGTGTCGCAGTATCTAGCCATGTTCTTTGTGTTTGAATGCGTACGCGATTAGGTGTTTGATAACAAAACGTGATGTTTTATGTTACTTATCTTGCGTGGTGTAGTTAGTGTCTATACAATACTTTAAACACGCGTGATGGCGCGTGTTGGCGACATTCTCGCTGTAATAATTAATTCGTTATGAAGCTGTTTTCCGTCCATCGCACTGCAGGGCCTATCAAAGCGAATGTGTAAGCAAGGTCAAGGAAGTCACGTGTACAGATGACACTGGCCGCATAAAACTATTAAAAACTAGATGTTTGCAATAATTTCTAATAAGAACTTTTCATACAATATTGGTAAACACAATTGACCTGTCCTGAACTTTAGTACTGTGGTTATGTTCCAAATTCCAATTTTAAAACTGGATTGCTTTAAAGTTTACTGCACTGCAGATTTAATCCGAACACTACAATTAAAAAAATTAAGAAAAGAAAGTTGTTCATGCAATAATCTAGCCTTTTACTAGCTTTCTGTTAAAACCATAACAATTAATATTTGTATGGTAGAGTTTGATTGAAAGTAATGCTAGCTACTAAATTTGTTTACTACCAACTAAGTAATATAATGTAAGTAAATTAAATACTTACATACAATTGAAGTTACAAATAAATAAATATTCTTGGACAATTTTATTTTTCCAGTCTAAAGCTAGTTTATATTTCAATATACCTACTTAGGCTAATTTTTATGACCTTGAGCATAACAACCTACTTTGACTTTGTAACAGTATGGACAATTCCTAATTAAAATTTTAATCAATAGCTACTTGCTTCTTGCAACTTGCAAGGCAGATGTTAAAAAAAATTTTTGATTTTGTTTGTTGCTGTGGCACAGACCCAAAAAAAAATGTTAAGGTTATGATTTATTACAATAAGTAATAATAATACAACTTAATTCAGATCACAAAGAATCCATACAGAAGTATTAGTAACGAAAACTTAAGAACGAATGTTAGTATCCTAAAATCTGGAGTCGAACCCCAATGTAATACATACATGGGAACGACAAATGATATACGTCCGAACCCGGGAAGCAGCATCTACGATACAACATGCTCAGAAGTGTGTGGGAGCTGGCACGTATTTTACAGAAGATTGAGGCACACTGCTTTTGGATGATGGCATGAAAGCCATCTATCCTTGCCATCTTGAACAGGCATCTCCTGGGTGTGTTTGCTCTACCATCAACCTCATATTTTCCCTGGGGGCAAGATTGAAGTCAGGAGCAAACCAATTAAAATTTAAAATAAAAAAAAATACCTGCTATAATACTGACATTTTAAAAATTCTAGAAAATTACATTTCCATAGAATGTTCTAATGTTTATTTTACACTTGTAAAATATAATACCTAGGTACTTACCACAAACTTAAAAATTAATGTTCCTAACGAGCAAGAGGTAATAATTTCTCATCATTTCTTTCATCAGCTTGACAAATGACTAAATCAAATCAAACCTCTGTAGGTACCTACTTCTTGTTTTTTATAGTTAAGCTGGAATTTAATGTAAATTTTTCAAATAGGTACAATTGAAATTCAAATTCATTTAGTTGTGGTTAAATATTTAAAACACTTTATTTTGATATGTTTGACTCATTGGATGGCAAAAATAAACCTTAAGATGGCTGTGACGTTAAAATGAATCCCGTACATCCTGACGAAAGCCATTTTAAAACTTATTGGTAGTAGGTACTTACTCACCATAAATTATAGACCAACAGTTGAATTCTTAATTCTTGGCCATGGTCCTTTTGGATGTTAGCCCAATGTCGATTCTCATGAGCCTTCTCAAATTAACTATTATTCTATTTATTTATTTATTATTTATTAACATTATACATATAGTGTACAAATATCCCTAAGCCCCACAAAACTGTGTTATCAGTTTGACTGTGGGATCTTGAGTCTCCATACTATATGCTATACTACTTATATGTATGTATGCTAATACAATATAATTGTATTAATAGATACTTATATGTAAGTACCTATATTATTTTATTTTCTAAGTACTACACTAAGTGTTCTTATCTGTGTAATATTTTCTTAATTTATGCTCAAAAATGTATTTGTTTTCCACCTGCTCATGTAAATGTAAAAAATATAGTTGAGGAATAGGTACTTTACTTTTTACACTTGACATCACGTTTGGCGTAGTGGGTAAGCGATCGGCTGGCGCGCTGTGTTATGGATTCGGTCCCCACACGTGATAGGTAGATATTTGTATGATCTACATCTCTAGGTATTTGTACATGTGAGATTCATGTAAATGCACCATGAAACCATAGTGTGGGGAAATTAATAAAATCAAACTACCAATAGGAGTTTGTTAGTATATGTTTTTCGGGTATGGAGCGAGATCCGTACTATCAGGTTTACAAAGACGTTTGTAAACCTGAGTAAAGGTGGAAACAGACTTGTAACACACCACGCCACGTGACGCGAATGTAACGTGTCCATTCGCGTGCATATTCTGTTCCTGGATTTCAACAATCGGCCAAAAACGCGTGGGGTGTCATCGGGTGTTATAAATGTGCCTACTCCTTTATCCATTACAATTCTTGTTGTTTGGTAACCTAAGTAACCCTTCGTCATCCTTGCGTTACTTAGCTAACAAACTAAAAATTCTGTACCTAGTCTCGCTTTTACATAATATTGGCAACCAGTCAACCGCCACAGGATAGATGGAACCGTCTGATAAGGACGTGCCTGACTCAGACTTGTAATTTTCGCTAACTGACCATGACCGTATTGTTGGACCGGCTAAGGATCTGTGTGCCTTATCGGGCATGCACGATTACTATGTATGTACTGTACAAGGTGCGTTGACATGAACTTTTTATTGATAATACACTGAGACAAGACTGATAAAGTTTTATCTAAAATAAAAACAGTTGGAATGAGAATAGGTATAATATAACGACCTTTATTGAGATGAATGTTTAATTTATTTAATGATACCGTATAATATTAAACAGTCCAAAATTTATGCTTAAGTATTAAATCTCTATACCATTTACACGTTCGGCCTGGGTTCGTCTTATCTAAGCATTAACTCTTCTATCACGCATATTGTGTTTTGCTTAGATTATGTCTCTGTTCCTTCACGCAATCCCATCCAACTCATTTCCATACGTCGATTCAAAGGAAACTGATAAAAAATCAAGCTGTACCATTGTACTGCAAAAGTCACCGGTATTACGATGGAATACGACATGATATCGTGTGTACATTACATCCAGTAGTGTCCATCGATCTTCATATTTTATCATCAGTCTTCTCTCTAGTTCTCTCTTATTCCATCATCATCATTCTTCCATCGGACCACTAGGCGTCGCGAGGGTCTTCACCGCTGTCGTGGACATTCCACCTTGCCGCACAAAGCGTTTTGCTTCATCATTTCTTGTGTGGAATTCTCTTCCGGCAATATCCAGTATACGCTGACCTCTACTCTGTGTACAAAATCTACAATGCGAGTCCAGCTTATACTGGAAATGTAAATAAATAAATAAATATTATTGGGACATTTTTACACAGCACCATCAAGTCCCAAACTAAGCAGAGCTTGTACTATGGGTACTAGACAATGGATATAATACTTAGATTTTTTTTTTTTTGTAAATATGTACTTATAATACATAAGAAACACCCAGACAAACACAAATACTCATGTTTTACCCACACAAATATTTGTGTCCTGTGAGAATCGAACTCACGACCCCATGATCAGCAGTCCGCTACTCGAACCACTAGACCACAGACGTCGTCAACAAACAAATGTGTAACCGTGTGTCGAAATTAGCGTGAAATCATTTTAACCTCAGTGATCTTCCGTACAGCATCATCATCATCCCATAATTGTCCACTGCTATACGAAGGCCTCTACTAGTGAATGCCACAGAGCTCGATCATCGGTTTTCCTCATCCAGCCGTACAGCATATCGTGAAAGAAAAAATAGAAATTAAAAAACAACAACTTTGTAATTAAAATCACATTCCTATCGTAATTTGAGATCTTAACAAAAGTTCACTGGCATTTGTCAGATAGTAATCTGATTAGAATATAATGTGCTAATTAAATTCGCAGGCCGGTAAATCCAACAAGTTTCTCTAAAGCGTTGAAAATAATTTGATAACATTCATCATTATGAATATGTCAACAGATTTACAATACTTTTATGTATTCTTCGTCTGTTTGTCTAATAGTCCTTGTAATCGTGTAATGTTTGTCTTGTCTATGGTTATATCAGGTTTAATTGAAATTGACTTAGTATTTTAAATAACAAAGAAGGGACGAATCTCTTCTATAATTTAAAAAAAACTGACCTAATCTTGTGTGTAGCCTGTTGTATAGTAAGTTTATTTACGAACACTACTCGTAATTTACACATGTAAATTCAAAGATCCCGAATTATACTCACAAGTCGCGACAATTTTTTTGTTTACATACGCGTAGTAAGTTGTGAATTGATGCTGTATAGTACAGAAAAGAGACTGATCTGCTATTGCAGCGATTTATTCGATAGCCCACGCTTCGGAGTACATATCGGAATTTGCAGTATTGCAGTATTCGATGGTAAGACTCTCAGTACAGAAACTTCCTACATTAATAAATCAAAGCAGGACTATTTAGCAGGAGGCAGGAGGAGGAAGCAGGAGTATTTATGCTAGAACAGCATAAATACTCGCTAGTTTTAGTTCGAGTAAATTGATTGATGGCCTTTTGTGAATCGAGATTGTACACTTGGCTGTTAGTTGTGACTTTCTAAACTATAACCACATCTAGCTGCTAAAAAAAATAGCAACTGTTACGTGATAATCTATAAATGGACAGTAGACGAGTACAATCTACTGTTCTCTCCTCGGGATTAAACTTTTGAACCAATTCGAAGTTGCTTTGCAAAAAAATAAAATAAGAACGGCCTGTTTTTTTTTTGAGTTGGCAATATAAGATTTAATTCCCACCCACTGCCGAAAACGTTTCCGCGCAGAGCACTGGCAACCTTACTCACCGTAAGGAACACAACACAGCTCAAAGGAGTTTATTTCACCAGGAGCTACTTCCCCAGTCGGGCAGCTCCAATTTGTGTGGAATTACTCCCACTATTCTCATATTGTAGGTACACGCGACATCTCAACTAAAAAGCTTGCGATTGCTTGTTTTCTCGTCGTATCTACCATACTTGCGAACAAGGATCAATAGCGAAGTAATATGTTAAGTACACATTATTTTTTTACCAAGAGCTGGGTATATTTTCACTTACGACAATGCTCTTTTCTGAAATAATTGAGAAGCAACGTTCTTTCTTGACTTATCCAAAGTAATCAGAAACTGCATATCCCACGCAAGTGCTATGCAATTCGGCTATACCGATACTGATAATTTGCATACAATAAGGGAAATTTCTCCTTTCCCTGTTGTACATACGGAGCAATATTATGCGAAACAGAGTCTTGAATGCAGTGCGGTTTTCAGTTCGGTTTTAGGAAAGAACTTCGTAATTTATCTCCTTTACGGAGTATCTTAGCGCCTAGGTAAGGCAAACCTTGGCTAATCGGTGACATGAAGTTATTCGGTTATAGTTTCTTATCGTCTCATAGTAATTTGGTACATTATAAATATAATCAGAAGTTAAGAAATGGTAGACCAATTCATCGATTTTTACTTAGTACCACTTCAAAAAATAATTTAATCGACAGGTGATATTATATTGTAGATAAACCTATCACCGATTACTTTGGTTTGGTTTACAAAGGTTTGTCCTATGTTTTTCTTGAGATTGCAACTTGGGTATCGGTTCTATGTCATGCGATTATAATATAGTTTTATACTCAATGCATATTCCACACACACCAAGTAATCCACAATTGTTCATCCAAGTGTGTAATTGCAGCTCATTATAAAATCGGTAAACATACGTAAGTAACTAATTAAGTGGTAGACACTTAAAACGATACGTTTCCTACACCCTGTTTACTACGGAGGTTATATAATGCTTTCACACTTTCCTAAACAACTAATCGTACAGTCCATTGATTGCAAAGTATTTAGATTTAGAGGACGTTGATTCGATCACCCATAACTTAGGCCAATATACTCTACTTGTTCCAAATTAGAAAAATGAATACTTACCCTATGTATTAGATACTTACCTACTATTTTTTGGGATGCGCAAAATGTATCTTCTGCCACCTGGAGCAACAGCAGGGTAGGTATGTAGGACTTGTACCGACTTGCTCTATAGGGCCGTAGGATTCCATAACAAGTCATTCGCTACGATCAAGACAGGAGCCTCTCTCTAGTCGTTCTACTTTTACAAACAAGTGGTCTTCAAAGGAACCCTGGACTGAGGCGCCCAATGAAAATTAAAAACAAATTTCAATGGCATTATCGTCAACGATGCAACACGACATCAAATGCCGCAGATGATCCATTAATATATCCCAGAACAAAAACTGAGCCAAAGTATGGACCAAACTTTCCCGTAAGTCGTAAGACACGTGTAGTAATAACATACTTAGATGAACTAGACAGTATGGCACTGTAATCTGCCTGCCAAGATTGCGTCTACATTGTCTTGAAGAATGAGTAGCGGTTTGTTAATAGAACTCACTGTGTTAATGAATGCATCTTTTAAAAATGCTGGCAATATTATGCAGTTTTTTGCTGCACGAGTCATAAGCACTTTGGGACGAGACATCAGAAACATCTATTATATTTGGACTACAAAAGAAGTTTAAATTTTTTGATCTTTTGAGTAGCAATTTAAGATTCGGTTTAGCTTAACTGTCGCTTCACAAATTGATGTTCAATGTAGCCTATCATCGAAGATCAATTGGTGATGCGGCATGATTGTAATAGAAAAAAAATGCCGTTCACCTGATGGTAAGAGATTTCAGAAATCCGTAACTAATTCAGTTCTCAGTCAGACCTTTGCTTCTATCACTATTCAAGTACAGTTTCACACAAATGCTTCTTGAAAACATGAAACTTGACCCGCCCCAGCTTCTCAGCGTCCATCAAAATGACTTTAAATGATGTTAAGATCAATAAAACTTTCATTGAATAATGACTGAATCAACATAGTCGTTTCGTCTTGCATTCACTGGCGCCATCTATTCCGTATTTCTAAAGATTACGTAACAGAAATAAATATGTAGCTCTTATGTTAATTACTTCATTGCTATCATTTCCTACTGCATTTAGTGTTGATGTGCTGCTCCACTTGATTCACGTATTATTTTACTATCGTCACTCGATTTATCTTTCTAGAAACTAGGTTTTGTTGGTTCTTTCAGCTATTCACAACAGAATCACGAATCGCCGATGATGTTATCAGGAAGTATTCGTATCTTTCACATAGTTTGACGACCTCTGTGGTCTAGCGGTTCGAGTGCCGGACTGGTGATCATGGGGTCGTGGGTTCGATTCCCACAGGACACAAATATTTGTGTGGATAAAACATGAGTATTTGTGTTTGTCTGGGTGTTTCTTATCTATTATAAGTATGTATTTACAAAAAAAAAAAGTATATAAGTATTATATCCATTATCTAGTACCCATAGTACAAGCTCTGCTTAGTTTGGGACTAGATGGTGTTGTGTAAAAATGTTCCAAAAATATAAATAAATATAGTAAATGTTGCTGACGCATATGTACATTGATGTGAACATTACATCACATTCTCTGCAGGCGCATTACTAGAAAGGCACTTGCAATACTGTTGGGATTAAATATCATAATCAGATTATACTGACAAAATGTTCCTTTTTGCGCCCATGACTCATCGTATCTGATGCTGATAATCGTCCACAGATTTGTTCTACACGGAACAGTGGTGAGGATTACTTATTATTGTAGTTACAAAGCGCCATGATCCTGTTCATCTAGAATTCATAAACCCTGGTCGCTTTCTACATCACTTGCTATTAGATATCTATGACCTATTTCAGTATGATGACAGAACCATGCGATAAAAGAAAGTAGTGACTTAAGTCAGAAATTGCTTACTTTTCCTTTCGTTTCTAAGTCCAGTCCGCTAGTAGATATTGTCGCTCGAGGCGTTACCAAAGTCGTAATTCACGAGATAACTACCCGCACCGAAGCGCCTTTTAATCACACATCAGTGAAGGCAATGACAGTGAAAGATGATTGACATTATAGCCAAAAAACATGACCATGATTCACAACCTAATATCAACTGTATATTGTGTAGTAAAAAACCCATTTTACCTTAATTGGTAGTTGAATTCGTAGTCGGCGAGCTGCACATAACATTTGTAACTACACCTAGATTATCTAGAATGTTAGGAAAGTGAAAGTCGTTACGTCATGCCTATCAGTTTATTACATTTGTGCAAACTTTTTTAACATTTTCAATATACAAGATTCGGTTCGATTCAATTAAACTTGTTTTGCTTACATAATTTTTTTTTATTTCATGCCTATTTTTTTTATTTCTCCTTGGTCGAAGTAAAAACGATTTGTTGCGTAATTTTTAAGGCATTTCTGATCTCAATCTGCTTTCCACTTCATAACTGTTTAAATTTAGAGCTTAAACGCGTTGATAGCGGTGATAACTTGAAAGTAATGTTGCTTTGATCGTCCGATTTCTCGTAACGATATGAAAAGGGAAACTTTGTTTGTTTGCAGGGTATCACGTGCGTAAACATTATGTTCGAATGAAACCTTTGTCATATTTTCACCTTTTACGACTAAACTATTACTGGTTCCGAAAACGGTGATTTAGTAAATCAAACTAGATACAAACTCTTTTGTATCTTTCAAAACAGAGGACAGGAGGGTTTAAGAGTTTAAATGATTGCGCCTTGGCACCTAGTTTCTTATAAATCAAAGTTCTTTATAAGTACCCAATTGACTTGACAGAACTTGAAAGGCTAAGTAAAAAAAGCGATATTATTGTGTCTTTTAGTCTCGAGCCTATTGCCATTAACGGGGCACAAGTCCACACTGAGCTGCTGGAGTATCATAGAAAAATCCAAAAACATTTTGTTCGTCCTGAGAATTGAAGCGAGCACCTCTAGCTTAGCAGTCGCACTTACGACTACTAGATGAATGAGGCAGTTATAAAAAGAATTTGTTGTAAATGGTGCGATTCTCTTTAATATAAGCCTCATATTTATACACCATTCCTCTTACTTTGTAAGTCAACTCAGTAATGTCAACAACATAGTGCATTTGTTTCTCTTATCGCTAACACATCTGTATTACAATACCGCGTTTATAATGTACATTGCATAAGTATACCTGTATTATACCATATATCGGTTGAGATTGAAAGTCAAGCCATCCGACGATATCTAAGTGCGCTGATAATTTTGTGAACAAATTCCAATTTGGTTTTATCCACCGACGCGTTAACCACAAATAAAGAAACTGAACTACTAAATAAAGAAACGTGTGAAACTTGCAAAGCGATGTAAAACAAAAATGATCCAAATTAATGCCTACTCTTTTATCCTTGTTTGTAAAATGAGTAATGAAAGAGTCGAACCCACTTGCGACTTACACAATGTCATCGCCTTGACATAAAAACTGAAGAATATTAAGCAGTAACAATTGCAATTAATGGACTTGCTTATTTTCGATAATTCAAAACTGTATAACTTGTATAAGCTAGTTAATTTCTTAATTTATTAAGCAAAGCTCAGCATTATAGCCAATTATTCTCGCCCGATATTGAGGCTCAAGGCTACCGATTTTTTTTCGTTTAAGTATACAATTACCTGGGAATTTAATGAATGTTTTGATATAAGGTAGTCGCCGATGTCTTACACGGAATGTGTCATCAGCAGATTTCATGAACATAACAACAGCTGTGTGCTTGTGTCCTAGTAAAGTCTTGCACATGATTAATTATTTTATAAACGATGACGAATTTCTTGGTAAACGATGATCGAAACAAAATAAAACAGATTTAATTGCCTTGTTGTGTAACACCAGAGGCAATGTAAAGTTTAACCTCACCTCTCCGTATAAAAAAAACCCGGGGAGTAATTTACCTACTTCCAATAATTAATCATCGATTAATGAGCTAATATGCATTCGCCAAAAATATCAACAACAGCCTGCATTTATTTAGCATATTTAATTATACAACCTTCGGCTAACGTTTGCTTCAATATACATAATATTGACCTACTGTAGGCACTTGGGAGTGCTATTCTATTATTTTAAATTGGTACATACCGAGCTTTACGCGACGGGTTTAAAGCTGTGAGTATACAAATGATTGAACCCCTAACGGTCTTATTCATAAAAATATAAAACTTCTTATATGTATATTGCTCATAATTATGTATTATGTCTTCTTTTCTCTGTAACAAAATATTACAGGTCAAAACAAGACAATACATATTGTAGGAATAGTTGATTGGATTTATTAATAAAACCGATAGTGTCTAATTCTGTCCATGGGTCTCCAAATAAATGTTTCGATGTAAAGAAGCATACCTACACTATCGCATTAGGTTTAAAACCAATATAGTGGTTCGTAACTACTATCATCAACTATCAGCTTATAATAATCCACCCATATAGGTACTGTCCCACTGCTGGGCACGGGTCTCCTCTCACAGAATGAGAGGCTATAGTCCACCACGCTGGCCTAATGCGGGTTGGCAGACTTCACAAGCTGTCGAGAAAATCTCTAAGGCATGCAGGTTTCCTCACGATGTTTTCCTTCACGGTTTAAGCGAGTGATAATTCATTATCAATACGCACATGAATTCGAAAAGTCAGAGGCCTCCATAACTGACATCTACGGCTTTTGCACCATCTCTGCAGCTTAGGGGCACAGCTTGGCTTATCTAAATAAATAAAAAGAAAAATTCTTCAATCCGATATTAAATGAACATTCATCGTGCTCAAAAGGTTGACTTACTTACTGCTTGACTGACCTTGGCAAACATTTAAAAAAAATAAACCAATTAACTGCTTAACCTAAAGGCATTTTTCACTTTTATGTTTTTGCCATTGACCTACCAATGGAAGCCTTTGTTTGCTATGAAATCAACAAACTCGTTCGGATGGCCTGTAAGATAACAAAATTCTTTAAAACATTGGTAACACACTCCTCAATTCGAGTTCTGAATGTCAATGTATGACCTTGCCGCAATTAAATGGGCATTGTTTTTGTCGAAAAGTTTAGCACTAAAACTGAATCAAATTTCTAAAGAATCACCAGGAAAATCGGTTGCATGCATGCAAAATAAGTTTAAAATTTCAACTGATTGGTATTCCTTGTGGTTGGGACTCCTGGAATACTGATAGCATCGATTTTTGACTATAAATAGTTGTACTTAGCGTTTTGGTTTTTGTGTGGATGTCTGATGGCATTTTTGTAAGCTAAAATACTGATATTCAGCCGCATCTTGTTAGACTGGATCCCAATATAGTTACAAAAAGGATAGGAATATAAGGATGATGATGCATTTTACACTATTAGAAAGGCTGTAAGGTTCTGTGTTCACCGCATAAGCGCCAACAATGCCGGTTTTAATAAAGCAGAAAGTAAAATGCCATGAGCACGAACAATAGTGACTATTGTTATAACAAGTTCCCAGAAACCATAGTCATCACTGTCTTGCAAACTATCCATAATTAGAGTGAAAAGCTGCCGTAATGACTGTTTGCTTTGTCCTTGTTCAACAACATTCATTTCTCCATTTTGTTTCCATTGAAGCACATCGGTTTTATTTGTTACTTCTGGCCAAACGCGCAGATACAAAAATCCCACCAAAATTGTTATGGGTCGGAAGCTTAAAAATGCAATTTGACTCCGAGACGGGAGACCATATAAATTAGAAGTTACCAAAATTCTGTTTTTGTGCCTATTATGTTAATTTTAATAAATAACTTATGTTATAAAAACATTTTAAGAGTTTTTAATATCTTTCCGTAATAGCTACTTGACAAATTTTACTAACAGTAAATGCTGCAAAAAAATGAAGGTATTATAATTAAATTTTAAGAGGAAAAAGAGAGGTATATTTTTGTTATTACGTTGCCTATACAAGCTATTCTGCAAATATGATACATTTATATGTAGAAAGCAAGAGATTTTACATATTACATAACCCGTGATGCTGTTTTGAACCGTAATGGTCAATTATTAAAACAAACAACTTTTGCGCTTGGTTAATTTAATATTATTATGTTTTTTTAGTTAAATATTCTTATTTATCAACAGCAGATAGACAATTTCATGTTAAGAGAATATGTTTGCCTAATTTCCTACTTATTATAATTTAAGTTTGCGCTCAGGAATTCTTGATTGGTGGATGTAATTTACTACATGCGTGAAGTTCCCACTACGCTCGAACCATTAACATATCAAGGATCAATTAGCAGACAAAATAGAAAAATAATCGTTTCGACCCTCTGGAGGGTACCGGTTTCTTTATTGATTTAATCATTGTGCTTAGTCACAAGCCGTTTCTTCTTATCTACTACCTATGTCATAATCTACAAAAATGTTACCTAATGTTATACAATCTTTCATTGAAGTAACTGTCAGGAATAATTGAATTGACAGTCCTATTTAAATAAGCGGTGATCCGTATATTTTCCGTACTTATAAATAACTTATAGAGCTTAAGGTCTTCAACACTTATAATAAATTACATCAACAGCTTACGTAAGAGGCTTTTCTACATAAACATAGTTTAAGTTGGCATACTTCATTACACGTAGGTACTTTTCATGCAAGAAGCATTCCGCCATTCTAACTACCATGTTCTCTGACATTATCTAATATCCATGTTATGTACACAATATACTTTGAAAGTCAAGTTCACAAGGAAGCCAATATTAAGGTGTGAGATAAAATTATGCATTGTTGATTTAACTTGAATGACCTTGATTATGCAAAATTGCGAATGACCTACCGCTACTGTATTAATTAACCTTCGACTAAGTGATTTCATATTCGGATTATTTAAATAATTTAATAAACTTACTTAATCAATTATTTATACAAATATGCGTGTTTATAATATACCTACCTACAAAATGCTTTTTCATTGCCTCGGAAAATTAGCAAAAACATATGTTATTGGTACTTATGCAAAATACAGCAAGGGGCGGTACTTTATAACAGTCGGTCAGTAGTAACATATGAACCCTAGACTTATAAACAAAAAATCCCGTATAGAGTAAAAAAAATTTTTGGAGCGAAAGCTTAAATTTAAAGCAATTTATAGTTTTTCTCTTCTTCAAAGTAGGCTTGTCAATAAAAAAAGTCTAATTTGATACAAAAACCAATTTTCGAAATCTCAACATCGCCTTGCAGTAATCACAGTGCTTAGTTTATTTTTAGAAATGCTATGCTTTAATCTTATTTGACCGACATTGGCCTAGTATTCATTCGTGAGCAAATTATGTTCAAGGTTAATCTTTAAAGCAAATTCCCCACAAGGAATTAAAATAAAGGAAATAAGTCGAAGTTGGGACGGATTTATTCTTCTCTGAATAGATACCAAAGGAAGTAGGGTTTCTATTTTTTTGGACCAGTGTCAACAAGCCGCACTTTCATAATCTTGCCCCATGGTCAAATAACACATTAATTTCACAACTTCGACAGACGATACTCCATGGACCCTTTAAAAGATGCTAGGCCTTGCCTCAATGCTTCTCAAACAAACCCCATTCGTGACCTTCATAATTCAAAACACTTTTCCGTTTTCCACGTAATCATAAAGTTCTCCTATATCAGCAGGTGTCCAACAATGTCGAGTTCTCCGACGGTCGTGTCCTCGTGGTCTGAGCACCTGTGCGGTGCTGTGCAAGAGCCCCACCGAGCAGCCGCCGGGGCCACCGCCTCCACACCCACCTAAAGACACTGCTTCTGCAGGTGAGAATCCTCCTAAGAATATTAAAACAGACCATTATGCCTGTACTTCCCGATGGGCTAGTTGGAGGTATAAAGGCAAGTCAAATATCCAAAGTCGAATTATTTTAATTGAATTAGATCATTATAATAGCACTTTTGAAAAGTCAAAACTAGTTGCAAGGTATAGATGTTGCAGCCACAGTTCGCCGGTATGTTTTTAGGTGCCATGTAATAGCACTTTTACTATCACACTGGATAAGCTCGTCTCAGATTGAGAGGAAACCCTTTTTCCTGGGTCCTAAACATAACGCGGAACTGTGGATGTACACTAGTACACCTCTGCTTAGGCTAATAGCACGGTAATATTATCTTAGTACAGTATTTTGACTCGGCCGTATTTTAGAAATAAATGCCTACAGCCGCGCGGTACGTAAACACGCGTTAGGGCTGCCCGCCTCAAGCATTTTAATTACATTTGCCTACTTTGTGTTTCTATTTAGTTTTGTGATTGTAAATATACTTTTTTTATATACTTAAACAAATAAAATACTTTGTGAATTGAATAGAAAGTGTTCAATAAACATGCGTGTTGTAAAAAACAATACACATTGGTAGATTTAATTAAAAAAACATATTTAAGTTTGAATAACAAATCGGTCTTATAAATTTGCGACCGAAAAATATTTGCGCCTCGACTGAGACGTACGAAATGCTTTATTATTAAATTTTAAAGTATAAAAAATCCGCATTCTAATATAAACGACTACTCGTCATATTAAATATGTACTTGAACGTATTTTTAGTGAAAAAATCGCGCGGTTATTGTTAAAAAAACAACACACCGTCCGTTCGTCACTGCGGCACAGTCGCGACTGTCTGCATGCCGCGCGCATGCCGAGATCGAGGCGCGTAGGTATACTTAGCTCGCGCTTCGTCCGTTTGTATGAAGATGGAATACTGTACAGATAATATTACCGTGCTAATAGTCCATAATAGTGTTTCCTTTCACCGTTTTAGGCGACAAATAATGATTGAAACTAAATAGGATTAGAATTTGACTATCTATCACTTACTTTCATCGTGAAGGAAAACATATATGTAGAACAGAACATCTTTCTGATAAAATATGCTTCCTTGGGACACATCTCAGAAGGATCTCAATGACCCTCTTGTTTCGGCTGACTAATTCTAATATAAGTATAGATAAAGACAGGAAGTAGGTATATGTATACATCAATTATGTTTATAAAGTTGTTTTCCTGCCATAATTGACGGAAATGGGTTCAGAGTAATGCTAGCAATTATCTGGTTATATTTTTATATGACAACAAAATGATTGCATGCAAAATTATTTATACATTAAAATCTTATAGTTCATTGCCATATAACAATATATTACGCAACACTGAATTATATGTTTATTTTTACCTTGTTTTGCGGTTTATAAATATAATTGGTAGCTATTACTCAACTCTTTTAAGATAATTAGTATGTAATGTGGGTCAATCTAATGGTATAGAGAGTTGCACATCAAGCTACCACAATCTGTCAAATTTGTTTGATTGAATTTCAATTTTTAACTAAAATTATAAGGTTCATATTCAATTGGGAAAACTTGACAGTTATGGATACATTGACCTGCTGGCGTCTGTACTTTATGTTTACTTTAAAGAAATTTAAATATTTACGAGCCGTAGACGGGACATCACATACCTACCAAATCAAATCTTTTATACTAAATGTTACCCATATGTAATACATCGCTCCGTTTGGTCAAGTGTTAAACACCATCTGGACGAAGAAAAAATTCAATTAAAGGATCAGTTTTTGTATGAAAATGTTCCAAACGCTCTATTTAGTTCCAACGACATTAAATCTCTGCCTCTGGCTGCAAATAAGCTTTGTTTTCTTTCTCCAATATCCTTGACTAGACTTAACTTTTTAGATATTTATGCACGAACCTCTCTTAACCTTTGTATCCCGTCACAGCAGGCACAACAGCAGGTGGCAAGAAATCTGGCTCAGGCGGAAACAATGGAGTCCTCACGTGCCCCAAGTGTGGGGACCCTTGCACCCATGTGGAAACGTTCGTCAGCTCCACGCGGTTCGTTAAGTGTGATAAGTGCCACCACTTCTTCGTGGTCCTCAGTGAGGTCGACACCAAGAAGAGCATTAAGGACAATGCAGATAACAAGTCTGGCTTCTACAGGTGAGTCAACTGTTTGTAGCGTAAGCCCAAATCCATTTTCCAAAAATTCTATTTTATGTGACTAATTCGTTTGTGCGTAAATAAAAGAATTACAAGTTAGCCTGTTGTCTAGAGTTTATCGACACGAATTCTAATTATTTATGTATAACAATGCTCGCTCGCATTATGTACAATGGAAATTAAGTATAGTAAAAATCAGTTAAGTGGGGTTAATTGGAAACTACTGCGCTTATTAAAATCTATGGGTCTAATTTATAAGAACAGGAGCAAGACTGCTGGTTGACAAAATTTGTACAATCTGTAAGGAGGAACCGATGACAACAAAGGCACAAACTGAACCTTTGAATAGGTACTTGAAATAATACCTTTTTATTCTTCAAAGTGTTAAGCACTGTTTCAAAATTTGACCCTAAAAGAGATTAAAAAGACAATTCCCAGCAAAAGTACCAGTCTAAAGTCGTTAGATCTAAATTGACAAGACTAGCATGACTTCATTAACATTGCAGCGTGAAGTCGTAAGAGATGACTCAGCAACGCAGTTTGTAACGTAAAAACAAATATAGTAGGTACCTAAAGAAATACTTCAACGATTCACTTGTATAACCTACATAATAATCTTAATTGGCAACTGTTTACATAAGTCCAAGGGTACTTAAAGCTTGCTAACAAATAAAATAATATAGTCTGCTTGAGTAACCTATCTTTGTGTGTGGTTATCCTCATGAAGTTCCACAAACCTGGCGAAGGGCGTGTTGGAACTCCCAAAGTGACCTACTTACTAAAACCTTACGAGATTTTTGCTTCGTCACTGTGTTTGGTGGAACGAGTTATCATTCCTTCTCCCGCTAACCTTTTCGTGTGTCGACAATCGACATGCTCCAAGATCCTTTTCCATCGCTGCTCGATTGGGTGTTGTTTCTTGGATACCTAGTTTATAAGTTCTACAACTATTTTATAAAACACTTTCGGGTTGATGTAGAACAGTAGAATAGTGACTGTACAGTCAGCGTCAAATAGTTAGTGACACTCAGGGTATTCAAATAAATAGACGCAACCAAAAAGTCAATAATATCGGTACAAACAAAGTTTCCATATTGTTGTCAACATTATAGTCGCTCAAAAGGTCGAGACGTTTAAAACGTCATAATATGGTAACAGTCATCCCGCCAATGGTATCCAAGCATTCTAAGTGTTAAAAAATATGGAACACATTAGAAAAATAAACCAGCATGTTATAGAAATAAACGGTTTCCCAAAGATGAAAACCTCTTTAGGCAATGTAGTGTTATTTGCATGTCATTCTATTTATCTATCAGTAATATCAATGTCAAGTACAAAACTAAAGCAAGCTAGAAATATGGCTACGCATTAGTGACACCACAAAACATCGAATTATATATTTGAGGGAGGAAGGTGTCTCCGTAACAGATATTTCAAATGAACTGGGAATATCCTTATGTACAGACGCCAGCAGGTCAAGCTATCCAAAACTGTGAAATTTTCCCAATTGTATATGAACCTTATGGTTTGTTATTAAAGTTGAAAATCAATCAAAGAAATTTGACAGATTGTGGTAGCTTGACGTGCTGGCCTCTGTACCTATCGTTTTAGATGTTACGTGTAGTTACCTATCGAATTATTCTCATCTCTCTAGATCCTCATTTCTTCATATTCGCACATATATGTATAAACAAGCACACAGCCCGCCTGAAAACTAGAGAAAATTGAAAAGATGCAAGCGATTATCGACCTTATTGACATTATTTTATTGCTTATTTTTAGTTATTCATCCACTCTATTACCTTGTTTATGTTTAAAATAGCAGTTTTTGAGTAATAGTCAATAAGGTTGAAAACTTTGCACCTCTTTTTTGCAAGCACTATCGAGTCTAGTTTTGTCGACGTTCATTGTTAATTAAAATAAAATAAAATGATCATGATATTGAATCATATATTTTAATTATGCACTCTTGCTCTATGAGATATATAGTCATACTCATTATCAATGAGGTTTAGGTACATCTATTTTCAGTCAGCTGTATATTGCTAAGTATCGTAAACGGCTATGCACGAAATTCTTTACAAAACAAAAGACATGTCTATGACGTCATGCTTAAAATGAAAAGGACAGCAGTAGTTTCTATTCCTTTCATTTTTGTGTATAAATGTTTTCACATTAATTGATGTGAGAAAGAATATTTAAAATATATAGTAGTAAAGTTCATTTTTCTAATGTGTTCCATATTTTTGACCACTTAGAATGCTTGGATACCATTGACGGGATGACTGTAACCATATTTATGGCGGTTTGACTGAACCTATCTATGTGACATTTTAAACGTCTCGACCTTTTGAGCGACTATAATGTTGACAACAATATGGAAACTTTGTTTGTACCGATATTATTGACTTTTTGGTTGCGTCTATTTATTTGAATACCCTGAGTGTCACTAACTATTTGACGCTGACTGTACACGATAACGCTGATCTATTGTGCAGTTCATACTTGCCTTTCGTTTGCTTAGTTTTGAGTAAATACGTTCAGAAAACACTTCTATCTGAAATTATGCATTGCCAAAACGTCTGTCTATGCCATCAAAATCCATAATATGAATATTCTATTTTTGTTTTTAAAAGAAAAACTGCACTACTTACAGTCGCAAATAAAACCGCAAAACGTAGAGCAAATGAGCTGACAGTCACAAAAGCATTCGATGCGATTGTCATATTTGGCCAGTCCATAACAATGTACATAAAAATTTACAGAATACACAGAGGTGTGAAAATGTGAATTATGTATACATTGTTACACGGTAACAATGACCAAGCAATAAACTCATCGATCTTGCGTTTTACATAGGAACACTAATAGGGTTGCCTATTTGGCTTACGTTTAAATCAACCGACACCCATTTAGACCAATAGAAGATAGAAAACCATTGCCTCACTCAAGGATGAAGTTTGAGATCCAGACGTGAGGATAGTAGTAGGTTGAGTTAAGTGTTTGTATATAAATACTGCTCAAGTCACACATTATATTTGTGAATTGCATTCGAATAACCATTTACCATTATTCATCTCTACTTTCAATATATATTTTTAAATATAGAATACTGAGTATACCTATCAATAACATGAAAAAAAAAGGTACTTATACCATTGCATACTATCTGTATAAGTATCTCATAAAACTATATTCAGTAGAATTCATAGTTTGGACAACCCTGTGCATAACGCTGAAATGAATAGGTTCATCGAACGTCCCCACTTATCTACCGCATCATTATGAAGGTTTCCAAAGCTGTTTTACCAAAAAGGTCTTTGTACTCGGATTTTTATTTATGAAAATGTAAATGACAACTGTATGTAAATATGTATGACAAATGTAACATTTGTGTTCCATTTTCACTTGATTCGTTTTAAGTTAGAGACATTCAGCTGTTCTGAAAATAATTTGCGTCCAAATAATGGAAATTATACTTGAAACAATGGCTTTTTAGCTGATTTTTGAAGGGTGAAATCACCCTTCCTCATTGTGTGCAAACACAAAAATTAATTAATTAATAATAATTAAGTTATATGCATTTGCATATAACTAAATTAGGGCCTTTATTGAAAAAAAACAAATTTGTGTCGGTTGAAAAGCAAAAAACTTGCATTTCAATAGGTGTTACTGACGTCACCATAAAGACGTAAATTCAGTATGTGAAGGAAAAATTCGACATGACGGGTAGGTATCGCGGTGGCTTAGTGGTCATAGCGTCTGGTGTACCTAACCAGAAGACGCAGGTTCGAATCCTGCCCGCGGTCGAATTTTTCCTTTTCTAAATAACTTTAAAATCTTAGCATGGAAAATGCCAAAAATATACAAAAAGAAATTACTACTAATTTAAAATCCGTAAAAAGTAGTTTTATTTCAATGTATAATATTCGCGTAAATGTCAGAAATCAAAAACATTAGATTCAAAGCATTAACTTCATTATAATACATAAGTATTTAATACAATGTAAAGTCGACTCCTCAATACTCCTCATGACTCGGACTTTAATTCCCCAGTTTGCTAACGAGCAGAATTATAGCAAAACTAATATTATGTACATTTTTACGCCGTCAGCTCATATAAATTATAATAAAAAGTACCTACCTACCGTAAGATCATGTAAATTATATGTATTCGAAATAAGTAAACAATAGCCATTTTTATCTACATTCTCTAAAACAACTCCTTACGTCTACATTTCTTATCTGCCTTTATCTTTGCTCAATCTCAAACACAATCTTCAGTGAAAGAATAAAAATTAGAACTCTCATGAAAGTAACACTTTCGCCGTTTTAGTGGTTGCAAAATAAGAAAACAGAAGAACCACTAGTAAACTGTAATCCAAGAATACATCGAAGTTACAAGCAAAGAGTAAACGTAATGGAAGAAGATGTAATAGGGAGTTGAATTACTACACCAACTTAACTGTTAAACTTCGTTATTCCACTTTCGTCTCTGCGTTTACTTTTTCCTTATTTTTCATTACAACACCCAGTCCAGCAGAGGGACAAACTGCAATGGATTATGGATACTCGCCACTCTAGGAAAGTCGAAAAATATTTCGATCTTATCCTACTTAACTAAACACTCCTTCGTCTATAAATCTGATTGTGTATGAAGTAGATCTTCTACACTCATTTATGTCGTGGTTCATTGTAATAAATCTGTCACGATTACCAGTAGCTTTCCAAATCTTTTGTTTTTGAAAAAAGATGTAAAATGAGTCGCTCGGCAGGATGCAGACGATGTGAACTGTGAGGTACTCATGTGTCATGTTAAAAAGGATATAACTTTCACTAGCGATCGTTAAAAAAGCAGGGCTGTGTTTCACTGAAGACGTAAAATGCGTCAGGGCTTTTCCTGTTTTCTTTACGGTTTTGTCCTAAGGTTATTTTTAGGTTAAGCAGAACCTATTTTGGTTTAAAATTAATTAATGTTTATACTAAAAAGACGTTACGTTACGTTTCTAGAAAATGTATAATATGTGCGTTTATTGGGTCACCAATAATTCTTTAATAGTGACCTAATAAAGACACCACACTGATTACAATATACTTTCATATCTAATTGCGAGGAATTCATGTGTTTGATAAGCAAATCATTGTTTTATTTCTGTCTAGGTTTTGCAGTTGCACAATTCAATGCAATTGTAGTTTAAATGTATTATTTTTTGATAAATTTGCATAACTTCACGCATGTGTAAAATAAAATAAACTAGCTGTTGCCCGCCTGTATGTCCATCTCCAAGTTCTAACCTATTACTGAACCAAATTTCATCGAAATTGGTTCCGAGGTTTAAGAGTGCAAGCTTAACAGACAGATAGATTTACTTTCGAATTTAAAATATAGCAAACCTCTTTGCAGATTGTACGCTTATTTTTGTGTGTAGTATATCGCAACCACTTAACTAACGACGTATATTTTTTTGCTCATCAGAAAACCACCGCCACCTCCTAAGAAAATTTTCGAATACCTAAACAAACACGTCGTGGGCCAGGAATATGCTAAGAAGGTGCTATCAGTGGCGGTTTACAACCACTACAAGAGGATCTACAACAACGTCACCAGCGGCACGCCCACAGACGCCCACCATCCCTTACATCAGACACACAGAGGTGAGCATGACAGACTAGCAATTAAACTATCAAGGATTAATATACAATCGAAACAGTAGTGACAACCCTCGATGTTTACGGGTTCTTAAATATGTACATCATCAATCATAACAGCCGATATGTGTATGATGGTAAAGTTGAGGTAACATCATTATTAACGCGCAGATTAATGCTGTTGTAAACGTTGGTCCCAATCACCTTAAGATTACTTTAGGACTAACGGAAATAGGCTTTACGTACTCTCTTTAGCACGGTGCGATCCGTCATTAATGGTCATACCATCCAAATACCTATAGCATTTCTGCCTTTGGTCTTAGTAGTCGCAAATTCGAGCAGTGTTAGGTAATTGGCCTTTTTTATTAGGTTGACAATACTTTATAAAAAAGGCCATTAACACTCGACCATAAAATTGCTTTAAGTACCTACATACCTACCACTTTTGAGAAAAACTTCCATCCAAATTAAATTTCACTAAGATCCATTATGTCACTGTGACTTGGTTTTGTAAGCAAAAATAGACCTTGTTGTTTTGTGATATGCAAATGACATTCACTCTAAGGGTAGTAAAGCAATTTTATGGTCGACTATATGTAGCGGAGGAAGCAAACTTGAAAACTATGTTGCCAATAGTTAAAAATGTCGCCCGATTTAGCGGTTCTATGATTTATACGGTCTTAGCCCTTGTACAGGTCAAGCTATCCAAATCTGTCAAATTTTCCCAATTTAAAATGAACCTTATAATGTTGTCTTAGAGTTGAAAATCAATCAAAGGAATTTGATAGATTGTGGTAGCTTGATGTGCGGGCGGGCCTCTGTACGATCTTTACCTTGATGCTCCTTATATGTTTTTAAATTTTCATTAGCAGGTGTAGGTGCAGGCCCGATCTAAAAAGTTTTTCTTTTCAAGTTCTACCGCAATCCCACAGTTTAACGCGCTTTTTGTCAATCTTAACTCTGGGTTATTACTGAGGATGCCCTAACAGAAAAACCCAATAACACGGAATCGAAATTCACGCGTTCGCACTAGCAACCAGTAGACCACTGAGGCGGTAGAAATACTAGCACTGTGAAACAGGAGTTTTACCACTGAAAAGTGTCTAAATAGCGTCGTGAAAGTGTGACGAATGCTCGGAGATCGCGGTGATACGCTTCAGCGGACAGGTGACCTTATGACAGATTTTTTAACACTACACCTGCTTTGTTAGATTTTCACGTTCCTGATCTCACTATTGTTGATTTAATTTCGTTTTGGGAAAGTATTTGCTTTAGTATTTTGTGTTTTGATAAGATTTTTTGTTGTTTAAACGTATTTAGAGATAAATGTACAATTATGGTAGGATTGCGATATTTAGGTACATAAATGAATACTAATGACTAAGTGCTTTAATAATCTATTAGAAGAAAAAAATCTTATACATACCATCACGCCTGTATTCCCCGAAGGGTTAGGCAGAGGTGTAAGTACTAAAGAACATCCACAGTCCACGAGTACGTTTGGATCCCATGTAATAGGTGGCGAGCCTATTGCCATTAACCGGTTACGAATACAAACTCTGAGCTGCTACTTAGAATTTCATAGAAAATCCAATAACATTTCTCGACCTGGGAATCACCTGCTAATTTAGAATTTAAGATGTCTATCTTAGATTAACTTAATTTAAATTACGCCGCAAGATCAATATTGTTATTTAACAGGTATCGACTTTTAGGTAATTATGACTTGAGTACCTAAATAGTAATCTGCATAGGACATTATAATTTTATAAATAATTGTTTTGACATTTTCTGCTGATGCTCGGTTGTAATTTTTTAAGTTTTATCTAGATTTTTTGCTGTAGGTACTATTTTTCCATAAATTCTATTGTAATTGTTGCAAGATCGATTAAATTCATGTACAAAATATAATATTTAGACACGCTAAATAAGTACCTAAACTTATTTAGCGTGTCTAAATATTATATTTTGTCATTGGTAAAAGTGACACATTTGTTCTCGGAGGTCGAATGTATTATTAAGTGTGTCACCTCTGGTGTACTTATTTACTTTATCTAGTATTCATACACTGCTTAGTTTGGGACTGGATGGTGCTGTGTAAAATGTTGGAACACATTGGACATTAAAATAACATCTGAATAACAATGAATAGTAGAACTTCAAAAGTATACCTAAAAAAAAAAGATATAGGTATTAAAATATGAATAAATATTTAAGATTTCACATTTCGCCGGTATGTTTAAGTCCTTTATAATAGGGGCGAGCCTATAATCCGATTAACTGAGCACAAATCTATGCTCCGAGTTGCTATTGAGAATTTCAAAGAAAAATCTAATACTTAATTGACTAGTACCTACAAAGAAACATAATTGTTGATTTCTTAAAAGCCTGCCTCATTTTAGTCTACACTCTGCGCTGTAGCATGGTGCGGGTCACAGTTCAGTAACATTTCGTTTCACTCTTGAAAGTTGCCGCGATTTACAAATTATGACTTAGTATTTCAGCTGTACCACATTCGTAATATATTAAATAATTGCTAACTGTAGTAAATTAAACATAATACATACAATACGTCATACAGGCAACTGTCACCCGCACCATGCTACAGCGCAGAGTATTGTGGTTGTAACCGCGACTACTAGACTAGATCGAGCAGTTATTGTGTGGTTTTTCTGTGAAATTAATATAAACTAACTCGGAGTTTGAATTTGTGCCTGCTCAACGATAGCGTTCAACAGTACAAGTGCATCGGGAAAAGAGACTTAGTGATTCATAATTATGTATCTTTATTTTACAGATCTCCTTCACTTAAGTCACGGCAGCAATAGCGCCGGCGCAGAGGTGCTGGAGCGTCAACACCACGAGCTGAGGCTCGACAAGAGCAACGTACTGCTACTGGGACCTACTGGATGCGGTGAGTTGATACTCTTAACCCATCAAGATTTCTTTATTTCATCATCATCATCAACCCATATACTGTCCCACTGCTGGGCACGGGTCTCCTCTCATGTTGAGAGGGATTAGGCTATAGCCCACCACGCTGGTCTAGTGCGGGTTGGCAGACTTCACAAACCGTCGAGAAAAATCTCTAAGGTGCAGGTTTCCTCACGATGTTTTCCGTCACCGTTTAAGCGAGTGATAATTAATTATTAATACGTACATGAATTCGAAAAGTCAGAGGTGCGTGCCTTGGGTTCGAACTCGAGACCTTCGACTTGGCATGGCAGTCCAATGGTCATACTACTAGGCTATCACTGCTTTTTTATATAGATATGAGTACTTCACCGTACTCATACCGCTCGAAAACGTGTCCATATAGAAATGTGTGCATGCACACATTCCATGTAGAGACAGAGAACGATAGTGTGCAATATTCAGTATGAGTGAACGAGACAATATAATAGATTTGATACTTCCGATATCAACCAGTTTACCTACGGAAACGTGACATTATTTAACGATTTAAATCTTTGTATAAAACAATGCAAAATCTAGTTCTTGAGAGTCGGCCCCTTACCCAATTTGTTGGAATAAGATTTATATTTAGATCTAGCAATTTAGAGGCGGATTTAGTAATAATCCTCATACCTCTCATAATTATATCTGCTATGGCCTCCTACCGCTAGACCATGAACTGTCAAGCAATAGGCCAAGTTCAAATTCAAGGTACGCGACTTTTTGTGCGCGTTAATAATTAATTACCACTCGTTTTTTATGGTGAATGAAAACATTGAGGAGAAAATGCCTAGCATGTTTTCTTGACGGCGTGGAAAGTCTACCATCTCGTTGATGTCTAACGTGGTGGACAGCCTAGTACTTCTCTTCTCTGCTGTTCTACTGTTAAACACCGGTGTCCTTTCAGACCCATGTTCAGCATAGGAACTACAAGACGTGTCTTTTTAAAAACGCTTTCGCGGCTCTAAAGACCTTAAGTGGCGCAGTCAGTAGTACAAATGAGTTGAGAGTAGGAGTAAGGATCGTCACCCCAAAATCTTTTTTTTTTCTCCGTGTCGTGTGTAATTCAGTTTTATAAAACTTGTATAAATGTTTTGTGGTCCTTCCATCGAATGCCAGAAATAAAAAATTAAATAGTGATTTACTATCGAGTATGATTTACTCTATAATGACGTTAAATTTTTACTAAACGTTAAAAAAGTTAACGATTTCACCTATAAAATTAAATTGGAGTAGGCATACATATATAGGTACCTATTTACTGTCTAAAAAAGTCAACAGTCACATAATAATATGTATATAGATGTTGATATAGTCAATGTTCTATTGGTCAACGAAAGATTCAATGTACTATTATATAAAGTGTGAGTCATACGTGTAAATTAACTTTGTTTAGCTATTCCGTGGGTTGACTGTTTTGCTAAGAGATTCTGGTTTTTGTTTTTTTAATTCTACGTTGAACAACGTTTTACTTACAAATTTCATAGACATAACATGACGCCTGTATTTCCCGAAGGGTTGGCAGAGGTGTACCAATGTGGTGTACATTAGTTCGCCGGTATGATTAGGTATCCGAAATAGGAACGAGCCTATTTCCATTAACCGGGCACAAACAAATTCCGAGCTGCTACTGAGAATTTCCTAGAAAAAAAAAACCATTAACACTGCGCGACCTGAGAATGAACCCAGGACCTCTAACGTACCAGTCGCGCTTACGACCACTAGGCATACATTTATTAGGGAGTGACTCGCCCCAGCATCGTAGAGGTATGTTCCTTTATGCCTATGTTACTCGCTGATAATGCAGCTTACTATGATTTTTTAAATCGGTTAAGTATTTTGAATTTATTCATTATAAACAAACACTAATATTTTCTATTCATAATAATTCATTCTATTAGTTTAGATATCCACTATGTGATGTACAGATGCCAGGACATCAAGCTACCACAATCTGTCAAATTTCTTTGATTGATTTTCCACTTTAGTACAAAATAATAAGGTTCATATTCAATTGGGAAAATTTTACAGTTTTGGATAGCTTAAGACTGACAATGTTGTTGAAGGGAAATTCGAGCTTAGTTGGAGCGTTAGGTATAGGTTAGACTCCTGTCTGCGGTCGAATTATTAACAAAATTGATAACTTTATACATTAATTCGGTAAGTACCAATTAAAAAATATTTTATCAATCAAATTACGTACTTAAACTAAATGACATCATGCCATCGTGTTTATTTGCTTTCTTATAAGCTAATGTTTAATGAACAATCGCGTAGCTTGTCAAAATATGAAATTATTCTAAAGCAGGGATTCCTTAGTCATTGCTTACTCTAGTAATGTATTTTTCTGCTTTTTGCCGTATTTTTAATAAAGGTAGGTATAATAAGTTCTAGCTACATTTACATACCATCTACAGAATAGGAATACGTAGCAAGTAACATCTTAGAAGATTAAAAACACCCTTTAGTTAGTTTAGTCTTGATTTCCATTAAAAAAAACCGTAAATTATCGTAGGTATAATATCGATAAGTAAAAAAGTAAAGACAATTCATAATATATTATATTCAAATCCATATCAAAATTAGTCTACTTAAGTATAAAAGTTCAAGGCTATGTTTCAACACAAACTGCGATTCCTTGCTCATACGCTCTTGGGTGGGATAGCCATTAAAACTACGAGATCTGATTGCTAAATGCAGGCATAGCATCTGCTTCGTATGCCAAAAGCGTAAAGTGCAAATTAAAGGATTCTCGTTTAACTTGCTAACGACGTTTTTTATTGCAAAATCAAGATTTGTCGCAGTTGTTTTGTTTATATTTAGAAATTACCGGTAATATGTGTTCTACGACTTGTCCAATTCCGTCCTCCCGTGTCAAATTTATCGGCTAAACGTATTTAGTTCTTAGCCGAGCCGATACCGTCTTCCGAAGTTTGGGGTGCTCGTATTATATGCTGCCTTCTTAATTGAATCTGACCATCTTGCCGGGGCTGTGCCTTGATTGCGTTTTCGTATTTAGTTACTTAAATGGATTCATTTATACTTACTCATCAAACCAACTGATGGTATAAGTACTCAAAATACTTACAGAATTTTACATGGAATGGTGATTTATTCCCAACCATTAACCATTTACCACCTTTGACACTGGCTATTATCAAAAAAGCAAATAGTAACTATTACGACAGTAGTTACATGGTATTCACTGCTTAGCAGAAGTCATCAACTTTAAATGAGTAAGCACTCTTAACCACTACAATTTCATAACATAATCTCGGCTATGACCAAACACGCTACATTATGCAGCTCGCATCCCATTCAGCACAATTACACAGCAAAATAATGAGCTTTCTGTATGACAAGCGTGCTCCGTCTCTTTAAAAACCAGTATAATTCAACCAAAACATTTCGTAACATATTTTGAAATGCTATTTTTGGATGATCGTGAACTGAATGTTAATTAAAGGTTGAGATAATTTGGGTTTTGTTTTGATTATGCGATTCTAAAAATAATGTAGGTACATTTAAAACTCAATGTATTTGGCTACTACTTCATTTAGAAGCATGACGTAACATGTTACACTCGTCTAGATCATATTAATCTGTTCCAAAGATTTTATTTCAATAAGCTAAAGACACTTATGAAAATTCATTACAGTACTAAGTAAGACTGTCGCCTATATTCTCCTAATGTATCTCGTAAAATATTGAAGTGTCAATCAACATCAACGATTTCTTGTCCAGTTTAAAGCTGGCCTCTTATTATACGGAAAGCCTTATAAAGTGCCTGTGTATGGTCATATACTGGAAATGCATAGCTTGATGTGTATTTGTGTGTACCTACGTATTGTTACAATTGATAAAATTAATTGTTATAATAATGTGGAATTAATAAAAAGATTTTAAATGTTGTAGTAATATTGTTGTGTTTTTAAATTATTATAATAATTATTTTTAAGGTATGAAACTGTAATTATCGAATTGAGATTTCCTGTATGGCGGTCAAATGTAAGAAATAAATAAATAAAATTAACTGCTGGTCTAGGAAATTAATCCCGATTATTAGTCAGTTAATATTTACACTATTTTATTGTTGTTCTCAGGTAAAACCCTATTAGCACAAACGATAGCGCAATGCCTGGACGTGCCGTTCGCGATCTGCGACTGCACGACGCTCACACAGGCCGGCTACGTCGGCGAGGACATTGAGAGTGTCATCGCTAAGTTATTGCAGGATGCCAATTTCAAGTTAGTATAATCCATCCATTCAAACAAAACTGTCTCTATATTTTATGTTAAGGAAATGGTATTCTAAAAAACACGCAAGACACTAGCTGGCAATGTTGCCATGTAAAAACGTTGGTATATATATTGGTATAATACACACACCAAATATTATTATACCTTTTTAATTTCTAAGATTTATATTGTATTTTTATGAACTTCATATTTTTGGAATAAATATTATTATTATTACATGCAGAAAATTATGGAATGATACTTATAGTATTACTGTACTATAATATTGACTTGAATTCATAAGGACGCTAGGACACATGCCATGGCAGGCCATACATGTCCCATATAAGCTGATCTCATGTATATAGTTATATAGTTGTGTGGCGGTATTCATCAAAACTGGCTATTTCACCCATGCCATACTGTCCCACTGCCGACCAAGTACGGGTCTCCTCTCAGATTGAGAGGGATTAGACACAGACTTCACACGCCGTCGAGAAAAATCTCTTCTCTTGCAGGTTTCCTCACGTTATTTTCCTTCACCGTTTAAGGTGTGAAGTGATAATTAATTATTAATATGTGCGGCACGGCACAAGTGGTTCCCCCTGGCCAGACTGTAACTACAATCGATAAAAATTGGTGAACTTTGCTGCCGCTTCTGGTTCTCTTCTCCACACCCGTTGCATCAGAAGTAATAGTAGTGGTAGTGGTAGACTCATTTCCTGGAATCAGCACACACTCGCGCCATGTAGGACGGTTTCAGTCTGTCTATAGATACGTTGCTGGTCTTGCCTTTCACCATGATCTGGAAGTGCTTTGCATGTCTCTGTAGGACTTTGTATGACTTTGTTTGTATGTGCGTTTGAAATTATAATTCATTATTAATACGCACATGAATTCGAAAAGTCGAGGTGAGTGCCTTGTACTCTAACTAAAGACGCATCTCTAATTATTTGCAGATAATATGATAATGTTTATACTTGTTTTTATTATCCTCGTAGGTAAAATAAAAAGTACGGTGCTTCATTCGGGGAAAGTAGAAATTTAAAAATCGTGTGGTTTGCGGCCCTCGCTAACTCGGGCCTCATATACACATTCGTTAGTAATCTGTAGCTTTCTCTCCTTCGTGAACTAAATATTTCATAATAATAAATGTTTTATTTATGCTTTTGTTTCAGTGTTGAGCGAGCACAGACAGGCATCGTGTTCCTAGACGAAGTAGACAAGATTGGTGCTGTGCCGGGCATACATCAACTTAGGGATGTTGGAGGTAAACATTATATTATATGTTCTATTGCTTATCATAGCTTACAATATGGTAGTTATTTCATATGTATTTTAATATTATATGAAACTGTGCGATTGTTCTATATCAAATTAAAAAACATTTAAATTGTTTCCAATGTAGGCGAGGGCGTACAACAAGGCATGTTAAAAATGCTGGAAGGCGCCGTGGTATCGGTACCAGAGCGAAATTCCCGCAAGCTGCGCGGCGACGCGGTGCAAGTGGACACCACCAACATACTGTTCGTAGCCAGCGGCGCGTACAACGGTCTTGACAGGTATGTCCACTAGTTCTCTAGGTCTACGTTTGGGCCTAAGCTATCAATGAAGCTGTATTTAAGAGAACTGGCAGATAGGGGACCGCGCTCGGTACATAAATGTTGTGCGAATGACGTGTGTGTGTAGTGCAGGCCGGAGCAACGGTGTAACAGCTAGAAGCACCTGGGGTTCGGCACATGGGACCGCACTCGGTATACGAATATTGTCCGAATGACGTGTGTGTGTGGTGCAGGCTGGTACAGCGGCGTAACAACGAGAAGTACCTGGGGTTCGGTGCGTGGGACCCGCGGTCGGGGCGGCGCGCGGCGCTGGCGGCGGCGGCGTCGGACGCGTCGCCGCTGGACTCGGCGCGCGCTGAGAACGACGAGCGCGACGCCTGGCTGCGCAAGGTGCAGGCGCGGGACCTCATCGACTTCGGCATGATACCGGTCAGACTACACACTTTTTATATACTTAGCCTAATTCTTCTCTAACTTAATGGTTATCTTTCGCAACCGCCTACAAATTTATGCACAAGGCACAACCTATGCTTATAATAATTATAACTCGTTCAGTCGTAAAGGCAGTCTCCAAGACCTCAGTCATAATCCTTACAGATTTGCAACGCTTTTATTCAGACGTAAAAATTGCATCAGTACATAAATAGATTTCAAAGTTGAGATTTTTTTATTATTTTATCCGGTTAAGCGGGTGAAATTTTTGATTACAGTGATTATTTAAATTTACTGCTTTTGATTGTTTTCTTCAGTGGTCCCTCAAATATATTTAATTGAAACTGTTTTATCTGTTCTGCAGGAGTTCGTGGGTAGATTCCCAGTGTTAGTTCCCTTCCACAGTCTCAACCAGGACCTACTCGTGAGGATACTAACAGAACCTAAAAACGCTATGGTGAGTTGATTACATTTTTCAACCATTTTGTCGATACTTTTTTGAGGCAATTCAATTCATTTATTCACTAAAAAAGAATAAATTCAAATGTTACACACAAGTTTAGAGTCGTCTATGTTAGAGAATGTTAATATACATAATTTGACACAACTTACACAATAATTAAATAAACATAATTATTTAATTTATACATAATAAAATCATAAATTATAAAAAATAAATCATGGGGAATTAGAATTTTGAAATGCGTAATTTCAAATTCTAATTCCCCACATCAATTTAAATTAATTTTATAAAAAAATACATCATAATAGTGGTTAGTTAAAATAAATATTAGGTATGTTAATGAATGTTCTTCATGTGATAGATAAATGTCAATAAAATTGTCAGAAAGCAACATTGTCAACTTTTAATTAGTCAAATCTCATTATTTCGTATTACGAAAACCATTATAAAAATTAACCATTATTTCTTTCTTTTCTCATCAAACATAATTTGTCGTAGGTATCTCAATACAAACTGCTGTTCGCAATGGACAAGTGCGAGTTGTCGTTCAGCGATGAAGCGCTAATGGCCGTTGCTGCACTCGCCATGGAGCGCAAGACTGGAGCCAGGGGACTGCGGGCGATTATGGTATGTGGCTTTTAATATTTAGCACTTAAAAGTTTTTACTGCAAAGTGGTTAGGATTCTGTCTAAAGAACGCGTCCCGAAATCCCAAGCAGCCCTACTGTATTAGAAACACAAATTTGATGTATAACCCCTTTAAAACCTACAAACTTATCTTCCTGAAATAACACATAAATAAATGGTAAGTAGATGATCTGGGAATAACTAAAATATTGTGATAATCACAGGAAACCGTATTCGATAAGTAGACTTTCATCACCTTTTTAACCCATGTTGCCTGAAAACTAAATTACCTTAAATTATTTTAAATACAATCATGTCGCGGAAATCGGCTTAAATTTGCAAGAAATTTGGTACTTCTCTGATAACATTAGGACGATTTTGGAAAATGGCTTTTCAGAGAATTATGAAATTTGTGACCTGTGGTGCGAGTTTGGAACCGTCGACAATCGATATAATAAAATTATACTATTGAATTATCGTTACGTTAAGAACTGACATTAGGTACTAATAGTAGGCGCTTGTATGTAGATGACACGTGTAAGTAATGCGTGCAATATCACAAAGTAAGATACGCGAGCAAGTCACATCACTTCAAACATATATCCTACAGCCCTAAACCATTTCACTGATTTCAAAATTCACATCACATCATTAGAATCGCTCAAAAAAATAAAACTATTTTTTACGGATTTCATCGCGTTATATTGATAATATTAATCACGACGTTTCGGACCCTTTACAGCGTCTATGGTCACTGATAGACTGAGGTGAAACGTAAAAGTAGTTGTATTTCAATGTATAATATTTGCATAAATGTCAGAAATCAATAAATATTACCCTCCTTCGGAAGTGGGGAAAAGTCCAAGTCAGTATATTCGTATACATTTGGCTTCAGCTGGAATGAATAATGAAGCCTCACTGACTTAGCTGACGGTTGTTCCCCTTGCTTCTTCGGAATTACTTTTCGCGGTAGACCTTGTTTAACAAAAGGGTCCCCCGCGATTCTACTAACGTGGGATACCTATAATTTAAATAATGGTCATAAATCTAATAGGAATACTCTTACTTTATATTTCGGAATAAGATCTTTAAGAGTCAGTAGGGCTTTCCAAAATATGTGACATTTGCGTACTATTTATTTCCCCAGATTATAAGTTAAGCAGATGAGCCATTTCCAAAATAAGTCCGTTTGAAAAAGAAATTCACTTTAAGTATGTCATATACTTAAAATGAATTTCTTTTCGGAAGTCATTTTCGGAAATCGTCCTTTTTAAGAGTTGAATCATTTCTGGAATAAGAAGTTTCTAGACTGAGTGGCCATTTACAGAATCAAGCATTTAGACACTAAACAGAATGAATATGTCGTTTCTGCAGTGTTATGGGAGCTTATATTGTGTTTCGAAGGAGGATTGTTAAATATTTGGTGTTCGATGTGCAGGAGAACTTGCTACTGGAGGTGATGTTCGAGATCCCCGGGTCGGACATCGCGTCCGTACACATCCACGACGGGTGCGTGTCGCGAGGAGAGCCGCCGCGACTCACGCGACGCCGCGACCGAGACGAGCGAACCACACAGCACCAGCTCGACGACTGGCCCTCGGTGCGCCTGCACAACTGTACGTAGATAGCGTAGTGTACACGAGCCGCCCCGCCACACCAGCTCGACGACTGGCCCTCGGTGCGCCTGCACAACTGTACGTAGATAGCGTAGTGTACACGAGCCGCCCCGCCACACCAGCTCGACGACTGGCCCTCGGTGCGCCTGCACAACTGTACGTAGATAGCGTAGTGTACACGAGCCGCCCCGCCACACCAGCTCGACGACTGGCCCTCGGTGCGCCTGCACAACTGTACGTAGATAGCGTAGTGTACACGAGCCGCCCCGCCACATCCGCTGGACCTCGGTGCTCAGTTCAATAAATGAAGGTTTACTAAAATTATACAAACAGTAGCTAGATATACTGCGTAGTGTTGTTTGTTAAAAAATTGATTTGTTATGATAGTCATGAATCCCTCCAGATAGAACAAACTACAACAAAAACAATTTTTCAATTATTTTACAGAATGTTGTTACTACTGCGGTGTGGCCAAGATCACAAAATGGGTGTTCAATGTGATATTTTGTTAGTTTTCTTTTTATTTTTTTAAATAAAGAACTCTAGTCAAGTTTTAGTTTCTGCCGTAGAAAAAATATGAAGTTTCGTTTGTATATGTGAATACAAATATCAATTAGAATATAATTTAGAACTATAAATACTGTTAATATTTACTTAAAATCTATATTTGTTTGAATTTTAAACATTAATTACTATAAAATATTTAGAGTAAATATGTCTTTTGTCTTGTCGTCAATAAGTTTACGTACAAGTTGGTAAGCCAGTCAGTAAGATATGTTATTTTTATTTATTAAGTTCTTAGTTTGTTTAAAACAAAAAAAAACAATTTCCCAAACAGAAGTTGGAAACATTTTTTTCTTTTTTATAATTATTAAATATTGACACAAATATCGAAGTTTTAGAGGAACTTTCGATCATCCCCTTTCTAACTCACAATAAATACAAATAAACTGTTAAAGTAGGTAGTTAATAAACAATATTTTCCTTTTATTCCTTACAGAGGCTCAAAGCAACAGTTACGCAACCATCTGTCACTCAGTCGTGTGTGCTGTGAGCGGAAACAAGTATGGTGGTTTACAAACGACGAACGAACTTGTCAAGTGTTAGTGACGCCTCACGCCCGATAACCCATGTCTCAACGGACTAACTGTTTATTTGTTAATAGTTCGCTATAGTGACGTATTTGGTCCAGTTACTACCCCCAAACGGCTAATTAGAATCGAGGTAAGATTTGTTTGTCACACTGATGCAAGTCTGTATGAAAATTAGTGTCGAAAAATTGAAAAAAAAAAAATGTATGTTTCGGTTTAGTACGTTTTTGTGAAATTGTGCGTTGTTTTCAGGAGTCCTGTTTTAAAGACTTAGTTCCTAACATCTCATCTTTTAGGGGATTTGGTTTACTAATTTTACGGATTACTTGGTCCTCTTGATATATTTTATTTATCCCGCTCCGTAAAATTAGTATATTCCGCCATAAGATCTAATACCAGCTGCATTGTAGTAATAATATAGTATTAGTAAATAGATTGTTACATACATGTATAGATTTCGTATAGACGTACCCTAAAAAGCATTTGGATATAACTGCCTATGTAAATATCATATGTAAAACGACTATCAAAGATAATAATATGTTATTTGTAGGTCGTTAGGACTCCTGGGTAACTATTGTTCCAACTAGTTTTACGAAAAGACCTGTTTGTATAAACTGAACATTTTCAGTACGATTTATTGAATAGATATCCAAATCTTTAGTACGTAGGAAAAACTAGTAAATCGTATTTGAAAACTTCATAAGACGCAATAATTAATAATTAACCTGAATTTCAGACCTTTAAGGGTCTAAACTATTAGTTCCTTATGTTAGTTATAAAATATTTAAATTTAAATGTGTCGTCCACAGCCACCATACAACATACTCTTGTGATGTAAATTACTGTAAATAGTAATAAATAATGATGATAAATAGAAAAGTGTTATTCTTAAGGTTTATTAAAAATAAAAATAGGGTCATTTTACTTCATCCCAAGCTAAGTTGTAAGTACGAAAAGTCACAGATGTTGTCAGTAAAATATAGTTTTTTTTATTTCGGCCAGCAACACAGAACGTTTTGACATTTTGTTAATTGATATACATAATTATTTTTTTATTTATAAATGGAACGTTGTGGTGTGATTATAGTGTGAATATTTTCTTGTTAAAAATCTCCAAATAGATGTTTTAATATAATTCTGGACTTGTGATAGGATAAATTGAATGGCATGTTGATATAATCACATTGCAACTCTAGTAAAATAGTGTAAGCCTATTTTCAATTTAAAATATAAAGAAAACCAAATACAAATCGTTTTATTTAAACGTTTCATCTTAACACAGAGTAATTTTTTGAAAAAAAAATGATACCTACCTACTCCACTAAATATTCTCTTCCTGTCTCTAGAACCAATTTTTATATAAGCGATAAGCCTTTTTCAAGTATCTGCTTGTCTTGTTTAAGGCGATAGTTTTCACCGTTTTATAGCTCCTAATGTGCAGTCTGAAATTCGGTTGACAACCGTTTAATTGCTTCATTAAGGTTATAAAGAGTACAGTTTTCATCCAAAAAAGTGTTCGGTATATTTTTATAGTAGTATCCATCAGAAAAGAGTTGCAATTGAAGAGAGAATCTAGTGAGTTGGTCCTTTGTGGTCTTTGAATCGAAAAATTTGCATTCAATTTCCATTTCAAAAGAATTCATTGTATTGGAATTTAATATTTATAGTTCGTCTATAGGATTCCTTATTAACTAATAAACAACTGTGAATAGGTATCCTTATTTTTTTTTGTAGTCTTGGTCAGGGTTTACCTTGTCCAATTTAATTATTTTTCAAATTATATAGGTCTGGGACCGGGTTTTTTAATGTCCTATTTTGTCCAGTCTGAAAAGACTCGATTCCAAAAAAAATATAGTTTCGTGAAAAGTTTCCAAACGAAGATTGTTGTGTCTAACTTCTCTGTCTACGTTACGTGGTGTTTTTTATTTGGAATAAGCTTGGTCGATGAATCAGCTGATCAATGTTTACGTGAGAAACTTGCAAGATTTGAATGCCTATCTGTTCCAAAAATAAATGTTTCTTCTTTTTTTTTGCATGAATTGAACTATGACGATTATTTTATATCTAACACAGTTCGTTTACTACTCCATATAGTTCGTTTGTCGGGATTTATCGTTTTGTTTATTGTTCCTTAACACCAATAGTTTCGATCTATCATTGTATAACAACATAGTTAAACAACATAGTTCCTATTCTTTCCAATTGTTTTGTAGCTCTCAGTCTTAACAATGTCCAATAATATTTCCACAATTTTATAAACTTCTTCATAACTCGTGTACAAAGCTGTCGGCGTCAAACGAATCACGTTGGGATCCCTAAAATCTGCAACAACACCTCGTGACTTTAATGCGATACTGATTCTAAAACCCTCATTGTGTTCTAAGCATACATGTCCTCCTCTTCTACTGTCTTGCCGAAGGTTGCCGATGGTAAACCCGTGATCTCCGAGCTTCGTTTCGATAAGATACATCAGGTACCCAGTTATATGCAAAGACTTTTTTCTCATATTAGGTATTCCGGCTTCGTTGATGACCCTTAAAGCTCCTTCCAAAGATGCCATTGACAGAACGTTTGGAGTTCCAATTTGCCATCCATTCGCGTCTTGTTGATGATCAAACTGTTGTCGTAGCAAGAATTGCGTCTGTCTTTTGTTTCCGTACCATCCAGCTAGTCCCGGCAACTTACTGAAATGTCTTCTATTTATATAAAAGGCGGCAGTTGATCCCGGACCTCCGTTCAAATACTTATAAGTACACCATACAGCGAAATCAGCGTCTATTTCTTTCAAATTAATTTCTATAGCTCCGACGCCGTGACATATATCCCATCCTATAAGAATGTCTCGTTCTTTAGCTGCTCGAGTTATTTTTTTCATATCCAGAACTTGAGCACTTCTGTAATATACCGTCGGAAGAAACACTAAAGCCACTTCGTCTGTCATCGCATTTATTATTTCTTCCTCATCCATGAAGTTTCCTTTGCTTTTAACTACTTTAACAGCATCTTTTGGATCGTAACCTCTTAACATGACCTGGCTATCTATTGCATAACGGTCTGTAGGAAAATTAATATTGTCCATTAATATTTTATACTTATCTTTTGTGGGTTTATAAAATGTGCTGATTGCTTGATGTGTATTGATTGTTGTGCCGCCAAAGATTGCTACTTCGTCAGGATCAGCTCCAACTATAGGAGCCATGAGTTCCGATAAGTACTTGGAATATAAATAATATTTGTTGTCGTCGACTGTCCATATTTTGATTCCTTCATATTTCCACCTTTCCATAACTTCTAACACGCATTCTTCAGCATCCTTAGTGGCCAACCCCAGGGAGTTTCCACACATGTAGATAGAACCTTCCTTCAGATAAAAACGTTGTCTAAAATTACCTAGAGGGTCGTTATTATCCAACAATTTAGGGTATTCTGAATCGTCTTGATATTCTACTTTCATTTTATCTTTTTTGTCTTCCTTAAAGAACATAAGATTGTAACTTAATGCAAACTAAAAGTAGGATACCTGTACTGCTTTTTCAATCTGTAGTTTCAAATCTGATTCCAATGGCTGATCTCTTGAAATTTTTACCAAATAACTGTCATTTTCAGTGCTCCGATGAATGATGCTTTATGTGACTTTCGGACCTTAATGCCGCGTGGACCATCGCGGCGTACATAAATAGTCGAAGCCTTTTATTGTTTGGTAACGCGATAACTTATCATGAGTCAACAGGTACTTACTAAACATACTTAGTTATTATGCGGACACTTAGGTGCATTGCTACAATTAGTGTGACCAAACGTTTTGGTGAAACAGATATTACCTAAGTATCTGCACAATTTACAACACTAAACCCAATTTGATTTCAGTTTTAAAGCAATATTTAATGAATATAATTAATTTATAGTGATCTCCTTTATTATAATTGCTGTTGTAAGACAAATTTAATGTTTGTGTTTAATCTATAAAGTAAATAGTGAATGTGCTTATAAGATGGATTACAAAATGGATTACAGTCCCTCTAATCCGAGGGGGGTGGTGCCATCTTCCACATCACCGGCGAATACGACAACCAAGCAAAACTGCTCTCGAGGCCAACATTGTATCCACGCCCGAGATCCAAAAATGGATGATTGATTGATGATATCGAATTGCATTTTAATGAAGTTTGGTCTATTGCCGAAGAAAGCAAACTCAACTCGGAGCAGAAAATTAAAATTTCAAACTTGCGCCGTAAAATAGGATCTGGCACCTCACAAATGGCAGTTCTGTATCAAATGGAGTTTAAAAACCTATTCAAATCAATATAGGTAAAGCTGAAATAGTTTCATGTAATTATACTCCCTTATTTTAAATTACCGTATAAAATTTAAGGGACTATTGTAAGTATAGGTGTTACTCATGAATTTTTATTTTTAATATGTGACACTGGAATCGCGAATAATAATTAGCTGTTCTATACATTTTGTCGAATTGGGTGAATATAAATCTTAAATAAATACATATTTTTGGGACAATGTTACACAGCACCATCTAGCCCCAAACTAATCAGAGCTTTTTTTTTTATATCAGAGGGAGCAAACGAACATGCGGTGGACATCAGTGACTGTCACCAATGCGTTGCCGGCCTTTTAAATATGTGTATGTTTTCGTGAAGGCCCCCATGTCGGAAGATCATTCCATAGCTTACACGTTCTCGGTAGGAAGTTTCGTGTAAACCGGACTGTGGTGGATTGCCAACCATCGAGGTGGTGACGATGGAACTTATTTTTATGGCGTGTGGTGCGATGGTGAAACTCAGCGGCTGGTATTAGCCCGAACAATTCCTCAGAGCACTCCCCATAATAAATTCGGTAAAAGATGCATAGAGACGCAATGTCTCTCCGTAAAGCCAGAGGATCTAATCTACCAGAAATCTCGGGTTCGCCGACGATCCGAGCTGCTCTACGCTGTAATAATAATAATAATAATAATAATAACTTGGCAACACTTAAGATGTCAACAATTCAAAAAAATCCTCCTACAATATTAAATTTTTCCAACCATTTTTACTGAATTTTAAATAAATATAAATACTTTCGGTTACATATAATCAATCAAAATAAACATGGAGAAGAAAACAATTAGATCTGGTATAAATTTTATAATAAATCTGCTAAGACGAATTTTAATGACACCTGTCACAATAACATCGCATGAAAAATTTGGAAGATAATAGTTATTGGATAATATGTTGACAAGAGCAAAAGCCAAGACACGAGAAACACGCCCAAAAACTCCGGACCCGTCGCTGAGCTCCGCCTCGCAGCAGCACCAACCGTGCCTAGCACCATCGTCACCCGCTGCTACAGTCGCGTCGAGCTCTAGCGACGAGTACTACTCTCCGCCGACGTCGCCACCACCTGTACGTCGGCGGGGACGCCGGCCTCCGGATAGCTTAGGACCACCAAGGCCACTGACCTCGGACAGGGTCCCCGCTTCCGGTGGGAGTGTGCAGCGCATGCGATGGACACCAGACATTAATAAAAGTGTAATGCGCGCATACTTTGGGGCTACAGAGGGGGGAACTAACCTGACTGCGTACCGTGGTCGGATGCTCTCTCTGTTCCAGGTGTTTGAGCCAGCCATCAACGTGTCGGCCCAACGATTGTCGGATCAGGTGCGGGTTATTCAGCGTAATCATATGTTGAATGACTCCGTGCTTGATCAGTTGCGCTCCGAAATGCTGAGTAGTCGTGACATTTCTAACCAACCTGTGACACCATCAGTGATGTTGCCACAGTCAGACCCTGCTGAAGTGGTTGTCAATGACACGGCTACAAATGTAAGTACCCAGTGTAGTGAACAGTTGAGGAGCGCTTTGGAGGGTGCGTTTCTGGAGTTTCGATCCGTTCCACCTGAATTCAGACCACGCTTGCCTCGTTTGCCCATGAATAATAAAAACTTGGCGCTTGTGTGTGCTCTGGATTCAATGCTGTCAGATTATTTTGACAGCAGTGAAGATCTCGGTGATACCCATTCAATCCTGTACTGTGCGGCTGTTGCTGCATGCCGTGTAGCTCACGTTAGGTTTCCAGTCTCTGATAGAGATACACGGCCGAAACCAGCGGTGCCAGCATGGCAGTGCAGGATTGAGCGGCGTATCGACGGGGCCAGAGTGCTCATAGGTAAGCTAATCTGCTTCAGGGAGGGTAATACTCGCCCAAAAGTGATGCGCTTTGTGAGACGAGCATTTTCGGGGACAGATATTAATCCCCGAGATTATGTATCTCGTGTCACCGAGCGCATCGACTTCCTGAAGCAGAAGGTTTATGCATGGGCAAATCGTATCCGTAGGTATAAAAGACGCGTGGAACGGTATTATCAGAATCGTACGTTCCAAAGCGATCAAAGATGGGTATATAGAGCTTGGGAGCGCCCTAATAATGGTGTGGGTGAAGCGTGCTGGCCGGATGATGACGCTATGTGCTCATTCTGGCGTAACATCTGGTCAGTACCGGTCAGTCATGCCGAAGGTGATTGGATACGTGACGTAGAGCGAGTGTGTGAACCACTACCAGTTATGGGAGAAATTGTCATCAGCCCCCAAGACGTAGCCTATGCAGTCCACCCTATGCCGAACTGGAAAGCTCCTGGCCCGGATGGACTGCATAGTTTTTGGATAAAATGGCTACGTAGTTCTCACGCTCGCTTGGCGTCTCAATTCCAGTCATCTTTAGAAACTGGGACGCTCCCACACTTTTTAACTACTGGAATTACCCATCTGCTCCATAAATCTGGTAGTACTGCGGAACCCAAAAACTATAGACCCATCACCTGCTTACCGACGGTCTATAAACTTCTTACATCCATTTTGAGGGCAAAAATTTGTAATCATATTGATGAAAATTTAATAATGTCTGCGTCTCAAAATGGATGTAGGAACAGGTCCCGTGGTACTAAGGAGCTACTCCTCATAGATATGACCATTAGCCAACAGGTTCGCCGATTTAGAAAGAACTTGTCGACATGCTGGATAGATTACAAGAAGGCCTATGACTCCGTGCCCCATGCATGGCTCATGAGGGTGCTGGAGCTGTATAAAGTAGATGCTACTCTACGCGCCTTCCTGTTGTCATGCATGGGGCAATGGAGGACAGTCCTTCGTTACCCAGGATGCCGACAAATTCAGAGAATCAGTGAACCGATCAGGATTGAGCGTGGTATATTTCAAGGTGACAGTTTGAGTCCTTTGTGGTTTTGCTTGGCCCTGAATCCTCTTAGTACACTACTAGAGGGGTCAGGGCTGGGCTACCGGTTGAGGCGGGGTGGTCAGGTGATATCTCACCTCCTTTACATGGATGACCTAAAACTCTTTGCTCCCTCTGATCGACATCTGATGGATTTACTGAAGGTAACTAAAACCTTCAGTGACTCCATCAGAATGGAATTCGGTGTGGAGAAATGTGCAGTCATGCATGTAAAGCGAGGGGAGATTGTGGAATCTGAGGGAATACAACTCTCAGACTCCACACAACTTAGATCACTTGCCTCGACGGAGACTTACAAGTACTTGGGCATGTCGGAGGCATTAGGCATAAACGAGGCTGACATGAAACAATCGTTGCGAGAGCGCTTCTTGGGCCGTCTGACGAAGGTCTTAAAAAGCCTTCTGTCAGGCGGAAACAAGGTGCGTGCCTTCAATGGTTGGGTCATGCCAGTCTTGATGTACTCCTTTGGCATACTCAAGTGGACTCAAACAGAACTTGATACCCTTGATAGGAAGGTTCGTACACTACTGACCACATACCGAATGCATCACCCACGCTCCTCGGTAATGAGGCTGTATATCCCGCGAAAGTGTGGGGGTCGAGGCTTTTTAAATGCCAAGACCCTTCACAATCGCGAGGTATGCAGTCTCAGGGAGTATTTTCGGAAGTTTGATGGTGTGATGCATCGAGATGTGGTCGCAGTGGACAAGGGACTTACCCCACTCTCCTTGGCTAAAGAGAACTGGCGCAAGCCTGTAGTACTTAGTACGAACGATCGCAAGGAGGTATGGCAAGGCAAAGAGCTACACGGACGCTTTTACCGGGCTCTCTATGAGCCTAGTGTAGATTTTCTAGCGTCCGTATCTTGGCTACGTTTCGGAAATCTCTTTGGAGAAACCGAAGGTTTTGTATGTGCAATTATGGACGAAGTTATGATGACGAACAACTATCGGAAATATATCGTGAAAGATGGTACGGTTGACATATGTCGGGCATGCCGCCGTCCGGGAGAATCTATCCGACATATTATCTCTGGTTGCTCGCGTCTGGCTAACGGCGAATACTTGCACAGGCATAACCTCGTGGCCAGGATTATCCATCAGCAGCTCGCTTTGAAATACAATCTTGTGGAATCGGAAGTACCGTACCACAAGTATGTGCCCGACCCAGTTCTCGAAAATGGTCATGTTACATTGTACTGGGATCGGTCTATCATTACAGACAGGACTATTGTTGCCAATAAGCCTGATATTGTAGTGATAGATCGATTAGAGCGTCGTGCAATGATTGTTGACATCACTGTACCGCATGACGAGAACCTCGTGAAAGCCGAGAAAGAGAAAGAAATAAAGTATCTCGACTTGGCACACGAGGTTGTCGACATGTGGGAGGTGAATTCAGCAATCATTGTACCAATCGTTGTGTCAGCCAATGGCCTTATAGCCAAGAGCCTCGACCAACATCTAAGGAGGCTCTCGTTGGATGGCTGGATCAAGGGCTTGATACAGAAAGCAGTACTCTTGGACACGGCCCGTATCGTTAGGAGGTTTCTTTCTCTGGGGCCCTGACCACCGGTAGCTTGGACCCTGCTCCCGATGCCGGTGGGTTTCTATTTTTTTATATTTTTAAATGTTTTTTTTTTTATAATTATGTTACGATGAAATATTTAAAAATAAAAAAAATATGTATAAATATAAATAAAGGCAATAATAATAAAATTTATTCGCAAATGTATACGGTCAAAAGTAAGGAGAAGATATTGGGGTGCCCCAGCCCAAAGGTGAGCGCAGTATTCCATATGCGGCATACCTGTGCCTTATATAGTTGCAGGCGCTGGTGCGGCCGAAAATAGATTTTCGCTCTATTGAGGACCCCAATTTTCTTTGAAGCCAATTTGGCTTTACCCTCCAGATGACTGCGGAACTGCACATCGCTCGTTATGTCAACACCAAGACAAGGTTTTGTTTGCCCCATGCTGAGACACGCTCCAGGGATGTCTCAATTCTGGACACAAGTTCATTCCGATACTCTTGGACGTATTCCAGAGAGAGATTTTTACCACCAAAGTACAGTGCATCCCCTGTACTGTCATCTGCATAGCAATGTACATCGCTTATGTGCAACATGTCATTGATATGCAGTATGAACAGAGTTGGAGAGAGCACACAGCCTTGTGGAACGCCAGCATTCACGGGCATGGGATGCGAGCATGATCCGTCAACTACAACCTTAATGCTCCACTCCGTGAGAAAGTTGGCTATCCACATTGTAAGTCTCTCTGGAAGTCCGTAGGATGGCAACTTTGAAAGAAGAGCCTTATGCCAAACCCGATCAAAGGCTTTAGTAATATCCAGGCTAACTGCCAAGACTTCGCCCTTTCTTTCAACAGCTTCTGCCCATCGATGGGTGAGATATACTAAAAGGTCAACAGCTGAACGTCCGCATCGGAAACCGTATTGGCAGTCGCTGATCAGCTGGTTATCCTCAAGATATCTCAGAAGCTGATTATTTATTATATTTTCCATTAGTTTGGAAAAGAGAGAGGTAATAGCAATTGGCCGGTAGTTATCTGGGTTTGAGCTATCACCTTTTTTAGGGATCGGGTAGCTTGTACCTGTGGTTTATGGATGAACGAGATATTAAATGAATGGTCGGTCACATTTTAATATAAATATTTTACTGGCCAGTTACACTTACTATAAATACATATTATAACTATGTACGACCTAACTGACTGGGTGCGGGAAGACGACTGCTGCGCCGCGCTAATACAGTAATGCGCCTGTATACAAATCGGATGCGTCAGCAGTGTCCCTACATACCTATTATGGGTACTGAAGATTTATGTGGTATTGTGGGTAGGTACTGAAGTATGGACAATGGATATAATACTTATATGTATACTTTTTTTGTAAATACATACTTATAATACATAAGACAAACCCAGACAAACACAAAGACTTATGTTCATCATATAAATATTTGTGTCCTGTGGAAATCGAACCCGTGATCAGCAGTTGAACACTCGAACCACTAGACCACAGACGTCGTTTAAGATTTTTATACATTTTAAAATGGATAAGTGATCTTATCAAGTCAGTTTCACCAACCTGATCTTAGAAAATACGGATACTATAACGAAGTGAGGAGTGAGTGAGTGTGAGAGGGGGGACATCTAAATTTGGGAGGGATGGGAAATGGCCCTATACTAGTAGTTACGTAACTATGAGATATAAACTTGTTATTTTCTATTTTTACTTATGTCTCCTCTATGCCACAATTGATATACACCCTAGCACTGTACCAAAAGACAATAAAATTATCTACGATAACAATAACTAGTAAGGATTATGTCGTAAAAGTGATAGGTTGATACTGTAATTGCCGAAAATCAATGATTCGAGTACTGTAGCGATTTATTTGTAACGTGGGAAAATACTACTGTTTGCTTAGGGCTTATAGCAGTGATAGCCTAGTGGTATGACCATTGGACTGCCAAGTCGAAGGTCTCGAGTTTGAACCCAAGGCACGCACCTCTGACTTTTCGATTTCATGTGCATATTTATAATTAATTAACCCTCGCCTAAAACGGTGAAGGAAAACATCGTGAGGAAACCTGCATACCTTAGAGATTTTTCTCGACGGTTTGTGAAGTCTGCCAACCCGCACTAGGCCAGCGTGGTGGACTATAGCCTAATCCCTCTCAATATGAGAAGAGACCCGTGCCCAGCAGTGGGACAGTATATAGGTTGATGATGCTGATGCTTAGGGCCACCGCAGAGGGCAGATAGTCAGTAACGGCCGACGTTCTTTTTGAAACCTTACGTTATAAGTACTTTTTTTAAGTACGAAAATCATCTGACATAATAATATCTATTTCTGCTGCCTGGGGAGGTGGCATGGTATATTGGACTCGTACTAACAAAATACTGCACTTGCCTTTCCTTACCCTTTAGTAATTGCCATGGGATTAATGACGTATGCTGTGGTCCGATACCACCGTACCTTATTAAAGGGCGAGGCTTCTCCTCGCTCCCTACTTACTGATAGGCGGACATTTAGCAAACTCGTACGCCGCCTACAGAACGTTATACTTATCTAATAGACTAAGCACTTTCAAGGGCCATATTATGTCATCTGAGATCATGCGGAACCTAGCTCCAATGAATATCAGAATGCAACAAGCCCTGCCTTATTATTTCCATCCCGGAATTATTGGTGAACATACAAAAATGCATGCAGGCGAACAGAATATCCTACGTTTTATGTGTCAACTTAAAAAAAAATCACTAACCCGAATAATTATCAAAAGAGTAATCATTATGGTAATACTCCAAATCAGGAGAGTAGGTGCAGAGGTCAGCACATCAAACTACCCCAATCTGTCAAAATTCTTTGATGGATTTTTAACTTCAACGCAAAGCAATAAGGTTCATTTTCAATTGGGAAAATTTGACAGTTTTGGATAGCTTGAGCTGCTGGCGTCTGTACATTAAAACGACAGTTCAAAGGCTTGAGGGTGAGTACACACTAGCCGACAGTGCGTCATAAATTCGTTATGTCATTGTGAACAATTAATTGTTTTGAATGAGGATCTTCAGAAATGACACGTAAGGTTTATTCTAATTTATCTCTGTTATCTAACTAAAGCCAACCCACTGTTTTATATATTTTTTTAAGTCACGAAACTGCCTGCACTAGTTACATATGTAGGTATTTAAGTCAAGTGTACGTCTAAATTAGTGAGGTCTTGTGGTTCGGGTGTTTGATTCCCACAGGGCACAAATATTTATGAGATGATCATTTAAGTAACTGTGTTTCTTATTTATTATTGGTAAGTATGTCTTTACAATATATTGTATTATACATCTATTGTGAAGAATCCTAGCCCAGCAGTGGAACAGTACCTTTATGGGTTGATGATGGTATTGTCTAATACCCATAGTACAAGATTTGCTCAGTTTGGGACTAAATGGCACTGTATAAAAATGTCCCAAAATTTTATCTATTAAATAATAAACAGATACTTAATTGGATGATGTTTTTTCAACGTGAAATACACCCTGTAACCTGCATTGACTTGTTTACAACACACCGCGACCGTGTCACGATAAACGTCATTATAAACTTAATAAATAACAGGATTAATAGAGTTGTATAACTTTCATGTTTTAATTCGATAAGAAAATATTAACATCGTGATAAAATTTCAGCTAATTGTTAGGTATGTAATGAATAAGAATGGTTGAAATAGGCATTAATTATTATAAATGGCAGACTATATTGTGTTTTGCCGACCAACTGACTAGATACTAATCATACCATCAAGCCTGTCTTGTATTAAACTGGTCGTAAGAGCGATTGCTACGCGAGAGGTCCTGGGTTTGATTCCAGATCCAGTAGCGTTATTGAATTTTTCAATGAAACTCCCAGTAACAGCTCCCAGTGCCCGATTAATAACAATAGGATTATTATCGCCTCCTATTATGTACAGACGCCAGCACATCAAACTATCCAAAACTGTAAAATTTTCCTAATTGAATATGAACCTTAACACTTTGCATTAAAGTTGAAAATCAATCGAAGAAATTTGATAGATTGTGGTAGCTTGATGTGAACTGTGGGTGTACCTACCTAAGTATACACTCAGAAATACAAGCTTAGCCTGTTTTTTCTATTCCGTGAGCTTAGTCATTATGTATTTATGAAAACACAACAATAGTTTTTGGTACTTACTTATAAAACAAACTTCTGATAATTATTGTTCTGCCTACTAGATATATGAAATTATGAGTCAGAAAATAATTATTAAAAAAAAAATAAGTGAGCTGAATTTTATTAATGTAGTTAACTACATAGGTACCTAAATACATTTTTACTATATTCTTGTGATGTGAAAATACAAACTTATAGTAGTAACTGTTGATGTGAGGGTGTTTGTACATCTAATTATTCTCAATAACATGGGAATTTCTCAAAATCCTTTCATATAGTTAAGCATTAAGTACCTACAGCATGCAATATTACCTGATCTTTAAACAAATGCACTGAGCCCCATCTTCTAAACAGAGTCCGGAACATAGTTCAGAACCACCCATATTAAATCAAATTGTTTACTGTGCGCTTCAATTTCTTTTAATTAAAAAAAAAAATTGAATAAAGTAGCAATGAAGCAACCAAAATTGAATCAAAGTAGGTATGTACTTACTTAATTTTTTTAAAAGCAGTGTCAATATAACAAATGTACACAATATTTCTTTACTTTTCATTGACCGAAATGGATGTATAAAACCTCACTTCTTGAGTTGGCAATGGTTATCAACAGTTAAAGAATATATAGAAGGTACTTACTCATTGATGATTTTTAAATACACTCAAATGTTGAGGTTGGCTAGTGCTATAACTTCTGTTGTTGTTGAACCGAGGATGCTGACGAAGATGATGCAGGCTTTTATAGGAGTACCTTTGTGATCTGCAGACCCTGCATAAAATTTGTTAAATTGCCAGTGACTGTTCAATCCTGTAAAGGGTCGTTAAACTTTAGTTGTGGAGCTAAATAATTACTGACTTGTTTGTCTTATATTAGTTTTCTACTGCCTCATTAGTCTAGTGGTCCTAAGCGCGACTGCTACACTAGAGGTTCTGGGTTCGATCCCCAGGTCGAGCAAAGTGTTATTGGGTTTTCCTATTTCTCAGTAGCAGCTCGGAGTCTGGATTTGTGCCCGGTTAATGGCAATAGGCTCGCCCCTTAACTAAACATACCGCCGAAATGTGGGTGTACCTACGTTAGTACCTACACCTCTGCCTAACTCATCGGGGAATACAGGCGTGATGGTATGTTAGTTTTCTACTATTACCTACCTATGACAACAAAAATACTTACTTACTTAAATCAATTAAAATCAATACAAACTAATTGGTACAATACTTGGTTGTCTTAGAACTCTAATAATAGAGCATGTTTTATAGTCAAGGACTCCAATCATGAAGACTTACTACTACTTACTACTATTATTTTTAACTAGAGCTAGGTACTTACCTAGGTACCTACATTACATTTTTGAATGGCTTCCACTGTATTTTGCATCTTTCTGTATCACTATTTTACTGTACCTACTGGAATGAAGCATTTAAACAATGAAACTACTATTATTTTAGGGCTACATATGTACACTTTACTTAGGTAAGTACCTACCTTCTTTTACTGCATCACAAATTACAACAAGAAAGAATGTTTTCTACCTAATTTGGTACCTACCACGGCTGCCTCAATAGCTTACATTAATTTAACATGGGATGCCATGCCACTGTAATATTTGGCATGGCTTCAGAGGCCTTTGTGCCATTGGGATGCCACTAATAGGCTATCGTGGAGACTTCACGCTCACGGTAAAGTAAACCACAGAGTACATTTTTAAGAATCCCTCTCAGTTAAGGAGAGGGTCGAATGAACGCGGAGCCTGATGAAGGTACCTAGGTACTTTGGAAAAATAATAACGATTATCGTACCTACATATAAAGAATACAGATTACTTTATGTTTTATGAAATATAAATAAGTACCTACTTTTATGCTGACCGACCACATCATCACAAGCAAGAATAAATTTAAGTTTAAATTGTGTTACCCCCAATTTGATTGATTCGCGTTCACGTCTTCGCGGCTTCGCGCCAAAATATTTTTTTTAAAGCAAAGCAAAGTTTAGCACAGACGAAGACCACAGACGGCAAAACAAAAACTAAGATTATGTTTTTGGTGTGTGTAAACGCAGTTTTATTATTATAGGCTTATATGGGAAAGGACACAAATCATGCAGCCAAGATTATAAAAATATTTTTTTAAATACAAACGGTACAAAATCAATACTTACTGATGATTTTTGAAGTGAAAAGTCTAACAAACACAAGAACTATTAACAAACATCAACGACTCTTTGATCGTAATGAGAATTACAATTTACATCACTTTAAATGTGGCAATTTTTAGCACTATTCCATTTACGGGGCAAGATGTTTAAAGTACTGCGTTTCAAATAAGAACGTCAATGACTTCGAATGACCGTGATCTGTCAAAAAAGTACAGCTTGCATAGTTAATTATTTTTCTTCATGAAATTTTAAAACTTGAATATATTTTTAAGCAGTAATAGAATAGAATATTCTTAATTGTACACCATAAACAAATGCCAAGTACATATTTAATACCAAATCCGAAAATCTGCAAGTTAATAAAAAGGCACAAACAGCCAAAAACTATACTATAGACAATATTTGAAATTCCCATGGCTTTGAAGTTTTAAAGCTGCTACCCTACAGTTGTGATTTAAATCCAATTGAATTATAATATCTGGCACTTGGTTAGTTTATGGTGGCTGACAATAATGTTTAAAAATTTGAAAGCCAAATTGAGAATCTAACACAGGAAACTATTGATTCAATTACCAGTGACGGAGTGATTGGCAAAAGACATTAACCATGTAATTGAAAATAAATACCAAAAAGGGAAATATTTCAAGACGAGGATAACTTTAGTTTTATTATAAACACAGGTTATGTTCAATAAATCTTATTTTCTTCTAAATAACTTACTTTACTTAACTTACTTTCAAGTATCTGGGCCATATTATAACGTCCGACCTGAAGGACGACGCTGATATTGAGCGAGAAAGGAGAGCGCTGTCGGTGAGGGCGAATATGATTGCCCGCAGGTTTGCTCGTAGCTCCAGGGATGTGAAAATTACCTTGTTTCGAGCCTACTGCACATCTTTTTATACGAGTAGTCTGTGGGTATCATATTTGCAGAGATCCTACAGCGCTCTCCGCGTTCAGTATACCAACGCGCTGAGGGCGCTGCTCCGGATGCCTCGCTTCTGCAGCGCATCGGGAATGTTCGCGAGCGTCCGCATTGACTGTTTTTATGCCAGTATGCGCAAGAGGGCCACCTCGATAGCGAGTAGAGAGCGGGGCAGCGGCAACGGTCTCCTTTCAGTTATTGCCAGCAGGTTGGACGGGCCGTTCATGCAGCACTAGCAGGCCTTACATGCACCCACATATCAAGCTTGGGGCAGGTAGTAAATGAATTAAATGATTCTGACATGATTTAATTCATTTACTACTTAATTTCGCTAATTTCGTTATTTACTATTTATATTATTTAATTTTAATTTAATTGTAGGTATCTTTAGAAAAGTATGGACTGATTTATTGTCTGAAATAACATTATTATTATTATTGAGTAATAACAGTCGGTGGAATATTTTAAATACCTTATTTTCAAAAATATCTGTTTTGCTCCCCCTACATAGCTGATTTGAATTGACAGCTATGACGTCACAAGATGGCTGGAAGTCAGTCCTAATCATATTTGAAACGCTTACTATTATTATTTTATAACCGTATCGACATTTTTCTTTCCTCTTGTTACTTTAAATTATAGATATTCTACGTAGGTATTATACATATTCCAGGATATCTCTGCTCATAATTAAATGAATTTTTGTTTTCTTTTAAGTTTCTTTGTCAACGTTTTAAAAGTATTTCCGTCGCCGAGTCGTAATCACTGGGTCATTTTTTTTAGATGTTTGTCAAGTTGTTGCATGCCTGGCTATATTTTATAATAATATTATGCATATTCAATGTAAGCAGATCTTTCTGTGTACGGATATCCTATTCAATACGAGGTTAACTTAGATTGGAATGTATAATTTTCTTTTTCGCGCCCCTAGTGGTATCTTTTAAATTTAAATTTTTAAAGCATACTTAAACTGCGTGTGTACTAAACAAACCATAGAGCTGATTAGAGCTGAACAGAGCTACTGAGCAGGTTTGTAATAAAGAGGTCAGTGTTGAGCAGCCACTCCCAACCAGACTGACCAAAGAGTATTAATAAAGCTGACTTTGACAACGACAATACATTTCCCGCAACATAAAATATTATTCAAAATGGATAAACTTTATAGAATCCCGATACGAAAATTATCGGTGAGCCGTGATGTTTGGACGCGTTGCTGGCCAAAACCAGATTATGGTCCCATGGATGTGCAGCGCTCAGTCCTCTTGAATGGAATGAAGGTGGCAGCAGCTAAACCTCTCGGAGCTCAGATTGGTGCTTGCACTATTATGTATCAGGTATTTTATGCATTTTAAGTAAAAAATTAAATGGCTTATTTCTATTTATGCCCAATAATTTTCGAATTTTACGCAATTCTTGTTGCTATCTACGATCAAGATATGTGATACATTTTGAATTTGTAACGGTACTGTAGTGTATCTATTAAATAGATATGTAAACACTGTCTCACACACACAAGTGGTGAGGTAGCTAATGTCACAATTGTCAACTGTCAGTCACGGAGAATGGCGGGAAAGTAGCCGACTGTAAAAAAGTGTGTGGCTACACAGCTCAGGAACTTGGTGTGGTAGTGAGCCAGTGAATACGTTACTTACCAGCTTTACAGGATCGACCCGACGGGATACTACAAGTGGCGACGAGGATAAAGGTCAGAAAAAGAAATAAATATTATGAAAAGTTTGTATGTATGTAGGTATATGACTTGTTGCAAAACAATAACATGATATCTAACCATCCTACCTAATGCATGCATAATGCTGATACAAAGTTAAAATGTTACATTCTGTACTCTGTAAGTAACTACTGGCTACTGCCAACCGCTTTAAGTATTTTGTAAGGCGACACTGACCATTCTATATTGTTATAATGTAGAATAAATTAAGTAAGTACCTACCTATTTACTACCTTAAGAATACTAACCCCATTCAGAAATTGTGAGAAGTCACTAGCATACATATTTAGGATTGACATACATATTTACATATACAGAAGGGTGTTGGCAAGAGAAAGATGAATAATTTAATATATTTTTAAAGGTACTTATTGAATAAATTATTAGGAACTTAACTACATACTTACCTGATTTTTTTGTTATGAAATACTTTTGAGTATTATTTGCGCTTTAAGTGGACTGAGAGAAGTCAAAAGTATTGAAAACTATCAATAAACTATAACTAGTAGTAAATATCTATTTAAACTACAATAGTGTTAATTGGATAAAACCGGTACTTGCATAAGTTTTATTGTTAAACTACCAATATTCATTTTATTAGAATGTAGGTCTACTCATTAAATTTTACAGATATTTATGGTTTATGGAAGTTACATACATATTAGGGTAAAAACATGTGGAAACTGGCTCTTATATGTATAAGGTGCCATTTAATTATAAAACAGTTTTGTTAAAAAAAGGGGGCATTGCATACTTTACCAAAAAACATAAATAAATATGTAAGTACTATGATATTGTAAACACATCTTCTGAGGATCACAATAGACTAACTACAGTCTCAGTGAAAGAAACAAGTGTAACTATAATATTGTAATTTTAATCTGTTGAGTGCACTGTTCTTGGACACCTCAACTATTATGAGATTCACTGGATAAAGTACTGAAAAAAAAAAAAGAGTTAAATTATTTATGATAGTAAGTATACTATAATTATTATTGGGTAAATTGATAACTATAACTATTATTATATCTACACAGTAAATAACACACTGCTTTTATTTTATTTTTTCTCCCATGGGAGTAGGCGGAAGCTGGGGAATGCCACTTGCTGCGATTCCTGAATACCTCTTTTGTTTTACCCACATTAATGTACCTATGTTTTCATGGCCACACACGAGTTGCAAGGAAAACTAGATATCTACTATTAATTTAAATATAATAATTAAAAGTGGCTGTGAATTGGCATAGTCATGAATAAATTAATTTTGTTTTAATTCCAATTGTTTAAGTATAGTATAGTAACAGTAGTATAATATAGTAGGTTATTAAGTTACAAGTACCACATATAAACACATGTGAAATTAATACTTACATGTATATTGTACAAGTCATTTAAGAAATAAGATGTTGTCTAATACTTGTGTTTACTAAAAAATAAAATATATACATATACATATATACATACAAACATAGAAGTATATTTATTACTGGGCTAATAGATTAGTAATGACATCCATTGAATTGGACCTACCTGACTTCCATTAAATTGGACGTAGCTGACATCCATTAAATTGGATGTACCCGACATCCATTAAATTGGACGTATCCGACATCCATTAAATTGGACGTATCCGACATCCATTAAATTGGACGTACCCGACATCCATTAAATTGGACGTACCTGACATCCATTAAATTGGACGTACCCGACATCCATTAAATTGGACGTATCCGACATCCATTAAATTGGACGTACCCGACATCCATTAAATTGGACGTACCCGACATCCATTAAATTGGACGTACCCGACATCCATTAAATTGGACGTACCCGACATCCATTAAATTGGACGTACCCGACATCCATTAAATTGGACGTACCCGACATCCATTAAATTGGACTATCCGACATCCATTAAATTGGACGTACCCGTCATCCATTTAGTTGGACGTATTTGACATCCATTAAATCGGACGTAATATCGTTGCAGGTCACTTCAAATTGACCCATCATGTCAAACTTATTACCACCTCCAGAAAAATTAGATGTTGAGGGAGACCCTGCTTCATTGGGAATAAGATGGGAAAAGTGGAAAAGATCTCTACGAATTTATCTTGAGGCAACAGAAACTACAACTCCTGCAAAAAAGAGAGCACTATTGCTATTATTAGGAGGTACAGGTCTTCAAGAAATTTTCTATAATATACCAGGAGCAAGTGTTGAGGAGTCTGAGGGAGTCGACGTTTTCGAAGTTGCAGTTAATAATCTTGATTATTATTTTTTACCCAAGCAGAACAAGACTTATGAAAGACATGTTTTTCGCCTTATTAAACAAAATGAAGGAGAAAGCTTTGACAAATTTGTTGTAAAACTTCGTGATCAAGCTTCAAAGTGCAAATTTGATAAATCAGACGACCATATAATAGACCAAATTATAGAAGGATGTTCCTCACATGAATTAAGAAAAAAGATTTTGATCATGGGGGACGGAGTTACTTTAGACAAGGTGGTGATTGAAGCCAATACATTGGAAGTCGTAAATCACCAATTGAAAGATTATGCAAAGGGAGATAAAGACAAAACGAATGAAGTTAATGCAGTTGCAGACAAAAAATCAGTATATAGAAGAGAAAGATTCCAAGATAAACCAGATACTGATCCAAAATTATTCAAGTGCCCGAGATGCGGGAGTGGTACACACAAATCTCAGGATTGGAACTGTCCAGCAAAAGGAAAAAAATGTCACAATTGTGGGAAGCTAGGACATTACCAACGATGTTGTAAATCTAAACTTATACAGCACAAAAGGAAAGTCGAACAAAAAACGGAAGTGTCTAAATTTAATAGAAAGCGACTACGTAAAGACAATACAGTAAACGCGTTAGAAGATGAAGAAGTCCAATATGTATTCAACATGAACAATGATGCAACGGTAGAATGTAACGTTGGAGGAATTAAATTGGAAATGCTTATAGATTCGGGTTGTAAATTAAATTTAATATCCGATAAAACCTGGGATTATCTGAAGAGTAACAAAGTCATTTGTTGTAAGCAGGTGAAACAACCAAATAAAACCCTATTAGCTTATGGTAGTAAGACACCATTGGATATTCAGGGATGCTTCGAAGCTACTATCGGGATAAACAAAAAAACAGCACATAGTACTATATATGTAATAAAAAATGGTTCGAGGAACTTATTGGGCAAGGACACAGCATTACGACTAGGTGTATTAAAATTAGGCACCAGTATAAACCAAATTCAGGAAGTTATACCGTTTTCCAAATTCAAAGATGTACTAGTTGAGATACCAATTGATGAGTCTGTTAGATCAGTGATGCAGCCTTATAGGAGAATACCAATCCCCATTGAAGATAAAATCAACGAAAAAATAAAGGAGTTATTGCATGCAGACATTATTGAGGAGGTACATGAACCATCCTCTTGGATTTCTCCGGTAGTGCCCATACTAAAAGATAACGGAGATGTGAGGTTATGTGTAGACATGAGGCGTGCTAACGCAGCGATACTCAGAGAGAATCATCCGTTACCCTGTATGGATCAATTACTACCCAAAATCAGAAAGGCTAAATATTTCTCCAAGCTAGACATAAAAAATGCGTTCCACCAAGTAGAGCTGCATCCGAACTCCAGACATATCACTACATTTATAACATCAACCGGATTGTACAGGTATAAGAGATTAATGTTTGGAGTCACATGCGCGCCTGAATTGTTTCAGAAAATCTTAGAGAAAATGCTGGTTAAATGTGAAGGCGTTATTAATTTCATTGATGATATTTTGATCTTTGGAAACAGTACCGAACATGATTTAAGACTATCGAAAGTATTGAAAGTCTTACAGGAAAACAATGTATTGCTTAATAAAGACAAATGTATTTACAAAGCGGAAAGAATCAACTTTTTAGGTCATGAACTATCACCAGAGGGAGTAAGGCCGTTACCAAAATACATTGAGAGCATTTCACAGTTTAGGGTTCCCAAGACAGTTGAAGAGTTGCAGAGTTTCCTCGGCCTAGTCAATTATGTAAATAAATGGGTACCTAATTTAGCCACAAGAAGTGAACCTTTAAAGGAGTTGTTACGAAAAAAACTTGGAAAAAAGGGAAGCATAGAAAGCTATTGGACCGATAGACAAAATGAAGCATTTAAAGACTTGAAAGAAACACTAACCAAAATAAGGACCCTCGGATATTACGATGTTATGGACAGCACGCAAGTCATTGCAGATGCTAGCCCAGTTGGGCTTGGAGCAGTTCTAGTACAAACTGACATAAATGGCCCTAGGATTATAGCATACGGGAACAGAACGCTAACAGACTGTGAACGTAGGTATAGTCAGACAGAAAAAGAAGCCCTTGCTCTTGTCTGGGCTATCGAACATTTTAATATATTCCTTTTCGGGAAACAATTTGATTTAGTTACCGATCACAAACCATTGGAGTTCCTGTTTAGCTCGAAATCAAAACCTTGTGCCCGTGTTGAACGGTGGGTTCTTAGGTTGCAAGCATACCGGTATAATATAAAATATAAGCCGGGGAAAACAAATATTGCAGACCCTTTATCACGGTTGTGCAAAGGTTCCATCATTGAGTCTGAAGTGGATGATTATGTATATCAAATTGTACAACTTGCGAGACCACAAGCAATACCTATGCAAGATATTGTTAAGTATTCAGAGACTGACCCAGAAATTAACACTGTTCGAAAGGGAATTTATAACAATCATTGGGATGAATCGTCAAGGAATTACAAAATTTTCGAAAATGAATTGTGTTTCCACGAAAATATTCTTCTAAGAGGGAACAGAATCGTAATTCCTGAGAAATTGAGGAAAGCTGTATTAGATGCAGCTCACGAAGGTCACCCAGGTATAGTAGCAATGAAGGCTCGTTTAAGGACCAAGGTTTGGTGGCCAAGGATAGATAAAGATGTTGAGACACTGGTAAAGAGTTGCAAGGGGTGTACCTTAGTGGGACTACCTAATCCACCGGCGTCGATGAAACGACGAGAACTTCCAGCAGAGCCATGGATCGACACTGCTATAGACTTACTAGGTCCTCTCCCTAATAATGATTACCTATTAGTAATAATTGATTATTACAGCCGTTTTAAGGAAATTAAAATAACCAAAACTATTACAAGCGCACAAATAATAAAAATCCTAAAAGAAATATTTAGTCGCTTAGGTTACCCAGTCTCCATTACCGCTGATAATGGACGACAGTTTGTAAGCGAGGAATTTAGGACTTTTTGTAAAGAATGTAATATAAGGCTCTTTAATACTGTTCCCTATTGGCCACAGATGAATGGAGAGGTAGAGCGACAAAATAAGGATATTGTAAAACGACTAAAAATTAGTCAAATAGAACACAGAGACATCAGAGAAACTCTTTATGAGTATCTCATGATGTATAATTCAACCCCACATTCCGTTACGGGAAAGACACCGTCGGAACTTTTCTTTAAAAGACAGAATAGGGACAAAATTCCCATGATAAGAGATATAAATGGAAAAGGAGATGACTCAGAGGTAAGAGACAGGGACAGATTACAAAAGGAAAAGGGGAAGGAATACGCAGACAGGAAAAGAAGAGCCACAGAATCAGAACTTATAGAAGGCGATAAGGTTTACATCAAAGATATGGAAAAGTCTAACAAACTATCCAGCAATTTTAATCCCACTCCGCATGTAGTAGAACAGGCCAATGGAGGAGATGTCACTGTCAGGAATGAGGAAACTGGACAAAGGCTAAGACGAAATGTAGTACACTTAAAAAGGGTGGAAGGTAAGTGGCAGCGAATCCAAGATGACAATGAGATCATATCTGCAGATGATGAAGTGCATCAGACTAGTTCTTAATTTGATAATTGCTCATTATTAATATATTACTATTGATTACATTTAATTAAAAATAAACATGTTTTGATTTTGATTTTCTATGATTATTGATAACGCGTCCTCAGCAAAACAAATCAAATTATAATAAGAAAGGGATGTAGTGTATCTATTAAATAGATATGTAAACACTGTCTCACACACACAAGTGGTGAGGTAGCTAATGTCACAATTGTCAACTGTCAGTCACGGAGAATGGCGGGAAAGTAGCCGACTGTAAAAAAGTGTGTGGCTACACAGCTCAGGAACTTGGTGTGGTAGTGAGCCAGTGAATACGTTACTTACCAGCTTTACAGGATCGACCCGACGGGATACTACAGGTACAGTTACGTACTTTTTTGTCTATTGTTAATGGCAATGTCGCTGCAAAGACTCAAATAATTTAATTTCATATTGGAATCAGTTCCAATTATATAGTAGGGGAGAAAACTATTAGGTAAAATCAGTGCAACTGTCCAGTTATATGTGAGTAGTACAGTCGCCATTAGATAATTATATCGTAGCAGAGAAGGTGACCAAATACTTCTGAACGTTTTAAAATGTCAAGTGATCAATAATAACTGAATATTCATTATTTCATTAATAGCTGAGCAAATGCTTGTCAATAATTTCTTACTTAAAACTAACCAAATATATCTGAACACTTATAACGTTATGTGTATACAATGTGTACAATTCTACACGCAGATGGGGTTGTCTTAAATATCTAAGTAGGTAGTTGAGTTAGTACAAAGGTAGTACACAGGCAGAGCATAGGTTTATAAGGAGTACATAAGGAGTAAGTAACGAGTACATAAGGAGTACATAAGGAGTAAGTAAGGAGTACATAAGTAGTACATAAGGAGTACATAAGGAGTACATAAGGAGTACATAAGGAGTACATAAGGAGTACATAAGGAGTACATAAGGAGTACATAAGGAGTACATAAGGAGTACATAAGGAGTACATAAGGAGTACATAAGGAGTACATAAGGAGTACATAAGGAGTACATAAGGAGTACATAAGGAGTACATAAGGAGTACATAAGGAGTACATAAGGAGTACATAAGGAGTACATAAGGAGTACATAAGGAGTACATAAGGAGTACATAAGGAGTACATAAGGAGTACATAAGGAGTACATAAGGAGTACATAAGGAGTACATAAGGAGTACATAAGGAGTACATAAGGAGTACATAAGGAGTACATAAGGAGTACATAAGGAGTACATAAGGAGTACATAAGGAGTACATAAGGAGTACATAAGGAGTACATAAGGAGTACATAAGGAGTACATAAGGAGTACATAAGGAGTACATAAGGAGTACATAAGGAGTACATAAGGAGTACATAAGGAGTACATAAGGAGTACATAAGGAGTACATAAGGAGTACATAAGGAGTACATACACGAAATACTAATATTTTAGTTTAATTTCATTACGAAACCAAGATCTATTTTGTTTCGATAGTTTGAGTCAGTAGTATCTAGAGTACCGGGAGGATTTTAATAAATCGCGGGTAGAGAAGTAGTAGGTAGTTTTGAAAGAAAATCTCAATATTTGTTTATTTTTAAATTTATGTTTACATTGCTCAAGTCAAAACTTAAAAAAAAACCGGATAAATTATTGTGCCCCGAGAGCTCGGGAGGCTTACCATTATTACTGGAGTCTTCCGGGCATTCCGGGATGGTTGGGAACCCTAGTTGCAGCCTATACCGATGATTTTCTACACCTACAATTTTTATTCCCTTTTCATCTTATTGATATCACAGATAGTGTTTGTTGCATCCTATAGGTATATTACGCAGTAGGCAAATTATGTGAGCTCAGTGTTTTTCTGAGTAGATACATTTGATGTTATGCGGATGACACCTGTCTGTTCATTGCAGATCGTGATCCTCACACTGCATTGGCTAAAATGCAATCGAACTTCAACAATATAAACAAATGGTGCCACGACAATGGATTAGTTCTTGCGAATAAGACTAAACTGATACATTTTGTTCTCCATTCACCAAGAATCGAAGTACCTACAATAAGTGACAGACTGGTGTCTCATGAACACCTATGCCTACACAAATACAATAGTGTTTGTAACTGTCCAACAACAACAATCGTTGACAAACACACCTACTTAGGATTGATTATTGACGATAAATTTAACTGGATGCCACAAGTTACTCGGATATGTAATAAACTGAGAGCCTTTTTATCTAATCTTTATACACCGTGACTTTATAGTCGTTTTGGAACCGAAACGTGGTAACTTAGGATAATTAGTAGTACAAATAAAAAATATTAAGTTGACTGTACAGCTAATAATAAAAAAGTTGGCATTTCAAAAAAAAATTTCACTTATTCGAGTTTGTTCGTAGTAGTGCACGAATATTTCATTCTAAAACCGCCGCAGTCTCAAGCTTGCCATTTATCAATGTTGCGCGGCGGGTGGAGTGGGCGCGGGGCGCGGTGGCGCGAGCGCGGTACGTGTCAGCTCATCAGCTGGTCACCTACCTACAGCAACGCGAGCGACGGACGACGGTCGGATGATCCGTCCGAGTACCTACTAGGTACGCGTGATTTAATAGCTAGTAGCTAGACAAGTACATTTTATTATTAAAATAAATTGCATTACGATGCAGATAGCGACGTAATTTGATGTTAGGTTAGTACCTAGATTGCAGTTCAAATACTACAAGTATGGCGCCCAGTGAATCAGCTGATGATACGGGACACGAACGTAATACCTACATTCTTACTAAAAAAATTAGAATAAGACTGTGTAGGTAGGTTTTATCGTAGTTCTTATTTAAGAAAAAAAACGTTGCCCCACACTAGGATTTTCTCCTGTGTCATGGGTGCATTTACAAACATAAATTTTTACATACACAAATACACAAACACGCAAGCCCAGAACAATCACCTACAGATCATACAAATTGGTTCCGAGCGAGGATCGAACCCGCGATGGCGCAGCAGTCACTCGCACAGCCGCTGCGCATTGTTGACGATACGATTGCGTGTCGTCAACATTTTCACGCCAACTACGTAAATTGTACCTACTCCAATTTCTCGTTCATACTTTACACGGGCTTAGGACCGGCAGAAATACTTTATTTGAATCGAACTTATCTTCATTTACTGTAGGTATCAATAATTAAAAACAGAGAGCCAATGAACTGAGTAGGTACTTAAGGCGTTTGGATTTTTAGAATTTGAGCTATTTACAAAATAAAAAACTTACGTAGGTACATAGCTAAGTACTTACCTATTAACAGTTTATTTAGAAATTGTTTACACTTCCCTGTACCAAAGCAACTGCTCGAAAGAAGTCTGCCGCGTTCAATACACAAACGTGCCCGTTTTATGCTAGGTATTGTCTTTTAGCCTCACTTTTCACTTTATCAAAGACGTCCACTATCGCACTGCGTAACTCGTTAAGACTTTCATGTTCACGGGTATAAACGAGTCTTTTTATTTCCGACCACAAGAAAAAATCCAGGGGCGTTAAGTCCGGGATCGGTGGTGGGCAAGCCACGGGACCGCCGCGCGCCGTGGCATATCCATCGATCACGGAACTGATTGTTTGGGTAAGCACGCACAACACTTGCATAATGAGCCGGGCAGCTGACATAGGGCAATTCTTGCCGGTGCATCATTGTTGTTGATGACGTGAGCTCGACGGAACTTATAGGGATGTTAAGCCATTATTATTTAATGGTTTCCATACGCGCATTGCTTCGCCGTGGAGCCCGCTCGAAGTACCTACTCCAGAATAGCGTCTTCGTTCTATTGCGAGTCATTCAGGCGCTCTCGACCTTGCGCGTGAGCCGGCACACGAAATTGTCCATGATCTAGAAGGCGCTGGGTTGCAGCCAAGTTGGTAGGGGTTGAAGGTACTTGAGGACTTTCAATCCCTCGTAGCCGCAGCGCCTTCATGTTCTGGCCGGGAATACAACCGCCTGGCCTCTTCCAAATTGTAACTGGCAACAGCGTACAGCTGAACCATTGTCAAGTACCTACTCCGCGTTCAAGTATTCATACTGAAGACTCATTTTCGTGGGTTTGTATTGCGTGGCTACGTAAAACGTAAAAAATGCAACCTTTATCGCGCGCGAGTTACAACAGAACTGGCGGGTGCGGCCGTGCGGGGTGGTTAACGGGGAGCGGCGCGGGCGACGCGACGACGCGGGAGCGCTCGCCGCGCCGGCGCCGCGCAGCCTGTTACTAGGGGTAGGTACATAATACATTGTACAATGTACAACTGTGTGCGTGGATTGTAGGCAGCGGGCGCCGCGCCGCATCCAATGGGCGGATAACGTGTCTAGGCATGTTTTACCGCTTAGTGTTGTGTGTGTAACATTGAATGACATCGATCGTAGTGATCGTAGTACGTAACATTGAGTGGAGTTATCATGAGTTCTCATTTTTTGTTCGAATATGACATTATTTTTCATAATCAATAAAATAATATATTTTTATTTAAATTAAATTATATTTTAATAGGTCCTATTACTGATATAGAGTCTAAAATTTTCGGTTCCAAAACGACTAAAAATTCTCGGTGTATAATTAGAGACAGAATACCTTACAAGGTTAGACTATTACTATACAATGCTCTTGTTGACTTTGTTATTGGGTATGGTATAACAAGTTATGGTCGAACTTTTAAAACGTACCTCAATGAAATTAATAAGTTACAAATAAGAATTCTAAAACAAATTGTATCACCTAACATAAAACAAAAATGTAAAGATAACGAGTTGGAATTATTTAGACATTGTAAGGCACTCCCCATTCATACAAAAGTTACATATAGTCTTCTAAAGGAACAGTTTTTTAATAAAAATATTCAACATGAAATATGTCACAATATTCAAACTCGTAAGGCAACCTATAAAAGACTACTCACAGTTCGGGCTAATAATACTTACGGTGAAAGAACAACTTTATTTATCGTTGCTTGGCTACTTAATGCACTTAATCCTTCCTACAGACAAAGTATCAATAAGACAAACATAAAACCTAAATTAAAAAAATATTTTTTAAACAACCTGTAGATACTCTGCAAAACCGGTATTGCGATGTCTCGTCCTCGCGTCGTCGCTCGGCTCGTCACAGTTGAGTGGTTTTTTGTTGTTTGCCATTAGTATTTATGTTATTAAATTATGACTGTACTTACTTCATGTCGCTCAGCTTGTTATTAGTTTTTAGCAGAATATACAGTATTCCAGACAAACCTCAGTGGTTTTTGGTCTACTGTTTGTCATGTAAATTTTATGTGAGAAAATAAAGGAATAAAAAAAAAAAGTGTTTGGATATTTTTGGTTAGTTACTTATCATCATCATCATCAACCCATATACTGTCCCACTGCTGGGCACGGGTCTCCTCTCATATTGAGGGGGATTAGGCTATAGTCCACCACGCTGGCCTAGTGCGGGTTGGCAGACTTCACAAACCGTCGAGAAAAATCTCTAAGGTATGCAGGTTTCCTCACGATGTTTTCCTTATATAGTTAGTTATATGTATAGAAATTATTGACAAGCATTTGCTCAGATAATAATGAAGTAATGAATGTTCAGATGACCATTAAGGTCACTTAAAGTGTATAGAACTTATTGACATTTAAAAGCGTTCAGATATATTTCGTCACCTTGTCTGCTACGATATATCTGATGGCGACTGTACCTATCGAAAGTTAAACAGAAAGTTTAGGTATATACTTCAAAAGCCTTGCCTCAAAGTTTCTTAAATTTTCTGGTACAAAGGTACGGAATAATCAAAGTTTGTGTATTCAGGCTGGCTCTCGCTACGAAGTGGACGAATACCTCGGCGCGAGTCACTTTTTACGCGCCGCTTCCTGCTTATCCAGCTGCGCGTTCTCCGGGTATACAAAGATGCGCTTCTTGCCTCAACAAGGAGCCTCCATCACCTGTACCAGTGACAGACAGTCCATAGCATACACACTTAGATGTGCCGTCACTGCATTTTCAGAAATGAAGTGCTTTTTGTTGGATACAGTTCTTAGGTATGAAAACCCGTCTGTATCTCGGAGAGTACTATATGCGATCGCTTTTCTTTGCTTTAGATACCTCACCTGTTTTTAAAGCAAAAGTCAGGCGATATGTACACAAAGGTTCACGTACACATTTATACGTGTAGAAACATCATCTCGCTTATGTATTTGTGGAAGGTATAGGTGTCTGAAAGTGTATAGCAGTAGTCAGCGCTGTTCTGTAGCAAGCATCCGTATAATACTACAGAAGCGTAAAAAATTTACTATTTTATTTTAAAAATCGTGAGCTATGAGGTCTGAGGTATAACTAATAAACATTATTCCCAGGTGCTGCTTTAGAGAATGGGAATTGGATGACATTAGGCCTATGATTCGGGATGATTTACACCGCATTCATCCAGAAAAACGTGTTATAGACTTGGCTCAAAAAGCCTGCTGGACGGCCCCCCTCTGCAATTCTGTGTACTGCGATCCCTCCAGGGTAGATGGCATCACTGGAGAACTGCTCAATAATTATGCGAGTTGGAACTTCAAAACCGATCATTGCACTGTAGCTAGTATAGGGGTGCCTTTCGAAGAGACTATGAAAATGGCTGAAGCGATTGAGCCTAGACGAGTACGTAGTTTACCTACTTAACTTACCGATATTACGTTCCCTTTTTGGAAGTTTTGGCTACTACGTATGTATATTGCATTGCGTATTCATGGACACGTCTTTTTCCCATAGATATACAGATTCATAAGTATTACATCTTGTTATACACAATTAAAGTCAATATAGGAATTGCCTTATCAATTCATTATTTAGTAGTGTGTGGGAAGATTATGTTGCAGAAAAATGTAAAAATGCTGACATACCAGAGGAGAATAACTCCTGGAATATTAGGATATTCCACATCAGTGAGGATACCTATATCCTCACTATAGTTTCTTCATATTAATATAGGGGCTTAATAGTAGGTATTACCTGTACCTACTTGCTAAAAATCATTCCTGACAATCTTCATGCGAAATCTATAGGAAAGGCCCGTGCCAAGGAGCGTAATGAAATCTATACCACGAAGAGGATTCGAGTACTACGACTTGGGACCTGGCAACGACACCTGGATATGTGTGGTGGTACCCGGCTGCGGAACTCAGGATATCTCGTAGGTTTCAAATAAACACCGTAATCATGTGATAGCACTATTAATCGTTCTGTCTACAATTATTATTAACTATTCTACATAGTCGTTGTAATTAGACATACCTAATGTTATAGACATAGGCAGACGATCTTCTATAATAGTATGGAAAAAGAGTTGTTTTTCTTAGAAAATGTCAAAGAAATGCATAGGAGTAGGTAGATTGAATCATTCAGTACCGTCAGCAGCTACAGACAAGACAGTTGCAATAATTACCTACCATTCATGGAAATTATACTTTTACAACACCTGATTTGTCGAAAGCTTAATTCTTCTCAAGTCTTCACAGCATTTTGTTTCGATTTGTTTGTCAATTCGAACGTAAATTGAAATAAAACTACTTTTTACGGATTTTATCGCGTATATTGATATTATTAATCCCGACGTTTCGGACCCCTTACCGCGTCCATGGTCACGGGTAGACTGAGGTGGTGGGCGTCTTGATGATATAATTACTGACAGCTACCCTACATTTTTTATTGTTACATGATCAATGACATTTATTACTAATTATTAATTAAAACTAGATGGAGCCGGCATTTCCTAGCTGACGACCTCTGAGAAGAAACGCCGAAACAAACTCAGAGAATCATGGTCTCTTTTAAAGTAAAAATATTCAATGATCATGTTTTAGTTGTTAATTATTGGCAATCCGATTCACGCAGAACGAGCTCACAGTATCCTTTGGTCTTGCAGTTGTAGGCCTGGATTTTGGTTTAATAGAATCTATAACAGGATTCCAAGCAGGTGGTAAGACCCAGCCATCTTCTCTATTGAAGATTATGAAGATTATTGTAAAGGGTCCGAAACGTCGGGATTAATAATATCAATATACGCGATAAAATCCGTAAAAAGTAGTTTTATTTCAATGTATAATATTCGCGTAAATGTCAGAAATCAATAAATTCGAACGTAAATTAAAAGAATTATGAAAACAGTATATTAATTGCCGAACTTAGATACATTTCTGCAGATTTCTAATTGCTACTAATTATATTACTTCTTATTACCAACTTCTAGATACTATGGTAAGCACGTCCCATGTCAAAGATGCTCATATGCAAGCTGGTGGGATCCTCATCACACTTAACTCTTGCAGGTGTTTGATCAAGCATGCGATCGTAGCGCATGCTTGCGGCACATGTAATATGCAAGATGGCAGTCACTCCATGGATCGGACACCGCAACAGCCACTCGGTCTCATGTCGGGAGAAGACATGCACACTACATACAGAGCATTCAACTTATCGTATCTAGACACTGGTGTTTTTGGTATATTTATTTTGCACGTTACTGGTTAGGTTACATTTGCCTTTTATCAGCGTCAGTATTATTGCTGGATCACTAATATTTTTAAATGTACGTCTACTACTTGTTAGATACTCTGCTTATGTAGAAAACTGTGTAACTGTTCCATTACAGATATTAGTTATCTGTAATGTCGCAATTGGTGCATAATAAGTATTATATTTTACTGCTATTGTAAAGGAACGTTAAAGAAATCTACCTATTATAATACCTTAATGTGCAAACTATTTATGGTTTGCTTCATAAATTACTTATGTTTATAAACCAAACATTGCCGTAACGTTGTTACCACCATACCATACCATGGTAAAACTTCTTCCTTTTGAGTCGAAGGAACATCACCCCTTGTTTTTTTTACGAAGTTATGCTATTCATGAAGTTGCTTTGTTCAGGTATCGTAGCAAGAACTCGTGCAAGTACAGCGTGGAACGTAGCAGTTGCAGCCGCCGAATTTCTTACCAACGTTGGTGACCTGAACTTTAAACAGATTGATATTGGCAAGAAGAGGCTTAGTAAGTTACTTACTTCTGCTAACTGCTAAAGTGATTTATATGAAAATCAATAAACTGTCTGGCACTGACAGTGTACGGAGGTCAGCACATCAAGCTACCAAAAACTATTAAATTTCTTTGATTGATTTTCAACTTTAATGCAAACCATATGGTTCATATTCAATTGGGAAAATTTGACAGTTTTGGATAGCTTCACCTGCTGGCATCCTGACTCTTTATTGGTATTTATATTATTTATGCAAATAAAAAACAGTATTGCAATTTCTGATGTCTGACTACATTTTGCTTTTCTGTTTCATCACATAGGGATTTCATTGCATTTTTCTAGAAGTAAGTTTAGCTCTCCATGACGAAGACTGCGTCAAACTGACGGAAGGGCTGGCTCTCCAAATGGCTAATAATATTCAGATTGACAGCGCGAAAACCTCCATGGCCATGATTGATCAAATATGTAATGATGAGGTCTCGTGCACTGCGCAGATTTTATCGAAAAAATGTAAGTGAAGTGCGGCTAGTGTTAATTACCTTTAAGTATGTACTTATTTTTTTTTTTCAAAGATTTAAACCTTACTCCTCATGTACTCCTTATGTAATCCTTATGTACTCCTTATGTACTCCTTATGTACTCCTTGTGTACTCCTTATGTACTCCTTATGTACTCCTTATGTACTCCTTATGTACTCCTTATGTACTCCTTATGTACTCCTTATGTACTCCTTATGTACTCCTTATGTACTCCTTATGTACTCCTTATGTACTCCTTATGTACTCCTTATGTACTCCTTATGTACTCCTTATGTACTCCTTATGTACTCCTTATGTACTCCTTATGTACTCCTTATGTACTCCTTATGTACTCCTTATGTACTCCATATGTACTCCATATGTACTCCTTATGTGCTCCTTATGTACTCCTTATGTACTCCTTATGTACTCCTCATATACTCCTTATGTACCTACTCCTTATGTACTCCTTGTGTACTCCTTGTGTACTCCTTATGTACCTACTCCTTATGTACTCCTTATGTACTCCTTATGTACTCCTTATGTACTCCTTATGTACTCCTTATGTACTCCTTATGTACTCCTTATGTACTCCTTATGTACTCCTTATGTACTCCTTATGTACTCCTTATGTACTCCTTATGTACTCCTTATGTACTCCTTATGTACTCCTTATGTACTCCTTATGTACTCCTTATGTACTCCTTATGTACTCCTTATGTACTCCTTATGTACTCCTTATGTACTCCTTATGTACTCCTTATGTACTCCTTATGTACTCCTTATGTACTCCTTATGTACTCCTTATGTACTCCTTATGTACTCCTTATGTACTCCTTATGTACTCCTTATGTACTCCTTATGTACTCCTTATGTACTCCTTATATACTCCTTATGTACCTCCTCCTTATGTACTCCTTATGTACTCCTTATGTACTCCTTAAGTACTCCTTGTGTACTCCTTATGTACCTACTCCTTATGTACTCCTTATGTACTCCTTATGTACTCCTTATGTACTCCTTATGTACTCCTTATGTACTCCTTATGTACTCCTTATGTACTCCTTATGTACTCCTTATGTACTCCTTATGTACTCCTTATGTACTCCTTATGTACTCCTTATGTACTCCTTATGTACTCCTTATGTACTCCTTATGTACTCCTTATGTACTCCATATGTACTCCATATGTACTCCTTATGTGCTCCTTATGTACTCCTTATGTACTCCTTATGTACTCCTTATATACTCCTTATGTACCTACTCCTTATGTACTCCTTGTGTACTCCTTGTGTACTCCTTATGTACCTACTCCTTATGTACTCCTTATGTACTCCTTAGGTACTCCTTATGTACTCCTTATGTACTCCTTATGTACTCCTTATGTACTCCTTATGTACTCCTTATGTACTCCTTATGTACTCCTTATGTACTCCTTATGTACTCCTTATGTACTCCTTATGTACTCCTTATGTACTCCTTATGTACTCCTTATGTACTCCTTATGTACTCCTTATGTACTCCTTATGTACTCCTTATGTACTCCTTATGTACTCCTTATGTACTCCTTATGTACTCCTTATGTACTCCTTATGTACTCCTTATGTACTCCTTATGTACTCCTTATGTACTCCTTATGTACTCCTTATGTACTCCTTATGTACTCCTTATGTACTCCTTATATACTCCTTATGTACCTCCTCCTTATGTACTCCTTATGTACTCCTTATGTACTCCTTATGTACTCCTTATGTACTCCTTATGTACTCCTTAAGTACTCCTTGTGTACTCCTTATGTACCTACTCCTTATGTACTCCTTATGTACTCCTTATGTACTCCTTATGTACTCCTTATGTACTCCTTATGTACTCCTTATGTACTCCTTATGTACTCCTTATGTACTCCTTATGTACTCCTTATGTACTCCTTATGTACTCCTTATGTACCCCTTATGTACTCCTTATGTACTCCTTATGTACTCCTTATGTACTCCTTATGTACTCCTTATGTACTCCTTATGTACTCCTTATGTACCCCTTATGTACTCCTTATGTACTCCTTATGTACTCCTTATGTACTCCTTATGTACTCCTTATGTACTCCTTATGTACTCCTTATGTACTCCTTATGTACTCCTTATGTACTCCTTATGTACTCCTTATGTACTCCTTATGTACTCCTTGTGTACTCCTTATGTACCTACTCCTTATGTACTCCTTATGTACTCCTTATGTACTCCTTATGTACTCCTTATGTACTCCTTATGTACTCCTTATGTACTCCTTATGTACTCCTTATGTACTCCTTATGTACTCCTTATGTACTCCTTATGTACTCCTTATGTACTCCTTATGTACTCCTTATGTACTCCTTATGTACTCCTTATGTACTCCTTATGTACTCCTTATGTACTCCTTATGTACTCCTTATGTACTCCTTATGTACTCCTTATGTACCCCTTATGTACTCCTTATGTACTCCTTATGTACTCCTTATGTACTCCTTATGTACTCCTTATGTACTCCTTATGTACCTACTCCTTATGTACTCCTTATGTACTCCTTATGTACTCCTTATGTACTCCTTATGTACTCCTTATGTACTCCTTATGTACTCCTTATGTACTCCTTATGTACTCCTTATGTACTCCTTATGTACTCCTTATGTACTCCTTATGTACTCCTTATGTACTCCTTATGTCCTCGTTATATACTCCTTATGTACCTACTCCTTATGTACTCCTTATGTACTCCTTATGTACTCCTTAAGTACTCCTTATGTACTCCTTATATACTCCTTATGTACTCCTTATGTACTCCTTATGTATTCCTTATGTACTCCTTATGTACTCGTTATATACTCCTTATGTACCTACTCCTTATGTACTCCTTATGTACTCCTTATGTACTCCTTATGCACTCCTTATGTACTCCTTATGTACTCCTTATGTACTCCTTATGTACTCCTTATGTACTCCTTATGTACTCCTTATGTACTCCTTATGTACTCCTTATGTACTCCTTATGTACTCCTTATGTACTCCTTATATACTCCTTATGTACCTACTCCTTATGTACTCCTTGTGTACTCCTTGTGTACTCCTTATGTACCTACTCCTTATGTACTCCTTATGTACTCCTTATGTACTCCTTATGTACTCCTTATGTACTCCTTATGTACTCCTTATGTACTCCTTATGTACTCCTTATGTACTCCTTATGTACTCCTTATGTACTCCTTATGTACTCCTTATGTACTCCTTATGTACTCCTTATGTACTCCTTATGTACTCCTTATGTACTCCTTATGTACTCCTTATGTACTCCTTATGTACTCCTTATGTACTCCTTATGTACTCCTTATGTACTCCTTATGTACTCCTTATGTATTCCTTATGTATTCCTTATGTACTCCTTATGTACTCCTTATGTACTCCTTATGTACTCGTTATATACTCCTTATGTACCTACTCCTTATGTACTCCTTATGTACTCCTTATGTACTCCTTATGTACTCCTTATGTACTCCTTATGTACTCCTTATGTACTCCTTATGTACTCCTTATGTACTCCTTATGTGCTCCTTATGTACTCCTTATGTACTCCTTATGTACTCCTTATGTACTCCTTATGTACTCCTTATGTACTCCTTATGTACTCCTTATATACTCCTTATGTACCTACTCCTTATGTACTCCTTATGTACTCCTTATGTACTCCTTATGTATTCCTTATGTATTCCTTATGTACTCCTTATGTACTCCTTATGTACTCCTTATGTACTCGTTATATACTCCTTATGTACCTACTTCTTATGTACTCCTTATGTACTCCTTATGTACTCCTTATGTACTCCTTATGTACTCCTTATGTACTCCTTATGTACTCCTTATGTACTCCTTATGTACTCCTTATGTACTCCTTATGTACTCCTTATGTACTCCTTATGTACTCCTTATGTACTCCTTATGTACTCCTTATGTACTCCTTATGTACTCCTTATGTACTCCTTATGTACTCCTTATGTACTCCTTATGTACCTACTCCTTATGTACTCCTTATGTACTCCTTATGTACTCCTTATGTACTCCTTATGTACTCCTTATGTACTCCTTATGTACCTACTCCTTATGTACTCCTTATGTACTCCTTATGTACTCCTTATGTACTCCTTATGTACTCCTTATGTACTCCTTATGTACTCCTTATGTACCTACTCCTTATGTACTCCTTATGTACTCCTTATGTACTCCTTATGTACTCCTTATGTACTCCTTATGTACTCCTTATGTACTCCTTATGTACTCCTTATGTACTCCTTATGTACTCCTTATGTACTCCTTATGTACTCCTTATGTACTCCTTATGTACTCCTTATATACTCCTTATGTACTCCTTATATACTCCTTATGTACTCCTTGTGTACTCCTTGTGTACTCCTTGTGTACTCCTTATGTACCTACTCCTTATGTACCTACTCCTTATGTACTCCTTATGTACTCCTTATGTACTCCTTATGTACTCCTTATGTACTCCTTATGTACTCCTTATGTACTCCTTATGTACTCCTTATGTACTCCTTATGTACTCCTTAAGTACTCCTTATGTACTCCTTATATACTCCTTATGTACCTACTCCTTATGTACTCCTTATGTACTCCTTATGTACTCCTTATGTACTCCTTATGTATTCCTTATGTATTCCTTATGTACTCCTTATGTACTCCTTATGTACTCGTTATATACTCCTTATGCACCTACTCCTTATGTACTCCTTATGTACTCCTTATGTACTCCTTATGTACTTCTTATGTACTCCTTATGTACTCCTTATGTACTCCTTATGTACTCCTTATGTACTCCTTATGTACTCCTTATGTACTCCTTATGTACTCCTTATGTACTCCTTATGTACTCCTTATGTACTCCTTATGTACTCCTTATGTACTCCTTATGTACTCCTTATGTACTCCTTATGTACTCCTTATGTACCTACTCCTTATGTACTCCTTATGTACTCCTTATGTACTCCTTATGTACTCCTTATGTACTCCTTATGTACTCCTTATGTACTCCTTATGTACTCCTTATGTACTCCTTATGTACTCCTTATGTACTCCTTATGTACCTACTCCTTATGTACTCCTTATGTACTCCTTATGTACTCCTTATGTACTCCTTATGTACTCCTTATGTACTCCTTATGTACTCCTTATGTACTCCTTATGTACTCCTTATGTACTCCTTATGTACTCCTTATGTACTCCTTATGTACTCCTTATGTACTCCTTATGTACTCCTTATGTACTCCTTATGTACTCCTTATGTACTCCTTATGTACTCCTTATGTACTCCTTATGTACTCCTTATGTACTCCTTATGTACTCCTTATATACTCCTTATGTACTCCTTATATACTCCTTATGTACTCCTTATGTACTCCTTATGTACTCCTTATGTACCTACTCCTTATGTACTCCTTATGTACTCCTTATGTACTCCTTATGTACTCCTTATGTACTCCTTATGTACTCCTTATGTACTCCTTATGTACTCCTTATGTACTCCTTATGTACTCCTTATGTACTCCTTATGTACTCCTTATGTACCTACTCCTTATGTACTCCTTATGTACTCCTTATGTACTCCTTATGTACTCCTTATGTACTCCTTATGTACTCCTTATGTACTCCTTATGTACTCCTTATGTACTCCTTATGTACTCCTTATGTACTCCTTATATACTCCTTATGTACCTACTCCTTATGTACTCCTTGTGTACTCCTTGTGTACTCCTTATGTACCTACTCCTTATGTACTCCTTATGTACTCCTTATGTACTCCTTATGTACTCCTTATGTACTCCTTATGTACTCCTTATGTACTCCTTATGTACTCCTTATGTACTCCTTATGTACTCCTTATGTACTCCTTATGTACTCCTTATGTACTCCTTATGTACTCCTTATGTACTCCTTATGTACTCCTTATGTACTCCTTATGTACTCCTTATGTACTCCTTATGTACTCCTTATGTACTCCTTATGTACTCCTTATGTACTCCTTATGTACTCCTTATGTACACCTTATGTACTCCTTATGTACTCCTTATGTACTCCTTATGTACTCCTTATGTACTCCTTATGTACTCCTTATGTACTCCTTATGTACTCCTTATGTACTCCATTTGTATTCCTTATGTACTCCTTATGCACTCCTTATGTACTCCATTTGTATTCCTTATGTACTTCTTATGTACTCCTTATGTACTCCTTATGTACTTCTTATGTACTCCTTATTTACTCCTTATGTACTCCTTATGTACTCCTTATATACTCCTTATGTACTCATTGAAATAAAACTACTTTTTACGGATTTTATCGCGTATATTGATATTATTAATCCCGACGTTTCGGACCCTTTACAGCGTCCATGGTCACGGGTAGACTGAGGTGGTGGGCGTCTTGATGATATAATTACTGACAGCTACCCCACATTTTTTATTATTGTTACATGATCAATGACATTTATTACTAATTATTAATTAAAACTAGATGGAGCCGGCATTTCCTAGCTGACGACCTCTGAGAAGAAACGCCGAAACAAACTCAGAGAATCATGGTCTCTTTTAAAGTAAAAATATTCAATGATCATGTTTTAGTTGTTAATTATTGGTAATCCGATTCACGCAGAACGAGCTCACAGTATCCTTTGGTCTTGCAGTTGTAGGCCTGGATTTTGGTTTAATAGAATCTATAACAGGATTCCAAGCAGGTGGTAAGACCCAGCCATCTTCTCTATTGAAATTTGGATGTTTATTAATTTCAATAGCCTCACGAATCATCCTGGGTAGGTATCGACTTTCCTTCGCAAGTATTTGTGGTTTATTAAATCTAATATAATGCTGGGCCTTGTCGAGAGTATGTTCACAAACTGCTGACTTCTTGGAACGGCGGTGTTTGACATCGGCGATGTGTTCTTTTACGCGGGTCCCTATGCTTCTTTTAGTTTGGCCTATATATGAGAGACCGCAATCACAATCAAGCTTGTATACGCCCGCATCTTGTAGAGGTATATGGCACTTGACAGATGGTAAGAACTGACTGATCTTCTTCAGCGGCTTGAAGTATGTTTTAATTGAAGCACGCTTCAAGATGTAGCCAATTTTGTCGGTGACTCCTCTAACATATGGTAGTACGGCAGGTAAGCGCTCAACTGTAGCACGTTTCACACGGTTTCTGTGGCAAGGGCGCGGTATTCGGAGCTTGTTGTCATGCAGGACTTGCTTGACATGTTGAAGCTCAGCAGCCAGGTGTTGCTCATCACAAATCCCATGTGCTCTCTGAAACAAAGATTTACCGACGGTAGATAACTGTGTTGGGTGGTGGTGCGATTCACCATTTAGGTATTTGTCTGTATGGGTTTTCTTTCGATACACAGTATGACTCAAGGTGTTGTTATGATTAAGTAATCATGAATAATTAAAATCCAGGCCTACAACTGCAAGACCAAAGGATACTGTGAGCTCGTTCTGCGTGAATCGGATTACCAATAATTAACAACTAAAACATGATCATTGAATATTTTTACTTTAAAAGAGACCATGATTCTCATGAACATACTCTTGACAAGGCCCAGCATTATATTAGATTTGATAAACCACAAATACTTGCGAAGGAAAGTCGATACCTACCCAGGATGATTCGTGAGGCTATTGAAATTAAAAAACATCCAAATTTCAATAGAGAAGATGGCTGGGTCTTACCACCTGCTTGGAATCCTGTTATAGATTCTATTAAACCAAAATCCAGGCCTACAACTGCAAGACCAAAGAATACTGTGAGCTCGTTCTGCGTGAATTGGATTACCAATAATGAACAACTAAAACATGATCATTGAATATTTTTACTTTAAAAGAGACCATGATTCTCTGAGTTTGTTTCGGCGTTTCTTCTCAGAGGTCGTCAGCTAGGAAATGCCGGCTCCATCTAGTTTTAATTAATAATTAGTAATAAATGTCATTGATCATGTAACAATAATAAAAAATGTGGGGTAGCTGTCAGTAATTATATCATCAAGACGCCCACCACCTCAGTCTACCCGTGACCATGGACGCTGTAAAGGGTACGAAACGTCGGGATTAATAATATCAATATACGCGATAAAATCTGTAAAAAGTAGTTTTATTTCAATGAATAATATTCGCGTAAATGTCAGAAATCAATATCCTTATGTACTGCTTATGTACTCCTTATGTACTCCTTATGTACTCCATTTGTATTCCTTATGTATTCCTTGTGTACTCCTTATGTATTCCTTATGTACTCCTTGTGTACTCCTTATGTACTCCTTATGTACTCCATTTGTATTCCTTATGTACCCCTTATGTACTCCTTATGTACTCCTTATGTACCTACTCCTTATGTACTCCTTATGTACTCCTTATGTACTCCTTATGTACACCTTATGTACTCCTTATGTACTCCTTATGTACTCCTTATGTACTCCTTATGTACTCCTTATGTAATCCTTATGCACTCTTTATGTATTCCTTATGTAATCCTTATGCACTCCTTATGTACTCCTTATGTACTCCTTATGTACTCCTTATGTACCTACTCCTTATGTACTCCTTATGTACTCCTTATGTACTCCTTATGTACTCCTTATGTACTCCTTATGTACTCCTTGTGTACTCCTTGTGTACTCCTTATGTACTCCTTATGTACCCCTTATGTACCCCTTATGTACTCCTTATGTACTCTATTGTCTCGTTCACTCATACTGAATATTGCACACTGTCGTTCTCTGTCTCTATATGGAATGTGTGCATGCAATCATCTTTTTAAGGACACGTTTTATATACGAGCGGTATAAGTACGATGAGGGCGCGGAACGATTTAAAACTTTGTTTTTTTTTATTGTATTGCATCGTGTAACCGGGATCCAACAACCTTCAACACTGTCACCAATTTGGAGTTAGAGAGTCAAGCCTAACAGTTTGCCCGTTGGATCACCGATATTCCGTCACAATAGCTAGATAAATTATTGTAGTGCAACAGACTGTTCCTATAACTATAACGGTAATGTTATTATTTCTCATAGATCAAGATATGGCTGTGGCGATTGTCGGTGACCTTTGCTGCGTCCCTCACAATAGAGAGCTTATTTGTAGATTCTAAAGTAATATTTACTAATAAAATATATTGTTCCTGTTTATTTTAGAATTATTTTAATAATAAAACATGAATTTATTAGAAAGACAAAGTATTAATAAACCCTAAAGTTTTTTTTTACCCTACACATCCCAATTATGTTGGGGTCGGGTTCCAATCTAACCAGATATTATGGCTCTATTCAGCCATTATATCAGGTCAAAATTTTATACGAAGTGACTGCTGCTTCTCCACGACAGCTGACGTGATTAAATTAATCATCAAAATATACAGAAATAAGTTATAAACATTACATTTGCTGTTTAAGTTGTATTTTAAATGCTTCATTAGTCATTTTCACCAAGAAGTATGGGGGTCGTAAGTGTAATTACTATGCTAGAGGTACGATTCTCAGGTGGAGCAGTATTATTGGATTATTCGATTGTATTCAAGGTGCCAGTATGGTACGTACACCTGGGGGCACAGCGGGGCTCTCGCCAAGTCAAGCAAAAAAGAGACAGCCATCCTTTTCTCGAAGTTATATTTTACACTACACAAGAACACTAGATAACAATGTCACTTGTAAATTACACAATATAATGGTATTTAGCATAAAACACCGTTTTCTAGACGGTGTGTGAAGTCTGCCAACCCACATTAGCCCAGCGTGGTTGAATATCATTCTGAGACGAGACCCGTGTCCAGCAGACAGTATTGGGTTGATGCGATGATGATGAATTACATAACATATAGTTTTACTTGAAGAATACCTAGTTGTACTAATGAGTAGTACTAATGAGCCTTAAGCTTTATGTGCTTAAATATTATATCGTTTCAATAAAAATACAATAATAATAATAAATAAATTATTATTATTATAGACACACAAAGCTCAAGGCTCATAAACATCCGTGACAATGTAGCTATAGCGTGGCCTCTTCCAGTATCGTCGCGTCGCGTCGCGTCGGTGTGAGCTGACCCATAGTCTGTTACCTGGTGGGGCAATAGGGTATGTTGGACTAGTATCGTCTATAAACTGCACTGGCATTCGTTCATCACGACCGTGACAGGCAGACCATGAAAGACAGTTCATTTCTGTCTAACCCTTGGGGAATACAGGCGTGATTATCTGTTTAAAGTTGTAATTTAATGAGAATTTTACTCACAACTAGAACAAGGTATGCCTTGCATGCTATAAAGACATGTAGCCATGTTCGTCAAAAAATTACTGAATGTCTGTGCTGCTGTCACTGTCAGTGTCATTGTCATATCATATTATATGATGTCAATTGTCATTCTGTAATTCTGCTGTCAAACTAAACATTGTATTGTGTAATTCATATTATATTCCTATTTAAATATTAATTTACTGTATGAATTATGTAAAATATCGATTCTGTAAGACGAGAAGTAATCTTCACAATGAATTCTCTTCATAACACCATAAAACGTATGTATGAAATATTTCTAGGTTATGACTCCTAATCCCGAATATATTCAGGCTCAGAAAATCACAAACCTCATATTATTCTACATGAACATGATATAGTTATGTTTTAATTAGACTATCTAGTAATGTAAACTATAACTTTTTTCTATATTTAGCAAATCTGTGATGAAAATGACTTAAAGAATTTCTTATTTTGAAATTTCAGAATTCCGCCTTCTTAACCTGAACACTGCATTAAAAACACTAGCAGAATGCAAACCCGTCGCACCCAACGTTTTAAAAGCTAAAAATGACTTGGTGTTGAATCCGAAAACCTTATCATTTGCACCAAGAAGTATTGGGGTTGAAATTATTGATAAATCTAGAGAAAATGGTATAAAACAGGATCCCATACCTTACATACCAATTGTTAATCCTCGCTCTATTTTACCACTGCTGGATAAAGAATGGAGAAAAGATGAGATTGGTTTACCATCAATAAATCAGGAAGAGATCCAGGCAGCCAGGTTGATTGTTATAAGGAGGAAGAAGATGAAGAAGCATCAGAGAAGGAAGCTTTGGAAGAGGATGCGCTACACCTGGGCTAGGGTTAGTAGAACAGCACAGTATTTTACTTGGATTGGATTCATTTAAAAATATTTTTAAGATGTATGCTCTATAATATGCTTGTGAATGGGTGCTGTCAGCTCTTACTGTGAATAGCAATCTTTCTCTGTTAGGAGGAACCTCCTAACAATAGTCATCATCAAACCATATACTGGCTCGGGCTCAGGTCTTCACTCAGTAGGTATGATAGGAAAGAGGCTATAGTTGTGAATGTCAGAATCACTGTTCAACAGCCATAATTATCTTTGAAACTGAGTCTAAAAATAACTTATTAATTGCTTATATTTTTATACCATGATGAGACAATTACTTATTTCATAATTAAGAAGAATTAAAACATTTAAGATTGACCACCCATTCTTATGTCAGAATGGCTGGTCAATCTCTGTAGAGTAGTAACTATATGGAATTACTGAAATTTTTATGGGCCAAAGATTGCTTCTTTCACAATTTATAAGCCTAGACCCTGTTATTCTGTCTATAAGCTAAGCAAGAGTATAAAGCCCCAATTTCAAAGCTTGGAGATTTCCTCACAATGTTTTCCTTTGCCATTTAAGAAAGTGATCATTAATTATTAATATGTAACACATGATTTGGACCTTGGATTTGAACCAGACACCTTTGACTTGGCAGTCCATTGGTCCATTGGTCACATTATCACAGCTTCTTCTAACAATAGTGTTGCATCTAAAAGTTCAGTAATTAGATATACCAATGAACATGAAATGTTATTACCATAATTAAACTGTTTATACATTTTATTTTTTTTGAAATTACAGGTTAAGCAGCATCGCCGTCAAACCAAAGAGAAGAACTTCCAGAACTCCTTGTTAGCCATGGTTAAGGAAGCCAATGAGTTCTCAGCAGAGCAGTATGTAGCGGACAAGCTTGAAAAGGCCAACTACAAGCCGCTGCCAACTCACTGGAGACACAAACGCCTGCCCGAGTTCATCATACGACAACTGCTTGGAATTGACAAGAAGATTAACTATAAACATACTGATGTATATAAAGCATGATGCATTTGTTTGATTAAGCATTAAAGTAGTGTTAATTTAGCTACAGATTTATTTTATATTGAATTAATTTAGAATTTAATTTATACATAGTTAAAAGACTCATTAGTCCTGAACACGACTGCTAAACGAGAGAGGATATTGGTGCAATTACCAAGTCAAGCAGTGTTATTAGTTTTCAAGAATAAATTCTCAGTAGCAGCTCGGAGTTCGGATCAATGTCCGGGTAATGGCAAAAGGCTCGCTCCATATTATATTGGACCTGAAGAAACCGGCGAAATGTGGGTGGTTATAATACCTACATGTCTACCTAAACGTACGTCATGGTAAGTTGGATGAATTTTAAAAATACTAGAAAGATATCAAGTTACACCTTTTTTATCATGACCTTATGAGGCTCTCATAGACAGCTGGATGAATGATGTCAAGCGGCCTACAGGGTTTGATACAGAAACCGGTAATGCTTGACAATGCACCACGACGAAACGTTGTGTTCGCGGTGGGGGGACTTTGACCCTTATACTGCCAACCCAACTATTCCTCTTTCGTTTGACAGGGTCGGCAACGCGCAAGTGATACCCTGGGTGTTACAAGCGTCTATAGGCTACGGTAACCACTTACCATCAGGTAGGCCGTATGATTGTTTGCCATGTTAGTGGTATAAAAAAAACCATGACACACCGGAGGATTCTCTAGAAAGTTATTGGTTAGGGCTCCAGAGAATCCTCCCGATCGTTCCCGATTTCCGACCCGGTGGCAAGGAGAACATATTCATATTATTATATTATTTAAAAAAAAATTATGAGTGGCCTTATACCTAAACGCTTAGTAAATAAAGTAACTAACTGCAACCTTTCAGCAAGACTCAAAAATATTTTAATCTAATTTATATTTGATACGAGTACCTAGTTAAAGATTTATTTATTGTTGCCTTGGAACAATAGGTATGCTTAGGTACTTGTGTATGATGTGTTGATAGATGGCAGCTGATAAAAAACTGTAGGTACAAAGTATTATAATATCTGTGTAATAGGTAATAACCGTCAGAATACATATTTCGTTGAAAAACTACAGACATACCTAATTGTAAATAAGTACCTCATATTTAATACCCGTCTTACTTTTATGTGCTTATTATTTTTTACTTCTAATTATTTTCCGGCTTGTTTCAAACAAATGACGGAAGATATTTCGTACTTATGTCGGACTTCGTGATTTATGATTTAGTTAAAACGTAAAAATATTTATTTTGCCCGTATTCATCAAAGGAAATCAAAATAACATTAGATGGGTTGAGGCCCCACTGTCAGCGGGTTGAGGCCCCACTGTCAGCGGGTTGGAGTGTCGAATTATTCTATTCTGCCGAATCCGGTCAGTGAGGTGGTCTAAGTAGCATGAACTGTTGACACCAGCGGCAGTGCAATAATTTGGCTGATTTAAGTTTAAATTATGTAATTTGGAGACATCTGTTTTATCTGGGTTGACGATGTCGATAGATACTAGTAGAGTTTTAGGAATGTTCTAATTTTAGTACCTACCTCTTTGAAAACAACATTAGAAATAGGGTGTTCCCAGGTCGAGTAAAGTATTGTTGGTGTTTTCTATAACATTCTCAGTTCCGAGTTCGGATTTGTGGGACGAAAATTCCACAATATAATTAAGTATTATTAATCTATAAGTGGCGATGCATTATTATGAGTTCATAATGAGGGGCTCGTGACTAATTAATAACCACGAGGAACAACCGATTTGCAAGGTTAGGCTGCACTAGTCGCAGTCAATCTGTGGATGGGTGACCAAACACAGACACAGACCGGTTGTCATACTTGTTAGTGTTGTAGGGACACATAATTATGCGTGTATGGCTGAGTGCATGGTCAGCACAATGTAAAGCGAGCGTTGATTTGCGTGTGACGGACCAGTTACTGCGCACCGGTCCTAGTGTGAGGTTCGTTTAGGGGATTTTGCGTAATAAACAGACAGTTATTATCATAGTACCTGTTTCATTAATTGAGAACCTATAACGTCACTAGGACTATGTTGTAATTCATTAACGCAAGTATAGGGCGTTAAAGTGATATTCAGAAGTCCAAAAAGCCTGACAACCATTCTATCCTCAGGATATCGGTTTGATATCGGATTTGGGTTGGATGGCAGTCGTTTCCTCTGGTAAGATTGCAAGTCGACCCCAACACAGTTGGGAAAGGCTTGGAGGATGATGAAGTGGCGATAAGTCGGATCTTTGTAAACTTAACAAAATGCTATTTAATAATTCAATTTATTTTTGTGTAGGTACCTCGCTTCCCGCTCCGCTCCGCTTCAGACCCGACCTCTGATATTTAGGTCGCTTCACTGTCAAACGCTTTATTTTTTCATTTTACCGGACTTAATTACGAATTCGGAGTTTCATTGACATGGATTAATGACCCTCTCTTATTTGAAGTCGATGTTTTTGTTTACCGTTTTTCCCCGTGTTTGTAGATGTGTTTAATTACTATGGTTAATGTATGTTTGGAGTAGGTAGTACCTATCAAAGAAATTTTATTGGTGCCTACGTTATATTCAGAAGCAAAAGAACCGTTGGTAAATATATATATAGGTAACCATCTCGCCTGTATTCCCCGAAGGGTTAGGTAGAAGTGTACCAATTACACCCATAGTTCGCCGGTATGTTTAGGTCCCATGTAATAATAGGAGGCGAGCCTATTGTCATTAACCGGGAACAAGTCCAAACTTCAAGCTGCTAATGAGAATTTCATAGAAAAACACAATAACTTACTGCTCGACCTGGGAATAGAACCCAAGACCTCTAGCGTAGCAGTCATACTAGAATAATGGGGCAGTTTTAATGAGACATACTTTAGTTAAATACATAGATATAATTATGTACTTACTTTCTAAAATATACCTCCTTATTTTTTTGGCTTCTGAATTAGGATAATTAAAGGGTAGGTATTGTATGTACCTACTCATTATTATGAAGAACTTAATATACAGTGGGACTAAATCCCTGAAATCGTGAAAAACCATTATCAACCCAAACACTGTCCCACTGCTGGGCACGGGTCTCCTCTCATATTGAAAGGGATTAGGCTACAGTCCATCACGCTGGCCTAGGGCGGGTTGGCAGACTTCACACGGCGTCGAGAATCATCTCTCAGGCATGCAGGTTTACTCACGGTGTTTTCCTTCACCATTTAAGCAAGTGAAAAGTAATTATTAATACCACATGAATTCGAAAAGTCAGAGGTGCGTTACGTACCTTGGATTCAAACTCGAGACCTTTGACTTGGCAGTCTAATGGTCATACCACTAGGCTATCACTATGTTCAGTCGAACCCGACAAAATATATTTAAATAAAATAAATAAATAAATATTCTTGGACAATGTTACACAGCACCAACTATTCCCAAACTAAGCAGAGCTTGTACTATGGGTACTAGATAATGGAAATAATACTTATATATTTTTTTGTAAATACATACTTATAATATGTATAAGAAACACCCAGACAAACACAAACACTTATGTTCATCACATAAATATTTGTGTCCTGTGGGAATCGAACCCACGACCTCGTGATCAGCAGTCCGATACGCGAACCACTAGACCACAGACGTCTATTTGAACTAGTAGCTGGTTCAGTTATATCGCATAGAGCCAATATTTGTATGGGCTACATAGTTATAGATATTCTGCGTCTTATACAAGAGGCTCGATTCTCAGATTGAGCAGCGCTAGCCCTTTGAGGAATGTAGGCGTGGTGGTATTTTATGTTGTGTTTATGTTATGCAAGAATTGGGTACCTATACACCGTGTTTTGTCATCTTACACCCGAAATGAAACCATTATTTCAATGTTATTTCTACTAGATATGGGACTAAGTCTGAAATCTTGAAAAAAAAGGGATCTGTTTCTTAGAAAAAAGTTCAGGTCTCTCTTCAAAATGTAGGATTATACCTAGCTGTTTTTTTTTTGCACTTCAAGGTTGATCCCATACAAGAACTTGTTGATCATGATGAGTAGAAGTATAGCCTTTCCGCTGTTAGACGACAAAAAATAGAAAACACGGTGTAGGTATTATACTTAAGGCGATACCTCGTAAATTATTATTATTAATTATTATTATTCAAAACTGTGATGACGTGCCAGAGAGAGAGCGATTGATCCCGAGAGGTGGCTAAGCCACGCCCTCAAAACTAAGAATTATTTTCGAGGTATCCTCTTAATGTTATAAGAAATATAAAAAAAGTTAAATATTGGTGTTCGGACTAACACAACAATACTATTTCGTTTTCCAACCCTTCATATAGGATTATTTACACCACGACCTTTATGTCTCGATATAAATATAATATTTTTACGTGGTTTGGAGAATTTATGTCAATTTTGCTGACCCTATTTGGGGGTACAATTTATTTTGCTGAATGATTGAAAATCTAATGCAAATGTTTCTCAAAAAGCTACGGTAGTTAGTATTTTGAAATTTCTAACTCAAAAGTCAATTAAAAATCTTTAGAATTAGGATCTGGTTATAAATTAAGTTCAACTAATTTATACTTTCAAGTGAAGGTACCTTTTTAATAGCGAGGAAAACCCTCATGAAGCGTCTTACGCCAGGGGAGGCGGCATTATCGGACTCCCGGCCTCCGGGAGGGTCCATCACACTTGCTTGCACTTGCTCTATAGTTATGCGATCCATGACAACATGTGAAGGTACCTACGGTATTTAGTCCGAAGCCGAGGCAAGCATCTCTGACTTTTTAGTTTTAAGGTTCAATTAGAAAATTAAAATTATAAAGTTTTAACTACACCCAGACATAGCTGGAAACAGGAAAGCATCTAATAATAATCACCCACGATACAGGAGAAAATCCCAGTGTGGGGCAAGTTAAAAAAAAAATCTAGTTCGGCTAAACCCAACCTTGGGAATAGGTTAGGATTATGATGATGTAGAGGACCTATCGATCTATAATATTATGTTACCCTCTAGAACCTCAAACGTTTGATTACATTATTTACTGTGGTCAATTCTCCATTTCCTTTTTTTATAAATTGCTGGAGTTGTTGAGTAAGATTTTTCCTGGAAAAAAGATGTAATAGAAAACATACCACCGGAAATAAAAGAGGAAGCCTGTTATATATACCTTTGCTGAAATAACGCTGTTAAAACGAAACGTCTCCTGTCTATATAACAAAGTAAACATTTACATTTTTTTGCGTTTAAGAAAATACTGGGAACGTAATCGGATTCCCGAGGGTATGGGATGACGTCACAAGACCGGTGTGTCGAGAAGCCTAACTGGGAGAAATTTATTCTGTAACCACTAGGTGTTAGTTTATCTTTTCCAGGGATATTCACGACATAATTTTGTCATTGCAATATCTCGTTTCCAGGCAGAGATAAGCGACGACATAATTATTTCGTGGCGTGCAGTGGCCTAGTAGGTGACATAGTGCTTAGTTTATTGTTTACCTATGTATAGTATTTTAATTGTTATTGGTTTAAGTTTTATTGTATTATTGTAGTATTTTATATAATATGGGCCTTGTATCCTGAATTAAATAAATATCATATCATAGTGGTCAAACACAACGCGGAAGATATCATGGATCTTCTTGTAACGACTGTAAACAGCATTTGCCTTACTATGTCCGAAAGTAAGGGCCAGGAATTTGTGATAAGATTCGCCAAGAGAAGGCTCTTGGAAGATAGAGTTTCTGTAAGGACAGAAACTCTATCTTGTACGAATGGCAATCGCTAAACTATCGGCTTCTGCGCTACACCTGCAAGTTGTTGGTTCATTTTCCGCACGGAACAAGTGACCTCTCTTTCCTCCTTCCGAAATGAATGCTTGAATCTCTCAGATCCAAGCATTCTCACTAAGAGATTTTCCATACAAAAAAAAAAACTACGTTTATAATTATTAATTATTTTCTACTTATTTTTTATGATACCTACATAATTCGCATCAACGCATGTTCAAAGATAATATAAATTGTAGCGAAAGAAAAATTGGATCTCTAAATACACCGGTTCATTTAAGCAGAAGTACGGTTCGAATCCTGCCTGAGATCGAATTTTTCTTTTACTACAATAAATTATTAGGTACATAATATTTAATATGAAGAAGTGTTCCTCTCTCCAAAATGTTTAATTAAAAATTTCTTTGCTGCGCCCTACCGGGGCCATATTTGTTTCTTTTTATTATATTTACCACCTGTATTGTACATTATGGAATGCAATAAATAAATATGAATATGAATAAATGTCTTTGAAAATCATAATTACGTTCTGTTAAAAGTGAACCTTTTCTGCGTTTATGTTTAGTGATCAGATGTTGTAGAAGCTATAATTTTATGCCTGAAGAGATTATTCAGAATATCCTCACGTGTATAGGTATCTATTTTGCTTTTACTATGTATTAAAATTGTAGATAGGTATTATTATGTAGGGATTTACGGATCGAGTTTCGGTTGGTAGGGTTTCTAAAGGTCACAGGATACCCGAATAATTTGCCTAAGTGAATAGTTCAGTTTTGTCAACCGTTTTGAGTTGTGAATAGTTAGGTGCACACTGCTTTGTTTCTGTTTCTCCAATGTCATTAGCTATTTCACAGAACGAGACAAAACAATGTGCAACTATACCATGCTTATGCAAAGTAAAGGTCGTAAACGCGACAGCTGAGTAAGAGGTCTTGGGCTTGATTACTGTTATTCCATGAAATCCAAACTTTATATATACGAGCTGATGAGCTCGAAGTTTTATAGTGCCTAGTTAATAGCAATAGGTTCGGTTAGGCGTTCTAATACATAGAAATTTAAACACATCAGTCAACTGTGGGTGTACAACAGTACCTACACCTCTACCTAAGCCTTTACTCGCCCGTACTCCCCGGGCGTGATGGAATACTATACGCAAGGCCTTGTCTACACCCTAAACTAGGTGTAGACTGTTGAAACCTACCAAAAATTATTAAACACCTTATGTACACAGTTTTAAGCAATAAATATCTTTGACTTTGACTAATTTTACAAATGAAATTATTTTAAGAGAACAAAGAATTTAGCTACCACCTACTTACAATGTTCATCATGTCCAATGGGGTTAGCACTTTTTACAAAAAAACAAATAAAAAAAAAACAGTGAACATAATATCTCTTTCCAAATTTTTCCGACTCCAGTGCTGTCTAAATCTAAAATAACTCACAAAGCATTCTAAACTTCAAAGATTGTCGCACAAAAATATCACAAGTCTCGACAATCAGAAGAATTCATTATACCACAGATCATGAAAGTGAATGGAGTTCAAAGCTACGTTTATCTACATCGCACGCTCCACGAAGCCCTTTGACTTCCGCACAAAAGATGGTGGGTCTCTTCAGGCGGCCTACTACGAAAATCAGACTACGAAGTCTCGACCAAAAGTTTTCGATTCTATTTTCGCGTGTGACTTGTCTTGGATACCTAGTTTCAAATGTTATTTTACAATGAGTACCTTCTTGGTTGTTTGACAATGACAATACACAAATAGTAAAATTGTAAGATTATTTTAGCGTCTTTTTGTTCTCGTCGCGTTATTTTGTTTCGAGCCAGGAAGCTTTGACGTTCGCTTTTCGTAGTAGAACCCAGAAACCTGCAATCAATATTTAAGTTTGCGGGACTAATTATGGAGTTTGGTATTTGAATTGTATGTAGGCATAATTTTCTGAGTGTCTTGGAGATGAAATTAAGGATTATTGAGAGCCTCGTCGTTGCGTCAATCGATCTCTTAATTTGTTAAAATTAGACGAAATCCGGTATCAGGAGACATTTTATTAAGTTAAAATGACAAACAAAGCATACGTTTCGCCTGATGGCAAGCACAACCTATAGACGGAATGTGGAACACAATGGTATCACTCGTTCGTTGTCAGCTTAATACCTTAGTTGTTTTCTCACAATATGCCCAGTAATTTCACTGGAACACAATAATGGTAACAGATAAACGTAAAAATGCGACTACATCGAATGACATTTAGGTAAGGGCGTCACACACGGCAAAGATACTATAAAATGTTATATTAAGGTAAAATATCGCTCACTATACAACGGCTAAGATACTATATATTTTCATATTACAGTATCTTAAGCTATCGAGCGATATGGAAATTTTATGTTAAGATACCGACGATGCAATGATGTCATCTTAAGATGCGAAATATATGTTAACAATGATTCGAGCGGATATATTATGTATATAATTTATTTATAACTTAACAGTGTGTGATACCTTAAGATACTATAATATTTTATATCCAGGCATCTTAACATAAAATATTATAGTATCTTCGCCGCGTGTGACGCCCTTTAGTGTTTAGGCAGACGTCATCAGCATTTTAACCTTTTCCTAACTATATTGGGGTCAGATTCCTGTCTCAGTATCAGTATTTTACACGAAGAAACTGCCTTCAGAATTAATTGCAAATCAGTTGATCAGCGTAGTTAGGTATAACTTAACTACGAGCCCTTGTGAGGACCTAGTCTTTTAAAGATTTTCTATCAGGAAAGCAGCTGTGCAACAAGAAGATATTCAGAGTTGTGCGGAAGTGGACGGCAAGAAGCTGCGTTACCTAGGAGTTTTAATGTCTTAAAAATAGTCACACATACTTTGTTATAAAGACTATCTGTGGCAAGCAGCTTAAAATCTAAACATTACATGTATTGATCAGCATAGTTATTGTTTAGCTACAACGAGCCCCTGCTTCCAAATTAAAATTAAACTTTCCTTTTCCTTCAACATTAGTTACGGCGTTTTAACATAGTTTCAAAAAGATACATATTTGTTTTGCAGCACTTTCGACTAAAAGCCTATTTGCAACATTTATTTTACTTGAATGGCGCATTTATCAACACACAATAGACACAGAGCCATCCATTTTGTTTTTACCGCAGTCTCGATTTATCCCGTGATAGGTCGCGTTGGCGTCCAATTTCCTGGCGGCTGCGACCCGCGACCACCCATGGCGACCTATAGCGGCCCACAACGGCCCACAGCGGCCCACAACTACCCGCCGACGGTCACACGGTCCGATTCGAACGGTTTTTACGACCCTCTTCGGATATAAGAATGTTTATTACACTATTACTTGTGAATATTAATGTAAGAATTTTGTTAGTTTTTTCGGATGTTTTCCTAATAGGAAACTGATATTGGATAAGGTATTTGGATTTTATATCATAGAATAGTTTCTTATAAATTAGAATTCTATAGAACTGCTTTCATAGGATGTACCTTTCATACATAAATATATGGTGTAACTATCTTCTTTTTTCAGGATATCAGTATTGCCCAGACATTATGATGGACTGATGGACGTTGATTATTCTACTTAGACTTGCTGCTTGCTTTTTTATACTACTAAGGTGGCAAACAATACATACGTCCCACCTGATGGTAAGCAGTTACTGTACCCTGTAGACGCCGGTTATCAGGAGTACCTAACACTTGCGCGTTACCGACCCTGTAAAACGAAAGAAGAATAGTTGACAGTATATTTGACGACCTCTGTGGTCTAGCGGTTCGAGTGCCGACTGCTGATCATGGAGTCGTGGGTTCGATTCCCACAGGACACAAATATTTATGTGCATAAAACATGAGTATTTGTGCCTGTCTGGGTGTTTCTTATGTATTAAAAGTATGTATTTACTAAAAAAAGTATCTAAGTATTATATCCATGATCTAGTAGGTAAGATGGTGTTGTGTAAAATGTCCCAAAAATATTATATTATAATTAAATTATTAAGGAAGCACAAAATACAAGTAGCTGACCTCTGGTGGAAAGAAACACTTACCCAACCTCATGTTAAAGAAAATGAATCTGCAAAACTCTTGTGGGAAATGCCCGTCCAAACCGATGTCGCCGTAACTCATAACAGACCCGACTTAATATACATTGACAAAAAGTGTAATAAAACATTCTTAATAGATGTAACTGTACCATCCGACTATAACATAGGAGCAAAAGAAATTGAAAAACTCAGCAAATATCATCTTTTAAAAACTGAAGTCAGTCGTTTGTGGAACACTCAAACGACTGTCATTCCGATAGTTATAGGAGCAACAGGAATAGTAGCTAAAAGTATTACAAAGTATATAGAAAAATTAACATCAACATAAGCATCCTTCAAAAACAAGCAGCTATTCATACCTCAATTATACTTAGCAAAGTTCTTGGTGATACGGTCTTTGTTCACAACACCCAGGATCAACACATACAAAACACACAATCATTACCAAACACACGACAATCATTTAATACACTACACTCAACGACCTTAACAGACCCATCCACTTCAGCTCATGCATCGAACACACACCAGACAGAAAATACGCAAGACACCCATCAAACACTAGACACCCAAATCTCACTACACACACCACCTATAAATGAACATTGGTGTTCGTTCCTCGTCATCTTCCTCGTCTCCTTCTTTGGAGAAGGAGACGAGGAAGATGACGAGGAACGACTCGATCATAATAATAATTATATAATACTTCACATTAGCTTTAAAAAATAAAATGAAAATCATAAAAAATAAAAAATCTTAAAAAATAAAAAAAAGTATTAATAAAATAATAGCCATTTAATAACACAACGTTTCCTCTTGGAACCTTGCTCACCGTAAGAAACACACAACACAGCTCAAAGCAGTGTTATTTCACATCGATTTTCTGCGAGGTGGAGGTACTTCCTCAGTCGGGCAGCTTCAATTTGAGTGGAATTACTCCTACTATGCCCTACTTCTCTTATGGAAGTGAAGGCAAGGGCAGTTTTTAGCTGGTCCTTATCCATGAGGGTTTCCGAACTATACAAAAGAAGGTTAACATGTACAACACAAAATATATATTTATGTTTACAAAATATTAATATATATTATTATTATCATTTTTTACGTAGAGTCAACAAAAGAGTTTGGTATACAGGTAGCGATCGAAATCTGCATCTTTACACAGATTGTGATTTAAATAATTACCCGTCAAAGGGTTTGATGTGTAGCAGCTTACAATACCTGCAAACGCAGGTATTGGACACATATTGCGTGATACATAATTACACAATCTTTAAAAAAACACGATGTTTAATTAGCTGCCTGTATATCTACTTAACTCTTTTGTCGACCGTACTATAAAAAAAAAACGAGGATGCTGATATCAACGCTCGCGAATTGAAATAAAATTTGTGAAAAATAAGTTTGAAATACATTATATGTATAAGTACAACAGAATGATAAGCTTACCTAATGTTTAACATCTTGAAAAAAAATTTAAAACACAAAACAAAGCCTACCTACCTACCAACGAAAAGTTCATCCAAAACTCCTCAAAGTTGAGTAACGTATAAATAACACAGTATGAAAGTACCCACATTCGTAACGTTAGTGTTGGGAACAATTTATGTGGTAACCTCGCCAACAGCCGCGCTTCGCCGATGAAATACAACACTAGTTGGTGTAACTCTGCAACAACCTAACATGATACCGAAGTAATGAAGACGAATCGACAAATTTTTAGGGTTTTAGTCATAGCGTAATCAGAGTACATGGATGTGTAGGAATTCTGCCGACCCGCACTAGACCAACGTGCTAGACTGTCTCTCTCTTAATTTGAATAGGATGCCCTAGCAGCTAGAACGATTTCAATCGTCCTAGCCTAGCAGGGACACTATTGCTTTTTTCGACGTTAATTATATAATAAATAAGCTTTTTGCCAAGAAATATTGGAAAAACCATGGCGGCGTCAAACCTTCGACTAAGACTAATTCCCTGAAAAGTTATCAATTCCGTAACTTTGTCTAAACTCCCGGGGCTCGGAACATTTTGAGCGCCTCTTAAACAGTTCTTAATGACTGTCGCTCGTTAAGGCGAAAGGTTTCGCCTGTTCTTCCGAATTAACAGTTACAACGCTCCGAACTACCAGTGTAATCTGACCCGCTTCCCCTCCCATCATATTTCTACTTTCGCATCAAATCCGGGTTATGCGGTTCAATTTTCCGGCTCATTTTACGCTGGTACCTCGTTTTGCGGCGCGGATGTAAAGTTTTATGCATTCAGAATAACCCGAAAATTGCTCGTCTGACGTTCCGAAAGCGTTCGTGGATAGGGTTCTATTTTAAAATAGTGATTCTTGATAAAGGACGAAATATGAAGCGTGTTCAGGTAATGTTTGGAGATGGGAAATAGAAAATGGACTCAAATGGGGGCTCGTTACACTGAATGGGCATTGATGGGAGGGAATGGAGCACAGGTAGTATGTAAAAGTATGTCATTGGTTGCAAATAGGTTCGTGTAATAATAAAATAAGGCGTATGTATGTATTCTATGGCTCCGTAAAGTAGCGTTAGTTCGTGTCTATTTTTGAGTACGTTGTAATACCGTCATAGAAAGAGAGATAGACTGATAGTGCGATACTAAATCAAAGTAATTTACTGAATACTCATAGAAATCTTGAAATTGAGAGGAATACTACCTCATTTGACAAGACGCGTAAAACATTATCTCAAGTAAGAAATCCTTAGTTTTATGAGACATTAATTATTAGAAACATAATTACCTATCTTTTCGCAATTCGAGCTATCGTTAGAACTGAAAAATATTATAAGGAACACAAAGACGAGTCTTACGTAACCCAATCATTTAACCTGAACTAGCGCAGCTTTATCTAAATTATTCAGATACCCTCGTTTCTAGGCTAGCGGTATGTGGAGTTACAACAGAAGGACTGTGAAGCACACATGGACCTCGAGCAAAAGGAGAATGTTTCATAATTTGACTGCTACGGTAGAGGTCCTGGATTCGATTCCTAGATCGAGCAGTGTTAATGGGTTTTTCTACGAAATTCTCAGCAGCAGCTGGGGATTTGGATTTGTACGGGCAATAGGCTCGCCCGGTATAAACGTATAACCTTAAGAATCTTTTTTGCAACCCGTGAAACCATGAATTTCCGTTGTGAATCCAACGAGCTGATGAAATCAGTAGACACCAGAATCTATGGTAAGTGAAGCTAAGTCTATTAATTCAGATTTAGACCCTATCTATTGTACAACTACAACGACCCTTCATACTGTCAGATGGTTGCCGGAATGAGTGACCATACATTATTTCGTCGTTAATGTGTGCGGTGGAGCTTATTAAAAGGGACTGTTCAAAGATTCTCTACACCAGAGGTTCTCAAAGTGTGCGCCACGGTGCCCTGCTGTGCCGTAGAGAGTAAAGACGGGCGCCATTCTCCGGAAACTATACTTACTATCGAATAGCTAGGGCGCTGACAAAATATTAAACCCGTAAATTCGCTGTGAACTGGGCATGTGATGATGAAAGATGAAACGCATGTAACTAAAAGGTAGGCCAAAGAAAAGGTAGATAGATTGTGTTAAAGCGGACATGAAAGAAAACAGAGTGACTGGTGATGTGACGGCTGACAGAGATGAATGGAAGAAAAGGACATACTTCTTCGACCCCAAATAATAAATTGGGACATGGGCAGGATGATGATCATGAAATTCGCTGCGAACAGAAAAAGTTTGGGAACCTCTGCACTATTGCGTATTTCCTTACTCCTCGCACAGACTGATACTTCTGCTTTTCTCCATCCCCAGTCCAGCCTACAGGCTATTAAGACAGGCAGACACGGCGCCGCTGTCGCAGTAATCCTCACAGACAGATGGGCGAGTGTTAATACTGATTAATTGCACGACAAATCTACCCGACACATATTTTGGGGATTGTATCGTCTTGAGCTGGCAAATTGCTTAGCTCTATGTCTTAGGAGGTAGCTTCTTGGTCCTTGGCGAGTGAGACAAGTACACTAATACCTGTGTAGATACGACATGGATAGATAGGTTGTTTGAGTGTTATGTTGGTTGAGTTTAGATAGGTACAGGATTAGATAATTCTGAATTTGTACGCTTAATACAACCTTTTCATTTTAGTAATCTTTGTTTTGTTATTTAAAATGAGGCGCTAATCTTGGACGTTATTAATACCTAATAATAGCCTTTATTCAGACAAAAAATAGCATATTTAAAAAATAATAATCATAACTTAATGGTAAAAACTTACCTTATTGATTTTTTTTTTGCGAAATTCATATTAGCACTACTTTCGTAGTAGATCTGCTACTTAGGTAAATGGCTCGCCCGTTATTACATGACATCTCAACATACCGGCGAACTGTGGGTGTGTTGGTACACCTCTACCTGAACTTTCGGGGAATACATAATAAGTACATTGTTTTCAGTCTTTACACACATCCAAGAGATTCATAGTGAAGTGAAGTAACGTATAAGAAACAAAAGACAAAAATGGGAGCTACACTGGACGATAAAATTGCGAAGTGGACATAGAAAGAATGTATCGTATGTATGCGATTTCACATTTAATAAATTTACATATGAGTATTCGAGATTGAACGTCTACTTTAAAATACGTTGCAGAGGGGCTATAATATTAATGTAGGAATTTTATGAAATTGAACTGTGTTATGTGACCATTGTATTAGTTTTTAAATATATATTGTTGAACTAAGTAATATAACAGTGTCAAATCCATTAATATATTCAAAATAAGGGTCATCATCAGATGACGTCTGCTGATCATGGGGTCGTGGGTTCGATTCCCACAGGACACAAATATTTGTCTGGGTAAAACATGAGTATTTGTGTTTGTTTGGGTGTTTCTTATGTATTATAAGTATGTATTTACAAAAAAAAAGTATATAAGTATTATATCCATTGTCTAGTACCAATAGTACAAGTTCTGCTTAGTTTGGGATTAGATGGTGCTGTGTAAAATGTCCCAAAATATTAAAAAAAAAATATTATTATAATTTTGAGAAATTAATCAGGTAAGGCTTAAAAGGAAGGTAAAGTAAGAAAAATAAAATAGTATTTTACATCGGCGTCATGGTATTACATGTGACAAGAAAAAATTTGATGAGATTTTTCTCGACGGTGTGTGAAGTCTGCCAACCCACTCTAGGCCGCGGTGGACTATAATATAGCCTAATGGACCCGTACCCAGCAGTGGGACAGTATGATGATGATGAAATTAAATATAATTAGTCTTTCTTTTATTTTTTTTAAAAACATTGCCCCACACTAGAATTTCCTTTTGTATCGTGAGTGCGTTTATAAACACAAATTTTCACATACACAAACACCCAGACCCGGAACAACTACACGTAGATCATACAAGTATTTGTACCGTGTGGGGATCGAACCCACAACCCGTAGCCGCTGATCGCTCAGCCGCTACGCCAAACGTGTCATCGAATTATGTATTTATAAAGTTTATTGTACTAATAAATAAGCTTTTTTTTACCTTCTCTAATTCTTTGGCTAAAAATATTATAATATTCTTCATTAAATTCACGAAGGAACTTTCTTTAAAAAGATTAAATTAGCGCAAACCTTCGTTTGACATTTAAATAAAATAAACAGTTGAAATCGTGGAATTAATATTCTTTGGAGGACTTCCCCTTCTGTCGGCGGATAATTATTAATTAACACGGGAGCGTAGGGCTGCCCTGACATATTGTCTGTTTGTCTCGTTATTATAATCTGATTATACGGGTTACGGCTACAGAAAAGAAGTACAGTACAGAAGAAAAGACGTGTTGGTATTTAAAAAGTAAGTATTTTTAAGACACGTAGGGCATAGTGGGAGAGTGGCTATAATTCCACTCAAATTGGAGATGCTCGACTTGGGAAGTACCTCCGCCTTGCAGAAAATCGAAATGAAATAACATTGCTTTGAGCCGTGTTGTTTTTAAAAGAGAGCAAGGTTAGTTAAAGTACAGACGCCAGCAGGTCAACCTATCCAAAACTGTCAAATTTTCCCAATTGAATATGGACATTATCACTTTAAATTAAAGTTGAAAATCAATCGTAGAAATTTGACAGATTGTGGTAGCTTGATGTGCTGACCTCTGTACGTTGAAAAACAAACTTTATTAAAAGTAAACCACCTTTTCAATAATATCCAAGTCTCGAAGACAGGAATGAACTTTCAAGTAGCTACTGTGATTGGTATTCCCTCATTACTCACCTCTTCAAAACCTATAAAAATCAAGTATCTATCAATCCATCTCCAAAAACCCTAACAAAATTTTACGTTTTCCTACCCTCAGATAAACTTTACGACAGTTTAAAACTTGAACGCTAACTTACAAGGGTATAATCGTAAAACTATAAAGCTTTAAAATTGATGGGGTCTATCCGTCAGCTGGGTCATGCAAATCAATTAAACTTCAAGAACTTAATTATAGACGCACAAAAGGCCCCCGTCTTTGTCCCGAAATTCTCATTCATTGGCCGATCACATAACTTCAGTCGTTCATTCGTTCAGTTATTCATTCGTGACTCGATTGTTCGCAATCGTTTTCGTTGACATTGTCTAACTCTGACGTCATAAATCTGTTAGAATAGTTATTGAAGCTCATTGAATGGAATATTATTCGGTTTTTAAGTTGTTTATGGCAGGAATAGTTTTGTTTTTCTGCACGTACTCCCTCAAACTAGCTTTGTAAGTACATAACCATGTTTAGAAGAAACTTGCTTTCATTTTTATTTATCTTTAGATACCTAAGTATACCTAAATCAATGTTAATTATTTTAAATAACCTTTAAAAATCGACTCTTATGGCATCTATTATGGTACAGGCTAAGGCTGTATGCTGAACCAAAAATTCTATAAAGAAAATTTCAGTTATGATTACAAAAAAGAAATTGCATTATGGGAAGATGTTTCTATTTTTAAATCAATGTATGTAATATTTGGTATTGCCAAATAAACAGACTTAAACACTAAAACAAAGGCCGGGCCGTGAGTTTAGGGGGCTCTGGGCTAATACTACTTAGGGGCCCACCTAATTACTCAAAGTATAGAAAAAATGAGACAGTAAAATATTTGATTTATATAGACTTTGACTTGACTTAGCTGGGGGCCCCTTGAATCCACTTGGAGCACTTGGAGCCCTGGGCTGAAGCCCAAAAAGCCATATGGTAGATCCGGCCCTGGGCACAACAACACCTCAGCGATGCATCAGCCGGGCATCAAAGTCCAGTCAATCACGCGGCTGTATCGCGACCGCACTGACACGCGGCGGCGTCGGCGCCGGCTGAAGCGCTTTCAATTACCTGCCGCCTGGTGCGAACCGCCGGAAGACGTACACACGCGAGGAGCTGGGGACACAGGGGGATCATAGAATGGACGGGGACGCGGGAATACATTCTATATTTTGTCCCTTTATAATATAATAATAAACGTTCGTAGATCATATAAAAAAATCTCCTTTAGATATAGGTATTTTTTTACCAATCTGGTGAAACACCGAGAGTTCTGTTATTACAGTGTGTAAGTATATTTTTAATTTTATAATCATAACAAGTGCTTTCAGATCAGCAAGGGTTAGGTTTCTATCTATATAGCTCGATTATGATAGGATATTAATTTAAGCTAACTAAAACTACTAAAATTAGTTTTTTATCTTTGTGATGCATTCAAATTCAACGATTAAAAAACGCGAAGCTTTTGCTTTAGTTCCGGTTCAGTACCAACGCTCCATTTCGTAATGGGGTAATGCTAATGATTTGATTAATTGAATAATGTTGCACGAGTCAATGTTCAACTAAAAGTATGGTATCAGCTCGTTTGACACTTTATTGAATTATTAAAATCAAGTCGAATGTTGCTTTCTGCAGGAATTCTACGGAAGATTAGTGCGTAATGACAGCTTTAAAAGTGAAAGATCGTTTCTACAACTGGGTGGCTAAGATTCTATATTTTTCTAGGAAGACCTTACCACCGCACTCGACATGTTTTCAAATAACACAATTTTCAAATAAGTGTACTATTTTCAAGTAACTGTAAAAGCATTTGATTTGTTTTTGAAAAAAGAATATTTGAAAATTTTTACATGTTGGCGGGTAATTGAAAGCAGGCAAGCAAGCATAGAAAATTATAATCTTGCACGCTCTATCTCCGTATGTTTTCACTGTACAAAGTTGCAGTTAATAACGAGAAGCGATCTTTTTTGTTTTGTCTGTAAGCGATTATTTCTAGTTTGATTGCTGCTGGCACGTAAAGTGAAATCTGGTTAGAATTTAAAAACGTTCGCGTTTTTATGGAAGTAAAGTAAATTGCGGTCTACATGGATTTAAATTAACGATGAATATGCAATCCTCTGTTTGAGTTAAACTTTTGACCGCCACGGACGTCAAATTAAAAATTGCTCACGACGCCAACGACGTCATGGCACGTCAAAAATACCACTTTTTTTAGTTCAAAACAAATACGGAGAACACATATTCTGCCTGATCCAATGACTCCCAGCGACACCCATGTAGGGCAACTGGACCCGCGCTCCCTTTTCCGGCTCTTATGCTAAATAGTAAGTAAGTGAAGAAAAGTGGTGGTTTTTAGTAGGTACGTGCCGATACTTTTTTTTTTATCGGGTGGGGAAATGCTCCTTATGCATGCCGCCGCCCCGCTCGGGGATGCGGGATGGTTATGTCGGGCTCTCCGGCCAGGTGGCCAGCATACCGACTAAAACCACCACCACTACCACCTTCCGCATAGTGGTGGGACCACGGGAATCGATCTCGCATGATCCGCGATCCCACCGCGGACGTCAATTGATAGACCCTCCCGGAGGGCCTAGTGCAATGGGCGACTGACGACAAGTCTAACATACCCTGCCGCCTCCCCAAGTGTTCGGACGATCCATGAAGATATTTCGTACTATAAAAAAAGGTATCCAATTGAGAACCTATCTACACCACTAAGAGTACCTACCATACATATCCGTGTCTCCTGCCTGTCAAGTCTTATGCTTATCCTTAATTGAATTCGAAATTCCAAACTTACTTCGTTCGCAAACTATTCTAAAATTAATTAAATCCAAAACAAATTCCGTTAGCTGTTTATTGATTGGATGCGGCGAACTCATTACCATGCTAATAGTGCACCGCAAATACCGGCCGCCGTGACGTCATACGTAATATGAATTGTGTACACAAATTGCTTTTAGGAAATGGCCGAAATTGCGATTGTTGTTAAATTGGTCAAAATATGAAATTTTTGGCAGTAAATGTTTTTATCCTTGGGAGGTTTCCTGATATTCCATCAGCCCATAATATACTCTCACTGATTGGTACAGAGCTCCTCTCAAAATGAGGGATTAGGCTTTAGTCTACCACGCTGGCCTAATGCGGGTTATTAATGTGGTGACTACCACTAACGATTGTCATAAGTTACAACTTACATACCAAGACCGACAGCTATACGTGCTGTCCGAGGCACCCATCCACAGACTGACCGTGGCTAGCACAGCTTAACCTTGCGGTTGATTGGCGTACCTAGTTATAACAATGTCAACAACTGTTAAACCAGTATATTATTATTAGTGCGAAAGTAATTCTTTCTGTCTGTTTAGCTTTTACGTCTATATGATGAAACTTTGTACTGAGATAGATTAGACCTTGTAAAGGATTTGGCTCCCTTTTGTTTCCAATAGCCCTTTGGGATTTGGGTGCAACCACGGGCCACAGCTGTTTTAGTATAATTTGTATTCTTCTTGGAAACCATTTCAAAACGAATGCACATTTACGAGTGAACATGGGGGACATAACATGTTTTTCTCTTATTGACGATAAACTGAACAAAATAGTAGCGACACTGGCGCCATTAATTATTCTCGTGACAGTTTGACATTTGAAATATAACGTCGCGACTGGCATGTGCTAATAAAACTGCTTTACTTGTGTTAAGCGGGTTACACACTTACTTGCGATTTTTAGTCGCACTGTGTCGGCAAAAAGCAGTGATAGCCTGTTATATGACTAGACTTGAGACCATTGAACAGGCAAGTTTTGCTCGCCTGTAAGAGGCCGCTATACTTAACTTATAAGTATGTCATGTCCATGCACTATATTAATAGAATAGTATAAGTAGTTGTTGGTGAGCCTTTATAAATAAAATAAAATAAATAAGTCAGTGTTTGGTGGTTTTGTTCGGATCAATCGCGAATCCTATAACTTTCGTAATCATGTGTGTATTTATTAAATAAATTATTGCATACCGTCACCTTTTATTCGCCAAAAGGTTAGACAGAGGTATACTAATGTGATTCCATAGTTCGTCAGTATTTAGGTCCCATGAAAGGGCGAGCCTATTGCCATTAATCGGGCACAAATCAAATTTTTGGAAAGCTGCCACGGCAGCTTCTATCCTGGCATCATGATATAATACTGCTTCAATGTAAAACATGTGAATAAATATTATGTGTTCCTCCACCAACTTGTTTTACTAGCGGAAAAAAGACAAGGAGGAATGTAATAATGTAATGTTGCACAACACGAAAATCCTCTCGTTCCGATTATTAATCGCGAGATCTGTAACCAGCTTTAGTCATTAAACCTTTAATAGGGCCACAAATGAAATTCAGAAACTCCAAATAAAACGGAGCTGATTTCAAGAATTTGTCACTTTCCAAGAAATAGGTAATTGAATGTGGGAGAATCTAACATTTGAAGATCTGAGATAGCTGCAAAGTTCTTGGTAATAAACTGACAAGTTAGATATTGAATTCTAAATACATAGACATATTTAATAGTATTGATTTCTGACATTTACGTGAATATTATACATTGAAATAAAACTACTTTCTACGGAGCGTCCATGGTCACGGGCCCGTGATGCTGTAAAGGGTCCGAAACGTCGGGATTAATAATACCAATATAACGCAATAAAATCCGTAAAAAGTGGTTTTATTTCAATATTAAATAGTACTTAAATATTTGCATCAATTCTTCTATAATAGACAACTATCAAGCTATAATTTACTTCATGTTTTGTTGGATTATTACGTCGTGTTGACGTGTATTTTTATCATAGAACCATTTATTATATAAAAGGTATTCATTCGATGAAAGAAACAACAATGTACCTTTCAACTAACATAATATATAAACTTTGCAGACGATGTCGACAAATCTCTAGCGCGGTGCCTCAGGATTTGAACCTGGGGCTTTACATAGCGTGTCGTCAAATGCGTGTTTGAAATTCAATGAGGTACCACGTAGAGCACATGTTTTCCAGATTCACTTCAAAAGTTTTAGCATTCTGATGCTCTAGGGGACGTAAGTTTAATTCTATATTGCGTTAGTAAAAAGGTTTTATGTGGTTTACTGTACCTGATAATTAAATTGACGAACAGACAGACAACATAACATGCTAATGTACAGTGCACCAGTAGGTACTGTAGTACCCTGAAGGGGTACTCGGAGGCCTATTCAAAGAAACTCTCGGTTAAAATGGACTTTGCGACTTTATTCTTCAAAGGTTAAGGGAAATCTCTCTGACAACCATTAATCACTTTGACTAAACATTCTACCATCATTTCAAATGATTATTTCTTCTTAAACCAGCCAGTCTTACGCTGACTCCTGGTAGCGACCTCTACATCAGCTACGCCCACCATCATGGATAATACTTCCAGTGTTATCCATATAGAGAAGAAATAAACATGTCCCTACCTAGTGCCTAACACGAACTATCAGTTTCAGGCGAAAATATTATTACACCGCACGTGAGGCATGTCCTTTGCTAAAGGATAGTTTGTGGCGTGTTGCATCTCTTGTGCTAAATTAAAAAAAAACATTTACCTAAACTAACATTTGTGTGCATAACTATACACAAGAGAAATAACATCTATCACAGTAAAGAATTAAAGAGAACAATGTCGCCACAAACTTCAACGCGACAAAACGCCTGGAAAAGACGCGAAGCAGCCTCCTCTCTACTGATGCTTCAAAATTTAATGTACAATCAGCAACGCATCATTCCTGAAGGGTCTAAGAAATTCAAATTAAATACAATACCACATCTTAATTCTTAACTTTTTTCTAACGCAACTGAGTCAGAGAAAGGAAAAGATTAAATTGCCATATTGTATTAGCATGAAATCACTCCGAATAAAATGCAAAAATTTACTTGACTTCCCATATCTAAATCTCAATAAATACACATTAACGTTCCATTGAATTAAATATGTTATGGAACCTTCGGGTATTGCTGAATCGGTTGTGTTCCAAACAAACACACTTTGCAAAGACTATATCTTATCAACAAAGTCGAAAACAGCTTCTTCCGAATCCTTCCCCCTCTAGATTTTTTTACAATCTTATCATGGTTACGACAGTTACCCTTGGCAACCTTTAAGGGCTTTGTTACACTAAGCTTATTTGATGAAATTTTATTAACTTTCATTTTCTTTAAAAAATGTTTTTTTGTTGCTCTTGGTGCCATAGCTACCTGAACATCCTTTAAATCACCGTGTTCAGACTCCAGATGTTCAATCTCTGAAATCTTTGCTTTACATAAATCGTTACCATCCTGCTGGCATGAAACAGAATCTTTATAAATTATTTGGCGATTATCTTCATATTTATTACTATTCATAATAACCTCACCTAAATCATCGACTACTTTAACAATAGGTAAGTCCAATGACTTACTATCATTCTCCTGTTCTATTTTCACACAATATAAATAATCAATTTTTGAATTAACATTTATAACATTATCATTATTGTTTATATGGTGACAACGTTCATCATATGTCACAGAGTGAGATACAGACATGTTATTCTGTACATATGTTTTATCCAAAAACTCTACAATTAAACGCCTCTTTATAAGTAAACAATTATTATAAAAATCTACAACTGCCTCATTTTTTAATAAGAAATCTTGTCCAAGCACTAATTCTTGATCAATATCTTTAATAACAATAAATTTATTAGTAAAGAAACAAGAATCTATCATAAAATTAACTATAGCTTCTCCGATAACAGTCAAACAAGAACCTGAAATAGACCTTACAAAACGTTTATCCGCAGGTTCACAATTGTAGCGTAAATTCAAATTTCTTGCCAGCTGTTCCGACATGCACGAAACAGATGCACCGGTGTCTAATAGTGCGACACAAGCCTTATTAGCAATATAAATATTAACGAATGGACAGAACTGACCCGATTTCATATTTTCTTCAGAATTCTGTTCCATCTCATACACAGCATGCACGCTGCGTGAACTGCATCTTTGATCTTTATATCTTTGGTAATTTGAATTATTTGGAGCTCGCGGCTCCCATCTTGAGCTAGAATTATAGTAAGCTTTGTTATCTGCACATGTGAAATGTTGTTGTGGTCGCAACTTGTACTGCGGCTTAGGCAACTCATCCCTGATATGTGACATAGACGTGTTCTCATTTGACGGATGATAACTTCTCATTTTTAGAGATTCTTCATCATCAAATAAATATTTTATTTGAAAAATCGTGGCACGTAGTTCTGACTTGGACGAATATATATTTGTGCCCAATTTAAGCTTGTTTTCACATAACAATCCCTTTAAAAATCTTTTGATGAAAATATGTTCATCAACAATTTTAGCTTTTGTAGCTATATCCGATAATCGATAAAAAAAGTTAATCAAATCTTCATTAATTTCTTGTTTGCTTTTATAAAATAGTTCTACATAATTAATTTCTGATGGGAATTCGTTTCTTAATTGATCAGAAATTGTCTCAAGCTTTACCCCATCATAAAATACAGATTTATAGAAAAGAAGCGCAGGTCCTCTCAGATATGCGCCCAGTATTAGCGCTAGATCGCTCTTTGGCCATTTATTTACGGCTGCCACTAACTTGAATTTAATTAAAAACTCGTCGAGGGACACATAATCGAGCCCAGAAAAAAATTGCATTTCCTGTGCCATGTTGTACAAAAATATTTAAACCACTTAGCTCTGGTCAATGGGTATTCACTATACTCCTTCGATTAATATAAATTCCTTCCTTGGGGGTTCATTCAATCGGTTGTCGCCTTATACTTAGTCGACGACTCGCTTGGCAAATTATTTTCACTCGCTCCACTAAAAATATATAATATTTATTAATAACTTATCAATCTCGTACCCGGCGCCTCCGCCACTTTGTAGTACCCTGAAGGGGTACTCGGAGGCCTATTCAAAGAAACTCTCGGTTAAAATGGACTTTGCGACTTTATTCTTCAAAGGTTAAGGGAAATCTCTCTGACAACTATTAATCACTTTGACTAAACATTCTACCATCATTTCAAATGATTATTTCTTCTTAAACCAGCCAGTCTTACGCTGACTCCTGGTAGCGACCTCTACAGTACCTATGTTTAGGTCCCATGTAATTGGGGGCGAGCCTATTGCCATTAACTCTGTGTACACATAGTGCTTTATCTATGTCATTGACGACTTTAAGACGACGTCTGTGGTCTAGTGGTGTGAGTGACGGACTGCTGATCATGGGTTCGATTCCCACAGGACACAAATATTTGTGTGGTTAAAGCATAAGTGTTTTTGTTTGTCTGGGTGTTTCTAAGTATTATAAGTATTATGTATTTACAAAAAAAAAGTATATAAGTATTATATCCATTGTCTAGTACCCATAGTACAAGCTCTGCTTAGTTTGGGACTAGATGGTGCTGTGTAACATTGTCTCACTCACCCTACTCTTGCCTTAACGTATTTTAAATTGTAACCCTAGTGTCAATAAATTTGTATATGTTGTGGTCCTAGTGTAATTTATCTCCACTAAATAGTTCCCACTACGTCACACGTAATAATGTTAATGCAATCAGCATTAACGGCGCAAAAGAAACCATATCGAATAGTCACAATCATGATCGATTAATTATGTCTATATTTTTATCACATAATTGATAACAATTGCTTTATATAATCACTTACCTAGTAGTTATTTGAAAAAATCAATAATAATGTCTGTCACAGTGAAATTAAATGCAAAAATGACTCCGTCATGTCATCCTACCTATACTTTATCTTTATTTGTTTAGCTAAAGTGCCTGTTTAGCCTCGTTGTAAGTAAACAGTAATGTAACTTGACACAGCACAAACAGGTGTTATCTCTAAAGACATAAATAGAATCTGTATCTACAACATTATTATTAGTATATGCGAAACCTGAATATAGTTTGTTCAGAATCAGTAACTGAATCGATTCCAATAATTTTTACATCATGTTATATTTTGTCCCAAAAACATTAAAAAAATGTTACGAGTAGGACACCGAGCGACACTAAGTACTATCCGCAATCATATGCGCGCAACACAGGTCACGCGGCATGCCACGTGCCACATGCCACGGTCGAAGCAGGACTAGGCGGGCGCGGGCGCACGCGGGGCAGGGGCTAATCCACATCCCTTCAGTCGCCCGGGTGCTACAGGTCACTGTGCACGTATCGTGCTCCCGTTCAGTTAGGTACCTACATGTCGCGAGTGCCCGTCCGAGTAGTTGTGCTTCGGTTGATCGTGTGTAACTGTGTACAAAACATGAGTAAAAAGTGTCGTGTGTACAAAAAGTGAGTAAAAAGTGTCGTGTGTACAAAACGTGAGTAAAAAGTGTCGTGTAACAATGTATTTCTCATACACAAACATTGATAAGTACCTAAGATATTGTAAACATTGTTGAACACTATTTACAATCAAGTCAATTAGGATAGATTTTAAAGTTATTTCAACAACAACAAAATTTACGTCGTAATTTACTTAGTGGTCATAGCGTCTGGTGTACCTAAACAGAAGACGTCGGTTCGAATCCTGCCCGCGGTCGGATTTTTGCTTCGCTAAAATAACTTTAAAGTCAATCATTGTAAAAAGTGATGATTTAAATTATTAAACATGCCATGCCTAGCCAAAACGGTTAAATGTAGAAAGTTGTTATTTACACCTACAACCTGCTATGGTTAAGTAATGCGATGTTTAACACTTTTCATCCACTTTGAACTTTAAGTGGTTGGCATAAGGTGCACTAATCGCATTGACTAAATGTTATTACTTACGGCCGTATTTACGAATAAAGTACATAATAATATCTACCTACACAACCATTGCGGTAGTCCAAAGCCTGCAAGTATGATGAAAAATGTTATCACCAGTTAATTGCAATAAAATCGCCGTATGGTTAGGTACTACTGCCAAATTATTTCTTTCAATTTCGCACAAGACGACACGGGGCGCGGGCGGCGGCGCGTGGGCGCCTCGTGCCGCGCGGTGCGCATGTTTTTGCATGGACAACGACGTAACATAACATGCTTATAACTTTGTGATTTTGTCATGATACCGTTTAGAAATACTGTACATAGATTCTTTACATAAAAATACTAGACACGTGTTTCAGGTTTCGCCTATACTAATAATGATGTTGTATATTATAGATATAACACCTGGTATAATCACCTGGTAAATGTAGGGCAGGGATTTCCGAATGAGCTAGTGTAGGCTAGTGTAGGGGCTTATTTTTCTATTTTATGACTTTTACTGGTTTGGTATGAAAAGCTGCTCGCGTTCCTGTAGATCAGGAGTTCCCAACGAGGGGACGTAGAGTGACGTTGGGAATACATTTTCAAAAGAAAAAAATATTTAACAAAATTAAACACTGTAAACACAAAAAATCACGGAAGGATTCCCAAATATCGGACACACTGGACTTTGGAGAACTCCTAAAAATAAATTAAGCGCACTTCCCTTCACTTACCGTATATTTTTTTAAGTTTCCCTTCAGTTGGAGTTTGGTTTTAATCATAATGTAGCTTTCTTTATCCAAATTTTCCAAGTCAAAGTTAAGGCTGTTGTTTTCACATTAGCAGTTAAGGGCATGTGGTTTGATTTCATTAATGAATAACAATGAATTCTTATCTTCATACAAAAAGAGAATCACTTGGTAGGGTTCGAACCGTCAATCTTGTCTCGGAAATAGCCGCCGTATCCACTATAGCTGGCCAAACGACAAATAATATTGTGAAATTATGTTTTCTTATTTTGTGTACTGAAAATTTTATTGATCGAGCTTAGTTTTACTGCTCAATACTAGATGATAATGCAGTCAAACCGATGGTAGGCACTTTTTTACTATGAACTGTTGAATGAAACAAAAAATTTAGAAGTGTTTTCAAAGTTAGCACAACCGTACTTAATTTAAGTAGAAATCAATTTTGTTATATAGTTTTTCAGATCTATATTTTATATCTTACATAGGTACATACATACATACGAACTTAACGTACTAACTAGCTAACAGGTCAATCTGTTAGCTAGTTTATGTTGAGGTCAAATCTTGCAAGTTACTTTTGACCCACTTTTCGGTGTCCAATTGATCGGAAATTCACTATTTATATGATAACATTAATGTTAATAATGGAGCCGGAAGGTGGCCACAGGAATAAATGCAATGCATGTCCGTTATGTCTTCATAGACGTTGCTAGCCTTGTTCGGAAATGCATAGGTTAAGTTGATGACACTTTCAATTACTTAGCTAACTAAGAAATTGAAAGTCACTTGTAACTGTGACGACGGAATATAATTATTTATACTTATACCAGTAGATAATAATAATTCATCAACCCATATACTGTCTCACTGCTAGGCACGGGTCTCCTCTCATATTGAGAGGGATCATTATATTTTAGAATATGTAGGTGATATATCTAATATGTATTTATATATATTAGATATATCACCTACATATTCTACATATTCTATTAGATATATACCTATATATTGACTGCCTCATTAGTCTAGTGGTCCTAAGTGCGACTGCTACGCTAGAGGTCCTGGGTTCGATCCCCAGGTCGAACAAAGTGTTATTGGGTTTTTCTATGAAATTCTCAGTAGAAGCTCGGAGTCTGGACTTGTGTGCCCGGTTAATGGCAATAGGCTCGCCCCCTATTACATGGGACCTAAAACATACCGGCGAAATGTGGGTGTACATTAGTACACCTCTGCCTAACCCTTCGGGCAATACAGGCGTGATGGTGTGTATATCTAATACCTATATAAAAATCTCGTATCACAGTGTCTGTTATCGAACTCCTCCTAAACGGCTTGACTTTGATTTTGTGTATATTTGGTAGGTCTTAGAATAGGTTGTAGGCTATTTTTATACCCCTAGGTGTTAAGGGTGGCCCTCTCCAGTTTTTTTATGGTAAAACAACGTTTGCCGGGTCGGCTAGTATTACTATACAATTTTAATACTTAAATATAGTTTTTGGGGCGCGAAAAATCTTCATAAAACGTGTTTCTCCCGGGGAGGCGACAAGATATACACGCATATCGACTAAAACCGGCTCTTACCTTGCCTTGCCCTACAAATATGGCCATGGAATTCGTGACAATGACCACGACATACGGCTAACATGACTGTGTCGTGTGATATAATTACGTCGTCGTATATCTCGTCTATATCTCGTTCATGGCAAGATTATTTCGTGGCGCGCACGAGGCTCGCGGTAGAGTTGGAAGCGTGACATGACAAGACCATTCTTGTCATGTCATGCTTGCTACTCGAAGCCGCGGAGCAATCACGCGCCGCTTATTGGAAAACTTCTTATTACCTCACTAGATGGCGTTGTCAGCGTTACATGACAGAGCGTAGATTACGATTTAAAAATAAACATGTGATAGGTGCCGTCCATATAAAAGAAACAGAAAACAAAACAAAAACATAATATTACGAACGTACGACAACAGAAACAATGTACCTAATACTGACATTTGCGCTGTTATGTGTATTCATAACGTGGCTGTATATGAAATGGCTGAAAATGAAGAACTACTGGACGAGCCTAGGGGTCCCCCAAGGTCCTGTGAATCCTATATTTGGAAGCATGTCGTTCTTGCAGAAAATAAATCCTGTAAGTGTTGAGTATTTTTTTTTATTAACATAAAACTTATTTTTTGTTTATTGTATTTGCCTTTTGTATTTCGAAGAATGAAAGAAAATTTCGATTGCATGCATGATTCGAATCTACGTCCTCCGGTATGCTACACTGAACGCTTTAGCTATCTAAGCTATCCAAAGTTCACTTCCACATTACTATATCCGTCGACCAACTTTACTTACCTGCCGTTGTCGAATAACCGAGTTGCCTTACCTTTTTATTATTATTATTATTCTCGTATAATATTTCATTTATTATTTACATTATAATTTCCTGTATTTATTTATTTACATATTAACAAATAATATAAATAGACAATTAAACATTTAAAAAAATAAAAAAACATCACCTACACACATTTATTATTTATTTATTTTCTTAACATTACAAAATTATATTATTATTATTCTCGAATTTATTTATTTTCTTATCTACATTCTATTTTTATAAAAACATTTACAAATTTATTGAAAAATATAAAAAACAATGTCAGACCACCGATATCGAAAACATAGTGCAAGCTACCAGTGGCTAAGACTCCAGAGAGAGGAACCTCCTTACAATGCGTGCCGTGTCAAGGTGTACCGCTTTTGTATTATTTATATAATTATACTGTTTATTACAAGCTTTTATTTAACTTGCATGCGTGGCTAAGCAAATTTAGGTCAAATTTTGCAAGTAAAATTGTATCTACTTCCGCTGGACTTACAACTTTGAAATTATGCATGCATGTACAGTTCTGGAAAGTACATAAGTACTTACTAAAAAAAATATTTTAAAAAAATGTTTCGTTAAATTACTTTTATAGAAAAATAAATTTTACCTAGAATTACTTACGTCAAGATAAATAGAAATATTCTCGCGACAAGTTTTTATATCATTAGCGTCCCGCCTCGGCTTCGCACGGATGCAATCTACTATTAACATACATAGTGTATTATACACAAACCTTCCGGAAGAAATTTTATAAATGGTAGTGAAAACCGCATTAAAATCAGTTACGTAGTTACATATAAAACAAAACTAAAGCTATTGTCCTAACAATAGCTTTAGTTTTGTTTTATATGTATAATAATAATACCTATATTATTAGAGAAAATGTTATATCATATTGATTTCTGACATTTACGCGAATATAATTGAAATAAAACTACATTCTACGGATTTTATCGCGTTATATTGATATTATTAATCCCGACGTTTCGGACCCTTTACAGCGTCCATGACCGCGATAAAATCTGTAAAAAGTAGTTTTATTTCAAAATGTTATATTACTATTAGGTAGATAAAATTATGTCTGGTTATTGGCAATACAATCGCCAACCGGAACCTAAAGATACCAGCGAAGTATTAGTGTGCATTAGTACACCTCTGCCTGACCCCTCGAGGAATACAGGCGTGATAGTATGCTATTTTTTCAGAACATTTGGATGTGGAAATTATATAAAGAGTTCAATTCATCACGCTACGTGGGTATCTGGGTGTTCTGGCGCCGTGGCGTGGTCATCAACTGTCCCGAACTGGCGCGGAAGGTCCTCGTGAAGGACGCTGATGTCTTCAAGAATAGGCTCCTCGCTTCAGGAAAGAGTGATCCAATTGGAGCTTTAAATCTGTTTACTGTGGATGTAAGTTAAAATATCTTTAAAAGGCTGTTCGCTAAATGTAAAACTGGAGCAGCTTAACTTGGCTAAGTAAAAACTGGTTTGTTCAAAGGCTAGTTATATTCAAAGCTACTTATTTAAATCGTAAAATCTACCTACATATTCGAGTGAAATGGTTTAATATATGTTATGCGTAAGCTATATAAAGCGCATTGGGTAAGCCAATATTTAATTTAGGTGCCTACATTTTACAATTAAAAACAAAGCCTATTTATTATAAATACATTCATTCACGCATTTTTCCCATAGCGGTAACCAGAAACTAAGGAAAGTCCAAACGCACTTTTAATTCTTTCCGAATTATACATAATATGTATTTGCCTGAACAAGGTTGAACCTGTGGCAGAGGCTGTGTTTAATGCTGATACAATGTGGTATAATAAATCGTTTTCAGGATCCGCAATGGAGTTTGGTGCGAAAACGTCTAACTACAGTGTTTACAGGATCAAAACTGAGAGGCTGGAGAGAGCTGTACCAGAGTAAAGTGAGCGACCTAGTGTACAGAATCAAGTCTGATACCGAGAAGGGCACCACGATCAATTTGAGGGTATTGTTAATTTATAAACATTAAAATCAACTGCATAATTAGCTTAGTGGTCCTAAGTGCGACAGCTACGCTAAAGGCCCTGAGGTTTTATTCTCAGATCGAACAGTTTTTTTCTATGAATATCGCAGTAGCAGCTTGGAGTTTGGAGTTGTGCCCGGTTAATGGCAATAGGCTCGCCTCCTATTACATGGACCTAAACATACCGGTGAACTCTGGGTGTGCATTGGTATACCTTTGTCTTACCCCTCGGGGAATGATGAGATGATGATAAAGGCGTGATGAGAGAAGGAAAAAAAGAAAGAAAATATTATTGAAACAGACATGGGACATAATGAAAAAAAAAAAACTAAAAAAATATGTACCTATGGCTGTGCCAAATAGGTAAATGTAATGATCATAGAAGTCACTACGAACTCTCTCGAAAAATATTACTTCTTTGCTATTTGACAAGCTTTAGATGAATAGAGATTGATGATGTTGGCATCCAAGTAAAATTAATCTACGAGTATATTAAGTGAAATAAAGCCTTAAGACAATGCAGCAGTTTTTCAGTTAGCACAACTTTTGAACTAAGCTTTTGCAAATATTTTCATTAAGAAAAACCTTTGTCCACAGTCACTATTCGCTGACTTTGCTACAGACATCATTGGGGAGTCATCGTTTGGAATACTATGCCAGGCAACAAGAAATACCACCGGACCTTTAAGGGAAATGACCAAAGAGTTTGAGAAATACAGCCCCTGGAGAGGCTTGGCTTGGTCTTCCATATTTTTCTTCCCAGAATTGGTCGACATATTTCGGTAAGTTTTGGATAGACTTCTATATGTTACTTTTATACCGTAGAAGAGACATATTCCAGCTTTGCACGGGTGCAATATACTAATATGCATGATTATCTATACAAATCTGTTATTTCTAAAATATTATATATTTTATAACAAAGGCGCTCCCTGCTGTCCGTCCCTCTGTACGCTGAGAACTTTTAAACTACGCAACGGATTTTAATGCGATTATCATAATCAAACAGAGAAATTCGAGAGGAAGGTTTATATTATGTATATCTAGTACATGTATATTATAAATAATAAGTATAAGGGTAAAGACAGGCTCGTGGCTAAGCAATAACTAATCTGATCAACCGATCTGCAAGGTTAAGCTGCGCTAGTTGCGGTCATTATGTGGATGGGTTACCATTCTTAACACACCGAGACCCCTCTGGGCCTCGGAGAGCAAGTAAGGCCGTCGGTCTCACGGGCTAAACAATAACCAAGCTGATCAACCGATCTGCAAGGTTAAGCTGCGCTAGTTGCGGTCATTATGTGGATGGGTAACCATTCTTAACACACCGAGACCCCTCCGGGCCTCGGAGAGCAAGTAAGGCCGTTGGTCCCGGTTGTCAAACGAACACCTAGTACAATAGTACAAACTCTGCTTAGTTTGGGACTAAAAGGTGCTGTGTAAAATTGTCCAAGAACATTAAATTTATTTATTTTATTTATTTACCTATGACAATCGTTAGTGGTAGCCACTACACATCACATCAAAATTGGGTTGCGAAGGTCCGATGGTAGTCGTTTCGTGTAAAATACTGATATTCAGCCGCATCTGCAGTGGAAGCCGACTCCAATATAATTGGGAAAAGGCTCGGAGAAAGAAAGAAGTATATTATAAATACATTACACCTGGAAGCCTGGGCGGGTCGTTAGTATACATACAAACCTTCTGGAAGAAATTACCTAAATGATAGTGAAAATCGTATCAAATTCAGTTGTGTAGTTTAGAAGTAAGCGGAGTAACAGAAAGACGGACGTAAGGAAAGACTTTGTTTTATGTTATTTATAGATTGAATGAAGAAGATTTGAAATCTCCAATTCTCCATAAACATTTTTTTTCGCGATTGATTGATGATATTAACAATCCTAATCTTTTGGACCTTTTACGGCATCTATGGTCACGGGTATACTAATGTTGTAGACGTAATTGTCAATAATTGGCGTGAAGCGTGCAATAAATTTGACATTTGGCAGACGTCAAACTTTTTGCCTTGCAATTTTTTTTTTGTAATATAATTATGAAATTGCAGGTTCTCGTTTTGGCCCAAGCATACTGTAAAATACTTCAGGCAGGTATTCGAACAGATTGTAATGGAGCGTGGTGGGTATGATAAGGAAACGGATGGTAAGAGAGATCTGCTCGATGCACTGTTAAAGATGAGACAGGACGCCATAAAAGACAACCAAGGTAAGTCAAGCCAGAAGCTATGGCACGTCACGTCATGACACGTCACGACACGTCTAGACTAGACTAGTAGAGTAAAATAAACGCAAGTGAAGTTTCCTTTCGCAAAAATCACAGCTTTACAAATTAAAAGTAAATGAGCAATACAAACTCAAAACTAATTAAGTTAAGGCAACATCGTCACGGAATTAGATTTAATGTAAATTAAGTCATGTTGGTTGAAAAACACCACTAGACCGATAGTGTGAAGGAGAAATTATATACAGGAAACTGAGAGTTTGGGGACTTAAGTAGTAGAAGCGTTTGATGTACCAGACCAGGTTAATTTTTTTTTGTATTTTCAGACATGCATTTAGATATTTTAATGTCGAATGCAATGATATTCTTACAAGGGGGCTACGACACATCTTCAGTTGTCATTGCTTTTGCTATATATGAGCTGGCCTACAGTCCTGATCATCAGGTAAGATCATTTAGTTTAGTAAACAAGGACTTTCATCATCATCATCATGTCAGCCACAGGAAGTCCACTGCTGAATAAAGGCCTCCCCCATAGACTTCCACAAGGACTTTACAAGAATACAATTAACGGACAAAAAGAACACCCTTCTTCAATCTGCCTTTCTTTCGTCTATGGTTTTCGCTCTATGTGATGATGGTAGTCATAATCAACGAAGAGTAAGACAGTATAATTATGGGTTGATATAATGAGCTGACTGCAGCTTCAGACTAAATACCAGCTGGTCAATACTGGTGTACTGCGGACGATCATTTATTACGTATATCATCACTCTGGGGTGTGACATCGCCACTCGCCGCTCCCTCTTCGCGCCTCAAGCCTCACCCCGCGCGTCGCACATAAATACATTCGCAGACGACGCGCGGGCCTCTTTCTTCCCGCTGCAGCTGCCCGAAGCTAAGTGCCATCCTCTACCGGTCGGACCTCGCCTCAAAGCCTTCACCGAACCCGCCCTGAGCTTAACTCACCCTACTCTTGCCTTAACGTATTTTAAATTGTAACCCTAGTGCCAATAAATTTGTATATGTTGTGTTCCTAGTGTAATTTATCTCTACTAAATAGTTCCCGGGTGGACACGTTCCTAACACGTACCCACTACGTCACAGGGGATTGTTTACACACCCTGCGTTTTTACGTAATGATCGTAAAAACTTTCGGAATTTAGGAAAATTTTAATTTTAATAGAAATAGCTGAATTTAATATGTTTTTATAAAGACGTAGTCATAGGTATACTTTTCTTATTTGTTTTGCATATTATGTAAAACAATCATATTATTTTATAGCAAAAACTGTATGAAGAACTCGCAGAAGCAAAACAAAATCTCGGAAACAAAGAATTCGATGCTGCAAGTTTAGCTGAGCTACCTTACCTCGATGCTGTTATAAAAGGTGGGTAGAAAAAGAGTTCTAAAAAATATATATTTCTTCTGAGAATAAACTCCAAAATGACAAAATCAACAAATTTACATACCTCGTCGAGTTTCCAGTTCGGCTTCGTTTATCAATATGGGATTATTAATGATATTATATGTAGTTAATATTTTTACTCTCATCAGTCCAGTAGTAGAAAAGGCGATTGTTAGGCTTGTGGTACATTAGTACAGGTACCGTTGCCCAAATCTTTTGGGAATACCTAGACATGATGATATATTATGTTATCTTTTAATACTTTTGTTACAGAAACACTCAGAAAATTCCCAGTTATGGGCTGGATGGATCGATTAGCGCTAAAAGACTACCAGCTCGATGATAACGTCACAATTCCAGCTGGCACAGTGGTTTTTGTGAATGCTGTTGGTATGCAGAGGGATCCTCAGTACTTCCCAGACCCTGACATGTTCAAGCCTGAAAGATTCTTACCTGAAAACGCAGCCAAGATTAAACCTTACTCTTATATGCCCTTTGGAGAAGGACCCAGAATGTGCATAGGTACCTAATTGTGTATTTGGCATATTTTTACGCGTTATAGTTTGATATAAAGATTTAAATCGCTACAAATATTGGTCACGTAAACTGGTTGACATCGGAAGTATGGAATCTGTTATTGTCTCGTTCACTCCTACTGAATATTGCACACTGTCGTTCTGCCTCTATATGGAATGTGTGCATGCACTCATCTCTATTTTGGACACGTTTTCGAGCGGTATAAGTACGGTGAGGACAAAATTAACGATTTAAATCTTTGGTTTGATAACAATTGTACGTCGAGCGTCTCATAACTGTCTTCATATTCCGGCTTATGACTATCTGACTGCGATAATATTATGGTATAATGATTATGTTTTACGAAAACAATTGATTACACAATAATCTGTTATTATTTATTTATAGGTAAACGCATAGGTCAGAACACATTGAGGTATGCCGTGGCTGCTGTGATCTTGAACTTCGAAGTCCGTCCATTACCAAAGTCCCCGATACCAAACGATGTGCCAGTGGAGAAGAGAGGGCTGTTCTACCTCCCTGAAATACCTTTAAGTGTAGAATTTAGGTCTAGAAAATAGAAGAATTAATTTAATCCGTAAATAATATAATTATTGTAAAAATATTGAGTATGGATTAAAGCCAAATACAATAAATAATGACAATTATTGTATTTTTAAATTGATAACATATCGAATTAATAGCTGAAAGGTCTTTGAGGTGACTCTTCATGATATGTTCTCATTGAAATGTGAGTCGATTATACGGTGACTGGTGGGTAGGTTTAGTTTTGCTAGCAATAAACGAGTGATACGATGATCTCCGTGTTTTATTGACATCACATTTTGGTGAGGAGTTCCTACGGAGTAGATTTGAAGGAACCTACACCAAAGACTGTAACAACACGCACCTGTTTTCCCCGTAGGGTTAGGCAGAGGAGTACTTATAGGTACATGTACACCCACAATTCGCCATTGTGGTTTTAGGTCCAGGATGCTGCTGTCTGTTAACAGGATAAGACTGATAACCTTAAAAATCTAATCCAAATCTCAAAAAGCAGCCGCGCTTGATACTACTAAACCAATGAAGAAATTGATCACTGTAATGTATTGAAACATTACAAATAAACACATTTCCTTCTTTTAATTGAACATTAAATACGTCACACTTAATGAGTTCACAAAATTAAACTAAAAGCGGGAAAGCAATTACAGAAGTGATCTATTCAAATACTTAAAAAACTTAGTTTCTATTTCGGGCATAGCCCGGGCACGGCGTATAATTATTAAGCCGACCTCGACAAAAACCGGTATATACCAACTTTAGTGAAACAGGCACGTACTTGGGACGTCTGAATTGAGAGGGGTCCTTGTGACGATAAAAAAAGCCCCCGTAGCTATATAATATACCGTACCTAATTGCGACCACAACTTTCCAGGACCTTCCTCACACTTGCGCTGGTATAAGGTAAAAAGCTGACAGTTGCACACTGTTACACATCATGCTATTCCATTTCCTCTTATGAAAAAGTAAATAAGCGAAAAAGAGATTGACTTTGATTGTTATTTATTATATAATCCCGCTGTAGATTTGAAGATTTTTGACAGCTTTGTCTACTAAATTATGCCATTACTTGCGTTAATAAGGGGTGACTGATCTGATACATGAATTAGCAGACTTAAACCTCAGCACGGTAGTCTCGATAGTAGAAATTGATATGCACTATGTACATATGCAAGTTTGTGTTAGTCCACACAGGAATGCGTACGTAAATGGAACTCCTTGTTCACTATGCGTGTACGCATTAACAATATACAGTTAACAAAACGTATAAAATAGGTATCGTGTTCTGACCAAACCTGTCATTTGTCATCTGTTTGGTTTACGCTAGAGCGTAAACCAAACCCTTGTTTTAAAGACAACGAACCATGGGAAGAGGTAGTAAGATATTGGAAAACGGCAGTAGGTACGATACACAGTAGGTACGATACGCAGTAGGTACGATACGCAGTAGGTACGATACGCAGTAGGTACGATACGCAGTAGGTACTATTAGTGTTGGACATTATAAGGTAAAAAAAATCTCCACAAACTAACTTCTTTTTCTCAAAACCAATATCTCCGAAAGACTTTGTTCGTCCGCCAAATGGCCGCCATTTATAAAGGCATCGCTCCGTCAAGCGATCAATTAATCAGAGGGGTGCATACAGATTAGTTCGACCCTGTACAAAGATTAATTACGCCTGGACGTTTCGGGATTAAACACTTGGAAAAGTCTATTGGCTTTAAATTTACGGTCTAATTAGGTTTCATTAAACTTTCTTAAGTATAATTCGGAGCTGTCGTAACACTTTGAGACGGGAATATTCCAAGTTTTGAGCTCTTTGCTGTGTATTTTGATTCACGTAGTTGATTTTGGATGGTAGGAGAGGAATGGGGTTCACATCGTCTGTAAAGATCTCCTTTTTAAGGAAATTATGAATAAATGTAGTTTTTAACTGTCTTAAAAAGATGGCGATTATTACAATATACATAGTTAAGCTATAATTCATTTTTTTGTATTTATCGTGTATAACTTTACAGTTTATTTTATTGCATGATTAACTGAGCAATTGACTCCAGACAAATCGTTAGAATTCAGCTTTATATGAATGAATGATTTTTTACAGAATATTTTTGATAGATTTTCAACTTTAATACAAAAGGATAAGGTTCATGTTCAATTGGGAAGATTTGAAAGTTTTGAATGGCTTGATCTGCTGGATTCTGTACATACCGCCGAGTTCCTTCATCTCATGCAATCGTCTGTTACCTAGAAACAAGAAGAAAAAGAACAATCAGAATTTTAATTTAAGAACAGAATATTTGAATTTCAAAAATAGAATGATAAAAAAAGGATTTTAAAAGTGCACAACTGCCAGTACGCTTTCTTTATAAGTCTATGTTTTGTTCGACCGACACAATTCCATAAAAAGTCAACAGCTCACGCTGGGAATAACTGCGAATAAGCGAATGAATTGCTTGTAATACATGCATGAATTTTCAACTCTATTATGAAGGACAGAAGTTCTAATTTGGCTTAGTATTTAGACAATTTTAGCTGAAGTTTTTAGGGTTGTCATCTGCTGCGGTTTCTAACTGAAATGTGACAAAGATAATGTTTACGCAACAGTGTTAATTACTGAAGGTAAGGGTCGATTCAAAGCTATGAGAACAATAATAAAATGAATATTCATAATTTTATTAAGTTAAATGTAACTTCTACTTCTGAATGTACCTAATATTGTAGAAGTAGGCACGTAAGTTTAATTTTTGTGAAGTTTAGTTTAATTTGGCAAATTACTAGAACTGAAAAACAGGGCAAAGTTGACGCATAATTCAGTCATTACCTTAACTTGTTTACCGTCATGTAAATCCGATCTTTCCGGTTCCGACCCTACTTATGCAAATATAACAGTGAAGATTGTATGAAGTAAAGGAAAAGAAACTAAAAACCCACACGATTCTTTTATTCAGTGCGGGACGTAATTCGCTATTTGTACTGTGCATTGTAACCATGAATAGAATTAACCGTCCACCAGCGGGTGTCTGCTCATTACCATGCCAAATGTCCAGTGCCGAGGACTCCGTAACTTGGACGTATTTGCACTTAAATCGACTGAGCGGCAGCCGTGTTAGACGCTTCCAAATTTGAATTTTAAACTAAGCGTTCCGTTTTATGCAGAGTGTAAATTCTGGTAGGTTTTTTACACACTCCAAGGTAATTTGGTTTGTGAATAATTTATAGATCAACTATGTTAGCCCCTTGTGTTTTAAGGAAATGGAACGTACAGATTTTTTGGTTGATGTCTTGGTTGTATGCGCTTAATTAAAAGAGAGACAATTTGGTTCCTGCTTAAAATTGAGACTAAGTATGATATGACGTATTATAATAATTATATCTCTTAAGGTGAGGTTCGCGACTCCCGAATTTTGTGCTAAAGTTGACACCAAGTCAGGCGAGTGCATTTACGTCGAGATAGAGGCTCCAGAGGAATAAATAAATAAATTATTCTTGTTTGCAACACTGAATTATTGTATTGCTTTGCACATTGTATATGCTTCAATGTAAACTGTAGCGCCATCATTACTTCATAAACTGAAGAAGTAAAATACATAATACCTATAACTGTACCTACTGAGAGATTTTTTACGTAAAACACTTCGAAATTTCACCCTCTTTATACAATATCCTCACACACTAACCAAAAATAGTTGGAACATAAAAATATCTTAAACACAGCACATAGTTACCTCGGGCGCAATATATCATGCGAGCTATCGACGGCCAGCAATGAAATATGCGCGCCCAGCCTTTGAATATAATCGCCGCGGCAAGAGCGAAGCTACGCCAACCTGCTGGTTCCTTATCTCATAGCGAGGGAAAAGGAGACAATAATATATTTATACAGTTTTCTTTTTCCAACTCAACAGTGTACTTTTGTATACTTCCTCAGATTTCTTCTACCTATTTTAGGGGATACTCTGTGCTACCGTCGACATCCACCACAATCCAAAATAGCATTCTTCTCTCTCTTACGTTGCCGTGCCCTACAGGGTCCATAATATTGTACCTACATATACAACGTGTTACAAAATACTCCGTAAAAATATAATTAATTATCAAAGCCAAAAATTTTGTCAACCATAGTAAGCTGTCATATCAGGGAACCAGTAATTATCTACTTTAATAGCTTTTCTATTTTTCATTCATAAATGTTGTTGTTTTCCTTTTTTTGGGGTATGTCATACAGTGTTACTACGGTTCTTAAATATTGTGAATGGACTCGTTATAAGGACCCATTAAATCTCCTCTCGACTTTACGGGTAGTTTTGTAACACTCTGTATATTGTGTAACACCTTAATATATAAGTATTGTATTGTATGATATTGTATTGCATTGTAAGAAAACCAATAGCAATAATTGAAAATTTATTTAAGTAGATATAATTTGGTTGTCGTTATTGTATAAACCATGTCCTGTAAAATCTCAGTGATGATTTTTTTTTATACCACTATGTTGGCAAACAAGCAATCCACCTGATGGTAAGCGGTTATCGTGGGCTATAGACGCTTACAACACCAGGGGTATCACTTGCGCGTTGCCGATCTTGTAAAACGAAAGAGGAATAGTTGGGTTGGTAATATAAGGGTCAAAGCCACTGCCCACACAACATTTCCACACGGAGCACTGGGAACCATATTCACCATTAGAAACACAACACAGCTCGAGGCTGTGTTATTTTAGTACCTAGTTTAATAGGTTCAAGAGAACCATTTGCCGACGGACCTCTAAAACCAAGTAACGTCCAACATCGATTAATGCCTGTCTAGGATATAGTCGGGCTCGATACTCTCCAACCTGAATTCACTGGGCTTTTTCATCCCCTATTCTGTTTTTGAATGTCATCTCATCCTCCTAGCCTTTACCCAATTATGATAGAATCGTCTAACAGCAGTGTAACCCGATGCAACTGAATATCAGTATTTTACACAAAGCGACTGCTATCAGACCTTCGCAACCCAATTTCTGGGCAATACGGATAGCCTGAGGATTGACTTGTTATCAGGCTTTTTGGGCTTCTAACTACCATACCACTATCGATTGTCATGGACATGATGGGATATTTGACGGAGGGATCTTCTCAATGTGTTTAGAATGTTCACCCATCCATAGACTGACCTTGCAGATCGATTAATCAGCTTAGTTATTACTTAGCTACGACCCCTTCGTAAATATCGTCTGCGTATCCTTTTACACAATCTGGTCTCGTAAAACTGACAACCTACCCTGGCTATCAGTATTACCAGATCAGGCTGAACATTCCGACGTAAAAAGGTCTTATCGGATTTTATGTAGGTACCTATGTTTATCTTCAATTCGATAAGGTATTGTTTAGAATGAAAGTTGATTAATGCTTACTGATAGTACTTGATACATCAATGATAATTTAAATGTATGATGTCAAAATATTTCCAAACAAATATTTGAGTCACTTGAATTTTATGTCAGTGTCATTTGTCAATTTGACACCTCTGACATATGTGCATAGACAGTTTAAGTATTTATCAATGAAACAGTGACGTGCGTGACTCGTCCAGACAGATAACATATCAATATACAATGTCAATAGTTATCTGCTATCATGATTATAAATAACAGCGTCCACCTCTCTAATTATGTTGGTCTATTATATATATTTTTAATTGAAAAGTCGTACTTGACGATATAATTATATGAATCGAAGACGACAATGATACTTTTATAATTGTCTTAAATAAAACTTGTAATAAGGACCAGTGGCCATGGTCAAGGACATGAGCCTGCCCGTGACGCTATCAATAAACGCGATAAAATCCATAAATTGAAGGTATCCATTCATAAATTGGTACCAGTAAAAATCAGATTTTAATATAAACTAAAACTAGAAATTCTTGAAAATAATGTGAGAGAATGTGTGAGTGTGTGTGTCAGTGTATGTGTATAAATACTAAACACGCCTTTTCTCGGGGCGTCAGCCATATTGAATTTTGTGTAACGTCATTTTATTTTTCGTATTTTTCTCAGCAAACCCTTTTAAATGATACCCATATCATGGGACTGCATAAGAAAACCTAGTCTGCCATCTTTAGGAGTCCGCTATATTAGATTTAGAATGAGGTCACTTAGCTAACTATGTCCAAACTAAACGTGTATTCAAAATTTCAGCTCAATCGTAAACAGAGAAATAGGTCAAATTTAACTTCTAAGATTTTTTACATTGATATTATGGTTAGTTATTTAGTTAGTCAAGTGACATGAGGGCAGACAGATTACCAATAATTGACTTGGTGTCGCTGTCAACGGATACGTCTGGGACGACTTCATCATCATCATCAGTTACCGATCGAGCTGCTACTGAAATTTTCTGTAGAAAAACTCAATAACGCTGCTCGACCTGGGAATCGAACCCAGGACCCGTATCAGTCCCGATTAGGACCACTAGACTAACGAGGTAGTTAACAATTAAAATGAGGCAGTTAAATATTTCTGCCTATGTATGGACTGCCTCATTAGTCTAGTGGTCCTAAGCACGACTGCTACGCTAGAGGTCCTGGGTTCGATCCCCAGGTCGACCAAGTGTTATTGGGTTTTTCTATGAAATTCTCAGTAGCAGCTCGGAGTCTGGATTTGTGCCCGGTTACTGGCAATAGGCTCGCTCCCTATTACATGGGACCTAAACATACCGGCGAAATGTGGGTGTACATTGGTGTACACCTCTGCTTAACCCTTCGGGGAATACAGACATGATGGTATGTTAATATGTTAAATATTTCATTCAAAATATAAAAACAAAGGACGGACTTTTAATTACTTAAACATACCTCCTACTATATACCATTATGGTTATTAAATTTTCCAGTCGAAATCATGCGAACATAAGCTGCCAAAGGTACCGTTAGCGATATCATTTTAGACCATTGTTCCCTCAATAATTGGTGCCGGGAATTGAACCCGAGACCTCGCTAATTGAATTACAATAACGTTATTATTCCGTTGGATCAATGGGCACTTCGCAGACAAAAGGCTTTCTAATGGCCGCCATCTTTGCCTTTGAAATATAATTTTTTAGTGGGTTTAATGTGATTTTTTAGAAAGGAAAAGCAATTTTAGGTTAGATTATTAAAAATCAATAAGTATATATTTTTAATAAGCTTAATTGGATTGTTGGCTTTGTTTACTCGTCCTTTGATAGACAGTTTTAACGAAATCGGTTCAGCAGTTTTAAATAACGTTAAATCTACACACATAAGAGGTACCTACAGACAAACAGACCCAATTTTTAAAGATGATTGTTTCGGTATCAGTGTTTCTTATCACATTTTTTGTCGAGAAATATTCAATGCAAGTATGGTTAATATACAGGCTGATTTTTTCAAGTAGATTATTTTCTTTTTATATGCAAACATTATTAAGAATTAGCAGTGATATGTCGTATGACCATTGGACTGCCAAGTCGAAGGTCTCGAGTTCAAACCCAAGGCACGCACCTCTGGCTTTTCGAAATCATGAGCTTATTATCAATTAATTATCATTCGCTTAAAAACGGTGAAGGAAGACATCGTGAAGAAACCTGCATGGCTTGAGAGATTTTCTCGACGGCGTGTGAAGTCTGCCAACCCGCATTAGGCCAGCGTGGTGGACTAAGCCCTCTCATTCTGTGAGAGAAGACCCGTGCCCAGCAGTAGGACAGTATAAGGGTTGATGATTATGATATTTTTTTATACAAAGATACGTACAATGCAATTGATGACTTGATCAGAATTTGATCAGTGGTACTGAGGCTAGCACATCAAGCTACCCCAATCTGTCAAATTTCTTTGATAGATTTTCAACTATAATATAATTATATAAATACTAAGGTTCATGTTCAATTGGGAAAATTTGACAGTTTTGGATAGCTTGACCTGCTGGCGTCTGTACATAAAATAAAATAAATAAAGAGACCAAGTTTACTTTTTTTTAAATCGTTGGGTTCTATTCCTGACTAGAAATTCAAATTCAATAATGCAGTTTTAGAGTTATTCAAAATCGGGCGCAACTTCTTTAAGTATTTTTCGCTATTCCTAGTAGTATGGGATTTGGTCATCGACGGGCACTTGAAAAAATCAGCCTGTATATGTAAATACAGATTATCATTACTAAACACAAAAAAACAATCTATTATATAAAAGAAACAAACGTACGCATCGTGTTTACATTACGGACGTGTATAAAAAAACGATGTATCTCATACTAATATTCGCGCAATTATGTATATTGATATCGTGGTTGTATATAAAATGGCTGAAAATGAAGAACTACTGGACCAACCTGGGGGTTCCCCAAGCTCCTGTGCATCCGATATTTGGAAGCATGTCGTTCTTGCAGAAAAAAAATCCTGTAAGTTTCTGAGTTTTTTTTTAATGTGTAGAATTAGTCAATTAACTGACATCCGTAATATTCGTGTAAGTGTTACAAACACTTACACGAATATTAGGGATGGAAACAAAATACTTTTTACGAATTCATCGCATTAATGGGTAATTTTCTAAACGCAAAATGGAAGTATTGATGTATGAATGAGAAGTGAAATGGAAATAGAGATTGAAGTTCTTCTTGAAGTCATTTTCAAGGTTTACAGTAGGAAAGTATGGTTTTTAGTGGGCATGAATCTGACATACTGCCTTTCCAGGTGGAAGATCCATGAGGAGTTTCCGCGCAATAAAAAATGGATGAACATTATATTAGTACTAATCATTCACATCTTCCGAGTATGTTGGAGCCGACTTGCAGACTAACCAGATGTGGCTGAATACTAGTATTTCACTCGAAACGACTGCCGTCAGACCTCCGCGACTCAATTTCGGCGTAATACGGATATCCTGAGGATAGACTGGTTATCAGGCTTTATGAGCTTTTAACTACTAGTAATGACTATCATAGATAACTGCTGACTTTACGTGGTCTCAGAGGCCCGGATGAGTCTAGAATTTTTATGAATGGTCACCCCTCCACAGCCTAGCGTAGTTTAACTTTGTTGGTCGGTTGAACAGCGTAGTTAATTCTTAGCTATGAGCTCCTCGTGATAGTACTATTTACTACTTACTAAATATTTTAAAGCAGTTGGAAATATAATCCATCAGCTAATAATAACAGTGATAAAGTGTTGACCCCAGGTCGTTGTATAAAAATATATGTGGTTATATAATAGTCATGCGATCATAACTTAATTGCGTGAACAATCTAATATTCAATAGCAATCTGTTTATAGTAGTAATCAAGTATCACTTTCTAGTGATATTTGATTACTAACGAGTGTGTATTTGAGCAAAACCACACGAGTTTGTGTACTTTCCCCCGAGTGAAGCATAATACTTTTGACTTCACCTACGAGGAAAATAAAAGAAGTATAAACATATTGGAAAATAATTAGAGATTCCTCTCTAAGAATTTAAGTTAGCCATACATCATTTTATTAAAATATACGTGGGACGCTCAGAAAGTTTTGAGAAACGAATAAACTAACTTCTATGAAAAAAATATTTTGATTATTTTCAAAGAACTCTCCACCAGCCTCTATACAAAGTTTCATGCGTCTGAACCAATTTTCAAAACATTTTTTCCGGTCCTCCGCAGACACCTCTTCCACGGCCTTCTCAAACGCTGCTAGCGCGTCTTCCGGCGATGAAAACTGTATCCCTTTGAGCTGATTTTTAATTTTAGGGAATAAAAAGAAGTCACACGGAGCCAAATCAGGACTCTAAGGAGGGTGTCCCAAGACTCTGACCGGTGTGGAGTCCAGGAAATCCCTCGTTTTGATAGCAGAGTGCGCGGGCGCGTTGTCGTGGTGAAGAAGGACCCCGCGGAGCCCGGTGTTCGGTCGCTTGTTGCTCATTGCAGAAAAAACTTCTGGCAGGCATTTTGTGCTATACCATTCGGCGTTGATGCTGCTTTGGTCTCGAAGTGGAATTGAAATTAGATACCCCATCAAAGTGAAGAAACTAGCGATCAACATTTTTCCTGCGCTCCTCGATCGCTTCATTTTCGTAAGCGTTGGTTCATTTTGAAAGAGCCAAACTGTCGACTGACGCTTTGTTTCTGGATTGTATTGATAAATCCAGGATTCGTCACCTGTTACAATGTCGTAAACGCGCCGTGACGAACGAGCCTGCATCAAATTTTTATTTCATATCACGGCACAAATCCACACGGGCCTGCTTCTGAGCTTCGGTGACGTTGTGCGGTACCCAGCGGGAAACTATCCTCCTTACGCGAAGGTGCTCGTGCAAAATCTTGTGAACATTTCCAGAACCAATCAGCAGAGTATGCTGAATCTCTTCGTACGTAATTCGTCTGTTTTCTTGAATTATTTTTTTTACTGCCAACACACTTTCTTCGGTGACAGCCGTCGTAGGACGACCACTCCTTTGTTCATCCGCAAAAGTAAGACGACCGCGTTTGAACTCCCTATACCAGCTGTAGATGGTTGCTTTTAAAGGTCCTTCATCCATAAAAGCGAATTCGAAGTCGATCAAATGACTCATCAGGTTTTAAGCCACAATTGAAATTATAAAAAATCATTGCACGAAACTGTTCTCAATGCAGATCCATTTTTATATAAAACAAGAAAATTTAAATTGGCTCTCAAAAAATGTGGAGGGAAATTGAAAATCGTACAGTCGTATTTTTACAAAATAATTACAAGTGGCCTGTGTCTTATACATAAAACTGGTATAGACTTTAGTCAAGGCTAACTTGACTTTCAGTGAAGGAGTTATTTCATATTTTCTCCAGGTTGAAATATTGCTCCCAGTCGAACTTTTCCTTCGTTAAAGTAACTTTATAATGAGAATGTTACTCTGTCTGTCCGTCTGTTACGCTTTCACGCCTATACCACAGAACCGATTTTGATGAAATTTGAAAATTTTGGAGAAGGACACGGGCTACCTTTTGTGTCAAAAATTCCTTTGCGATGCGAGTCAAACCGCAGGCTAATTTATAATATAGTGATGAAGATGATTATGATGATGATGATATTTTTAGGTAAGGACATTGGCTATCCTTTGATAAGATGCAATCTATCTTCTTGTCAAATTTTATCGAAATGTTTTCAATGATGTGATAAGGTAACAAACAAAATACTTTCACATTTGTCCCGCATCCCAAAGAGCTTTTTAAGACAAAATGTAGTTCTATGTCCTCCAAAGACTAATCTACCTTTTAACCAAATTTCATTAAAATCGGTTCAGCGGTTAAAGCATAGCAGACAGACAAGAGTTACTTTCGCATCAGTAATATTAGTATAGATGGATGTTTCAGATAATTCGTAATTAGTAAATTGCATGATAAGAGTCCGAATTATAATAAATGTCTGTGGTTACATACTAGTTAGTCATTAGTGGTAGAGTTTTTATGTTATACTGTGTAGGTTATTATTACTTAGTTTTTATATAACGGAGTAAATATATACAAAAAAAAAACAAAATTACAAGATGCATAGTTTCCAAGATCATTAATATATAATCAGCACGCGTATAGTTAGATTGTCACCGGAGAAGTGACATCCAAAGATATAATTTACTTATTCCGTGACTCTCAGTAGTTTATTAGATAGAACGATTTTAATTATACATATATGAAATGAAATAGGGTAGGGAGGGACAGGATATATGGGAATGATTTGGATGCGCCTCGATAAAAGTTATTTAAATTTTATCTTTACCCTCAAAACGTTGTCAGTTGTAAAAGGAAGGAAAAAATATTTATAATAGTCTTTCTTGTGTTTTTGCTGTTGGTTTTGATCTTCTTATCACGGTCCGTGAGAGAGATTATTAAGAGACTTTTAAAAATTACGTTTAAGTAATAAATTTAAAAGTTTGGCCTAGTTTTTGCTAATTATAATAATAAAATTCGGAGAGTATACAGTGACGAAAAGAGACTGTGGACAACAAGAGTTCCACAGGGTTCTATTTTGGGTCAATTTCAATTTATGTCTATATCATAGGTACAGACGCCGTACATCAAGCTACCACAATCTGTCAATTTTTTTTGATTGATTTTGAACTTTAATGCAAAACTATAAGGTTCATATTCAATTGGGAAAATTTGTCAGTTTTGGATAGCTTGACCAGCTGGCGTCTGTACTTAACTGTTGACTAAATTAATTTATATCTTTGCAAATGTTGGTATCACAGTTAACAAGTTTTCACGTTATTCCGAATTTATTTTTCTGCATATTGTTAACCAAACGATCGAATCTAAACAAACGATCTTTTTTTTAGTTGTATCACGTTTTGAAAGGTTTAATAAGCATTCGTGCAATTAAGAAAAAAAAAGTTTTAGTTAAGTTCGTAAACTTAGAGTTAACTTCGTACGTAACAATATTTTCAGAACATTTGGATGCGTGAATTATACCATGAATTCAAGTCATCACGCTACGTGGGCATCTGGGTGTTCTGGCGCCGCGGCGTGGTCATCAACTGTCCTGAACTAGCGCGGAAGGTCCTCGTGAAGGACGCTGATATCTTTAAGAATAGGCTCCTCGGATCTGGAAAGAGTGATCCAATCGGAGCTTTGAATTTATTTACTGCGGATGTAAGTTACAGTTTCTTTAAAAGGTTGTTGGCTAAAGAAATTTGGATTTTCAAAGACAAGAATATCACTAAAATAGCCAGCAATAAATCCTAATACAATGTGGATAATAAATCGTTTTCAGGATCCACTCTGGACTTCAGTGCGAAAACGCCTAACCGTGGTGTTTACAGGTTCAAAATTGAGAGGCTGGCGAGAGCTATATCAGAGCAAAGTGACCGACCTGCTGCAAAGAATCAAATCCGATACCGAGAAGGGCATCACCATTCATTTAAGGGTGGGTATTGTAGAAACTTAACTTGTTTGAACTCTAATATTGATAAAAGTTAAAGAAGAAAGTATGAAATTCTCACCATCGGGTGCCGTCTTCATGACGAAGTTTGGCGGCAGTGGCAATTTCTAGTGATGTAATGAATGAATTATGCTTCAGTATTACTGCTTGAAACAACAAAGACTAGGATAGAAACTGGTTTGGCAAATAAAAATCACCATTACCAATGAGAACTAGGAGAAGGCCCGTGTCCTCGAGTCCTCGGGGACTTTACAAACATACAAATAGACCTACACTCGAAACAAATATCTGTAGATCCGATCCGGTCGGGGTTGAACTTGAAACTTGGTTGTCACAATTTTTTCATGATGATCATGATTTTAGCATCCAAGTAAATCAATTTGTCTTAATATATTCCAGCATTTTTTTAGGTACGAATACTTTAAAACGAACGCAGGTTTATTTTAAAGTTTTCGGAATTGCACACTTACATTGATAACATGAAAAAGAATTAATTTCCATAGTCTCTGTTCGCTGACTTCGCTACAGACATCATTGGAGAGTCATCATTTGGAATACTATGTCAGGCAACAAGAAATACCACTGGACCTTTAAGGGAAATGACCAAAGAGTTTGAAAAATACAGTCCCTGGAGAGGCTTTGCTTGGTCTTCCATATTTTTCTTCCCAGAATTGGTCGACATATTTCGGTAAGATTCTCTTCATAATTCTTGTATACTTTATTCTATGAAATAATAGGAATTAAGTTCTGACAGTTCAGACAGTAACTTCTAAAGATATACAAAACAAAAATTGTGATGGTCCAGATGTTAAGTGTTTTTGCTCAACTTCGAAATATACAAAAAAAAATCTTTTTATTGCATTCATTTGTATAAATAATTTCAGGTTCTCGTTTTGGCCTAAGCATACCGTTGATTACTTCAAGCGGGTATTCAATATGATGGTTGAGAAGCGTGGCGGGTATGACAAGGAAACGGATGGCAAGAAAGACCTGCTCGATGCACTGTTGAAGATGAGACAAGACGCTATTAAAGAAAACCAAGGTAAGTCACGCTAGGACGAGTTACTTTATAAAATTTTAAAAAAGTTGTTAAATTATTCCTTACCCAGCTTTAGAAATTGCTTAAGATCTACAAGTGCGCAGTTTAAAAACTAATAAAGTTAAAGCAACTTCATTACAAAATTGAAATTAATGTAAAGTAAGTCATGTTTGTTAAAGGATATACATATATTATGTCGGAACAGTAAGCAGGCAAATCGTAGGTAGAATCATAACCGTCGGACAATATATGGGCGTAGATATTTCTTATGTCAGAATTGAAAGACGTAGGTAGATAAGCTAACTTTCTTTACTCACTTTAACACAACGAAACGTGAGAGAATTTCTAGGCAGGTGATGTTCGCTCGAGAGGTCGGAGAGAAGTGACCGTTCCGATCTAAGCGGTCACGCGTCGCCGACCTCGCACGAACTTCATGCTAGATTCTGCCGAAGTGCGCTAACCTCACTTGCGTTCCGTTATAGTTCCCGTACTCATGAGCCGTGCTAATTACCAAGACAATCCGTACTAATGACTATTCGATACTATATTATTGTGAAAAGATATGTTATAAAGGAAGCAGCGGTCTTACTGCCACACCGAAAATGTATTTCTTATATTTTCAGATATGGATTTAGATATTTTAATCTCAAATGCAATGATATTCTTACAAGGGGGGTACGACACATCTTCTACATCTATTACTTATGCTATATACGAGCTGGCCTACAGTCCTGATCATCAGGTAAGAACACTTGATTAATTATTATTTAATAAACTTTTTTGCACATACCTATTAATAAAACCTAATTTTGTTGTAGCAAAAACTGTATGAAGAACTCATAGAAGCAAAACAAAATCTTGGAGACAAAGAATTCGATGCTGATAATTTAGCTGAATTACCTTACCTCGATGCTGTTATAAAAGGTGTGTAGAAAGCGAATTATGAAAATTTTATTGGTGTTTCCTCCTGGACTCTGTAGTTATTATTTTTAATGTTGTTTCAGAAACACTTAGGAAATATCCAGTCATGGGCTGGTTGGATCGCTTGGCGCTAAAAGACTACCAGATTGATGACCATGTTACAATTCCAGCTGGTACAGCGGTTTATGTGAATATTGTTGGTATGCAGAGAGATCCTCAATACTTCCCAAATCCAGAAGAGTTCAGGCCAGAAAGGTTCCTACCTGAAAATACCACCAAAATGGTACCTTACTCTTTTGTACCCTTTGGAGAAGGACCCAGAATGTGCATAGGTAATTATGTTTCTTACATATTTTTATTCGTTTTGATCTGAACAGTAATCTAGATATAATTTTCATTATTGCCAAGAGGTAATTATTATTCTATCTTTATGTATTTTTTGGCATTTTCCATGCTAAGATTTTAAAGTTATTTAGCAAAGGAAAAATTCTTCCGCGGGCAGGATTCGAACATGCGTCTTCTGGTCACCAGACGCTTTTCATATTGTGCCATACGGCACTAAGTCCATTTTGTATACCATTTTTTGTACATAAAAGTTTAAATAAATAAATCCTAACAAGTTTATTGGAGTTGCCTGGTGCTAAGACATTATGTTTCATGAAAGTGATTACATAATAAGCTGTTATTGTTTCCAGGTAAGCGCATAGGACTTAACACTGTGCGGTATGCCTTGGCTGCAATGATTTTGAACTTCGAAGTCCGACCGCTGCCAAAAGCCATAATACCAAACGAAGTACCTGTAGAGAAGAGAGGGATGTTCTTCATGCCTGCAATACCTTTATCTGTAGAATTTAGGTCTAGAAATTAGAAAACTAAACGAAGAGATGTAAACATATTTACATTTATAATTTAAAAAATATACAATATGTATAATGATATATTGAGTTCATATGTCATTGGGTTGGGTCCGAAATTCTCAGTAGCAGCGCGGAGTTTGGAGTACGACCCGGTTAATGGCAATAGGCTCTCTAACTATTACATGGGACCTATAGATTTACATTGGTACGCCTCTGCCTAACCCTTCGGGGAATACAGGTGCGCTGGTATGTTATGTAATATTAACACCGAAGTTTCGGACCCTTTACAGCGTCCGTGGTGACGGGTGGACTCCATAGATGAATAATATAATAATATCAATATAACGCGATAAATTCCGTAAAAAGTAGTTTTATTTCAATGTCTTATATTCGAGTTTGTAGCAGAAAACGGGTAACTAACGTGTAACTTTTTTTTATTTTGCAAATGTCCGTGTGATATTGCTATAACTGAAATAAATCATTTGACTAAAATAAACAACTTGGAGATATTAATTAAATTTTGTAGTGTAACCAATTTTTAAGACCAAAAACTAACTATATCGACTGAGTTGATAGACACATTATACATACGCATTCGAATTTCGTTCAAGTATCATTGTTTTACTTTAAAATAAACCCAAATCTGTAAGTATACGTAGAAATATAAGAATTTCATTAAAGGCGATTAATTTAAAATTATTTTTGATTGAAAATAAAAGATTGAATATTGAGCTTTTCGAATGTCATTTACCTACCTTACTCCTGTCATGTCAACGAATAAAATTATATATTATACCCGCCTCGGAACACTTATAACCTACCACAGATTAAATTAATAATAGTAAGCTAGTAGGCACTTACTATCGCACTAAGAGATGCCTCTTATATAAACAGGAAAAGACCTAACATAGTGACATAACGAATGTATCACAAAGAAACGATGTACCTTCTACTAATATTTGCGGTTTTATTTATATTCTTAATGTGGTTGTATTTAAAATGGCTGAAAATGAAGAATTACTGGACAAACCTAGGGGTCCCCCAGGGTCCTGTGCGGCCGATATTTGGAAGTATGTCGTTCTTGCAGAAAAAAAATCCTGTAAGTGATTGAGTACTTATATGTTTTCTTAGAATTTAGAAATCTTTTTTTGTAACTATGTACTGTGTCCGTTTTAATTGTAATATAGTTTTAATTTAATAAATACTTGATTACTGTTACTGCATTACGAAAATTAATCTGTTACGAAAGACTACAAATCATAATATATCATAGGCGATATGGTATTGTCGTTAATACATTACGTTTTTCCATACAACATTTTGACGAAATGTGGGTGTACACCAGAACACTTCTGCTTTACCCTAAGGATACTGGAGTCAACAGGCTGACAGTATTTTTTTTACCTTGGCTTGAATGATTGTGTAGCTTATACTGACAGGATAGAAGATTTAAAATAATAAATAATAATATGGATCAAAATTAGGGAAAGTATATTCGATCTCAAGCAGGGTCCTTCTTCAGGCAAAAAAGGCAAAAAAGTGAGAGTACTAGAAGAAAAGATCTCCCGATAAAGCAATTGCCTCACCTGAACGTTGTGAAGCAAAGCGCCTGCCACAAATCATTAAAAGTTTTCAATAAACTGCCAACTGACATTAAGACTCTAGTAGGTATATACAAGTCGTTTTCAGACTGAGCTGAAACGGTTCTTGTTAAAAAATTGTCTATATTCTATTGACGAATTATAACTTGATACAAATGACGAAAGTGTCTACCTAATATAATGTATTGATATAAAATTACTTATTCGTTTTCTAATTGCTTATTATTATTATTATTTATATCTGATTTTAATTTAATTTGAATAATTGTAATGATTTAAATATGAACTGCATGCATTATTTTTCTATATTATATTATGTTTAGTTATAGGAATTCAGACACAATGTGAAAATCGATATTGAATAAATGAATTGAACAATTAGGAACCTGCGTCCGTCTGGTTAAAATATGTACTAGATGCTGTAGCCGACTAACTATCGATACTACTTAAAAAAGCGGCAAGGAACAAAATATTTTTTGAAGAATTGAATCAATCAATTTCAATCTGCAAGATATAAACACTGACGATTTTACGGTGAGAATTAGGAAGACAGTGAAATAACGAAATGAAATGATATTTAATTTCTGTACATAGTTCTTTTAAAGATAATTTTTAGACTTGTAAAAGTATTGTAGTAGTAGTAGTTTTGATGTTTTTATGCTAGGAGTGAAGTGAAGTGTACTTTAAGAATAGAATAGAATTCTAGACAGTGTGCTTTAAGCAAATTATCTAGACGTTAATAATAATTTATCTATCTTGTATACTTTTTAAAATATAGTTTCATCATCATCATTATCCTACCCTCGTCCCAATTTATTTTGGTCAGGCTTGTCCTTGTCCTTTTTTCCATTCATCCTCGTCAGCATCATCATTCACTCTCTTTTTTCTATCATATCCGCTTTAACACAACCTGAAGATATAACACCAGTAAAATAACAACTGCAAAAGTAGCTTTACGTAATAAGTATTTACTACTTTGCTACGTGTCTGTGTCACTGTGTCACGAGAATATTTTTTTTTAATAATAATAATAATCTTTATTATAAGAATCTTACATGTGCGTCTTGTAGGTGAGACCCTGACCTCCAAACTAGTAAGGTACTGAATTAGAACTTTTTTTCTTGTAACGTTTGATTATTTTGATAAGGATTTTAAATTTCAGAACGTAATCTTTTTTTCTTTTTTTTTGTATGCAGAGAATCTCTTTGGATAGTCTGCCGGCGGCGGGGTATACCGACTTATATCCATAAGCCCCCGCACTTGCCTTCCTTTATAAAGACGGTGAACATGTTCCCAACCTGTAAAAGTGTAGCTAATTATAGCATGCATGCATATTAAAATTTAAAACCTTGCGGATAAAATTATCTAAGTGGTAATGAAAACTGCATTAAAATCCGTAGCGTAATTTAAAATATCTCAGCATACAGAGGCACAGATAGTGGGAAGTGAAAAGTATATGATATAAATTTAAGATCTCATTTTTTTACCCACTTAAAAAAAAAGGAATGTATGTATGTGTTTGTCCGCGATTATATCGCGTTTTGATGGCCTGATTTTGATTCGGTTTTCAGAAAAGTAAGTTGTAAGTATTCTGGAGAAGGTTTTGTATAAATAAACGGATGCCCTGTGACCTCATTCACGTGGATCCGTTATTAAGTGATATATTTTGTTCAACTCGACCGATTTTTATCACGCACAATGCTTGAAGTCAGTTTTCTTTTCCTAAAAAGTAATTATCATTGTAAGACTATAACTATGAAATATAAAAAAAGTCAAAACATTATTATCTAAAATTAACATAATTCTAGACATGATTTAAAATAACGTAAGTATTGAAAATAGAAATACCTCGAGATAACCGTGATAATGTGATCTTGACCTTGAGTTGCAATACACGATAACAGTGCGGATTAATACACTAGCTGTGTCCAGCGATTTCACCCGCTCTGACTTTTTCATTTTTGCTCACTTACTAAGGATCGTAGCGTGATGTTATATAGCCGACAACTTTCCTCGATAAATTGTTTACCAAAACAATAAGAAATTTTCAATTCGAACCTGTAGTGCCAGAGATTAGCGCGTTCAACCAAACTAACAAACTCCTCAGCTTTAGATTATTAGTATAGATTTAAATACTATGATTACATTTATTTATATATGTTCGTGATTGTAAGTACATAACAACTTTGCAAAGTTATTTTTTACATTATAATTCACTACCAAATTACGATGATTATCATAATGACCCTGATTAAAGTGCAAAAACTTTTTGTTAATGCAAAAAGGAGAAGGAAATATTTTATCAAAAGCTAGGTAATTATGTTGAAAACACACATTTTTGAAAATCTGTTTATATAGGGTGTTACAAAACTACCCGTAAAACCGAGAGTAGGTTAAATGGGGCCTTATAACGAGTCCATTCAAAATATTTAAGAACCGTAGTAACGCTGTATAACATACCTGAATAAAAGGAAAACAACAACATTTATGAATGAAAAATAGAAAAACTATTAAAGTAGACAATTATTAGGCAAAATAGGTACTAGGCCTTTCTGTTAAATAACCTGGTTCCCTGACATGACAGCGGACAAAATTTTTGGCTTTGAAAATTAATTTTATTTTTATTTTTTACGGGGTATTTTGTAACACGTGATATACGCAAATAACGAATACCTAGGTATTCGTTATTTGCGTATACCTAAGTACACGTATTTATGAAAATAACGTTTTGAGCATTACATTTTCAGAATATTTGGATGCGTGAGTTGTACCAGGAATTCAAGCCATCACGTTACGTGGGCATCTGGGTATTCTGGCGTCATGGCGTGGTCATCAACTGTCCCGAACTGGCGCGGAAGGTCCTCGTGAAGGACGCTGACGTCTTCAAGAACAGACACATTCGTTCAGGAAAGAGTGACCCAATTGGAGCCCTGAACTTGTTTACCGTGGATGTAAGCAACATATTCTTTTTTTTTTGGCTGATTTGCTGCAGAGGCCAGATTGCCTGAGTATCATCTTTCCATCCAAAATTAGTTTCTAAGAGATCTTTGATAGCGATAAGACCGCCCATGATGAATCATGATTTAGGTACACCATATTTTTATAACCACCTCATAAATTACTTATGATAAACTCAATTTGACCTTAGTTATTTTGGCAATAGATAATTATATCGCCAAAATCTTTATATCAACAGATAGTAACCTAAGTTTGGTTGTTTCGAGACCTATACAAATCCAACCTAGAGAGAGAGAGATATATATATATATATAGAGAGATAGATAGAGAAAAAGAGATAATGAAATTTCCATAGATTTAAATGAGTTTAAAATATAGGTAGGCACTACAAGCCTAACAACACACACTTATATGCTTACTTCATTCTAACAACACATCACACACACTTATAATGACGCCCGTGCATCCGCTATGCTTGACATCCGTATGTCACAATAGGTTTCAGCAGAATACCAGCATGTGACAGTCTGATGATACATGCTGAGCTGAATACCTTTTGCTACAGCCTGGCCATATTCCGCACGTCAAAACTCTGAACTTATTTTGTCCTATTCATTAGTTGTAGTGTATAAAATTTAGTTTTCAGTGAATGTACCCCTTCTGTACTTAGGTACTTTTAGTGTGTCTTGTATGAAGCAAATAAACTAGTTTTCTTTCTTTCTTTCATTCTACAAATGTGTTTGATTTCATTGTTATTTTCATGTAGGATTAAATACCAAGAATTATCACAATGCGTATAAGACATCTTGTTTTCAGGACCCTCTCTGGAGTTCAGTCCGTAAACGCCTAACTATGGTGTTTACAGGATCGAAACTGAGAGGATGGCGAGAGCTGTACCAGAGTAAAGTGACCGACCTGGTGTACCGAATCAAATCCGATAACGAGAAGGGCGTCACCATCTATTTGAAGGTATTTTTGAACCTTAAAATACATACGAGTAATATTTATTTGTACAAAAAGTTAAGTATACAGATAGCAAACGAAATATGCATTTTTATACAGATTTCGACATAAATAATTACGCTCCAAAGGGTTAGGTATGTAGCTGCTTACAATACCTACTTTATGACACACATTGTGTGATACATTATTACACTATCTTTATCAAAACACAGCTTATTCATAAGCTGCCGGTATACCTAACTCTTTTGTTGACCGTACAGACGCCAGCAGGTCAACTTATCCAAAACTGTCAAATTTTCCCAATTTAATATGAACCTTATCCTTTTGAGTTAAAGTTGAAAATCTATCAATCAAAAAGTGACAGATTGGGGTAACTTGATGTGCTGGCCACTGTACATTAAGGACTTCCAGAATTCGTGTAACAGACTATCAACACATATACAGATAAACATATTTTAATCATCAGAATTTTTTGAAAATTATGCATTGTCATTCGAGAATTATAAATAGTTCAGTAAACAGTCTTAAATCAGAATAAGATTTAGGAGTAAGCTCATTGCTTGCTAGCTACATATCTATGGTTCTTACTCACCAAATTTGATTCGATTTAGTGCAATCACTTTCAATCTAGAGAGGTTTACATGACTAAAACGTAGAGATTTTAAGAAAATAAATTAAAAAAATCATAACTTCTAAACTACTGATTTCCGCGGAACATATGTTGCGTTTAGATTATGAGTTGGGATGTCCTCAATCCAAAAAATGTTCTTTCTTCAAAACGTCATTATGTTTAGTATTGCGTTTCTTCTCAAATGCTGCTTATGTCTCGTATTAAAATATTGAATTGCGCAAAAAGTAGCTACCTACCATACAGATCTTTTACAGATGCAAAAGATCTGTTGACAGAAATAAATATTTACATTTTTTATAGATAGAACTTGAAACACCTACTGTGGTACAACTCTGAGTGTATAATTATACAACTCTGCTTAAACTTTTCGAGAGTACAGACAGTTAGTGTATGTTGATCACGTTTTAGAGAATGTTCATGTTCATATCATTCAAGTAAAATTAAGACGTAATATGATACTGTAGGTCTCAGCATTACAGAGCATTTTTTCTATTTCTGCAACTTTTAAACTAAAACCTCGCATATTAAAACATAATTGAAATGTACGTTTGTTAAATAAACGAACATTTAAACTTGATTACAAGTCTTTTTTGACATTACCTTCGGATACGCATGCGTTAGTACACTGCGAATTTACATAATATGGAGAGAAAATATTGTCCACAGTCTCTGTTCGCTGACTTTGCTACAGATATCATTGGAGAGTCTTCGTTTGGAATACTATGTCAGGCAACAAGAAATACCACCGGACCTTTAAGAGAAATGACTAAAGAGTTTGAAAAATACAGCCCCTGGAGAGGCTTGGCTTGGTCTTCCATATTTTTCATCCCAGAATTGGTCGACATATTTGGGTAAAATTATTAATTATTATGTTTCGCAAATTAGGATTCGTACTCGAGACCTATAACTTAGCATTGGCAGAATAGAACGGCCAGTGGCCAGAATAGAATAGAATATCACGCCACTAGAATATCATTGCTTGCCTTAATTAGAAGTTGTTAATAAAATTTTGACTCTTGGTTCAATGAATAAAATCTGAATTTGAATGAACAACAAATTTCAGGTTCTCGTTATGGCCTAAGCATACCGTGAAGTACTTCAGGCGGGTATTCAAAGTGATGGTTGAGGAGCGTGGTGGGTATGACAAAGAAACGGATGGAAAAAGAGATCTGCTCGATGCACTGTTGAAGATGAGACAAGACGCTATAAAAGACAACCAAGGTAAGTTAAGCCAAGAGAAGCATGGAATGTCATCTAGAGAATTCAATTGTAACGCATATGGAGTAGAAACAACAATTATGTTACGATCACGCTACGATGATTTTACATACATACCTCTACCTCTGATCGTGCCATAAGAGGTTAAGTGACTTAGTATATTCCCTTAGTAAAAATAAAATCTTTTATTGGTCATAAAGATAAACTTCCGTGATTCATATTTCTTTGCACGATTACAGCGTATAAATATTAGATGAACTGAATCGGTTTGTGCACTTTCTGCAATATTAACAAGTTTTTTAGATATTGCTTAGAAAATATCAATGAGCAATAAAGGTGAATTGAAAATTAGATAAGGTAGAAAATATTTTATGGAATGAAAATGAAGCGGCCTCCGATTTGGTACACCAAAAACTTGCCAATTGCTATTTGCTACCAAGGCCGCTGCCCGCTACATAGATAGTGTCGTCAGGATCATCTATGGACGACACATTACTGTATTTTTAAACTGATGTATTTTCAAGCTATGTCGAGCCGAGGATTTATATGGAAAAAATAAAAATAAGAAACTGTATTGCTTGTTCTTTTCAGATCTGCATTTAGATATTTTAATCGCGAATGCAATGATATTCTTACAAGGAGGATATGATACGTCTTCAACTACTATTACTTATGCTATATACGAGCTGGCTTATAGTCCTGGTCATCAGGTATGGTCCAAGATACGCTTCAAAGATACAAATACAGTTTAATCATCTTTAGAAAGGAATATTTCTATTAATTTTGTATTTCTCTTTATTGATATATGCTGATGCAATTACAGCTTCGACATATTTTGTTATATCGTATTTAAATGCAACTTAAAATTTTAAATTTATTTATTCGGTTGTATTATTTGACTTACACAGGTAATGTAAGAAAAACTTTTTTACAGCAAAAACTGTATGAAGAACTTGTAGAAGCAAAACAAAATCTTGGAGTAAGCGAATTAAGCGCTGATAATTTAGCTGAACTGCCTTACCTTGATGCTGTATTAAAAGGTGAGCAGCAAATTAATTTGGGAGAAATACATAGACTTTTTATAATATTTAACTGCAAGGGATCCGTAATTTTTTTGCCATATCAATGGATGTGTGACATTATCAGTTAACCAAAGATTTGGTCAATTGAACTCTGCATGTCAAGTAGTAAAAAAGCATGCCATGCAAAAGCCTCTTGGACATGTTTGCTTTACTGATACGTATGAGCTAAGAGGTTATTCATGACATGGCAGCATTATGTATTCTGTAGTTTTGATTTCGAATGATCCACATCAACATAATGCATATAATAACAAAAAATACGATGTTACTGCACTGCATATTACACGATCTTTCTATTTATTCACTAAATGATAGCGAATAAGTAATTAACTTCAAAAACTTTGTTACAGAAACTCTTAGAAAATATCCAGTCATGGGCTGGTTGGACCGCTTAGCACTAAAGGACTATGAGATCGATGACAACGTTACAATTCCTGCTGGTACAGTGGTTTATGTGAATGCTGTTGGAATGCATAAGGATCCGCAGTACTTCCCAAATCCTGAGGAGTTCAGCCTTGAGAGGTTCCTACCTGAAAACATTGCCAAAATTATACCTTACTCTTATTTGCCTTTTGGAGAAGGACCCAGAATGTGTATAGGTATTTGTATACATACATTTATTAACCCACAAATTTTAAATCATGCCATTAACATCAATTTCAATTAACAATTTTCTTATGTCCTTGATGCTGTGTTTGCCGCCTAATATTGTACACTTAGTTTTAACCATAGTCTCTATCAATAATATGTATTAGTGTAACAATTGTAGGTAAACCAATAAATAAATAAATAAAAAATAAATACCTACTGGTCAGCTATCAGTAATATAAATTTATATGTATAATATCATAATTTTCGAATACGGCAAAGCCCTGGGATTAACATTGGGGCACTCCTTCTCATTCTTATTCAACACTTTACTTACAAGTAAAATTAAAAACTATGCTTAATTGCCGAGTGAAAAAATAATGAAGTTGTCTTGATTCTATTGGTACGATTTCAGTTTCATTTAGTATGTGTTACACCACGAAGTCGAATGCTTTTGAAAGCCCAATAAACATCTTTACTCAAGTGATCCCTCCCAAGCGTTTTTCCAACCAAAAACTTTGGTTGGAAAAACGTTAGGTTGATGATGCTAATTGTATGCTGAATAATTAAATTTCTTGAAAGTTATAATAATACAGCCTTTCATCATTTTCAGGTAAACGTTTAGGCCAGAACACAGTGCGGCATGCTTTGGCTGCAATCATATTGAACTTCGAAGTCCGACCGCTGCCAAAATCACTGACACCAAACGAAGTGCCTGTGGAGAAGAGAGGGTTGTTATACCTTCCTGCAACACCTTTATCTGTAGAATTTAGGTCTAGAAAGTAGAAGAGTTAACTAGAATTGTATTTATGTAGATCATATTTATAAAATAAATAACGACATACTTAAGTATCGTCTTTATTTTGATTTTGAAACTTTTGTTCTACAACTTGCTCAGTATGTCGGTACTATATTAGTGATGAATACGCTAAATGAGGAGCCATTTAGCGTATTCATCACTAAACATTCCTAATGTGAATCAAAATTATAGCATAATAATATAATTAGTGTTTAGTTTAGTGGTAGTATTATTTGTGAAATAAATATTTTCTACAATTTATGTTCTCAAGTGACTGTGATGTCTTTTTGAGAATAAATTTCTTTAAACTTAAACCTTCGTACAAAAAAGTACTATTAATTTTTTTTTTAAGTTTGTAATGTTGCCGTAAAAGTAATGACAATATACCTAATCTATCAATCAGCTTTAGAACTGAATCAGTTATAATCGAACATATTTGGCATCAAAACCGAATAATTCGCCCAAATTCGAATATCAGAAGTAATCAAGCACGATTGGAAGATGACGAGATAACTTTTCAAATGACCTCCACAAACTGTCCACTCGATGACCGCAGCAATTAATGATCAATTAAAACTATGAGCGTATAAAAACCATTTATAAAATCCGATCCAATTTCTGATAGGTCGGGTAAAAATGTGTGGGAAGAAATTCTGTGATATATGTAGTTTATAGGTATGCCTACTGTATTTTCTGAGTAATTACAATGATTAATATAGATAATCAATCATTATAAAATTTTCTTGACACTAATAAATGTATCTTTTTGTATATTTTTGGCATTTTCCATGCTAAGATTTTAAAGTTATTTAGAAAAGGAAGTTTACTGACGTCACCATAAAGACGTAAATTCAGTATGGGAAGGAAAAATTCGACATGACGGGTAGGAGTCGCGGTGGCTTAGTGGTCATAGCGTCTGGTGTACCTAACCAGAAGACGCAGGTTCGAATCCTGCCCGCGGTCCAATTTTTCCTTTTCTAAATAACACTAATAAATGTAGTTAATACAATTCTAAGAAACGGGCTTTTTCAGCAATGAGCAGTCAGTTGTATCTTAGTAGTTGTTTTCAATGGTAATAAAGGATTATACTAAGTGTGTGATATTAATTGTTTCAAAACAGCCTCATTTAAATTGCTTATCAACAAATCTTTTATTAATCAACGAAAAAAACGAAGAAGGGTTTTAGTCAATCCGTATATATTTTTATTTTATGTATAAGATTTCCTATGTCGGTCATGTCTGCAGACGCACAGAAGAAGGTGGCTCGCAGCGGACGGAGGCGAGCTGCCCAAGACGGGGATGGTTGGCGCTCTTTGGGGGAGCCCTACGTTCAGCAATGCACGGCATTAGGCTGATATGATGATAAGTTTTGTATGCTATAGATATTCAACATATCGTTCCAGTGCTTTCTAAAAAAAAACCCACAATTTTAGACAAAACTCTTTTGTTTCAGGCTCTATGGATGCGCAAACTATACAAAGACTTCCAGGCACCCTACGGTTTTTTGTTTTTCAAAATTCTTTATTATCAGGTAATACAAACGACTGCAGATCTTACATAATAAGGTAACAGTAAACAAATCCAAATAATTAACTTTTACAGACTAAAAACGCCTTTATAAGTTTTATGATTTTAACTACTTAGCTAATTATTGCAACATAGTAAATATTTAGTATAAGATAATTTTGCATTAAGTATGATATTTTTTATGAAATTTCATTTATTATAATGTGGGGTATATTAAAACTAAAACTAAATGCGTGCTAATGACGTTTTGTGCCGGCAAGCGGTCACACAGGTGAGTAGTTACGTGTAGCCATAGTCGTGCGAGCCGCCCCGCCTCCCGAGCCGTCGCATGAGTAGGACGAGAGCGGGGAAGCGCTGGCGCAAGGCACGGTGCTAGCTACGACGCGTTATCGGTTTCATGCGTAAACAATACATAGTGATGCGGGATCCCTACGGTAATTTTCTGTGAAATTAAAAAAAGTAAAAAAAAAAACGGTGCGGCCAAGGTCAAATAATTTGGGCCAAGTGGGTAGCAGATGACCCCAACTAACCACCATTTTCGTATGTTCAACGTTCTGCCAAACACCCTGTATTATCAAGCCATAAATTTTCAGTTTAAACTGACCTCATTGTAGGCAAAGACAGGACAGGTCTGGTCAGCTTATAATAAAATTTATATAGAGCTGTGTAAAAATATACCACCATTTTTTTATGGACTTCCAAAGATGCAATAAGTACAAAAACAAAAACCAATACAGCAAACATTTTGTTCTTTATACTTCCAAATTGTTTAAGCAGTAAAATAATTAAGTATCTATGTTTCGCTTTATGCTTATGTGTATCTTTTTAAATATCTTCAATGTACAGACGCCAGCAGGTCAACCTATCCAAAACTGTCAAATTTTCCCAATTGAATATGAACCTTACTACTTTTTATTAAAGTTGAAAATCGATCAAAGAAATTTGACAGATTGTGGTAGCTTGTACATACACAGCTTTTTTCCAGTTTTGTATATAAATATTTATTAAGTGTATAATTATTTATTATAATTAATACTAGGTACCTAAAACTAGTAAGCAGTGACAGCCTAGTGGTATGACCATTGGACTGCCAAGTTGAAGGTCTCGAGTTCGAGCCCAAGGCACGCACCTCTGACTTTTCGAATTCATGTGTGTATTAATAATTAATTATCACTCGCTTGAATGGTGAAGGAAAACATCGTGAGGAAACCTGCATGCCTTAGAGATTTTTCTCGACGGTTTGTGAAGTCTGCCAACCCGCACTAAGCTAGCGTGGTGGACTATAGCCTAATCCCTCTCAATATGAGAGGAGACCCGTGCCCAACAGTGGCACAGTATATGGGTTGATGATGACCTAAAACTAGTATTATTTTATGTTGTTTGTCATTTTTTAGCATTTCCATTAAGATAATGTAACGAAGTACTGAATAAATGTATTATTCTGATTGTATTTGGATCTAACCTCTACTTCCCCTAAAGAAGACACTCGGTCCTTTGGAAGGCTTAGAGAACTTTGTTCTAATATGGGATGGGGCACCAACCCGGGACACTCCACAACGGCACTATAGAAGTACAGCCTTGGAGTATCCCGGACGGGTGCAGGACTATTGTAAAGGGAATTAAAATTATTGGGATTATGGATGTAGGTGTTTGGTGGACCGATAAATTCTACTGCCGAAAAAAAACGGCGTCTGCCTGCAACCTCGAATAAACATCTTTAGGTATGGCTGACGGTGACCTCACTAGCTGGCGCCCCGGAAAATTGCCAGTACAGGCAGAAGGCGGCAACATTGGTGTGTGGCTAAGAAAGGTGCGGCCCTTTCACCGTCGCGAGTATCGCAGAGACCTGGATTGGATTTCCCCGCTATTATGCCATTAGACAATTCCACCCCCGAGCATATAGCGCTGGCGGCCGCCCACTGGCAGGGAGCACAGTGTCGCCACTCATCAGCACTCATCACCACGCCATCAGCTCGCCACAAGCTGCCCATCGGTTTATGCGTTTTTCTTTTGCACCTTATGATGACACAATCATCTCTTCTCAAGTTAGGATTACGAAAATTCACATTTAGGCTCTTAGTAAGCAATAAAACTAGGTCAATGGTTTTGGATTCAGATCAAGGGGATTGGGATTATTTAAAATGTCTACTGCATTCATACCATACAATTTATAATAATTATAATTATCAATCTTTGTATCTATACCAATCGCTGGCTCTTTTTCAATAAAATTTGGTAAGGAGACTGCTTGCATCCTTATAAATAACGGAATTATTTATTATTATAGCTACAATAGTCTGCCAACCCGCACTAGGCCAGCGTGGTGGATTATACCCTAATCCTTCTCATTCTGTGAGTGGAGACACATCATCATCAACCCACTGCTGGGCACGGGCCCAGCAGTGGGTTGATGATAATGATGATAGCTCTACAATGTGTATCCTGGTATATCCGTTAAAAAAAAATGGCTACGCATACTGCAATCAGGGTGCAGACGGGTAATTAATTATTCTTAACAAATTAACAATCTCAAGGAGAGCATGTTAAAAATCTTCTTCGTCGTTCCCTCATTGCTGAGGATCGCGACCACATACGATACGTCTCCAAGCTATGCGGTCTTCTGATGTGTGGACCGCTTGGTACATACTACCACCGACAACCCTCTTAATAGCGTCAGACCATCTTGCCGGCGCTCTACCTTGAGCCCGCTTCCCTTCAATGCGATCCAACATTAACAATTTTTCTAAACAATGCCTAGGTGAACGCATAATATGTCCAAAAAAACTGATAGCACGCTCCTGACAAATTGTTGATAGTCTCTTGGTGATGTGAAGTTCATGTGTGTTAAAAATAATATAATAATAATAATGATTTTATTTCAAGTGCCACAACTCATAAAAATTGTTAGTATGACTTATTCCTATGTTAGTAATTACATTTTCATAATGTGTCACTGTCGTAACATCCCATGGGAGATGGCACTACAGCGACCCATGTACACGCAATCCAGCCTGCTTGCGATCATGCTCAGGATACTGTTGGAGCTGGCCCGCACTCTGCTTACCAGCGATGCACACCTCTTACGCATTGTTGCATAAAAACAATCTATGTATGCGTAATGTTAAGACGTAATGGCGAGAAAAGTCGTCATTTAGAAATTGTTTTTTTTTGTCATATATTTTATTTAATTTCGTGACAACCCCAACATATTTAGGAAAATGCTGAGATAATGATGACATTTAAAAATAAAAGTTTAGATAAATAAACAACTTTACTAGAAATGTTTTTATTGGAACACAAAACATATTTATATTTACAAAAAAAAAAAAACTGCGCAGCATTGATAACAGGATGAATAAGCATTTTTTTCCGGTGAATAAAACGTGTATGCGCTAGGGTCGATAAAACATTAAAAGAGAAGCAACTTTGTAGAACCAAACCAGTTCTCAGTATACATTTATCTAAGACGGGTTAAAATAAGAGTTTTTAAAAATGATTTTAATTCTATCTTTGTTGGTGACTTTCTGTCTCTGCGCGTGGGCATTCATGAAATGGAGGAATGTGAGGAGGTATTGGCTAGACAGGGGTGTCCCGCATTACCCACCGCATCCTATACTGGGAAGTCTTACGTTTTTGCAGCGAGAGAACCCTGTAAGTATTTTTTTACTGTTGATATTGCGTTTGAGTGTCGTACCATTCAAGTGAATATTTACATTCCTTGAAGTTAGTATTTTTTACTTTCATAATATACAACGTGTTAGAAAATCCCCCGTATCAAAGCCAAAAATTTTGTCAGCTGATATGTCAGGGAACGATCACGGGAAAGTTAAATAATCTGGTTCCCTATTTTATTTATTTATTTTATTTATTTATTACCTAATAATTGTCTACTTTAATAGTTTTTCTTTTTTTTATTCATAAATGTTGTTGTTTTCCTTTTTTTGGGGTATATTATACAGCGTTACTACAGTTCTTAAATATTGTAAATGGACTCGTTATAAAGCCCCATTTAACCTCCTCTCGGCTTTACGGATAGTTTTGTAACACTCTGCATATTTTAAGTGCTCTAAAAGTCGTTCAGTGGACGAATACGGACGATGATGATGATGATCATGTTAAGTTATTATGATGTAAATTGCGAATTAAAATACCAGAAGGATTACATGCGACTACATACGGGTTAAGAGTTTTTTTATGTACTGTACCGTGCGTTGCGTCATTTGTAAACCATACAAATATTTTGTTCGGTGCGGGGATCGAAACCGTGACCTCTAGCAGCTGATTGCTCGACCATTGCAGCTATCGAGCCGCCAAATTATCAATTTATAATTAATTGACTTCGATTCAAATCGAATCTATCACATAATATCTTGTATGGACACTAATATAAATCCAATAGTTGCTTCATCAAAAAATGCATTTTCTGTTGATTTTTTTAATTACAAAACGACAAAAGTAATTGTGGTTCTGAAATGTGGGTTCCGTAGTTCGTTTTATTTTTTTATGATAGGTACTATAGATTTTTACATTAAACATTAACTTACTATATCTAATACTTAGTGGTGAATTAAAATTTTCAATTTTTATGAATAAAAATTGTTTTACGAGCGTAAAAGTTAGAGGAGCGGCACGTGGCTAATTAATAACTAGGCTGATCAACCGATATACAAGGTTAAGCTGCGCTAACTGCGGTGACTCTTGGGATGGGTGATCATTCTTAACACATCGAGACCCCGCCGTGCCTTGGAAAGCACGTAAAGCCGTCAGTACGGGTTGTTATAAGACCATCTATGTATAACATAGTGGTAGTCAGAAGCTTAAAGAGCCTGACAAACCAGTCTATCCTCCATACCCAGAAAATTGGGTTGCGAAATTCTGATGCAGTCGCTTCGTGTAAAATACTGATATTCAGCCGCATTTGGTTAGACTGGAAGCCAACCCTAACATTGTTGGGAGACGGCTCGAAGATGAGAATGAGTGTAAAAGTTATAGGTGTTTATTAGGTACTATTGGCGTAAATGGCGTAAAAAAATAATCTCCTAAAGTATATTTTTGTATTTCTTTTGCATTTTCCATGCTAAGATTTAAGAGACTTGCTTTTCAATAGGTGTTACCGACGTCACCATAAAGACGTAAATTCTGAATGTGAAGGCAAAATTCGTCAAGGCGGGTGGGACTCGCGGTGGCTTAGTGGTCATAGCGTCTGGTGTACCTAACCAGATGACACAGGTTCGAATCCTGCCCGCGGTCGAATTTTTCCTTCGCTAAATAATTTTCTAAAGTTTCCTTAACTTAATGGAAACTGCAGATGAGTTGTTTTTCGTTGCTGCAATGAATTATCGCAAAAGACTTGAGATAGCGATAGGGCAAAAGTTAACCAACAAAAAATACTTATTGATCTTACGTCAGGTATTCCTGCTGACTTGATTTGTTCACACTAAAAATAACCCGTTACGATTAAATAAATTAAGACGCTATTATTCATTTTCTATAATTACATACAATATATAACCAATATATGCAATAACTTTAGAACGATGTTACCGATTTCATTCATATTTTTTTTTACCTTTTCTAATACTTTGTACAAGACTACGAAATAAATAATAAGAAAAATCCAAAGTAAATTCAGAAAAATTAACGACTACATATTTTTTATCTAGATAAAGTCCACAAAGACAAAGTCGTGGGCAGAAGTAAGTTAGTAATAACTTTGACCACTTTCAAGTATGGGGCGGCCGCACCATGCAATGAAAATAGGTTTTCCATAAAACATATTTGACAGATTCTCTAACAGCTATGGCTTACAAGTCTCCAGCTAATAACAGGCACAGTCCGAATACTCTTTCACGTCCAAGTGCGTTCTAAAATAAACCTTCTAAAAGTACGAAAGGTAGGGCATAGTGGGATAAATTGGAGCTGCCCGTCTGGGGAAGTACCTCCGCCTTGCAGAAAATCGAAGTAAAATAACACTGTTTTGAGCTGTGTGCTTGTGTTTCTTACGGTGCGCAAGGTTGCCAGTGCTCCACGAGGAAACGTTGTGTTGGCAGTGGGGGGACTTTGACCCTTATACTGCCAACCCAAATATTCGTCTTTCAATAGAAGGTCAATCAGTCGGCAACGCGCAAGTGATACTCCTGATGTTGCAAGCGTCTATAGGCTACGGTAATCGCTTACCATCAGGTGGGCCGTATGCCTGTTTGACATCTTAGTGATATATAAAAAGTCAAAGGTTTAGTGTTCAAATTCAAGGCACGCATCTCTGAATTTTATTGTGCGTATTAATAAGCTGATCTCTAATTATTACACAAAAATCCTTTACTTCGAGGTCATCTTATACCGGAAATGATGTATCGTCATAATAATAATAATAATTATTATTTTGTTGTATTGTTACCGGTTGTGAACTTATAAACACCTACGCGTTGACCCTGTAAAGCGAAAGAGGAATAGTTGGGTTGGTAGTACTAATACTGTGTTCTTTACGGTGAGCATCGTAGCCAGTGCTCCGAGGAAACGCTGTGTTGGCAGTGGCAATTTCACTTTGTCACTTAAGTGAAATAACACAGCTCAAAGCAGTGTTATTTCACTTCGATTTTCTGCAAGGCGGAGGTACTTCTCCAGTCGGGCAGTCGTCGTAAGGTCGCCCCTTAATTACATGGGACCTAAACATACCTAACACGAGGCACTAACATACATAAATAACGGGGATCTGTGGGTATACATTACCTCACCTCTGCCTCACCCTTTGAGGAATACAGGCGTGGTAGTATGTATGTAGTATTAACTGCTAAGAAGTAATATTACTTTACTAAGCTTTATGTATTAAAATTTTCCAATAAACTCTAAGGTCACTTTTTATTAGATTTTTTTGTAGTTTAGATACTGAATATAATAGATTGCAGCTACTTATAAAAAGTACTTACTTAATTAAAAGTTTTTAAGAATAATTTTTGCACGAATAAGGATACCATTAAAGTCAAGTGTGCTTATTGTTTTTTTTAAAAGACCCTCTATAGAATTGCTCATTACCCACACTCAATACCACCCTTTACTAGGGGCCAAAGCTAAGGAGCGAGTGGTCCGTATATACATCATACAAGATCTCTAATGTAAAACACCGATATTATTGAGTAAAATAACTATTTAGTTTTAAAATATTGCTAACATAACATACCATCACGCCTGTATTCCTCATAGGGTTAGGCAGAGGTAAACTAATGTACACACAGATTTCGCCAGTATGTTTAAATTCCATGAAATAGGAGTATTGCCATTAACCGGGTACAAATTCAAACGACGAGCCGCTACTGAGAATTTTATAGAAAACCCCCAATAACTACTATTCTCGGTCCGGGAATTGAACCCACAATCTCAACCGTAGCAGTCGCGCATACTACCATTAAGGTTAATGAGGCAGTTATAGTTATTAACAATGATAATAATTAAAAAAAAACTTATCTACACTACTTACTTACAAAAAATACAAAAAGATGAGAAGTCTTTTCTAAAGAAAAAATAAATATGCACTACTCTTTTGTTTCAGGCAGTATGGATGCGCAAGCTGTACAAAGACTTCCAGGCACCCTACGTGGGTATGTGGCAGTTCTGGAGACCTGCCCTGGTGGTTAACAGTCCAGAACTAGCCCGCAGAGTGCTTGTCAAAGACGCTGACGTCTTTAGAAACCGATTCCTCAGTTCTGGAAAGAGTGATCCGATTGGAAGCCTAAATATATTCACTGTTAATGTAAGTGGTCGTTTAATTTTGAGTCAAACTATGCTATGGGACATTGAGGGGTTGATTAAGCGATGAAAACGATAATTTCCTTAATTTTGTCATAATTTACCAAGAAACAATTTCAGCGAAAGAAAGTTTAGATCGAATCGATCCAATGTTTCTTTCGCTATTATCTTTGAAAATGTTTAGCATGTGTTAATGTCAAATATAATAAAATATCAACAGTCAAATTTACTTTTAGGACCCCATTTGGACTCCTATCAGACGACGTCTCACATCTGTGTTTACTGCAGCCAAGTTGAGAAGTCTTAATGGAATAACTGTTACCAAAGCTAATGATCTTGTCATGCGCCTTGGAAAGGAAATGGAGAAAGGAGAACGTATTGATCTCAGAGTAAGTAAGAGATTTAGAAATAGAAAAGAAGGGCATTAATTTAAAATGGAGACATTTTCTTTACATGCACCGAAATTGTTTGGCCAAATGCAAATACGTGCACCTGTGGCTTTTGAATTCATTTTTGGATCAAATGTATGTATTATATTAGTTTTATTCTTATGAAAGAAAGTTCTTTAAATTGCGTCACCGTTCTGCAGTCAAACAGTTACCGACATTGATAAACCCACCTCTTTCCAGAAAATTTGCACAGATTACACAACGGACGTGATTGGCGAGTCAGCATTTGGAGTAACAAGCAACTCCTTGGTGGATGGAGACAGTATCATGAGGCAGGTCACGAGAGAATTCATGGCGTTCGATCTGCATCGAGGACTATCCTGGTCTAGCATATTCTTCTTTCCAGAAATGGTGGATATATTCAGGTAGGCACAGTCAAGACAAGTGATTTGGAAGTATGCACTGCTACATTATTAATCTCTATATTTCCAGACTTGTAATTGTAGGGAAAGCCTAAATAATCAGAGGTCAGCTTATAATGGAAATAAAATAGCTCTGTGTACAAAAACACAAATAGTCACCATGTTGTTATTAGTACTGTGTATGATACAAAAAATATAAAAACAAAAACCATAATAGCAAACTTCCAAATTGTAAACGATAAAATAATTAAGAAACTATGTTTCGCTTAATGTATATGGAATTTTGGTTTCGGTACTTAATATAGGGACACATTTATATATTTTCAAAATTATCTTTTAGGTTCTCGTTGTTCCCCAAAGATACTACGGAATTGTTACGGAAAATTTTCCGATCAGTAGTTCAACAGAGAGGAGGTTTTGATAAGGAGATTAAAGACGCTAGGGATCTCCTTGACGCCTTATTGAAGATCAAACAGGAGGCGGCTGCTGATCAGGAAGGTTGGTTTCCTATCTACAAACTTTGAAAGAAAGGCTTTTACAAATAAAGTATACGAATATATTTGCAGTCCGCGCGGTGTCGCTCACATTGATCTTGCTTTTGCCAATCTTGCAATTTTCACAATTCCTTTCATAGAAAATGTTAACATTTTATAATACATACTACAGTAAAAGCTTGTAGATTTCATCAATTTCGTGATTAATCAGTGAGTGTGTAGTATCGTTTTTTTATATGTCCTTAAAGAGTGAATATAAATATGAGAATGTTTTTAGAAATGAGTGAAGACTTCTTATTGGCACAAGCAGCTGTCTTCTTATTGGGTGGCTTCGATACCTCTGCAGCAGCTATGACGTGGACCATATACCAGCTCGCATGGCATCCAGAGTATCAGGTAAAAATAATAAAATGAAGGAACTGATTTACTGATATATCCGATTACAAATTTGAAGCTCTGGAGAAAATTAAAGAGCAGAAGAACATAAAATAGGAGAGAGACCATGAGATTATGACAACAATTAAACCCAAAATACATGCTATCATAGTATGTTGATCGTTAAGCGGCAATCGCAGCCTATCGATTCAGCATCACCAATGATCACCATCATCTTGAAACCTTCAAGAAGCGAGCCTATTCTTATCTCAAAGGCCGGCAACGCACTGGCAACTCCTCTGGTGTTGTGGGTGTCAATGGGCGGCGGTGATCACTTACCATCAGGTGACCCGCTTGCTCGTTTGCCTCCCTATTCCATAAAAAAAAAAACCTCAGTTATTAAGTCTCATAAGCCCAGTAATTTCACGGGCTTCAAACCGGAGCACAATAATATAATAATATAAGATAAGCAAATCAAGTATCTTGACTTGGCTCGCGAGGTTGTCGACATGTGGGATGTGGACACAGCGATCATTGTACCGATAGTAGTGTCAGCCAATGGCTTAATAGCCACGAGCCTCGACCAACACCTTAGGAGGCTCTCGTTAGGCGGATGGGTCAAGGGCTTGATCCAGAAAGCAGTACTGCTGGACACGGCTCATATTGTTAGGAGGTTAATCTCTCTGGAGCCCTGACCGCCGGTAGCTTGTTCCCGATACCGGTGGGGCCTTTTTATATTTTTAAATATTTTACTATCTTTTTATATTATTATTTAAATATTTAAAAATATATTTTTTTAGGAAAAAAGATAAAGGGTATACTTAATAATAATGTTAGTACACTATTGTTTAGCAGCAGAATAATGGCATTGTGGTGCTACCTCTCCAGTTGAACTCGGCATCAGAGTTCTATCATATTATCAACTCAAAGACGACAGGCAAGAGGTCTAAGGCTGTTATTTTATGTTATGGCCTTGTCTTTCTGTCCAACTGTTTATATGACTGGCTACTGTACCATAACTCTTAAATAGATCTATCAATTTCAATGCAGAAGTCGTCTGTCCCGGTTGTTATACGAAAACCTATGAAAATCGTTAGGTTAGGTAGTCAGAAGCCTGACAACCAGTCTATCTTCAGCGTATCGGTGTTACCCAAAAAAAAAATTGGGTTGCGGAGGTCTGATGACAGTCGCTTCGTGTAAAATACCGTATTCAGCCGTATCTGGTTAGACTGGAAGCCAACCCCAATATAGTTGGGAAAGGGTTCAGAGAAAGACGAAGAGGAATTCCAATGCAGATTTTTTTTATGATACCTTATTTCATTAAGATAGCAGTATACGATAAATTATTGGTACAGTAAATAGACTTGAAAATAAATAAAATAATGATTATATCGTTTTGGTATTTCAGGAACGGTTACATGCAGACATTTTGGAGTTAAAAAGGAAGATTGGAGACAAAGACTTTAGTTCAGCTACACTCTCTGAACTGAATTACTTAGACTGTGTGATCAAAGGTACGTTCAATAATAATATTATTTTTTTTTATTTCATATAACTTTTTAGGAAAAAAAAAAACGACTTCAAGCATTGTGTGTCTAAAATCAGTCGAGTTGAACTAATATATCGTTTAATAACGGATCCACGCAGATGACTTCACGGGGCATCCATTTATTGTATACCAAAACCTTCTCCAGAATGTATCAAATACTTTTCTGAAAACCACATGAAAATCGGTTCGGCCAAACGCGACATAATCGCGGACAAACATTCATATATACGTCATATATACAGGTCAAACTGAGAACCTCCTTTTTTAATTGGGTAAGAAATTGTACTTTTTAATTTTACCTTTTGAAGAGAAATAAGCACTTTAATAGTTTTTAACTACAAGACAGAGTAAACATTGGTGCCTATGTTAATATGAACTGTGTGACAGGCACCAACGCCTTCCTCCTACATCTCAAGTGTGCTAATTGTAACAATAACGAAATAAAAGTAAAACTGCTATTACAAATTTCGAGGTTCAAATAATTGTATATAATGTTCGCGATAGTATAAATCTAACATTAGATACTAGATGGATCTACGCAGTTTGCAAATTAGATTGCAAATTTATGCATGTACGCAATGAAAATATACCATAATGCTAACAGTTTATGGGAGTACTGTAATATTATTAGCTTTGAATATTAAAATTCTCAAGTTACAAGTAAGATTAGTATGTAAATACACATCATTCTGTTATCATAATGAGTTATCTCTATAGTAATATTTTCGGACCGAAGCTGTATTTTTGCTATCTACTGCGACTTTTTGCACGGTTACCAAATACTTAGAGGTTATTATGTAATGCATTCGGTACATAATATACTTATCTTCGTATATGATTCATCAGATACATAGTATGAAAGTCGCTTCGCGCTATCTGTCTCTCTGTACGTTGAGGTCTTTTAAACTACGCAACGGATTTTGATGTGGTTTTCACTACCATTTAGATATTTCTTTGCGGAAGATTTATATATATATTACATGCATGTGTTTAGTAAATTGCATCCTTGCGTAGCCGGGGTCGCTTATATTTTATATCGCGTGCCTAATATAATAGGTAAGATGCCTGTGTACTTTCCAAAAATATAATAGCTTAAAACCATAAATCTCTTACGAATAAACGATTCTATTCTATTCTAATATTACTTGTTCATCGAAAAGTTAAGCAGTGTTGCTATTATTCACTCACAGTATGGTTTAAGGGGGTAAGCCTATTTAGGGTAGGTGTACTAAGAACTTTTCTATCTTTACACTCAGTAAACGCTTTTACCATTGACCTAATTTTAACCGAACTTTCTCAGAGGCCCTCAGAATCTTTCCACCAATGGGATGGTTGGACCGCATAGCGTCCAAAGACTACCAGATCGACGAGAAGCTGACCATCCCCGCGGGGACTGCCGTCTACGTGAACGGCGTGGCCATGCAGATGGACCCCCAATACTTCCCAGACCCCGAGGTGTACAACCCAGACCGGTTTCTACCGGAGAACGAAAGGAGCATCATCCCATACACCTACATGCCGTTTGGTGAAGGACCCAGAAGTTGTATAGGTAAGCAGAACTTTTTATTGGATTGTGCATTTGCGTGGTATTAAAAAGCTCAGGATAGAAAATCCTGGACCGAATTGGGGGAGGAATTTTTAAATATTTAACAAATAATATAAACATGTAGTAAAACTATCTTTTTGTATATTTTTGGCATTTTCCATGCTAAGATTTTAAAGTTATTTAGAAAAGGAGGACGCAGGTTCGAATCCTGCCCGCGGTCGTATTTTTCCTTTTCTAAATAACTTTAAAATGTAGTAAAACATTAAAAAAAATAAAAAATAGAGGCCCATCGGTATCGGGAACAGAGTCCAAGCTACGCGCGATCAGGGCTCCAGAGAGAGGAACCTCCTATCAATACGAGCCGTGTCCAGCAGTACTGCTTTCTGAATCAAGCCCTTGACCCAGAAAATATTATTATTATAAGCCATTCGTTTTCACTTCTAGGTATGCGATTTGGGTACCAAACTCTCCGGCAAGGATTAGCGAAGATATTCTTAAACTACGAAGTAAAGACACTGCCCGACACGCCTAAACCTATCGACTGCAAAGTGGAGAAGAATGGCATGTTCCTCATGCCAGGAGAGAAGATGTCTGTACAGTTCATTAAAAGGGACAATGAGTGGGTTTCCTAATTTAATTATATATTGTTATTTTATTTTGTTTTATAAGTAGGTAGCAGTAGGTATAACTTAGCTATTATATAATTTTTAGTAGATACCTTTTTATTTACTTAAGAGTTTGAATAAAGATTTTTTATTTAAGTTTGCCGTTTTATTAAATAACATAATTCGCTCTTAAATTCGTCCCTTCTCCTGTGTACCCCTCACCATAGCTCAATAAGCCGTTAAGTATGACTGATCATTCACTGTATCATTGGCTTTAATAATAATAATAATAAATTACAATAATAATCATTTATTGCCAGTAAACATTGTTCTTTTACATTTCCTTAGTCTAGTTGTTATTTCTAATTTAGCCTAGTGAATAAAGGAAATTTTTGACTAGTGGTCTCCACACTAGGTCTAGCCTGTCTCGTGGAGACCTTGACTGTACATGCAGTACATCTTTGAAACGTTCTCCCGCACCCAAGAGAAGATGAAAGGAGTATTTTCTCTCTATACTACATATCAATAACTTATATATACATAGGTATTTAAAATTATATTTATTTATTAGTATCTATGTTTTACAGTAGTTTATTTATTCAATATTTTTTTGTTAATTGTACCCTACACTTGACAAACGTATGGCCACCACGCTGGCCGAGTGCGAGTTGGCAGACTTCACAAACCATCGAGACAAATCTCTAAGGTATGCAGGTTTCCTCACGATTTTCTTCACCGTTTAAACGAGTGATAATTAATTATTAATACGCACATGAATTCGAAAAGTCAGAGGTGTACCTTGGATTCGAACTTGAGACCTTCGACTTGGCGTTCCAATGGTCATACCACTGGGCTATCACTACGGATAAAATCACTGCGGTGTAAAATGTCCCAAGTATTTATTTATTTATTTATCTACAACGTTATCCAACAGATAACTATTTAGATACCTATTTCTTTAAAAACGAAATAAATCCTTTTCATTGCACCCTTCTTATCAAGGATCTGCTTGTCTCACATTATCCACCCCTATAGATTAACACCCTTCGAGTTTATATATCATTACTGGGTATCGATGTCGCCACCTATATTCTCATTAACGATAGTGGTGCCACCGTTTCGATAACGGTTATTTATAGCTGTTATTAAAACGGTTATTTTTCAGCTCAGAAGTTGGAGATTCGTTTTTTGATTGCAATTGTTTGCAGTTGGAAATAACGCCTTATGTGTAACGATTTATGTGTTAATTTTAGTGTAGAGGGACTTTTTATATCGATATCATTAGTCACTGTATTGTTATGAGGAATATTCATTAACTAAGAAAGAATAATAACAATACGTTATGATATGATGTACGGTCAGCAACGTATGTTGCTGAACATCGCAAAATTTTGAAAACATTACAGCTCCAAAACTTGTGAATAGGTTTTTTCTATTAAGGTAACGTAAATATTTAATGGTAATCTATGCAATTATTTCGCATAACATTGACATGTCAGTAACTTCATACTTATTAAAAATAATTTTGATGATTGCAACATGTTCAGTGACTTTCATTGTTGAATATACCTATGCCATATTATAACTATGTCTCTTATCCATGAATATTAAAAAAAAGAACTAATTGCCTCAATGGTCTAACAGTCACAAGCGCTAACTACTAAACATGAGGTACTGGACGGTATTTCGTTTCCATGGGCTTTAGAATCCCATGGATTAAAGTATCCTATGCATTATAGTCCAGGTTATAAAATTATCTGTGTGCTTCAATACAAATCGGTTCAGCTTTTTTTGCGTAATCGGGTGGGTAACAAACGTACAAAATTTCAAATTTATAATATTGTACAGGATTCACTACAATTTGTAATTTGTGTAGTTAATATAAGTTGATGCTAATTTCTTACCTGTTAATTTCTGTTGCTGAAAAATTGATTTACCTGTAATAGAAAAAAGAAATATCATGTAATTTATTAATTCGGGAAAACTTAAAACTATGACATTATAAAAGTTTTACTCTTTCAAAATTGTACAGGCGCCAACAGGTCAAGCTATTCAAAACTGTCAAATTTTCCCAATTAAATAAGAACCTTATATTTTTGTATTAAAGTTGAAAATCTATCAAATAAATTTGACAGATTGGGGTAGCTTGATGTGCTGAATATATTATAATAAAGTTCATATTCTATTGAGAAAATTTGTCAGTTTTGGATAGCTTGGCCTGCTGGCGTCTGTACTAGGCCAGGACTATAATTTAAAAGAAAATTCATGAATTTTTTGGTCAAAATCAACCAACAATAGACCAAAAATTCAAACATTTTGACAACGGTACTTTGCCTAAATCAGGTCGGTATTAAATTAAAACACATAACGTTGTAATACTGAAACGTTATCGGTGTCCCGTACCTAATATAACCATTACCGTTTAATCGTTGAGATAAAGGGATAGCTTCTTTTTATGATCCTGCGCCGCTTTATGTCTTAGATAATGATCCCCTTACAATCTATTAACGCGAGGTCACCAGTTTAGCTGATGGTTATTCTTCAATAAAGTTGATTTTTCTTTGAAGATGTATATTTTATCTTAACTTTGGGGGCTGGGGTTCCCTAGTATGTTTAGGTCCCATGTAATAGGAGCGAGTTTATTGCCATTAACTGGGCACAAATCCATACCCCGAGCTGTGGTGTATGAGAGTAAATTTGTTCACGTTTCATGGCATTAGGCTTGCTCCCCATTACATCGGACCTAAACAAATCAGCGTAGGTGTACAACAGTTCACTTATCTGCTTAATCCTTTAAGGGACACATAACAGGTGTGATGATATCTATAGAAAACACAGACCTTGATAATTCCTCCCACCCCGACCTCCTTTTAAATAATGCATTACAATGTCCCAAAGTTAATTGGCAAAATTTAAGCAGCAAAACTTTGGCTGACGGCTCTTGCTCCCTTCAAATTCTCCAAGGAGTGTTGCGCCATGATTGCCAATTAGTCACGTAATCCTCGCAAGCCTTTCGTCGAGGTTAACAGTATTTGTGGGCAAGACACCAAGACGATTATTTAGAGGTTTATAGTTTGTTAGTAGATTAGCGGTACCTGGTAACGGAAGACCACAGGGAAGGAATCCGAGGAGACGTATGGCAGTCCTTACGCGGATACTGAAGAGATTAACTGACGAAGGTTTTAATCCTACTAGTTAGGTACTCGGAAGTATTCATTAATTTTAATTGGGGTGCATTAATTTGTTAAGCAGTGATAGCCTAGTGATACGACCATTGGACTGCCAAGGCAAAGGTCTCGAGTTCTGAGGCGCACCTCTGACTTTTCGAATTCATGTGCGTATTAATAATTAAATATCGCTCGCTGAAATCATCGTAAAGAAACCTGCATTCCTTAGAGATTTTTCTTGACAGTGTGTAAAGTCTGCCAAACCGCACTAGGCCAGCGTGGTGGAGTGATAAAATAATAAATAAAAATAATATTGTGATATTACTGATAATCAATTAAATATTTTTAAATTAAATAATATAAAGTTAAGAGATGAATCACACCTTCCAATTTGTTATTAATAATACCTAATAGAAAGTACGAGTTCCCTCAGTGAAACACCTAAAAACACCTAGAAACTAAATTAAACAAATAATATGTGAATGGTGATCCATTATTTGTTTAATTTAGTTTTAAAGGATATTATTTGTTTAATTTAGTTTTAAAGGATAAAAAATTACCGAACGACTTGAAAGAATGTGATAATATTTCACATTCTTTCAAGTCGTTTTTAGCTTTGCTTCCAATTTGTTATTAATAATACCTAATACAAAGTACGAGTTCCCTCAGTGAAACACCTAAATCACCTTTCACATATTATTTCTTTAATTTAGTTTTAAAGGATAACAAATTGAAATTGAAAGAATGGGATAATATTTCACATTCTTAGCAAGAATAAGAATTAAGAAGAAGCATTAGACATAGACCATCAGACAAAGTGTGATGACTAAAATGGATAAAATATGGAACCCTGTATAATAATAGACTTAAAAACTAAGGGATATAATAAACCGCGCATCAAAAATACTGATTGACAAAATTCTAAATACAGATATCGGTTAGGTTAGAACTGTGACCACATATCACCAGAACCAAATCTGAATGTTTTGAGACCAAAGAGATAACTAGTGGCTAAGACATTGCTGTGCAATAAGAATGTTTGCCTAAGATTGGGAATTATTTTTTATACAAAACGACATTTTTTTTATTTGCAGTTAAATACTAGCTAAAAACGAACCGGCGAACTGTACACGTCTGAAGGAATTGTTGCTCTACACTGTGCAATAAGTCAAGTCCATTTTAAGAGTAGTAATCCTACACACGATTGCAGAAAATTTACATACATCTGGATAATTGTGCTCTAAGTCATATTTCAGACTAAGAATACATGTCTGAAAAATATTACATTCCTATTCCTAATGTATTCTCCAATCCCAAGACACCAGGATAGCACGGCTGTAAACATTCGTTGGCTGTTAAAAAATCCTCTTATACGTAATCTGACAGGCGACGGGTCCGGAGTGTGTCCCGCGTTTTTCCATTCGGTGCTAAAATATTCCGAGGTGGTATGAAAATATTTATTATGTGGCGTTTTTCAATTGAAGATTGTTTTTTTTGCGTTGAAAATAAATTCGTTAAATATAATTTATCTCATCATTAGCCCATATACTGTGGGGTAATGATGAGATACTAATTTATACCTCAATTAAATCAAAAACCATCAGTGATGACCTTTTCTTTCTATGGGCCTGCATACAACGGAGAGGTCAAGCAGTTCCCAAAGATCTTTTCATCCATTTAAGATAAGAAGTACCGTAGTTTTTAAGTTGGAGCATATTCTTTCTAATACTGAAAACAAAATTGAGATCTATTCAGTAGTTTTTGCGCCAAACCCTAACAAACAGACAAACAGATAAAATTTTTAAAAATCACATTTTTGGGTTCGGGGACCTTTATAATATAGTCTACTTGTTTTTTTTAAATATCTTCAATGTACAGACACAGTTTTTTTACAGTTTTATAATAGTATAGATAAATACTCTTACAATTCTTATCACCGCCGTGTTTCTACCTCCATATTCTTGTTTTGTAACAATGTTGCAAATGACGTGAAAATATCCTGTGTACGTCGAATAATGCATGTTCAATTCACATGCTAAAATATAAAGTAAACACCAACATCGCATTATTCTCGCAAAAGCATCTAGTTCGGAGCCCGGGCGTCGCCGCGGGCGTCGCCGCGGGCTGCACACGGCGCCGGCGACGCTTTGAATAAACATACGCTGTTTGACAACTAACGAGGTATAGACGTGCGAGGTTTTGCCTATAATAGCTTTGTATAATAAGCTATCAGATAGACGATAAAATATCTTACTTAATCCGTACTTTTTTTTTATACCACTAAGGTGGCAAACAAGCATACGGCCCACCTGATGGTAAGCGGTTACCGTAGCGTAATAATTGTGATGGATTTTAGTTTGTAATACATTTCAACTTAATGGAGTACCTCTAACCATTCTTCAGATAAAGAATCTTGATACCTAGTCATTTTATGAAAGAGATTTTCCACCTCAGTCTTCAAGGTCATGCAAACTCACCTGTTTTACTGGCTCAAGGTCTTGCCACCGCTTATTGGATGCTGATTTTCATATACCTTATAGTTATCAAACACAATCACAGTTAAATTCGGAAACCGAAACACATGAGGATGGGAGAACACCACACACGCACACACACAGACACTTAAGCGCACACACTTACAGAATAATAATAAAATAAATATGTTAAGTATCACGATATACATCGTTATGTCATTAAACTAAGTAGCTGACGACATACTCGACACGACACCCCGCCGCATACTGTCAAAAACCTACAACTAGATTATTAATTTATTCTGTCAAAAAGAAGTAAACTACCCGCAATTTTTAAACAAAAAAGTTCGTTCGGAAATGCATTAAAATTACAACTAGAGCAGAATAGTAATATTGAAATTATATTATTTCTGATCTGTAAGCGTTTCCAGGTAAGTTTTAAGGAAAAACTAACAATAATAAATAACAATTTGATAATAATAATATAGTTTCTACAAAAATTGTAATAAGTATGTAAAAATAGTTTAGTGTCTATTATTTTGCTCGAAATATCCTACGTATTAGATAGATACCTGTTTATCAACTTTTATTTTACCTCTTTAACTTAACTCGTTAACTTTAACTTTGTGTAGGTCATAGCTGTATAAATGTTATCCTTTTTATTAATATGAAAATGGCAACATTTAGTATTTATATAAATAAATCGACCTTTTTTCTTTTCTATGGATATTGGAAACCCTGCATTAGACCAAAACTAACCAATCATATAATACAACATTTCTACCAAATTTGACAGTGTTCCTGACCGGAAAACGTGATTGTTACACAGACTGTTTTAATGAATGGGCATAGAACAAAAAATGTATATGCAAATTAAACAATAAATCATGTCATGCACGGTGTATCGACCGAATGGGCACGTAGCGTCGTGGCGTAAGAACATTAATTTATTTTCTGGCTGTACCTACGTCGGGAATATGAAAATTTCCTCCGTAGGGACTTGCGGTAGACGGGCCACTTTACAGAGGCTAAAATGCTTATAGTTGTTAATACCTAAAATAGTTGTTGCCAGCAGCTCCACTCGTGAAACCAAATCTACTAAGTTGGCAAACAACTAATATGCCAACTAAGTTGGCAAACAAGCATACTGCCCACCTGATGGTAAGCGGTTACCGTAGTCTATAGACGTTTGCAACACCAGGAGTATCACTTGCGCGTTGCCGACCCTGTATTGAAAGAGGAATAGTTGGGTTGGCAGTATAAGGGTCAAAGTCCCCCCACTGCCAACACAACGTTTCCTCGTGGAGCACTGGCAACCTTGCTCACCGTAAGAAACACAACACAACTCAAAGCAGTGTTATTTTACTTCGATTTTCTGCAAGGCGGAGGTACTTCCCCAGTCGGGCAGCTCCAATTTGAGTGGAATTACTCCCACTGTGCCCTACCTCTCTTAATAAACTATTTAGTATGTAGGCTACTTATACGCCACGACATTTTAATATTGACCAAGTAAAGAGCTTTAAGAACAAAACTAGGGTACCTACATATTTGTACCCTGATTAGTATCAGTGTCGTTTCTATGTTGTCGTTGGTCTATGTTGTTTGCATATGTGTGAACATGTACGTGTATCTGTGCGTTGATGTCCGGCGGGAAATGTAAGCAGTGACTCCGTATACGAATAGTCCTTCTTAGTAGCCACTATATTATTTTTTTACTTTATTATCTTAAGGTATCACACACGGTTAAGTTACTATAATATATCCGCTCGAAGCATTCTCTCATTTTTAGTTAACATACGAGTAGCATGTTAAGATATATTTCGCATCTTAACATAAAATGTTCATATCGCGATACCATAAGATAAAAATATATAGTATGTTAGCTGCTTGTGATAGTTCAAAATGTATAGTGAGCGATATTTTATCTAAACATAAAATATTATTATTGATTACTATACAAAGTAAATTTAATTTATAAAGGTAGACCTACTCCAGCGTTTTCTGTGCGTCTAAGCCGTCGGTCTGCTCCCCCTACTGCCCCAACTGGCCCGGTTTAATTGGAACACAGTAATTTATCGTCGGATCTCTGTTATCCGATTACAGACCTATCGAAATTGTATTTGGACAAGATATTAAATTTAACTATGCACATATCGTTGGTTTGGGGTAGCTCATTGGGCAGTCTTGTGACTGGGTTAAAAAAGTTAAAAATATATTGAGCAATTCCTTTGGAATATTTACATTCATATTTAGAATTTCCAGCAGTCCCCTTTCCATGTAGGATAAAAATAATAATAATCCTCATTAATAATTAATAAGGTCTGTTGAACAAATGCCTTCCCCATAGACTTGCCACCTATGCCGCCTCAATTCAACGACTTCCAGCGACCTTTACTGGGTTGTCAGTCCATCTCGTTGAACTCCGTCCTACGCTGCGTTTTCCGGTGCGTTCTCCAATTGAGAACCTTTTTTCCCCAGCGGCCATCAGTTCTAAGAGCTATGTGCCCCACCCATGTTATATCTTAATAATCATAACCTGAAATATAAAAAAAAGTAGCGATATCTAGCCCAGTGGTTACTGTAAAGTACCAATTGCCAATATTGGTGGTAGGCTCTCCTCATGTTAGTATGGGGTGGTAATAATGTGCAATAATAGAGCAATAATGCGCTAATGTTATGGTATTCCAGTTTGAAGGGCAATACAGCCAGTGAAATTACTGGGCATATGACACTTAAAAACTGAGGTCCCCAGTGACAACGCGGTAGTGATACTGTTGGTGTTGCTGGCAACTATAGATTGCCGCTTAAATTCAGACGGCCAGGATGCTTGTCATCTTATAACAATGCCAATTGAGATCGTCCTAGTTCTGATTCAGAGCGACCATCACTTTTCTTCAATGCTTCTATCTCGAAAAGGCAAAAAGTTCAGACAGGCAAACAGAAGATGGTGGGATCGTTCCCAGTGCAGTTGAAAATTACCTAAAACATTTGTAAAAGCTTAACAGAACTCTAAAGTTACGTATTGCAAAACAAAGCGTCCTAAAATGAACACAAAATCCCGCCTCGGTGCTAGGTTTTTCCGTAGTTGGGCTAAAGTCGCAATAACAAACTCAAACACGGCTAGCAAACAGCTGGCCGCTTGTTTAGCTTCAGTTGGGATGACGAAACGCTAACGCAGTTAGTTTCCTTCATTTATTGTTTGGAGATGCTTTTTCCTTAGGTACTTACTCGGTTTTTTATTGTTATAACTTATAAGATAACAAACAAGCACATTAATCGTATGATGGTAAGCGGCAACCGCCTATAGACGTCAGTAACACCAGTAATATCAATAGAAAGAAAGAAAGAAACGTATTTATTTTGTCCTAACAACATAGATCTTATGGTACAGACGCCAGCAGGTCAAGCTATCCAAAACTGTCAAATTTTCCTAATTGAATATGAACTTTAATATAATTGTATTAAAGTTGAAAATCGATCAAAGAAATTTGACATATATTTTGGTAACTTGATGTGCTGGCCTCTATACAACAGACGATAAAACAAAATACGTACGTACGTAATAATATTAACTAAACTATTCAAATGCTTTTCCGTGAGGACAAAAAAGGACCCTAGCTCAGCATTTGCCTCTTCGTATGATGAGGCGCTGGTATAGCGTGTTGTCATCTTGAGACATATGGGTTATATGACCAGAAAATTAACAGAAACACAATAATATGTGAGCACATTATTGCTTAGCGACGGAATATTTGAAAATGCAGTTGTATCACCCCAGAAGATATCTAGCAACGGAGTCCTACCAATATTTTTACCAGCTTTTAGTATGAAAAGATAAACCAACGAATGATTTAATAAAATAAATTTATTCGACTTGACTCATAAATGTTTCCAATATAAAAGGAAACAATAAAATATTTTGTTTTGAAAAATGCTATTCCAACCTGTTAATTGAGACGATGGATGAAGAATTCAAAACATTGGGATTTAAATAATATCATTATAACGCGATAAAATCCGTATGGAGTAGTAGTAGTTGTAGCTTACCTGTATAAAAAAAAAATTAAGTAAATGAAAATTGTTACCTTTTTAATTTAATTTGGTAGTTGAAATAAAACTACTTTTTACGGATTTTATCACGTTATATTGACATTATTAATGTAAAGGGTCCGAAACGTCGGGATTAATAATATCAATATAACGCGATAAAATCCGAATCACAGACAAATCAGAATCGTGCATAGATAACATTTTGACTAATTTACCCGACAATAATATAGAAAGTATAAATGTAGAACACAATGGGCTTTCCGATGGACACGCAGGGCTATTCTGTGAAACACGTTTGGAAATTGTTGAGCTTAAAAACCGACCTAACTATGTGCTTTTATGTAGAAGAAGTTATAGTGACAATAACAAAAATAGTTTCAGGAAAGTAATATTGGAGACAAACTGGAACACTGGTATAAACACGTTTCTAAGCAAATTCAAAGACATACATTCAAAAATATTCAAGAAGCGTAAAATAAAATTTAATATTAGAAGGAATGGGATGTCCAAATGGGTAACGAGCGGAGTCAGGGTAGCCAGCAAAGTAAAACGTTTTCTTAACACTATAGATAAAACACAATGTGATAAGTCGGTTGTGGAATATCGAAATAGGTATGTCGGACTGTACAGAAAAGTTATTGGCATTGCAAAACGTAACTGTGTTAGGAGACAAATAGAAGAAGCATCAGACTCTAGTAAAGAAATATGGAAAATAGTCAATTTGCGGCGCAATATCACTAAGACATTTGATGATGAACCAATCTTACTTAAAGTCGATAACAAAATTAATAACAATGCTTTAGACGCGGCTAACATTTTTTCAAAACGCTTTAACAACTCCGTAAACTTAACTTCATGTAACAAAAATTTAGCGATGAAGTATCTACATGAAAGTAATAACAGAGTAGATATAACTATGAGTTTTGGTCGAGTGACTGCCTCCGAGATACACACAATAGTGAACAGAATGGTAAATAAAACATCTGTTGGCTATGACGAAATACCCTTGGCAGTTATTAAAAATAATATTGATTTGTTAGCTGCTCCGTTAGCATCACTCTTTAACGAGTGCATTGAAGTAGGCCTTTTTCCAGATCAGTTCAAAATTGCAAGAGTTCTGCCAATCTTTAAAAAGGGTAAAAAGACTGACCCTTCTAATTATAGACCGATTTCCTTGTTACCAGTTTTGTCAAAATTGTTCGAGAAAATTATGAAAGATAGACTCATGAGCCACTTAAGATCACAGAGGGTATTATATACGGAGCAATACGGATACCAAAAATCAGTAGGTACCACGGATGCCATAGAAGCATTAATTGATGAAGTCATCTGTAATTTAAACAGTAAACGTAAAGTAGCAGGAATTTTTATGGATCTCAGCACCGCGTTTGATACCGTTGATCACCACATACTTTTGGATAAATTGGAACACTATGGTGTTAGAAATGATGTTTTAAAGTTATTTAGATCCTATTTGCATAACAGGAGACAATTTATAGAAATCAGATCAGCTGTGGACGGAGAAGAAAATATTTGTAAATCCAACTTAACCACGGTATCCCGTGGAGTACCTCAAGGATCTGTTTTGGGCCCAATTTTCTTCATCGTGTATCTTAACGACTTGATTGGATATGTAAAAAGCCGTATGTCAGAAACTAAACTTGTAATCTTCGCTGATGATACAAACGCAATAATCTCTGCAGATAACATGGTTAATTTAGAAGCAAAGGTTAATACAGCATTAAAAGTTTTCGAAGAATGGTTTGGTATAAACAATCTAAAGCTAAACATAAACAAAACAAAATGTTTATTGTTTAAATCTACAGTAAAGAATGATGCTAGTCTTGAAGTAATATCTTCCGGCAAAATAGTTGAGGTGGTAGATAGTGCTAAGTTTTTAGGGGTCCACATAGATGCTTTGTTGAACTGGAAGCAGGAGACACTAGCAATAACCAAGTCTATTAGTTCTGCGTGTTATGCAATCAGAAGTCTCAGGGAGGAACTAACAGTATCTCAACTTAGAATGGTTTACTTTGCTTTAGTCGAAAGTAAGCTTAGATATAGCATTATATTTTGGGGAAACAGCTATAAATATAATATAAGCATGACATTTGTCATTCAAAAAAGGGCTATTAGAACAATGCTTCGTCTCAAGCAAACAGTTTCATGTAGAGAACACTTCAAACGTTTGAAAATTTTAACAGTTCCGTGCCTCTATATCTCAGTTTTATTGACTAACTTTGTTCAAAATCTCAGTAGAAATGAAACTGATGAAGAAAGAAAGGTTAGAGATAGCACTCGCAGAAAAGATATACCCTCAACAATACAGCCAAAACTCAATGTAGTGCAACATAGTTCAAGAGTACAATCAGTTGCATTATATAATAAGCTGCCCACAGAGTTTAAAAGTATTTATAATCCTAACTTATTCAAAAATAAACTAAAAACATATTTATTGGGGAAAGGCTATTATAGTACTGACGAGTTCATTAACGACAAATAATAGACATGTGTAACTATTATTTTTATTAACCCATTGACATCCTTCTACCAAATTATTTAATTGATATTGAAATAGACATTGCTAATATTGTTAATTATTATTGTAAATGTGATTATTATATGGTGTCAATTTTGAAGTTATATTAATGTATTAAATAATAATGAATAGTACCTAATAGTAATGTATTTGTAAATTTTATGTAGTATAATAGTAACAATTTTGTAACAATTATTTTCAACACAATTTATATTGTTCTGAAATAAATTACTTATGACTTATGACTTATGACTTATTTACATTTAAAAAAAAATTAGCTATTATACCCATATTACAAGTTCTACTTAGTTAGGGACTAGATGGTGCTAAGTAAAATATCCTAAATATTGATTACTATTACGTTATAATATATACCAGAACTATGGTGGGAGTGCCTCATTAGTCTAGTGGTCCTAAGCGCGACTGCTACGCTAGAGATCCTGCGTTCGATCCCCAGGTCGGGCAAAGTGTTATTGGGTTTTTCTAGGAAATTCTCAGTAGCAGCTCGGAGTCTGGATTTGTGCCCGGTTAATGGCAATAGGCTCGCCCCCTATTACATGGGACCTAAAAACATACCGGCGAAATGTGGGTGTACATTTGTACACCTCTGCCTAACCCTTCGGGGAATACAGGCGTGATGGTATGTTATGTTATGGCGGGAGTTCAATAGGAAATTTTAATTTCCCGTCCCAGCATAACTAACAAAATTCGAGGGCTGCAAGTGCACGGCTTAATAATTTGTTATTGAATCGTTGGCGAGCGCCCAGCTGGCGTGACGCGCCGATAACGATCCACGTTCAGGGAACAACTTACTGTCATCATGCCATAAGAGAGGTATGGCATAGTGGCAGTAATTCCACTCAAATTGGAGCTGCCCGACTGGGGAAGTACCTCCGCTTTGCAGAAAATCGAAGTGAAATAACACTGCTTTGAGCTGTGTTGTGTTTCTTACGGTGAGCAAGGTTGCCAGTGCTCCACGAGGAAACGTTGTATTGGCAGTGGGGGGACTTTGACCCTTATACTGCCAACCCAACTACTCCTCTTTCAATACAGGGTCGGCAACGCGCAAGTGATACTCCTGGTGTTGCAAGCGTCTATAGGCTACGGTAACCGCTTACCATCAGGTGGGCCGTATGCTTGTTTGCCACCATCTCAGTAGTATAAAAAAAAATTCAATAATGGTGTTGAAGACAAAGTATGTAACTGCTTTATGCATTAAGTTGAGAGTGCTAATACTATCACGCCTGTATTCCCTGAAGGTTTGGCAGAGGTGAACGTCTACAGTTTTGCCATTAACTGGATACAAATCAAACATGCACATAAAACACATCCGTGAACTGAATGTGTACGTGTTGATGATGATTTAGGATGAAGAGATCATGATCATGGTCATTTTTACAATAGCAGGGAAGATATGAATGAGACTGGCACAAGCGCGTGAAAATTGAAACTACAAAAGAGAGGCCTAGTCCCAACAGTGGGTGAAGTCGGGTTGCGGATGATTATCAGAGGTTATAGAGAATTTCGGGCTAAAATGGCGCCTGAAGTTGGATAAGTTCCAAATATGAATTAGGTAATTTCGAAAAATAATAAATTGATAATCGATTTAGGTTTGATTTTAATGTGACCTGATACGCTAGGTTCTGGGAATGAAAGAAAGAAGAATGAAAACACGTTTATTTGCCACAAACGAGACACATTAGAGTAAGAGATAAATATAATTTAGAATAGACACTGTGAGAGAAAGCATATCAAATATATAAATAGTTTTCAATTTTGAGGATGTCGATGTGTACCAGCTGTAGTAAATGGGTACCAGCTCAGCATATGCCAGGCTACGATACCTGGCGCTGGTATTCTGCTGGACTCCGGTTGTGACGTACATCTGTAGATGTCGCAGCAAAGCAAATGTAAGGGTATGTAGTGTAATGTATTAATTATTATTCTTATGTATCATATGTCATGATTGTATTAAATTATAGTAATTTTTAGCTCACCCCCTATAACATGGGACCTTAACAATCCAACAAACTGTGAGAGTACCTTGGTACATCTCTACCTAACCGTTTAGGGAATATAATCGTGATTGTATGTTATGTTATGATATTACATTTTAGACTTCGGACTACATTTAGCAATGATTCATTACTTTTTACTTACAGTATAATGTTGTTAGTGCCGACACGATAAAATAAAATGTTACTTGTTCTATCTCTGTTTACATCACAACAGTACATCACTTTGAAGTTACAACACTGACCTTTTAATTTTTCGCCTTCAGCCAAAGAATCCTGGGGAGCGCCGCTCCTTAATTAAATAATTAACATTTTTGTATAAGACTCGAGTTTTTTATAACAATATTCTTTTATTAATTACGCCCTGTGTTAAATAACTGGGATTTTTGCGTCAGTTAAATGACTTTTGTTTGTGTTGAAACTTTTTAGATGAAGTGAAATTAGATTGCTATAAATAATGGGCAAAAATTTAAATTAATTTTCGTCGGAAAGGCAGCATAAAGAATATTTTTTAAGCTCAACCGAACAGTATTTTTTTTATTTTTTTTTTATTCACGTTAGGCCTACGCTTGACTAGTTCGCCTGATGTTAAGCGACACTGCGATTTATGGTGGAGCGCGCTTGCCTAGAAGAAACCGATTCACTCGAGATTTCAAGACACACAGATTATAGTTATTGGGGAAGACCCACTCAGGAAGCTCATTCCACATTTCAGCGGTACGCATGATGAAACTTGATTTAAAACGTTTCGTTCGGGCTTTTGGGATGTCCACCATGAATTGATGACGCTTTTTCGTGCTTCTGGTCGTCCGATAGTAGAAAGGGCAAGGGGGTATAAGTTCTCTCTCTGTTTTCAAAAGGGTGTCTTCCCGGCTCCACTAAAACAGTCCGTTATTACCCCAGTTTACAAGGGAGGGGACAGCGACGAAGCTTGCAACTATAGGCCTATTTCAGTTTTACCATCCATATCAAAGGTGCTTGAAAAACTTATAAATGTTAGAGTAATTAATTATTTCAAAAAATTTAGGCAAGGCATATGTACTGAAGATGCAGTAACTGCGTTAAGTTCTCTTGTAACTGAGCACCTTGACAGGGGAAATAAATGCCTGTCTGTTTTCTTAGACCTCAAAAAAGCATTCGATACCGTTTCTGTCCCAATCCTTGTAAAGAAGCTGGAAAAAGCTGGAATAAGAGGGACTGCACTCTGTTTAATCAAAGACTACCTGTCCAACAGGAAACAAAGAGTGAAAATAGGACAGTACTCCAGTAGCAATGTAGATGTGTCATACGGCGTCCCGCAGGGTAGTGTTTTAGGGCCTACGCTTTTTCTCCTGTACATTAACGATCTCTGTAATATGACAATAATAAATGCTAAAGTATTCTCATACGCCGATGATACATCTATTGTGTTTTCTGGTTCATCCTGGCACGAAGTCAAACTAAGTGCAGAGGCAGGAATGGCTCGCGTAGCTGAATGGCTACAGAATAATTTACTTTCCCTAAATACAAGTAAAACGAACTACATATGCTTCAGTATCAGTAACAGAACACAGCCTATGGAAGAGTTAAATTTAAAAGTACACATATGTGGAAACGTGCCTAACAGAAGCTGTAACTGCCCATGTATTGAGAAGGTCGCTCAAACTAAATATCTTGGAGTTATGGTAGATCAAGCTCTGTCCTGGTACCCTCAACTTGAGCAAATCTCTGGGAGAATAAGGAAACTCAGTTGGATCTTTAAAACCCTCAGACATATTGTTCCATCTAAAATAGAAAGTTGTAAGAACCGTCCCAGAAATCTCCTTAATGAATTATATGTAGCACTGGCCCAGTCTGTACTACTATATTGTATCCCAATTTGGGGCGGGGCAGCAAAAACAAAATTTTTAAACGTAGAACGAGCGCAGCGTGCATTAATTAAAATAATGTATTTTAAAAATATTTGTTTAAAAATATTATGTGCATAAAATGGTACACTAGGTGGAACTAATGCCATATGGCCCATATGGCATATTATGCAATCACAAGAAACCTAAAAGACAGATTCATTTGATCTTGTGTTTCACTATTTTTCCGATCGGATATAAAGATTAACTTTTTGTAGTGCTACTTCTATGTAAAGTCATTAAAAAGAATTGGAGTGCCCCAAGGATTAATCGAAACTGCTATTTCTAGTGCTCGCAAAGCTCCACATAAAAGTTGTACCAGAATTACCATTCAGATCTAAACGGGTAATATATAAGAAATATAAGCACCTATGCATACTCTGGGTCCTTCTCCAAAGGGTACATAAGAATAAGGTATTATTTTGCTGCTATTTTCAGATAGGAATCTTTCAGGGCTAAATTTTTCTGGATCTGGGAAGTATTGAGGATCTCTCTGCATACCAACAGCATTCACATAAATCACTGTACCAGCTGGAATTGTAACATGATCATCAATCTGGTAGTCTTTTAGCGCCAAGCGATCCAACCAGCCCATGACTGGATATTTTCTGAGTGTTTCTGTAACAACATTTAAAATAATTACAACAGAGTCCAGTAATGATCCCTTATTGGCAAACGAATGAATACAAATAAATAAATATTTTTGGGACATTTTTACACAGCACCATCTAGTCCCAAACTAAGCAGAGCTAGTACTATGGGTATTAGACAATGGATACAATACTTATATACTTTTTTTTTTGTAAATACATACTTATAATACATAAGAAACACCCAGACAAACACAAATACTCATGTTTTACCCACACAAATATTTGTGTCCTGTGGGAATCGAACCCACGACCCCATGATCAGCAGTCCGGTACTCGAACCACTAGACCACAGATGTCGTCATCAATACTTAAGAAATGAAAATAATTATCCCTAAATTCTGTAAGCATTTGTAATTTACTGATTTTTGTCACTTAAATAACATAATATAACGACAAAATCCGTAAACAGTAGTTTTTTTTTAAGTCTGTAGGTTGTTAGCAATACCGCCGTTTCTAAAAATATTCTATTTATTATATCTAAGTATCTAATTTAATGATTCCGTGAACAAAAAAAAAACCAATAACATTTTCATAATTCGCTTTCTACACACCTTTTATAACAGCATCGAGGAATTGAATTACCTTAAATTCAGCTAAATTTTCAGCATCGAATTCTTTGTCTCCGAGATTTTGTTTTGCTTCTACGAGTTCTTCATACAGTTTTTGCTACAACAAAATTAAGTTTTACTAATACGTGTTCAAAAAAATTTTTATAAAATAATATCTAATAGATTGATCTTACCTGATGATCAGGACTGTAGGCCAGTTCGTATATTGCATAAGTAATAGATGTCGACGATGTGTCGTATCCCCCTTGTAAGAATATCATTGCATTCGACATCAAAATATCTAAATCCATATCTGAAAAAGAAATACATTTTCTTGTAAGACGTACTGTGTGGCACGAAGACCGCTGCTTCCTTTATACAATAATTATCTATCCTCTATAACAGGCTAGTGATATTTTTAAACAAACATGACTTTCGTTACTTTATGTTCAATTCTGAAATGACATTGCCTTAACTCTCTTCTTTCTTTTGCTTCTGTCTCTGCTCACTTGCCTCTCCTAAGCAATTTCTAAAGCTAGGGATTTTTGCTAAAATATATTTAATAACTTTAAAAATATATTTATAAATTACTATCCTTGCTAGTAGTTTTAATCAAGTCGTACTTCTAACAGTCTTCTACTTTACTTTCATAGTTTCTCCTAGCTTGACTTACCTTGGTTTTCTTTAATGGCGTCTTGTCTCATCTTCAACAGTGCATCGAGCAGGTCTCTCTTGCCATTCGTTTCCTTGTCATACCCACCACGCTCCTCAACCATCATGTTCAATACCCGCTTGAAGTAATCCACGGTATGCTTAGGCCAAAACGAGAACCTGAAATTTATCATACAAAAAAATTGCATGACAAAGATTTCTTCTAATCAGAATTAACAAAATACTTTTGGTACTGGTATAATTAATTACATGATTCTTTTTTAAGCATTAGAATTCTTATATTATTCGTAATCAGATTACAAGTGGCATTTTCAAGCCGAAAGGAAACCCGTTTTACAAAGTAGAAAAAAAAACACTCCAACATTTGGACCATCACAGTTTTTGTCATCTATTTCTTTAGAAGTTACTGCCTGAACTGTCGAACTTATACAAGTTATGAAGAAAATCTTACCGAAATATGTCGACCAATTCTGGGATGAAAAATATGGAAGACCAAGCCAAGCCTCTCCAAGGGCTATATTTCTCAAATTCTTTGGTCATTTCTCTTAAAGGTCCGGTGGTATTTCTTGTTGCTTGACATAGTATTCCAAACGATGACTCCCCAATGATGTCTGTTGCGAAGTCAGCGAACAGAGACTGTGGAAATATATTCGTTTTCATGATATCAATAAAAGTGTGATCGGATTGGGAGGGTTCGATTCCCACCCGAAAAAATGTTTGTTTCGAGTGTGGGTGTATTTTGTGTCCATTTTTGTTTTTATAGTCAGGCGGGCGTTGTATATTAAAAAAAAAGAAACTAGACCAGTTCTCATTTTTGTGTCTCATTTTATTATGATTTACCGGACCAGCTTCTATTCCAGTCATTGGTGCTTCAAGCAGTAATCATCAATCCATATACTGGACACGGAATCATCTCACAGAATCAGAGGGATCGGGAGTCCACTTCGCTGGCCTAGTGCGGGTTGGCAGACTTCACACGCAGTCGAGAAAATCTCTAAGGCATGCAGGTTTCCTCACGATGTTTTCCTTCACCGTTTAAGCGAGTGATTATTCATTATGTTATACGCACCTCTGGATTTTCGAAATCATGTGTGTATTAATAATTATTAATCAAGCAGTAATACTGAAGCCTAATTAATTCATCATGAGAAATTTTGCATACTACTAAACCGTCACTGCTACCAAACTTCGTGAATGATGACGGATCCCAATGATGATAGTTTTCATACTGTCTTCTTTCATCATCATCATCATCAACCCATATACTGTCCCACTGTAGAACACGGGTCTCCTCTCACAAAACGAGAAGGATAATGCTAGTCCATTACTGTCTTCTTTAACTCTTATTAATATTAGAGTTCAAACATTTAAGGTTTTATAATACCTACCCTTAAATGGATGGTGATGCCCTTCTCATTATCAGATTTGATTCTGTATAGCAGGTCGCTCACTTTACTCTGGTACAGCTCTCTCCAGCCTCTCAGTTTTGATCCTGTGAACACCATGGTTAGGCGTTTACGGACTGAACTCCAGAGAGGGTCCTGAAAACGATTTATTATTCACATTGTATCAGCATTTATTATTAGCTTTTTTAGTGATATACTAACTGAAAGGCTCGTGGCATAGCGTAGTTATACCCTGATCAACTGATCACCAAGGTTAAACTGCACTAGCCGCGGTTAATGGTGGATGGGTAACCATTCTCGACACTAGAGACCTCTCCGTGCATCGGAGAGCTCGTAAAGGCGTCGGTATCGGTTGTCACATATGACAATCATTGGTAGTTGTCAGAAAACAAAAAACCCTGACGACCAGTGTTGGTATTACCCAGAAATTAGGTTGCGGAGGTCTGATGGCAGTCGTTTCGTGTAAAATACTGATATTTAGCCGCATCCGGTTAGACTGGAAGCTGATACCATTATAAAAGGCTCAGAAGAAGTAAGTTTTTAAAGTGATTTTGTTACTCTTTAGCCTAAAACCCTTTAAAGAAACTGTAACTTACATCCACAGTAAATAAATTCAAAGCGCCAATTGGATCACTCTTTCCAGAGCCGAGGAGCCTATTCTTAAAGACATCGGCGTCCTTCACGAGGACCTTCCGTGTCAGTTCAGGACAGTTGATGACCACGCCGCGGCGCCAGAACACCCAGATGCCCACGTAGCGTGATGACTTGAATTCATGGTATAAATCACGCATCCAAATGTTCTGAAAGTCCAAGCAAAATTTCCTCACAGATAGTAACATAAAAAAAAAACAAATTAAGCATAGCAATTAGCAATAATTATTTTAAAAATCTTATGTATATTATGTATTTGTACATCCGGTCTAATGTACAGAGGCCAGCACATCAAGCTACCACAATCTGTCAAATTTATTTTATTGATTTTCAACTTTAAGGCAAAACAATAAGGTTTATATTCAATTGGGAAAATTTGACCGTTTTGGATAGCTTGACCTGCTGGCGGCTGTACAAATCGAAAATATACATAAGTTTAATAAACAAAAAAATAACACAAAACTGAGTTTAAGTTTAAGCAACTAATAAACTATTAGGTACATAGCAGCCACTTATCACAGCGAGTTTAATAGTCGGGACCCATTAAAAATTCTAGACAGGATCAAATTTTACCAGTAATGGGTCCCGATTATTAATGTCGCTATGTTCCTGACGTCTTGTTTTTTATATTTACCCCGTAATATAAAAAACTAAGTAATAATACCTAACCTACCATTGTCGCTAAAACGCCAATTAATCGACACGTGTATCCTGCCTTTTTTTTTTTTTTTTTCCTCTGTGGAAATCCTCATGGACTGCCGCCGTCTGGGGAGACGACGAGGTGTACCGACTAAAACCACAGGAGGTGTTCGCCTCACCACCATTTGTCGGGAACGCGGGAACCAGTTGTTATTCCTCCGCGAACCCGACGGTACGTGTATCCTGCCTATCTTAACCTATGGTGCCCAAACGTGGTCACTGACCGAGTCTCATAAGTCCAAACTCAAGATCTGCCAAAGAGCGATGGAGCGTATTGTCCTCGGAGTTAAAATAACAGACCGAGTCCGTAACACTGAGCTGCGGTCAAAAACTGGCATCGCTGATGTGGGTAGGAAGACCGCTGGATTGAAGTGGGATTGGGCGGGTCATGTATCCCGGATGCACCCGGAGAGATGGGCCAATATCATAACCCAATGGTTGCCAGGAGACGGCCGTCGACGCTGAGGAAGGCCCAGAAAACGCTGTCGGGACGATTTGGCCGCTTTCCGGACAGACTGGCCTCAGATAGCGCTGAACAGAGATCAGTGGAAGGAGATGGGGGAGACCTTTGCTCAGCAGTGGGATCATATAGGATAAAAAAAGTAATAATAGCCTACACAGTATAATGAAAAAAAATTACTGCCACTTATGAATTACAATTATTACAATTTTAATTCCTTGACAATTACAGAGCCGTGTTTTTGTATTTTCGTTCCACTCTCATTTGGGGAAATATTATTGGATCCTCTAAATTATAATAATTGATCTATTATCTAAATGAGCACTTTTAAGAATAAATGATGTATATTTTATGTTTAATCTTTATATTAATATAGACGCACTATATTAGATTTTGTTAGATTTTGTTTATCGGTTAAATTATTATAAATGAACTGGATTCAAGGTAACTTGATAATTATGTTCAAACATATTCAATCAATATTTGTTGTACAAAAATAATATTTGATCATCTTTTTTTAATAATTGATGGTTTTATACAAGGACGACACGTTTGGCGTAGCGGCTGAGCGATCGGCTTCTGCGCCACGGGTTGTGGGTTCGATCCCCACACGGAACAAATATTTTATGATTTACATGTAGTTGTTCCAGGTCTGGGTGTTTGTGCATGTGAAAGTTTGTGTTTGTGAACGCACCCACGATACAGGAGAAAATCCTAGAGTGGGGTAAATTCTTATTTAGAAAAAAAGAGAAAAGGACCTGAACGCTTTTTAGGTTGTTAGGTTTTTTGTTAGGCTGGGTTAGAATAAAAATGCTCATTTCTCTCAGTTTTGGGGTCCAACACGTACCTAATTACTATGGGACATAGTTTCTACAGCTCAGTAGTGTTGAGTAGTTCTAAACAGATTAAAACATCGATTGATTTAATTATTTTATCATTAAAAAACTAATTTAAATAAAAACAAGTACTTACAGGATTTTTTTTCTGCAAGAACGACATGCTTCCAAATATCGGATGCACCGGACCTTGGGGGACCCCTAAGTTCGTCCAGTAGTTCTTCATTTTCAGCCATTTTATATACAACCACGATATCAATATACATAGCAGAGCCAATATTAGTAAGAAGTACATAGTATCTTTACAGGCGTCCGTAAAGTAAATACAGTGCGAAGTTATTTGTTTCTTTTATAGTGTTTTTTGTGTTTAATAATGATAATCTATAATTACATATACAGGCTGAATTTTTTAAGTAGGCGTGAATAACAAAATCCACAACACAGAATAGTAAAAAATAGGTACACAAAGGAGTCCCGTGTCCGATTTTGATAAACACTAAAACTGAATCATTGAATTTATATTCCTAGCCAGGAATGGAACCTGTTTTTTTTTTACCGTTAACTGCTTAAAAACCTTTATCTGATGAATAGTTGTTCAAAATAATGGCCATTTTTTATTTGGGACATTTTTACACAGCACCATATAGTCCCAAACTAAGCAGAGCTTATACTGTATGGACTAGACAATGGATATAATATGTATATAGTTTTTTTTGTAAATATACTTATAAACATAAGAGCACCCAGATAAACTTTGTAGAATTCATTTTTTACATGCTCCCAGAGATAATAATGTAAGGGGGTATGGTTCGGTGACCTCGCTGGCTATCCACACCCACTTGGAAAATCACCCTGTATTTACTGTACTTACATTAAAATTTGATAAATGATTATTTTGTAAATAGGTCTTTAAAGGACACTTTTAAATTTTTATTGTCCAGTTCAATCTATGCTTAGTTTATTGCGCCTCTACTTCTTCCCAGCTAAAACACTAGGAGGCGAAGAAGGGCTACCTTGATTAAATGATATTTATTTCTGTAAATAGATCTTTTAAAGACACTTCTACGAGTCAATATTTAACATTTTTTTTAAGCTAGATGGCTCCGGCATTGCACGGCTCCTAACTGACGACCTCTGAGAAGAAACGCCGAAACAAACTCAGAGAATCATAGTCTCTTTTAAAGTCCAGACAATGTATAGTAACAAATATGTGTCTTACAATGTAGGGCAAAGTCTGAAATGGCCTTTTGAAGAAAGAGCCATAGCGGCTTTGAGTAGACCAGTCCCAACTGACGGCACGCATGCATCAGTCATTGTTTAGCTCAACCATAATTTAGGGAGCTCAACAACTCAACTTGATTAAATTATTTTGACTTTATTGGGACTAATTGGTGCTGAGTAAAAACTTTGTTTGTCAGAACCGATTCTGTTAGATCTATTTCTACAACTAGATGAAATGCAAAAGTCAAAATAGATAAGAAAAACCACGTGACATAAGTCACAGTCAAATGTTTTATTTATTAATAATTAATTATCACTCGCTTAAACGGTGAAGGAAAACATCGTGAGGAAACCTGCATACCTTAGAGATTTTCTCGACGGTGTGTGAAGTCTGCCAACCCGCACTAGGCCAGCGTGGTGGACTATAGACTAATCCCTCTCATTCTGTGAGAGGAGACCCGTGTCCAGCAGTGGGACTGTATATGGGTTGATGATGATGATGATGAAATGTATTATTTCAATTAGACCATTAAAATAGCACTTTTGAAAAGTCACAACTAGTTGCAAGGTTCCAAAAATTGGGTCTTATGGAGATCATAATAATATAACATAGTTCAAACAACACTAGTACGCAGTTAGCACATAGGACTCGTAATAAAATACACCGGTCTGCGCTATTCATTAATTTAGCACAGTTTACTTTGCGAGCCAGCTCAGCTTACCATGCTGTTGGCTCAAGGCAGAGAAGACAGCAGGTTGGACTTTTTAATAATGACAAGATTATTTTTAAAATGTATAAACAGCGTAGGGTCTAAGCAATACGAAAAAGAGCAGGCTTTTTTAAAGATCTGAGCGTACCACAAGGTGTTATTGCGATCGTTTTCCGATAGAGAGAGAGGGATGTCGCTCTATAAATTAAATAGCGCTATCCCTTTCTCACAACCTAAAAATGATCCCATTGTGGGGTGGTACCACCACATCGCCAAATATTCTTCCACTAAGCATTAATGTGCTAACATTATTATGTTAGGAGCACCTAATTTACTCAAATCGCTAATCACTTACAAATTAAGTAACAACTAAATAACTAACGTTTTAATGTTATAGAGCTTTGCAGTGCATAGTTAATAAATATTAACAGTTAACTAATGCGTTTAACATTTAGTGTAACCTTGCTACCATACCACTAACCGGCTGCCCTAACTGAACTAAGGATACAGTTAATTCAGTCAGCTCCCAATTCAGTATTCAAATACTTTTACAAATTTCCTTCAACAGCTCCCACTCTAAGGACAGCTCATGACCAGCAATTGGCCCTAGTAGGCGAGTTTGTCATCTAATTGAAGGGTCCACCGACTATTGCACATGATCGTGGCGAATTTTACGGATTTGGACACTGTCAAAAATGAACGTAAGCTTTAGTCGGTACGGTCACCAACGAAAGTTGCTGTACACGACCAAATTTTGGAAACATCACTACTTACAATAAAACTTTTAATTAAATTATAATTAAGTTAAAGCTTGTAATTATCTTATAGACAAAGAATTCGTGCTGCCTTCTCGGGTCAGTAACTTCTAGATAATAAAAAATTTAAAGCGTTTTAGAAAATGCATCGTCTGCAGCGACTTTCGCTGCTAACTGGTCTCAAAGAACCAATGAGGATTTACTGCATTATAAAAGAGGCGTGCTTGTCATGATGTGATGTGAGGCAAGACTTGGCCTCTTTGAACTCCTTCAAAGAGGCCAAGTCTTCCAACGATTACACTGGACCATAGAGCAACGGAAGACGATTGCGGTTTTTAATCGGTACGAATTCGACATACCTTGACGCCTCTGGCGATGGGCAGAGGGGATCTTTTTTTTTATACTACTAAGGTGGCTAACAAGCGTATGGTCTACCTGATGGTAAGCGGTTACCGTAGCCTATAGACGCTTGTAATACCGTGGTATCACTTGCGCGTTGCCGACCGTGTAAAACGAAAGAGGAACAGTTGGTTTGGCAGTATAAGGGTCAAAGTCCCCCCACTGCCAACACACCGTTTCCTCGTGGAGCACTGGCAACCTTGCTCACCGTAAGAAACACAACACAACTCAAAGCAGTGTTATTTTACTTCGATTTTCTGCAAGGCGTAGGTACTTCCCCAGTCGGGCAGCTCCAATTTGAGTGGAATTACTCCCTCTATACCCTACCTCTCTTTACTCCTCTACCTCTCTTAGATCTATGATGACTATAAAAATAGAGGGAGGAAAGATTCGTCATGATGATCTTGTTTTCATTTTAAACGTCAGTAATTAGATCAATATCGAAGTAGTATCATAGATTAATAATAATAGATCGTGGAATGACCTCGTAAATGATGTACTATTCATTGTCATGATGATTTGATTTTATGCTAAAGGTTAATTAAGAGGTCAACATCGCAGTAATAGCTCAGATTAAAATAATAGGTAAGAGAATGATTTTGCAATTTAGTACTTGAAATCACGATGACCAGTTATGTTAAAAGTCACTTATTTCGTTAGATAAAATTCTTTTTATAAATTTTATACCACCGCGACGTATTCCTCGAAGGTTTAGATACTGGTGTACCACTGTTCGCCGGAATATTAATGGCCCCATGTAATAGGGAGTGAGCTTATTCAAACTCCGAGTTGCTACTGAGAATTTCATAGCTCTACTAATCCGATTACCCATAAAAATGGCAGAATCGCAAGACAAGTGACGCCGTGTGGCAAGCGACCAGATACTGGCCACGAATATTTTTTTTAAACCGCCAACGAGTACGATGAAAACGCAGGACCCTTTGTTAGAGCGAGATGGCTATTTGTCACGTAATACTATAACTTGTATTTTGTTCTACGTTTTCATATAAGTTAGAGCAAGATCGATATAGTTTTGGCGGTTATAAAAACAGTAAATTGAGAAGAGGTGCTCTCCGAGGCACGTAGGGATCTCGATGGGTTAAGAATGGTCACTCATCCACTGACTGTGACGAGCGCAGCTTAAACTTGCAGAACTACTAACAGAGTCCAAAACTCAAATTCAATACATACATACCACTCACGCCGTTTTCCCATGGGGGTATGCAGAAACTAAAGAACGCCACTTGCTCGATTCTTTCTTTCGCTTCGTCCACATTCATACATCTTATCATACACACACGCCGGCTGAGAGTATTACGCACCGGACCTTTGTGAAGAATCCCACAAATCCAAAATACGAGCTGCTACTGAAAACTCCGTAGTAAACCGCAATTAGTTTGACTTGGGAAGCGAACCTGAGACCACATAATCAGTAGCCACGCTACCACCAGACCAATGAAGCGGTTCTTCCGTTACCATTTTGAATTTAAGATTTATTTTTAAAAAATTCTATACCGCCCGTATCTTTATCACGCCTCAAAAACACACTAACGAGCCGTCAAGCCATAAATGAAGTTAAACTTTCCACTGGAAATAACTTCAAAGAGTTCAAAATTATGAAACGTCATTAAGCTAGGCCAGAAAAAAATAATATAATATAAAAATCCCTTTGGAACATAGAGTTATAAGGTACTTCGTACTAGAAGTCCGGTAGAACATTTGGCAATTAGAAAAATTGTGACGTTTGCGTCTATTTACAGGATATCGTAATAAGAAAAAAAAAATTTTAAGTCAATAGATCTTTGAAAAAAAAACTTTTTTTTTGTAATCTGAGAAGAAACTTGGAGACGCATGTAGTTACTATGCAAATAATAGTTTTATTAAATGAATTTATGCATATTGTCAGCATTATGGAGTATTTTTATTCTTTGCCATTACATACTTTAAATACGAAAACAGTTTGGTACTTACATAACATATTTCATTTCATAGGACAAATTTACGGGATGACGTTAATCAAAATCATATAATTTATTGCATTCATGTAGTAAAAAGGTATTACATAAATATAAATGTTTCATACATGACCCTGCTAGGGCACAACAATATGTAGGTACTTATTTATAATCATTAGTTTATAACATTAATTAATAATTTCTTTCTTGTAATTATAAACATTATTATATTATTTATTTCAAATAAATTTTATAACAATCTAATTATGGCGTTGTTCTTTTTATATATTTATAACATTATTTAATTATCTATTTATAACATTTTATATATTATAATTATAATACTTGCTAATTAAGATCTTATTGGTAACATAAGTAGTAGTAGGTTATTAGTGTTGTGTCTGGTATATGTGTATTCAATTTTGTATGTTTTTAAAATGTAAATTGCATTCTTTCAGCTATTTATTTATCATCAAAATATTCGTTTAGGGTGTAGTATGACTTTGATATAAGATATTTTTGTAGGCTATTTCTAAATTTATTGTCGTAATCTGTGTTTTTTATAGAGTTTGGAAGCTTGTTATATATTTTGACACACATGGCTAAGGGTCCGGAATGGAACATTGTTAGCTAGGTAAGGCTAATCTATTTAGGTTTCTAGTACTGCGTTGTTGTGAGCCTTGGTCTTTTGTTAGTGGGAACGGAGATGGGGGGTTTTCTCACAAATTTTCCAGCTTCTAATATATATATACTAGTAAGTGTAAGTACTTTATATTGCACAAAGTGTGGCCTGCAGCTTTCTTGGTTGTCTATATTTGCTAGGATCCGTATACATTTCTTTTGTAAAAGAAAGGGTCTCTCAATATCCACGCTATTTCCCCACACTACGATTCCGTAATTTAGCCACGAGTATGCGTAAGCATAATATGCTGTTAAGGCAGTTTTAAAATCGGTGGCTCTTTTTAGCTCTCCTAGGGCATAAGTGAATCTTGCCAGTTTATTACATAGGGTGTCTATGTGAGCTTTACAATTTATGTTGGTATCTACAGTGAGACCTAGCAATGTAAACTGGTTTATGCATTCTAGTTTTATATTGTTGTATGAATAGTTTATATCTAGTTTTTGTTTTTGGTAAGGTCTGTATTGCATTAGTTTCGTTTTGGAGTAATTAATTTCTGTTAGTTATGGTCTTTTAGCCATGTTATTGTTTTAGCAAGTTTATCGTCTATTATTGTGTTTAAGGAGTCATTATTTGTGTATGGCAAAATTATCGATATATCGTCAGCAAACAAGATACTTTGAGCATCAATTGCCCTAGGGAGGTCATTTATGTATATTAAAAATAATAAGCAACCTAAGACGCTGCCTTGTGGTATTGACATAGTTACTTTTGATATATTAGATCCTATATGTGTAATTTGAGCTGTGTGTGGATTGTTATATTCCAGTTCTACAAATTGCGCTCGATTTTCTAAATAAGAGCAGAACCATTTATGTGCGGTACCTCTAACACCTATTCCATATAACTTATTGAGCAAAATGTCGTATGAAACTCTGTCGTATGCTTTGCTCATATCCAGTAAGATTCCCACTGCGTATTTTTTATTATTGATTATGTTCAGTGCTTCTTGAATATACTTGAACACTGCTAATGTAGTGGATTTATTTTTTCTGAACCCATTTTGGCTTTCAATGAAGATTTTATACTTTTCGCAGTACGAGTAGACGTTTTGACATTGCAGTCTCGAATACTTTTGAGGCAGTAGGTAGTAACGCTATCGGTCTATAGTTACTAGTGTCAGTCGGATCACCCTTTTTATATATTGGCTTCACTATTGATATCTTAAGCAGGTCGGGGACAGAACTTTCGTCAAAAGACTGGTTAATAAGATATGTTAGTGGAATAGTAAGTTCATCAACGCAAGCCTTTATAAGAGTCTGTGGAAGTTCGTCGTGACCATAGCTTCGCTTATTTTTCAATGTTTTTATTATAAATCTTACTTCACTTGGGTCAGTTGGTCTTAAATAAATGGAGTTTTCACTTTGAGAAGTTGTGGGTCGGCCACTAGGACAAGAGTGTCCGTTAATGAAATAAAATAATCAATAAAAGCGTTTGCTATAGTGTTATGCGTAGTTTAATATTAGCTTTTGGTTTTTTTTTATTTTGTTTGTTCGTTGTTTTATAATTTGCCACATAGTTATAGTTTTATTTTCAGATTTATTCATTACTCTTATGTAATTTAGTTTTTTAGAGTGTGCTACTGTTCTTTTAAGTATTTTCTCATATTGCTTATAGTATTTATGTAAAATGTTGTTATTAATAGTAGATATTAGTGATTTCATTTGTTTGTGAGTTGTTGAGTAAACACCTCAACATTACATTAGTGAGCTTCTTCGTGGCATCTTCTCTAGTACACAATCACTCAATGCTTTGAAAGGGCGGAAAATGTATTGAATATTCATGACACTCTAATATACCCTGAGGCCCAACTGTGGGTTAAAAAAAAAGTTAATTGAATTTTTATAGAATATTTTTTTCAGTCTATTTAGATTTCGTTTTGTACGCCTTTGAAACGAAATTTCCCAGAAGCTTAAACGCTACTGTTTCATTGGAAATATATAGTTTATTGTATAGACCTGAAACAATAGACAACCAGTTGAAGAAATAACCAACCCAGTTTAAGAAATAGAAAACTTTGCGTATTTACTAGGATTGTAATTTTGTACCGTGGGTGTATTTAAAAATACATTCTCCTTCTTAGCGTGTCGATGGTATAAAAACAAAGAAAAAATGCATTTATAAACTCTATGACTCCTGAGCTAGGTAATATTAACCTGTGTTACAGGAGTCAGTGTCTTCTCCCACTTTTTGACACTATATTATGCAATAAAGTAGAGCTAGTGAATAAGTATACATGTTCTCCTCAAACTAGACATATGAAACCAATAAAATATATCATGGAAATAAACGTATTAGATTCCAATAAAAACAGGGACGTCGAGGCACCGGGCTCTAGTCAGAAAATTGGTATGCAGAAGGTTAGTTTAGTACAATACGCTACTGCTGCGGCAATAAATGTTAAGTCGAAATAATACCATCACGTCTGTATTCCCCGAAGGGTAGAGAGCTGCTAATGAAACTTTTATAGACTCAAGAACACTCTGCTCAATCTGGGAATCAAAAAAAGTTCTTCCTGCTCATCAGCCGCTCATGTGTTAAATAAATATTTAGCTTGTAATTATGATAAATATACCTTAGACGGATGAGATGTGTCGCCCCACCAACTCAAAAGAGAAGGGGCTCCTTAGCTGGTCCTCGGACCAGGCTGGTGATTTCTGCCTGGTGGGCCACGGCCCAACGGACTGATTAATGGCAATAGTCTCGCTCACTATTACATGAGAATAAAAATGTACTCATGAATTGTCGGTCTACATTAGTACACCTCTGCTTGACCCTACAATCGTGATGGTTTGTTAAGTATTTTATGTTTTAAAATCATTAAACACAACATAATAATAATTATACAGAACTATTGTTCTGGCATTCTGGCGTTTGGAGTTGGATAGCAATTTTATTTAGGTCCTTCTGATTTTTTTGCGAGTTGCCCCGATAAGGGGGTGTAGTGGGAGAAGTGGAATTATTCAATTTCCGTAGAAAGCAAACCAAAATTCAATTGGCACAGGTTTAAATCGGATTCAGACGAATCAGACGTTTCTAGGTCTAGAATTATATTTGGTTTAGTTTCATAATAGAAATAAAATATTGAGCTCATACCAAGAAAATATTGAGTTTATTAAGTGAAATTCAATTTAATCTAACAGTACACATGAATTGTTATTGTATTTTCTTTATGCAAAAATTATTGTATGTTGTATGTAGGTATAATGTATGTATTTTTATACATTATTAATATTTATTTAATTAGGTATTTATTTTATTCTTGTTTGAATATGTATATAATCTATCTATGATTACTAAGCACACAACCGCCCGTTACCTGTTTCTTACATGACTTGTCCATCCCATGGTTGTCTGTAAGAAATTGCTTTAAGCGATAAGACCGCCAATTAGTAGATACATTGTGTGACGTTTGTTTTTTTTTACATTTTCTCTGTATTGTGTTATAGAATAAAGAGTATTGTATATGTCTGTCTACACATGTTTATGGCATGGTCGTTGTGAATTTCAGGGATCCCATGGCCATGACTGTAGGGCAAATGAAGGTAAGTGCAGTTTTTAGTCGGTATGGGTCTCACATACCCTGCAGTCTACCCAAGTGGTAGACGGATTGGAGGATCGAGGATCATATGTCCAAAAAAATAAAAGGATTTATCGGTCAATACAAATTATCTCATTATAAAGCTTCATCTTTATTAATACGCTCATTATTATGTTATTTACAGAAGACAATGCATGCTTTCACAATGCTGGGCACGGGTCTTCTATCAGCATTGCCAGTGCTCCGTAAGGAAACGTGTCGGCAGTACTTTGACCCTTAGGTATACTGCCAACCCAACCACGACCAACTTCTCTTTCGTTTTACAGGTCGGCAACGCGTAAGTGAAACCCCTGATGTTGCAAGCGTCGGTAACAGCTTACCATCAGGTGGGCTGTATGCTTGTTTGCCACCTTAGTAGTATAAAAAAGTCTATAAGTCGTCATTCTATGATCCTATTAGGTACTGTTTTCTATTGCACACATACTTAATGGTACTTTAGTAAAAGAACCTATACAAAATAGACGAGACTCGCTTAGCAATACTTTTACCTTTTGTGGTAAATAAAATATACAAATACGAATCGTTAGAACTGTGACAACATAGGAAACAATTTTGTTTTAAAAACTATTTATAATGCATAAAAAACTTTTAATGAATACTGTGTGTGCCAACTGTACGAAAATAGTTGTTAAATAATATTGGACGTATAAAGTGGTAGACTCTGCTATGTTTTGTATTGGTTTTTTATGATTATGAAGGGTTCTTTTTTCCAAAAAACATACATATATTTTGTTTATACTACTAAGACGGCAGACAAGGATACGGCCAACCTGATGGTAAGCGGTTACCGTAGCCTACAGACGCTTGTAACACCAGAGGTGTCACTTGCGCGTTGTCGACCCTGTTTAACGAAAGAGGAATAGTTGGGTTGGCAGTATAAGGGTCAAAGTCCCCCCACTGCCAACACAACGCTTCCATGTGGAGCACTGGATTTTTTCAGATTCTGTGCGTATGAAGTATTTGGTTGACGTTTGCTATGTGTGTCAGGAACGGTTGCCGTCAGGACTGGTTGACTCTATGGCTATCCAGTTTCCTTTTTTAATCATTCTGTAAGGCAATTAATCTATTCTTATCATTCACATCAAACTGCATAGTTAATTCACATACATATTAATAGAACAAACTTCTCTGGACGATATCTGTGGTCGGAGCGGTTCGAGTGTCCGACTGCTGATCACGGGTTCGATTAACACAAAACACAAAAAATCGAATGAGATAATTTGACAACTTGTGGTAACTGAAAGTAAAGTGATATGCTCTTGACTGTACAATAAAGGATTAATTATACTATCTACTGGCCCGCCCTAGGTCCACTAGCAGTATCAAGGTTGTATATGAATCTGACTAGCTTTGAACAGTTTCCATACCCAGCTGAAAACTACAAGAGACGAAATAAATAATTGAACCTACAAAATCAAATTCAAAGGTTTAAATTGTGCAAGGTAACTCATTTAATTTTATAATTGGATCCATTCAACAGCTACACAGCTTTTTCTGTTCAAAATTCGTTTATTATCTCAATTTACTTGTTATAATTTCGCGAAGCTGAGGACTTGGATGTTAATGAATGAAGTTATTTATGCTAAAATATTTAAGTCTTTAGACAAGACTGAGTCGTAACGTGGAAGGAGAATATTAAGCAGCTTCTTGATAATAATGTTGAGTTTTACGAAGCTTTTGCGGAGGAAGTGATAACTGATTTGACTAGGTCTGTACCCGTGATTAGAAAAGGCTGAAGTCTGCTTTTTTATAAATAAAACCGTGGCTAGCCCAACAGTTCAACACTAAATAGATCTTTTCAGAATAAGTTTCTTTATATAGTAAGTAACATTTACCAACCTCGGTCTGGCTTATATCGAGGGCTGTATAAAAGTAATTTAAATTTATATAGCAGGCTACAATAAATATCTGTAAGCGTACATAATTTGTACCAACCACAGCAGAGAAATACAATTACATACAATTTATGTGTTCATAACCAGTGCCAGCGAATTAAATTATTATCTTTTTGTTAGGCCATTATTAATTATTGTGTTTTAATATGATGTCAAAGTCAAAGTCAAAGTCAGACTGAAAGTCAAATGCATTCATTCAGTCCATTAAAATAGTACTTTAGAAAAGTCAAAATTAGTTGCACGGTTCCAAAAAGTGGGTCTTATGGAGAAGAACCAGCACGAAACTACATAGGCATCTTTTAAAAAAAAAACATGATTACAGTGTACAACTAAACATACACTAAGACATAGAAACAGAATAAATTTGCCAACTTCTAAATTAACTATGCATTCATCTAGTCCATATGTTATTTCTATAAAAATTTATAATAAATTGCCAGAAAATATAAAAAAATGAAGAAAGATATAATTTATTAGTAAAAAAATTAAAAATATTATTAATAAACAAATGTTATTTTTACTCTATAAATGAATTGTTGTTATTACTCTATAAATGAATACTTGAATGCAAAGAATTAAATCTAATCTATAATAAAATTTAAATCCAATTATTTCAATTACTACCATTAAACTATAACCAATATTTACTTAAACCAATATAATAATAATAAAAATATTTAATTGAAATAAAACTACTTTTTACGGATTTTATCGCGTATATTGATATTATTAATCCCGACGTTTCGGACCCTTTGCAAATTTATTTTATTATAATTACTTACTAAATAATTACAATAATTATACAAAAAAATAAAAACAATATTTTGCATTAATTAATTCACTATAAAAATAAATAATTACATTAATTAATTTATTACATAATAAATAATTACAATATAAATATTAATTACAATTCATCTCCCTCTCTCCTATGTTGCTGTGCCCTACAGGGTCCACGATGATCACAAAACTGTATTTATCATCTCTTTTTACATTGTGGAATGCGATAAACAATTTGATTTGATTTGATCAGTGTTGATCTTGGTTTACAATTTTTGTTATGAATAGTTAATGAGAACAATGCAGTTTGATGTGTACTAATAAATTAATCCAGTTTATTAAACAGAAAATAAATAAATAAAACTGATTGCCATTGACAGTAAGAGCTGACCAGCCCCGACAGACGAGAGATGAGAAACAAGGATACAGGCCACTCGATGGTAAGTGGCAACCACATTTCTAGACGCCACCAACAATAGAGTAGTTTCATTAGCGCCTTAACAGTAGCGTTAGCACAATGCTGCTTAGCTGAGAATATTTTGCAATGCGGTTGTAGGTACATACTACCCCAGACTATTCAGCGGTATGAGTAGAGCCCGCTGAGGTGCTAGGTAACCTGCTGAGGTTCTTTTAAGAGAGGTAGGGTATAGTGGGAGTAATTCCACTCAAACTTGAGCTGCCCGACTAGGGAAGTACCTCCGCCTTGTAGAAAATCGATGTGAAATAACACTGCTTTGAGCTGTGTTGTGTTCATTATGGTGAGCAAGGTTGCTAGTGCTCCGCAAAAAATCATTGTGTTGAACAGTAGGCTGCTGCGGTCGGGTCGCGAATTTGCTAGTTTGATCTGTATGTGCTTGTGAACGCACGAGTGTGGGACAACGATTAAAAAAAATAAAATATTCTTGGTCAATTTTACACAGCACCATCTAAGCAGAGCTTGTACTATGGGTACTAGACAATAGATATAATACTTAAATACTTTTTTTTTGTTAATACATACGTATATTTATATATTCTTTATTGTACACCAAGGAATTAACATTTTACAGACATACTTATTTTGAAGACAATAGATATACAATGGGCGGCAAGTATAATACTTAAGAAACAACTAGACACACACAAACACGTATGTTCATTACATAAAAATATTTGTGTCCTGTGGGAATCGAACCCCGTGATCAGCAGTCCGATACGCATACCACTAGACCACAGACGTCGTCAGCTCTTATGTATATGCTAATATATAATTAACACCAATATCTTGACTAGGTAGTCAAGATATTGGTGTTATCCTAATAATAAGGTTATTATTATAACTATAACAGCTATCTTATCAGCCTTAAAGGTACTGGTGACTGCTATGGTTGAAGGCGTGGCTTCAATTCCCAGGCTGAGAATAGTGTTATTGGATTTTTCTAGAAAATTCTCAGTAGCAGCTGGGAGTTTTGATTTGTGCCCGCTTAGTGGGCAATAGGCTCGCCTTTTGTTACACGGGGCTTAGGCATACCAGTAAAATGTAGGTGTACATTAGTTCACCTCTACCTACCTCTCTACCCCTCCGGGGAATGCAGGCGTGATGGTTTTCATAGGACCTGCGCTTGGCAGTGGATTGATTATCAAGTGTTAGATACTCGGATAAAATCCGTATTTTCAATCTCCATCTGTATTTTTATCTTTAGCTTCGCATAAATACGTTTAAGCATGTTCCGCAAAATCCTATTATCAGGATCCCATCAGTTTCCCCTACCATGCGTCCTAATTACGCAATCAGTGCGGGTGGGCGAGAAACAAATGACTTTGTTTACACGCTGTAACGTCCAATCTAGTAGAAGTACTTCTGCGATTAATAGTCTGTTTAGTTTGGTGAGGGTAGCGAGTTTGATATGGATGCGTAGTTGGGTAGGCGTATTTTTTGTGGATTCTTGTATTGGAAGTAGTTTTAATGCTTCCGAAACTTATTTAACAGTGTAGGTGTGGTATGCAATGGGCGGCAAGACCATTTACCATCACGTTTTTTTATACCACTACAGTGGCAAACAACCATACGGTCCACCTGATGGTAAGCTCAAAGCTGTGTTATTTCACTTAAATTTTCTGCAAGGCGGAGGTACTTCCCCAGTCAGGCAGCTTCAATTTGAATAGAATTACTGCCACTATACCTTACCTCTCTTATGTGACTTGTATGCACGTTTGTCAATATAAACGATAAAATAGACAAAGATAAGTGTATAGACAGCTATATCCATATTTTTTTATTTTGATATTAAACATTGTAAGCCTGATGGTAAGCAGCAGTCGCAGCATATAGACCTCAGCAACACCAGTAGTGCCCGCACGTTGCCGACCCTGGGGGCTTAGACAAGTGGCAATCTGACAATCGAATCGACGAACGAATAGAAACAAAATGTATGGGAATGACATCTATGATCGCCCGATTTGTCGAAAGCTTATGTCATTTCCATACTTTTTGTTTCTATTCGTTCGTCGATTCGATTGTCAGATTGCCACTCTTGTCTACAGGCGCTGTAAAACGAAAGAGGAAAAGTTCCAATACCTTATCTCAAGATAAGGTATCTCAAGATAAGGTATCTCAAGATAAGGTATTGGAACTATTCCTCTTTCGTTTTACCTGAGTTATTCAATCTCATATACCCAGTAATTTTACTATCATCATCAACCCATAGATAATCCTACTGCTGGGCACGGGTCTCCTCAGATTGAGAGGGATTATGTATATAGTCCACGACGCTGGCCTGGTGCGGCTTGGCAGTCTTCACAAAACGTCGAGCAAAATCTCTAAGGCAGGTTTCCTCACGATGTTTTCCTTCACCGTTTAAGCGATTGACAATTGATTATTAATACGCACATGAATTCAAAAAGTCAGAGGTATGCATTTCTGACTTTGATTGAAAATTGCCTTGGATTTGAACTCAAGACCTTTGACTTGGCAGTCCAATGGTTACATCACTAGGCTATCTTTGCTTTACTAGCTACAATGCAAACTACCCCTGCAACATAAGCAGATCATCTTAAACATTATTGAACATCGGTGCTTAATAATATTTTCGAAGCGTATCAAACCAAAACCATAGTTGATTGGATACGCTACGAGATCGTAGCAAATTAGTGGCTTCTGCGATTATCATGTAATTTACTTATCTGCTACGAGAGCGTAGCCGAAGTATCTGCTTTTAAGAGAGTAGGGGATTAGATTATCTTTTAATAAAACGACGTTGATCCAAAGCATAATATGGCGTAGCATATTAAGTACAAGAGCGTAGCTGCTACGAAAGCGTAGTGATTTGTATTTCTTGCTACGAGACCGTAGCAAGCATATTTGAGATAATAATTTTAAACCGTTGGTCTAAATTATTGATTTCTGACATTACGCTTTTTACATTGAAATAAACCCGTCTACCCGTGACGATGGACGCTGTATAGGGTCCGAAACGTCGGGATTAATAATATCAATATAACGCGATAAAATTCGTAAAAAGTAGTTTTATTTCAAGGTAAGGACAGTTGAGGCTCCAAAGGCTAAAGTGTCTTCGTTAGCTGGTCTACAGCTTGTAAAACTCTCTTTAATCAAGTAAAAAAATAATTATTAATAAAATTAAATACTAATTTTGTCACTAATCAACGCACTGCATAAATATCGCGGGGACTTTTGAGGTAGCAGAACTCTGCTGCTGAAGTGGTGAATTCATCTGGAGTACCATCGCATTGCGGAACCACTTCCCCTGGTGGCAAACGTCGTAAACGTCAACGTACAGACGTCAGTAGGTCAAGCTAACCAAAACTGTCAAATTTTCGTTGTGTTAAAGTTAAAAATCTATCAAAGAAATTTGACAGATTGGGATAGCTTGATGTGCTGGCGTCTGTACAAATGTCAAATGTCAAATATTTGACGCAGGATCGAACCTTGTGTGAGAACACCGGACGTACTTAACGGGAAAGAAGCAGGTTCAAATACTGCATGAGTTCGAATTTTTCTTTCCCTAAAATGTATCTTTAGATTATAAGGTTATTTTAGCGTAAGAAAATTTCGACAGCGCATTCTAACCTGCATCTTCTGGTTAGATACACCAGACGCTATGACCACTAAGCCACCGCGAGTCCCATCCGCAAAGTCGCATTTGTGCCTTCACATTCTGAATTTACATCTTTATAGAGACGCCTGTTGGTTGATTTTTCCTTCGCTATAATAACTTTAAAATCTTAGCATGGAAAATGCAATAAAAATACAAGATCAGGATCAATAATTGCCTTCCAAACGGATTCCGCATCCGCATTCCAAAAGAAAAGAGGTTGAGTAGGTAGGTAGGTAAGTAGACTTAGTTATTTCTGTTACATTGTATTCTGTACAATAGCCTTTCAAACAGAACCCCACGCAATCGATTCATATTTCGCCCACAATTCTTACCTGTTACAGAATTTCCCTTTTCTGTATTTTTATTTTAATTTAAAAGACGCTTGGAGGGATATAATCTTGCTTGTCACGGGAAATTGATTTTACGCGTACGCAATATTGGGGTGTAAAATAAAGTCGGTAAAGGTACTTTTGCCCACGCAAAATATTTTTGCGTTAAGTTCTTACGATGCAAGGAAACAAAAACAGTAAAAACAGTTTTTTTAATATAGATAGGTACAATAGTGAAATTATTATTCCAAAGGCAAAACTGTAAAATCGAACATTTACAAGTACCCTCGAAAAGACCGAAAATAGTAAGAACAGCTTCTTCAATTATTAAAGCAACACTTAAATTTATTGTCCAAAGGCAATGTACAGACGCCAGCAGGTCAAGATAACCAAAACTGTCAAATTTTCCCAATTGAATATGGACCTTATTGTTTTGTATTAAAGTTGAAAATCTATCAAATAAATTTGACAGATTGTGGTAACTTGATATGCTGGCCTCTGTACATAGCATCACGCCTGTATTTCCCGAAAGGTCAGGTAGTATTATACCTCCACAGTTCACCATTATGTTTATGTCTCATGTAATAGGGGATGAGCCTATTGCCATGAACCGGGCACAATATATCCAAATGCCGAGCACCAAAGATCAAAGAATATATCCAAAGATCGAACCCACAACCCGTGGCGCAAAAACCGATCGCTCAGTATGCCCCAAACGTGTCAAATTGGTTGATGAACATACAGAAATCCTTCAAAATTTACAAACAACACCCTTTCCGCATCAGAGGCTTAAATATATATTATGAGGATAAGATATGCATCTCCTATAAGGTACGATTTAAGTACAAATAAATTATATGGATGCTAACGGTACTTTGGGAACATTATAAATATTGAGGGTCTTAGTAATACTCACACTTTTCTCTTCGATATTGAAGATTAATAGCCATCGATACGAAGTGGAGTGCTGTACATTATTATACTTTATCAGCTTAGTGATATGATCATTGGACTGCCAAGTCAAAGGTCTCGAGTTCGATTCCAAGGCACGCACCTCTGATTATTCGAATTCATATGCGTATTAATAATTACGAGGAATTATCACTTGCATAAATGATGACGGAAAACATCGTGAGGAAACCTGCATGCCTTAGAGATTTTTTTGGCGGTGTGTCAAGTTTGACAACCGGTATTAGGCCAGCGTACTGGACTGTACCCTAATCCTTCTCAATCTGAGAGGAGACTCGTACCCAGCAGTGGGACAGTGTATGGGTTAATCATCATTAACCCTTAAACTGTCCCAGTGCATGGAGGTGATGAACTGATGATGATCAGTTCATAGCGAAACCTGCTACCATTGCGGTCATTTTATGGACAACACATAGACATCTCTTTATGAGGAGGCTAATAATAGAGTGTAGATGAGAGTAGAGGAAGTGAAAGTGGTATCCAGGATCGTAGCAAGTGGAAATCTAGTTTCTGCTTATCATATTGGGAGAGAGGTGTGAGGATATACAATGTATTCATTGCCCTCTAGACAGAAAAAAACTTTCAATTTCTTAGCTGCATATCTATCATCAAACTCCCAAATACATTGAAAATTTGTAATACATGAAAACAATTCGAGCAAACAAGTACAAAATAACATAAAAGACAACTTTAAATTATGTTTATATTTAGCGCTGAAAGAATTGTTAGTTTGATAGATATTTTTATTTAAAATAAATTATATATTTTTTTTTATACTACTAAGGTGGCAGACAAGCAGACGGCCCACCTGATGGTAAGCGGTTACTGTAGCCTATAGACGCTTGTAATACCAGGTATCACTTGCGCGTTCCCGACCCTGTAAAACGAAAGAGGAATAGTTGGTTTGCCAGTATAAGGGTTAAAGTCGTTATGGATCGTTTGTCATGGTCGTGATGATTTTCGCGGATCCCATGGCCATGACTATAGGGCAGGTGAAAGCAAGTGCGGTTTTTAGTCGGTACAAGTTCGACATACCCTGCCACCTCCCCGGGTGGCGGAGGATACATGAGGAATTTCCATACTATAAAAAAAGGTATGTTAGACCCGTACCGACTAAAAACAGCATTTGCCTTCAATCAAATATCGTTTATAATATTTTCCACTGTATCCTTTTTCAGACAATAAATAATAGGTACTCTATCTATCTATATACCTACATATATCGCCAATGCGCACGACCCGTTAGTATGTTTCCACTTTAAGAATACGTCAAAAAGGCAGGTCGTGTTCAAAAGACTACAGCTTGAATTTCGCTGAAATCGAAAAAGTCAACCGGAGTCACAGGCAGGCACTAGTTCAATACAAAGGCCCGATTCCCTATAAATCACACTTGGTGCTTCATACCAAGCAATATTTTTGGAGCGCAAAAGCTTCGCCATATATTTCTGAAATGTGAATTTTCCAATGAAATTGTACGTTATTTCTATCCTAATGTGAGCTTGGAAGAAATATATTTACTTGCTTATCTTTGAAGGGTTATTTCTTTAAGAATTAAGAAATGGGCTAAGGGGCTCGTGGCTAACTATGCTGATTAACCGATTTGCAACGTTAAGCTTCGCTAATTGCGGCCATTCTGTGGATGGGTGACCATTGTTAACAATTTGAGAGCTATACGTGTATCGGAGAGCACGTAAGACAGCTTTGGCTCCTACCCTTTGGACAGATTACATTTGCTTTTGGCCCCATTTGCTTCGGGCCCCACTTGCTTCGGGCCACACTTGCTGCAGGTCTCACTTGCTTCGCTGATCTAACACTGTGGGGTTCATATCCCGACTGGCTAGGATAATGATGATGCCAATACCTACATCATGAAGATTATTTAAACGACAAGACGAGTCCTTGTCTATCCTTTAATAATAATAATTATCTTTATTTTCAGACATATAGTCCATAGCATTTGTACATAGGTAGTGTTAGTAAGGTTGTTAGTATTACACATAATAATTTAAAAAGGTGTTAGTAGTTTGTTAGTAAACAAGTTAAAAATTACATAATTATAGTGTATCATTTTTATTTCTTATTACTTTGCAGATGTACACCTGCCCAGTATACAATAAAAGGACTATCGATTTTGTTCACTAACGTCCTGATGATAGTGTTCGTACTTTCCCGTACCCTGCTCATCATAGACGCTGTTTTTTTCCGTATGATGGCAAAGAAGTGGTTAATGCCCGCCTCCGCGAACATTACTGAAGCACTGCAGTACCGGGGTTTCCTCAACACTGCCCTCAGGGCGTCATTATATTGAACTCGAAGGGCGCTGAAAGCCCTCCGCGTAAAGTTGATCCACAGACTGCACGTGTAAAAAGACTAACAGAAGGTTCTGAACAATAACAATTTCACCTCTGTGCTACAGCTTGCGAATCTGCGGGCCAACATATTGCAGCGGACTGCCAACGCCCTTCTTTTCCTCTCCAAGTCTTCGTCATCCCGTAGCCGATCCGTCAGCATATGACCCAAATATTTAAAATTAAACACCCTTACAAGTGCAGATCCACACAATTTAATGGGTGGCACGTTAGATGGTGCCCTACTCCCCGCTGCGCACACCATGAAGACACTCTTACTGGCGTTATATTTGAGTCCATGCGACTGCGCATACGCTTCACAAATACCAAGAAGTCTTCTGAGCGCGTTGACCGACGGGCTCAATAGAACCATGTCGTCCGCATAACTAATATTGTTGACCATTTTACCATCTATTGAACAGCCAACCATGGCTCCACTGAGCTCGCCGATCAGCTGGTTTACAAAAAGGTTGAACAGACTCGGAGAGGTCAGTCCCCCCTGCCTTACTCCACACTTCAAGCTATATTCCTGACTAAACGCGGTTACCCATCTGACAGTGTTCTTTTGGTTACTATACCAGTATTTGAGGAGGCATACCAGCTCCCTGGGCACATTGGTCTCCCTTAATAGCTTGAATAAAATAAATATGAAAAATATTGTGTTATCTTTATTTAAATCGGTTTCAATGTCGCTTACGAAACGTGGAAAGATAACCAAGTTAAACAAACCGTAAAGTAATCCAGTAAAATAATTACGTTTCAATATTGAATTCCAATATATCAGAAATCGTTGGAGCATAATATGAATACCGGCTGTATGTTTAATCCAATCTCATTTTTACTCAGCGTGGAATCAAAATGAATTTAGTATGTTCGATTTTCAAATGTACATATTATTTAAACAGAGAAAATATTGTAGTCCACAGAAGAGTACTGCCCACCTCCGTCAGTTAACTGGTATGTTTTATGTCCTAAGTCAAAGAGGGGAGAGCCTATTGCCATAAACAAATCTAAACTTCGATCTGCCATTGAGACCTTTCTAACAGAAAATTAACAATGATATCTTCTTTGCCCGACTTCGAAATTGAATCCTGAACTATACAACAGTACCCGAAGTTGCTATCAATCTATGACAAAAGTCGTGCTTTTCTGTCAGTTCGCAGATAGACGAATATGTATATTACTTATACATATACAATATTAGGCTCTGAGGTCCTGATAGCCTTGTGGGCGGTATACTTGGGGAGTCCGCCGTTCGACCAAACAACGGTATCATAATACGGCCTTTCTTCGCGTAGGAAGAGGGGAGAAGCGTCACTCTTTGATGGGGTCCAGTGAATGTACCGGACCATAGCCATACAATGCAAAATTTTAGTACTATTCAATAATGAAAATAATAAAAAAAAATTACGCTGCACCAACTAAGGAAATACACGACAAAACTGTCATTTGAACCTTTGGATTGTAGACAATGTCAAAAATTATGAATTTCTGGTAACACTGGTCAAGAAATTTATGAACATTCTTCTGCATGCCACTTGCTCACAAAACACGACATACCTAATATATAATTTCTGACATTTACGCGAATATTATACTTTGAAATAAAACTACTTTTTATTACGGATTTTTTCGCGTTACATTGATATAATTAATCCCGACGTTTTGGACCCTTTACGGCGCTGTAAAGTAGTTTTATTTCAACATGACATAATAGTTATTATTAGTAAGACGTTAACAGGTTTCCAGTACATTTTGTTCTGACAAATTATTATAAGATTGGACTCCAACTCCAAGTTGTGAAGCGGTAAACAGCGACCGACGAATTTTCAGTCCATACGAAATTATGTTTAAGCCGGGAGCTGCGCAGAATTTAAATGTATGTTGACCTTACATGCTAAGAGAGGGGCTCGTGGCTAAGTAATAACCACGCAATTGATCTTGAAGGTTAAACTGAACTTGGTGACAGCAAGCCGCGGTGTATGAATGGGACCATTCCTAACACATTGTGAAAGCAAGTTTATCTTTACGAAGTCTTACTTCACTTGAGGAAGTCCTACTTAAAAGGTAGGGCATAGTGGAAGTAATTCCATTCAAATTGGAGTTGCCCGACTATGAAAAGTTAAATTTTATGTTGACGTTTATCTTCGTGATATTACTTCGCCGTAGAGATAATCCCCTCGTGAATACCTAAGAAAAAGCGCGGCACGAGATTTGAACTTGGACCATTTTACCACAGACATGCTCTCTACTTATTGCACCATCATAGTTTTTAACAACAAAATAAATTTAAATCCTTGCATCCACTCCCAGTCTAACCCGTTCTCGTTTGGAACTTAAAGTACTCAGAACTTCTTGGAAATTTACATTTTCAATGCGAAATTATGTCCCCCGATGTTCCGGAATAAGCGGGAACGGCACTTATGCAAAAATAACCAGAAACTAAGTACTTGTACCGACTATTACCAAGATTGCTGATTGACTTGAAAAACTGTTAAAGAAGTTGCAACTCTGGTCGTTTCAGCTGGCAAGTTATTGACAATTAATTACTCGCATTAGAAGTCTTTGCGACGAAAAGTAAAGTGCAATTATTGGTGGTTCGATCTTGCGATATTTATTTAGTGGTTGAACAAACCAAGATAACATAACACCACGCTTGTATTGTCAGAAGGGTTAGACAGAGGTGTGTTAGTGTACACCCGCAGTTCGATGGTATGTTTGGGTCCAATGTAATAGCTGAACTGCGAATGAGAATCTCAAAAAAAGCCCTGTGGGGTTTATGTAATTGTACCTATGTACCTATGTATTCGAATACGTGTATTATATCTATAACATCAGCGGCTAGAACAGTCGTTCACTTACCAGCCTATTTGTTGGTTATCAAGTAAACAATATTAATTTGGGCTAAATTGTTTCAGTTACCTCTTTTTTTATACCACTAAGGTGGCAAACAAGCATACGGTCCACCTGGTGGTAAGCGGTTACCGTAGCCTATAGACGCTTGCAACACCATCATAACACTTGCGTGTTACCGACCCTGTAAAATGAAAGAGGAATAGTTGGGTTGGCAGTATAAAGATCAAAATCCCCCACTGCCAACACAACGTTTCCTCACGGAGCACTGGCAACTGACTTATCTAGCCTATAGCTTTTTAAGCTGTACCAAAAACATTGCTCAAACGGGTATAGTGCAGCAGTCGCATTTACGACCACTAGACAAATATAAGAGGTAGTTACTGAAAAGTATGTTTTAACCTACTTGAAAAGAAGGAGGAGCTTCTCACTGGATGGAGGACCAGATTTTTTGTGTATATGTCAGGTAATCTTAGCGAATCGTGAAAAGATTTCAATGGGTACTTCTCAAAATAAAAGTAATAATAACCAAAAATTCAGCGCTCAACTTCCCAAATAAAATCTCAAAGGAAGAATGCTTGCAGTTTCAACTTGCTGCAAGTCAGAACATTGTAGAGTGCTAAGCATTTCCCCGTCGCAAGTTCTTGCAAGCTTTATGTAACTTCAATAACATGTTTTTGTTACTTAGCTTCCCCGAGAATTATTTTATAAGATTAAACTTTAGCACTGCGCTTTTAAGAGATTCTTTAAGAGTCGTGTGTGTGGTAGATATATCATTTTTGTTCCATTTAGTACCATTATTTTAGTTGATCCGATCTGAGGCGATTCCCACGTTCTGCAAGTTGCAGGTTATTGGGTATTTTTATTAGCACATCTCTAATTGGATTTTTGCCCGGTAAATGTAGGTTCACTCCATTTTACATGAAACCAAAACCATACCGAAGACTTTTGTGGGTGTACGTTCACACCTGTCCCTTTGGGGAATACAGGCGTGATGGTGTATTATATTCAGACCATTTTGAAGATTCTATTGCACATACATACACACATACTATTAGTTCATTCATTTCACGAAGATGCGTGAATCAATTGAATTTGAACCTAAGATAGTGACATAAAAATCACAGCGCGCGTCATCGTGAAAGGAACTTACTATAATCGTACACTTACAATTCGCCAGGATGTCCCATATCCTAATAGGGACGCTGTTGCCATTAACCTGGCACAAATACAAATTCCGCGCAGCTACTGAAATTTAAAAACACTTTGCTCAACCAGGGAGCCGAACTTAGGACCTCTATCGCAGCAGTCGTGAACTACACTAATGAGGCAGTTTCTGTTGGTTTGTGGATTAAAGAAATGTTTCGTTTAAAAACACAAATTCTCACATACAGAAACACCGGATCCGGAACCATTATCTCTAGGCCATACAAATATTTGTGCTGTGCAGGAATCGAAACCGCGAAAAGGACCACAGAAGGCGTTCATTTAGCTACTACCCCAAGGGGCAGATCTAAGACAGCCTAAATTAGTTGTTACGTCACAAAGACCTCCTCGTCGATGACGTCGACATCGAGAGAAGGATTCAAGCAATCTTTGACCAGAACTCCAGAGAAAGAACCTTCCTAACAATACAGGCCGTGTCCAAGAGTACCTACTGCTTTCTGTATCAAGCCTTTAATCCAAGCCCAAAGAGATCCACCATAAATTGCTATTAGACTATTGGCTGACACAACGATATAGTACATTAATGATTATATTATTATTAGTCAAGTATAACATTAGTAGTAAGTCCCCCAGTCACACCGCACTAAATTGATTCCACGGAGAGCCCCCGCAATATTTTTCAATACACTTTATTCCGCGTTATTTTTTATGTTACCTCATAAACGGGTATTGTGATGACCGCTAGATGACGTATGTGTTTGGTGTGATTGATGACAGAGGTTTTTCACTGTCCGTTGGCGTAATTTACTTGCTTTGTCCGGTTTAGGCAAGATTACATGGGCGAAAACGCGGCTGTTATTTGCTTAAGGTCTTTTGAGATGACAGAAGAAACATTAATACCTATTTGGAAAGAATAAAATAATATTTTGACCGTTTATGACTTGTTAAGAGAGCAGAGTGGGAGTAATTGCACTCTAATTAATTTTAATTTCTTGTTTGTTTTCTTCGTGTACTACTAATTTCATCTTGTGACCTTTGCTGAGATCGGCTATCCCTTTCAATAGATTATCAAGTGCAATGGACCGAGGCTTAAAATTTTACACAGATGACGATTGGGATTTATGAGCTACTCTGTCCATGAACTCAACGGACACCGACGATGGATTTGAGTAATCCTATGATTTAATGGGTTTGTGACTAAAAGGTGTAGAACAAAGACAATTGAACTTCTAAGTTAGGTTTACTAAGGTTCTTAATCTCTGGACAGTGACATCCTATATCATCAAGTCTGTATTCTTCAAACGGAAGTATATTATAAAACAGGAACAGTACATTATACAGTACACACCTGCCTAAAGATGTGTACTGTATAATGTACGTCTACATTTCCGCCCCTCGCACGCCCTCTGAATCTAACCTACCACCTGCCCAGGTGGCAGACAAGCCATGACAATTTTCCGTACTTGGCATTCGGCACAACCATGACAGTGTGTGCGGTCCAGTGTCCACTGGATCCTTTCAGAGCAATTGACCTGATAATAATACTATATTTAAATGTAGGATAAGAACAGAAACAATAAAATGCTTTTATACAGTTATTTGTTTACGTAAATAAAATAAAACAAACATCATTAGGGAAACGGAAGTGAGCAATGGCTTTTTCCTGTCGCACGACATAAATATGTATGTTGGCAGCACTGCGCACAATGTAGGTAGTGCCAACTTAAATATATTGTATTGAGATTCACTGCCGGTATGTTTTACATAAATACTGGAAAAAATCTTTTACTTTGGGTTGATTTTTAAATAAAACTTCGTTTATCAACATAAATTCCACAGATCCAGGAATACCTCTCAACATCTTCTAACGCTTTCCCAACTATCTTCTAGTCTAACCAGATGCGGCTGGATATCAGTATTTTAACGGTTCCTTGCGGAGCACTGGCAACCTGGCTAACAGTAAGGAACACAACACAGCTCAGAGCAGTGTTACTCCACTTCGATTTTCTACAAGGCGGAGCTGCTTCCCTAGTCGGGCCGCTCCAATTTGAGTGGAATTACTCCCACGATTCCCTACATCTCTTTATGGATACCTTATAATGGAGAGCCAATTCATGGGTGTGAGGAAAGGGTAATGGCAGTCGCTTCGTATAAAATACTTATGTTGAGTCGCATTTGAACGGACTGGAAGCTGACTCCAATATAGTTGGGAAAAGGATACGATAATGATAATTTATAATGATGTTTCATGTTTTTACTTTATACATTTTGTAACTTATGTGGTTTTACATTTTGATCGATTTTTAAAGTAACTAAATTACATATACAAAGCCAAATCTATTATTCTTGGGATCCTGTGATTAGCTGATTTGAGCCCCTATTACCTACATGGGACCTAAAAATACAGGGAACAGTAAGTATAGAGCAACCTCTGCTTAACCATATAATTAAATATTGTAACTGGACATTTCATCTGATCTTTGACGTGGACCTTTGACCTTGATCTTTGACTGCTGCGGTTGAAACTAGTTGTTAATGCTTCTCTCTCTCCTATACATAATTTTTGTCTACCATCACTTTATGTCTTCTAAACCAATTTCATGCTACTAAGCCAAACAACTATAATAAACCGGCCCATTCCGGTTTTATCCAGTCATTACTGGCACCTATAAACACAGGCAGTGGCTACCACGTGACCGGACTGTGCACGCCTACTTTATGGCCCCACACTTATCATAGAACTTTATACGTTACACTTAAATATTGTACGTGCTTTTAGGAGGGTAGTAATTATTTTTTTTATCAGTTTGAGCGGGTCGGAAGCGGGTATACTGTTCTGAATAGACAAAGACAGCTGAAATAATTTAATTTTGAAATTAACGGGGCATACACAAAGTATGCCCCATTAAAAATAAGTATAAGTAATGCGGTTTTCATAAAATATTTAACTCTGGTGAGTATCGAACTCACGACGCAACGGTAGCTTACCGAACGTGCAGTCAAAACCATATCCATTCACGAACAATTGAATTCAGTGTCGATATTTATCACTCCAATTAACAATTCCATAAATCAACCATTATATACTCCTTCCTCATAATACCTCAGGGTATTAAATCAGATATATCTGGTACCCAGACCAGTTTGTTATCTGTCAGCGAAATCTTCGGAGTTCGGGACCCTATTAACAGCTGATTTTGATAGTTTGAGCACAATCACTAATAGTTGTAAGGAACTGTGCCTACAGGGACGTATCAAGACCTTTCTCGAGCCCTATATTTTGATAGACAAGCCTTTATTAGGCCCACGAACTCAGGTAAGAGGCCGAAAAAGTTAAGGAGGGCGGGGATTTAAGGGTTGTGCTCTCAAAAGGGCCTCGTTTTCTTTTTAAAGAATACGTTGTCACACTCACAAAGTATTTCTTTTTTACAGAAAGAAAGAAACATAGGTTAGATAGAGAGATTGGATAGATAAAAAAATATATTTTTATATTTATTAAAAATACAGCTCCTGCTCCCTCAAGCCCTATGTCGCGAGGGACTTTACAAACGAACAAATATCTGTCAATCAAGCAAAGATTTTGTTTCGGGTGAGAATAAAACAACACCCGGCGCAACAATAGTGGAGGTAGAAAGTTCATAAAGCGTTTAGATAAGAGTTTCTAGTGTTACCAGCCTTATTCTGCGGTATACACAAATATTCTAGGTCGATACTCTTCTAATCGACCATCTACCCGGCTTGGTCATAACCAAACAAAGAGCCGGAATCAGGCGAACGACTGGGTCTGTATCTAGATCGAGTAAATCTATCCGATTATTTTGAGGTTGCGTGCTTTAGAAGGTTACTTTACCGCTATTGTGTTAGTTCTTGAACTGTACCTTAGTGAGAAGTACTTTTTTTTTCTAGAAATGTAGAATAATATGAAACGGGTGTCAATTAAGAAAAGTTTCATGAAATAGCTGCTATTCTCGTGCCATCTCTCTCTCGCCTAGCACTGTATTACGGCACAAGAGAGATAGCACGACATTATCGGTAGCTATTTCATGAAACTAATCATTTTTGGCATGGATTAAAACAATCATAATTATATTTCTTCAAATGAACTGGCACACGTCAACATAATTCTACTGCCTATGAAGTATGAATTATAAATTACTAGTGGGCCCGCCAGTGGTCGAAATGCGACCTTTTTAATATTGAATAATATAGTTTTATGTTTGACAAAAGATGTCAAAGTTTATTTTAAAAGCATGTGTTTCTGTATGACATTGACATTGAAAATCTAATATGTGTTACTTAATAATTATAACACATATTAGACATAAAATTTAGCTTTCTGCTCTCCTTCTTCATATAAAATTTAACGGTGTCAAATCCATCATTTCTATGTGCGCATGATTTTCTAAAAAAGGGGTAAAGTTTTCATTTCACATGATATAGATAAGATGGATGTCTCATTGGGTTAGTAGTCGCGCTGGTGGCCGTGAAATCCAGGGTTCGATTCCTAAATAATTATCCACCGTAAGCATGACCCTTAGAGCGGTTTCGCACTACGTCCGAACCGAATCCGATCAGAATCCGTGAAAATACTGTCCGGAGTAGTCCAAGAACTATTTGTATGCTAGTTTACACACTAGATCCGATTTTCGTCATCCGATTTCTCTACGTCATCCGTGGAATCTCGTTCTCTCTGTATTTTCACGAATTCGGATCGGACGTAGAGCAAAACCGCTCTCAGTCTGTGCCACAGACTAAGAGAGCCACAGAGAATATTTTTTTGTTTTTTATCAGAGGTCAGGAGCAGACTCTAGGCTTCTTAGGTTATTGTAGTATTCGATAATTTTATAGTTCTATTTATTATTGTGTGCTCGTGTCTTTATTTTTTATTTATTTTATCGTATGCGTCAATGTGAGTGTGAAAAATAAATACTTTTTCTTTCTAAATCAAGAAGTGGTTTTTTCTACGATATTTTGAGTTAGCAACTCGTAGGACCTAAAAAACAGCACACGACCTTATTCAAATAGGGACTAAAACTTTACCATAATTTGTTCTCCAATTTCATAAAGAGTTGCGTACTTGCGCCCTATTTCTCTGAAATCTAACCTAAGTACCAAAACCCGTATTCATAGTCCAGACGTCACAGCGTCACCCCACATGACCCAGTTTTCACATAAAAACGAAGTATGCCCGGAATGCCCGACATGGTCGGTGCCAATCACGCGGCGACTCCCAATTTAACTTTTAATGAATACGCGTCGCCCGACGCCCGCGCCGGCCGCCTCGCGTTTGTTCCTGATTTGAATTTAATTGTATATGTATTAGCGATCATTTGTTTACCGTCACATGGGTTGTTGGGACTTCGTTATGTTGTATCTTTATCTGTTGAAAAAAATAATCCTTAATACAGCCTGTATTTATAATTTTGTGCGTGTTCTTTTTTTGGAGAAGAACCGGCAAGGAACTTCATAGACACTCCTTCACACTCCAAAAACATGAAAATTTTTGTTTAAAATTTTGTTCTGTATTATTTCATGAGAACAATACAGTGATTTGTGCAATAATAATAAAATTAACCCAATAAACTAATTAAACAAATTAAGATTGCCATTGACAGTAAGAGCCGACCAGCCCCGACAGAAAATACCCGTTCACGAAATATGAACTCTCCTCGCCATGGTCGTGTAGAATGTATTATTATAAAAAAGTACTTTACTCCGAAGTTCTACATAACTAACAGGAGTTGTCAACATTTTAGTCATCCCTATTTAGAGTTCAATAGCACACACGTCATGGACCATAGAATGATGACAAGTCCCGACCCAGTAACCGGTACTATTGGTGCCACACAAGTGTCCCTTTCCACTTACCACGCTAATTCTTTGTCGGCGGAAGGATTCCGAACTTTTATTGTAGTGAACCCATTTGACGGGCAGCACTTATTTTTTATGAATAGGCGAATCATTTCGGGAATTTCCCGTATAATGTGGCTATGTTTGAAAACTTTTTGGAGTTGATCTTACTTCGTTTGTATTTACGAATATTGGAGTGGTTTGTTTAAAATTCTTTAGTGCGGATTCAGGATAATCTCTACTAATATCCCTACCATCCCTTCGAATATTATAAATGCGAAAGTAACTCTGTCTATCTGTTACGCATCACGCCTAAATTGCTGAACGGATTTTGATGAAATTTGGCACAAAAGTTTATTAGACCTTGGAGAAGGATTTGTGTTTGTCTCAAAAAGTTCTTTGAGATGCGAGAAAAACCGCGGCGATCGGTTGTTCGCCGCCGGTTTTTCAACTCTTTTTTTAACAATTTTGAGCTATTTTATTCAGAAAATAAATGTTAAATGAACAAAGTGTTATTGATATATGGTCTTAGGTGGTAACACAGCATTGTCATATATTCAGCCGCTACCTAAGCAATATGTAATGTGCTAACATTGCACTATAAATTAATATTTACAGTATAAAAAATATCATTTATCATGGTATACGTTGCACTCTTTTAATTTTTTCTTATTTTATCTCATAAATATCTCTGATGGTACCACGCCATAGCACCAGATAAAATTTAAGAAATACGGACACGGTTCGGACTGCTAGATAGCAAAGTAAACATCCGGCAATTTTGCCGTGGACCGTTACGGCGAGCGTGGGGATTTATTTTATGATACGTAATAATCATAACCGAGCCGTATCAAGAAAAAAATATATTGTTTGTAATACAGTGGGCAAGTTTAAGGGTAGGTATCAAACATTTTCTTTATGGAACAGGCGAAGGAATTTAATCTTCAGCCTTGTTCTGTAGGAGTAAGGAGTATTTTGTCAAACATTGTTTTATCTTTAGGTAGGACCGATCATCGATTATTTAATTGCAGACTTAATTGCATTTATATTAGAATGCGGATTTTTTATACTTTAAAATTTAATAATAAAGCATTTCGTACGTCTCAGTCGAGGCGCAAATATTTTTCGGTCGCAAATTTATAAGACCGATTTGTTATTTAAACATAAATATGGTTTTTTAATTAAATCTACCAATGCGTGTTGTTTTTTACAACACGCATTTTTATTGAACACTTCCTATTCAATTCACAAAGTATTTTATTTGTTTTTATAAAAAAAAGTACCTATATTTACAATCACAAAACTAAATAGAAACACAAAGTAGGCAAATGTAATATTAAAATGCTGGAGGCGGGCAGCCCTAACGCATGTTTACGTACCGCGCGGCTGTAGGCATTTATTTCTAAAATACGGCGGAGTCAAAATACTGTATAAGATATTAGTACCGTGTCTATGCTCAGAGTATCGGTATTTCCCAGAAATTGGTTTACAAAGGTCTGATGGCAGGTGCTTCCTGTAAAATACTGATATTCAGCCGCAACTGGTGTGACTGGAAGACAACCCCAACATAAATGGGAAAAGGCTGAGTGGATGATGAAGGCTTATTTAATACAGACAAGAGAGGTAGGGCATAGTGGGAGTAATTCCACTCAAATTGGAGCTGCCCGACTGGGAAAGTACCTCTGCCTTGCAGAAAAGCGAATTAAAATAACAGTGCTTTGAGCTGTGTTGTGTTTCTTACGGTGAGCAAGGTTGTCAGTGCTCCACGAGGAAACGTTGTGTTGGCAGTGGGGGAACTTTGACCTTTATACTGCTAACCCAACTATTCCTCTTTCGTTTTACAGTGTCGGCAACTCGGAAGTGATGCTCCTGGTGTTACCTGGTGTAACCGCTTATCATCAGGTGGGCCGTATGATTGTTTGCCACCTAAGTAGTATTAAAAAAAATGCAGACAATCCCTGAAGACTGTAAAGTGGAAAACAAGCAAAACTACGATTTCTACTCTTCACAGTAAAATAGCCGTCGTTGTTCACAATCGCGTATTTCCGACAGTAGGAATCTTCCAGTACACAACTTTTCGAATAAAAATATACACGATTTCGGGTTCCAATCCACTTGCAAGTTGGAATCGATGTATATTTGAGAAGTTTTCAGTAAAATTGTAAGTAGATTTTGCTTCGTTTTATATTTGTTTACAAAGAAATCTTTGTCAATGTTCTAATGTTAAGTCTGACACATAAAATAACATAGCATACCATCACACCTGAATTCCCCGAAGAGTAAGCAGAGGTGTGTCAATAGAAATTGTCAATTCGCCGGTATATTTATAGATTGATTCTTATAGAAAAAAACACATTATCAGTATGCTTGACCTGGTAACCAAATCTCAAGCTCGGTACCTGCGGTTTCTAGACAGTGAGGTAGCTTAAAGAGGATTATAATAAAAATTTAATGTAATTCGGAATAAATACTATAATATTATGTACCTAGTACATTACCTATATTTAAACCGAGAGAGAGAGAGAGAGCAGGTACGTTTAAAAATTATATTTTATGTTACATATGTTTTATTAGCAAACCAAGGAATTGAAAAATGTAGGTAATCATTAAGCTTGAACAAAATACCGAAAACTAACTTGAAGAGTGTTAACATAATCAATTATTGAGCGCCTATATTCTGTGCTCAGACATTAGTTATCGCGTGAAAATGTGTACTGCTATAAATAATTAGTCAGGCGCTTAAAATTATACTTGAGACTTGTTTATATTCTTACTCTAAGTATAATGATATTTTAAAAGTAACTGTGCCTTGCATTGATTTCGCTGCGGGAATTTCACAAATTTTCTTCCTTATAATAAAATTATATGAACACAAAAAAAAAACATCCAAATCACTCATACCTACATGTCGCAATTGATGTTTATTTATATACATAATAACAATTTTTTTACGTATTTTAACGTTTATTTATAAACAATATGCTGAAGTTCTTAGAGAAGAATCTTGTTTCTGTATCCGAGCTTACAACTAAAAGATCTTCCCCAGTTTAGTTCTCAGTCTTACTTCCCAAGCTCAACTTCTAATCAATACTACATACCTAAGTACCCACTTTACCAGCTACTTTCCAAATAAATCCTAAAGTATCGGAAGTTCCCAGGTGAGATACGGTTTGTAAGCGCCTCACGCGTCAAATCCTCCGCCATTCAATCTACAGGGAATTAAGTGGGGGAATGCGTTACGTGGACTATTTGTAACAAGAGGCCACTGAGCTGGAGAGGGGGGATCTTAACCTAACTTCATCGAGCAAAAAGTTGTAGTGTTTGGTGGTGAATTGCCTCCGAAGCACGACTGCTACGCGTTTTTTTTAGGTCTTATTTTATATCTACATATATAAAAATGAATCTCTTTTTCCCTGGAACAATTTCGCTAATTCTTCTTTGTTGTGTTAATTATTGTCAAGAGAAGGTTCTTATGAAAGAAGAAATTAAAAACATTGTGCAGGAAATTAGAAAAAAAAACTTTACAACTAGATACTTTCAAGGAAAGTCCATGCAGACGAAGTCGCAGGCAGAAGCTAGTAATATAATTATATATTTCAATCACATCGCAGTTACTTTTTGTGGAGCAACGTTTACAAGTTTTAGTAGGCAACATCTGATAACACAAAGTTATTTGTTGTTAGTATAATTATGTTGCCTAGGTAAAGTTGCACCAACATGTGGTAACTATGGGTAACATTTGTTACTTCGTGAACATATGCTGTGCAACTCCTTGGTTACTATTTGTTACTTTATGTTATTGGCGGTATGGATGCGATCATTCAACAAAGAGTAACGAGCAGTCGCAAAGGTTGAACAATGTTACCTAATGTTATCATGTTGCATTCTGTTGCTCCACAAAAAGTAACTGCGGTGTGGATGCACCTTAATGAAATTAGATTAATAATTCGGAGTTTGGATTTGTGCCCGATTTACGAAGCTCGCCTTATGGAACAAACATACCGGCAAACTGAGGGCCAGCACATCAAGCTACCCCAATCTGTCAAATTTATTTGATAGATTTTCAACTTTAATATAAAACAATAATGTTTATATTCAATTGGGAAAATTTGACAGTTTTGGATAGCTTGACCTGCTGGCGTCTGTACATTAATTAAAGTAATTTTAATTCGATCTCCCGCCGTCTTCCTGGCCCGATACTTAAGGGCGAGTGCTTCGTATTATTAATTACCAACACCAGTGAACCTGTATGCGCGTCACGGTTGCTTTATATATCATCGTACCATATAAATAGTGATAGAGTTATGTTCATATTTATAAGACTGTTCAGTGGTTTGGGAACTGGTCATTACTTATAGTGGATCATTCTTCTTCTTAATATCTGGATGGATCGGGAATAAGAGGGACTAAATTCTTTTGTTACTGTATTTAGTTAACTTAAGTTGTGGTTTCAAGGTCAAAAAATTACGATGAAACTACATTAGAGAAGACTCTATAGATTTTTCTTTTATAATAATGGGAGCATTTTACACAGTACCTCCCATTTAGTCCCAAATTAAGTGTAGCTTGTAGCTTGCAGAAAAAAGAAACACAATATATTTATGTACGTCACCTAAATACTTGTGTCTTATGGGAATCGAACCCACGACCTCGTAATCAGGAGTACAACACTGGAACCGCTAGATCACAGACGACTTCAAAATCTCCAAAATATTTTTTTTTACATATCGATTCCGTGCCACGAGGAGCACGTACAGCCGACGGTCCCAGTAGTCCTTGTGAAAACCAAACATTAGTGGTCAGAGTCAGAGGCTGAAATAGCTTCATAACCAGTCCTTCAGGATAGCTGTATCATCATCAACCCATATACTGTCCCACTGTCGGGCACGGGTCTCTTCTCAGATTAAGAGGGAATAAGCTATAGTCCACCACGCTGGCCTAGCACGGGTTAGCGGACTTCACACGCCGTCGAGAAAATCTCTAAGGCATGTAGGTTTCCTCACAATGTTTCCCTTCACCGTTTAAGCGAGTGATAATTAATTATTAAAACGCACATGATTTCGAAAAGTCAGAGGTGCGTGCCCTGGATTCGAACTCGAGACCTTCGACTTGGCAGTTCAATGCTCATACCACTAGACTGTGCTTGGTAGTAGCTTCGTATAAAATACTGATATTCAGCCACATCTGGTAGGACAAGGAAAAAGCTCGGAGGTTGAATAACATTAAAATACTTTTACAATAAAATGAATTCTAGATAAAACCTCATTTTTTTATTCTATTTTGATAAATAAAAAAACATACACTGTATGAGAATTATTTCCTTCGCAGATAATGTTATAGCTAGGAACTCCCGTGGGGGATATACGGAACAAAACAATGGAATATGGAGGCTATAATATTTTATATTTCGTACTATTTTGAGTCGTATGTGATATAAGTAAACGATATTGTTGAGTGTAATACTGTTTTTGGATATAATTTATTGAAGGAAAGCGAAATCCACTGTTGAGGAAAAGGCTGTTATGGTATCTTAGTGAGTTGAAGTGCTTAATAGGTTTCCAAAGTTAAAAAAAAATCCTAAGTCCAAAGTCACAACTTTTAACGGCTTGATTGGCAATGTGTTCGGGGTCGCGGGTTTGATACCGGCATGGACAATATATTTGTATGGCCTGCAGATATTTCGATTCTGGTCTGGTAGTCTGAAGCGGAACTGCAATGCTAGGCTATTCTTAGGTTCGATTCCCACGTCGAACAAAGTATTATCGTAGGTCTAGTAGCCACAGAGAAGGCTACAGAGCGTGCAATTCTGGGTTAGTTTTTTATTGTATAATAATATTATTATTTTTATCATTGTAACATTTCTGCTATGTTAAGATATTCACTTGAATACCAACTACCTTAGGTCATACAAATATTTAGTTTAGTAGTAGTATAGTTTCATGCCGGAATCGATACCTGCAATTCAGTGTATGCACAAACGATCAGCAATCGATAGAGCTCGTCTACTTCGCCAATCGAGTTGTCCAAAGGCGTATCGTTATCGTCATCCTGCTCGCTTATGTTATAATTAAGTTGTTTATTTATCTATTACTAGTATCTTGAACACAATAAGTGGAATTGAACATGACACTGAAGTACTTAATTGAATAACAAACAATTAATTTATATTTATATAAGTGATTAATGTATCTTATCTTGACAAATACTCTAGAATTATTTATAGCTATTTCTTGTAGTATTTTTTAGTGCACCTTTAATAGTATTGGAATAAAGTTCGAAATTCGATTTACGCACACTTGACAAATGAACATTGAACAGATGCTCCAAATGCTTTAATGATACTTGAGTTATAATATTATAATTACCTTATAATATTATTATATATTTCAAGAGAGGTAGGGCACAGTGGGAGTAATTCCACTCAATTTGGAGCTGCCCGACTGGGGAAGTACCTCCGACTTGCAGAAAATCGAAGTAAAATAACACTGCTTTGAGCTGTGTTGTGTTTCTTACGGTGAGCAAGGTTGTCAGTGCTCCACGAGGAAACGTTATGTTGGCAGTGAGGGAACTTTGACCCTTATACTGCCAACCCAACTATTCCTCTTTCGTTTTACAGGCGGCAACGCGCAAGTGATACCCCTGGTATTACAAGCGTCTATAGACTACGGTAACCACTTACCATCAAGCGGACCGAACACTTGTTTGCCACCTTAGTAGTATGAAAAAACATATAATTATATGGGTCTTTAATTGTATAATCACTGTATGTCACCGTGCAACTAGTTTTGACTTTTCAAAAGTGCTATTTTATTGGTCTAATTGAAATAAAACATTTGACTTTGACTTCGACTTTGTCCGCGTCTATTTCAAGTATTTTGGGGTCGGATTTCAGTCTAACCAGATGCGGCTGAATATCAGCATTTTACACGAAGCGACTGCTTCCGATCTCCGCATCCTAATTTCTGGGCAATACCGATATCCTGAGGATAGACTGGTTGTCAGGCTTTTTAGGCTTCTGATTACCATTAACCATAGCCATAGGAGTTAGTATTGACAACCGGGACCGACGGCTTTACGTGCTCTCCGAGGTACGGAGGGATCGATATGCTAAAATTAGTCACCCATGCACAGATTGACCGCGGCTAGCGCAGCTTAACCTTGCAGATCGTATGATCCACGGGCACCTCAACAACCCTCTAGGTATAATTGAGGTAGAAAAAACCTTCTTGTTAAAAATAATTGTGTAATTAAAACGTACAAATTTCAAGTCAATTTCAATTTATCGCTTGTACCTATTAGGTTAATATTCCAGCAGATTAGTGGAAAATAATAAGTTAAATTTTTCATTTAAGATAATAACAATATTCTGTTGGTACTAATACTTACAATACATAGATATTTATTCATCTAGAAATTAGTTAAATTGAACCCACTTTCCAGATTCCGAATGAGCTGACATTTTGCATACGTTTAGTTTGGATAATAATTCATGGTTAGATATGTACGTCATTCTAAATCCAATATGGCGGACTCCCAAAGGTGGCGAAATTGTTATTTTTTACGATTTTATTGATCAATCAATTAAAACTAGTGTTTGCTGATTTGAATACGAAAAATAAAATGATGTCACACTAAATTCAAACAAATTAAAAAAACACGCTTTTTTATTATACAATTGTAAGAGCAATTTGACGGATTAGAATCTTAGTGGGCAGTTTGAAATATGTATTAGTGTTTTGTGATTCGCTCAAAGAAGTAAAGCATTGCAATATATCTAGGCTATACTTTAAAATGGATCATATTAAAAACATTTCTATAAAATTCGTGTTTGAAAATGTGTATCACCCTTAAATATTATTGTCATAGATACTTATTGCTTAATTTTTTTCGAATCTTTTAAATAAAATTTTGAAAAACAAATCCTGTTAGCTTTTTTCTAATCCAGTGCTAATATAATTATCTGAACAAGTTACAGTATTTGTGTTAATTTTAATACATTTTTAGCCGTTAGTAGTTCTACTTACTAAACACTGGACACGTACTACAAACGGGTCTTCAACAAAAACTCTACTTTACAAATACCCTGTTTTCCCATCCATCTCTCTCTATAAACTTAAGGTTAATGCCCCCTATTGGGTGCGTGATGAACGACTCAGGTTTGAAAGTGAGGGTCCTTGGCATGTCGTCAGCCAGTTCCAGGCGATACTTCTTCAATATGGTGATGAAACCAGCTATCATTTGCATTTTCGCGAAGCGCATACCTGGAATAGATATAATCAAAAGTTAATATTATAAGGGACAATGGCGGGAGTGCTTTAGTGGAGGCTGGTTTATTTATTTCTAATATTTCTCATATCCTAATATAAATTCCTAATAGTCTTAAACAAATCATTATTTCCATAATTACAGAAGACCAACATGATCATCAACCCATAATTTTATTATACTGTCCCACTGCTGACTACACGCCTCCTCTCAGAATGATAGACCACCACGTTGGCCTAATGTGGGCTGACAGAGTTCACACCCGGGCAGGCATGTTTCCTCATGATGTTTTCGTTCACCGTTTAAGCGAGTGATCATTAATACGCAAATTATTTCGAAAAATCATAGGAGCATGCCTTGAATTCTCACTCGAGATCTTTGACTTGTCAGTCTAGTAGTCATATTACTAGGGTATCACTGCTTCTGAGAGGACATCCTTGGCCAGCCATGGGACAAGAATTATGTTAATGATGAGTAAGTAGATATAATGAAGAATGAAAACAGCGGCAGTAATTGTATAAACATAACATTATATATCCTCACGCCTGTAATAATGCCTGAAAGCATCTAATGCACTATTTTGCGATAAATACAAATATATCTAACCTATATAAATTTTATTTAAAAATAAAACTAAAATAAAATAACTGTCGTTATTTTGTCGAAAGCAAATAGAGTACTTATAATGTAATTAATCCACTGAGTTAACCTTCAATTATCCATCAGAGCTGCCTTTTTAAAGGCTTTGAAAATTTTATGTAGGCTGAATAGCAACTGTGACATGTCATGCAAATGGTTTCACTGATTCAGGTAACAAAAGTTGGATTCGCAATTAAGGCAAATACACAATGGACTAAATAATTGCTTTGGAATTAAAGGTCAAATCCATAGCACAAGCATTATGTATGGCAATGCATGATCAATTATATCACCTATCCTTTTGTGTACCCACTTTTTTGTTTACTATGTCTATTCCATGAGGGGCTCGTGGTTGATTAATAACGACGCTGATCAAGGTTAAGCTGCGCAACCCATGGTCAGGTGATAACAAAATCGTGCTTCGGAGAGCACGTAAAGCCGTCGGTCCCGGTTGAAAACCTGTTGAACGAACAACTATAACAGTCGTTAGTGGTAGTCAGAAGCCCAAAAAGGCTGACGACTAGTCTATCATCAGGATATTTGTATTCCCTAGAAATTGTGTTGCGAAAGTCTGATGGCAGTCGCTTCGTGTAAAACATTAATTTTTAGTCTAATCTGTTTAGATAGGAAGCCGACTCCAAGATAGTTGGGGAAAAAGACTAAAGATTAAAGGCTAAAGATCTCTATTCTATATATCGGCGTTGGCCAAATAAACATTTTCATATACACCAGTATTAGTTGACCTCTCAGTATGCGGATAGTTTATACAACGCTAGGTCAGCCTACACTAGGAATACAAAGATTGATAAGTAGCCATGTGTGGAACTTTCAATCAAGACAACTTCAGTTGATAATGTTATTGTTTCGCACTTTTTAAAAATACTTTAGACTATATTCTCAGAATTGATGACGTGAAACCCACCAAATTATTATGAAACTACGAGTATCTCAAAAGTCTATCCTATAAAAAGAGCATAGTTTAAAAATGGGCCCAACCATAACAAAATGCGCAAACATAAACAAATATACCCACGGATTAATTGAGATCCTTTAAAAATCCTAGGTAGGTAGGTAGGATATTCTCCTCTACCGTAGGTGCATTAAAAAACAAATGTTCATATGAACAATTGTTAAAATTGCTACAGAATCAACTTCAAATTTATAAGGTACCGTAGGCAAAAAAGAACATGCAGGCGAAGTGAGACCCTCCTCCATCTTGGAGTTGGGATAAACATTCACGGTAATATTTTCCTGTCGGCTAATAAGTAATAACGTCGATCCGTGATTCTATCCGTCTGCAAGGCATAGTTAATTTCCTGTTTGTCCATCGAGTGTAGCGGTCATTAGCAGCGACTACAAAAAGATTGTTTAATAATTATAAGGAAAACCAGCAAGCAAAACGTTACTAATAAACTCGACACTTTTTGTTCTGGCCAGTTTAAATTATACGTTAAATACGTATGATGATGAAATATAAACTTTGGAACATAAACTAAACTAAAAACTAATGTTTATGATAAATATCAACAGAGATAATGATACTAGTGTTGTAATGTTTTATATAAACAAGCTGTAAATATTGCACCTTGTCTTGACTGATTGACTGACTGATTCAACTCAGAGCCTAAACATTAAGCATTTGATGTTTTTTAAGTTGTAAGCATCGATTAAGAAAGGATTTTTGGAAATATCACCCTCAAGGGAATGAAAACCCTGTGCCCCGAGCGAAAATGGAGCGGGTCGATAGTAATTCATATAAATAATCTTATTATGTCATATATTTTGTTAGGAAACCATTGATTCTTAAAGCAATACCCACTACTAAGTGCTAGTTCCAGAATACAACAGATTTCTTGAAACAAGCTATATTATGAACTCACCAATACAAGTTCTGGGTCCTTCTCCAAATGGAAGGTATGTATATTGCTTGATTTTATGCTTCTCCTCACCAATAAATCTTTCTGGACGGAACACCTCTGGTTCGGGGAAAAAATCTGGGTTATGATGCAAATATAACACTGGCACATGAACACGTAAGCCTTTATCTATTTTCGCTCCACCAGGTAAAGTATAATCATCCATCACCTCACGCTGAATCATGCCTAAAACTGGATAATAGCGGAGGGTCTCGTCTATAACAGCTTCAAGGTAAGGCAGATCCGAAACACAATCGTAGTTGAGTTTATTTTCATGACGAGCTAAATACGCATCTATTTCCTCCAACACTTTGTTCTGAATCTCCTCGTTCTTTGCCAGTTCGTAGAGAGTGTAGCTCAAAGTAGTTGAAGACGTCTCGAAGCCAGCAGCAAAAAAAACAAAACACTGAGCCACCAACAAGTCATCATTAGCTTCTAACGATACTTTTTTGATTTCACCAGTCTTGATATTCTTCATACTGTCACCCACTATTTTGTGGGTTACCTTCCAGCTCATTACGAGGTCAACAAAATCATTCCTCCCAGATGATTTAAATTGTCGTTGATTCATAACAGAAGTGATCAAGTTTTCGAAAAATTCTAATTGCTTTTTTAGTAACCGGAGGCCGAATGTATAAAAAATGCTTGGCCATATACTACGTAAGAACCGCAGGTAGACTAATAATTTTGACTGTGCAGTGAAATCAGCTATTTTTGTGAAAGGGTTTTTTGTCTCTTCGTCCGTCATAGTATTTGTGTCTACGCCGAAAGCACAGGCTCCAATGCATTCCATAGTATACTTTGCGGTAAGTGACCTAACTTCTTGCTCCTCAGAAACTTTAGTTTCACGGTCCAGCATATCCTCGAACCTCCACGAGCATTTCTCGATAAGATGAAACATATTCCTCATCTTTGCAGATGAAAACAGTGGTGTCATATTTTGCCGTAGCACCCTCCATGTGTCACCGTAAGTTGCGAAGAGATTTAACGCGGCTGGTTCCTTATGATTATGCTCCGATAAGTCTCGTCCGTTAAAATGGAAGAAGTCTTTTGTCACAATCAGCTTGATAATTTCAGGATCCTTGGGTATCAGCACGGGTTCTGTGCCATAAAACGCACCAAAAAATTTCTCTTCAGGAAATTGTTTGCAGAGGTCTTGAATAGTTTCCCCAAAATTTTTCTTCATCAAAAGTAAGTTTCCGTAATTTCCTAATATGAATGTAGGTTTAATGTGCGGTACTTGTCTTTTCTTCCAGTAGTCAAATTTACGTGTACTCACATAGTAAATTAGCAATAACAGCGTTGCTATTAGATAGAGAAACATCGTGTTGTATCACTGCGCGATTCATGTAAACTGGCGCCGTGCGGTTGATTTATGCGCGAGTCCATATGTACTTATAATATATTTGCTAGTGTATATATCTGTAAACTTGTTTTGGTGAGGCATCATCGATTACGAGTGACGTCCCTTTATTATGATTTATTATGTGTTGTTAACTCACTGATATTGGGTTAATATCTTAATATGCTAATATAGTTATCATTACAATCGTATTCAAAACAAGATAAGGATATCAATGCGTCTGTTTATGTTTTCTTTTGTAGTTTTCCGCATAATGATTAATTACAAAAATGATTCATGAAAATCAGTTAAGAATTTGTCTTAACTATTTTTCATGAATTATTTTTGTTTGACATATTATATGGTACTACTGGTAAATAGCTTATCTATAACAGTTCTTGGACCTTGTCCAAACGAGGAATATTATGTATCTCTCTCTGTCTTTCAGATCACAATATTGCACATACTAAATTTCTAGACTACACTACTAGACGACGGTTGGACTGCTCGCGTAGGCCACAAATCATATGTGATGAACATTATGGTGTATGTGTTTGTCTGAGTGTTTTCTATTTATTATAAGTACGTCTTTAAAAATAAGTATAATTATAAGAATTATATCCAAGTTAGTACTCCTAATTCTGGTCTTTGTGTATTTTTTTTATCCATAAACACCTCATGAATAAAGGCGTTATGAATCCAGC